>OZ014519.1:431825111-433104277 GCA_963966055.1 Lathyrus aphaca
AATAAAGAAAAAGAATTAAAAATGTATATCATGGAAATTGATAGAAATGTGAAGTGGACTAATAGATAATTGGATTTAAGGAAAATGGTTTTAAAATGGAAAATACAAAATAATTTGGTTAATGAAAGAGTTATGGACATGGTGAGATATGGTGGAATAAACGTGCAATTGAAAAATGATTGTGAATGAGGGATAGTAATAAAAATGGACATGGATTGATTTTGGATGACTTTGAATGTTAAGTGAATATGGCGGGAAAAAATTGGGAAAATGAAATGGTTAATATTTGGAAATGGGCAAAAAGAAAATGGTTTATTTAATGGAATTTAAAAGATAAACACAATGAACATGGGCATGAATTTGGCTAGAAAGTGGAACGAGATAGATACTTAAACTCAAACTTGCACTTTTTCACCAACCACTAAATAAATGAACACAATTATCACCAGACAACTCGCAACTGAAATGGATAACTCTCTGAATTAATCATCCTCTAACAAAATAAATCTTGAATCATTTTGAATCTGCTTGGATCGATCACTTGGAAAATAAATCCACAAATGAACAACTAAACAAATAAGATGGCCCAAAGCTTCTCGTGAACCACAACTTGACGACCTAGCGAATTCAACACACCACAACTTGACTTTGAATGCTCATTTCCTGAGAAATAGCCCGGATAACTTGCACTTGAAGAAATCCCTTCATAAATCGATGAAGAGGAAAATATCCTGATGATGGACCAGATGAATAAGTGAACAGTCTTCAGACGCGAAGTCCTTGGAGACCACAAAATCAGGAAAATAAACCCTAATTTTGACCAGAGCATAAGAAAATGATGTCATTGATTGCTGCATAGTGAAATCCTTAAATCCTCTGATAATCTGCAAACAATGACGTGAACCCTAATTCTTCTGATGATCTTGATCCCATGTCTTAGGATCCTATGCAAATGATATGCAAAATGCGTATGAATGCGAAACGAAAAGCCAGAATAAAACTAGAAAACCAGAGGGCAAATTTAGGGTGTCTACAGCTGCCCCTATTCAAACATGAGTTAGCTGTGCAGGATGTAAGCAACGGCTTAACAGGCAAACAAGATAACTTGTGGTTGAATACCAAAGACAGTCCAAAATTTGCACTCACAGAATGAAGAAGAAAAGGGATATAGATTGTAAAAGAAAGTATATTATAAAGTGTGGGCGACGGAGGACGACCGTCGAGCAGAGGACGACTGCTGGGTAAAGAGCAATGATGGGGACGGCCGACATGCTGGAAAAGTGCGGAAAATAAAGCAATGACGGGGATGGCCGACATGCTGGGGATAAAAGGGATTATGATGGGGACGGCCATCAAGTAAAGCTATAATATTCTCTGGGGATTAATGAAAAATGACGGGGACGGCCATCAAGTTCATAAAGTAATGTAACCAACGATGGGGACGGCCATCGAGCTAAAAAAGAAAAGGGACCACGACGGGGACGGCCATCGGGTTAAAGAATAAATGAAATAAACAGATGATGGGGTACGGTCATCAAAGGTGAAGGACGATCACCTAGCAGGGGACGGCTGCTCTGTTGGGGTTAAGATGAGGGACGGTCATCTAAGGTGAAGGACGATCATCAAGAGGTGAAGGACGATCACCTAACAGGGTACGGCTGCTCTCAGGGTTTATCATGACATAGGACGAATGTCAGATAGAAAAGAAAATTTTGCTTTGCTGGCGACCTACTGGGGAATAGTAAACACGGACGAGTGTTTACATCCAAGAAATAAAAGGTATAAGTGTTTTGACGCTGTGTATAGATTACAGATGCGGACGAGCATCCCTAAGACTACGATACAGACGAGTATCGGGTAGAAACAAATACTGACACGTGTTCAGAGATGATGATACGGACGAGTATCAACTGGTTAACAAGGAACACGGACGAGTGTTGATTCTGAGGGGACTTTTCTGGGGAAAAGTAGACACGGACGAGTGTCTATATTCAAGAAGACAAAAAGTGTTTGACACGGTGTATGGATTAAAGATGCGGACGAGCATCCTTAAGACTATGATACGGACGAGTATCAGGTAGAAACAAACGCTTGACGCATGTTCTGAGATGATGGTACAGACGAGTACCAACTGGTTAACAAAGAACAAGGACTAGTGTCGAATCTGCGGGGATTTAAGTGGTATATACAAGATACGGACGAGTACCTATATAAATAAAGTAAGTATGAGTGGTGTATAGATGAGTGTTTAATTTGCTGGGGAGAGTGACACGGACGAGTGTCAAAAGGAGAAAAGTATAGTATAAACAAATATCTGGTATACAAAGTGTTTAGGTAATTATGCTGGGGAAAGTGACACGGACGGATGTCAAGAAAATTATATATATATGTATCTGTGAGTGCAAAGGGGATACTTTGGCTTTCTGCTGGGGATATGACACGGACGGGTGCCACAAGGAGTATATACTGATGTTTGGGAGTGTAAGGCAACTGTTTTAGCTTTAGCTCTCCGCTGGGGAATTTGGGAAGCATTCTGTATACTGCCGACGGGTTGAAAGCTTTTAATTCTGATGGGAACGAAGTGTTGGCAACCTGACGCTTGTTGGAGAGGTTTCCACTGGAGGAAAAACGACTCTGCGTGGGGTATACTTCGTTTAACTGCTTTGAACATCTGCTGAGGATCTGATCATCCTGCTCTGACTCCACTGGGGAGAATTTCTTCTTGCTCTGCTGGGGAAATCCCTTGGAAATGAGAATCCCGATGACTCTATGGGGAAAGATCATCTTTAGACTTGGCTAGGGAAGATCCTTGATCACACAATCCTGTTGAGGAGGGAATTCTGATAATTCTAACTTTGTGGGGAAGCCAGGCTTTCAGCTGCCTGTTGGGAAAACTTCACTGTGGGAAGATAAATCCGCTTGGGGACGAGAACGATTCAATTAGCCTTGAAGTTCTGCTGGGGTTATCATCTGTTCCAACTCAGCTGGGGATGTCAACCTTCATGGTTGAGAAAAGATTTGGCAATGCTCTGCTGAGGAGAGACTTTGCTGGAGAATCAAGTAAGTCAAAATATGCCCCCAAGTATAGTATGACGACTGTGTTGGGAAGATGTGCCAATGAAAATTGGCTTTGACTGAATGCGAATAACCAACTCCTCATGAGGGAATCTTGTCGGCTGAAAGAAGATCTTTATGCTCGGGGAAGAAATAAACTTCCAATGCCCTGCTAGTAAAATAAATACCAGACATTCCCTGAGAATTAACACAGTGCTTCAAACTTCTGAGCTCAACAAAAGCATTACTGATCATCCTGAGTGAACTAACATTCCCTTAACTCCTCAATTATACCATACTGCATCATCCATAAAAGATCGTCTTCAGAGGATTTTACAGAAGACTTGGCATCCAGAATTGCCCCAGTGTCTTCAAACTCTCGCAGAAATTCAACAAGTCTTGAGATAACTACCCCAGATTACGTCTTGAAACGATTCTTGCCCCACATCAGAGCTAAAACAGAAACCATGCGGTATGAAGATGCAATGCAAATGATGTACAATGCAGACGTATGCTCATAACCAAAGATATGAAACAAGGATGGTTGGGCTCTAGGGCCAGGTTGATAGATATATATATATTTTTTTTGGTTGCCAAGCAATCGGACTTTTGAAGGTGAATTACCAGACGAGAACTGGTTTATTAAAGGTAGGCCAACAGACGAGAACTGATGGGCAAAGAATAAGTCGTCAGACGAGAACTGACTACTTGGGGTTCATTGTCAAACGAGAATTGACTCTGAAAAAGAATGAATACCAGACGGGAAATGGCTTCCAAACGGTTAAATGAAAAGGTAACCAGACGAGAACTGGTTACAAGATTCACCTACCAGACGAGAACTGGTTAAAAGATTCGCCTACCAGACGAGAACTGGTATTTGAAGTTGGTTTTCCAGACGAGAACTGGACTTAGGGTTTGTCTGCCAGACGAGGACTAGACTCTGAAAAGTTTGCCAGACGGAAACTGGACTTTGAAAAGGCTTGCCAGACGAGAACTGGACTTTGAAAGGTTGATAAGTTAGGGTTACGAGGCCCTGGATGTGAGATCTGATGTTTGTGAGGGGATGCTCAATGCAATTATGATGCATATGCTCTATGCTCGAGCGACATGAGTAACGTATGCAAATGTTTTATGCCATGCTTATGAAAGGCCAGAAAAACTCCTGAGGTGGGAAGAAAGGTCTTAGTGACAAGGCTTCTGGTTGAGAAGGGTGGCAAAGGCGACGGTGGGTAGCATGATTTCCCGACACTCGTCCTGAACTCGAAGATCAATGATACAAATTGCTCTGTGTAGCTAAAAAATTTGCCCCTGTTGGGCGAGTCCCTGAACAGACTGTCACTGATTATCCAATTTCTGGAATAGCAGACTTGGATGCTCGAGGAGAATTGCATCTAGTGAACTCTGGAAGTGTCATGCCCTGGTATAAGCGTGAAACCGACTTGACTCATTCTGACTGAGCATTGGAAGATTTCATCCTTGGACAACAGAAATTTCGGGTGGCCTGCCCCTGTTTGGCAGATTCAGCTCTGATCAACTGACTTTGAATGACGTTCCTCGATCAACTGATGCTTGGGAACTCTCTTTACCCTGAAAAATTCCTTGGTCAACAAAACCACTGGATAACATGCCCCTGATTCATAAGCCTGCACGATGCTCTCGATTTTGGTCATCATTGTTGAATGATAAAGTTCCCTCGTGATTGCTCTTTGTAGGATCTTCCCTGGTGTCACAGACTGACTTGCAATTAAAACTGTTCATTTGCAAATGGTAATTTTAATGCAGTGCACATGCAAGCTTTGAAAATTTATTTATTTGAATACTGTGACAGCGTGTGATGAATGGACGATTAGTCCAAACGTAGTGTTGAGTTAGCAAATCGTTAGGAGTCAGTTTACGCAACCTTGTCGTAGTATGCTTTCAGAATTGAACCTTATTCAATTAGGACTTTCAAGGGTTATAACGTGGTCTGGTTCACGGTTTTGGAAAGAAGGATTTATGGCTCAAAGTTAATTTGTGCCCACCCATTCTCCTTGATGTTCTCCAGTCCTATGTTCAGCTAATTCGACTTAAGCGCTCACTTCTCACAAAGGTTTTGTAATGATTGAGGAACCAATGACGTTGACGGTTTAAGCACCAATGAGGTTTCTTGGAGTAACAATCACCCATTCTGACTTTGTGTCTGGTCACACGAATTTGTTCTTATGGAATATATATTTTTTTTCAGATTTTTTTTTACTCCCTAACTTTTGCCTGGACTGGTTCTCTCTTTTTTTTGAATTTTTCGATTTCGAAGTCCAGCGGGATGCCCTAACTTTTGCCTAAGTCATATGTTTTCACACATTTTTTTTTTGACTTAGCGGGCTTTATTTCTCTTTTTTTTTTTTTTTGATTTTTGTTGAACAAATCGTGTGACACTGGCTTGTCATGACTTGCTGAAAGGGTTGACTGCCTCATTCCTTTGTTGGTGAGGGATAACCATTGTGGTTTCACGTCCCTTGACCTCTTGAGGTGTAATGAATAAAGGTAATGGATCCTCGGATGCACATTCCTTTGGAAATTTGAACGCTCGGTCAAATTAACTGATAACTACCCTGCCCCGGGTTGAATGTGAGGTTTTTTTTTGTTTAGAAAAGAAACTCCTACTTCAAGGCTCAAAGGGGTTGACGAGGGTCTATCTCCCTTATATCTCCGGTGTTTGGGAATTGAAGCAATGCCTGTACATCGTCAGCAGGTTCTACCCTGAAAGCATACCTTGAACAATTATGAGTATTCAGTTGTCATCATCCTCCCTCAAACCTGCTAAACAACAGTGACATAGAT
This sequence comes from Lathyrus aphaca, assembly GCA_963966055.1. NCBI lineage: Eukaryota > Viridiplantae > Streptophyta > Magnoliopsida > Fabales > Fabaceae > Lathyrus > Lathyrus aphaca. The sequence goes on from OZ014519.1 coordinate 431,830,986, forward strand.
GGGAGGTAAATGGATGCAATTTTTTTATTTTTCGTTTTTGATGCAAGGAAAGAAAAAATGAGCGAATGCGACATAATTGATTCAAAAGTGCAAGATCACTACATTAACATTACCATTCAAAATAACAATGCTTAAAAGACAAGTAGCTGCTAACAGGAAAGAAACTACAATGCAAATGATAAAAGGATACAACGATCACCAACTCTGATGACATACTGTTGTCTGAGCCACTGAAATCAAGATACGCTTCTTCTGAAGTCTTTGAACTCAATCAGGCGAGAGGTTGACGCACAACCAAGCTTCCTTCTGGAAAGGAGATGTAGCCCTTGTCGATCAACTGTTGTACTTTGGCTTGAAAAGCTTTGCAATCTTCAGTTGAATGCCCAATCGATCCACCATGATACCCGCACTGCTCATGAGGATTGTACCCTGGAGGGTACGGCTCTGGTAACGGCTTGAGAGGCTTAGGAACCACTAAAGAGCTCTGAACTAGATGTGGCAAGAGTTCACTGTACGTCATGGGAACTGGATGAAGAGGAGCATTCCTTCTTTCCAGATTGTTGCGAGGCCTTTGCTGACTCTGAAGTTGATTCTGAGGTCTTCGACCATGAGCTTGCAAATGTGGACGAGGAGGAGTCCAAGTTTTCTGACACGGTGTTCTGAGCATTGCCGAATGCCCGTAAGAGTAATCAGATTCAGGAAAAGATGATCTCTTAGAAGATGTTGTTCTAGAATACTCGATATTTGCCATGACTGCACTGACGTCATCCCATTCTTCCTCTTGGGAGCTAACAACAGACTCACCTTCACTAGCTGGGATATTCGAAAAGTCCTGGATCTTTCCACTTTTGAGCAGGCTCTCAATGCGTACTCCAACTATCATCAAATCAGAGAAGCTTGTCATCCCAATGCTACTCATTCTTTCCAAGTATGGACCCTGCAAGGTGCCCACGAACAGGTCAATTAATTCTCTGTCTGAAAGTGGTGGTTGCACTTGGGCTGCCAATTCTCTCCACCGCTGTGCATATTCTCTGAAAGATTCACCACTCCTCTGGGGTAGGCTCTGCAAGTGCGTGCGATTGGGCGCCACGTCCATATTGTACTGGTATTGCTTTACGAAAGCTCTGGATAAATCATTCCAAGATCGGATATAACTGCTTTCCAAATCCATGTACCAACTTAAAGATGCCCCACTTAAACTGTCCTGAAAACAGTGAATCATCAACTTATCATTGCAGGCATAAGAAGTCATTTTTCTACAGAACATCACCAAATGACGCTTCGGGCAACTGACACCAGTGTATTTCTCAAACTTCGGAGTTTTGAAATCTGGAGGAATGACAAGACCAGGCACCAAACACAGAGTTAGAGCATCAAAACCGGAGGCATCAGGATCCGCTAAGGCTTTGAGTTGCTCGTCCAACACACGAAATCTTTCAGCAAGATCAATAACTTGTGGATCCTTGGTTTTCACAAGAGGGATTGCCCCTTGGAAGCCTGGCATAGGGAAGGCAAAACTCTGATAATTCGTAGAATCAGAAGAAAATGAAGGTCCACCTCGAGCAATAGATGGTTCAGGTACATTCTGATTCACGATCGGGGTCTGTACAGGCTGAGCTTGAGCAAGATTGTTCACTTGTGGAAGATCCTCATCAGGAGAAAGACCATACAACGGATTGGTCATTGAAGTGAAACCAGGTGGAAACTCAACATTCTGACAGTTGCTCTCTGACATAGCTACTGACGACTTTCAAACTGACCCTTTACCTCTTGACACTGCTCAATCTTCCTTCAAACACTATCGTCTTCCAATAGTTAACACTTGTTCAAACTGAGCACCGGGAAATCAGCTGGCTGGTCATGGACAAAAGAGGAAGGATGAGCTCTCTGGAGGAGGAAAATGCAATGCAGATGCAAATGCAAAATGCAATATGATGATGCAAAAGATGCAAAGACATGGGATCACAACTGGAAACTTCCTGGAATCTGGAATGCCGGACCAAGAATCGAGTGTCTGTAACCACAAGATCTCTGTGTAGTAACCCGAAATAGTAACTGAAAACCAGAGGTCAATAACTTCAGGATCATAGTGATCGGATCAAACAATTGTACTGGTAATGAGGGTATGTTGAGGTCAAGGGTTCCTGCAAACCTGTAAACAGCCCAACCCCCTCACAGGTAGTGTTCTAAAACAAGGATCCTCAGACTTGGATCAGTTATGAGAAGTGTAAACACTTCTAACCCGGAGGTACAGTGTTTACAATAACCATAAAAAATCCTCCTCTAATTCTCCTCAGTTTCTGAAGGTCATGATAAAGGTCATCCAGACTTAGCAGGCTTCCCAGATAGCCCTAGCACTACAGGAAATCTGCAGCACAGAGTTCTCAAGAAGAAACCCATATCTGAACCGTGTTTCATATTCCCGCACCAGACCGAAATGGAATGGGAAAGAACATGAACCACTCTAGCCTAGGTGTCACTCAGGTCCCAGGTATAGGACCTTAACTCTCAATTGAACACCCACCCACCAAAGCAACATAACAGATCCAGCCAGCACAGTATGACAGTATGATATATGTAAAGCTATAAAGAAAGCAATAAACAACTGTACATAAAGCAAAAATAAATACAAATACAAGCACAAATAACACATAACAACCTAGTAAACACAAATCAATCAAGCGCTAGGAGGAACCCACAAAAAGAACCAGAAGCCCTGGTTACAGTATTTATATCCCCAGCAGAGTCGCCAAGCTGTCGCTCCCGATAAATGGGAAATGGCCCAGATAAAGGTACAGACGCGAACGGTCGGTGAAAGGGGATGCGAGAACACACAGGAGTGAACTCACAGGGAATGAATAGAGTCGCCAGCTAGGCATTTTTATCCCGGAGGAAAGGCAATGTGTAGACGCCTAAATTTGCCCTCTGGCTTTTCTAGTTTTATTCTGGTTTTTCATTTTGCATTCATATGCATTTTGCATACCATTTTCATAAGTTCCTAAGACATGGGATCGTATTTTCTGAAGGATTGGGGTTTCACGCCTTTATTTGCAGATTATCAGGAAAATTCAAGGCTCTGGCTTCCAGCCAGCTTTGGTCTCATTCTCGTATGCTAGTATCACCAGACTAGGGTTTATCTCCCTGAATAAGTGGTTTCAGAAGATTTCTTCAGCTGCAAGTTATCTGTCTCATTGATCTGTTTCTCAGGCAATGCTTATCCATTAATTGTGGTGTGTGGATTTCTTCAGGATCAAGTGTTGATTTGTGTGAGGCGGTTGTTATTTCAGTGGCGATTTGTTTAGTGGTTGGAGATATATGTTAATCAAATGTTGTTGAAAAGAGCTAAATGTGGTGGTTGCATTGGTGTCATATATATAACCATTTCTATCCTTTTATTCGTTCCATTCCTATCCATTTCCATAATAATCATTTTTCCATTTAAGTCCATATTAGTATTCAAGTTCATTTCGAATCTTATTCGATAACCATTTCTCATATCCAAATTTCTTTATTATCCATTAATCCATTCTTTTTATCCACATACTTATTTTTTCGATGTTAATTCTCAATCTTCCATTCTTTTTTTTATATACCATTTCCTAAACTACATTATCCATCTTAATCACCAAAATAATAATCCATTCTATCCATTCTTTTTTTTGTCCCAAATATTCAGTATCTCATTTTAAACCATCTTTTGTATGTGTATAAGTCACTTTCTAATTTCCATTCTTACCATTTAATCCCACCCTTAAATCCACCTTTTATTTCTTTTATTTAATCCACCTTTTATTTCTTTTTTAATCAACTCTCATTATTATTATTATACAATTACACAATTAATAAAAAAGGGAAAAGGAAAGAAGAGATTTTTCTATTTGATACCACACAGCAGACCCCACACGATTCACACACACTCTTTCTGCCTTCATACAACACGTCACGAGTTTATGGATTCCCGCACAACAAACTTCACATTCCGCAGCACATCATTTCATCACACTCTCAACACAACCACACTTTCTCTCTCATTGTTCTCTCAAAATTCACCTACTCAAAACAAGTTTCAGATCTGAATTTCTCCATACACACTCCACTCTTCATCCTTAAAGCTTCTTAACATTATCATCTAGACACATCATCATCCTTCTCCATTATTTGGTAGCTTGAGGAAGCTTTATTGATCATTTTGAAGATGAATTTCATTTTTGGATTCTGCTATTTTTGCTCTTAATTGAAGTTCATTGCCTTTATTTGGCCCAAGGAGTATCAAAGAAGACACAAGGAAGCTTGCACGACCTCTGGATTTCTTTGAATCTCAAGAAAAGCTTCATACTAGGTTTGAACATTAACTTTTTGTTGCTTCGGTTTTGGTGTTTTCTTGATTGTTTCGTGATGTATGTGCTTAATATGTGTTACTTGAAGTGATTAGAAACTTTTAGAGCGGATAATTCGTGTTTTACAACTTTGTGATCTAATCTTGTTGGCTTCTTTTCTCTGTGGATTTTGAGTATTTGTGAGAAATAATTGTATGGTTGTGTTCCTCTCATTGAGTACTTCAATTTTGGTCTTTACACTTTGTATTTTCGTTAAGAAATGAGAGAGTTATGGTGTGATGAAGTTGGATGTTCTCATGGAGGATTCCTGCGGGTTTCATTTGATTTTACTGGTTTTTCACAATTTTTGCATTGCATGGAGGTTGAAGAAGATTGATAGGTGGCGGTGTTTGATTGGTTGGATTTTGCTTTTGTCTTGTAGTGATTTTAAATGAATTTGACCAATTGATGGGAGTATCACATGGCATATCGTTCTTGTCTTTTCTTTTATTTTATTTTTTTATTTATTTTCTTTTCTTTTCCTTTTATTATATAAAAACTGACTTTAAATATGGGGATTAAGGATTTTTGTGGGCCTTGTCCATTCGCTTTTCGCACCTCCCCCATGTCAGCCCAATCCAATTCAACATAATATCATTACTTCATACACCTCCTTCAACTTCTTTTATATTTCTTTTTCACAATTTTATTTTCTTCAATTCAGTTCCATTTTAATTCTTATAAAATACTTCTAATCACCCAAAAATCCTCAAAAAAATCCTGAACATTCTTTTATGTCTCTATTATTTTTTCATATTTTTATTTTATTTTTTTCATTGATCCACGTGCTAGAATTAATTCTCCATTGCACATAGCTTCTTTTGCTTCATTTCTTGACCAGTCTGCCTTGTTTATTTTCCATAGCCTTCAATATTTTGAGTTTTGATCCCATTCTTTTTGCATTGTGTTCCTGAGATATTTTACTTTTCATGTGATTTTTTCTCTGAATTTTTAGAAATTTATTTCTTAAGTCTTGGTCTGGAAACTTGTGATGTAAGTTTTCTGTCTTAGCTTGTGTTCTTGCCCCCAATTGACCTAGTTCCTTTTTGAATATTTGCAAATCCTTTTGGCTAGTTGATATAACATGTTTGAGGACCCATTTGTTTCAGTTGTGGAATTTTTAGATGGCTGGTTGGTTATTTGTGGATTTTATCTTGAACCTTGTCCCGTTTTGCTTCCTTTGAACCTTTAAGCCTCTCATAAGCCTAAAAAACCACTTGTGCCCATTTATTCTTCTCATTTGGGGTTCCTTTGGGGTGTGGGTACCTTCCTGGTCCTAGGATAGGTCTTGTGTCTTCTGAATTTTTGAGTTATTTTCTTCTTTAAGTCTTTTGTTTCTTTAAGTGTTTTAACTCCATCTTTTGTTTCCGTTGCTTCCCTTTTGGTATTGTTTGGTCTTGTATCTCCTCTCTCTTCATCTTTCTGGCTTCCTAAGCCTTTCTTCACCTCATTTTGATTCTGGTTGTGAGTTTTGGGTTTTTATTTTGTGCATTTTGCATTGCATATTTCATAAGTGTGCATTGGTTTTCATATGTATTCATGTTGCATCCTTTTGAGTCATAAGTCTCTTCTCCTCATTTCTTTGAGTTGCATTTGCATTGTGCATTTATTCATATCATGTCACTTCTGATTGTTTGATGTTAGCATGTTATCTTGCTCATTTTGTTTCATGTATATGCATACTAACCTTGCAGGGGCTATGGCAAGTGTGAGATGTGGGAATTGAGTTCCACATCTCCAATTCTCATCTCTTCCTCTTATGTTTGTGTGAACTAACCCTTTGTTGTTGGGCTTAGGCCTTTCTCATCCCTTCTTATATCTTCTTCTCTTCTTCTTTCCGTCTCCATTAGGATAGAAACCTCACTAACCCTTAGGACATCCATGCATGTTAACACTTAGGATTATTTTAGTCCCCCTTTAGAATTTTTCCTTTGAGATCCTTTGGTGCTCTCCCTTCTCATCTTCAAACTTAATTCTAATTCACTTAATAAAGGTTGAGTACTTTCATGTGACATGAGACTTTGCTATGAGATACTTGCACGCGTTCCGTTTCGGGGCGAGGTGTGAGTCATCACTCGTGGTAGATAGGTCCTAGCATGAGTACCTCACAAAGAAAAAGTTAAAAGATACTTCTTAACCAAAACCACAAAAATACTTAATAATGGTAATAGGTCAGTGTGCTTAAGCCTTCACTTGTGGGACTAGCTTTGGGGATTTCCTCCATAGATAGGTGTGCCTCTTGCGCATTCCATTTCGGGATGATGTGAGACGTACACATCCCATTGAGTAAGACTTAGGTACACTTACCTATGCAAACTTTCACTCATAAAAGCTTCATAAAAAACACAAACAAACAATAAGCGTCTTTCCTTCGGGAATTCTTTTCTCACCTCATTCGCTCCGTCCGCGAACTTGCTCCTACTTGTCATTTTGCAAGACGGTAACGCACTCGTCGTCCGAGCCTGCAACACCTGAGCATTGACATAGGCAGTTCAAGCCTTTAATTCACAAGCAATTTCCTTTTAGTACCCCTAGTTAGGGGAACTACGGCGTCTCTGATCCTCATTATCCTGATGAGGTACGTAGGCAGCGGGGTAGGGCCCGTTCGAGCACATTCTTTATTTTCCCTACATTTCCCCCTTTCTTTTCATTTTCTTTTCCAGATCCTTTTCCGATTCCCTTTCTCATTTCATTCCATTCCAGTTAGCGGTTTTATTCAGCAGCTTTATTTCCTCACCCTTGGAAACAAAACAAGCAAGCGTGGATCCCGTCGGGTACGACAGACGATCTGGGTGCTAATACCTTCCCAGGTCGTAACCGACTCCCGAACTCAGATCTTTGGTTCGCAAGGCCTTGTCCTTTCCTTCTTCCTCAGGTTTGTGCAACATTACCTTTCCCATTCATTCGGGATAAAAATGTCTGGCTGGCGACTCTAACCTTTCCGCGCCACTTTCGCGTTTGTACTAGGATGAAAATCCCGGGAGCGATAGCTGGCGACTCTGCTGGGGATATTTCACCAGATAATCTCTGGTTCCCCTGTGAGTCTCTCCTAGCGCTTGTTTGTTGCTGTTTCATTGGGTGATGTTTGTTTGATGTGGCTTGTTGTATTGTATTGTTGTTTGTTTACAGCTTTATTTACAGCTTTATTTACAGTTTTCAGTATTTATTTTCCGCATCATATATATCATACTGGACTGTCTGGACTGGTTTTCTGTTTGGTGGGATGGGTGATACTGTTTCTGAGAGATAAGCCAAGTACCCGGCTTGAGTGCACCCTAGGATTAGAGTGGACATATTGTACTCGCATGTGGCATGATGAGTGGCGATGTGTTTCACGCCCAGATTGCGAGTGTCTTGGAAATATCTTGTGTGGGGATTTCCTCCACTTCGGGATAGGACCTTGATAGTTATGTGCATCTGGGGACCGATCATTGAGAACCTTTGTGGAAACAACCCTCTCCAGTGGTGACAGTGGCAGACCACATTTTGTGGCAAACCCATTCGCACCCGAGGGTCCACTGGGGACTCGCATAGGATGGTCTGGTTTTCTTATAGGAACTCAGTCAAAGCATCTGGTCGTATGACATTAGTACTGTATCCTACGGGCTGAATGTACTATTGTTTCTCGATTTCAGCGCTTGAAGCTGGGAACCTATAAGGGATGCTTGTTTTTCCCGGACTCAGCTGAGGCCTCCCTGCGTAGTACATAATGCCTAACCGATTCCCTGATTTGGTCACGAGCCATTTCTCGGAAATGGTGAAAGTATTATTGCTATTCGGCTTTGAGAGTCCGTGATGCTTGACCCGGAGCACACCCGTGAGATTGGGGATGGGTTTACAGGTTTGCAGGAACCCTTGACCTCATCATACCCTTATTACCAGTACAGTTCATGTTATGATACAGTTACTTTGGTTCCGGAGTTCTGGTTTTCTGGTTCTGGTATTCTTGATACTATGGTCCAGAGATTCTCTTCAGAGGGTTGTGATTATCAGAGAGTGTGACTCAGTGGACTTTTGGTTTGTCAGTTATTCAGAGGGACCTTGTCAGTGGCCAGACTCCAGACAGTCTCGGATGACCATATGTCCTTGCATTTGCATCTGCATTGCATCATTGCATCATTAATCATTGTTTTTGTTTTCATTCACAGGTTCATATATCTGCTTCCGGTTCCGGTATTCTCTTCAAAGATGGAAGATCCTTGCAAGCAGAATATTCATTTCAAGTTCTTTGATATCAAGGTTGGTTTGTTGAAAAAGATGGTAAAGCTGATTACACCCAACCAGGTAGAGAGATTTAGAAAAGCTTACGGGAGTATTCTTGATGTGGTGATAGAGTTAGATTCTTCAGAAAGGAGTGCCATTCATACATTGCTTCAGTATTATGATCCTCAGCTCCGTTGCTTCACCTTTCCTGATTTTCAGTTGGGCCCTATGCTGGAGGAGTATGCTTTGATCCTGGGTGTGCCGGTTCGAGATCAGGTTCCTTTCAATTCTGAGATGAGTAGGCCTGCACCTGAGGCTATTGTGGAGGCTCTTTATTTGAGCCCTTCTACTGTGAAGTCTTTGACGATTATTAAAGGAGGAGTGTCCGGGTTTTCTTTGGAGGCCTTAGTGAAGAAAGCGGAAGAATTGGTTGTTGAAGAGGAATGGGATGCTGTCTGTGCTATCTTGGCTCTTTCTATCTATGGCATCATTTTGTTTGCAGATATGGAGAAGTTCATAGATATAAACGCCATACATCTCTTTTTGCTGAAGAATCCTGTGCCTACCTTACTCGGGGATTTGTATTACTCGGTTCATTACAAGACTGAGAAGAAGAGGGGAGGTTTGGTCCGTTGTTGTGCTCCGTTATTTCACATGTGGTTCATGAGGCATTTGCCTAGTACGGGAGTGTTTAGTGACCATAGTTTGATATGGGCTCAGAAGCTGGAAAAGTTGCTGGCCAAGGATGTTAAATGGTTCACTCAAAGGCTCCAAGGTGCACGTTTTATCACCAGTTGCGGGAGTTATCATAGTGTGCCTTTGTTGGGGATAACTGGAGGGATTAATTACAATCCAATCTTGTTAAGAAGACAACTAGGATATGCTTTGAGAGATGTGCCTGAAGATTTGAAGTTGACCCCTTTTTTCTACTTCTCAGTGAAAGATAATATGCCCTTAGTGAGGAAGGTTGCGGGAGCTTGGAAGAGCATCAAAGGAGAAGGAATAGCTAGTTTCGGGAAGTGCAACAATCAGACATTCCCAGAGTACGAAGCTTGGTTGAAAGATAGAGCCAGAAGAGTTTTGTTACCATTTTCAGCACCAGTTCCCCCAGTTGCTGAGTCCATTGATACTGTGCCTCTAGAGGAATTCAAGAAGTTAGAAGCCCAGCTACATGCAGTTAGAGTTGAAAATACCGAGATGGTAAGCTTGTATCACCAAGCTAACAGGGCCAAGAATGAAGCTGAGGAGAAGTTGATGAAGATGCAGACAAATTTAGAGGCTAAGGAGAAGGACTTTGCGGGAAGAGAAGCACATTTCCGCAGATTAGGGATGATGGAAGCTCAAAGAGAAGTTGAGCGCAAGAAGAAGTCAAAAACCCTCCGAGATGCTCGTCAGTCTATTGTCTGGTTGAAGGGACAAAGAGAGCAAGAGTTGAAGCAATATAAAGAAAAAGAGGAGTTCTTTGAATTTCAGATGGCTTACAAAAAAGGAGAGGTGGAGCAGGCCCACAAGATTCGCAGAGAGAAAACCCAACAGCTCGCAGACAGTCAACAAGCCCTCGAAGCAGCACTCAAAGAGATTGAAGACCTCAAGTTGATGGCAGGAGTCAAGAAGGTCAGGTCTGATGATGGAGTTTCAGGATCCTCAGGCGGTGGTTGTGCTTCTTAGTTTGTTTTCTTTGTATTTGGATTACCTACAGGCATGTTGTAGGAGTCCTAGCTGTTTGTTTATCTTCTGTAAGAACTCGTACCCTATGAGGAATTCTGTTTTATTGTGCCTAATGGGTTGATCTATGTTATGCTGTTTCTCACCATTTCTTGGTTTGCTTGCTATTATGGTTTGAATGTGGTTTCCCGCAAAGGTTTCTGAAAGTCGAGGATCAGTGCCCATCTGGTTTTCTTTGCTAAATACCGGAACCGGGGCATAAATGACCTGTGATTGGAAACATAAACAACTGCATTGCATCCATATAACCTGTTTGTTGTTTTGCAGGTAGTGTCTCAGTTACTAACGTGTTTTGTGTTACAGGCACTATAGCTCCTCGTAAAGTTCGAGAACAACCAACAGTGCACAGATACCCAACCAAGACTAACAGAGAGCGAGCCATGGATCAAATGCAGGCAGATTTGGCAGATCTAAGGCAAAGAATGGATAACTTCATGACATTAATGGCCGGCATGGGGCAGAATCAAGAGCGTCTGCGAGAGATGGTTGAGAATCAGAACCGGAACGCTGCTGCTGCTGCAAATGCTGATAATCATACCGGTGCGGGTGCACGTCAGGGTGGAACTCCTGTTATACAACCAGGGGCGACAATAGTCAATGACGGGTTGCATAACATTCAGATGGACAACCATGATGACCAGTTCACTCTACTTGATGAAGCTGAAGGTCAAGGGGTAGAAATGAACAAGAGGTTCGAAGAGATGGCTGAGCAAATCAAGGCTATTCAGTCCCAGAGCTCTTTGGGATTCGATATAACAGACTTGGGCTTGGTTCCTGGAGTCAGGATTCCGTATAAGTTCAAGGTGCCAACCTTCGAGAAGTATAACGGCACTGCTTGCCCGAAGACCCATTTGCAATCATATGTCGGGAGAATTGCCGTTCATACAGACGACGAAAAACTATGGATGTATTACTTTCAGGACAACTTGGTGGGAGCTTCCCTTGAGTGGTACATGAAGCTCAGTAGGGTCAACGTCAAGAGCTGGAAGGATCTCGCTGAAGCCTTTGTGAGGCAATACCAATATAACATGGACATGGCTCCGAATCGCACGCAGTTGCAACATATGGCTCAGACAGCAAAAGAAGGCTTCAAAGAATATGCCCAGAGGTGGCGTCAGCTAGCTGCCAGGGTGCAACCGCCGCTGTTAGAAAATGAAATGGCCGATATGTTTATGGGTACCCTCCAGGGGGTATTTCTTGAAAGACTGGCGTCGAGTTCTGCTACAAAGTTCAATGATATTGTCATTGCGGGAGAAAGGGTTGAAACGCTGTTGAAAATGGGGAAGATACAAGACCCAGGTGCTAGTAGCTCAAATGGAGCGAGGAAAGCTTTTAGCGGACCTCCGAGAAGGCGAGAAGGCGAGACCAATGTTGTATTCGGCCGAAGCCAGGGTCGTGGTTACAGAAGACCCTATGAACATATGGCTGCTGTCACCATTCCCGCAGCTCCCGTACAACAAACGCTACCTCCACCACAACAACATCAGCAACAACAACAATCTCGAACCAACTACCAACAAAGACCATATCAGTCGAGGCAGGCTCGCCCGGCTAACAGGGTGATTGAAGCTATTCCGATGACGTATGCTGCCTTGTTGCCAAGACTACTAGATCTGAATCTTATTCAATTGAGGACTTTGGCACCACCACCTCCTGGAGAGCTTCCAGCTGGTTATGATGTCAACGCGCGATGCGCTTTTCATTCAGGAGCACCCGGGCACTCAACTGAGAAGTGCAGGGCGCTGCATCACAAAGTTCAGGATCTTGTAGATTCAAAGGCAATCAACTTTGCGCCACCACCGAATGTCAACTCGAACCCTATGCCTCATCATGGCGGGGCAAGAGTCAATGCTGTTGAGGGTGACGACAAGTTGAGTTTGGTGCTGAGTATTGATGAAGTCAAGACACCGTTGAGGGTGGTGAAAGAGAGACTGTTGAAGGGTCAAGTATTTCCTGGTTGTTGTCTCGATTGCGAAGACTGTATAAGTGCTATGAATGGCTGTGGGAAATTGAAGATGGGTTTGCAAGGGTTGATCGATGATGGGTCCTTGCAGTTCAGTAAGTTTAGTAATGAAGAGGCTGATGATGTGTCAACCATTACTATCTTCTATGATGAAGCTGACATGCCCGTCAGACAAGGACCGGTTACCATTTACGCTCCTCAGATTAGTCCCGTGACTATAACTGTACCTGGGCCAGTGCCATACTCCGATGATAGAGCCATTCCTTGGCATTACGGTTCCGATGTCTATGTAGCGGGACAGAAGATGGAGAGTAGACCTGTTGCTGACTTGACTATTGAAAATGTGGGAGGTGTTGGGGGCTTTACCCGAAGTGGTCGATTGTTCGCTCCCCCTGCACTGAGAAAGGATCCTGAGGCCGAGGCTTCGTCCAAAGACAAAGGAAAGCAGACTGCGAATGACGAGTCAACTACTCCTGTGGCGGGGCAGGGGACATTTGAAAAGGAGGTAGAGGAGTTCATGAGGATCATCAAAAGGAGTGACTATAAGGTGGTTGATCAACTGAACCAGACACCTTCAAATATTTCTATCTTGTCATTGTTGATGTGCTCTCCCGCGCATCGAGAAGCCTTACTGAAAGTACTTCAAATGGCCTACGTTCCTCAGGAGATCACGGTCAACCAACTCGAGGCTGTTGTTGGAAGTGTCAATGCTAGCCATGGCTTGGGCTTCACTGACAGAGACCTCACTTCGGAGGGAAGGAATCACAATAAAGCACTGCATATCACGATGGAATGCAAGGGCGCTGTGTTGTCTCATGTTCTTGTAGACACAGGCTCTTCCTTGAACGTGCTCCCGAAGAAGGCGTTGATGAAGCTTAACATTTATGGGATTGTCCTGACACCGAGTGATCTGGTGGTTAAAGCTTTCGATGGTTCAAGAAGATCAGTTTTCGGAGAGGTTGAGTTGCCTGTCAAGATAGGCTCTCAAGTCTTCAAGAGTGTCTTCTATGTCATGGACATTCAGCCTGCGTATAGTTGCTTGTTGGGCAGACCGTGGATACATGCAGCTGGAGCTGTCACTTCAACCCTGCACCAGAAGCTTAAATACGTGGTGGATGGCCAGGTCATCACAGTTTGTGGGGAAGAAGATATATTCGTCAGCCATCTGTCGACGTTTAAATATATGGAAATGGATGGAGAAATCCATGAGACTTTGTGCCAAGCTTTTGAGGCATATGTCAGTACCTTGACTCCGGTGAAGAAAAACAACGAAGGCACGTCCATGCATTCCTACCAGGAAGCAAAGGAAGTCGTCCAATCAGGAAATGCTCAGGGCTGGGGCAAGCTGTTGGAGATGGAAAAGAAGGATGATAAATTCGGCTTAGGGTATCAGCCCGGTGGTTCTACTTCAGGTGGTAAGGCCATCACGTTCACAAGCGCTGGGTTGCTCGACCGCGATCAAATTTGTACGGCAAGCCAAGACGGAGATAGTGACAGAGACTGGGACAACAATTGGATCCGCCCGTGTGCACCCGGCGAGGAGCTAGGAAATTGGTCTGCTGAAGACATTGTTCAAGTCACCTGGCTCTCAAAGTAATTGCTTTGTTTCCTTTTATTAGCATACTGCATATGTCAAATCCAGCATTCTGCCCAAAATGCTTGGATCCATTGTATTGGGCCACCATGTTTTGTATCGCATTGTTATTTTGCTATGAAATAAAAGGACATTTTCAGACAAACTGTGTTCCCTGTCTTTGTTTTTAAACTTTTTCACAAAACAATATATAAAAATGGCAATGTGTTTTCCTTTTTGTTTCGTGTTAGCATCTCTTTTTCGAAATAAGCAGATTCTGAATAAGCACATCATTTGTGCAGTGCTGATCATCCGGATTCCACGGATAACGTTCCTGCTATGACTATGCATGATTTTGATAATCCAGTCTACCAAGCTGATGAAGGGGTTGAGGAAGACTGTGACCTCCCTGAAGAGTTGGTCAGATTGTTGAAAGAGGAGGAACGAGTTATTCAGCCTCATCAAGAGGAGATTGAGACTATCAATATTGGCAGTGAAGATGCAAAGAAAGAAATCAAGATAGGGGCCAGTCTGCAGGCCGACGCCAAACAAGGGCTGATCAGTATGCTGAGAGAGTATGTGGATATCTTTGCTTGGTCATATCAAGATATGCCAGGTTTAGATACCGATATCGTGATGCATAAGTTACCCCTGAGAGAAGACTGTCCTCCTGTGAAGCAGAAATTAAGAAGAACTCGCCCGGATATGGCGATGAAGATTAAAGAGGAGGTGCAGAAGCAGTAGGATGCTGGGTTCCTTGCCGTGACTAGCTACCCACCTTGGGTAGCTAACATCGTACCAGTACCTAAGAAGGACGGCAAGGTCCGGATGTGCGTTGACTATCGAGATTTGAACAGAGCAAGCCCAAAGGATGATTTTCCGTTACCACACATTGACGTGTTGGTCGACAATACTGCTCAATTCTCAGTGTTCTCCTTCATGGATGGATTCTCCGGTTATAATCAGATAAAAATGGCACCGGAAGATATGGAGAAGACAACGTTCATTACCCCGTGGGGAACTTTCTGCTATAAGGTCATGCCCTTCGGTCTGAAGAATGCCGAGGCAACTTATCAACGGGAAATGGTCACGTTGTTCCATGACATGATCCACAAGGAGATCGAATGTTATGTGGATGATATGATTGCAAAGTCCAAAGACGAAGAGGGGCATTTGGTTAACCTGAAGAAGTTATTTGATAGATTGATCAAGTACAAACTGAGGTTGAACCCGAACAAGTGCACTTTCGGAGTGCGTTCCGGAAAATTGTTGGGTTTCATTATAAGTCAAAGAGGAATTGAGGTAGATCCTGCTAAAGTGAAAGCTATTCAAGACATGCCTGCACCGAGAACAGAAAAAGAAGTACGCGGGTTCTTGGGTAGATTGAACTACATTTCTCGGTTCATATCTCACCTAACTGCCACGTGCGAACCGATGTTCAAGTTGCTAAGAAAAGAGCAAACGGTCAGGTGGAACGATGATTGCCAAAGAGCTTTCGACAAAATAAAGGAATATTTGTAGGAGCCTCCAATTCTGATGCCTCCAGTGGAAGGGAGACCGTTAATCATGTACTTGACCGTGCTCGAAGGGTCGATGGGGTGTGTGCTTGGCCAACATGACGAGTCTGGTCGAAAAGAGTACGCTATTTATTACCTTAGCAAAAAGTTTACCGACTGTGAATCCCGATACTCACTGCTCGAGAAAACTTGCTGTGCTTTGGTATGGGCTGCTCGCCGACTGAGGCAGTACATGTTGACCCATACTACACTTCTCATTTCCAAGATGGATCCTGTCAAGTACATCTTTGAGAAACCAGCATTGACCGGAAGGGTTGCTAGATGGCAGATGATTTTAACTGAATACGACATCCAGTACACTTCTCAGAAAGCCATCAAAGGAAGTGTATTGTCGGAATACCTTGCTCAGCAACCTCTTGAGGATGACTATCAGCCGATGAGATTTGATTTCCCTGATGAGGACATCATGTACCTCAAAACAAACGATTATGAGGAACCACTTCCGGAGGAGGGGCCTGACCCTGAATCCAAATGGAAGTTGATGTTTGATGGGGCTGTTAATATCAATGGTCGTGGAGTTGGTGCCGTACTCATTAATCCTGAAGGTGTCCACTTACCCTTCGCTGCCAGAATTACTTTTGGCTGCACCAACAATGAAGCGGAATACGAGGCGTGTATAATGGGAATAGAGGAGGCAATTGATCTTCGGATTAAGAACCTCGACATATTCGGAGATTCAGCCCTCGTCATTAACCAAATTACCGGCAAGTGGTATACACATCAAGAGCATCTAGTTCCGTACAGGGATTATGCTAGAAAACTGTTGACATTCTTCACGACAGTTGAGCTCAAATACATACCACGTGACGAGAATCAATTTGCTGATGCTTTGGCCACTCTCTCTTCGTCGATTAAAGTCCTGTGTTGGAATTTTGTGCCCAGAATTGACATCTCTAGGCTCGACTCTCCAGCTTATGCTTTCTCTGTAGACGCCGTGTCTGACGAGAAACCTTGGTATTTTGATATCAAGTTGTTCCTGGAGAAGCAAGAATACCCAGCAGGGGCATCTCCCAAAGACAAAAAGACCTTGAGGCGACTTGCTGCTAGTTTCTTCTTGAACACAGACGGGGTTGTGTACAAGAGGAACTTCGACATGGTCTTGCTCAGATGCGTGGATAGACACAAAGCAAGTCTGTTGATGCAGGAAATCCATGAAGGATCTTTTGGTACCCATGCAGGAGGGCATGCCATGGCAAAGAAACTGCTGAGATCGGGGTATTACTAGATGACAATGGATGCAGACTGTTGCTCATTCGCTCGAAAATGCCACAAGTGCCAAATATATGCAGATAAAGTGCATATTCCTCCTAACCCGCTCAACGTCATGTCATCTCCTTGGCCTTTCTCTATGTGGGGCATTGATATGATCGGGAAAATCGAGCCAACTGCTTCGAACGGTCATCGCTTCATCCTGGTCGCGATTGATTACTTTACCAAGTGGGTAGAAGCAGCGTCTTATGCCAATGTCACTCGTCAAGTGGTGGCAAGATTTCTGAAAAGAGATATCATATGCAGATATGGAGTGCCCGAAAGGATCATTACTGACAATGGTTCTAATCTCAACAACAAGATGATGGCAGACTTATGTCGGGACTTCAAAATACAGCATCACAATTCTTCTCCTTACCGACCAAAGATGAATGGTGCGGTAGAGGCAGCTAACAAGAATATCAAGAAGATTGTGCAGAAAATGGTTGTCACCTACAAAGATTGGCATGAGATGTTACCGTTTGCTTTGCATGGGTACCGGACGTCAGTCAGGACGTCAACAGGGGCAACTCCCTTCTCTCTAGTGTATGGCATGGAAGCAGTCCTGCCTGTTGAAGTAGAGATTCCTTCACTACGTGTGATGATGGACGTCAAACTGGATGAGGCTGAATGGGTGCGTGATCGTTACAATCAGCTATGTCTAATTGAGGAAAAGAGATTAGCGGCTATCTGTCATGGTCAGCTTTATCAGAGGAGAATGAAGCGGGCATTCGATCAACGAGTACGTACTCAAGAGTATCGAGTGGGAGAGCTTGTATTGAAGAGGATTGTTCCTCCAGGTTCAGATAACAGGGGCAAATGGACCCCAAATTACGAAGGACCATTCATAGTGAAGAAAGTATTCTCAGGAGGGGCACTGATGCTCGCCACTATGGATGGAGAGGACTTCCCATCCCCTGTTAACTCGGACGCAGTTAAAAAATACTTCGCATAAAGAGACCCGCTGGACACAGAAACAGAATGTAAGTCCAGGCAAGAAAAGGGCATCCCGGCGAGCTAAAAACAGAATAAAAAGCTCGGGCAAAAATTAGGGAAAATAAATATATAAAAAAATGTACACCCGCTGAGTTGAAAAGCCACATTGGACAGCTCAGGCAAAAAAGGGTATCCCGGTGGATTGAAAACCCGAGAGGGCGATCCACGCAAAATAAGGGAATAAGCGAACAACTGTGATCCAAGTTATCCGAATCACGTCATCGTTTTGGACAACTTGACAATGTCAGAAGGATAGGAAACAGTTCCCTCGTCCTCTCAGAAAGCCAAAACAGAATGGAGAGTCTTGAAGACATGCAGGTCATAGCAGAAATGGAACCCCTTGGAATGCCGTGTACATTGCCATTAGGATAGTTTCTTTTCTCAATTTTATAGTGGCTACCTCTTTCCAGGTGGTTGCTTCCTGATGTAAATCATTGCCTATTCAGAGGCCATTCAATAAAATAATATTCAGACAAAAAGCTGTGTGTGTTTATTTTTGTTTGCCAAATGTCCTGAATTTTGGCAAAAATAGCATTGCATCTAAACATGGTAATAATTTTGAAAAGAAAACTGACATGCAGGGAAACTGTAATCCTCTTTGAGTGTCGGGTGACGATGGATGAACCGATCATTCCATGCAAATCCCCGGGACACACGTGTGTTTTCTGTTGTTGTAGGTTGCAGGATGGTGTCACATTCTCTCAAGCAATTTACTCTTCCCCAGTAGAGTATATCCCCAAGCAGAGATTTCTTCTCCAGCAGGTATCTGAAGCCTGGCATCTCCGGCAGAGATTTCCTCCAATCAAGCTTTGGCAGCAGCCCAAGCAGGTTCTTCTTCCCCAGTGAAGTAGTAGTCCATTCTTCCCCAGCGGAGTATGCCTAGCAGGTACCTGAGAGCATGTCATCATCAGAGGTAAAATTAACAGTATTTTATCATCAGCAAGAGTCCTTCCCAGTAGGCGTGACTGAAAGCTTGATATCCCCTCAGAGTCTTGAATCATCAGATGCTCTCCCCAGCCAGAGTATTTGCCCAAGAAGCTTCCCCAGCCAAGTCTGAAGATGTTCCTGTCCTCACAGAGAGCGTATTTGATTTTCACCTCCGTCTGTGAAATATTTCTCAGCAAAGTTGCCATATTTTTGGGTATTTGATGATACAGCCAGATATTCATCACCTAAGTCAGAGTTGAGTGTCCAAACCTCTTGACTTGCCTTCCCCTGTAGAGTTGTATCTCTTGCTGCCAATCAGACATTTGTCTACCGCTCGTCTGCGTTTGTCAACACTCGTTTGTGTTATCCCTAAGCAGGTTTTTCCCCAGCAAGGACATATTACCGCTTTATTGTTGCTCGTCTGCATCTTTCAACACTCGTCTGTGTTAAGCTCTGTGGTATGGCTCGTTTGCTTTCTCCAGCGGTGGTTTATGATTACTTTGTTTGCTCGTCTGCAATTTCCAACACTCGTCTGTGTTTGGTTATATCAGTTGCTGTTTGCTCGTCTGCAATTTCCAGCACTCGTCTGTGCTGTGAAATGGTTACCTTGTTATTGCTCGTCTGCAATTTCCAACACTCGTTTGTGTTTGGTTATGACAGTTGTTGTTGCTCGTCTGCAACTCTCCAGCACTCGTCTGTGTTTGGTTATAATCTTTGTTGTTGCTCGTCTGCAACCTCCCAACACTCGTCTGTGTTTGGTATTGGATCCTTCGCTGCACTCGTTTGTGCCTTGATATGTATTCTCTGCTGTTGCTCGTCTGCAACTGTCCAGCACTCGTCTGTTTTTGTTTGAAGCTCGTCTGCTTTTATTCCCCAGAAGTCGTCTGTGTTCTGAAGCTCGTCTGCTTTGCTTGGATACTCGTCTGTATCATCCCCAGCACTCGTCTGTGCTAGCTTACATCTGTATGTGAGGATTTGCTTTTTACCCTGATGTTCTTCTAGTGCTACTTCAAATGCTCGTATGTGTTTGAATTTCTGGTGTTCGTCTATACCAGTGGCTAATACTCGTCTGTATCATTGCCTGAAACGCTCATCTGTGTTTCTCAGATCATCGTCTGATACTCGTCTGTATCATTGACTTATGGCACTCGTCTGTGTTATCTTGATGATCATCCAATACTCGTCTGTATTGAAGAGGTTTCGAATCCTGACAGTGGGAAATTAAATGTCGAAATGGTTACCGGTCCTGGCGTAACAGGTAAATCCGAAGGAGGCTCGTCTGTCTCAAGCACCAATTATTGTTGCTACACCTGGCGTAACAGGTTTGCTAAGAAGACTCGTCTGTCTTATACCATATATCCGCGGATAATATATGAAGAAGGTTCGTCTACCTTGATTGCATGTCTATCCCACAGACTTAAGTGCATTTCCGGTCCTGGCGTAACAGGTAAATCCGAAGGAGACTCGTCTGTCTCATGCTATATGCAGTGTTGGAGAACTCGTATGTCCAGTTCCTGGCGTCACAGGATTTGGTTTGAAGACTCGTCTGTCTCAGTTATTGTTATTGAAGTGTGTTGAGGACTCGTATGTCCAGCTCCTGGCGTCACAGGATGGTTTGAAGACTCGTCCGTCAACTTGTTATTATTCCAGATATCAGTTTCAACTTGGAAGAAGCTCGTCTGCTTTTTCTCCCCTTCAGTCACCAAAGCGTCATTTGGTCGGGTTTATTTCCCGGTGTTGCATTCTTCGTCAGAGTGCAAATTTCCGGTCTTCTTGGTATTCAATCACAGTTTATTTTGAATAGTCTGATAACCGTTGCTTTCATCCTTTCAGATTAACAGCTGATTGAATAGGGGCACAATGCTGCATAGACCTAGAAAGATATGGATAAGACGGTTGCGAACCAGAGAGACTGAGAAAGGGGGTTGGTTACAACCTGGGAAGGTGTTAGCACCCAGATTGTCCGTCGTACTCGACGGGATCCACGCTTAAAAGATTTGTGTTTTAAAGGGGTAGTGTCAGTGAAATCTGTGTATAAAATAGCTGGAAAAGGATGTACAGGTGTCAGTGTAAGAAGAATGTGAGGTGTGTAAATGTACAGTGTCAGTGTAAGAACAAAGATGAAATGCTCATGATAATGAGGCTAAAGAATAAGGCTAGAAGGAGGGGGAATATACAGAGACTTTTGTTCGATAACTGTTAAGTTATGCCTACGTATCCTCTCGTGCAATGAGGAAGTCAGAACACCGTAGTTCGACCCAAAGAGACTGAAAGATGAATTGACTTGTGAACTGCTTACTTGTCTATGCTCAAGTGTATGACCTGTCTGGCTCAGGTGCAAACTGTCTTGCATTAGACGGAAGAAGCGAGTTCTCGTTTGTGAGTGAATGAGATGAGAAAAGAATCCCGGAGGAGACGATTATTGTTTGTTCTTTGTGTTTTCAGTCTTTTATTGCTTTTTGAAGTTTGTCATAAGTTAATGAGCTTAAGCCTAAACCAATGGATTTAGTAAACTCATCACATCTTCCCTCTGATTAGGGGTAATGAGAATACCTTAAGTGTGAAGTCATCTTCTCACACTTAATCACCATGATGTAGGGTTAAGATCATTAACCTACTTGTGATTATTTAGATGTTTTTGGTGTTTTTGTTTAGTGTTAAGTAATGAGATTAAGCCATAATCAGGGATTAAACAGACTCATTACACCATCCTAATAGAAGGATAATAGATGAGAATGTTTAAGCTGAGGAAAGCCCCTCAACTTAATCCATGATTAGGGATTAACTTCATGACAAAACAAAGCCTTTATTAAGTGGATTTTAGTTAATGATTAGATGATGAAATGAGTTTTAGGGTTTGTAAGACAACTTGAGAGGGACTTGTCCATTAACATTAAGGTTAGTCCTTCTTAACCAGTTAAGGAAGAATTAGAACCCTAATGCAAGGCCCAAGTTACAAGTGTGATGTCTTGATGATTATTATGTGAATTGATTAAAGGAGTTAAACACATTAAGGGTTTAATGCTTAGGATTAAAGTTATACACTCCATCCTAATAGAAGGATGCAGGCATAAACTTAATCACAAAGCCTTAAAGCTTTTAGGGTTTAGTCCCTGATTATGAGGTGAGGAGAGAAGACTCAATGAGACACAAAGGTAAAATCTAAATGGGGAGACTAATCAAAACCCTAATCATTGTCATGCTTGGTTGTTCCTAAGGTTTGTGAGGCTCACTATCCTAAAGAAGAAAGAAAGAAGAAGAGAACGATGAAAGGAGAAGCTCCATGGTGGCCTAGGCACACCTCAAGTTAAGAACGAATAAAAGAAGATGAGGAAGAAGATAAGATGAAGAAGAAATAAGAATTAGAAGATGAGAATGAAATATGGAGATAATCAGACAATGCACAAACAGAGCCTACACCAGTAGGACTTCCAGATGCAACAGCATGCAATAAGATAAAAATGGGTCTCGGTGATACCTAACGGAGAAGGTCCGTTGCCTCTTCAATACGTGCAAAAAAAACGCATGAACTTGCCGAAGCTTCACACGACCGAACGCAAGCTCAAGCGTCAAATAATCATCAATAATTAATCAACAACTAGAATCGCAAGCTCCCTCACAGGGCTCACTCTACCAAGAAAAGCGTCGAAACACTTGCACAACCAGCCTCGTCATAATAGGAATCAACAACAAGTCATTACACGGACCACATCTACTAGGTGCGTGTTGGTGCTTTGTTCTGTGCCATTGATGAAGTAAAAAGAGTGTACTGGTGCATGGGAGTGAATCTGGTAGTGTTATCTTCGCCGGAAATCTGTAAACGACGGTGACTGGTGACTTGATTGTGAGGCAGGAGGTTGTGTTTGTCAATATGGAAAAGACGAAGAAAGTGATATGAAGGTGTGGGGTTGTGCTGTGGTTTTGAAACATGGAGGTCTGTGTGAAAAATGTTATGCAGGTTTGAGATTTTTTAGTATGAAGAATGAAGGAGTGAGTTAAGAAAGGTTGTGGAAAAAAATCTGAAAAAAAGAATGGGAAAGAGGCGCAGCTTTTTTGTTGGTTGCTAGGTCTTGGGATTAATTCTTTTTATACCTAGGTTAACTATTTTTTTGGTAACATGGGCCTATTGAATAATTGTATGGGCTTACGAATTTTTATTTTCATTTATTTGCTCATGGGATGGGTCTTGTAATTTGACAATGATAAAATGAATAACAATGGTTAATTGAAAAAAAAATGAATGGAGAAATGGATTGAATTTGAAATTGTTGAATAGTTAATGAATAAAGAAAAAGAATTAAAAATGTATATCATGGAAATTGATAGAAATGTGAAGTGGACTAATAGATAATTGGATTTAAGGAAAATGGTTTTAAAATGGAAAATACAAAATAATTTGGTTAATGAAAGAGTTATGGACATGGTGAGATATGGTGGAATAAACGTGCAATTGAAAAATGATTGTGAATGAGGGATAGTAATAAAAATGGACATGGATTGATTTTGGATGACTTTGAATGTTAAGTGAATATGGCGGGAAAAAATTGGGAAAATGAAATGGTTAATATTTGGAAATGGGCAAAAAGAAAATGGTTTATTTAATGGAATTTAAAAGATAAACACAATGAACATGGGCATGAATTTGGCTAGAAAGTGGAACGAGATAGATACTTAAACTCAAACTTGCACTTTTTCACCAACCACTAAATAAATGAACACAATTATCACCAGACAACTCGCAACTGAAATGGATAAGTCTCTGAATTAATCATCCTCTAACAAAATAAATCTTGAATCATTTTGAATCTGCTTGGATCGATCACTTGGAAAATAAATCCACAAATGAACAACTAAACAAATAAGATGGCCCAAAGCTTCTCGTGAACCACAACTTGACGACCTAGCGAATTCAACACACCACAACTTGACTTTGAATGCTCATTTCCTGAGAAATAGCCCGGATAACTTGCACTTGAAGAAATCCCTTCATAAATCGATGAAGAGGAAAATATCCTGATGATGGACCAGATGAATAAGTGAACAGTCTTCAGACGCGAAGTCCTTGGAGACCACAAAATCAGGAAAATAAACCCTAATTTTGACCAGAGCATAAGAAAATGATGTCATTGATTGCTGCATAGTGAAATCCTTAAATCCTCTGATAATCTGCAAACAATGACGTGAACCCTAATTCTTCTGATGATCTTGATCCCATGTCTTAGGATCCTATGCAAATGATATGCAAAATGCGTATGAATGCGAAATGAAAAGCCAGAATAAAACTAGAAAACCAGAGGGCAAATTTAGGGTGTCTACACTTATCTCTTTTTTTTTCATAATATATTTTTTCCACATGTCATAATGGGTGGGCCAAAATGGGCTAAAGATATTGGACTTGATTTTTTTGTAAAAAATGGATATTAATAAAATGATTTTGGATAGAAATATGAATTGAATATAAAAAATGATTAAAAGTGGATAGAATGAAAGGAAATAATCGAGATAGATCGGATGACAACAAAAATCGAAATATGAATGGTTGCGGATAATAAGAAAAAAATGGATATGAATTAAAGAAATAATTGAAATGGATAATGGATAAGAATACAAGACATGGATAAAAAATGAATAAGGAGGATATTGAATTATCAAAATAAATCGGGTGAAAACGGATAATGAGAAATGATTATAGAAAAAGAAATAAAGGATGAATAAATGGATATAAGAAATAGACAATGAAATGTGGATTAAAATTTATAAAGGTGAATGGTTTAAAAAAATAATGGAAGAGATAAGAAGCCCAAAGTCAAAAACTGATTTTTCTTGCACAAGTCACGGATAATAATGAACACAGTCGCTCCTGAACCACTAAACATTCCACAACTCAAGCCACAACCAACATTTGAAAATTGTCTGATTATGCCCTGATGATCTGAATCCATACTGAGGAAAATAAATCCTCAGATGAATCACTGGTGAACTGATCAATCAAACCAAACTTCACACGCAACATTTCCTGATAACTGATGCCTTTTGTTCACAGCACAACTTGAATCTTGAAAACGCATCGTCTGAGAAATAAACCACTGGCACACACAATTTGCAGTCGAAACAAATTCTTGATAGTTTGACCAAGTTAGGTCAAACATCCATCTGAAATCGCATTGAGACTGAACAAACGCATCTGAATGAAATTACTGTCTTATCTGCGCAAACCTGCACCACAGAGAAGAAGAAGAACAAACTGCCACATATTTTTTTGGTATTTTGGTTAGTGATCAGTAAATATAAACAAATACAAAGAAGTAAAAATAATGGTGATCCCCTGCGAAGCATAGATCCTACATCTGAGAAGAAACTCGAAAGCCAGTGCGATCTTGTTTGTATGCAAAAATGCAGATAATATGCGAAGAAATCTTAGGGCAAAAATTAGGGTGTTACAGCTGCCCCTATTTAAGTTTCTTCAATCCGGAGATATGAAGATTGATATCTTCGTCTCTACAAGATGGGAGAGACTTAAATACAAAAAACCCAATTTTTGTCCTAAGAGAACAATGATATGATATGAATATGATATGCAAACCCAAGATCTCTGTGGGGAAAATATGACCACCAGAGAAAAGCAAAACTTGGGGACACAGAAGAAAATCCCGCTGGGGAAACAACCACAGACAACCAAAGAGTTACCAGGAAAATAAATCACTGGATTACAGACTCCACTTGGGAAAAGATATGATATAATCAACAACAAAATTCAACAAGGGAAAATAAACACCCTGCCAGGAATATCAATCAAACAATGTATTCGAATCAAAAAAATGGAGAAATACTGAGTTGGAAAAGAATCATCAACTACCTGTTTACTAGGTAGGAAATATAACAAACTCGACTATCAATTTACTGGATAGGAGCACAATACAGAGGGATAACCTCAACCACCTTTTTACTGGGCAACAAATTCTCAACTACCTGATTTACTGGGTAGGAGTATAAAGAACTCGACTATCGATTTACTGGATAGGAGTATGATCAACTACCGGGTTTACTGGGTAGGAACTCAATCAAAGGGAAACAGCTTCTATTACCTTTTTACTGGGTAAGAGGAAATATCGACTACCGGATTTACTGAGTAGAACAAATCTCGACTACCTGATTTACTGGGTAGGAGTTTAAGCAACGAGAAACCAACTCTATTACCTTTTTACTGGGTAAGAGGAAGAAATCTCGACTACCTGATTTACTGGGTAGGAGCACAAGTAAAAAAACTTGATCAATTGGTAATATTACCCACTATCGATTACTGATAGCTTAATTCCAAAGTAATAATACTCAAGCTGGAGAAAATATTGCCCACTATCAAACAATGACAGCTTAATTCCAAAGCAATATATCCACAAAAAGGGGACCAAAGTTCAATCCAAGAACAAATTGGAAAGAAACGGTCAAACAAGACTCATCCCGAGGAGGAAATATCTCAACTGGGGAAAATTCCATCCAGATAATAAACTGGGGAGGAAACTAAATCAACATCATCCACGAGAAACAAACTCTGTGGGGAATTAGAAAGGATTAACACTTTCTGCTTAATGGTCGACACTCTAAACTTGAGAGGAAGATGACACACGCACTCTGTGGGGAAAATCCACACCAAAGAGCAGATATTAATGATAAATGCAAGAATGCAAGCAAATGATGCTATGCTTATGCGTATGAATATGCTTATGAATATGCTGACAAAACAGACATAAAGATAAGAAACAGGTGACATGAACACCACAACACCGGATACTCGGCTAATCCCAAGGCAACAATGCAGGGAACAACTGGAGATTCAATCTTGAAATCTGCAGGGGAATATCATAAGCCATCAAAGGAATAAAATCCTACTACAAGGCTCAAATCATGATAAGACAACATCTGCTAGGAATATCATCCTAAGACAGCATCTGCTAGGAATATCATCCTGCTGAGGAAAGGCAATAATCTGCTGAGGATGAAAATATTCTTGATACAAAATCAAACTTCACGAGGAATAACTGTCATACCACTCCTGCTCCATCTGGGGATAGAGTGCAAGACCTGCTAAAAATCACATGGGAATCTGCTGGAAATCAACACATGCAGACCTACTGGGGATCCCTATGGGGATATCAGAAGTTAACATCATAGGCAAAACACATTTACGAGGGATTTTAAATCTGTACCCACCATCGGGTAAAAGAAAACCTCTAAACTGACTGCTATATCAATACTTCTATATTCAAGGATGCAAACAATTCAAACTGAGGAATCAAGAGCTCAGCTGAGGATTCCCAATACTGCTCAATTCAAAGATAACTTGTTGAGGGAGAGATCAACACTCAGCTAGGGATTCTTTAAGACACATCCCTTCCAACAACTCTTCTGGGGAATACATACAAACTCCGTTCATGCTTATTGTTGGGGAACAAAATATCATTAACATCATCCTGTCAAGACTATCCAGGAACTTCACATGGACACAACCGCATCAAACCCTACTTTGGGAGAGACAAGTTTCACACATCCAGATTTTACCATCTTTGGAATCACTATTGATATCCTTTCTTTGTTCATATATCAAAAGAAAAATGTTTTTAAAATCTTCAAAAATTAAAATTTATTAAATTTGTTTCAAAAATCATCATCAACAATAAATTGAAATTTTGTAAACAGAAACAATATAAAGAATTGCAAACAATTGGATAAAAGCTCAAATTCATTGATAGAATGGTAGTCAACAAATGGCATGACTCCATGGATCATTACAAGTTTGAAAAATGGTAAATACATGGAAAAGGGCTACATTGAGATACAATGATCACTATTCTCCCTATCAACTTTGAACTCCACTGTGTCTGAAACTTCAGTCAAGGATGAGTGAATAAGAAACTTTGATGAATAATTCTTCTGAGGAATAGAATCTGAAATCCTCGGTTGCTACAAGTGATTCAATCTGTCGACGCAGTTACTTGCCATGATCCCTAACTTTTGCCTAGATTGCCCTTTCGGGTTTTCAATCTACCGGGATAATTATTTTTGTTTTTGTCTCTAATTTTTGCCTGGACCGCCCTTTCGGGTTTTCAATCCACCGAGACGCTCATTTTTGCCTAAGCCGCCCTTTCGGGTTTTCAACTTAGCGAGTTGTTCTTTTATTTTTTAAGCGAAGTATTTCTTGACTGCATCCGCATTCACAGGGCGAGTGATCTCCTCACCATCCATAGTTGCAAGAATTAATGAACCGCCAGAGAAGGATTTCTTAACAACATATGGGCCATCATAGTTCGGAGTCCACTTGCCCCGAGAATCTCTAAGGAAAGACTGAATCTTTTTGAGCACGAGGTCGCCTTCTCTGAATACACGAGGTTTGACCTTCTTGTCAAAAGCTTTCTTCATTCTTTGCTGGTACAACCGACCATGACACAAAGCTGTTATTCTTTTTTCTTCAATCAAATTCAACTGATCAAATCTACTCTGACACCATTCAGCCTCAGTCAACTTGGCTTCCATCAGAACTCTCATTGATGGGATCTCAACTTCGACGGGGAGCACTGCTTCTGTACCGTAAACAAGTGAGAAAGGGGTTGCCCCTGTTGAAGTGCAGACAGGTGTACGATACCCATGAAAATCAAACGGGAGCATCTCATGCCAATCCTTGTATGTCACAACCATCTTCTGAATGATCTTCTTAATGTTCTTGTTCGCAGCTTCAACAGCCCCATTCATCTTTGGTCTATAAGGAGAGGAATTATGGTGTTGAATCTTGAAATCTTCACAAAGCTCTTTCATCATCTTATTGTTCAAGTTTGAACCATTATCAGTAATGATTCTATTCGGAACACCATATCTGCAGATAATATTATTCTTGATAAACCGAACCACAACTTGCTTGGTCACATTAACATACGATGCCGCTTCAACCCACTTGGTGAAGTAGTCAATTGCCACAAGAATAAAACGATGTCCATTCGAAGCCTTGGGTTCAATCATACCGATCATATCAATTCCCCACATGGAGAAAGGCCATGGGGAAGAAATCACATTGAGATAAGCTGGTGGCACATGAATTTTATCAGCATATACTTGACACTTATGGCACTTTTTCACATACTTGCAACAATCAGATTCCATTGTCAGCCAATAGTAACCTGCTCTCAACATCTTTTTAGCCATTGCATGCCCATTAGCATGAGTGCCAAAAGATCCTTCATGAATTTCTTTCATCAACATGTCTGCTTTGTGTCTATCCACGCATCTGAGCAAGACCATGTCAAAATTTCTCTTATAAAGCACATTTCCATTCAAGAAGAAATTGCCTGCCAATCTCCTCAAAGTTCTCTTATCTTTGTCGGATGCCCCAAGCGGGTACTCTTGACTCTGGAGAAAACATTTAATATCGTGATACCAAGGCTTGTCATCATGGACCTCTTCAACTGCGAACACGTGAGCTGGTCTTTCCAGTCGCATCACACTGATCATGGGAACATCATTCCACTGGTGCACTTTTATCATAGAAGCTATGGTTGCTAAAGCATCTGCCATATGATTCTCATCACGAGGAACATAATGAAACTCAACTTTGGTGAAGAAAGTTGATATCTTCCTGGCATAATCTCTATAAGGGATCAAGTGGGGTTGATGAGTTACCCACGTACCCTGAATCTGCTTAATTACCAATGCAGAATCTCCATACACATCCAGATGTTTAATCCTCAGATCAATAGCTTCTTCAAGACCCATAATGCAGGCTTCATACTCAGCTTCATTATTGGTACAAGGAAAAGTCAATCTTGCGGCAAAAGGAATATGTGAACCATGGGGAGTAATGATCATTGCCCCAATTCCTCTTCCACGTGCATTCACGGCACCATCAAAAACTAAACCCCATCGAGATCCAGGCTCCGGCCCTTCCTCAATCAAAGGTTCATCACAATCTTTCACTTTCAAAAACATCACATCCTCATCTGGAAAATCAAACTTGATAGGTTGGTAATCATCAATCGGTTGATGTGCCAAATAGTCAGCCAAGATACTACTTTTTATAGCTTTTTGAGTTCGGTACTCGATATCATATTCTGACAACAACATTTGCCAACGAGCAATCCTCCCAGTCAAAGCAGGCTTTTCAAAGATATACTTGATTGGATCCATTTTAGAGATCAACCAAGTTGTATGATTCAGCATATACTGGCGAAGACGCTTTGCAGCCCAAGCTAAGGCGCAACAAGTTTTTTCAAGCATGGAATACCGAGACTCACAATCAGTGAATTTCTTACTCAAGTA
Organism: Lathyrus aphaca; assembly: GCA_963966055.1. Lineage (NCBI taxonomy): Eukaryota > Viridiplantae > Streptophyta > Magnoliopsida > Fabales > Fabaceae > Lathyrus > Lathyrus aphaca. The sequence goes on from OZ014519.1 coordinate 431,860,875, forward strand.
GTAAATTGCATATTCTTTTCTTCCAGATTCATCTTGCTGACCAAGCACACAACCCATGGAATCTTCCAACACAGTCAAGTACATGATCATCGGTCTACCTTCCACCGGAGGAGACAAGATAGGAGGTTCAAGCAGATATTCTTTAATACTTTCAAATGCCTTTTGGCAATCATCTGTCCAGACACAACCTTTATCTTTCCGAAGCAACTTGAAAATCGGAGCACATGTGGCAGTCATGTGAGAGATAAACCTCGAAATATAATTCAAACGGCCCAAGAATCCTCTCACTTGCTTTTCGGTTCTTGGAGTAGGCATTTCCTGTATAGCTTTCACTTTATCAGGATCAACTTCGATGCCTCTTTGGCTGACAATGAAACCTAGCAACTTTCCAAAACGTACACCAAATGTGCACTTGTTCGGATTCAAACGAAGCTTATACTTCCTTAATCTCTGAAACAACTTCAGCAAATGTTCAACATGATCCTCTTCAGCATTCGACTTGGCGATCATATCATCAACATATACTTCAATTTCTTTATGCATCATATCATGGAAAAGTGTGGTCATAGCTCTTTGGTACGTCGCACCAGCATTCTTCAATCCAAAGGGCATCACTCTGTAGCAGAATGTTCCCCATGGTGTAATAAATGTAGTCTTTTCCATGTCCTCGAGTGCCATCTTTATTTGATTATAACCAGAAAATCCGTCCATAAAAGAGAACACATCAAACTTAGCCGTATTATCTACCAACATATCAATGTGTGGCAATGGAAAATCATCTTTCGGACTAGCTTTGTTCAAATCTCTGTAATCAACGCACATTCGGACTTTTCCGTCTTTCTTCGGAACAGGAACAATATTGGCCACCCATTCAGGATAAGTTGACGTCACAAGAAAACCGGCATCAATCTGCTTTTGAACCTCCTCTTTGATTTTTACTGCCATGTCTGGATGAGTTCTTCTCAGCTTCTGCTTTACAGGTGGACATTCAGGCTTCAACGGCAATCTATGCTCCACAATATCAGTATCAAGACCTGGTATGTCTTGATAAGACCAAGCAAATACATCCACATATTCTCTAAGAAGCTCTACAATCCTCTTCTTAACATCAGGACCAAGCAATGCTCCAACTTTGACTTCTTTCTTTTCATCTTCAGAACCCAAGTTGACCATCTCTATAGACTCCCCATGAGGCTGAATAATCTTCTCCTCGTGCTCAAGCAACCGAGAAATTTCATTAGGAATCTCTTCAACATCCTCTTCCTCAGCTTCAAACACAGGGAATTCAAAGTTGGGAGAGGGCATAGGATCATTGTTTTCAATGGGTTTATCAATCAATATGCACAATGATTTTATTTTTATTTTAGAATATGAACAAAAATGCAAACATTATGCAGATAAACAATTATTATATTTTGGGTTTTTTATGTTACCATTTTTCAGAATAAAGCAAAAAATGAAAAAACACATATGGAAATAACAAAATAACATTTTATTGATGATGATAAAAATTTGAAACAAAGCCCGACAAACATCACTTTCACCTTGGGCAGAGTGAAAAGATTTTTTGAAAGAAAATAAAAACAAATTACTTTGAAGAATGAACGATAAAAGGAACATCAACAGCAATCCAGTTCTGGCAAATCTTTCCATGCGTAACGAAGTCAGGCATTTCTTCGTCTTCATCATCTTCAATGATGGCAGCAGCGGAATGATCGTTGATAAATCTAGCCCTTCGGAAGCCTTCTTGAATAGTCTTTGGATCGTTGAGAACTGCACCTGGTGCAAAGCCGATACCAAAACCTTCCTTGTTGTCGACAACATCAATAATTCGCCCCCAACCATCAGACTGACCAGCTTCCAGCACTCGCAAAGCATCCTTGAAAGAAGACATGGGCATGGCATTCTTCTTAGCAACATTATTCACAACAGAAAGAGCTTGAAACGACGTTCCTACCTCTTCTTCGGCATCAATATAAGAGAAAGAAGACAAATTGCTCACAAGCATCGCCCTTTCACCTTCAATGGTCACCAATTTCCCCTCTCTCACAAACTTCAACTTCTGATGAAGAGTGGATGTCACAGCTCTTGCCTCGTGGATCCATGGTCTTCAGAGGAGACAACTATATGCGGGACGTATATCCATTACTTGAAAAGTAATCTTGAATATAAACGGTCCAATAAGAATAGGAAGATCCACCTCTCCAATCACTGTCTTCTTCAAACCATCGAAAGCTTTCACGATAATCCCACTGTGCCTCATGGGAGCACCTTGAAGCGCAAGCTTTGACAATGTCGACTTTGGCATAACATTCAGAGACGATCCGGTATCAACTAGCACCTTGGACATAGCATCTTCTTGACAATTCACCGAGATATGCAACGCCAAGTTATGATTTCTTCCTTCTTCAGGCAAATCGTCATCACAGAAGCTCAAATTGTTGCATGACGTAATATTAGCCACAATACTATCGAATTGATCAACAGTCACATCATGATCAACATAGGCTTGATCGAGAATCTTCTGCAAGGACTGCCTATGAGCCTCAGAACTCATCAAGAGCGATAAAACTGATATCTTCGATGGAGTCTGCAATAACTGCTCAGTAATGTTATACTCACTCTTCTTTATCAACTTTAGCACCTCATCTTCACTATTACCAGGTTGGCCTGATTGAGCGACAACATCCATAATCTGCTTGCTCGCACTGGTATCTTCAACTCTCTTTAGAGGGTCTGAAGCATACACTCTACCACTTCGGGTAACTTTCGTTACATCAGCAATGCTAACCACAGACTTTGGAGTAGGAAGAGGAACTTCCCTACCATTTTCTATCATCGTAGCATTATACCGGTACGGAGCAGCTTTATCAGACTCATATGGCATTGGACCAGGCACATTAATCACCAACGGAGTAACAGCAGTTTTGCGACTATCAAAAGAAATAACCACCCTCTCAGGAACAGTCCTCTCAGGAAGATTGAACTGAGGCATAATGACATTCACTTCATTCTCATATTCATCTCTCTTTGCTGTTACATCAATCAGCTTATCATCCATCATCTTTTGGATATCTCTTTTAACAATCACGCAACCACGAGGATTCACCGAGAAAATACAACATCCATCATAATCGTTATCAATATCGTGATATTCACTTAAGAAAGCATGCATCTCTACCAAAGACCTTCGAATATGACGAACCTCATAGATTTTGAACAACCCAGGACAACCATCAACCATATTCACAGACGCATTACCATGCTTCGGCAACGAATTTTTCTGCACATTTGGATTAACATCATTAAAATACAGAACATTGTTCCTCATCAATTTCTGTACTTCAAACTTCAATGGATAACAATTCTCAACATTATGCCCCAGGGCACCTTGATGAAAAGCACAGCGAGCCTCCGGCTTATACCACCATGGAATAGTTTCTGGAACTGGAGGTGGAGGACGAGTTTGCACAAGATTCTTTGCAATCAAAGACGGAAGCAAGTCCGCATACGACATCGGAATAGGATCAAAACTTGGCTTAGCCCAAGCTTGTTGGTTACCACCTTGTTGCACAGAAGGTTGCTGATAACGAGGTTGATACTTTGGAACAGCTGGCACAGTTGGAGCCACATTAATCATCGGTGTTACAGAAGCTACATGCTGCGAATGGTGATTCCCACGACTGTGAGGTCTTCTATAACTTTCACGGGATACTGTATTAGTCTCATTTTCTTTCTTTTTCCCAAAGTTGAACCTTCTAGAGCTTGAGCCGTTACCATTCTCTTGACTCAACCGTCCCTCACGAACACCTTCTTCTAAACGCATCCCCATACTCACCATTTCAGTGAAATCGGAAGGAGCGCTTGCTATCATCCTCTCATAATAAAAAGAACCCAACGTCTTCAAGAAGATCTTTGTCATTTCTTTTTCTTCCAGCGGAGGAACAATCTGGGCCGCCAGCTCGCGCCATCTGTGCGCATATTCTTTAAAAGTCTCTTTGTCCTTCTGGGACATAGCACGAAGTTGATCTCTATATGGAGCCATATCAACGTTATACTTGTACTGCCTCACAAAAGCTTCTCCCAAATCATTGAAGGTCTTGATTTGGCTATTATCCAGACTCATATACCACCTCATGGGTGCACCGGTCAAACTGTCCTGGAAATAGTGAATCAGCAGCTTATCATTATCAGTCTGAGCAGACATCTTTCTAGCATACATCGTCAGATGGCTCAACGGACAAGTGTTGCCTTTGTACTTCTCAAACTCAGGCAGCTTGAATTTGTAAGGAACTTTAACATTAGGGACCAGACAAAGATCATAGGCATCTTTTCCGAACAAATCCTTACGCTTCAAAGCTCTCATCTCCCTTTGGATCTCAACAAAGCGTCCCTGGAAGTCATCAAGTCTTTCAGCAACTCGAGCACCTTCACTGGGCTCAGCATGGTAAATTATTTCATCATGATGCGGAATATTGTGCACCACAGGCGGTACAGTAGTCACAACTGGAGGAAGAGTAGTCCACACTGGCGGGAGAGTATTAAATGCAGCAGTCTCAGGATGATGAGGAGGACGATAACCAGCAGGCATAAAATCGACTGGCATGCCCCAAGGTGTGCTAGCAGGCATACGATAGCGAGGAGAAATAACAGTCTCAACAGGAATTGATGCGGTAACAACCTCGGAGATGACAGTATTCTGAACAGGAGAATTAGGAGGTGGCTGATTCTGAGCAGCCACCAAACTTTCCATTACAGCAGAAACTCTTTCCAAGTTTTCCCTCATATAAGTAACCTCTTCGCGCAGCTCGCGATTTTCTTATTGTAAAGTTTCCATCACCCTTCTCCGATTAGCTCGAGTATCGAATCGATGAGTCAGCTTGACAGGAGAACTGAATGAATACCAGAAAACAACATAAGATCCCTGGAGAACACTCAAAAAGCAAGACAAATGCGAGTATGATGCATGCTATGCATATACAAATGCAAAGATTTCAAAGGATTATAAGATAACTTGCAATATTTATAAAGAGACATTTTTGAAACTTAAAAAAAAAACTCATTCTTATTAAGATCAAAGTGAGGATTACAAATGAAGTACAAACATCAATAATCCTAATACATAAGAGGAAAAGTCAACTAGTCCTAGGGAATCATATCCGAAGAAGCTCTGAATCCTGGCTGATACTTCATACGAATCCTCTTGATCTCTTTCTTGTACCGATCTTCCATATCTTCCTTATCCTTCACCAATTTGTCAACAATGGCCTTCCATGCACCGGAAGTAGGAGGAATAGTAGATGGAGTACTAGGGGAAAATAAATCCTCTCTCGGCCTCTTCGTGACACGCCGCTCAAGTAGCTCAATAAGATCATCCTTCTCCTTAAGCTGCTCTTGCATATTAGTCTTCTCAAGTAGCCATTCTTCTTTCTCTTTCTTCATCTTTTCTAACTCTTCTTGAAGAGCCATCCTCTCATCAACGGGAGGAAGAAAAGCAGACAAAGGCAATATGGGAAACATAGGCTCCTCAGGTGGATAAGGCATCTTGAGCTTGGAAGCTCTAGATCGAACCCACTGAATATAACATTCGGAAGGAGGAAGGTGTTGTCTACCCAATTGACCCTTCTCTTTCCTATGAACAACATGCCAAGAATGAGCAATCCTTTTCTTCATTTCTACATGATCAGCACCATTAAGAAAGAAGAAACGGGATAAGGCAAGATTGTTTGGAACATCCTTCAAACAATAACCGAACTGTCGTCTAGCCAGAATGGGGTTGTAGCTAATTCCCCCACGTGTACCAAGAAGAGGTACATTAGGAAATTCTCCATAACAATCAATAAGAACTCCAGTGTCATAATGAGAACTATACCATGTCATGTCCTTATGAGAAAGCGACATCAACCTTTGAGACCATCTTCGATTCTCTCTATTGTCCTTGAAAACATCCGACTTCGGTAGGTGCGAAATAAACCCCCTATAAAGAAGAGGCGCACAACATACAATCTCTCCATCACCTTTGGAGGTCCTATAGTGAAAAGCATGATACATATCTCCAAGCAAAGTAGGCACCGGGTTCTTCTTCAAGAAGATCTGAATAGCATTCTCATCCACAATACCATCCAAGTTCGGAAACAAGACAATCCCGTAAATAAGCAAAGCAAGAATAGCCTCAAAAGCATCCTTATGACCCAAAGTAAGTGAAGTAGAAGCCTTTCCCATCAAAAACTTAGCATTAATACCACGAACACTCCCCTTTGGAAGAAACTTCCCATTAAGATCGGATTCCTTAAGAAAAAGTGCTTTGGCGATGACCTTGATAGTAAGCTCCTTCTCTAGACCAGTGAAAAGAAACTCCTTGTCCAGAATAGGCAAACCTAAACAATGAGAATACTCCTCCAAAGTCGGCACAAGCTGATAATCCGGAAAAGTGAAACAATGATGCAACGGATCATAGAACTGAGCTAAAGTAGGTAGAATCCCCTCAGGTACATCGGTATCCAACATATACAAAAGCTTCCCATGACATCTTCGGAACTCTTGGGTATCAACAATCAAAGCTCCTAGCTTTCTCAACTCTACAACATTAGGATTCTTGAAAGTGTACTTCTTTGTGTTCCTCCTTTCAAAAGTCATAGCCATGGACATCTGAAATTTTGCAAAAGTTCCTTATAAGTCCTTTGAAATCTTACAAACAATGCTCATGAATGCATGATGGCATGTATGCAACAACCACAAACAAGATCACACAAGGCACACGGGCTTAGGTTCCGAGTCACGAGCATGAAGTCAAGGTAACAGAACACCAACCCACACAGGTAAGTACTAAGGTTTTGTCTTCATTGTACCTGCAAGAAACCAAAAGGGTGCTAACAAAGGTGCCCAGAGTTAACAACCATCTTTAGAATATCATCGGTACGTTGGATTACTCCCCAACCGATAACATTCTTAAAATAGACCTCGTCCGAGTGTAGTATCGCGTGACAACCGCCTTAGGTTTACACCCAGAAAATTTCCGCACTACGTTCCTAAATTAGCTTAGATGGGTTAAGGGTTCTAAGGTCCTCAGTATGATCAGCTCAGGGTCGGAAAATAATGCCACGTACGATTACTCGTCATGACATTGATAGTCCAAGAGAGCCTAACCGAGTGGAGATTATCAAATTGATATTGCTTTGGACTACTCCATCGCATATCGCTTCGAATATCGCCGTCTTATCATAAGTTTCAACTCAGATCCGGGTTAGAATCTTTCTCACACAGAGGATCACCAAAACCGAAACAGAACAACCAAATAACAAACAATTCAAACCAAAGCAATAAATAAGTCAAAGTAGGCTGAATCCTCTTAGAGATTACTCCCCAGCAGAGTCGCCACTTTTCTGTAGCGGTAAAATCGTGAGTGTAAGCTATTGATTAACTTAACTCGATGTACACAGAGTCGCCACCGCGCTTTTGTTTATTTCCGAATGGAAAAATCTAAAAGAACGAATAAAAACCTAGGAGTTTAAAAGCAAAAGCTAAAAGAAACAAACAGAGAATGGGTAAGGGGATTGGTTACGAACCGGGAAGGTTTTAGGCACCTGACTCGTCCGTGGTACTACACGGGAGCCCTTTGAAATATTTATCGCTTTTTGGTCTGAAATTGGTTTGCTTAAAAGTGATTGAAGAGATGAGGAGAAGAATGTTTTTTAATGATTTTGTGTTTGATAAGGTTTTAACGCCTTATGCCTACGTACCCACAAAGTGCAATGCGAGATCAAAACCTCGTAGTTCGTGGTACAAAATTTGAAAAGAACAAATGAGTTGAATTAGATTTTAAAATGTAGAGATAAGTCGTCATCCTTTAGCGAATAATTCCGCTAGAAAAGATGAATCATATCTAAACATGTGAAAAGAAAAAGTGCACAAGGCACAAAAACAATTGAATGAGTTTTGTATTTTTTTTAAAGTATGTAACAAAATGGTTTTGATATATTTACATGAATTAACATTGACTAAGAAAATAAAGTGAAAAGATTAAAAATCGCTTGACCTAAGTCAAGGTTTGATTATGAAAGTGTTTGAAGTTTAAAAACAAGAAGATTTTTGAAATAGGAAGAAGTTTTGAAAATTTAAGAATGGGGAGGAGATGAAGGGACTAATCCTAATACTTGAATTAAAAGTTAAGAAAAGAGTTTACCAAACCATAATATGCACGATTCTTCAAAGTTCGGAATTCCATCTTCAAAGGCTAATGACATAACTTGAGGCCGAGGTTTCTAATCCATTCCAACTTGAGCAAGGGGGGAGATCTTAAAGTCTAAGTCCATTCTCCAAAAAGCTCGGGATAGTAACCATTAGTCCAAAATTAGAAGTCACAAGTCTTTTAAGTGTTCAATCTTTTATTAGTGTTTTGATATCCAAATGGACAAAATAAAAAAAACAAGCAACAATATAAACATAAACAAATGATATATGATATAATATGATAAGGCGTAATAAAGAAGATAAAGGAGCAAGAGATTAAAATAAAAGGATAAGGTGCGAGAGATTAAATTTAAACGGATTATATTCACATTATTATAATATTTACAATATAAGTGGTATGATGAACTTAATCAAGCACAACCACAACAAGGAATAATAAAAATCGAGGCAAACGGATCCAAATGGATCTTAATTCGAATCGGGACAACTTTAGGTCTATGTTAAGCAATCGCCGAGTAATTTACGAAGTAATTACCCTACAAATGAGGCCGGCCACCACTAATTAAAGTGGAAAATATTCGTGTTAATACATGTTAGAGAAACGATATTATGGATCGTTCTCCGAAAACATGCCACACTAAAAGAAAGAGAATGGTCTAATCTTAATCGAGATTTTCGTTGAATTTATCGAAAAGCAACCTATCACGATCTCAAAGTATGGAGAATGATCCAAATGATCATTCATCCATAGATTTGAAATAATGAAGATTAAACTTATCGGAAATCAACAATCTACGAATCGGAGATTGTCATCGACCAAAAGAGAGAAAAAAATGAAGAAACATAGATCTAAAAAAAAATAGATCCATAAAAGAATTAAATGTTTTTTTTAAATCCTTTTCTAAATTTTTTCTAAACATTCTTTTTAAAATATTTTTCTAAAATATAATTTCTGGAAAAAGAACATTTCTTAAAATTATATTCTAAATCTCCTTTCTAAAACAAATTTTATAGAAAACTTATATACTAAAAAAATAAAGTGAATCAAAAAAACATCTAAAGAATTGAGAATTAAAAAAAAAGAAGAAAAAGAAAGGGGAGGGGGACGCAGGCTCGGGTTGGTGTGGATAGCGGCAGATCCATGAAAAAGGATCAGGCCCAAACCATTTCACATAATCCTTTCTTTTTATTAAAATTAATTAAAATAAAAAAAAACAAATGAAAAGAAAGAAATAACAACTTAGGTCTTCTTCTTCCTTGCGAAAAACAAACAGACACGGGGGAACAAATAATGGAAACCACCGCAGCGGCACTCTCTCATGGCTCACCTTCTCAAAATCAAAACAGAAACAGAACTTCTTCCTCTCTTCTCTCACGCAACTCTTCTTCTTCTTCTTCACGAGTTTCGCGGATTTTTGTTGTTGGTTGAAGATGGGAATTGAAATTGAATAAAAGGAATTGAACAAAAGTTGGCGTTATTTGATGATTTTAGATGAAGATGGAGGATGATCCGCAACAAAAAATTTTAGAAGAAGAACAAACTTTCTTCTGTTTTTGAAGAAATTTCAAATTGGGGATAAAGTTGTGTTTTGATTTTTTGGCAGAAATTCGGGAGGCTTTTGAATCTTGAGATTTGTGAGAAGGAGAGGTTGTTTAAATAGGGGAAGAATGAAGGAGATGGTTGCCGTTTTGAGTATTGATCAAACGCGTTTTGATATCACAGGATTCTCGTGTTCATTTCAATTTTCGTTTTGCCGTGCTTTGATTTTGTTTTTTGGCCTTGCGTTTTATGTTGTGTTTTGGTGATTTCAAATGCGTTTTGGTTATTGATTTCGTGCAGGATGCGTGCGGCATGAAGTTGTGAGGGATGCGAAGGTGTGCACGGGTTGATGCGAGAAGCTTGGGCTCGCTGTCTTGGAATTTATTTTGCGTGAAGGCTTGCGAATTCATTGGGCTTGCTGCGGTTTAGAAGTCTGGTAGCTGGACTGTGTTGGAAGCTAGCTTGTGTGATGTTGTACGCGCGGCTGAAGTTTGACAAAAGACTGTTGGAGGCTTACGCGTGTGGCTCTGGGCTGGCGTTTGAAATTTGTTGGAGTCTTGGCTGAGTGTGCGTATGGCTTGAACTTGGTGTTGGCATTTTGCTGAGGGTGAGGTTTGGCTTACGGATGAGAAGTCTGGCTTACAGATTGGTACGGCATGGCTAGGAAAGATGGGCGTGGTTTGTTGTGACGCGGCTGGACTTGGGAAATGCTGGCTTGGAGTTGTTGTTTTGTGATGTTTCAGCGTGTGAAATGACTTGGCTGGGAATGCACGTGGGGAAGCTAGCTGGAGTTTTGCCTTGGCTTGAAGTGTGGAATTGTAAGGCGTACAAGCTGAGGCTTATGGCGTAATGTTTGGCATGTAGGGCCTTGTGCTGATGATTGATGTTTGGTGTTGATGGCTGTTGCGGGACTGAGCGTGATGCGGGAGCTGGCTAGCTGTTGCTTTAGCTTGTGTTTTGATGTTGTTTGTGAAGCTGATGGAAGTATGTACTAGGCCTGCGGCGTGGGGTTGTTTGGTTTGCGGGAAAGTTGACATGAGGCTTGGCAAGTAGAATTGTTTTTGGCTGTGTATATTATCTCTTTTTTTTTTCATAATATATTTTTCCACATGTCATAATGGGTGGGCCAAAATGGGCTAAAGATATTGGACTTGATTTTTTTGTAAAAAATGGATATTAATAAAATGATTTTGGATAGAAATATGAATTGAATATAAAAAATGATTAAAAGTGGATAGAATGAAAGGAAATAATCGAGATAGATCGGATGACAACAAAAATCGAAATATGAATGGTTGCGGATAATAAGAAAAAAATGGATATGAATTAAAGAAATAATTGAAATGGATAATGGATAAGAATACAAGACATGGATAAAAAATGAATAAGGAGGATATTGAATTATCAAAATAAATCGGGTGAAAACGGATAATGAGAAATGATTATAGAAAAAGAAATAAAGGATGAATAAATGGATATAAGAAATAGACAATGAAATGTGGATTAAAATTTATAAAGGTGAATGGTTTAAAAAAATAATGGAAGAGATAAGAAGCCCAAAGTCAAAAACTGATTTTTCTTGCACAAGTCACGGATAATAATGAACACAGTCGCTCCTGAACCACTAAACATTCCACAACTCAAGCCACAACCAACATTTGAAAATTGTCTGATTATGCCCTGATGATCTGAATCCATACTGAGGAAAATAAATCCTCAGATGAATCACTGGTGAACTGATCAATCAAACCAAACTTCACACGCAACATTTCCTGATAACTGATGCCTTTTGTTCACAGCACAACTTGAATCTTGAAAACGCATCGTCTGAGAAATAAACCACTGGCACACACAATTTGCAGTCAAAACAAATTCTTGATAGGTTGACCAAGTTAGGTCAAACATCCATCTGAAATCGCATTGAGACTGAACAAACGCATCTGAATGTAATTACTGTCTTATCTTCGCAAACCTGCACCACAGAGAAGAAGAAGAACAAACTGCCACATATTTTTTTGGTATTTTGGTTAGTGATCAGTAAATATAAACAAATACAAAGAGGTAAAAATAATGGTGATCCCCTGCGAAGCATAGATCCTACATCTGAGAAGAAACTCGAAAGCCAGTGCGATCTTGTTTGTATGCAAAAATGCAGATAATATGCAAAGAAATCTTAGGGAAAAAATTAGGGTGTTACACAAGGGGCAATCAAAAGAGAAGTTTGAACTTCATTGGTGCCAACATGAATCAAGACTACCTCAACAGTCCAATCATGGACAAAGCGCCTTCAACAGCCCAATCAGGGGCAATTTATCTCAGAGTCCATTAAACAGGGGCAAAATCATTCTTGACGGTCCAATCAGGGGCAGATCACCTTCAAAGGCTCAATCAGGGGCAGGTCATGTCATGGTCATTGTCAAAGCTTCCCCACCAGATTTATTTCAAATACCCTGCAGACAGGGGCAAGCAAACAAGGAGCAAATATTCCTATCTCTACTCCCCAGCTAAACAGGAAGTCCTTGCTAGACATTGGCAATCATTCAAAGAAAAAGAAATTTTCTTGCGTCAATTAAGGCGCTTCGCTCATTAGGAAGTGGCCAAACTTGGATTGTCCAGATTCCTCTTCTAACCGTACATCGTCAAAGATCGAGTGTCGGGGAATCAAGCCCTCCACCCACCCAAAGTCCAATCATTATTGGCAACTACCAAACCAAAAGTCCACCAAGCTGGCACCTTTCATTCCAATCGCTCATGTGCATCATTATGCATCATCAACGTCATACGCATCATTTACGTCGATCATTTGCAGCATATGCATCATTTGCATACCTAAGTAAATCAGCTTTTCATATCCCCAACATTTTCAACTTACATCTCAATGCATAAACACTTGCATCGTATCTCCATCATTATGGAATACCATTTCAAAAACAAACAAGCATAGTTGCATAATTCAGGATCCAGGATCAACGCAGGTTTCCAGTCCTTTCCCCAGCGGAAGTCAGGATCATATCAATCAAAGATTCCGGGCATCTCCTCGGCGGATTCAATGGCCGTATTTAAATTTCATTCGCCTTATCACCCTCTGGTGATAAGTGATTTTATTTTCAGTCTATTCGCCTTATCATCCTCAGTTGATAAGTGAGTTTATTTTTCTGTCTTTCGTCTTATCATCCTCTATTGATAAGTGAGTTTATTTTCAGTTATTCGCCTTATCATCCTCAGTTGATAAGTGAGTTTATTTTTCTGTCTTTCGCCTATCATCCTCAGTTGATAAGTGAGTTTATTTTTCTGACTTTCGCCTATCATCCTCTGTTGATAGTGATCCTTTATTTTTCTATCTTTCGTCTTATCATCCTCTGTTGATAAGTGAATTTATTTTCAGTTATTCGCCTTATCATTCCTCTGGTGATAAGTGATATTTATTTCCAATCATTCGCCTTATCATCTTCTGGTGATAAGTGATTTTTATTTTCTGTCTTGCGCCTATCATCCTCTGTTGATAGTGATCCTTTATTTTTCTGTCTTGTGCCTATCATCCCCTGTTGATAGAGATTCTTTATTTTTCTGTCTTTTGGCATCCATATCGACCTAGTTCGAGTGCCGAGTTCGCCTTATCATCCTCTGGTGATAAGTGATTTTATTTTCGACCATTCGCCTTATCATCCTATGGTGATAAGTGATTTTATTTTCAGTTACTCGCTTTATCATTCGTTGGTGATGAGTGATTTATTTGTTTTTGATTTGTTTCTTGCTGTGTCACCCATCATTTCCAATTTTAATCATCTTTTATTTCCACAATTTTATTCTTTTCGGACAAATTCGGAGTCTGTTAGTATCTAATTATCTTATACCTTGAAAGTTGGAACGCGAGCTGGTTCATCTTACTCGGTCTAAGCCAATTCGATAGGGGCATCTGTCATACCCCAAATTTGTTCTACCCGCACTATTTTATTTTACTGTCTAACCAATATTTCAAAAAATCGAAAATATGTACCATTTTATTTTTCTGTCTGATGCTAAAAAAAAAACAATGCAGTTATTTCTCTTTAAAACTTTCAAATCGTCTTTTATTTTTATATTATCATAAGTATTTTATTTATTTTATTTTTATTGTTTAGTCATTATCAAAAATTACAAAATAATCTATTATTATTATTTATACAAAAATCATTTTTTCTAAGTCCATTTTTTTTAATCAGACCATTTATCGTTGTTCTACGCAAAAAAAAAAAACTACAAAAATCTGTTAGTCATTTTTCTTAACATCCTCTTTTAAAATCAAATTTTATTTTTTATTATTTTTATTGTCATTATCATTTTATTTTATTTTCGTTATCATTATTATCTCGCATCTTTTACTTAAAATTACAAAAAAAAAGTCATTATTATTATCATTATCATTGTCATTTTCTTCTATTTCCTAGTTTTATTATTATTGTTTTTACTTTTTATTTATTTATTATTATTTTTGCTATTTCTATCTTGTTATTACTATCAGTCCATTATAATACTCAAATTTATTATCAACCACATTTTTGCATCACAATCCCACACCACTTTCTACAGCCTGGCCCACCTTTATTTCTCACACAACACACTTTGTGATGCCTTCCCGCTACAGACAAAACCAAAGATACGATCATACACACCACCAATAAATCATTCACTGCGCTATCCCATAAGCATTTCTCAGCAACGATTATTCGTACACCATAGCAACACATATGGCCTTCCATTCTTATCCCAATTCATCCTCAAATCTGTCCATAAATAAACTGAAAACTCTCCAGAAAAGGAAGGAGCTTGAAAATCAGAAAAGTTTCCGCAGAAATCACTCAAACCACCTTTTCCTTCCATTAACAACCAAATAACAAACACTCAAATCTCACCTTCAACCTCTATAAAACTCCCTTCAACCAATCCCCATAATACCTTCATCTTCAAAAAAGAACCTCTGAAAAACCAACAAGCAAACTTACTTTCGAATACCCACCAACACAAATCATTACACTCTTCACAAACCCAAAACAAAATCTGTAAAAAAAAACAATACTACTCACAAACCTTTACTGCGAGACTTTTGTTGCTAAGCCATCATCATCCAAAACCCCTTTTGCCAAAACCTGAGCCGCAAAAAACTCACCAAACCTCGAAATCGAATCCGTGGAACACACCTTCCACAAGCCGAAACCGTGAAAACACATAATCACTCCAAAACTGCCATCTTCAAAACCCTCACCGCCACCACTCTGTGTCATCATCACCTTCATCATCAAACATACCGCGAACGAGATAACAATAAGAAATCGCGAGGAAAGCCGAGAGGGGAACCACCATCAAAACCGAACTGTGAGGAATTCGAGGCCGAAGCAACCATTTTTTCAGATAAAAAAAAACAATCGCCGCCACGAATCCTTACATAACCGTGAGATGGAGCGAATCGATTGTGAGAGAGGACGAATCGGAGAACCAATTCAGATTGAAATTAAGAAGTAGGCAGTGTTGGTGATGTTTCGTGTTGAAAGAGAGAGAAACGGCGAGTTCGAGTTGAGTGAGGGAGATTGCGCCGCTGCGTTCATGAAGAAGGTGGGTTCTGCGTGATAACTCTTTGATGCACTCTTCTCTGTGTTTATCTCTTTATTAATATGACTCTTTTTTTTTTCTCTATAACTTTTATTTTTTTAATTATTATTATTGTTTTATTAACTGTTCAAATTTAGTGACTGCTTTGATTTGGGTCTATATCCATTCTCAGAAACCATCATCAGACCATAACGTTTTTTATTAAATAAAAATTCTGTTATGGATCCCTCCTTGTTTTATGCTGACTAGAGCTCATGTTGGGCCCAGCCCGCATATTTTCACTATTTACAACCCATGATCATCGGCACCCCCTGTTTTTTTAATTAAATACTTTATTTTATGTTCCTAGGTTATTAAAATCTTTTATATTGTTTTCAACTTAATTTTATATATTTTTATATTTTTTATTTTTTCCATTTGTATTTAATTTTCTATTTTTTAGGGCCAATGACATAATAAAAGGTCGATGTTCGCCCGATTTCATTAAATCAGTGATACTCGGTCAATATGATGCCCTCTTTTTTTATTTTATCCTATTATTTTATTTTGAGCAAAAACTTGTAATTTAATTCATTTTATTCTTTATTCTCAATTTATTCATTATTTATATTTGTTATTCTATTTTAATATTTGCAATTCAATTTATTTATTTATTTTCGCATTTCAAATAATGTTCAACTCCTCATAGAATGATTCTAACCTTGAATCGATTCTAAGGAAGTAAATGAACCAAATTTCGATGCATCCCAAAAAGGTCCAACGCCTTCGAATAGTTGTTTTCGATTAAAAAGGTCGAACGCTTTCGAATAGTTCAAAAACACTGCACACACGCTTTCTCTTGGGCGAATTACAACGAGACCATTTATTTCTCGCAATCCCCTGTATTTTATTTTGTATCCCTCTTGTCATGCCCCAAATTTGTCCTACCCGCACCATTTTACTGTCTAATCATTGTTTCAAAAAAATCAAAAAATGTGTACCATTTTATTTCTTTGTCTAACAAATATTTCGAAAATTAAAAAAAAACATGTATTATTTTATTTTGTATGATATCCGAAAAATACAAAAAAAATATGTCATTTATTTTCAAAGCGAAAAAATCAAGTTTTATTTTGTTGTGCGAGCCCATTGGCTCATTCACCGTTTTGTATATGCAAAAGTTACAAAAAAATCAATTACCAAAATGTCAAAAAAAAATGCATTTATTATTTTCTAAAAAATTTTATTTCTCTGTTAATAGTATCATAAGGTTTTAAGTTTTTATTCTTTAGTCATTTATCCAAAAAATACAAAAATATATCATTATTATTATACCTTTTGTTTATTATTTATTGTTATTAATTTCATTGCTAAACCGTTCCTTTTTTTTTTATATATATATAAAAAAATCCCATTAGTTTTTAATCTCATTATCTAAAAGTCTTTATAAATTTTCTTTGTTATTTTTTTTTCTATTATTATTTCTATTTTCATTATAATTATTATCATTATTATCTTTATTATTATTATTCTTTTCATTTATTATTATTAGTTTTACCTCTATTTATTATTATTGTTCTTATTATTACTATAGTTTATTATTATTATTATTATGATTATTAGTGCTCCCTATTGGATTTTTTTTCTTTTAACCACAAATTCCCATATCAATTTCACAAATTGGTCCCCACATTCCAACCAATATCACACCTCATTTCCACCCACAACAAAAGCCAACGATAACTTTTTTCTTTTTCTCTTCCAGCTTGTACCAAAAGCCACCACCACTATTCTGTTATGAAATTTCACTCACAGCTCACCAACAACTCAAATATTCTCTGCAAATCTCATCCAATATTCTCATCTCATTTTCCCAAAAATACCCTCAACCTCTCCTTTATATTCAGCCTTTCACTCATTCATTTCTAAGCTTGAACAGCATAACATCACTCTGTAAAAACTCATTTTCAAACCAAGCTTCAACCTTTCCTTTTCCTCTCAATAAACCAATCTATACAATGTCAAACCAAATCCACAAAAAAACAAAATATCAAGCAAGGAATTTGAGACAAACAGAGAGATTTTTTTGAGAAAAAACGCAGAGCAATAAAGGAATTGAAATCCATAATCGCTAGCCATAAACCTCTGTCTTTCCTCTTATCCTTCACCAACAATAAACTTTTCAAACCATCACGACATCTCACACAAAATAACAAAACAGAACTGTACGAAAAATCGACGTGAAAATAGCACAACCCACTGTGAGCCATAGCCATCTTCACTGAAACTCACCATCACCGATCCAAAACAGAAGAAAATCCACCATTAAAACCACCTTAAACGCCCCTGTTGCGAAAACAACAACACACAAACACGGCCCCTTTCCGCCGGCGGAACCCAAACTGTGAAACCCTCTCAGACCCGCTTCAACCAAACCAAGCAATCCGCGAAACCTCACCTCGCCGCCATTGACCCGCAACCATCTTCTCCCACCTTCGTCAAACCCTTAGCCGCACCATCCTCACCACTAAAACCATCTCAAATCCGAAAACTCAGCAAACAAACACCTTCGAATCGCAAACCGCAAAACCGTGAGATTCTCCAACCTTCAATCTCCATAACTCACCTTCTCAAACCCAAAGCAAATCACTGAAACCACCGTTTCGGAAATCCATCAAAACTCAACCAACTCACAGCCGGCCAACCGAAATCCGAACCACCTTTGAAGCCATCACACAACCACCATCGCCGTTCCCAGTTTCGAAATCGCACAAAAATGTTCAATCCGAAATCGCAGCCACCCTCTCTGTTCAAACCTGTTCAAACCGTGAACCACAAATCCGCGTGAGTAGTCGGAAGAAGCCCAGAATCACAGCAGAACACCAACCCATTGAAACAGGACTCGAATCCGTAACACACAAAGCCCTCCAAACCACCAAACCGTGAAGCAAAACCCCTTCAGAACCGCGAGCCACCGGCGGCGTTTTGCGTGAGAGAGACCGAGAGCGGAGATTGTGGCCGCCTCCGCCGAAACAGATCCGAGAGAGAGACGAAGCAAAGAAGACGTAGATGAGAGAGATCCATACGAATCGAAACCGTGGGTGTTGAAAACTAGCAAAATCCGGGTGATTGAAAGAGTGCGTTTGAGAGAGGTGGATGGTCCATTTTCTTTGCACCGTGAAAGCAGGGGAGAAATAGGGGTATTTTCCCTTTTGACTTGTTTTATAAAACCATGTTTCATTTCTTTAAGTTTGCTGTTACTTCTTTTTAAAATAAAAACTTGTTTTATTTCCCTTTTTTTTATTACTATTTTTATAAATTTTGGTTATCAGTTTTATATACTATGTGTTCAGATGGTGGGTTTGGTAGCCCATGAAACTAGTTTCTGTCTACACACCAGACACATATCATGCACCCCCTCATCTCATTTTGTTTCCATTAGTTTTTTTTATGTATAGATTTTGGGCTTCTCATCACAGTTGGTTTGTCCCGTTTCTAAGCACACCCTGTATTTCTGTTGCACACAGTAGACACAAGAATTACTTGTTTGATATTATTTTTCTTAATATGTTCTAAAAGTTGTATCTATTTTATTTTTATTTTTATTGTTGAAATGTTGTAATAAACTTCATATTTATTTGGAGTTTATCTTAACTATTATTTTTATTATGGGCCAATGATATAACAAAAGGCCAATTTTCGCCCGATTACATTTAATCGGTGATGAGTGGTCAATATGAGGCCCTCTTTAATTTTATTCTATTATTTTCATTTTTGAACAAAAAAAACTTGTGATATAGTTTATTTTATTTTATTATATTCAATATTATTTAATTTATTTATTTATTTATATTCATTATTCCATTTATTTTTTGCAATTCAGTTTATTCATTTATTATCGCATTTAAAAATTTCGTTTCGACTCCTTATAGAATGATTCCCATTTTGAATCAATTCTAAGGCAGTTCACGAACAAAATTTCGTCGCGTCCCAAAAAGGTCCAACGCATTCGAATAGTTGTGTCTCGATTAAAAGGTCCAACGCCTTCAAATAGTTGTGTCCCGATTAAAAGGCTGAACGCCTTCGAACCGTTCAAAAACACTGCACACACGCTTCCTCTTGGGCAAACTACAATGATACCATTTATTTCGCGCAATCCCCTGTATTTATTTTGTATCCCTCTCCCATTACTTTGTACGCATTTTATTTTTCGTATTTCATTTATTTCTGAATCCTTGGTCCAACGCCAAGCGATCTCACTTGCACACTTGCACTTTATTTTCCAGTTATCTTTATCGTTTATTAGGATCCACCTCTCTTTGCGAGCCGAGCGCTTCGTGCCTCGCTAACAAACCACAAAATAAACCTCCAATTGCATTTACCTTTAACCTCAAAAAAAACCAAAACGTTTCGATTAGATCCAAGCCCTTGATCCAACGTCAAGCGGTCTTAGGAAATAAAACACATCAATAATGCGAGAAGATTTGTACGCCACGAGCCTTAAGCGGTAGAAAGGAGGATAACGAGCTCTCGTTACTCGCTCCGATTATTTCGACGCAAGACGCTCGTCTTGTTGGGCGAGATAAACTATCCATAGTCTTTAGTACATTCGACTCCTAAACCCTTTCGTCGAAGAAAGGTAATAAAATCAACAACCATTACCCTTAGTAGGCCGAACTACGAGGCTCTGACTTTCCCATTGCACACGGGAGTACGTAGGCACGAGGATCTCAATCCTTGCCGAGCACCTAGGTTCAATCTAACTTATAATTCAACTCAGTTCCCTTTAGCAAGCAATTCGATAAGCATAGGCATCCTTTCGCGCGCGTTAACTTAGATGGTTCCCATCGAGTACGATGGATGTAGGGGGTGCTAATACCTTCCCCCTGCATAACCGACTCCCGAACCCGGGCAATGGTTCCATTGACCTTTGTCCATATCCTTTTCTTCCCGGGTTGTATCTATATCTCCCATTTCCCTCTTCAGGAATAAATAGAATTAGGTGGCGACTCTTCAGTCCGTCCGGCGCGCGGCTCCGTCCATTCGGATCGCGTAAGGTCGTATTTTTCGGGGTACGACAGCTGGCGACTCTGCTAGGGACTGGTTCATCCCTATGCGAGTCAAGCCTAGTCTAGATTTTCGTGCTTGTGTGGATGTTTACTTTTATGCCTTGCTTGTTTATTTTTATCTCTTTCTTTATCGCATCCATTTTATATATCTTGTGGCTTCTTGGTACTATAATTTGGATCGATACTTTGCAAAAGAAACTTGAGGGAAAAGCTCTATACCCGGGCTTACGAGTACAAACATAAGTTAGCGAGGTGTAGTATGGGCTCCCGAGAGAACCTCTCTCGTGGGTTGTCGATACGAAAACCTCACTTGGAGTAGATTCTGATGAGAATGCTGACAACCTTCAAGTCCTTGACGTGTGTGCTCAGTTGCTTTCATTACGGTCATCAACTCTGAGAGCCTTTAGAACCTTTTGGTTAAAACATCGGTTGATGGTTGCGTAGTATTGGGCACCAGGGTTTGCCCTCGCGTGGCTCGATACGAAAACCTCACTTGGAATAGACTTACTCAATGGAGTTGATTGACTGTCAAGAATGTATGAAATTGACATGTGCATCAAACAGTTGAGAAAGTTCCATAACTCCAAGACTTTGTTTTAAACCTCGTGTCGATGATCACGTAGTATGGACTCCCGAGAAAATCTTCTCTCGTGGGTTGTCGATACGAAGATCTAACCCAAAATAGATTCATGTGGCGGAGTCAATCAACCGTCATGCTTATGGCGTGTGTGATGAACATCCATATGAATTGATAACTTTGGGATCCCTAAAACTTTAGAGTCTACCCAGTGAGTTCTTGATTAGAGTATCTTCCATCTGTACCTTGGACTCGTGAGACCTTGATCTTGTGATCCTGGATTCTGACATTGCATATCATCTCATTTGCATCATTTATTCATCTTGCATTTCATTCCAAAAGTCGAGAACTTATTTCATGCTCCTCCATCTTCAGTAAATCAAGCTGGTTTCCCGACGCCCGTATCGAGTTAGACGACCGTATTCAACTTGAGCCAACACTAGAGGACTGATGGATCAGATTCGACAAGAACAAGCTGCTATGAGGGGAGAGATTGACTCAATCAAGATCAAGATTGATAGTATTCATGAGGCCATGCAAGCCTTGGCCAGGATGGTTGTGTCTCATCAACCTGTTCCTTCAATGCCTTTTCATCCAGCTATTCAAGCTCTGCTTCCGCCTCCGATGGCTTATCAACCATGTCCTTATCCTTCGGGTGCAGCTGCGCAATATGGACCTAGACCATACCAGCAACCGGCTTATCCATATCAGCAACCGGCTTATAACAACAGCTCGGTCAATAACAACAACGCGCTCCTCAACAGCGCTCACCATATCAAAAAAGAGGATCGGAGAGACACTTTGATCCACTGCCTTTATCATATGGAGAAATCTTTAACGGATTGATGGCAAAGGGAACTCTTGTTTTAAAAGACTTTCCACCTAAAACTGGTACCGCCCGAAACTATGATGCCAATGCCCGCTGTGAATATCACAAGGGTTCTCCAGGTCACACGATCGAGAATTGCAAATCATTCAAGCACAAAGTTCAAGACCTAATCAACTCTAAGGATCTCACCTTTACTCAGAAGGGACTGAATGTCCAGAGCAATCCAGTGTCGCCGCAAGTGGCCCCTCAACGAATGCTTTTGAAGAAGACCAAAGCTGAGTAGTCTCCCATTTTGAAGCATTCAATCAAGAGAAGTTCAATTCCTCAAATCAAGGCAGCCGTCGCCATTTATTATTTATGCATTCCTGTTGTTTTGTAATGTTTGTTTAAGTACTATTTGCTCTGAACATTGTTATCATTTGTACTTGGTTATGTTATTGTTATGTTTATGCATATTTTGAATCAGTTTATTCGCATTCGCTCATTATTTATCATTTATCACAAAAATCAAAAATATTTCCCTCACTTCACTTTAACAAATATTTGAGGAAGGATGATGAAAACGAAATACCCATAACTGTTGCGGTATGCTTTCAGATAAAACCTCGTCAATGATGTACAGGCATTTTCTTTCAAATCCTCAAACACTGGAGATATAAGGAGTTAATCCCTAGTCAACCACTTCGAGCCTAGAAGTAGGAGTTTCTTTCAGATACAACACTTACATTTAAACCGGGGCAGGGTAGTTGTTCAGTTAGCCTGACTATACCTTCGAATCGCAAGATGAGACTGTAATACCTCAAAATTTGCCCTCATCCTTTGTACCTTAACTGGTTTGTCGCTTCGCATTCATCTGCATCTTTCATTAGGTCCTCAGCATTCGCAATCATGCGTTTCATTGGTTCTTAAGGCATGTGATTGTTGCACTCTGGAGAATCAAGTTGTTCCTTTGGTTTGAGGTTACTACTCTACTGGGAGTTGGAATTAGAGTTTCATGTCTTATCTGCAGTCGTAAGATAAATTCAAGGTTTTGGGTTATGTGGCTAATAACATCTGCTTGTGTTCCCAGTTCCTGATTAGGGTTTATTTCCCTAATTAGGTAATACTCAATAAAGTTCACCTGCGGAATATTTTCATAGGTGGCCTTGTCGTTCAAGGAATTCCATCATTACTTGAGACGCAATGCATTGAAGGGCATAATGCGTGCAGAGGTGATTAGGGTGTCGTGGCAAGGGAATGTTGGTAGGTGGTACCAGAGATCAAGTTACAAATACTTATGACAATCAGGGTATTGTGGCTCTCTTTTCGACGTGCTGCCTTTAATACAAGTAAAGGAGGTTTGGTTTCGAAAATTGACTGAAAGTTGAGGATTATTTGGAGATTTGAGCTTATCTTGGATTAGAAATTTAAGTTGGATTAAATGTGTTAAGGTTGGTCACATGAATTGCTTGGATTTCAATAATTTTTTCTTTCATGTTAATGCCCACATTTTTATCTACTATCCAAATTAAACCCATAAACCTGGTTTAGTATAACTTCCAAGTATCCCGTTCCATTTTCAATAAGCGCCCGATTTTATTCCAATTTTATTTGTCCACTTTTATATCCAATTTGCAACCACATCCAAGAATCACAAATTCATTCAAAGTCGTAATCATAAATGGATTCAAGTTTCTAAAGGATTAGATCATATCAATATTCAAGTAAAAAATTTTCTTCTTAAACCAATTCCAGTTTTATTCAATCTCAAGACCACATTCAAATGAGGCTATGTCATTTCATTAAAGGAGGCACCATTTCAAGTATGGTATTTTTTATGACCAAGTGGTTTTAATTTACTGTTATTTGAGTCAAAGAGAGCTCGCAGCAGGTTTTTACAAAAAGCAGCTATAAAATGATTAATAAAATAAATTATAACAGTTACATGGATAATAGAAATCCGGTTACATGGGGATTTCACATCAGGAAAGAGGGACCTGAAATTGAAACATCAACCAAAGAAAAAAGGGGGGTCCCACGCACATATTTCGTAGACTTGACTGCTGGACAGGATATCGTAGATTTCATATACACTATATCTCAGGCATTTCCTCATCAAACCATTGCGGCCATTTCTAATCCAGATAAGGAATGTTGTGCGAAGCTTGCCTTTTATGACCAACATAGTGTTGGTTATAAGGCCCGGGTCATGGCAGATGCGAGAAGACCGGATTTGAATGAGGCTGAGTTTTCCAAATACCATTCTAATGTTAAGCGCGGTGAGATTGTTGGCATCACAGAATTTCCAGGCAAAAGCAAAAAGGGAGAGCTCGGTATTCTCCCCAAGACCCCTGTGGCAATGTCTCATTGCTGGCATACGAGGCTTGAACCGAAAGAAATAAAAACCAGTGCTTGATCAGATTCTTCATGGCTTTCTTCATAATTTTGGAACTCACATCAAAGCTGGTCCTGCAAATCATATAAAAAAGTCAAACCGAAAGCTAGATGACACTCATAACACACAGTGGAGAAAAGCAAAAGGGATGAGGTTTGGTTACAGTTACAGTTGGTTCAAAAAAACAGTTATAAATCAGTTATAAATCCTAACAACCAAAACCGAATTCGAGAATGGAATCTACCTGAAACTTCTGGATCTTTCTATGAGCATTTCCTATAAAGCAATTCTTCCCAGCCAATTTTGCTTTCTTACACAACTTTCAATCCCCTCCACCATTTTTCTTTTTCAATCCCTTCTTCTCCAATTTCTTTCTTCCACTCTTCACCATTTTCGCAATCCACTCTTCTTCAATCCTCTCCTATAACTTCTTCAATCTTCTCAACCTTTCTGTGATCTTTTCATCCATCTTCCTCACCAAGATTTGAATCCATCTCTATACAGTTGAACCACCCTCATCATCCATACAATAATCCCAATCCTTCATCAATTTCAATCTACTTTTTTACACAAAACCTTGATTCTTTAGCCTCCTCAATATCAATCTCCTTCAGGCTCTCTTATGCCTCCATAGTCTCCTCCGTTACCGGCTAGCTTCAAGCAATATACAATCTTCGAGCATCGTTCTCACCCTGCAATCATATCACTGATTGTGAGAAAAGACTTAGCAAAAATCAGCCAAAAAAAAAAGGGGAATAATTGAATACGGGCTGAAGATGAGAGTACGGATCGTATAGAGAATCAAGAAAGAGCATTACCAAGTGAAAAGCTCCATCCTCATCATCGTTGGCTTCACGGTGGACGCAGCCTCAGGTTAATCTTCGTGTCAGCCGTTGTCTCGTATTTTCGTCGCAGAGCTCCATCACTGATCATCTTCAAGCGTCATTCTCACGGCAATCTGAAAAAAGTGGCAAAGATTAGCGAACAGGGCGTAAACACGAATTGCGCAAAAGAGAGGAACAAAGAGCTGAACACATAGCTTCGGGATTGTCGCGTTCACCGATTTCGTCCGTCAACGGACCGTCAACGAAACTCATCACCCCGATTCAAGGTACGAAGTTCAAATCTTTCGGCTACATGAGTTTGTGGTGGATATTTTTAGTCTTGTTCTTCAATTAGTGAGTAGGTGGTACAAGTTTTATGAGAAGAAAAAGAATTAGGTTTTGTTTGTGTCTAGCGAAGATGAGAAAAGTATCTCAGTAAGGAACAAATTAGTTTAGGCTACGGTGTTTGATTCGGTTTGGAGGAAGAAGAGGAATGAAAGAGATGAGTGGATGAATGGTTACGGAGAGAAGATGACGAAGGAAGGTGAGGCCATGGTTGGTGGTGTTGGATTCGTTGAGAGGACGAAGAGGGAGTAGAGAGTGGCGGCGGCGGGTGTGAGAAGACGAAGTGAGTGAGGGAGAAGGTGGCGAGGGCGGCGAAGGATGGAATTAGGGTTTTGCTGATTCTTCAACCCCCCTTTGTGTTGTTTTGTTTATAATTAATGTTAAGAAAGTGATTAATTTAAATTATTTGGATTATTAATGGAGAGTTAAATGAAAAGAACAATAATAAAAGGGCATTAATCTGCATTAACCCCCCATTAATCTCCTTGATTATTGAATTGGGTCTGTTTTGATATTTGCACCATCCTCCTAAGCCCAATACGAAAAAAACAAACTGAAAACTGTCTTTTTACACCTCCCCAGGGCCTGTGCGAATTGGGCCTTAGATACTTTTGCTATTTACACCCTGCGTTTTGAGCCCATCGAAAAAACAACATAAAAAAGATGCTGAGTGCACCCCCTGAATCCAGTGAAAGTGGACCTTTATTTTCTTGCTATTGGCACCTCTATTCTTAAGCCCAGTAAAAACAGAACTAAATAAATTCCTTTGTGAACCCCCTTTTTTAGATTTTATTTTTTAGTTTTAATTATAGTTTCAAATTAAATCCAATAAAAATAGCAAAAATCATTAGAAAATTCTATAAAAATTCCAGTGGGTTATTAATTCACATTAGAAATATTGGACATTTTTATTTTCTGAATTAATCTTATTTTTGGGCTAATTCTGAATTTTTCATTTAAATAGCTTTATTGGATTTCTTTTAATTGTGCTGAATTTTGTTCATTTTATTTTTATAACTTCCAGCAACTTTTTTGAGCCATTCTTTTTTCTGTAATTAGAGGACTCATAATAGTGTGTAGGATATTTTTAGTGGATTTTTTAGGACCTTTTATCTTAGGTTTTAATGAAGTAATCCTTAGGAATTAGTGATAAATTCTTAGCTGGAAATAATTAATTATTAGGCATAGAAAAAATAGAAATTTTTAGGATCCCTCTTAGTACAATATTATAGATAGTATTAGGTCCCTACAATTTAATTTTCATAATTTTTCTAGAAGTTTTAGTATTTTTTAGAATATTAGTTCTTAGGCCTAGTTATGCATAATTCCCATTAGTTTAGGTCATTAAAAAAATAAAATACAAAAAATAGGTTAGTTTAAATTTAGTCATAGAATTTAATTTAGACTTAGGCTAGTTAAAATTTGATTTTTTAGAATGAATATTAGGCTTAGCTTAGTTTAGAACTTAGGCTTGAAGTTTCATTTCCATTTAGAAGTAGAATAATTAAAAATAGACTTTTTTTAATTCATGCCTCTAATGCATTTGTAGAATTCTATTTCTTATGTTTAATTTCATTGTTTTGCTTTATCTTGATTTTACAACTTGTATAGGTTTCCCCTTTTGTTCTTAGAATCAACTTAACTTCATTAAGAAGTAAGTTGAATTCTAGTAGTTTCTAGTTTCTAGTTTCTCATTAGGAATAGAAAACTTCACAAACCATAGGACCACTTTTGTAAATAAATAAATAAAACTAGGATTGAGTCTTAGTCCCTTAGATTTTTCCTTTTCCAACTTGAGTCATTCTTTCTCATCTCAAAAAGAAAAGCAATAAAACATTTAATAAAAACCGAACAATCTTGTACGACACGAGACTTTGTTGCGGAGTGTTTATACGCGTCCTGTTTCGGGGCGAGGTGTAAATACTTCCCGCGATGGATAGGTCTTAGTACAAGACCGTTCACAAACAAATTCAAAACACTTCTTTTAAAAGACCAAAAACACAATAAGCGACTATCCTGCGGGAACTTCTCTTCTCATCTCATTCACTCACAAAGCGAACTCGCGGCGACTTGTCTTTCATGCAAGACGGTAAACGCACTCGTACCAGACGAGCCTGCAACACCTGAGCATAGACATACGCAGTTCCAGCATAAAAAACACAAACAAATAGTTCCCGCCTTAGTTAGGCGAACTACGTCGACTCTGATCCTCATTATCCTGATGAGGTACGTAGGCAGCGGGGTAGGGCCCGTTCGAGCACATTCTTTATTTTCCCTACATTCTCCCCATTCTTTCTTTCCATTCTCTTTTCTTATTCCTTTCTCATTCCCATTCCAGTTAGCGGTTTTATTCAGCAGCAGTCATATTTTTCTCACCCTTTGAAACAACAAGCAAGCGTGGATCCCGTCGGGTACGACGGACGATCTGGGGTGCTAATACCTTCCCAGGTCGTAACCGACTCCCGAACTCAGATCTTTGGTTCGCAAGGCCTTGTCCTTTCCTTCTTCCTCAGGTTTGTGCAACATTACCTTTCCCATTCATTCGGGATAAAAATGTATGGCTGGCGACTCTACCTTTTCCGCGCCACTTTCGCGTTTGTACTAGGATGAAAATCCCAGGAGCGACAGCTGGCGACTCTGCTGGGGACTAACCTGATTCTTCCGGTTTCCCTTGTAGAGTCAATCCTAGTGCCTGTTTGGTTTTGCTTCTTTGGGTGTTTGTTTGCCGTTGTGTGCTTTAGTTTAGCTTTACTGTTTTCATTTACAGCTTTTATTTACAGCTTTACTTTCGCATTTATTTACCGCTTTCAGTATTTTATTTTCCATGCATCATATTATACTGGACTGTCTGGCTGTGCTGGTTTTCATTTTTTCTGTGGGATGGGAGTTACTGCGAGATAAGCCAAATACCCGGCTTGAGTGCACTATAGGATTAGCGTGGACACGTTGTGCTCGCATGGTTACATGATGAGTGGTGATGTGTTCCACACCCAGGTTGCGACTGTCTTGGGACTATTCTGTGTGGGGGTTCTTCCCCACTTCAGGATACAACCTTGATGGTTATGTGCAGCTGGGGACCGATCATTGAGAACCTTAGTGGAAACAACCCTCTCCAGTGATGACAGTGGCAGACCACATTTGTTGGCAAACCCACTCGCATCCGAGGGTCCACTGGGAACTCGCATAGGATGGCCTGGTTCTCTCATAGGAATCCAGTCAAGGAAAACTGTTCGTATGACGATAGTATTGTACCCTTCGGGATGAATGTACTATTGTTTCTCGATTCAGTGCTTGAAGCTGGAGACTTGTGAAGGATGCTTGTTTTTCCGGACTCAACTGAGACCTCCCTGATTAGTACATAATGCCAAACCGATTCCCTGATTTGGTCATGAGCCATTTTTCGGAAATGGTGAACGTATTATTGCTATTCGGCTTTGAGAGTCCATGATGTTGACCCGAGTAGCACACTCGTGAGATTGGGAGGGGTTTACAGGTTTGCAGGAACCCTAAACTTCAACATACCCACTTTGTCAGTATTGTTCAGTGTTCTATGGTCCTTTGATTCAGAGATCCGGGATTTCTATTCAGAGAAATTGTTATTGTGATTACCATTATGACCTTGATATTGTGACCATTATTGTGACTCTCCACAGATACTTGGCTCGTTGTTCAACTTCAACACCATCAGTGACTATTCTATTATGTGATCCAGTTCTACAATTATTGCGTTCTCAGTTACGGGGTTCTATACAGAGATGGTGCTACTATTATGATTCTATTCAGACACTTGATTCATTATTCAACATCGGCACCAACATCAGACCGTTGATCACATGTCTGCTGCATACATGACATCATAGCATTTCTGCACACATGTTCAGTTATTTCCGAGGATCACATATATGAATCAAGCTGCTGGATTTTTCTGTGTCAAAACTTGAATCAAAGCAGTTAGATTCCTTAGAAATAATTGAACATGGCATTTGCATACATCCTTGCATTCTTGACAGGTGTTTAGAGACAAATTATTTTCCAGACTTGATTTCTCATCAGAATGGACAACTTGAATCACAATCATCAAGGTATATATTTGAAGCAACTCCGGGCGGAGGTAATCGAAGGAAGACCCAGCTGAGGCCATTCAGGGCAGAGGTATAAGCTTTATTTCAAAACCAGAAACTGCTGAAAGAGGAAGTCAACCAGATGAAGACTCAGATGAGATTGGTTATGGAAATTCTGAACGAAGCTATTTTTCATCCCTATTGAGGGGAACTACGCTGCTCTGATTCTCCATTGGTCAATGGAGATACGTAGGCAGGAGATCACCTGAGATCTTTCCGAGCAACCTTATATATTAACTTTATCAACCTCTTCCCTCCAGATGTCGTTGTCAGCATCCAACCTCAGCTTCCCAAGAGAGTCCTAGGGCCAGAGAATACGGGTAAAGGCCAAAACCACTTGAGAAGAAGTTTGATCATATTCTGATGACGTACGTGCAACAAGTTTCCTCATTTACGCAAATTCGGAGTGGTTGAGCTAATTGCATCAGGATCATCTCCGACAAAGCTTCCTTTGGGGTTTCAATGCCAAGTATGATTACCATTCTGGGGCACCCGACCTTTTAATTGAAGATTGCAAGTCTTTCAGAGGCAAAGGTGAAAACAAGGTCCCGAAGTTGATCGATTCAAAGGTCATCATTCCAGAAAGTATGCTCACATATTGAAGTCTCCTCATCAAATGGGTCTCCCAATTTGCAAAGGCATCTTCAGAAGCAATAAGTCCATACGGAGTCAAGCCTCCTCAACGACGGCAATGTTCAGCTTCTTTACTGCATTTCCATTTGTAGTTTATACTGTTTGTTTAAACATTTGTATGCATGCATGAAACTTATTTGTTTTTGAATGATAACCATAATAAAATGCACATGTTTCTCTTGAAGTAATCCATTCGTATTCACTCATGATTTTGTGTATGTGCATTGCCATACCAACTGTTGTGCTTAAACTCTATCAGGGAGGATGACGGAATGAGAACGCAAAAACTTTAATTGTGTGCTTTTGAGAAAGACCCTGTTGATGATGTACAGGCATTGTTTCAAATCCTAAACACCGGAGATATAAGGGAGATAGACCCTCGCCAACCCATTTGAGCCTTGAAGTAGGAGTTTCTTTTCGCATGGAAAAAACCCTTGCATTTAACCCAGGGGCAGGGTAGGAATCAGTTAGTTTGACCTAGCGTTCAAATTTCAAAAAGGAGTGTACATCTGAGGATCCATTACCTTTCGTTGTACCAAATCAAGAGGTCCAATGACCAGGAACCACAATGGTTATCCCAATCAAGAGGTCCAAAGACCGGAGACCATAATGGTTATCCCTCATCAAGTGAAAAGTGAGACAGTCACGACCCTTTCAAAGCAATCAAGACAAACAGTGTCACACGATTTGTTCAAAAAAAAAAAGAAGAATTGAAAAAAAAAATGAATGAGAAAGCCCGCTAAGTCGAAACTTGAAAACAAGCGACTTAGGCAAAAATTAGGGCATCCCGTTGGACTTCACAATCAAAGATTCACAAGAATCAGTCCAGGCAAAAGTTAGGGATAAGCAAAATAATGCAAAGCGAAAGACGAAAAGGATTACACAAGAAGGATCGTTGAATAAGAACAAAGTCGTGTGATACAGACACCAAAGATAAGAGGGGTGACTGACTCCAAATGATAACCTAATTGGTGCTTAAACCGTTAGTGTAATTGGTTCTTTTACCATCACAAAACACTTTTTGAGAGGTGATCGCTTGTGAAAGCTAGCTGAACATAGGAATGGAGAACATCACGAAGATGGGTGGGTACAAATAAACTTCGAGCCTATATCCTTTGTTTTATAACCGTGAACCAGGCCACGATACAACCCACAAAAGTCCTAACTGAAACAGGGTTATTTTTGAGAGTGTACTACCACGAGACCGCGTTCCTGACTCCTATGAGTGGTGTTGAAAGATCTTTGTTGGTGTTGCATGTGCGTACTTTCTATTATTCAAAAAAAAAAAAAATTAATGTCGTATCTTAACCAGTGATCCGCTCACAAAGGTTTGCGACATCTTTTTTAGTAAAACTTCAAAATTAACATGTGTGTTGCATTAGAACTTTCATTCTAAAAAATAAACATTTTCTGCTTGCATACATTTGTTTGGCATCATAAAAGTCCATGTATGGAATCTCAGTCCAGAAGCTTAATCTTGCCAAGTTGAGAAGTTTGAAACTTCCGAAAGACAATCTATGAAGATGTAATTTTCTAAGAAACTCCATTGAGTAGGGACTTTTCCAACAGTCGTAGTAAGAGCCAATTAATCTGGGGCAATCATGTCGAGCAATCTCTCCAAAGTTCAGCCAATCAGGGGCAATCACTTCGAGATTCAAATCTCTCAAAGAGCCATTAGTCTGAGGCATGTATTCAAATTTCAGCCAAACTGGGGCAATTACTTCGAGATCCAATCTCTCAAAGAACAATTGGCATGGGTGTTTTCTTCAAAACACAGTCACTCATAGGTGATCACCTCAAGGCTCGTACTGGGGCAGGCCACCCCAAGAGCATGAGAAGTCACTCTCTTTCGAAGACGGTCAATCCAGAGTTCAAAATACTGAAATCTTTCATGAATCCTCGCGAGGAAAATTATTTCATAGACCATGCAGTCTGGGGCAGTTATTTCGAGATCCGATGAATCTCTTCAAGAGTTTGAAGACACTGAGGCATTCCATATGCCATGTTTTCTGTAAAATCCTCTTGAGACATTTATTTCTGACGGACCTTAATCTGAGGCGAGTAGAAAATTGCAAAGAACCATTGTTCACTCATGATTAGTCGGTAACCTATCAACCCAGGGCTAGGGGCAAGGTTAATGTCGGCACAGTACTGCAAGAGTTGTTTCATCTGCGGACTTCATCGATCAAGGTTCCTTAGCAAGTCTCATGGGAGGTTACTTCTTGAACAGAAGGATATCATCGTCTCTCATCCCTAGCATGAGACGCCTTACATCTCTCATTCCCAACATGAGAGGATTTATCTTTTATTCCCAGCAAGTGGCAACTTGAGCTCTTATCTTCAGCGGGAAGCTTTATCATTGACATTATCTGTCATCCCCAGCCATGTGAAAGTTGAAATTTCACCCAGCAAGGTAGCAGAGAGTGGGTGTCATCCCCAAGCAGAAGGTTCCCTTCAGACAGGGGCAATTCCCAGCAGTACAAGGAGTTCTTTCCTCCCCAGCAGTTGCTTCCTCAACAGCGTCATGCCTTTGGTTCTCAGCCAGATCAGGAAGTCCTCACTTCCCCACCAGAGTTCAAGAAAGGTCCATCTCTAGCAGGGTCTTGGCACTCCAATATCAAAGTCCAATTTATTTTTGGCAATGGCGGCAGTTCAGAGCCGGTATATCATTGACAGCCTTCCCCGCAGAGTTGTTTTCTTCTCACAAAGATCAATCAGATCAATGCAGTGATCATCAGTTCCTCCCAGTCAAGCCATCTGGGATATCTATTATCTCCTCATCGGGAGACCCCTTTTGCATTTGCATTTGCATCCAGTAATCAACATTACATTTGCATCCTCCAAAGCGTAGCATTTCCATCATTATGGAGCATTACGCCATAAATGCAAACATATGCATACCAGCATGGGCCAGTTTTGAGGTATATTACATAAGACCCGTTACATCTCCAATCAGATTGAAGTGTTCCCCACAGAATACAACTTCATTTCCCAGGGTGGATGCTTCCACCAAGTCTTGTTGTTATCCCCAATGAGTCTTGTTTCAGTACAACAGTCTCATTTTTCGCGTTTCCGTTTAAGTACAACGATCGCGTCTCAGGTTATCATTTAAGTACAATGATCCTGTTTGCTTGGGCTCTCGTTTAAGTACAACGATCCCATTCCTTTCGAGTATCCATTTAAGTACAATGGTCTCGTCTTTGAGTCTTGTTTCAGTACAACAGTCTCATTCTTTCGCGTCTCCGTTTCAGTACAACGGTCGCGTCTCAGGTTATCATTTAAGTACAATGATCCTGTTTGCTTGGGCTCTCGTTTAAGTACAATGATCCCGTTCTTTTCGAGTCTCCATTTAAGTACAATGGTCTCGCCTTTGAGTCTTGTTTCAGTACAACAGTCTCATTTTTTCGTGTCTCCATTTCAGTACAACGGTTGCGTCTTGGGCTCTCGTTTAAGTACAACGATCCCGTTCTTTTCGAGTCTCCATTTAAGTACAATGGTCTCGCCTTTGAGTCTTGTTTCAGTACAACAGTCTCATTTTTTCGCGTCTCCGTTTCAGTACAACGGTCGCGTCTTGGGCTCTCGTTTAAGTACAACGATCCCGTTCTTTTCGAGTCTCCATTTAAGTACAATGGTCTCGTCTTTGAGTCTTGTTTCAGTACAACAGTCTCATTTTTTCGCGTCTCCGTTTCAGTACAACGGCCGTGTCTTGGGCTCTCGTTTAAGTACAACGATCCCGTTCCTTTCGAGTCTCCATTTAAGTACAATGGTCTCGTCTCAGTGCAAAGATAATGGATCGGTTGATACCATTTCTGTTAGATCGGTTGATTTTATTTGAGTCTTGAATCGGTTGATATCATTTCTCTTCGAGTTGTAAATCGGATGATATTACATTCTCGCATTTCTTGGTTATGGATCGGTTGATACCATCTCCATGTTAGATCGGTTGATCTTATTTGAGTCATGAATCGGTTGATATCATTGCTCATCGAGCTATAAATCGGATGATATTACATTCTCGCTTTCCGGGATGGATCGGTTGATACCATCTCCGTGTTAGATCGGTTGATCTTACTTGAGTCGCAAATCGGTTGATGTTGCGTTAAGTCCTGTTTCGCCAACAGGCGCCCTCCTTGTGGTTTCGGTTTGTTTAGCAGTCGCAGTGATTGCATTGATTCAATTCCACCTGGTTCTATCCCCGTTACCTATTCAGAGGTCAAAATCAAAAAAAGATATAAATAAATAAGTGGGCAGATGGCATTTCCATTACCCTCAATGTGCAAATTTTCAGGTTTTATTCGAGTATTCAATCACTCCATACCTTGAACGTCTAAAAGCTGTTGCAATTATCCGTTCAGGTCTGCAGATGATTGAATAGGGGCAGCTGTAATACCTCAAAATTTGCCCTCATCCTTTGTACCTTAACTGGTTTGTCGCTTCGCATTCATCTACATCTTTCATTAGGTCCTCAGCATTCGCAATCATGTGTTTCATTGGTTCTTAAGGCATGTGATTGTTGCACTCTGGAGAATCAAGTTGTTCCTTTGGTTTGAGGTTACTACTCTACTGGGAGTTGGAATTAAAGTTTCATGTCTTATCTGCAGTCGTAAGATAAATTCAAGGTTTTGGGTTATGTGGCTAATAACATCTGCTTGTGTTCCCAGTTCCTGATTAGGGTTTATTTCCCTAATTAGGTAATACTCAATAAAGTTCACCTGCGGAATATTTTCATAGGTGGCCTTGTCGTTCAAGGAATTCCATCATTACTTGAGACGCAATGCATTGAAGGGCATAATGCGTGCAGAGGTGATTAGGGTGTCGTGGCAAGGGAATGTTGGTAGGTGGTACCAGAGATCAAGTTACAAATACTTATGACAATCAGGGTATTGTGGCTCTCTTTTCGACGTGCTGCCTTTAATACAAGTAAAGGAGGTTTGGTTTCGAAAATTGACTGAAAGTTGAGGATTATTTGGAGATTTGAGCTTATCTTGGATTAGAAATTTAAGTTGGATTAAATGTGTTAAGGTTGGTCACATGAATTGCTTGGATTTCAATAATTTTTTCTTTCATGTTAATGCCCACATTTTTATCTACTATCCAAATTAAACCCATAAACCTGGTTTAGTATAACTTCCAAGTATCCCGTTCCATTTTCAATAAGCGCCCGATTTTATTCCAATTTTATTTGTCCACTTTTATATCCAATTTGCAACCACATCCAAGAATCACAAATTCATTCAAAGTCGTAATCATAAATGGATTCAAGTTTCTAAAGGATTAGATCATATCAATATTCAAGTAAAAAATTTTCTTCTTAAACCAATTCCAGTTTTATTCAATCTCAAGACCACATTCAAATGAGGCTATGTCATTTCATTAAAGGAGGCACCATTTCAAGTATGGTATTTTTTATGACCAAGTGGTTTTAATTTACTGTTATTTGAGTCAAAGAGAGCTCGCAGCAGGTTTTTACAAAAAGCAGCTATAAAATGATTAATAAAATAAATTATAACAGTTACATGGATAATAGAAATCCGGTTACATGGGGATTTCACATCAGGAAAGAGGGACCTGAAATTGAAACATCAACCAAAGAAAAAAGGGGGGGTCCCACGCACATATTTCGTAGACTTGACTGCTGGACAGGATATCGTAGATTTCATATACACTATATCTCAGGCATTTCCTCATCAAACCATTGCGGCCATTTCTAATCCAGATAAGGAATGTTGTGCGAAGCTTGCCTTTTATGACCAACATAGTGTTGGTTATAAGGCCCGGGTCATGGCAGATGCGAGAAGACCGGATTTGAATGAGGCTGAGTTTTCCAAATACCATTCTAATGTTAAGCGCGGTGAGATTGTTGGCATCACAGAATTTCCAGGCAAAAGCAAAAAGGGAGAGCTCGGTATTCTCCCCAAGACCCCTGCGGAAATGTCTCATTGCTGGCATACGAGGCTTGAACCGAAAGAAATAAAAACCAGTGCTTGATCAGATTCTTCATGGCTTTCTTCATAATTTTGGAACTCACATCAAAGCTGGTCCTGCAAATCATATAAAAAAGTCAAACCGAAAGCTAGATGACACTCATAACACACAGTGGAGAAAAGCAAAAGGGATGAGGTTTGGTTACAGTTACAGTTGGTTCAAAAAAACAGTTATAAATCAGTTATAAATCCTAACAACCAAAACCGAATTCGAGAATGGAATCTACCTGAAACTTCTGGATCTTTCTATGAGCATTTCCTATAAAGCAATTCTTCCCAGCCAATTTTGCTTTCTTACACAACTTTCAATCCCCTCCACCATTTTTCTTTTTCAATCCCTTCTTCTCCAATTTCTTTCTTCCACTCTTCACCATTTTCGCAATCCACTCTTCTTCAATCCTCTCCTATAACTTCTTCAATCTTCTCAACCTTTCTGTGATCTTTTCATCCATCTTCCTCACCAAGATTTGAATCCATCTCTATACAGTTGAACCACCCTCATCATCCATACAATAATCCCAATCCTTCATCAATTCCAATCTACTTTTTTACACAAAACCTTGATTCTTTAGCCTCCTCAATATCAATCTCCTTCAGGCTCTCTTATGCCTCCATAGTCTCCTCCGTTACCGGCTAGCTTCAAGCAATATACAATCTTCGAGCATCGTTCTCACCCTGCAATCATATCACTGATTGTGAGAAAAGACTTAGCAAAAATCAGCCAAAAAAAAAAGGGAATAATTGAATACGGGCTGAAGATGAGAGTACGGATCGTATAGAGAATCAAGAAAGAGCATTACCAAGTGAAAAGCTCCATCCTCATCATCGTTGGCTTCACGGTGGACGCAGCCTCAGGTTAATCTTCGTGTCAGCCGTTGTCTCGTATTTTCGTCGCAGAGCTCCATCACTGATCATCTTCAAGCGTCATTCTCACGGCAATCTGCAAAAAGTGGCAAAGATTAGCGAACAGGGCGTAAACATGAATTGCGCAAAAGAGAGGAACAAAGAGCTGAACACATAGCTTCGGGATTGTCGCGTTCACCGATTTCGTCCGTCAACGGACCGTCAACGAAACTCATCACCCCGATTCAAGGTACGAAGTTCAAATCTTTCGGCTACATGAGTTTGTGGTGGATATTTTTAGTCTTGTTCTTCAATTAGTGAGTAGGTGGTACAAGTTTTATGAGAAGAAAAAGAATTAGGTTTTGTTTGTGTCTAGCGAAGATGAGAAAAGTATCTCAGTAAGGAACAAATTAGTTTAGGCTACGGTGTTTGATTCGGTTTGGAGGAAGAAGAGGAATGAAAGAGATGAGTGGATGAATGGTTACGGAGAGAAGATGACGAAGGAAGGTGAGGCCATGGTTGGTGGTGTTGGATTCGTTGAGAGGACGAAGAGGGAGTAGAGAGTGGCGGCGGCGGGTGTGAGAAGACGAAGTGAGTGAGGGAGAAGGTGGCGAGGGCGGCGAAGGATGGAATTAGGGTTTTGCTGATTCTTCAACCCCCCTTTGTGTTGTTTTGTTTATAATTAATGTTAAGAAAGTGATTAATTTAAATTATTTGGATTATTAATGGAGAGTTAAATGAAAAGAACAATAATAAAAGGGCATTAATCTGCATTAACCCCCCATTAATCTCCTTGATTATTGAATTGGGTCTGTTTTGATATTTGCACCATCCTCCTAAGCCCAATACGAAAAAAACAAACTGAAAACTGTCTTTTTACACCTCCCCAGGGCCTGTGCGAATTGGGCCTTAGATACTTTTGCTATTTACACCCTGCGTTTTGAGCCCATCGAAAAAACAACATAAAAAAGATGCTGAGTGCACCCCCTGAATCCAGTGAAAGTGGACCTTTATTTTCTTGCTATTGGCACCTCTATTCTTAAGCCCAGTAAAAACAGAACTAAATAAATTCCTTTGTGAACCCCCTTTTTTAGATTTTATTTTTTAGTTTTAATTATAGTTTCAAATTAAATCCAATAAAAATAGCAAAAATCATTAGAAAATTCTATAAAAATTCCAGTGGGTTATTAATTCACATTAGAAATATTGGACATTTTTATTTTCTGAATTAATCTTATTTTTGGGCTAATTCTGAATTTTTCATTTAAATAGCTTTATTGGATTTCTTTTAATTGTGCTGAATTTTGTTCATTTTATTTTTATAACTTCCAGCAACTTTTTTGAGCCATTCTTTTTTCTGTAATTAGAGGACTCATAATAGTGTGTAGGATATTTTTAGTGGATTTTTTAGGACCTTTTATCTTAGGTTTTAATGAAGTAATCCTTAGGAATTAGTGATAAATTCTTAGCTGGAAATAATTAATTATTAGGCATAGAAAAAATAGAAATTTTTAGGATCCCTCTTAGTACAATATTATAGATAGTATTAGGTCCCTACAATTTAATTTTCATAATTTTTCTAGAAGTTTTAGTATTTTTTAGAATATTAGTTCTTAGGCCTAGTTATGCATAATTCCCATTAGTTTAGGCCATTAAAAAAATAAAATACAAAAAATAGGTTAGTTTAAATTTAGTCATAGAATTTAATTTAGACTTAGGCTAGTTAAAATTTGATTTTTTAGAATGAATATTAGGCTTAGCTTAGTTTAGAACTTAGGCTTGAAGTTTCATTTCCATTTAGAAGTAGAATAATTAAAAATAGACTTTTTTTAATTCATGCCTCTAATGCATTTGTAGAATTCTATTTCTTATGTTTAATTTCATTGTTTTGCTTTATCTTGATTTTACAACTTGTATAGGTTTCCCCTTTTGTTCTTAGAATCAACTTAACTTCATTAAGAAGTAAGTTGAATTCTAGTAGTTTCTAGTTTCTCATTAGGAATAGAAAACTTCACAAACCATAGGACCACTTTTGTAAATAAATAAATAAAACTAGGATTGAGTCTTAGTCCCTTAGATTTTTCCTTTTCCAACTTGAGTCATTCTTTCTCATCTCAAAAAGAAAAACAATAAAACATTTAATAAAAACCGAACAATCTTGTACGACACGAGACTTTGTTGCGGAGTGTTTATACGCGTCCTGTTTCGGGGCGAGGTGTAAATACTTCCCGCGATGGATAGGTCTTAGTACAAGACCGTTCACAAACAAATTCAAAACACTTCTTTTAAAAGACCAAAAACACAATAAGCGACTATCCTGCGGGAACTTCTCTTCTCATCTCATTCACTCACAAAGCGAACTCGCGGCGACTTGTCTTTCATGCAAGACGGTAAACGCACTCGTACCAGACGAGCCTGCAACACCTGAGCATAGACATACGCAGTTCCAGCATAAAAAACACAAACAAATAGTTCCCGCCTTAGTTAGGCGAACTACGTCGACTCTGATCCTCATTATCCTGATGAGGTACGTAGGCAGCGGGGTAGGGCCCGTTCGAGCACATTCTTTATTTTCCCTACATTCTCCCCATTCTTTCTTTCCATTCTCTTTTCTTATTCCTTTCTCATTCCCATTCCAGTTAGCGGTTTTATTCAGCAGCAGTCATATTTTTCTCACCCTTTGAAACAACAAGCAAGCGTGGATCCCGTCGGGTACGACGGACGATCTGGGGTGCTAATACCTTCCCAGGTCGTAACCGACTCCCGAACTCAGATCTTTGGTTCGCAAGGCCTTGTCCTTTCCTTCTTCCTCAGGTTTGTGCAACATTACCTTTCCCATTCATTCGGGATAAAAATGTATGGCTGGCGACTCTACCTTTTCCGCGCCACTTTCGCGTTTGTACTAGGATGAAAATCCCGGGAGCGACAGAGACATCCCGTCAGAGGACTATCAACAAATGACTTGGCAGTCACAATATTCAAGCAAAAATAAAAAGAAAAGAAAAACGCTAAGTTGAGCACCCGAAGGGAGACTTAGTCGAAAAAAAAACAAATCAAAAAGAGGAGCTCAGATCCTCAGCAAAAGCGAAACAAATATCAGTGACCACCAAATCAAGAATCAAAGGGTCACCAGCAAAAAAAATGATGACTGCAATTTCCAAGCAAACATCAAAGCTTCATCTTCACTCTTGCAAAGTCGAAAACAAATGCATATGTAAATTTAACTGAACGTAGGACTGGAGAACATCACGGAGAAGGGATGGGTACAAATCATTTGAGCCTTATACCTTTGTTTCTCAAACCATTAACCAGGCCACGTTACAACCCTCGAAAGACCTAATTGAGACAGGGTTTATTCTGAAAGCATGATACCAACAAGGTTGCGTAAATTGACTTCCATATATTTGCTAATCTTCAATCTCGTTTGCACATTATTCTTGCTTACTGTAGACACCCTAAATTTGCCCTCTGGCTTTTGTATCTTTTTCTGCTTCTCGTTTGCATATCATACGCATTTTGCATACCATTTGCATAGGCTCCTGAGACATGGGATCGATGTCATCTGAGGAATTAGGTTTTCACGTTCCTATTTGCGGATTATCAGAAGAATTCAAAGTCCTTGGCTATGCAGCCATCAATGACATTGTTTTCTTATGCTATTGTCACTCAATTAGGGTTTATTTCCCTAGTTAAGTGTTATTCAAGGATTTCACGTCTGAAGAATATTCACTGATTCATCTTGCCCATCATCAGTAATGAAGCATGTATTAAGGGTCTTTTCTCCATCAAGTTAAAAGACTATCCCTTTCTTCTCAGCATCTCTGGTTATTTTCTTCTTTCTAGACATCTCAGAAGCTCTGGTTTCAAGTCAAGTGCAGTTGTTCAGTCATGATCATCTATGGATTTTTGGTCGCTTTGTTTTTGTCGGATAGATTCATAATGCTTCAGATGATTCACTTGGTCATGGTTTATAAACTCGGGTGTAACATGTGCATTAGTGGCTTTTGGTAGTGGTTCATGTCCATATCCATATCCGATATTTCCATTTTTTTTCTACCCATTGTCATATTTAAGTTTTCAGCAATTTGCCATTCGATTTCAATAACCATTTCTCGTATCCA
This sequence comes from Lathyrus aphaca, assembly GCA_963966055.1. Classification (NCBI taxonomy): domain Eukaryota; kingdom Viridiplantae; phylum Streptophyta; class Magnoliopsida; order Fabales; family Fabaceae; genus Lathyrus; species Lathyrus aphaca. The sequence goes on from OZ014519.1 coordinate 431,901,890, forward strand.
ATTTCATTTGTAAATCCATTTTATACCATTTTCCGATTTTTTAAGTCATATCCATTATTCACATTCAGATACCCATGTCCATAACCTTTTTATTAAACCATTTGATCCATATTTCAGTTTATAATCCAATTTTCATCCGTACATCCATTTTTCCTTAATTCAAATCTAAATCATTTTACAGTTATCCAAACCATTCCATTATATCCATTTTTATCTTTCTATCATTCCAATCATCCATACATATTTTATTATTTTTTTAAACCGTTTATTTTATCAATACCAAATTCACTTTTGATTTAATTTGCATCAGAAATCCAATAAGCCTATATCACTGTATATCAAAATATATCCATTATAACTTCGATAACAAAAATTGAAAAAAAACAAAACAAAAAAATGTCTTACACGTCAATTCCATTACACAAACTTTTCATCCAAGTTCTATTTCCTCCAATCCTGGCCCACACTGTACTTTTTGATTCCACTCACACCAATTCCACTCACACCAAATTCTCACAATTTTCCTGCTACAAACCGTACCACCTTTATCACACAACCATTACAACCTCAACCAAACATACTCCCGTACCCAATTCCGCAACGGCAATGTGCAAATGGCAAAGCAAAACCATCCAAAAGGCAGCAACAATTCTACCAACACACACCGAAAAATTCCTCTGATTCCATTCACACCAACTTCATACAAAAAGTGTTCAGTGGTGAGCAAATAAAAAAAAGATCCTCACTCTCGTAAGCCTGAGACGTCACGCGCAAAAGCTGTTATCAAAAAATCAATCATCCCTTCACTGAGGTATCACTTTCGGACTCCAAATCCTGGGCACAAAAACTAAAAACCCTCACTTGTTCTATATACAAAAACCCTTCAATTTCTATTTCATAGAATCTCCATCAACAAGACTAACCTGGATTCGACCCTCTCTTCAACAAAACACACAAATCCTCCTGCATTTTCAAATAACCGCATCACAAATGCCCTCTCTATTCTTCTCTGAATCAACAACTTCTTCCTCTCTTCACTGAAAATCATAAACTCTCTCCAAATTTCAATCAACAACACCAACAATACAATCAAACTCAGAATCAAGAAGGAGAAGAGTGAGACCGAGATTGACAAGAGAGTTTCAAAACATTCGAAACATAACAAAAGCTAGTCACTCACCATCGTTTTTCTGTTGTGATTTCGCGACGAAGAGAGAGACGTTCACCGTGATGTCGAAGTGAGACGGCCGGCGATTTAAGACATAAACGCCGCAACTCCGATTTGAAGAAGAGGGCCACAGATCGGTACCGTGAAGAGTGAGATGTGGGCGAGATCGAGATCAAGAAAGATTGTCGTTGGAATCCTCGAAGAAGAAGTAGAACAAGGCTGCCGAAAGACGATAAAGGGCGAGATTGCGAACGCGATTCGCGATATTGAGAGAGAAGAAAAGCGGAAGCGAGACCTGAGGGTATCCACCATGAAAATCGTTGTCGCTGATGAACAAAAGGGCAAATCGCAAGAGCGCCGTTAGAAGCTTTGTGTGATCTTTCTGAATCTTTTTCCTGGGTTGGTTGTCTTTGTGTGTGTTTGGGCTTAGCGTGTTTATTGATGTGTTTGTGTGAATCATGTTTAACCTTTTTTTTTCCTAATGTTATTATTTAAGAATTTCTTTCAATTTAATCTCTTATTTTCTATTTTCTTAAAAGAAGGAAGAAGATCCGCATGGTGTTATGGGCCTTGCAAAGCCCACTGATTTGCTCATATACACCACCATTTCCGTTGATGCACCCTGCTATGAGCCTTGTTTCTTCCCATTGGGCTTAGGCCCATTTGGATTTTCTACTCTCACCCCCATACCTGCGGCCCAGACCCCCTCTCATGTTTATTTATTTATTTATTTTATTGGTTTTTATATATTAATTAGGTTTTCTATTAATTTTGTTTATTAATTAGTTCATTAATATTTCTTAAGAATTAGATTTAGGAGTAAATTAGGTTTTTATTTTAATCTTAATTTTGCTAACTTTGTTCATAATTTTTAAAGTTTAGATTTTAATTTCGATTAATAGGATTGTGTTTAATATTGGTTTTTTAGTTTTGTGCTTGAAGTCTTATAGGTTTCGAGTGATGTCGATAATGGAGGATGTTGCTTGATGATGGCCTTGTTGTTAATTGTTCGTGAAACTCATGATGCAAGTTGTGACGTTTAGTGGATTATTTCCTGGACACGATGACCTATCTTGTTGAATTATCTGGATGAATATTCTTTTTGGTTCTGGATGTTAATTAGTGATATTGAGCGCTTGAGCTTTACTGGATTGATTGTGTGAAGTTTGACTTGATACTTCTTTCTTGAACTTTCTAGTACGCATTGAAGAGGCAACGGACATTCTCCGTTAGGTACCACTGAGGCCTGGTTTTATTGCATGCTGCTGCATCTGGAAGTCCTACTGGTGTAGGCCCTGTTTGTGCATTGTCATCTTCTCCATACTGCATTCTCTTCTTCTTATCTTATTTCATTTTCATCTTAATTTTTCTTCCTCATCTTCTTCTATTCTTAACCTGAGGTGTGCTTAGGCTACCGTGGAGCTTCTCCTTTCATCTTTCTCTTTTTCTTTTCTTCTCCTTCATTAGGGTAGTGAGCCTCACTAACCTAGGACCATCCGAACATGTGAATATTAGGATTAGACTTTTCCCGTTTAGATTTTACCTTTTGAGATCCTTTGGTGCTCTCTCTTCTCATCTTCAAACTTAATTCTAATTCACTTAATAAAGGTTGAGTACTTCCATGTGACATGAGACTTTGCTATGAGATGCTTGCACGCGTTCCGTTTCGGGGCGAGGTGTGAGTTATCACTCGTGGTGGATAGGTCTTAGCATGAGTACTTCACAAAGAAAAAGCTAAAAAACACTTCTTAACCAGAAAACCACAAAAATACTTAATAATGGTAATAGGCCAGTGTGCTTGAGCCTTCACTTGTGGGACTAGCTTTGGGGATTTCCTCCATAGATAGGTGTGCCTCTTGCGCATTCCATTTCGGGATGATGTGAGCTGTACACATCCCATCAAGTAAGACTTAGGTACACTTACCTATGCAAACCTTCACTCATAAAAGCTTCTAAAAAACACCAAACAAACAATAAGCGTCTTCCCTTCGGGAATTCTTTTCTCACCTCATTCGCTCCGCACGCGAACTTGCTCCTACTTGTCACTTTGCAAGACGGTAACGCACTCGTCGTCCGAGCCTGCAACACCTGAGCATTGACATAGGCAGTTCAAGCCCTAATTCACAGGCAACTTTCCTTTCTCCCCTAGTTAGGGGAACTACGGCGTCTCTGATCCTCATTATCCTGATGAGGTACGTAGGCAGCGGGGTAGGGCCCGTTCGAGCACAATCTTTATTTTCCCTACATTTTTCCTTTATTTTCTTATTTCAGTTCTTTTCCAGTTCCAGTTTCTTTTCATTTTCATTTCTTTTGCTGCAGTTTTCATACCCTCACCCTTTGAAACAGTTTCTTTGCAAGCGTGGATCCCGTCGGGTACGGCGGACGATCTGGGTGCTAATACCTTCCCAGGTCGTAACCGACTCCCGAACTCAGTCTCTTTGGTTCGCAGGACCTGTGTCCTTCCTCTTCTTCCTTCTGGTTTGTGCAGCATTACCATTCCCGTTCCTTCGGGATAAAAATGTCTGGCTGGCGACTCTATTCTTTTTCCGCGCCACTTTCGCGTTTGTACCAGGATGGAAATCCGGGGAGCGACACTTACATCTTTTATGCACTTTCTAAATCAGCACCTCGTGTGGACTAATAGTCCATTCGTCACACTATCACAATCATTCAAATAAATTGACTTTTTCAAAACTTACATGAACTTTACATTAACATTACCATTTGTGTATGAATAATTTAATTGCAAATCAATGCTTAACTTCAGTGCAGTCCCAACAAGGGGCAATCAAAAGAGAAATTTGAACTTCATTGGTGTCAATGTGAATCATGACTACTTCAGCAGCCCGATCAGTGGCAAATCATTCGTAATATCCCAATCAGGGGCAATTTATTTCAAAATCAGCCTAGTCAGGGGGAAAATCATCTTCATACAGCTCAATCAGGGGCAGGTCGTGCCATGACCATTGTCAAAGCTTCCCCACCAGATTTATTTCAAATACCCTTTAGGCAGGGGCAAGCGGACAAGGAGCAAATCGTCTTATCTCTTCTCCCTAGCTAATCAGGCAGTCCTTGCTGGACGTTTTCAACTCTTCAAAGCAAGATCAGTCTTCATGTGTCAATTAGGTCGCTTCGCTCATCAGCAGATAACCAAACTTGGAGCTTTCAGATCCATCTTCTGATCATACATCGTTGAAGATCGAGCGTCGGGGAATCAAGCCCTCCACCCACCCAAAATCCAATCATTATTGGCAACTACCAAGCTAAAAGTCCATCAGGCTGGCACCTTTCATTCACTCATATGCATCATTATGCATCATATGCATGTCACAAGCATTCATTTGCATCAATCATTTGCAACATGTGCATCATATGCATACCTAAATAAATCAGCTTTTCATATCCCCAACATTCTTAACTTACTTCTCAGTGCATAAACACTTGCATCGTATCTCCATCCTTATGGGATACCATTTCAAATAGTCGAACATACGTGCATAACTCAGGATCCAGGATCAACACAAATTTCCAGTCCTTTCCCCAGCGGAAGTCAGGATCATGTCAATCGAAAATTTCCGGCATCCTCTTGGCGGATTCTATGGCCGTGTTTAATTTTCATTCGCCTTATCATCCTCTGGTGATAAGTGATTTTTTATTTTCAGTCTTTGCCTTATCATCCTCTGTTGATAAGTGAGTTTATTTTTCTGTCTATTGCCTTATCATCCTCTGTTGATAAGTGAGTTTATTTTCAGTTTGTTGCCTTATCATCCTCTGGTGATAAGTGAGTTTATTTTCAGTCTTTGCCTTATCATCCTCTGGTGATAAGTGATTTTTTATTTTCAGTTTTTGCCTTATCATCCTTTGTTGATAAGTGAGTTTATTTTTCTGTCTATTGCCTTATCATCCTCTGTTGATACGTGAGTTTATTTTCAGTTTGTTGCCTTATCATCCTCTGGTGATAAGTGAGTTTATTTTCAGTTATTTGCCTTATCATCCTCTGGTGATAAGTGATTTTATTTTCAGTCTATTGCCTTATCATACTCTGTTGATAAGTGAGTTTATTTTTTCTGTCTATTGCCTTATCATCCACTGTTGATAAGTGAGTTTATTTTCAGTCTTTTGCCTTATCATCCTCTGTTGATAAGTGATTTTATTTTCGGTTTATTGTCTTATCATCCTCTGTTGATAAGTGAGTTTATTTTCAGTTATTTGCCTTATCATCCTCTGGTGATAAGTGATTTTATTTTCAGTCTATTGCCTTATCATCCCCTGTTGATAAGTGAGTTTATTTTTCTGTCTATTGCCTTATCATCCTCTGGTGATAAGTGATTTTATTTTCAGTCTGTTGCCTTATCATCCTCTGTTGATAGGTGAGTTTATTTTTTCTGTTTTTTGCCTTATCATCCTCTGTTGATAAGTGAGTTTATTTTTTCTGTCTTTTGTCTTATCATCCTCTGTTGATAAGTGAGTTTATTTTCAGTTTATTGCCTTATCATCCTCTGTTGATAAGTGAGTTTATTTTTTCTGTCTATTGCCTTATCATCCTCTGTTGATAAGTGAGTTTATTTTCAGTCTTTTGCCTTATCATCCTCTGTTGATAAGTGATTTTATTTTCGGTTTATTGCCTTATCATCCTCTGTTGATAAGTGAGTTTATTTTCAGTTATTTGCCTTATCATCCTCTGGTGATAAGTGATTTTATTTTCAGTCTATTGCCTTATCATCCCCTGTTGATAAATTTTTCTGTCTATTGCCTTATCATCCTCTTGTGATAAGTGATTTTATTTTCAGTTTGTTGCCTTATCATCCTCTGTTGATAAGTGAGTTTATTTTTCTGTCTATTGCCTTATCATCCTCTGTTGATAAGTGAGTTTATTTTCAGTTTGTTGCCTTATCATCCTCTGGTGATAAGTGAGTTTATTTTCAGTTATTTGCCTTATCATCCTGTGGTGATAAGTGATTTTATTTTCAGTCTATTGCCTTATCATCCTCTGTTGATAAGTGAGTTTATTTTTTCTGTCTATTGCCTTATCATCCTCTGTTGATAAGTGAGTTTATTTTCGGTCTTTTGCCTTATCATCCTCTGTTGATAAGTGATTTTATTTTCGGTTTATTGCCTTATCATCCTCTGTTGATAAGTGAGTTTATTTTCAGTTATTTGCCTTATCATCCTCTGGTGATAAGTGATTTTATTTTCAGTCTATTGCCTTATCATCCCCTGTTGATAAGTGAGTTTATTTTTCTGTCTATTGTCTTATCATCCTCTGGTGATAAGTGATTTTATTTTCAGTCAGTTGCCTTATCATCCTCTGTTGATAGGTGAGTTTATTTTTTCTGTCTTTTGCCTTATCATCCTCTGTTGATAAGTGAGTTTATTTTTTCTGTCTTTTGCCTTATCATCCTCTGTTGATAAGTGAGTTTATTTTCAGTTTTTATTGCCTTATCATCCTCTATTGATAAGTGAGTTTATTTTTTCTGTCTTTTGCCTTATCATCCTCTATTGATAAGTGAGTTTATTTTCAGTTTATTGCCTTATCATCCTCTGTTGATAAGTGAGTTTATTTTCAGTTATTTTCCTTATCATCCTCTGTTGATAAGTGATTTTATTTTCAGTCTTTTGCCTTATCATCCTCTGTTGATAAGTGATTTTATTTTCAGTCATTTGCCTTATCATCCTCTGGTGATAAGTGATTTACTTTGCCAATTTGTTTTTACTGTGTTGCCCATCGCTTCCGGTTATTTCATTTGTCGGACAAATTTGGAGTCTGTTAATATCTAATTATCTTATACCTTGAAAGATTGAACGCGAGCCAGTTCATCTTACTCGGTCTAAGCCAATTCGATGGGGGCATCTGTCATACCCCAAATTTGTCCTACCCGCACCATTTTACTGTCTAATCATTGTTTCAAAAAAATCAAAAAATGTGTACCATTTTATTTCTCTGTCTAACAAATATTTCGAAAATTAAAAAAAACATGTATTATTTTATTTTGTCTGATATTCGAAAAATACAAAAAAAAAAATATGTCATTTATTTTCAAAGCGAAAAAATCAAGTTTTATTTTGTTGTGCCAGCCCATTGGCTCATTCACCGTTTTGTATATGCAAAAGTTACAAAAAAATCAATTACCAAAATGTCAAAAAAAAATGCATTTATTATTTTCTAAAAAAATTTATTTCTCTGTTAATAGTATCATAAGGTTTTAAGTTTTTATTCTTTAGTCATTTATCCAAAAAATACAAAAATATATCATTATTATTATACCTTTTGTTTATTATTTATTGTTATTAATTTCATTGCTAAACCGTTCCTTTTTTTTTATATATATAAAAAATCCCATTAGTTTTTAATCCCATTATCTAAAAGTCTTTATAATTTTTCTTTGTTATTTTTGTTTCTATTATTATTTCTATTTTCATTATAATTATTATCATTATTATCTTTATTATTATTATTCTTTTCTTTTATTATTATTAGTTTTACCTCTATTTATTATTACTGTTCTTATTATTACTATAGTTTATTATTATTATTATTATGATTATTAGTGCTCCCTATTGGATTTTTTTCTTTTAACCACAAATTCTCATATCAATTTCATAAATTGGTCCCCACATTCCAACCAATATCACACCTCATTTCCACCCACAACAAAAGTCAACGATAACTTTTTTCTTTTTCTCTTCCAGCTTGTACCAAAAGCCACCACCACTATTCTGTTATGAAATTTCACTCACAGCTCACCAACAACTCAAATATTCTCTGCAAATCTCATCCAATATTCTCATCTCATTTTCCCAAAAATACCCTCAACCTCTCCTTTATATTCAGCCTTCCACTCATTCATTTCTAAGCTTGGACAACATAACATCACTCTGTAAAAACTCATTTTCAAACCAAACTTCAACCTTTCCTTTTCCTCTCAATAAACCAATCTATACAATGTCAAATCAAATCCACAAAAAAACAAAATATCAAGCAAGGAATTTGAGACAAACAAAGAGATTTTTTTGAGAAAAAACGCAGAGCAATAAAGGAATTGAAATCCATAATCGCTAGCCATAAACCTCTGTCTTTCCTCTTATCCTTCACCAACAATAAACTTTTCAAACCATCACGACATCTCACACAAAATAACAAAACAGAACTGTACGAAAAATCGACGTGAAAATAACACAACCCACTGTGAGCCATAGCCATCTTCACTGAAACTCACCATCACCGATCCAAAACAAAAGAAAATCCACCATTAAAACCACCTTAAACGCCCCTGTTGCGAAAACAACAACACACAAACACGGCCCATTTCCGCCAGCGGAACCCAAACTGTGAAACCCTCTCAGACCCGCTTCAACCAAACCAAGCAATCCGCGAAACCTCACCTCGCCGCCATTGACCCGCAACCATCTTCTCCCACCTTCGTCAAACCCTTAGCCGCACCATCCTCACCACTAAAACCATCTCAAATCCGAAAACTCAGCAAACAAACACCTTCGAATCGCAAACCGCAAAACCGTGAGATTCTCCAACCTTCAATCTCCATAACTCACCTTCTCAAACCCAAAGCAAATCACTGAAACCACCGTTTCGGAAATCCATCAAAACTCAACCAACTCACAGCCGGCCAACCGAAATCCGAACCACCTTTGAAGCCATCACACAACCACCATCATCGTTCCCATTTTCGAAATCGCACAAAAATGTTCAATCCGAAATTGCAGCCACCCTCTCTGTTCAAACCTGTTCAAACCGTGAACCACAAATCTGCGTGAGTAGCCGGAAGAAGCCCAGAATCACAGCAGAACACCAACCCATTGAAACAGGGCTCGAATCCGTAACACACAAAGCCCTCCAAACCACCAAACCGTGAAGCAAAACCCCTTCAGAACCGCGAGCCACCGGCGGCGTTTTGCGTGAGAGAGACCGAGAGCGGAGATTGTGGCCGCCTCCGCCGAAACAGATCCGAGAGAGACGAAGCAAAGAAGACGGAGATAAGAGAGATCCATACGAATCGAAACCGTGGGTGTTGAAAACTAGCAAAATCCGGGTGATTGAAAGAGTGCGTTTGAGAGAGGTGGATGGTCCATTTTCTTTGCACCGTGAAAGCAGGAGAGAAATAGGGGTATTTTCCCTTTTGACTTGTTTTATAAAACCATGTTTCATTTCTTTAAGTTTGCTGTTACTTCTTTTTAAAATAAAAACTTGTTTTATTTCCCTTTTTTTTATTACTATTTTTATAAATTTTGGTTATCAGTTTTATATACTATGTGTTCAGATGGTGGGTTTGGTAGCCCATGAAACTAGTTTCTGTCTACACACCAGACACATATCATGCACCCCCTCATCTCATTTTGTTTCCATTAGTTTTTTTTATGTATAGATTTTGGGCTTCTCATCACAGTTGGTTTGTCCCGTTTCAAAGCACACCCTGTATTTCTGTTGCACACAGTAGACACAAGAATTACTTGTTTGATATTATTTTTCTTAATATGTTCTAAAAGTTGTATCTATTTTATTTTTATTTTTATTGTTGAAATGTTGTAATAAACTTCATATTTATTTGGAGTTTATCTTAACTATTATTTTTATTATGGGCCAATGATATAACAAAAGGCCAATTTTCGCCCGATTACATTTAATAGGTGATGAGTGGTCAATATGAGGCCCTCTTTTATTTTATTCTATTATTTTCATTTTTGAACAAAAAAAACTTGTGATATAGTTTATTTTATTTTATTATATTCAATATTATTTAATTTATTTATTTATTTATATTCATTATTCCATTTATTTTTTGCAATTCAGTTTATTCATTTATTATCGCATTTAAAAATTTCGTTTCGACTCCTTATAGAATGATTCCCATTTTGAATCGATTCTAAGGCAGTTCACGAACAAAATTTCGTCGCGTCCCAAAAAGGTCCAACGCCTTCGAATAGTTGTGTCTCGATTAAAAGGTCCAACGCCTTCGAATAGTTGTGTCCCGATTAAAAGGCCGAACGCCTTCGAACCGTTCAAAAACACTGCACACACGCTTCCTCTTGGGCAAACTACAATGATACCATTTATTTCGCGCAATCCCCTGTATTTATTTTGTATCCCTCTCCCATTACTTTGTACGCATTTTATTTTTCGTATTTCATTTATTTCTGAATCCTTGGTCCAACGCCAAGCGATCTCACTTGCACACTTGCACTTTATTTTCCAGTTATCTTTATCGTTTATTAGGATCCACCTCTCTTTGCGAGCCGAGCGCTTCGTGCCTCGCTAACAAACCACAAAATAAACCTCCAATTGCATTTACCTTTAACCTCAAAAAAAACCAAAACGTTTCGATTAGATCCAAGCCCTTGATCCAACATCAAGCGGTCTTAGGAAATAAAACACATCAATAATGCGAGAAGATTTGTACGCCACGAGCCTTAAGCGGTAGAAAGGAGGATAACGAGCTCTCGTTACTCGCTCCGATTATTTCGACGCAAGACGCTCATCTTGTTGGGCGAGATAAACTATCCATAGTCTTTAGTACATTCGACTCCTAAACCCTTTCGTCGAAGAAAGGTAATAAAATCAACAACCATTACCCTTAGTAGGCCGAACTACGAGGCTCTGACTTTCCCATTGCACACGGGAGTACGTAGGCACGAGGATCTCAATCCTTGCCGAGCACCTAGGTTCAATCTAACTTATAATTCAACTCAGTTCCCTCTAGCAAGCAATTCGTTTAAGCATAGGCAACCTTTCACGCGCGTTAACTTAGATGGTTCCCATCGAGTACGATGGATGTAGGGGGTGCTAATACCTTCCCCCTGCATAACCGACTCCCGAACCCGGGCAATGGTTCCGTTGACCTTTGTCCATATCCTTTTCTTCCCGGGTTGTATCTATATCTCCCCTTTCCCTCTTCGGGAATAAATAGAATTAGGTGGCGACTCTTCAGTCCGGCCGGCGCGCGGCTCCGTCCATTCGGATCGCGTAAGGTCGTATTTTTCGGGGTACGACACCTCTCCCATTACTTTGTACGCATTTTATCTTTCGTATTTCATTTCATTCGTGAACCCTTGGTCCAACGCCAAGTGGTTGCACTCTCACACACTTGCGCTTTATTTTCTTATTATTGCTTCGTTTATTAGGATCCACCTTACCTTGCGAGCCGAGCGCTTTGTGCCTCGCTAACAAACTACAAAAATAAACCTCCATTTGCATTTACCCTTTAACCTCCAAAACCAAAACGATTATTTTTAGATCCAAACCCTTGATCCAACGTCAAGCGGTCTTAGGAAATAAAACATTCTAATAATACGAGAAGAGTTGTACGCCACGAGCCTTAAGCGGTAGAAAGGAGGATAACGAGCTCTCGTTACTCGCTCCGATTATTTCGACGCAGGACGTTCGTCTTGTTGGACGAGATAAACTATCCATAGTCTTTAGTACATTTCAACTCCTAAACCCTTTCATCGAAGAAAGGTAATAAAATCAACAACCATTACCCTTAGTGTTGGTGTAAGCTCTAGAGGCCAATACTTTTTGGTACTTGTATCGGATTATTCGTTTAATAATAAAAGGCATTTCTTTATTATGTTTGTCTTTCAGAATAATAAAGTCCCTAGAATAGTTAGTCTGTTTAATGAAATGTTAAGTGTGACTTAATCATGAGATCCCATTAAACATAAAGACATTATTCTTAAAATATCTGTAGTCAAGCTTTATTGCAAAGTGGGATAACATTAAAGCATTGAGACTATTATGAAGATAGACTGATGATCACATCTCATGGATCATGGATAAAGAGTTATCAAGTCTTGACATAGGTATAAATATTAGGAGTAATATTTATACCGGATTGACCCGCTATGAGAATACTACATAGTATGTTATGCAAAGTGTCATAAGTTATTCTCATGGTGATAATGGTGTATTACCACCCTTCGACCTGAAACCACTATGGACCCTAGATGTAGAGTCGGGTGCTTTATTGTTGATCAAACATTATCCGTAACTGGATGATCATAAAGACAGTTGATGGGCACTCCACGAAGCATGTTGAGGGACATGAGTGTCCTAGATGGAATTTGCCAATCCTGCATAACAGGAGAAATGTATAAGGGCCCAATATTGAACTGGACAAGGATGACACAGTGTATGCCTTGTGTTCAATATAGACATAGGGGCAAAAGGGTAATTGTACAAACATATATTATCACAAAAAAGGTTTTGTCAGATCACATGACATTTTCGTGACTTGGGTAGCAGTGATGTGTTGCTAGATACCGCTCACTGTTTATTATGTTAAATATATAATTTAATATAATTACCAACGTTACGAAATCCTACAGGGTCACACACATAAGGACAGTTTGATGAGAGATAGAGAAATCAAAGGAACACCGTAAGGTACGGTGCACTTAAGTGAAAATAGAAATTCGGATAATATAATAATAATTATTGTTATTTTATAATGGTTATAAAATAATAATAAAATAAATATATTTATTATAATAATAGTTATTATAATAATATATAATATTATTATGGATCATGTGAATTGGGCTTTTAGCCCGCAGCCCACAAGAGAGTCTATAAAAGGAACCCTTGTGATGAAGCTTTCACTTGATGCAATTTCGTTTTTGATTCTCTTTTCTCACTCAAATAATTTCGTTCGTAAGCAGCTAGCACTGTGATCGGAAGCTGTTCGTGTGGACTGAGTAGAGGCGTTGCACTTCATCAACGCTTGTGATCGCTGCATCAAAGATCTGAATCGCCACAAAGAGGTAACGATTCTATCACTGACCATGCTCATTCGTAAGGATCACTAAAGGAAAATTTTGTTTTCCGTTGCGTTTAGATCGCAATTTTCCTTCAGTGGTATCAGAGCCACTTACGAAACCATGGATCTGATAGCTGTTAAATTTCCGTCTTTTCTGTATTTGATTCGATTAAAACACAGAATGAATTTAACAATAAACGATTAATTAAATTTGGCATCTGTTGTGTACGATTTGGATGATTGATGTTGATTATGCTTCAGAAACCGACATTAGTATGGTGAAGTTGTGCGATACATTGATCATCCATAGGTTACACAATTAGATCGATCACTTTTATATAAGATATAAGAAATTCTGATGCAAAGATGGTATATGGGATATACTGTTTTGATTTCATCCATTCAATCACATAAGGATTGTAATTCTTTTGAAAGATCATCATTTTCATTCGCTTCGGAATCCGACGTTAGTATGGTGAAGCAATGACATGTTGATCTATCATATTGAGTTATCAATCGAGTTGTGTTTGACGGCATGAAATTGTTGCATTAGGATTAATGGCAGTACAAGTGTTGTATTGCCGCAGACTTTTCCGGTTGGGGTTGTAAATGCACAAAAGTTGTGCAGGAAACGACGTGAAATACAATGAAGTGTTCATAAAATTTTTCGTCGGGGCGCTGCCCCTAACAACCCCGCAAGGAGGCGCTGCCCCCTTGACCCCCGTCCGCTGAACGGTCAGCGGAACCACCGTCCGCTGACCGGGCAGCAGAACCCCTGGCTAAGTCTGCAAAGTGTGATCAATCAGCCGAAATTTAATTTAGTTTATTTAATTATCGGAATTTTAAACTAATAATAAAAGTGTGTTTATTATTATTTATTTGTGGTGATCAGTTATGGCCTTAGTTTATCCTTTATTATTGTTTTGGGATTTTTAAATACGGCCTGCGTGTCGTGCCTCTCTCTCAATCTCTTTATGTAACTTCTTTTCTCATCTCACTCCCTCGTATGTAAAACGAGTTTTCTTATATGTAATGTAATATTATGTTATGAAGAAAAAAGAAGTATTCAATATTAAAGGAGGATAACCTTGGAGATCATGCTTGGAGAAGCTTAGATCGTTATTAGGTTAGCTTGGGTTCTCTCATTGGCTTGAGAGAACAATTGCGTTAGGGGCCATAATTGTATCTTTTTATATGTATGTTGATGCATGTAATTGTATGTTGATGCATGTGAGAGACGTTTTGCATGTTAAGCCGGTGAGATCAAACTAATAACAAATTCCCTCAAAATTAAATATTAAGTTTATGCTTTCCAATTTTTAGCACTCATCAAGACTAGTATCGAGCATTGTAGGTTTCGCCTACGCGAGGTGCATGTTCTATATTAGTAAGGTGTGATGGGATAATTGTAATATCCAATTGCTAAAACAATGGGTCAAACTTAACTAAACAAATTATAATAAGATTATACATGTTTAGAAGCAAGAATTGGGAATGATTCATGTGATGGATCAGAATAAGGAGTTATTCACCCAATTGAAAATATTCGAGAGTTGTATGAGATACAATTGGAAGGAGTTCCTACCTAAATAACTTAGTTTTGTGTAATCAGCCTAACGCTGACTTAAAACAAAGTGAAACATGGATCTCGACCCACTAGAAAGTCTTCCAACGAGATTTTCCGAATCAAATGATGAGGGTCATTTGTTTTGAATAAAATAGTGGGAGCATATTTGATTAAAGGCCTAATTAAATATGTTGTTTTTAATGATACTTATATTTTCATATTTCTCTTGTAGATTACCATGACAACAAACACATCGAACAATATTTTGCGATCCATCCTAGATAAGGAAAAATTGTCTGGGACAAATTTCCTGGATTGGCACCGTAATCTGAGGATTGTCCTCAAGCACGATAACAAGCTGTATGTCTTGGAGACACCAGTTCCTGAGGAGGAACCTCCTAGTTCTGCACCAAAGGCAGAAAGAGATGCTTATAAGAAGCATTTCGATGATGCCAATGAAACCGCTTGCCTCATGCTTGCTACCATGAACTCTGAGTTGCAAAAGCAACACGAGAACATGTCTGCGTTCGATATGATCGGACATCTGAAAATGCTTTATCAAGAGCAAGCAAGAAATGAGAGGTTTCAGGTTTCAAAGTCCCTTTTTAACAGCAAGTTAGCTGAGGGAGCCCCTGTAAGTCCCCATGTACTCAAGATGATTGGGTATGTGGAGAACCTTGACAGATTAGGGTTTCCCCTTGGAAAAGAACTTGCGATTGATCTGATCTTGGAATCGTTGCCAGAGAGCTTCAGTCAGTTTGTCCTGAATTTCAATATGAATGACTTGGACAAAAGTCTTCCAGAACTGCTAGGCATGTTGAGAACTGCTGAGCAGAATATGAAGACAAAAGGGAAATCCATTCTGATGGTCAGTAATGGAAAGAAACAGAACAAGAGGCCCATCAAACAGGGTGGTAGAGGGAAAGGCAAGGAAGTTGCCAAACCCAAACCCACTCCTCCTGTTTTGAAGCCTAGTGGAGGAATAGCAAAGGAGGGCACTTGCTTCCATTGCGGTAAGACCGAACATTGGAAGAGAAATTGCCCAAAGTACCTGGAAGATAAGAATAATGGAGTAGAGACTTCAAATTCAGGTATTTTTGTTATTGAAATTAATTTATCTACTTCTGCATCATGGGTATTAGATACTGGATGCGGTTCTCACATTTGTACTAATGTGCAGGGGCTAAAAAGGAGTAGAGATTTGGCAAAAGGTGAAGTTGACCTACGAGTTGGCAATGGAGCAAAGGTTGCTGCTTTAGCTGTAGGAACTTATGTTTTAACTTTACCTAGTGGTTTAATAATTCAGTTAGAGAACTGTTATTATGTACCTGCAATTAGCAGGAATATTATTTCCGTTTCTTGTTTGGACAAGTTTGGTTTTTCATTCATAATAAAGAACAATTGTTGCTCCATTTATTTGAATGATATATTCTATGCTACTGCAAAAATGAATAATGGACTATATGTCCTTGATCTTGAAATGCCAATTTATAACATTAATACTAAAAGGTTGAAACCTAATGAGTTGAATCCAACTTACCTTTGGCACTGTCGATTAGGCCACATAAATGAGAAACGCATTTCCAAACTCCATAAAGATGGACTCTTGGACTCTTTTGATTATGAATCATATGAGACATGCAGATCTTGTTTAATTGGAAAGATGACAAAGTCCCCATTCACAGGAAAAGGTGAAAGGGCTAATGATCTTTTGGCACTCATACATACTGATGTATGTGGACCACTGAACATACCAGCCAGAGGAGGTTTTCAGTACTTCATCACTTTTACTGATGACTTCGGTAGATACGGATATGTGTATTTAATGAAACACAAATCTGAGTCCTTTGAAAAGTTCAAGGAATTTAAGAATGAAGTACAAAACCAACTAGGTAAGAATAAAGTTCTTCGATCAGATCGAGGCGGTGAATATTTAAGCCTAGAATTTGATGACCATCTAAAAGAGTATGGGATTCTATCCCAACTTACTCCTCCTGGAACACCACAATGGAATGGTGTATCTGAGAGAAGAAATCGAACCTTGTTAGACAGGGTCCGATCCATGATGAGTCACGCCGATCTTCCAAACTCCTTTTGGGGACATGCATTATTAACAGCAACTTACACACTTAACCGTGTTCCATCCAAAAAGGTTGATAAGACACCATATGAGATATGGAGTGGTAAGAAACCACATATGTCTTACATGAAGATTTGGGGTTGCGAAGTTTACGTCAAACGACAAATTTCAACCAAGCTTGAGCCCAAATCTGACAAATGCTTATTTGTGGGGTATCCTAAAGAAACAAGAGGATATTACTTCTACAATCCTTCTGAGGGCAAAGTGTTTGTCGCTCGAACTGGAGTCTTTCTAGAAAGGGATTTTATTTCCAAAGGAAACAGTGGGAGGAAAATAGAGCTTGAAGAAATTCAAGAATCACAAAACATTGAAACACCTATGGAGGAACTAGAGCAGGAAACACAAGTAGTTGTGGAAGAGCAACCTGCTCAAGTAGAACAAGACCAGCGTAGGTCAAGCAGGATACGTCACCAACCTGAGAGATATGGATATCTCATAAGTGATCAGGGTGATGTATTACTCATGGATCAAGATGAGCCTGTGACCTACAAAGAGGCCATAACTGGTCCTGAGTCTGAGAAGTGGCTAGAAGCCATGAAATCTGAAATGGATTCCATGTACACAAACCAGGTTTGGACCTTGGTAGAACCTCCTATAGGAGTTAACCCTATAGGATGCAAGTGGGTCTTCAAGAAGAAGACTGACATGGATGGTAAGGTACATACCTATAAAGCAAGACTGGTTGCAAAAGGCTATAAACAAATTCATGGGGTTGACTATGATGAAACCTTTTCACCAGTTGCAATGCTTAAATCTGTTCGGATTTTACTTGCCATCGCTGCATATCATGATTATGAAATATGGCAGATGGATGTCAAAACTGCTTTCCTTAATGGGAATCTTCTTGAGGATGTGTACATGACACAACCTGAAGGATTTGACATACCACAAGATGCCCAAAAGATATGCAAGTTACAGCGATCAATCTATGGATTGAAGCAAGCTTCCAGAAGCTGGAATCTTCGTTTTGATGAAACCGTAAAACAATATGGATTCATCAAAAATGAAGATGAACCTTGTGTCTACAAGAAGGTTAGTGGGAGCATGATCGTGTTTCTGGTATTATATGTAGATGACATATTACTCATTGGAAACGATGTCCCTACCTTGCAACAAGTGAAGACTTGGTTAGGGAATTGTTTTTCTATGAAAGACCTAGGTGAAGCAGCCTATATATTAGGAATTAGGATCTATAGAGATAGATCACAAAAACTGCTTGGCCTAAGTCAGAGTACATACATAGATAAAGTGTTGAGACGCTTTAATATGCATGATTCCAAGAAAGGATTCATACCTATGCAACATGGTATGTGTTTATCAAAAACACAATCCCCTTCAACTAAGGAAGAAAGGGATCGCATGAATAAGATTCCATATGCATCTGCAATAGGATCTATCATGTATGCCATGTTATGTACTCGACCAGATGTCTCGTATGCATTAAGTGCAACGAGTAGGTACCAATCTGATCCCGGTGATGCTCACTGGGTAGCTGTCAAGAATATCCTTAAGTACTTGAGAAGGACTAAGGATTCATTCTTGATATATGGAGGTCAGGAAGAGCTTGATGTAATTGGTTACACTGATGCTAGCTTCCAGACAGATAAGGATGATTTTAGATCACAATCTGGTTATGTGTTCTGTCTCAATGGTGGCGCTGTGAGCTGGAAAAGTTCAAAGCAAGAAACAGTTGTTGATTCTACAACTGAGGCCGAGTATATTGCTGCCTCAAATGCAGCAAAGGAAGCTGTTTGGATCAAGAAGTTCATTAGTGAACTTGGCATAGTCCCTAGCATTGTGGATCCCATTGGTTTATATTATGATAACAATGGTGCTATCGCACAAGCTAAGGAGCCTAGATCTCACCAACGATCCAAACACATACTTAGGCGTTATCACCTCATTCGAGAGATAATCGATCGGGGAGATGTGAAGATATGCAGAGTACCTACACTTGACAATATTGCTGACCCATTAACAAAGCCTCTTGCGCAACAGAAGCATGATGGTCATACTAGATCTATGGGTATTAAGGGTATGCCTAATTGGCTCTAGTGCTAGTGGGAGATTGTTGGTGTAAGCCCTAGAGGCCAATACTTTTTGGTACTTGTATCGGATTATTCGTTTAATAATAAAAGGCATTTCTTTATTATGTTTGTCTTTCAGAATAATAAAGTCCCTAGAATAGTTAGTCTGTTTAATGAAATGTTAAGTGTGACTTAATCATGAGATCCCATTAAACATAAAGACATTATTCTTAAAATATCCGTAGTCAAGCTTTATTGCAAAGTGGGATAACATTAAAGCATTGAGACTATTATGAAGATAGACTGATGATCACATCTCATGGATCATGGATAAAGAGTTATCAAGTCTTGACATAGGTATAAATATTAGGAGTAATATTTATACCGGATTGACCCGCTATGAGAATACTACATAGTATGTTATGCAAAGTGTCATAAGTTATTCTCATGGTGATAATGGTGTATTACCACCCTTCGACCTGAAACCACTATGGACCCTAGATGTAGAGTCGGGTGCTTTATTGTTGATCAAACATTATCCGTAACTGGATGATCATAAAGACAGTTGATGGGCACTCCACGAAGCATGCTGAGGGACATGAGTGTCCTAGATGGAATTTGCCAATCCTGCATAACAGGAGAAATGTCTAAGGGCCCAATATTGAACTGGACAAGGATGACACAGTGTATGCCTTGTGTTCAATATAGACATAGGGGCAAAAGGGTAATTGTACAAACATATATTATCACGAAAAAGGTTTTGTCAGATCACATGACATTTTCGTGACTTGGGTAGCAGTGATGTGTTGCTAGATACCGCTCACTGTTTATTATGTTAAATATATAATTTAATATAATTACCAACGTTACGAAATCCTACAGGGTCACACACATAAGGACAGTTTGATGAGAGATAGAGAAATCAAAGGAACACCGTAAGGTACAGTGCACTTAAGTGAAAATAGAAATTCGGATAATATAATAATAATTATTGTTATTTTATAATGGTTATAAAATAATAATAAAATAAATATATTTATTATAATAATAGTTATTATAATAATATATAATATTATTATGGATCATGTGAATTGGGCTTTTAGCCCGCAGCCCACAAGAGAGTCTATAAAAGGAACCCTTGTGATGAAGCTTTCACTTGATGCAATTTCGTTTTTGATTCTCTTTTCTCACTCAAATAATTCCGTTCGTAAGCAGCTAGCACTATGATCGGAAGCTGTTCGTGTGGACTGAGTAGAGGCGTTGCACTTCATCAACGCTTGTGATCGCTGCATCAAAGATCTGAATCGCCACAAAGAGGTAACGATTCTATCACTGACCATGCTCATTCGTAAGGATCACTAAAGGAAAATTTTGTTTTCCGTTGCGTTTAGATCGCAATTTTCCTTCACTTAGTAGGTCGAACTACGAGGCTCTGACTTTCCCATTGCACACAGGAGTACGTAGGCACGAGGATCTCCATCCTTGTCGAGCCCCTAGGATCAATCTAACTTATAATCAAAACTCATTTCCCTCTAGCAAGTAATTCGTTTAAGCATAGACATCCTTTCGCGCGTGATAACTTAGATGGTTCCCATCGAGTACGATGGATGTAGGGGGTGCTAATACCTTCCCCCTGCATAACCGACTCCCGAACCCAGGCAATGGTTCCGTTGACCTTTGTCCTCATCCTTCTCTTCCCGGGTTGTATCTATATCTTCTCTTTCCCTCTTCGGGAATAAATAGAATTAGGTGGCGACTCTTCAGTCTGTCCGGCACGCGGCTCCCGTCCTTTCGGATCGCGTGAGGCCGTATTTTTCGGGGTACGACAATATGAGCCAGAACCTTTCTTATTTCCCACTTGTTAACAAAAAAACAAATTTTGTCTAAAACTCTCTCAAAATCACATTGTCTCAAAAATCAATAAAGCAACATCAAAGTTTCTGCAATCATCACCAGACAACATCAAATATCTCATTCAACTACGTCAACTTTAAAGATTCCTCACTTATTATATGTTTTTTTATTGTTGTAAACGTTTTCAAGTTTTTGGATAAATTTGTAGAAATTGATAATTAGGTATTGAATACATAGTTTATGCATGTTTTTGATAACTGATATATTATGAGAAATGTTTATAGTTAAAAATAATGATCAATGTATCTTTTTTTTTGGGGGGGGGGGGTTGGTGGTCTGCATTAGCGCCATTGACGAAAATGAAAGTTGCAGGAAATTTCGAAGATGCATCTCCATATCTTTTCAACGTTTGAATTCCCAAGAATCGAAGATGCATCTTCATATTTTATCAGTCTCCATTTTTTTTTTAACTTTTCGTGTTTGTAGGGTTTCTTGTAGTAATTGTGTGACACTTGTCTGATTTACTTACAAGAATTATGGTTGATAGAAATGACATATTGAAGCACGACAAGATTGCATAACATGCATTTGTTAAGAGGGAAAATGGTCTGGTTTCATAGGCTCATGTTCATTCTAGTCTAGTTAATGCGGAGGTGTCGACTTCTAAGGCTCATATATCTGCACATTCTTCTTCCTGTAGGAGACATGTGTCACAAAATACCCCATCACTGCCTCAATATTCCCATAGGCGAAATTTTTCACCTACTCAAGCAATAGAGGTTTCAGAGTCACTGGAGGCACCTCAATCACTAGAGGCACCAATGCTACCCCAGACACTAGAGGGACCTCAGGCTGATGAGGTGATGAACCAGTGCCACCTCATGTATTTGGAGGGGGTCTGTTAGAGTCGTCATTGTTTCCTATTTACCTGTACCATATTTCCAAACATATCTGGGACGAAGAGGTAAAATTACATTTATTATTATATTACAAGTTTTTGATGATGATTTATTTTTCTGCAAGACCGTGTTCCGCTGAAATTCATTAACCATGGGCGGAAGATTAATGGCTTGCATCAACCTCCTGACAAGTGGTTTCAGGATGCTTTACAACTATCTGAGATGAAGGACTTATGCAAGACCAATTATGTTACAGTGAATCACGATATGCTTAATGCATTTGTAGAGAGATGACATATTGAAACCTCATCATTTCATCTACCACTTGGTGGGTGTCTATCACACTCGACGACGTGTCATGTCAACTGCATCTTCCGGTTAAGGAGAAACTTTTAGATCGTGAGAGGATTAGCAAAGATGAGACACTTGAGTTGATGGTAGACTATTTGGGAGTTAACCCAGACATTGCCTTAAAAGAGTTTGAAAAAACTAGAGTGGCTCATGCTAGGTTTGAATTCCTGAAAAAAGGTATATACATATGAGTTAGTTAGACTAGTCTAGAGCTGATGCAGAGCAAGTGGGGAAGCATATAACATATGTTATGAGAACATATCTGTTATATTTTGTTGGCACTGCCATTTTTATGGACAAAGTTCCACTTATGTGGATGTCCTCTACCTAAGATACTTCGAGGACTTTGAGTGGATCCATTAGCATAACTAGTGGGTCGCTTGTTTTGGTATACTTTTACTATAAGTTATTTGAGGGTTGTAAGTGAAAGACGAAGTAGGTGACAGGAAACATCACACTTTTTACGATAATATTTATTGGTCTTTTAATGTTTGTGTGTCATCTTTATTACATTTTTGCAATGCCCTTACTAATGATTTGTGTGTTCCAACACTTTTCAAGCTTAGATCCTCTAACACTTCTCACATATCTCTGGTTGTTCGTGTGTACTGACCTATACCAAGGATATGTTGCGTGCTTCTACATTTGCCCTGCTCAGAGAAAACTAGACGATAGAGCCATTTTGAGTGTATCTTGATGGTAGCAGATGATATGCATTTTAACACCTATGTCGATCACTGTGAGACGCGACCATGTAAAAACATAGTTTTATACTCAGGATGGTTGGCTTGCGATTCACGTCTGACATTTCCTCATCTGTTTGAGCGCGTCATGCGATAGTTCGACTACACCCAAACTATTTTCATACACCTTATTATCTCTGCTCCTTCCACTATGTCACGTAGAGATATGAATGTCATATTTGATGATTATCTTAGTCATTTGGTACCAGAGGAGACATAAAGTACCATAGTTGAGAGCCATTGGAGCTATTTAGACGGGTACATCAGGTGGTTATTTAGGTTGTCACATATATTTGATGCATGTTGCTCCAAAATATCCAACAAGGACAACTCATCATGAGATACTAGTGGAGGATTAACTAGGTTAGACCATGCTCATGATGTGTTGCCTAGATGTCATCGTATTGTGGAAATTGCCCAAACATGTATTGATAGATGCCATTACAACGGAGGCACGAGAAACATTAATGTACTGTAGACAACGTCGGAACACATGGACAGAGGAAACTAAGGAGCTTGAGTCCGACATACTCGGTAAATGATAGTATTTGTAGTTTGGATTTATGTCCGGTTGCATTTTATTTTTACCCATTTCGACTTCATTGTATATTTTGACTTTATTGTGTATGTCATGATGACTTATTTTGACTTCATATTTATGTATGTCATTTTTTGAATATTGGATGTATGGTTTAATGCTCATCACATAACAATGATCTTAACATTTATAAATCATAATTTTCATCTAAGTAACCATAAAACAAATTTATCTTGTACTGTTTTGATTAGTTACATAG
Organism: Lathyrus aphaca; assembly: GCA_963966055.1. Taxonomy (NCBI): domain Eukaryota; kingdom Viridiplantae; phylum Streptophyta; class Magnoliopsida; order Fabales; family Fabaceae; genus Lathyrus; species Lathyrus aphaca. Next base: position 431,925,204 of record OZ014519.1, read on the forward strand.
TTGCTTCAGTGTAAACCTTAAACGAAGATGCATATCCAAATTAATAAATATTTAAAATGAGTCTTTCAGATAAGGATGCATAAGATGTGTTTGAAATATTTCAGAGATACATATACGAATCAATTATAACATTTTAATTTAAGATAATGGTGAATCAAGGAATTTGAGGAGTATTTTGAGTTTTCCATTATGTGTTTTTCCATCCTATCCTATATTAGTGGAATAAGAAATCTCCTTAATTTACCCAAAGTTGAATTATGCACTTTTTTTATTTGCACTTTGGTCCCTAAATTTCAAGAGTGTCACGACACGAGAGGAACAAAAGAAGACAAGAAGCGGTCACAGAACTGCCACGATTGCGCGCCATGAAAACCCTCTTTTCTTCTTCCGACGCAAACCACATTCCCTTCCATTTCCACTCACCACTTTCCCAACAAAATTCTCCCCAAAAAATCAAACCTCGCCAAACCCTAAAAACCAAATCTCATCCCCAAACCCAATCCAATTTCCATAAACACTCTATACATGGATCATTACAAGGTTCTAGGTTTACACAAAACAGCATCCAAGGAAGAAATCAAATCAGCATTCAAAAAACTCGCATTTCAATTTCATCCAGATAAGCATTCTCAATCACCAAAAGCTGTAAAAGACAATGCAACGGCTCGATTCAAACAGGTTTCCGAAGCATACGAAATTCTCATGGATGATCGTAAACGAGCTGAGTATAATTATCGGTGGCGTTCCGGTGCCGGTGGAAGAAGTGGTTATGCTGGTGGTGGTAGTGGCGGTGGTGGTAATAGCAATTATTACTCTCAGTATGGTTATGGATATGGTAGAAGTGGGAATAGCTATGAGTATAAAAGTAGGTCAGGGTTTAATAGTGGCGGTGGTTTTGCGTCGAAGTTTGAACTTGCTATTCGGATTTTGACGGCGAGATCTTCTCTTCTCAATCTTGGATTTGCAGCGTAAGCCGAGTTTGTTTTCTTAATATTTTTTTGTTCATTGTGATTTTTGGAGATTTTTGAATTTCACTCACATTGTTTAAGAATGAGTTTAAGGTCCTTTAGAAACACTCACAAACTTGAATCCAACTTATCAATTTGCGAGGGTTCCATATAAAGCCAGAGTAAAGCTTTGTATGGACTTATCCAACACAAGAATTGTTAGCACCCAAGCTTCCACCAACAGGCCAACACCTGGGGTTCATAAACATATGTTAATAAGTGGATAAGTGGAGGTTATCCATACAAAAGAGCTGCCCTGACAGCCTCTTGGCTCATCGGCCTCCATTGGGTTGCTTGAGAATCGAGACTAATCAAGACTAAGAGTAGTTTATAAACACGCACTCTCAACCTCTGTGTCGTTTTTTAACTAAAGACGAATCTGTGAGGGCTCCTATATCAATGAAAAGTGGTGGTTAGTTTGAAGCCTTTCCCTGTAATTTAACGTATGGTGATTAAATTTTCGTCTGTGTTAATATTGTATGCTGTCTTTTTGAGATTTGAGTAATCATTGATGTTTTGTTCGCTGCATCTTCCATTTTCTTAATAAAATTATATAAGAAACAGAATGAAAATAATGGGAATGGATTCCTCGCACTCCCTTAAGCACGTGAAAATCCGATATTGGGAGTCCAAATAATGGATATCTGATTTTCATTCATTGATTCTGATTTACTAACTACAGTGAGTAGGGAATTCGGGTCCAAAGTTAAGTATTTAGCAAAAATGAAAAAGAGAGGAAACACTAACATGTATGGACTATAATATTCCAGCATGAGTTTGAATTATACTCATCAAAGAATGTGCATTAGGAAAGTTAAAGGAAGAAAACAGCAATTTCAGTGTGTGAACTTCATACTAAGTGAATATATCGTTCCATTCTAGTTTGGCGGTTTTCAGAATCATATCTTGCATATTTGGTTAGAAACATTAACTCAGAAATCCAGTCTCAAGTCTTTGCTTTGAGTCATGAGAGACATTTTAATTTTAATTTCAATTAAGTAACTCTTACAAAGAACTAATTTGACTTTGTATATGATTGCGGCTACCTCACTTCCCTCACAATAATAACCTAACTTCCCATATTTATCATATTGATACCCATCACTGGCTTTGAAGAACTCCTTAAATTATTGATACTCAGATCATAAGCCTATATCTACAAATAATTTTCAAGTACTTAGCTGCTGATTTTTAAAATATTTTTCTGGTAATCTGATTGAAGATCCTTGTTCAGGGCTATATTAGGTGTGATGATTGTTGTTGATACAAGTGGAGAATCCCTATGGAAGATGCAAAATTCTGGGGTAAACTTTTGGTTTCTGCTGTATTTCTGTTTGTATTTTTTATTCTCCTTATTAAGTATTTACTTTGCCCTTAAAAAAATACTAATGTTTCTCCGAATTCTCCTTGATGCACGCACCTATAACAAACTTAGTATTTCCTTCCTAGTTAATATTCCTTTCCTGCAAGGCTGCACTGCATTGCACTCAACCTCCTATATGAACATTTACTGCCTAATAAAAACCCACTCTGATATGGCTGAAAACTGTCCATTCATCCAAAAAATGAAAACAGAAAATTTTACAGGCTGATAATGTTTCCAAGATCATAGTCTTACCTTTACTACGATCATCCTTTTGGTTGTGAGTAGTATTAGTGTCATTAAATAACAGCTATAGCATTAACATGGTGGAATTTAAACAAATCACTTTTGTTCCACGATGTGCTATAATTTAGCATAAAATGTTGGCAAATATCGACTATAGCGGCTCAATAGAATTGTTGTAGCAGAATTTGTACATGCTGCTAATTTATGCTATCCGCGATTGACAATATTAGGTAGTATGTATACCACTGTCTTTAAGGGAAAAGATAGGAAAGATGAAATATATAAGACATATTTCATAGTTTCTTGTCATTGATAGCATGACAGCAGAGGATTATATTGACATCTTGACATTGGTGTATAAAAAAAGTGTTTACTCATTTATTCTTTGAATTTTTTGTGATTTAAGTTTCATTTGTTAACTTTATGTGCAACACTACTGACTTGTTCCTTTGCACTTTTGTAATATTATTTTCCACTCAGAAATCTTTTGAAGAAGCCATGAACACCATTGACAAAGCAAAAGCGTATAAAGAAGATAACGCGAATGAGCGGCCTTAATTTAATTCTCTGCTCTCCACTTCATTTGCCACTCAAATGCTTCTTCATGTCTAATAAATTGAGAATGATGGAAGCTTTCAGTTTCGGGGATTGACTTCATGGCTGTATTCATTGGTGCACCATGATTTACGAAACATGCATTCAATGCACGGGATGCTTGATTCTTGGCAATCATGGTCTCTGCAGTCATGCGGTCGAAGATTTAGGAGGTTTGATGAAGATGTGATGGCTGGTATTGTAAGTTGTATTTTAAATCAGATTTGCTGAAGTTGGAATAAGAATCATTTGATTGTGATGCATTAGTCAAGAGTTATTAACTGCATAATTGTGTGCTTTTTCTACCGTAGATGATTTGAGTGCAATGTAGAACATATACTTGTACATGTAACAACAGAAATCCAATATGTAAATTGATTACAACCCTTTTTTGTATTTCTTTGTCTGAATGTTTGTTCCTTTTCTACTTCAAATGTCTTGGTCATGCTGTGCATATAGGCTAATCTTGAGAAAACAATCTAACATCTAGCTCATTAATATAATTAACTTGACTTTTATTTCGGGTATAAATGTTAACAAAAGTGAAACAGATGGGTCAGTTATATTGAAAAAAAATGCTCTGTTATGAATTTTGACTACAATATTAATCCTTTAAGGACCAATGAATAATGATATAAAATGACATGTATTTTGTAAACAATAAATCTTTTAGTCATCAATTGGACACGATTACAAAGATTAATCATTTGAGCATTTGAGTATGTTAGGACTATGAATTAAGTTGAAAGAGATCTTTTATCATCTTGTGTTCTTGAATAGATAATTAACTAGCCGTTTATACGTGTGATAAAATGTTCATAAATTAATTTATAAATTTAGTAGATAAATTATATTATAAAATATATATTTTAATATAATTAAAAAAATATGAAAGTGTAAAATAATAAAATTTTCAGAAAAAAAAGAAATTTCCATAAGAGGTTATGAAAGGTTAGGCCATCTAAATTTTATAAAAGAAAATTAGGATTAGTAAAAATACAAATAACAAAGAAAAAAAAGAGTGAGAAATGAATTTACTATGGGCTATTAACTTTTGAAAGATGAAGCCAACTCATGAGCTCTAATCACTTCATCATCTATCAACTTGGTATGTAGTCACAAAAACCTACATACAAAACATCATCTTTTAAATCTCCTCAAGAATTATATTGGCTTAATTGCAGTTTTAGTCCCCTCTTATGTCTTTTTCTCTATCTTGGCCCCCCTATTTTCAAATCAAGGATTTTAGTCCCTTAAGTTTGATTTTATCGGGATTTTAGCCCCCCATTCAATATGAGGTCAAATTCTGATGACATGACACTGCAATTTACCACGTGTCATTGCCAACTTAGTAAATATATTATAAAATATTATAGTTTCTAATTTCTATATATTATTTTCCATTTATTTTTTATTAATTAAAATATTCTATAAAATCAACAATCAAAACCCTAATCCCTTCACGTCTCATTCGCAACCCTAACCTGATTATACCTAGTTCTCTTTTATCTTCTTCACAAACCCTAACTCATCTTCTTCCCTTCAGGTTTATGCGTTTTGTATCAAACCCAGGTGTGTGTGTTTTTTGTATCAAACCTAAGTTCTCTTCTTCCATTCAGTGCCTCCCCTCCAACAATGAAAAAACAAGTTTCTCATTTGCCTCCATAAATCAGTCTGATCTAAGAAGAAGATGAAATAAATATTGGTGTGGGTTTGAAGCACCATTAATGACATCATGGACTTATGAGAATCTTGGAAGAAGATTTCTTGGTTGTGGTAATTATAATGTGATGAGGAAGAAAGATTGCAACTATTTTGAATGGGTTGATGAAGAGATGGACAATCATGCAAAATATGTGATTAAATCTTTGAAAAATAAAAAATGATGAAGTTATGGATTTAATAAGGGACACAAAAAAAATGAAGATTTGTTGAAGATGAAGTTAAAGTTTATGGGTTATTCGTTGGGTTTGTTTTTTGTGTTTGTATTGTTACTTGTATTCAAATGATTATATGTAAAATGGTTTATAGTGGGTGTAAAAAGGTTGTGTAATTTGTTTATGTTAATGTTATTGAAATGTTTCTATTTCTGTTATTGATATTGTAAATGTTATTGACAATGTTATGATATAACACAAACTGATGTAACACAATGTTATTGTAATTTGTTTCTGTTATGTTAATGTTATTGACAATGTTATGATATAACACAAACTAACACAACATGTTATACCTCAAACTACTATAACACAAACTATTACATAACCATTTTCCAAAATAATATACCACAAACTGTTTTCCAAAGTAATATACCACAAACTAATAACATCACTTTATCATTTCCAGAATACTGATAACATTACTTTATCATTTCCAGAATACTGATAGCATTACTAATAGCATATTACCACAAACTAATAGCATTACTTTAGCATTTCCAGAATACTGATAGCATTATTTTATCATTTCCAGAATACTTATAGCATTACTAATAACACATTACCACAAATTGTTATCACATTACTTTTAGCACATTACCACAAACTGTTATCACATTACCACAAACTAATAACATTACTAATATGGAGGTTGTCATCAATAGCATTATCACAACACTATCACAACATTATCACAACATTATCACAGCAAAATTCACATTATCTTTAGTGCGATAAGATCTAGGAGGATGGACATTAATATGAAAGGCTTTCAAAAGCAGAAAATCTCTAATAGAAGGCCCAGAAAGAAAACTAGTGCGATTTCCAGCCATGTTGGAATTGGAAACAATCCATCTCGTTGCCAAATGATGATTATGCAAGATATCCTTAAAACGAGCTTGATTTCTTTGGAACCAAATAACATTAATAATGAAAATAATATTGGCTTTGATGACCAAAAGACACTGTGGACTCCAGGAAGTATCTATTGAGGACCAAAGCTCACCTGCAGAATTGGGAAAAAAAGAAATATTGAGAGTGAAGAAAACCAAGACCAAATCTCCACTGCAAAAGGACAAGAGAATAAAATATGCGATGTAGACTCCTCATGCTTTTTGCATAAGTTACACATAGAAGGCCCATTCCAGCCCCTGATTCTAAGGCTATCATCACAATGAATTCTATTATGCATCAGCCTCCAAATGAGAAGAGATTTTGAAGGAGGAATAAAAATGTTCCAAATCGAATTACTCCAAGAAACCATCTAACCCGCAAGAGTGAAATGCTGGTAAGCTTCTTTGAGAGTCAAGGACCCTGAAGGTGTGTGCTTCCAAATTAACTCATCAACCTTAAGGGAATGTGGAAATTCTTAGTAGTCTCAATAACCTGCGGGTATATCCGAGCCCAGTCATCAGGGAAACACCAGTTACCATTCACCATAAATTGTTGCACTTTAACAGAGGTGTCAATAGAAGAAGAAAGAACAATATCCTCAATAATAGGACTTCCACACCAGTTGTCCAACCAAAAATATATTTTACTACCATCACCAAGAAGCCAAGAAGAATTCTCCATAATCATAGTGAATTTGCTCTTAAAGCTTCTCCAAAGAGTAAAATAAATGTGATGCTTAATAGTAATCCTGCTCCGAAGAATTATGTGCTTTAAAAGGGTGGCCCAATCTTCGCAAGAGTGAAGGCACTCCCAACCTAACTTCAAATCCGAAGCCTCATTGAGTTTGGCAAGACTCCTCAAACCAAGACCGCCCTCTTTAATAAGCTTGCAAAGCTTTTGCCAAGCGACCGTAACCAATTTCTTTTTAGAAATATCCCCACTCCCGATGAAATTCCTAGTCCATTGCTCAACTTTCTTAATGAGCCCAACTGACAAAGAATAAATAAGAATACTATGTAAGACCACACCATGAATGACACTTTTAACCAATTGAGCTCTTCCGGCCATGAACATCAAAGAGGCCTTCTTGGCAGAGAGCTTATTATTGATGGAGTCAACAATAAGCATTAGATGTTTATTCTTAGGCTTTCCTCAAAAATAGGAACACCTAGACACTTGAAGGATGAACCTCCTATTTGAAATCCAAGCTTCCGGACAATGATCTGAAGCCTGTTACTGGTCATAGAACCATCATACACAAAAGATTTGGAGGGATTAATGAACTGCCAGGAAGAAATGACATAATCGTGAAATAACTCCAAGAGAGAGTCAATATTAGAATGCTTGCTTTTGTAGAAAATAACTATGTCATTAGTATAAAGAGAGTGAGAAGGAACCTCCATGGCTCGACAACCCCTGATTAAATCCAACTTCTTTTGCTCTACTAGCCACTTTAAGCCTCGACTCAGAACCTCTTCAGCAATACAAAACAAAAGAGGGGATAAGGGATCCCCTTGTCTAACTCCTCTATTACGAGCAAAATGACCATGGATAGACCCATTAATAGATATGGAAAGCCTTGTTGAATTCAGAATAGTATTTATCCAATTACAAAAAGTAGTACAAAAGCCAAACTTCTTCAAAACATTAATAAGAAAATCCCAGTCCAAAGTGTCAAAAGCCTTAGCCATGTCAATCTTGAGACAAATATTCCCATTGCAAGGTTTGTTAGAAAGAATGTTAAAGGCCTTAGAAATGATGGCTATGCAATTCTTGATATGCCTTCCATGAATAAATCCCTTCCGCTCCTTAGAAATGAAAGTAGGCATAATGGTTCCAAGCCTATCAACTAAGATTTTAAAAATGATCTTGTATTTAAAATTGGCCATGGCAATAGGCTTGAATTGCTCCACCTTATCAACATTTTCAACTTTAGGAAAAAGCACAATGTTGGAATTGAAGTTGGGAAGAAGCCACTTGGAAGAGAAAAACTCAAGAACATCATTGACGACATCCTCCTGAACAATATCCCAGTGAGATTGATAGAAACACCCACAAAAACCATATGGTCCTGGAGCACTAGTAGGATTGAGAGCAAATAAAACATTCTTTATTTCCATCACAAAAGGAATCATGGAAAGCATCCTGTTCACATCATCAGTGATAACTTGAGGAATAACTCTTTGGATCAAATCATTATCGTGCAGAGAAGAATAGTTATTAAAAAGATTAGAGAAGTGACCAAAAACATGAGAAGCAATATGAGTTTGATTAGTTACAATATTATTGTCCACTCTAAGCGCACCAATCTTCTTAGTAGAATGATTAATCTTAGACAACTTATGAAAGTAAGAAGTGTTTTTATCCCTTTATAAAGCCCATTTGATCCTAGATTTCTCCCTCCAAAAGTGCTCTTCCACTTCCAGAGCATGATCCAAATCAATCATGACACTTATTTCCTGTTCAGCAAGGATGTCAGAGTGCCCAAAAGCATCCATTAAGGACTGCACACCATCAAGCTTAATTTCAGCCTTAAAGTTATCCTGAACATTCCCAAAAGTGTTCTTGTTCTAATCTTCAAGGTTTCTTTTGAGAATCTTGAGCTTTGAGCTTAAAATGAACATAGAGCAGCCAACCACCCTGATGTTCCAGCTATCTCTAATAATTCTTTTACAATCAAGATGCAAAATCCACATATTAAAAAATCTGAGAGTGGATGGCAATCTGAAATAAGAATTTTGCACCTGCAATAGAATAGGAAAATGATCAGATTTTATTTTTGGTGAGAGTAGAAAAAGAAATGGTAGAGCAAGCATTAATTAAATCAAAATTGCAGAAGCATCTATCAAGTCTTTTTTGTGTATTGTTGCTTCCTTTTCTCCCATTATTCCAGGTGAATTTATTGCCCAAAGTAGGAAGGTGATGCAAATTGTTGGAGTCTGTCCAGAATCTGAACTCCTCCATAGGTCTAGTAGGATGACAATGCCTCCCTTTATACTCATGAGCTCCTAAGATAACATTAAAATCTCCAATGGAACACCAAGGGCCCAGGTATTGATCCTTAATGCTCTGCAAACTTTGCCACAATTCCCTTCTCTTCAAGTAACTGGTAGAAGCATAGACAACTGACAAATAAAGCAGAATACCATCATTGTTTATGGAAAAAGTGACCCATTGATCATCCTTATTAACCACAAAAGGGTTTTGATTATTGGAACAGAGGCACCACAAGTTTGGTAAAGCAGAATCTCTTTGATTAACCGCAAAAAAAATCAATGACAATTTATTGAGCCATCTCTCAGGAAAGGAGGTCATATCCATGATTCATTTTGAGGAGGGACAACCTTGATACTACTATTATTATGCTCATTGTTTATAGGATTAAATAAAATATTTAGCAAATATAATCTAAATAATAGATATTGTTTGTCGAAATAATTATGCTAGGTAAGAACAATATTGAAACAAACTTTAAGAATTGAAAAAAATCGTTAATTTTGTTGGAAAAATGTAAATATATTTCGTAAGAATTTAAATGAAATACTTAGTGGTTTGAATCAATATAATATATTTAATTTGTTGAGATCTTCATGCCAGATAGCAAAAACGTATTTTAAAGACTAGATCAAAGAGTATTTTAAATTATTTAATATTTAGAATCAAAATAATATCTATAATTTGTTTGGATATTTATGTTAAATAAAAAAATTTAATTCTAAAATAAATAAAAACTATTTTAGTTAAAAAATTATTTTAATTTTAGATGAAGTTTAAATTAAAAACTAGTCTAACAAAAAATAAAATAAAAAATATTAAAATAAAAAAAATGATATTTAATTTAAGCCTTTTTGAAAAATAGGATTTAAAGATAAGATTATTTAGTTAAATATTTGATTCCAATCTTAAAGTTCAATGTAGGTATGAATTGTCCGTTGAGATTTTTATGTTTAGATAAAACTAATAATTTGGAAATCACACTTGGTTATAACTTTTTTAAAATTAAAAAACAAATTTATTTAAAATTTATGTTAAAATAAAATAAAAATTAATTATTTATTAAAATATGAATTAATAAAATAATTTAATTGATATGATCCTATAAAATCATGACCTTTATTTAAAATGTTTGACTTTTATTTTAATCAATTGAAAAATAATATAAACATGTCGTTATTGAAAAACTTATTTTTTATGAAAATATCACTGATCTCACCTGATCAGAAGGGTCTTCCAGTGACTTGATGTAATGGCCAGAGAATGGAAGGAGAAATTGGGGTGTACCTGCAAGACACTCCAATGCTTAAGTGAGAAGAGGTACAGTGAAGTATGGTTAATTAGAATTAATGAGAATATCTGACCCTTTAATGAAAAAGGGTATTTATAATGTGCTCCCAGCGTTGGGCCAAGGTCCCTCCATGAGCTTAGATCAGCTAGGCCCAAGGAGGAACTGCCAAGGGACGTGTGAGAAGCATGAAGACCTAGCTAAAAGGTCTGATCCTTGGTCCAACTGCCCCTATCTTTCAGGAGATAATAAAGGGCAGTTGGGTGACGTGGTAAATGAGCTGGCAGACACGCTCTTTGCCCGCCCTTAGTGGATGACCGTCGCATAGGCAACTGATTCGACCAAGAGGTGCCCCTGCTCGAGTATATGGGCCTCTGCTCGCCCCGCTGGACCGTGACCTTATACATTCTTGAGGCCCAGTCCAGAACAGGAGCCCCCTAAGTCGAGTCTCCGAGTCGGAGCGATGACTTGTAATACAGTCGGGCGCAAGCGTCAAGGACAAAGTAACGGGCATATGGTCGGGTCATCATGATGTTTACAAAGTTGATTGTAGTATCCTTTTCTGTCGGGCACGAGATGCTCCAACGGCGTCGATGATGAAAGTCCTTGAGGGGTACATGATGTTTTTAAGGGAGTCGAGGACGCCTTACGGGGTCGAGGACGTTTCGTAGAGTCGGGGAGGCGTATAGTTGCCCGGCGTCGTTCCAAATTCTTTATGGATTGACGTGTTTCAGCATTAATGGTGCGTCGCTTCGTTTAGTGTGCAAACGGCGGCGTAGGCAGTAGGCAATGATGACTTAACGCGTCAATCCACGCGCCTGTGACTATAAAAAGGGGTGTAGTGATTTCATATGAACTTTTTCGCTCAGACGTTCACCGGAAGCTCTGAAGAAATTTCTTATCTCCGCCCGTCTCACCACCTGAACCACCGTTGCTGCCCGAGCGCCGTCGTAACCCTCTAACTTTCACTATGTCAGGTACTATTTTTGCCTTTTAACTCTCTATTTTTCATGTTTTTATGCGTTTAGTAGCTATGAGTGCATGTTTTATCCGTATAGAATGGGTAGATTTAACTTAGAAACGGTTAAATAGGTTGTAAATGTGAAAAAATAGAGTTAGGGTTGGACTGTCCCGGGCAGAAATTTCATGTGCATATGAATGTACCGGGCAAAAGAACATTCACGTGCATATGATTGCTGCGAGCGTGTGTGGAATTTCCCACCTGGGCCTGGTGGCAGTGGGTAGAATCTGCGTCGGTGTCGCTTCGCGGGCCAGAGGTGTGGAATTGTCCGCGAAGGTCGCCCCTACGCCCTTTCACTTGACCTGCGGTGGAAGGGTGGATTTGATACAATGTCGAATTCACTCTTTCTGTCTGCGTTTCAGGTGCAACCGGGCGTCTCCGTCCGAGAGGAGAAGAAACTGAACCGCGGCCCGTGGATGCGAATATCGCGCGCTTAACTGTCGAGGAAGGAAATGTCGGTGGTGGCACCGAACACGTCTCCTCATCCGGGAAAAATGACCTCTCTTGGGTTGCGGACAAACACTTGGACGAGGAATCTTACTTTTGCGACGAGTCGACCCACGCTTATGCCGTGGTGGAAAATCGAAGCCGTGAGGATCCTGAAAACTGACAGTGTCGGGCTCCCAAAGAGGCGGACCGGATATGTCACCGTTTCCCGGGGAATCAATTCGCCTTGTACGAGTTTGTTTTTCGCGAGGCGGGGGTTAGGTTGCCCTTCAACTCCTTCCAGATGTCTATCTTCAAATGGCTTCGGCTGACGCCGTCATAGTTACACCCTAATGCCATTGCTTTCATGCGGGCGTATGAGCTGGTCTGCCGCTTCCTCGGTATTGGGTGTACTCGGGCCCACTTCTTCCATATTTTCCATCTCCAGCGGTCTGGTCTTCGGGGGCGTCATAGCTGGGTCTCCTTCAAACAGCCAGTGAGACTGTTCAAGACGTATGTGGATTCTGCTCGCCACTTCAAAGGGCGGTGGTATGTAGTGAGGCCAATCACCCGTGCCGCCCTGCACTCTCTTTATTTCTACTAGGATGACTGCTTCGGTGCCGTATGTTAGTCGGAATGGGGTTTCCCCGGTTGTGGAGTGAGGTGTCGTGCGGTAAGCCCACAGGACGCTGTGTAATTCCTCGACCCACGCTCTTTTTGCCTCGCCGAGTCTGCGTTTTAGTCCGCGCAGGATTACCCTGTTGGCCGCTTCTGCTTGCCCGTTGGTTTGAGGGTGCTCGACGGATGTGAAATGTTGTTTAGTGCCTAAGCCAGCCATAAAGTCTTGGAATCCTCCGTCCGTGAATTGCGTCCCGTTGTCCGTGATGAGGACCTGGGGCACGCCGAACCGAACGAGGATATTTCGTTTAAAGAATCGAAGAATGTTTTGTGCTGTTATTTTAGTCAGCGCCTCTGCTTCGATCCATTTGGTAAAATAATCTACCCCTACGATGAGGTATTTATTCTGGTACGATCCGATTACGAAGGGCCCGAGGATGTCCATGCCCCACCATGCGAATGGCCAAGGAGAGGAGAGTGTTTTTAGTTCGTTCGGGGGTGCGAGGTGCATGTCGGCGTGCCGTTGGCACTTGTCGCATTTTTTGACGTGTTCTTTGGAGTCGTGTTGCATAGTCGGCCAATAATAGCCTGCTCGGAGAGCCTTTCGTGCAAGTGATCGTCCGCCGGGATGTTGGGCGTTGATTCCTCGGTGCATTTCCCCTAATATGTCGGGAACTTTCTCTTCCTCGACGCATTTGAGTAATGGGATGGAAAATCCCCTGCGGTAGAGTTTCCCTTCGAGGAGAACGTACGAGCACGCCCTACGTTTGGTGACGGCCGCCTCTTTAGGGTCGGCGGGGAGTCCGCCCTTCGTGAGATAATTATAGATGGGCTTCATCCAACAATGAGTATCCCCGACCACGTTAACCTCAAGTGGAGGAGTTGGCTTTTCGATACTGGGTCGAGGAAGGATTTCTTGGATTACTGATTTGTTTCCGCCCTTCTTTCTCATGCTAGCTAGCTTTGACAAAATGTCAGCCCGTGTATTGTGCTCGCGAGGCACGTGTTGAACTTCCCACTTCTCGAATTTTGCAAGTCTTTCTTTGACTAAAGCTAAGTACTCGATAAGGTTGCCGTTCTTGGTCTGGTACTCTCCCCGTACTCGTGATGCCACGAGCTGGGAGTCTGTTGATATTTTTACTTCCTTTGCTCCTAGGTCTTCGGCCAATCTCAGACCGGCGATGAAAGCCTCGTATTCGGCTTAGTTGTTTGATGTCGGGAAAGCCAGTGCTAGCGAGACCTCAATCAGGATCCCGTCCTCATTCTCGAGGATGATTCCGGCTCCGCTGCCCGTCGTACTGGAGGCGTCGTCGACGAAGATCGTCCATTTATGGGCGCCGTCCGTCGGTGTCGGGTTGTGGGTCATTTCCGCGACAAAGTCGGCCAGGGCTTGAGCCTTCAGGGCCTTCCTGTTCTCATATTGTATATCGAATTCGGAAAGTTCCAGCGACCATTTTAGCATTCTGCCGGCCATATCTGGTCGCCCGAGGAGTTGTTTGATTGGTTGATCGGTTCTCACCTTGACCGTATGGGCGAGGAAGTAGTGACGTAGCCTCCTTGCTGCATTTATGAGAGCCAGGGCGACCTTTTCGATTTGTTGGTATCTGAGTTCGGGGCCTTGGAGCGCTTTGCTCGTGAAATAGATGGGTTTTTATCCTTCGTCAGTTTCTCTTATTAGGACGGCACTGACGGCCTCGGTTGCCACAGACAGATACAGGTATAAGGTCTCTCTTTCCAACGGTCGCGATAGGACTGGGGGCTCGGAGAGGACCTTCTTCAAATGGAGTAGTGCCTGTTCACATTCGTCTGTCCATTCGAAGCTGGCCTCTTTACGAAGGAGTCTGAAGAAAGGTAACGCGTGCTGGGCAGATTTGGCGATGAAACGGGAGAGTGAGGCGAGCACCCCGTTGAGGGATTGGATGGATTTTTTGGTCTTCGGGGTCGGGAATTCCGAGAATGCTCGGCATTTGTCGGGGTTGGCCTCGATTCCCCTCTCAGTAAGGTAGAAACCTAGGAATTTTCCTGCCCGGACGCCGAACGTGCATTTTTCAAGGTTAAACCTCATTTTGCACTGCCTCGCCTGCTCGAAGACTTTGTAGAGGTGTCGAGCATGGTCGACCTCCTCGTGTGATTTGATGATCATGTCGTCCATGTATACCTCGAGCATATCCCCTATCTATCCCCTGAAGACTTTGTTCATCATGCACTGGTATGTGGCCCCGGCGTTCTTGAGTCCGAAGGGCATTACGTTGTAGTAGTAACTGCCGGTCGGGGTCATGAACGCCTTGTGTCTCTTGTCCGTACCTGACATAGGGATTTGATTATATTTGCTATATGCATCCATGAAAGACAAGAGTCTGAAACCTGCAGAATTGTCAACGAGTTTATCTATGTTAGGGAGAGGGAAAACATCTTTGGGACAAGCCCTATTAAGATCAGTATAATCAACACACATGCGCCATTTTCCATTATTTTTCTTAACGAGGACTACATTAGAGAGCCAGGTTGTGTACTGGGCTTCAGAAATAAAATTTGCCTCTAAGAGGTCTTTTATAGCTCGCTCGGCAGCCTCCGCTTTTTCGGGGGACTGTTTGTGCCTATGCTGTGCTATGGGCTTGACTGCTCGGTCCAAAGCTAGTTGGTGGCACGCGACCTCAGGATCTAGCCCGGACATTTCTGCGGTGTTCCATTCGAAGAGATCAGAGTTCTCCTTGAGGCACGTCGCGAGCTGCTCCCTCGTCTCCCCGGGTAATCCTTTGCCTATTCTTACTGTTCTTCCAGGGTCGTCGCCCAGAGGAATGAGCTCGAACTCTCCGTCTGGGATTGGTCGGAATGGGTGTTCAGGAATCTGTTCCTCGGTGGGCTTCCATTCTTCAGTTTCGTCCTGGCCAATGCGGCAATCGAGGTCGATGGCGTTGATTCCCTGGAGGGGAGGATCTTCGGTCTTGTTTTTTTTGTTGCTCTTTGTATTGACCGTAGCCTGTCCTTTTACTACTACGTCGTAACATCTTCGGGAGGCTTCGATGTCGCCGTGGATGGTGACTACGCGGCCTAGTTTGGTGTAGTACTTCATCTTCAGATGGACGGTAGACGGGACCGCGGTCAGCTCGGCTAATGTCGGGCGGCCAAGGATGCAATTGTAAAGAGAGGGACACTCTATGACCAGGAACTGGATTTTGATTTCTCTGGCCGTCTCCTGCTCTCCGAAAGTGACGAGGAGCTCGACGTAACCCCATGGCTTTGTCGTGGCTCCGTTGAATCCTTGGAGGTCGGATCCGACGTAGGGAGATAGGTTGGTTTTGTCTAATTTCAGAGTCTTGAAAAGGTGGACGTACATGATGTCCACCAAGCTGCCTTGATCGACCAGAATGCGTCTGACGTCGAGCTGAGCCATCTTGGCTCTAATCAATAGTGGGATGCCCGATTTTGGGGAACCGCACGGAAGCTCTTCCAAAAAGAAATATATCAGGTTGGATTTGCCCCGGTACTTTGTCAGCGTTGCCTTTTGTTCGGGTGCGGTCAGAAGGAGCTCTTCGAACTTGCGTTTTACTGAAAGGGCAGTGGCCTCGCCATTCATCCCTCCACCCGATATGACGAGGGTAGTCGGAAATTCTTCCCAGGGGCTGAGTGCAGCGATCCGCCCTTCGGGCAGTGTCTCGGGGAAGCTGAAATCCTCTGGTCGTGATACGCAAAGGGCCACTTGATAAGGAGACTCGTCGGGGGGCGTGTCCTCATGAGGTCTCTTCTTCTCCGGCTCTTCGTGTTTGGAAGTTTCGTTCCTCCTAGTGTATTGCTTAAGATGCCCTTCTTGGATTAAGATCTCTATTGCGTCTTTCAAGTGAACGCAGTCTTCGTTCACATGCCCGTGGCTTCTGTGGAATCTGCAGTATTTGGACTTGTCGGTATGAGGCTTGGATGCAGACAATTTTGGGAACCTTACTCTGCCCTGCTTGAACTCGGAGTTGATGCATTCGGCGAGGATGCGCTCGCGGGGAGCTGTCAGTAAAGTATACTCGCTGTATCGGCCCGCGAGGCCTCTTCCTTCCCGAGGTTCGCGGGGTTTCTCTTCCTTCTCGTCTGTCTCCGTTGCGACGGGGAATGTTCGGATCTTCGCGCTTGGGGTGATCGGTATCCCCCGTACTACGGCTGCTGCGAGCGTTGTGGGCCACCTGCTTTTCCTCGTATCCGATGTAAGCCTGGGCCTTATGCAGGAGGTCATTCAGGGTGCGGGGAGGTTCTATCCCAATGGCTCGGCTGAGTTCGCTACCGGGCAAGAGTCCCCTCTCGAGGAGATATTTCTTCATATGTTCAGTGGTGTCCACCTCGACAGCCTCTTGGTTTAATCGTTCAATGTACGAGCGCAATGTTTCATTTTTATTTTGTACTATGGCTTCAAGGGTCGCCTCTGTCTTGGGACGGTGTTGGGAGGCTGTGAAATGCCTCGTAAACATGGATCTCATCACTCTCCAGGATGTGATGGATTCTGGGGCCAAACTTTTGTACCAGGCCATGGCCCCTTTCCTGAGGGTCGTTGAGAACAGTCTGCACTTGAGATGCCCGGTGATGTCATTGCGGTAGTTAAGCATTGCGTTGATGTTGTCGACGTGATCGTCGGGGTCGGTAGTCCCGTCGTATACGGCCAGATTAGGAGGTTTCTCCATGCCTTTGGGGAGTGGAGCTTCCATTATTGCCCGTGACAGGGGGCAATGCAGGTCTTCTTCGTCACTCCTTGGTGGGGAGAGCTCGTTGTGGTCGGGACTTCGATCGCGCCTTGGTGAGGTTCCCGATCGACCGGAGTCACGGCGGGCACGTGCCCTAATGACGTTAGGCTCTGGGGAGCGACGTCCTCGTTTCTTTGTTGCTTCTGGACGTTGTTGTGTCCTCCTCTCTTGCTGAGGTCGGACCTCCTGCCGATCAGCCTCTAGGGACATGATTCTCTCATGCTGTTGGTAGAGCATGAAGCTGGCCTGGTTGAGGGCATTCACCATAGCAATCATGGTGGCGTCTCCCTCGACGGGAACGGGGATGGGCTGGAACGCCTCTGCCCCCTGGTTTTGAACTTGAGGTGGGTCCCCATTGTTCTGGGGCTCAGGAGATGGGGTGGTTGGACGGCCATCTCGGGCGTCTGCTTCATGGTACTGCAGGCTGTCCTCCATCGTGTAGTCGACGAGGAGACGACTGCGCTCGTTGAGTTGTTCTCCAGACATGCTGGAAGGACGGTGTTTGAGCTTTGATCCTCTGTTGTGGAAGAAGGGGAAGCTAGTTTCCCACAGACGGCGCCACTGATCTCACCTGATCAGAAGGGCCTTCCAATGACTTGATGTAATGGCCAAAGAATGGAAGGAGAAATGGGGGTGTACCTGCAAGGCACTCCAATGCTTAAGTGAGAAGAGGTACAATGAAGTATGATTAATTAGAATGAATGAGAATACCTGACCCTTTAATGAAAAATGGTATTTATAATGTGCCCCCAGCGCTGGGCCAAGGTCCCTCCATGGGCTTAGATCAGCTAGGCCCAAGGAGGATCTGCTAAGGGACGCGTGAGAAACGTGAAGACCTAGCTAAAAGGTCTGATCCTTGGTCCAACTGCCCCTATCTTTCAGGAGATAATAAAGGGCAGTTGGGTGACGTGGTAAATGAGCTGGCAGACACGCTCTTTGCCCGCCCTTAGTGGATGCCCGTCGCATAGGCAACTGATTCGACCAAGAGGTGCCCCTGCTCGAGTATATGGACCTCTGCTCGCCCCGCTGGACCGTGACCTTATACATTCTTGAGGCCCAGTCCAGAACAATCACCTTTATTAAATATGTGCATAATAAAAAGAAATTATTATTATAATATTTTCTTTTTAAGAAATGCTGTTAAAATAAATTTTAAAATTCTTACAAAAATACAATTAAAAATTAATTAAATAATATAAATACCCAAAAAATCTTCAATCAAATAAAAAACCTTATTAGGGATTACAACAACCTTAAAACTATCGTAAAAAAAAAAAAAAAAAAAAAAAAACCCTTAAAACTAGTATTTAAGAATCTTGAATCCAAAATCAAATCAAATCACAAACTCTTCACTTCACTTTCCTCAGTTCCTGTTACTTCTGAAATCACTCTTTCATTCTTCTAATCAAACTCAAATCACAAGTAACTATTCCATATTCAAAACATGGTATTCATTTCTCATCTTTTCTTTGTCTTTTCTTGTTTGTGTTTCGATTTTCGCAAAGAATTTTACCTTTTTGTTGTTTTTGTTTTTCAGGAAAAAACCACAATGACTGATAAATACAGTGTTGAATCCGCTGAAACTTTGGCTAATGAAGCTCAGGTTTTGACCCATTTCCCATGTTTCAATCTTTTGTTGTTATTCTTTTGCAATTCTTGGTTTCTTATTGTTTATTCATGTTGTTTACCTTTTGTTTATCATAAAGATCATTTTATCTATAGTGGTGCTATAATTCGGTAGCATAGTTGAATTTGAACAAACCGCGAAAATCAAGATACTTGATTTAGTATAATGTGTAGCGGTTTAGCAGAATTTGAACAAATTGTTATTATGTTATGTGTTTTCGAATAGCGGCTATAGCAATGTGGAATTTAAGCTAATTGATAGTTTTGGCAATTTGTAATTGAGATTTGAGAACACTGATATATACTAGCAGTTTCTGCTTTTGTAACTGATGTTTTCTCTGTTGTTGTTTAGGGTTTGCCTATTGCGGAAGCCATACCTATATATGAGCAACTTCTGCAGTTGTTTCCTACAGCTGTAAGTGTTTTTGTTGAGTGTTTTGATTGTGTGTCGAAGAAGTATGTGGTTTTTGATGACTGTTATTTTGATTTGTGTTCAGGCCAAGTTTTGGAAACAGTATGTGGAGGCACACATGGCTGTAAATAACGATGACGCTGTCAAACAGATTTTTAGTCGCTGTTTGTTGAACTGTCTTCAAGTTCCTCTCTGGTATGTCATTTGCTCATTCTCATCCGAAATTATTGTACAGTTGTCGTTTCTTTCGTTTTCTTGGTAGCCCTTGTGTTGTTTCTTGTTTTCAATTTCTTATGATAATGGACAAACTACCGTGCTTATTAGCTTTCTAGCACCAACACATGTAAAAAAGGTGTGTTCGTGTTAGTGTTGTGTCCAAGACCGAGACCGACAGTTGTAATTACGTTTAATTTATTTATTTTTTCAATGTGTTACTGGCGTCGACGTGTGACGTGTTAGTGTATTGTTTCTGGTGTCTGTGCTACATAGCTTATTAGGTCTGTCTATTTGTACATCTAAACAATGTTATTTTAATCTTTGTCGACGTGTCAATCTCAATGTCATGTTTCCGGTATTTGTGCTACATAGCTTATTTGGTCTGTCTATTAGTACATGTAAACAATGTTGTTGTTTTAATCTTTCACCATGTTTCTGATCCTTGCTTACAGGCGGTGTTACATTCGTTTCATTAGAAAGGTTAATGACAAGAAGGGGACAGAAGGTCAAGAAGAGACGAAAAAAGCTTTCGACTTTATGCTCAACTATGTCGGTAAGTTGCGTCTCATTGTCCCATTAGTTTTGTATTTTGGTTTTCTTTCGACTATTGTAGCAACTATTTAGGAGATGATGATGATGATGATGATGATGATGGAAACTCACCTAAGGTGAGAAAAATTATAATGGAAGCTCTAGTGAGAGGAAGATTTATCTGGGACTCATCGAGAAAAGTGAATTAAAAGACGGAAGATTGTGTGTTTGTATATGCGTGTGTATATGCATGTATCTATATTTGTACGTATATTGATACATCTTTCTAATGATGTACTAACAGGAGCAGACATATCATCCGGCCCTGTATGGATGGAATACATATCCTTTCTAAAATCATTACCGGTTAGTTAATCTCGTGTTTTTTTTTGTTGCAATTTTCGGTGCATATTTTGGTAAATCACATTTCAACTTTTTTTTGGGTCAAATTTCGATTGCAGTCTACGCACGCACAAGATGAATCACATCGGATGACTGCTATTCGAAAAGTCTATCAGAGGGCTATCATTAATCCTACCCATCAAGTTGAACAACTTTGGAAAGACTATGAAAATTTTGAAAATTCCGTCAGTCGTCAGTTGGTAATATACCGGTCTTTATTTCATGCTCGATTTTTTTATATAAGAAAATTCTAATTCAAAAGACATACGTTCTAATGATAAGGTGCTTGTAGGCTAAAGGACTGATATCCGAATATCAACCAAAATATAATAGTGCGAGGGCAGTTTACCGGGAACGGAAAAAGTATTTTGATGAAATTGATTGGAATATGCTTGCCGTACCACCCACCGGATCCTCAAAGGTAAATTTCTGTTCTTTTGCAAATATTGTTTACAATAGAGGCTCTAAATTCTAATACCGTACGTATTATGAGCCCGTTATTCTAAAAGCGTAAGATATTCGACGAATAAAAATGAACGAATTACTAGTTTTTATATCTCTTACATCGTTATAATTTTAACGTGTTTGTTACTTCTAACAGGAAGAAATGCAGTGGATGGCATGGAAAAAACTTCTATCTTTTGAAAAGTAAGAAGCACACATACTTTTTATCGTCTTGAAGTGATTGTTTGATGAATCTAGTTACTTTCCTCTCATGGATTTATTCGACGATGTTTCTTAACATTTTGTATTAAACCGTTATTCATTTCAGAGGAAATCCACAAAGAATAGACGCCGCTTCCTCCAACAAACGAGTTCTATTTACTTACGAGCAGGTACATGGAAATGTATTTTTCTTTCTTTTTATCGCTCTTAAAAGTAAAATGCCGCTTCGATGTATTTTACTTTGGTGACATTTATTTACTATATTATTTATGGAATTTCTCACTGCGCTTTTCCGGTATTCAGTGTCTGATGTATATGTACCATTATCCTGATATATGGTACGACTATGCTATATGGCACGCTAAAGGTGGCTCGATAGATGCTGCAATTAAAGTATTTCAAAGGTCTCTCAAGGCTCTTCCCGGTTCGTGGAACTTTTCTTTTATTAATTCGGCTTAGTTTTCAGTTTTTTTTTAATATCGTCTGCATATCGTTTTTATCTACAACATTTTCTTGACTCTCAATTCCTTGTTTTGTCTTTTCATTTGTGAACAGATTCGGAAATGCTACGATATGCGTACGCAGAGCTAGAGGAATCCCGTGGAGCAATCCAGGTATTACTGGTTGGGCAAATGCGACGAAAATAACAGCGATTACTATTATTGGGAATTGTGGAATTTTTAATGTATTGTTTGAAAAACTAGAGTCGCGAGAAATCATCTAATTTTTACTATTGCTCTTGTAAATGTAAAATGTAATTATTCTATTTTGTCATTTTCTTGTTTTATTTCAGGCTGCAAAGAAAATACACGAAAACCTTTTGGGCGACGGTGAAAATGCAACCGCACTTGCACATATTCAAGTACGCGATTTTTTCGTTTAATATGTGACTTTTCTGATAATCAGTAACTAAGTCTTATGTTATGTCATAATCAGAAATTTGAATGTTTTGCGGATTCAAGTTCCTAGTCTAATTTATCGAGAATGTTAAGTAATTTATGCAGTTTATTGTAATAGTTGTTGATATATTGAAATATCGGTTTCATGCTACAGTTCATTCGTTTTCTAAGACGAACTGAAGGTGTTGAAGCTGCAAGGAAGTACTTTCTCGATGCTCGTAAATCTCCAACTTGTTCATATCATGTTTACGTCGCTTATGCTTCCGTGGCTTTCTGTCTTGACAAAGATCCTAAGGTCTTACCTTTCTTACCCGTTCTAGCATTGGAGTCTTTTACTTTCTTTTTAACTTCTAGAAAATTAATTCGGATTATCGTTTCAGATGGCTCATAATGTTTTTGAAGCCGGATTAAAACGCTTTATGCATGAGCCGGTCTATATTCTCGAGTGAGTTCTACTTTCTCCCATTTCTGATTAACCTCGTCGTTTAACTCCTCCGAAATATAGTATTAGTTTTTAAATCTTATACGGCTTGTTGTTTTTAACTCGATGTTTCAGATATGCTGATTTCTTGACACGTTTGAACGATGACCAAAATATACGTGCTTTATTCGAGAGGGCATTGAGTTCACTTCCTCCAGAGAAATCGGTTGAGGTATATTCAGTTGCAGAATATTTAGTAATTGTATTTTTACGTTGAATTTGCTCGTAACTAGTAACTAATCTTGCTCGCAGATTTGGAAAAGGTTCGTTCAATTTGAGCAAACTTACGGGGATCTTTCCAGCATGCTCAAGGTAGTATAGTACTCTATGAATTCGATGAAACCAATGCTTATGCCGGTTGAATAACTTCTCAGAGATCAACTGTAAAGTGTTTCGATGATTTATCCTTGTATCATATGTAGGTTGAGCAAAGAAGAAAAGAAGCATTTGGCGAAGATGCAACGACCGCATCGGAGAGTTCTCTACAAGACGTTGTATCACGATATAGTTTCATGGATCTATGGCCGTGCTCGTCTAATGACCTCGATCATTTATCCCGACAAGAGGTAGAATTTTCCCGTCTTTCACGAGTTCTTCTGTTATATTTGTGTCTTATATAGTAATTCATTTTAATTTTGACTTTTTTAGTGGCTCACCAAAAATCTCAATAAGAAAGTCGAGAAGTCTTTTATTCCTAACGGCACGACTCTTACAGGTATTATACTCATTCTCGCATTTGGTT
Source organism: Lathyrus aphaca (assembly GCA_963966055.1). NCBI lineage: Eukaryota > Viridiplantae > Streptophyta > Magnoliopsida > Fabales > Fabaceae > Lathyrus > Lathyrus aphaca. The sequence continues at coordinate 431,948,288 of OZ014519.1, forward strand.
TCTCGGTATCTCTTATTATACGGTTAATGATACACTATTAATGCAGAAAAGGGATCTGTTGCGAACATTTCTAATACATCGTCAAAGGTTGTCTATCCCGATACTTCAAAGATGTTGATATACGATCCAAAGCAGAATCCGGGTACGGGTGCTAACACAAATGCATTCGATGAAATTCTTAAAGCTACACCGCCTGCTTTGGTTTCATTTTTAGCAAACCTACCCGCAGTCGATGGTAAAATTTCAATATTTTTATAAACTTCGATTTCGGATCAATCACAGTATATCTTTTCGCAATTTTATCAGTAACAGATACATATCACACACCTATAACTGTGTCGATAACTGTGTTTTGAAATATGCGCAGGTCCAACTCCAAATGTGGATATCGTGCTATCAATTTGTTTGCAGAACGACCTTCCAATCGGACAAAGTGGTAAAACCACGATTCCATCGCAATTGCCCGGAGGTTCTGCTCCGGCTACAAGTGAACTTTCCGGTTCAAGCAAATCTCACCCTGTTCAGAGCGGTTTGTCGCATAAACCAACCGGTCGAAAGCATTACGGGAAAAGAAAAGAATTCAACAGTATGTGCATAATCCATTTTGATTTTACATTTATAAAATAATCCATTTTTTGGCTTATTTGATTGATAGTTATTATAATGCTTAGGACAAGAAGACGATGACACTACATCTGTCCAAAGCCAACCACCTCCTCGCGACGCTTTCCGTATACGACAATTCCAAAAAGCTCGAGCAAACAGCACATCACAAACCGGATCAGTTTCATACGGAAGTGCACTTTCCGGCGATTTATCCGGCAGCACCGGTTGACATAACTTTTCAAATCACTTCTCCCTTGCTAAAAACTTCTTCACTCCTCGATACTTGCCTTCCAAGCAACCTCACAAATTCTTTAGACTCTGCACTCTTTTTTCCTTCATCGAGGTTTTATCCTCAATAAGGTTTTCCTCGATAAGGTTTTTAACGAGGCAGAGTCATACATACCTTGGGTTTAGGAATATGTAAATACGATCCAAATTAATCTAAATCGTATATTATACTTCAAATTTTGGTTACGAAAATCTCTATAATATAAAAATATGAATATATATTACATTACAATATTACATGATGGTGCATGGAGCATGAACATTATCATCACTGAAGAGAAAAACAGTTTCATCAGGAACAGTAGAGTAAACTTGATCAGGAAAGTATCCATGAACACTCTCATTGAAACCATGTCTGTAATAGTTATAAGAAGATGTGAATGTAGATTCATCCAAATATTCTGAAGCATATGGATAATATTCAGTATCATAAGGAAATGGCCAATATTCAGCTTTTCTTCCTGTTCTTCTAACAGTTTTCAATACTTTACTTTTGTCTACATAGCCTGTAACTGTTACCTTTTGGTTTTCCATGTCTATCTCCAAACTATCAACACCTGCATGCATTCATACAAGCTCTTAATATTATTTTGCTGCCATAAATTTATAAAAATAAATATTTCAACTAATATATTAATTTTTATCAAGTATGTTGCCATCATTCAGTCAAAAATCAAACTGAACTATATTACTAATAGATTTGATTTTACTATTTTTCATTTTTTAGTTCCGCTCCGTTTCGGTTTCGTTTATTTGCCATTCGGTATAGTTTTAGAAGTTTCTGTGCAACATAAATTCGGTTCACAAATCAAAATATAATAGTTTGATTATTTTAATTGCAGTTCGGTTCAGTTAGTTCGATTTATTATGAAAATAAAATGAGATGACAGAGTCTCTTCCGAGATCTTGAGTTTGAATTTACCTATTATAATCCTATAAAACTCAAAAAATTAGTTTCCACAGTTACGTGCAGAGCTTATTTAGTTTATAAAAAAAAATGGGGAATGGTTTCTTGCCATTTAATTTGGAGATGGCCCTTGTTATTCTTTCTTCACATCCTTGACAATCCATATGCACCTTAAGTTCCACAATCTACACCAACATAAAACATAAAGTCATTTGATTTTAGGTTGATGTTTTAAATTAATATGAATATTATACAATAAATTAAAAAAAAAACCATACTAAGTGTATAAAGGAAGTGAGACTTACAGACAAAGTACTAGGAGTTCTTGTTTTCCCAGGTCTCCACCCTAACATGTTATACATGTTGTTGGGAATACTAAGAATGCTTTGTCTCAATTTCCCTATTTATATAACATCACAAACAACATTGTACTTCCAAGACTTTATCCTAAAAGTTAGATTAAAATCTAATCTCCAACCAGATAGATGCTGCACCTATTGTTATAAATATAACCACTAATCAATTATCATATATGCATGTGTGTATTGTATTACTAATTAATTGAAAAGAAAAAAAGATTTTGGAATCACAAGAATATATTGTTAGGACTCCTAAGTACATAGGAGAATTTATACTCAAATTTATTCCCTGAAAATTTAAATATAAGTTGTACTTTTCTTGTAAGCAACCCATTGTAATAAAATAAAAATGTTTATTTCAAATTTATTTATTATAAATAAACAACTAATATTGATAGTAATTTAAATATTTATTGTCAATGATTTTAATATAATAAATTACATAATTTTGAAAAAAATTATTACTGTCTACTGAACCGCCTAATCTAATTCGGAAATTAGTTATGACATCAAATAGTTTTAACTTTCAAACCGCTTCCGATCACAAATGCGGAAATCAAATTGACCTTCTATTTTAGTTGTTTCACCATATTAAGAGTCCGTTTATTTTGTTTTTTAAAATGATTTTTATATTGTAACATAGGGCCGGTTTGCTTTGGTTTTTTTAAAAAATGATTTTTTTAGTGTAACATAATTTTATAAAAAAAATATTTACAAACAAACTTTTCATAAAAGTTTCAAATGAAAATTTTGTTTGAATAGTTATTCTTAAAATGTTATTTTAGATATTTCGTCATTTTATTGGAAAAAAATTTGGATATAAAAATTTCAAAAAATCACTTAATTTTGAACCAATTTCAAATAGATTTTCATAAAAATCATTTTCGAAATACAAATTTTTTCAAAAATTATGATTTCGACTATGTTTTGATCTTCAATAATGTATATTTATGTTTTAGGATGTCAAAATTAGTCCTCCAATTTAAAAAAAAATGAATATTGAAAAACTTGAAATATTTTGAAAAACGGTTTTACAAAATCAATTTTCGAAAATACAAAGAAAAAAAATCCATTTTTTTAAAGTTAAAACAAACTGAGCCATAATTTTGCGTAAAAAAAAATTACAAAGAAACTTTCATTAAAAGCTTCAAAAGAAAATTTGGTTTAAATAGTTATTCTTAGAATACTATTTTAGATATTTCATCATTGATCTTACCTGATCAGAAGGATCCTCCAGAGGTCGAGCACGAACAAGGTGATGGTTGACAAAGTGAGGAGGGGGTGTACTTGCAAGGCACTCCGATGTTAAAGTGAGTATACGGTACCGAAGTGGTAAGAGAGAGAGTATTTCCGAATACCTGACCCTTTAATGAAAAAGGTATTTATAGTGAGCCCCTAGTGCTGGGCCAAAATTCTTCCTTGGGCTGGATTTAGCTAGGCCTAAGGAAGAACTGCCAAGGTACGCGTAGGAGCGTGTAAGACCTAGCACGTGGTCTTGCCCTTGGTCCAACTGCCCATATCTTTCAGGAGGTAAGGGTGGACAGTTGGGTGATGTGGCAGGTGATGGGGAGACGCAGTCTCCCCATCATCAGTCCAATGGATAGAGTGCTTGTTCGACGCGTCAAGCACCTGCTCGGGCAGTTGGAAGTCTGCCCGACGATGCAGAAGGTTTGCCCGACTAGGTGGGCCTCTGCCCGACATGTTGGGCCATGACCCAACAGTGTCCTTGAGGCCCAGTCCGGAACAATCATTTTATTGGAACTTTTTTTGGATATCAAAATTTCTAAAAATCACTTAATTTTGAAGCTATTTCAAATAGATTTTCATAAAAATCATTTTTAAGATACACCTTTTAAAAAAAATTACGATTTCGACTATCTTTTAATCTTCAATAATGTATATTTATGTTATTAGATGTTAAAATTAATCTTTCATTTTAAATAAAATGAATATAAAAAAACTTATAATATTTTAAAAAACGATTTTGTAAAATCTATTTTTAGAAATACAAAGAAAAAAATCTAAGGTGAAAGAAACATGCCCTAATTCTCCTAGTTTTTTTTTTACTAAAATTAATTTTCCTAGTTTAAATTCAAATAATTTTTCTACTTAACATTAATGATTAATGATGTATCTATTTTACATATCATTGTATTTTTTTTTTTAACTTTAAAAGACAATTTAAATTACACATTAAAAAATAAACACATCAATTTGAAGTGTAGAATTTGGTAGATAAACTAAAATTATTTGAATTTAAATTGAAAATTAGTTTAATGAATGAGATAAAATAAAGAGACCAAATATTAGTTAAATTTTTAACATTATTTTTAAAATAATTGTTTTAAAAAATTGTTCAAAATATATTTTTCATTTTAATATAAAAAATATTTAAAATATTATTTTATATATATTTTTAAAATTTATTATTTATTTAATTTACCAAAAGTATATGACACTATAGTTTTTTTATTTTATTTTAAAAAAACTAACAAACAAATCCAAAATCTTATCATTTCACTAAAAAATAAGGCAAAATATTCTCTTTAATCATGTATCTTAATCTCGTTTATTTTGACCCCTTAACTTTAAAGATTCATATTGGTCTCTTAACTCTTCAAATCGTTTCATATTAATCCTTTTGCTTACCTAGCGACAAATTAGCGACCGATTTTTGAATTTTTTCGTCGCTAAAAAAGACGAAAATGACTAATATGGAACATTTTGAAGAGTTAAGAGATCAATATGGATCTTTTTAAAGTTAAATGATCAAAATGAACCCCAAAGTTAAGATAAATGATTAAAAAAGCTATTAACCCAAAAATAATATAAAAATTTCATATTTTAAACATGAAATAAGTTTGTTTTTGAAGGTTGCTCATTATGCGCTTGTATTACGCTTAAATTTTATGGATACTAAAAATGTTTCTCTTATATTATTCAGATTTTGAAGATCAGATGTGTTCTGGATTGGACCTAGGGTTGGTCCACCGTCGGGCATGACCCAATCCAATGTTATGTCATGGAACACCCAAAGAAACGACCCAATACCTTGTAGTTGTTGAGCAACTCTCCCACGTGCCTTCCGAAGATTGAGGGGTAGTTGACACAGGATGAATACCATGTGCCGGTCTTCCCTTACTTTCATGTAGGATCCTGACAATCTCCTATTGCGAGCATGAGAATTCAGCCCACGATGGAGATCTTGACCCAACGTTGGGGGTCTTATATAAATACTCTCTTTCACAAGAGGGTCATGTATTCTGAATCACCTCTCTTATCTTTTGTACTTGCCTTTCTTCACTTTGATTCTCACTTTATCATCAAATTGCCTTGTAGGTACACCCCCTCATTTTCATCAACCACATAAGCTATGTGTCGTAGGTTACTGACGATCCGTTCTGATCAAATGGGATCAAGATACATCATATTTTATAAAAGAGTTCAAATTTATCTGAAACATACAAACTATACAACTATTTATGTTTGTATTTACAAATTTGGATGCGTTCATATTTTTAAATCTTGACACACCACATAATGCAAAAGAGTTCTAATTCACAAGATATGCATCCAATGCAGAAATAACTCTGTTCGAATTTCAAATTCGACAAAATATAATTTTTAAAATTAAACGTACCACATATTACAAGTTTATCCAAAATGTATAAAAATCCTAAATTCTATGTGCACATAAGATGTGTTTGGATTTTAAATTTTAGATCGGATGAGAAGATCATTTAAACAAATTTAAGAGTTTGAGAATAATATTAGTGAATTTCTTAATCCACCTTATGATTCTCTCAGCCACCTGTTGCATTTCCTTTTATATCCCCTGTTTCCGGAGATATATATCCGGACACACCATTTTTTTACATTCAATGCTTCCGGAGATGCATCTCCGAAATCTAAACAGAAAAAGTTTTTTTAAAAAAAAATAAAACCAGTTTTGTTAGTCGTAGATGCAAATTAACTGTTGCAGATGAATATACAATAACATACAAACGTAAACAAAATAATATATATATATATATATATATATATATATATATATATATATATATATATATATATATATATATATATATATATATATATATATATATATATATATAGAGAGAGAGAGAGAGAGAGAGAGAGAGAGAGAAGAGAGAGAGAGAGAGAGAGAGAGAGAGAGAGAGAGAGAGAGAGAGAGAGAGAGTTTGCTAATGTAGACCCATTTGTTTTTATGAAGGTCTATTTTAGCAAGCTATAACTAAAAAATGATTAAATGCACCTTAAGGTGCAAGTTTCTAAAACTCACCTTCATAAAAATAAGTGAGTGTATTATAACAAACCCCACAAGTGTGTTCTATAATACACCCACTTATTTTTATAAAGGTGTATTTTAGCAAGTTAAAACTAAAAAAAATTGGTGAAATGCACCCTAAGATGCATGTTCCTAAAATAGACCTTCATAAAAACAAGTGGATCGACGTTAGCAAACCCATATATATATATATATATATATATATATATATATATATATATATATATATATATATATATATATATATATATATATATATATATATATATATATATATATATATATATATATATATAAGAAGTCATATGTCATAAACATCATCAAAAAACACTAGATCAATGTCATCAAAATAAAGTACATCAAAATAAACACTACAATAACTACTGTGTGTGCCAGACAATATCTGCACCCTCTCCTCTGCCTATGCCTCTACCGCGTCCTCGACCGCCCGATCTACTTTCTCGACCGTGAATTCCACTTGTCCTGGCACGATGTCTGCGGTATAGAAACACCCCCTCTACCACCGCAATCATGTCATCCACTAAGCTCCTGGCACCAGACCCCTCAGGGAAGAAACCAACTGCAATGCCTGCCCGCCTAATTGTAACCATCTCACGACATCGAGACAACACATCCTAAGTATGGTCCAACTGAAACTACTACTCCTCTAATAACTCCTGATGAACAGGTCTAGGTGGTGATCCCTCTACAATCGGCACCATGTAGGGGTGGGAGACAGTAAATTATCACATGATGTAGCCATCGATGCAACTCCAATCTATATAAGATCTTGTCGCTCGAGCCTCGTCCGATACCATATGGTTCTGATAGTCAGCAAATAACTCATCTATCTACCTACGAGTCAGGCCGAGACGAGCGAAGATAATATGGTGCCTGGGTATGGTCTGAGTATAACTGAACTTCCGCATGACGCGCTCAGGCAGATATGACACAGTGATGGTAGAACTGCATGTCAACTATCCGCTGAACAATGAGATGTCATCAAACGGGCGCGTCCGACGGTGAACTCCATATACGTCGTATCAGACATCCTCAACAACCATGTAGTAGAGATAGACTATGTGCGATAGATGGAATGAGGACGTCTCAGGGTGCAATCTATCCTCAAAAGCCATGAGCATCCCGTTGTGGATTAGGCCGTACCAAATCTCACAAAGGTCCTTCAGACTAGAGTCAACAAGGACAGTTTGGAACCAATCTTCCTGTGGCTGAGGCAACCTCTTCCGCCCATGGTTATAGAACTTTTGGGTATCACGTGTCTGAAAATTTACAATGAAAACAATTTTAATGAGAAAAAATGTTACAGATGATAAATTTCTAATGAAAAAAAAAGAAATAATCTGAGTAATCTTACCTCTTCATCCCAGACATGTCGGGAAGTATGCTCGGCGTACCCTGTCAGCAGGGACATATAAGATTGAACCCCTGGGAAACCCTTAGGAGCATCAACATCGTCACCAACATCCTTTTGTGTAAGCTCATAACCCTCTAGAGGTGGGACCAGATCAACATCACACTCTGGTAGTGGAACAATACTAGACTAACGTGGCCTATGGGAGGGCGGAGACTATGATGTACCCTCAGTAGAATCCCGACACTTATGGGATGAAGAAATGGATGATGTTGTGGGATGTGAGGTCGAGGGAGTGTCCTGGGTTTGTGATGTAGACAGTTGTGCATCTGTTTGGGTCCGTGCACGTCGGACAAATGCATTATGGGCAACCCATCCATGTATTAGTCGGGGGTCTCTATTAGCCATAAAGTCTGCAAGGTATAACCAAAAAATTACAATTAGATACAAATATATTTAAAAATAAAAAGTAAAAACACATTTTCTTGTTTCTGGATGTATACATACAGAAGACTTCTGTAAATGCATCCACAGAAGCATCCAAAATTCATAACGTCTGGGTTGTTCTGGAGCTGCATCTACGAAAGATTTCTAACGTTATTTGTTCTGGAGATGCACATCCGGAACCTTCTGCAACTTCAAACAACACAACAACGCCATTAACGTCACCAACATGTAAAAATCAACATTTTGATGCCCTGATCGTCCGTTTAAGCTAACACAAAATACCTACACTGTCTCTAAACTATGTTTCTAAAATAATCTAACGATTTTTACATCTAAAAGTCTATTCTAAATCGATTACTATGAAAACTCGAAAATAACTCGAAAACTCGTAAACTAAAAAACTTATCGATTATATTGAGCTATGGATGTTTAAAAGTGTGTTGATTGTTGCAAATGATGCTCTATGTCGAACTCGAGTGAAACCAATGTGTTTTGGTGAAAATGAATTTTTTGAAGTTGAGAGAATGATGAAGAGGAGTTTAAAGAAGAATATGAAAAATGAAAAATAAGGAAGGAGAAGGGTCTGGGGCAAAGTGTATCAACAAATATTCATAAAATATATAAATAAAAATATTTCATAGATTTATCTTCGGAACGAACCAATGTTAAGTAAAGTAAATAATTCGTCCGAAAATATATCTCCAAAAATAGGAGAACAATTTTAGGGGCCGAACATGGTGCGTAACAACCCGGGTAAGAAATTCTCTAATATTGAAAGTAAAATATAAAAAATCAATTCAATTATTCTAATTATTATTTTGAGGCTTAACAAACTACAATATAAAAAATTTAAAAATTTCAAGTATTTCATCCTCGAACTTTTGTGTGTGTGCTCAAAATAGAATAAAATAAAGTTTATATGGAACATGTGATTTTTGTTGTGCTATTTTAGCTTTGGTACTTCTTTCTTGTCATTAATTTATTCTTCTTTTATATTTGAAGGGACATTAAAGTTGAAATAAAGTTGGTGATGACATATATATGTCTCATGATCATGTAACCATTGGCAATGGCATATGCTCACATATTAACTAATGGTTATACCATTTTCACCATCATTCGTACAAATTATCATATCAAAATCGATTTTGGGCCAACTAGTTTATGAAAACTCACGAATATTCCCAAACATATGGTACCCTTATCTATTTCCTTAGTTTCTTTTTATCATTATAAATTTTCTATAAATTAAATAAACTTCTTACATCAACCAATAATTAATTGATTCAATATGCTATATTTAATAGGAGGACTACAATTCGATTTGCTACAGTTATGATTTAGAGAAGATTGAAATTATTTGATGTTAAAACTGACTTTAAATTAAATTAATCAATTAGGTGAATTAGATACTGGTGGTGGTGAAAAAAATTCTTAAAACATGGAATAGATTAATAAAAGAATATAGCTTTTTTCTTTGTAAACATAATAGAATTTAGTTTAGACAAGGAAAAGAAATGTAGAGTCTATAAGTAAGGAATTATATTCTCACTAGTGTGTATAATTTTAATGTTAGTATCTTTATTTGTTGGATATACATAAACACTTGCATATATTTATTTTGAAAAAGATAAAATAAAATATATTAATAAAAAATTCAATTCATTCGAACATAAAATCTCATCAGACTATCAGAGTTATAGTGCATTGATTTCAGAATCTGATGACGTCATAAGTCAATGCTTCAAAGTCAGACCCTGTTAAGCAAAAGTTACAAAAATCGTTTTCTAAAAATTAATGTATTGTTATCATAAAAACTAAAGGCCAATGCATAAACAAATCTTGCGGTTGCTCACCACACTTCCCCATTGTTTTGAATTTGTTTGTTTGTTTTTGTTGATTGGGCCTTAAGCTCATTTCATTTTTTTTTCTCATCACAACCCTATGCATATTCTTGCATCCCATTCCCTTTATTATTTTTGTTTTAATTTTATTTTATTGCTTTATTTTATTTTAGGTATAATCATGGAAAGATAAACCAAATCTAATTATTATAAAGAATAAAAATTCAGGCAAGATTGTTATTGCCATTGATTACATATAGAAGCAAAACATGGAAATAAATAGAGAAAAACAAGATAAAGAAATAGGAGCATTGATTTTTTATATAAGTTCGTTGGGAAATTATTGTTGTATTCTTGTTTTCTGAAATTTCAATTTGGGGAAATTTTACTTAATACAACTATATTATTTAAGTTGTATACCCAAGAAATAATAATTATTTAGGTTTCACACCCAAACACAATCAATTTTGTTCAGTAATATTATTTCTAGATTTTTCAGTTTTTCAAGGTTTTCCTAACACAACCAAGGTGTTTCAATATTTTCAAACAAAGTTAATTTCGTTCAACAATCATTCAAGGTCCAGCAAATCAATATTTTAATCAATATAAAATAAATAAATATTCCAACACGACCATTAAAAGTCTAGTAAATCAAATTTTAACGTTTTTTCAACAAAAACTAACATAAATAACTAAAATATGTAATAGAGTATAAGTTAATGGACCAATATGTAACAATTTTTTTGGGACCAAAGAAAAATATTAATTAAAGTTAAGAGACTAAAAAAAGTATTAAACCTTTATTTTATTATTAATTAATTAATTAAATTTTAAATAAAATCATCCTTCTCCAAGATAAAAAAAATCAAATACTTGGCCAACATCAAGTTGGTTTTCAAAATATCTCACCACTTCATCATTTAATCAATTTTTTCTTCAAAACTAATAAGAAATCTCCTGATTAATATTAAAATTTTCAAAATAATTTCAAAACCATGCAAAAATCTTTTTTATCAAATTCAATCTTTTTATGGGCAAACCTAGATGCCCGTTCTCCTCAAGTTGTTTTCTAATTTAATCATTTTGATAATTTCATAATAAATAATCAGTTGAAAAAGGATTAATTAGACGTACTTGTAACTCTTAGTCCCTGAGTATTTGGATGGTGGATGTACTTATCCTACCATTTGAATACTCGTCTTCCGTTTCAAAATACATTAAATAAATGAATTTAATTCATACTTTCATGGGCAAAAAATAATTAATTGGACATACTTATCCATCTTAGTCCCCGAATATTTTTGTGATTGTCGTGCTTAGCCTCCCGCGCAAATACTTGTCACCCATTAAGGAAACGTGACTTAGTTCGCCTCACAATTTTCATAAACAACTTGGACAAAAAATGATATAGTTGGACATAATTGTCCATCTTAATCCCCGAGTGTGGTATTTTGATCGAATTATAGTGTCGACAAGGGTGGCTTCATGGTTTGACATGAATTGTTCATGTTGTAGTCGAAGTCTGGTCAAGCATGCTGTCGAAATATGTTAACTTTGTGTTTAAGTTAACATGTCGAATTGGGCCTTGCTTGTAAGCCCAAATTGTTAAGTTAGCTTGTAGCCTAATTTAGCTTAGTAGTATATAAATATATTAGTTCTCTCAGGTTGTTGAGAAAAGTTAATTGTTGTTATTCACTTGTAATCTTTGAACCCTTATTGAGTAAGTTATTAGTAAAACAGTTTTAACCAATTTTGATTCTTCTTTTTCTTTTTCTTCTTCCTTCTTCTTTCTCTTTCGTAAAACCTAATAGGGTTTCTTGTGTTTGTTCACGAAACTCAATTTTTTTCTTCATATTTTGGTTTGTTCTTGACAACACCAATTCACAACAAAGTGGTGCGGTGAGCGCGGAGAAGAATATGCCATCAACAAAGTATGAGTTGAGAAATCCACCGGTGTGAATGACTTCGATTTGTGGCGCTTGAACATGCAAGCCCTTCTTGTTCAACAGGATTTATTAGAAGCATTGAAAGGATCAGAAAAGATGGATGTTTCCCTATCGAAGAAGGAGAAGTCAACGATGGTCGAAAAAATTCACTATGCCATTGTATTGAGCCTCAATGATAAGGTTCTCCGACAAGTTTCAATAGAGAAAATTGCACTAGGTGTGTGCATCCATTTTGATTGTGAAGCCATGATGAATGGTTTAGTCATATAATTTTCCTTGCCAAGGTCAACACGGGTGAATCCTAAGTCATCAGTTTGTAAACCATTAATATTACTGGGAGCCCACACTACTACGGAAAATCCATTTAACAACGGTTAGAAAATACATATAATCATGCAGATCAAGGCATTATTATGTAGAGTGTTGTCATAAATGCGCTACTTACTATCACGGTCCAGTGCCCATGGTAGAAAAATGGAAAGCGTGCTACCTATAATCACAATTATTTTAAATACACGTTATTGTATGTCTTATAATTAAAAACAAAACAATATTAGAACTACATATAATCACGATTATTTTAAATATTTGTTGTTGTATATCTTTAATAAAAAAAAGTGCAGCATTACATTAGAACAAGAACAACAACAAGAACAACATGAACAACAAAAACATCAAGAACAACAAGAACAACAAGAACAACAAGAACAATAACGTAAATAACAAAAACAAGAACAACAACAATAACAACAACAAGAAGAAGAAGAACAACAATAATAGAAACAACAACAAGAACAACAATAATAACAACAAGAACAATAATAATAACTACAAGAACAACAATAATAAAAAATAACACCAACAACTAACATTGATAACTTGTATCCATATTTTCCTTGTCTCATTCAAGTTGTAGAAGAGATGATGGAGTTCTGAAATTTGTTAATGAAAGTAATTATATTTTTGAATTTTGTTTATGAAAGAAATGTTGTTTTCGAGTTTGGTTTAGTGGAGAAATAGAGTATCATATATGAAAGATGATGTTTGGAGGTAGAAGATGTAGCTCGTCTGAGTAGGAAGTTCGTCTAAGTTTTAGGTTTCACGCGAATCACTAATAGTAGTGTCTTGACCGTTGATAATCACTAAATGGACGACCAAGATTTGTTTATGGACATTGAATAAACTCAATAAGCACACCACCTATAATGTTGGTGTTGGGACTTGAAAAAATAAGTAAAAAACCAAAAATATTGATGTTGAGACTTGAATCTATGACCAGATACTACCTATAATCACAATTTTTTAAATACTCATGGTGAAAGGTATGCCAATATTTTGAAAAATAAGTAAAAAATGCTACCTATAATCACGATTTTTTAAATACCCGTGGTGAAAGGTCTGTCAGTGTAATACCTCGCATTTTAGTTAACGCTCCGGATAATACTAATTAAGATTAATTAGTATTATCTGAAGCAGAGGCTTTATTAAATATTCAGTTCAGAGACATTTTTGGATACTCTCAAATTGGACCCATTAATATTATTAATTGAGAGATATAATTTGTTTGGTTAATAAGGAAAATAAGTTAAGTATTATAAAAGGAAAAAGGAAAGAGAGAAAGTTAGTAAGGGAATTGGAAAGAAAGAAAAGAAAGGGAGAGAAAGAAAGGAGAAGAGAAGAAGAAGAGGAAGTGAACCCTAGAGCTTCAATCCATCATTCTCCATCATCCGTCCGTCGAATCGGCTCATTCTTTTCGCAATCTTCAACTCTCGAGGTGGGTTCGTAGTTAGATACTTTTATTTTAGTTCTTGGTCAAGTTTTAGAGTTTAAGAGTTTTAGGGTTTTTGGTAGAAATTTTGAGAAATAATGGATTAACGGTTAAAACTCGGCTAAAACCTAACTAAAATACTCATATGATGATAATGAACATGTTTGATTATGTCTTGTTGCATTGGTTGATGTTTGGGAGTGATTGGGGGTAAAAAGAGTGTTTTCCCGTAAGGCTGGAACTTCCTGAACTGGTGTAGCTCGCTCAACGAGCATACCTCGCTCAACGAAAGTTCCAGGGCGATTTTCGCTCAGCGAGAAGGAGCTCGCTCAGCGAGACCTGTAGGTTTCAGTTTTGGTATTTAATTCATAACTTTTGATCTGGGTATCCGTTTTTAGCGTTCCATATATCGATTCGAAGCTATAAAAGTGAACTATCTTTTGATGCCGAGAAATGTTATTTTTACCCGACTTTTACCCGACTTTTCCGATTAACCATAATTATGTTAGCTAAGGAATTATGGTAATTATGTTAGTTGTGCAAGTTGTGAAATATGCGATAATCGTGAGAATTGAATGGAAATAAAGACAATGAGATTAATTTAATGATGATAATTAGAATATAAGAGTTAGAGTTATATATATGAAAAATATATGATTAAAAGTATCAATTGAAGAAGAGTGAGGAAAACCTTATCTTGAACCTATAGTATGGCCTAGTTTGTAACCCGACTTGTTAGATGGCGTAACTCGTGTGAATGGCTAGGTTCACCCTAGATTGTATGAACCACTAGCGTGCTATACACTAGATCCTCCGTAATAGTCTTGTGTAAGTCTTGAGGTGGGTAATGTTGAGTCCCACGTGAAGCATCCGTAAGGACTAGAGGGGTGTATTGCACGGGTCCTCCGTAAAGTCTTAAGTAAGTCTTGAGGTGGGTGATGTTTATTCCCACGAGAAGCATCCGTAAGGACTTGAGGTGTGTATGTTACGAATCCTCCGTAAGGCCTTGAGTAGGTCTTGAGGTGGGTTATTCTGAGTCCCACGGGAAGCATCCGTAAGGGTTTGAGGTGAGTACTACACTGGTTTATACGGGAATTCTTGAGTAAGTCTCTTTATGGTTACTTTGTGTTCCGCAAGAGCATCCGTAAGGACTTGGGGAACCGGTTATTTCGACGTGAGTGTTGAATCGAGATATGTAGGCATCGAATCCTCTGTAAGGTCTTGGATAAATCTTGAGATGGGTTGTTCTTAGTCCTATGCGAAGTACTCGTAAGGATTTGAGGTGAGAGCTACATTATCTATGCGACGATCTTGAGTAAGTCTCTTTGTAGTTACTTTGTGTTTCGCAAGAGCATCCGTAAGGATCGAAGAGAGTGTTATGTCGAATCCTCCGTAAGGTCTTGAGTAAGTCTTGAGGTGGGTATTACATTGAGTCCCACGGGAAGCATCCGTAAGGACTTGAGGTAGATGTTTCATTCTTTATATCTATTGTGGTAGTACATGTGGACCTTAGTTCCACTTGGTTCCGTTCCGTTTCGTGAGGAAACAGTGAGTAATTGAGATTCTAGGAATCGAACCTTTTAGAGCCGAGGGAACTCTAAGATAGGGAACCCACTGAGATGTTTTATCTCACCCCTCTATTGTTGTTGCTTTTCAGGTTTCTTTTGCAGGTTTAATTTACAAGTGGAGCTATGCTCGAGATGTTTCAAGTGAAACTTAGTTTAGTTTTCCGTTGTGTATTTATGTATCTTTGTACAATAATGGATATTGTATTGTTCTTAGCTTTTATTTTAGTATGATTTCCATGTCTTGTTTCTATATTTGTATAGTTTTAGAATTGGACGAGAATGTGAATCATACTAGTAGGTATTTATGATGGTGTCAGTACCAAAAATTAACACTGTATGATATTATTCTAGATATATATTATATGGGTGTTACAGTCAGCATTTTGAAAAAATAAGTAAAAAACAAAAAAATGTTGGTGTTGGGACTTGAACCCATGATCAGATGCTATATATAATCATGATTTTTTATAAATAAATGTGGTGAAAGGCCTTACTTTTCACCATGGTTGGAATTTCAACCGCGATTAAAAGTATTTTAATAAAATAAAAAAATGGCCGCGCCTAAATATCACATATTACTACGGTGAATAGGAAACTATTATTACTATGGCGTTGTTGTTTGCGCGTTTTGAATTAGTACCACTTGCATTTAAATAAAGGCACTTTGAAGATAATATAATCAATCTCCCAAATCTCCTCAATGCACCATAGAACGCACTAGATGCCGATATTGGATTCTTATCTTTCGAACTAGAGAAATACATGGATTCAACTTCAACCATAACTCCACCATTTTGCATTGTACTACGATCATCTTTTGATTTTGTATAAAAGGTATAATGACCAATGTCATATCCAATCCAACTTATCACATTAAATTTTGCATGTTAAACAACCATTTAATTGTCTCAGATGTACTATGATAATTTGGTATCCTTTTATTAAACCAGTCTAGGAATTTCTTGTTATGCTCGGTTAACAACAACTTGTCACTCATTCATGGATATCTTTTCTTCAAAAGTCTTCGGTGAGTAGCCACGTAAGGTTAAACTTCTTCAAGACTATTCAATATATAGAAATTTTCCTGAATAACTACATCCCGAGCCATTGTCTTAACATTTAAACCTTGAATACATCTACCTTTAATGTCAGCATAACAAGACTTTAGAATTCCTATAAACTCCGCTTTTGACAAATAGTTTGTACAAAACTCAACAACATCTTTTGTGATGTACCTTTCGACAATCAAAGCTTTCAGTTACTGATAATTATTCATATATCCTTTAAAGATCTTAATGCATCGCTCTATTGGATACATCCACTTTAAATAAATTGGATCACAAATTCTGATTTTTCTGACTAGATGAACAAGTATGTGAACCTTAATGTCAAAAAATGATGGAGGTAAATACATCTCCAATTGGCACAAGATTATGACAACTTCATCTTCTAATTCATCTAATTTTTTAAAATCAAGAACTTTATTACATATGGCATTGAAGAACAAACACAATTTGGTTATAGTTACTCTCAAATTTTTTGGTAGGATTCCACAGATAGCCACTGGTAGAAGTTGTTGCACAAGACATGATAACTGTAACACCCTAAATATCCCCCGCATATTTTAAATAATTATCAGAGTAAAATTCAACAAATAAACATTTAGGATGCCACTTTCATCATAAACTTGATCATATTTCATGATATGTAACACGTGCACTTTTAAAAATTATTATTAATAATAATAACATCAAAACATGTCTGAAAAGATACTTCATATTGCAGTAGAAATTTCAACGTACTTTTGAAAATTTTAATAATTCAAAGTATAAACATGTTTTAAAGTAACATAACATCAGCATAAAGATATCCAAATAATCTCCAACAAACATAAATCACATAAAACGTTCCATTCCCCGATGTTACATATCTGAGTAGACGCTGACACTAGAAAATGAAAGGAAGACTCCATCTTCCACTCACATCAACTCCTCTACTGCGAGTTATCTACACGATGCTCATGTAAAGGCAACATTAAAACATAAGCTGTGAGATATCATAATTATATAAAGGAACACACGATAATAAGTAAGTATCAAATTATTACATGCACAATCACCTATTATACAACACACATCCATGCCAACAACATACCAACTATCCAAACACAACAACAAATGCAACCAATATGCAATACAATGAGACTCATGACTTGACTTAATGCATACAGTACTAATACGTGAACTCTCAGATTCACTGTAACACCAAATTCTACCCGACTTTATAATTTAAATCAGAGTTGTATAAAAATTCACGAAAACAGGGGATATCACATTTTCAACTTTAAAATCAAATAACAAAATTTCGCTAATAATCAAGCTTTAAAAGCTACGCAGCGAATTCAACAAAATTTGCAACTTTTAAAACAACTTCAAGTATTTTCGATATCAAAATACTTCAACATGATATTCAACATAATACAACTGAAACGAGTTCATAAACTAGATAAAAATCTACGAAAACAAAACATGCGTTCATCCCCCCGAAGTGCTACGTATCAGAGCGACAAACACCAACTTGAGATGACTAGGTACTCAAATCTTGATTACGTGCACGTTACCAACAGAGGGCAACATTCAACCAGAAGGGGTGAGATATGTAACGCCCCGATTCAATTATTCAATTTTGTTGAGTCTTTTATTTAAATTGAGTGATAATTGTTTTAATTATGAAATTGGTGTGTTTATGTGATATGTTGATATGTTATATTATTTTACCGTTTTGAGAATTTTCGGGTAAAATTAGAGTGGAGGGTATTTTAGACATTTCCTAATTAATGTTAAGTTAGAAATTATGTAGAATTATAATTTTTGAGAGAAAATGATATTTGATAGAAATAGAAATAGAAAGTTATAAGAGTGGGAAGAGAAGAAAAAGAGAGATAGAAAGAAATAGAAGAGAAAGAAAAGAGGAAGAAAAGAAAAAGGAGGAAAAGAGGAAAACTTGGAAATTCTTCAAGATTGCTCCTAGGAATCGAAACAATCGGGTAAGGGTGTGAAATATTATTATCTTATCATTGTGTATGTGTCAGACCCTAATTTTTGACCCTAAGATTTTTCGCATCTCATCTGCATTTGTATACAAACAAGATCACACACTGGTTGTTTATCCTTTTCCAGGTGCAGGTCTATGCCTTGCAGAGGATCACCATGTTTAATTTCTGTTATCTGTTTATATTTACTAACCTCTAATCAAAATATCAAAAAAAAAAAGAAAGTATGTTGTAGTTGCTTCTTCTTCTTCTGTGTTGCAGGATTTCAAAGACAGGGCTGTGATTCCAATTCATATGCGTTTGTTCAGTCACGATTCGATTCAGATGGACGTTTGACCTAATCTTGGTCAAACTATCAATAGATTGTTCATTTGCAAGCTACTTGTGCCAGTGGTTCATTTTTCAGGCAGTATGTATGCAAAGGTCAGGACTGTGTTATGTGCGAAGTCATCAGTTATCAGGCAGTATTTTGTGTGAAGTTTGGCTTGAATCTTCAAGTTTATCAGTTCATCAGTTGTTTATCTGAGGATTTATTTTCCTCAGCATGAATTCGGATTATCAGGACAATATTCAGATGATTTCAGTGATTATGGTTGAATTGGCAAGTTGTTCAGTGGTTTAGAAGTGTTTTTGTTCATGTTATCAGAGGCTTGTGAAGAAAAATCAGGATTGGTCGTGGGCTTAAAAAATCATCACTTCATATCCATTTATCCGTTCCATCCATTTTTATTTGATCCATAAACCATCACTTTTTTACATATAGCCATTATCCATATTCATTTTCCAATTTTTACCGATCATTCATTACCCGTTTCCAATAACTATTTTTATAATTCATATTTCGATTCTTTTTCCATTTTTTACAAATATCCATTATCCATTAAACCATTTCTCTTCCATTTTTCTCGATTTCTCGATTTATACATTTTTTTTTAGTTCAATTATCTAGATGATTGTTTCTAATTTTTTTGTTATATCCAATTTTATATTCATTAATTCTTATCCATTTCAAATATCCCTTTCATAATCAATTTCTTTTATTTCTTCCAATTCAATTAAGCCCATTTCTTTTTTCTTCTTTACCAAAAAAAAAGGTTTCTATAAAATAAAAACCATTAGAAAATAAAGCCATTATATTGTAGGCCCATCCTTCTTTTTTTATGTATACAAGAATATATTGAAAAAAAAGGCAAGTTCCCCCAACCCCACACTTCAGCCATCCCACTTGCAAGTATACTATACAATCTTCACAAGCATGGCCCAAGACCTCACACAAGCTGCAGCCAACTTGCAACAAGTAGAAAAAAATTCCTTCCAGCCCACTTCATCCGTACGTGAACAAGCTGTCCAAAACAGCCTTTTGCCAACATCACTTCAAGCCACCATCAGCCTCACGTGACATCCCTAGCAATCAACAATTTCAGGCCTACAACAAAAAGCCTCACAACATTTCAACATTAGCCCAAAAAGTAAGCCAGCGCCCAGCCATTCCGTACGGCAAATTTCAAGCACAATTTCAAGCTTTCCCCAAGCTACCAAAATCCATCACTTCCAGCTAGCATATCCTTCACACAGGCCGAAAACAATCACAAGCCGCGGCTAGCAAAATATCACGCTACACTCCAACTCAAACAACACGCCAACAACCCAGGCCTGCACGCATCAAAAATACAGCAACAAAAGTTCCTCAGCCCAACAGCAACAACATCACTCCCGCGCCGTACCACAATAAGCCTTTCCATCAGCTACCAAAGCCTCAGCTTGCAAAAGCCACAAATAGCCGTATCCGTATGTTTTCCAAGCCTTCCAGCAGCTTACAAGAGCTTCACTTTTCCAAACACAGGCCGTATACCGCAGCTAACAAAACAAGCCCAAAACTCACGCCTTCACATCCCGCAAATAACACGCTAATTCACGAAACAACACCTGAAATGAAAAACTGAAAAGGCATTCAAGGCCTGCCCAAAACGCAAAGAGAGCAAACACAAAACGCAAGAAGAAAAAAACTCAGATTGAGAGGAACCAAATCCGTGATTCAAAACGCACACCAACACAAATCAAAACGGCAGCCACAGATTCTTTCTTTTTCTATAAATTGAACCTTCCTCTCTTCATTTTCTAAGCTTTGAAAGCCTCACCAAATTTCTGTCAAAATGAATTCATAGCTTCAAATTTCTTTCCCGTTTCTCCCAATCTTCAACCAACCATCCTCCCTTCAAACCCTTCCCTCATCTTCATAGCTTCAAAGCAAATCAAGTTTCAGATTTCATTTTCACCACAAACCTTTCTCATCAATCATCAATACAACCTCAAACAATAATCACAAATCAAAACCGAGAAAGGGAAGAAGAGGAGAGAGTCGGCGATTTGAGAGAGAAGTTCGTGAGGTGAGTGAGAAGTTCGTGAGGTGAATCGAAGAAATCGCTGTTTGATGGTGAGGATTGGCCGCCGTAAACAGTGCCGCGACGTTTGTGTTAGATGAAGAAGAAGGAAATCCATTTTGCTTCTGTTTTTTTAAAAATTTTTTTTACTGAGTTTGTTTATATTTTTTTTTTGTAAAAAAAGAAAGAGGATGTAAATGTTTGGACCTGGATCAGTTGGGATCCGGATTTGCTGATCCAGCACCGTATCCGCGTGTATACCCCCCTCCCTCTTTCTATTTCCTTTTTTTTTAAATCCTTTAATTTCTTTTCTTTTGTTTAATGTTTGTTTCATTTTTTTGTTTATAAGAATTTTTATAGCATATTTTAGGAAAAGATTTTAGAAGAAAAAGAATTTTAGAAATGTTATTTTAGAAAAGAATTAGAAAAATATTTTAGAGTTGTTTTAGAAAACAAATTTAGAAAAAAGAAATCTTAGAAAATGATTTAAAAATATTTTAATTCTTTTTGTGGATTTATTTTGAGATCCACTTTTCTTCATCTTATTTTCTTTTTGGTCGATGAGATCTCCGATTCGCGATTATTGGTTTTCGAAGATGCTTAATCTTCATTATTTCAAATCTATGGATGAATGATCATTTGGATCATTCTCCATACTTTGGAATCGTGATAGGTTGCCTTCGATAAACACAATGTGAAATCCCGATTAAGATTAGACCATTCTCTTTCTTTTAGTGTGGCATGTTTTCGGAGAACGATCCATAATATCGTTTCTCTAACATGTATTAACACGGATATTTTCCACTTTAATTAGTGGTGGCCGGCCTCATTTGTAGGGTAATTACTCAGTAAATTACTCGGCGATTGCTTAACATAGACCTAAAGTTGTCCCGATTCGGATTAAAGATCCACTTGGATCCGGTTGCCTCGATTTTCTTTTTCTTTTTGTGGTTGTGCTTGATTAAGTTCATCATACCACTTTATATTGTAAATATTATAATAATGTGAATATACTAACATTTAATTTTAATCTCTCGCACCTTACCCTTTTATTTCAATTCCTTGCTCCTTTATCTCTTTATTATGCTTTATCATATTATATCATATATCATTTGCTTATTGTTTACATTGTTGTTTGTTATTTCTCCTTTGTCCATTTGGATATCAAAATACTAATAAAGGATTAAACACTTAAAAGACTTGTGATTTCTAATTTCGGACTATGGTTACTATCCCTTGCTTCGGAGAATGGACTTAGACTTTAAGATATTCCCCTTGCTCAAGTTGGAATGGATTAGAAACCTCGGCCTCAAATTATTTCATTGGCCTTTGAAGATGGAAATCCAATTGTCTCAAAAATGCTTGCCATTTGGTTTGATCATTTCTTCCCTTAACTTTTATTTTCAAGTACTAGGATAGTCTCTTCATCTCTTCCCATCTTCTTCAATTTTCAAATCTCCTTCCTATTTTCAAAACTTTCTTTGTTTTCAAACTTCAAACATTTTTCTCAATTAAACCTTGACTTCGGTCATGTGCTTTTACCTTTTCATTTCATTTCCTTAAATAAATGCTAAACTACATAAGCATATCAGAACTTCTTTCTCAAAAAACTTTAAAACAATCACAACTCATTCAATTGTTTTGTGCCCTCGTGCACGTTTTCCTTTTAACCTTTTTTATGTTTAGATATGATTCATCCTTTCTAGCGGAATTATTCGCTAAAGGATGACAACTTATCTTTACATTTTAAAATCAATTCAACTCATTTGCCTTTTCACAATTTGTACCACGAACTACGGGGTTTTGATCTCGCATTGCACTTTGTAGGTACGTAGGCATGAGACGTTCGTCTCTTCAAACACCAAAATCTTAAAAAACATTCTTCTTCTCATCTCTTCAATCTTTTTTCAAGCAAACTATTTCATACCAAAAATGCAGTAAACATTTCAAAGGGTTCCCATAGGGTACTACGGACAAGTCGGGTGCTTAAAACCTTCCCGATTTGTAACCAATCCCCGTACCCATTCTCTGTTTGATTCTTTTAGCTTTTTAGCTTTTAAGATTCTTTAAGATTTTGTTCGTTCTTTTTCCTTTTTCCTGTTAGAAATAAATAAAAGCGCGGTGGCGACTCTGTGTATATTGAGTTAAGTTAATCAATAGCTTACACTCATGATTTTACTGCTACAGAAAAGTGGCGACTCTGCTGGGGAGTCAATCTCTAAGTGGATTCGGCCTACTTTGATTTGTTTACTGTTTTAGTTTGATTTGCTTGTTACTTGGTTGTTCTGTTTCGGTGATCCTCTGTGAGATAGATTCTAACCCGGATCTGAGTGACACTTATGATAGGACGGCGATATTCGAAGCGATATGCGATGGAGTAGTCCAAAGCAATATCAATTTGATAATCTCCACTCGGTTAGGCTCTCTTGGACTATCAATGTCATGACGAGTAATCGTATGTGGCATTATTTTCCGACCTTGAGCTGATCATACTGAGGACCGTAGAATCCTTAACCAATCTAAGCCAATTTAGGAACGTAGTGCGGAAACTGTCTGGGTGTAAGCCTAAGGTGGTTGTTACGCGATACTACACTCGGACGAGGTCTATTTTAAGAATGTTATCGGTTGGGGAGTAATCCAACGTACCGATGATATTCTAAAGATGGCTGTTAACTCCGAGAACCTCTGTTAGTACCCTTCTGGTTTTTTGTAGGTACAATGAAGACAAACCTTAGTACATGCCTATGTGGGTTGGTTCTTATCCCTTGACTCCATGCTCGTGATTCGAACCTTTGAACTTGTGTGCTTTGCGTGATCTTGTTTGTGTTTGTTGCATCTACATACTCATCATGATCATTATCACAACCATTTTTCAAGGAAGACAATTCCGATTATTGCAAATATTGGAAAGAGTAAAAATTCCATTTTGTCGAGAGATTTCATGATCATATTCTCGATGTTGACCATGTTTGCAATAATCGAGTTGTTTTTCTGAAAATGGAAGTGGGCATTGCATATCATTGCATCCTCACATATTCTTGCATTCATCTGAGTTGTGTGGGAAATCATCCCGGTTGTTTCTTTCCTCAGTTGTCTGTTGATCCGTCAAGCTGACTCCTCACCACAGATACGGTACTAGAGCTGCTAACAGACGAAGAGCTATCAGATTGAGAATGGAGCACCAAGAACAACATAACATGGAAGTTCGAATGGAGATTGATGAGTTGAAAGCCGGTATGACCAGGCTTACTGAAATGATGCAAGTTTTGATTGCTCGAGGTGAACCACCTCAAAGGACTGTTATCTCCGAAGTTTTTACTTCTGTTGTTGATCCTCCTGTTGTTCAGCAACCAGCTTCTACTTGGCCAGAATATGGGTTACCTCCGGATTATGTGCCAGTTTCTGCTACTGCTCAGATTGGTGGTCCATCCGTTGTGCCAGTCTTTTCAGCTCCGACATTTGTCGAACCTCAACCTGTTGTGCACGCTACTGCTCAGACTACTTATCAGAATTCTCCTTTCTTGTACCAAGCTGCTGGTCAACAAGCTGAAAGTCAGGGTGAAACTGGGTATATGGATGAAGTTAGAGAGCAATGTTTGACTCTTGAGAAGAGGGTAAGAGGTCTTGAAGGAAAAGATGTCTTCGGTTCTGCTGCGATAAACATGTGTTTGGTTTCCGACTTGGTTCTTCCTGATAAGTTCAAGGTTCCTGTATTCGAGAAGTACAATGGTCATACTTGTCCAAAGATTCATCTGCTGAGTATTGTCGCAAAATGGCTGCGCATGCTAAAGATGACAAGCTGCTTATTCACTGTTTTCAAGATAGTTTGAGTGGTGCTTCTATGAAGTGGTATGTGGGACTTGAGAAGAGTCACATTCGAAGCTGGAAAGATTTATCTGATGCTTTTGTAAGGCAGTATAAGTACAATCTGGACATGGAGCCTGATCGTCGTCAACTTCAAAACATGTCACAGAAAGAGAAAGAATCATTCAAAGAGTATGCTCAGTGTTGGAGAGAGCTAGCTGCTCAAGTGGAGCCACCTTTGCCCGAAAAGGAATTAACTGGTTTGTTCATGGACACTCTTCAACCGTTCTTTTGGGAGAAAATGGTAGGAAGTGTTTCATCTGGTTTTTCCGACCTAGTCACTATTGGAGAATGACTAGAGGAAGGTATCAAGAAAGGTAAGATTACCAATTCTGAAGCTCCTAATGCTGCAAGAAAGTCTTTTGGGAATCCTCATAAGAGAAGAGATGATGATGCTTATGCTGTTTCAACTGAGAGAAGGCCTTATCACCCGCAACAACGATATGTTCAACCATACGTAGCTGCAGTTGCTCCTGTTGTTAAAAATCAACCTGCTCAAACTCAAGTTCAAGGTCAAGCTCGACCAGCTCAAGCTCAGGTTCAGATTCGAGCTCAAGCTCAGGTTCCTCATCCTGCTGTTGGACAAAATTGGTATCGTAATAGGCCAAACTTTGATCCTATTCCGATGTCTTACACTGAATTGTTTCCTTCTTTGATTTAGAAAGGTTTAATTACTACTAGGCCTCCGCCTCCTGTTCCAAATCCTCTTCCAGTTGGTTATAGGTCGGATCTTCGCTGTGAGTTTCATCAAGGTGGAACTGGTCATGACTTGGAACATTGTTTTGCACTGAAGGCTAAGGTGCAAGAACTTATCAGGAACAACATCCTTTACTTTAATGACCTTAATCCCAATGTTATCAACAATCCTTTGCCGAAGCTTGGGAAGTGAATCTTCTAGAGGACTTCAACTGTTAATTTTCTTCAAGGCTAGAATGTCAGACGGGAAAGCTCATCCTTGTTGTTGATTGATCACTAGGCCATTGTTTCTTTACGTTTGCAATTTTCTTCAATCGTATTAAGTTGTTTGCTTTTAAGCTTGTTTGTACTTTCATGTTGATTTTAATGAAATGAGCATCGCTTTGTTTTGATTCAATCTCACTTACTATTTGCATCTTTATGCTTTACGTTTCAAGTTCATTTATCTTTTCTCAAAAGTTTTACAATGATTGGAGGGAGGATGATGAAAATGAGATACCCATAATTGTTGTTGGTATGCCTTCAATTGAGACTTGGCTGATGATATACAGACATTGTTTCAAATCCTAAACACTAGAGAAATAAGGAAGTTAATCCCTTGTCAACTCCTTTGAGCCTTGAAGTTGGAGTTTCTTTCTATTTGAAAAAACCCTCAATTTTAACCTGGGGATGGGTAGTTCTCAATTAATTCGAATGTGCATTCAAGTACAAGAGAATCATTCAAGACACCTTTCAACAAAGGTTGCAATGTCAAGTTTCCCTTCACACAAGTCAAGAAGTGTTGAAGATGTTTCTCAATTCAAAAGCCAATGATGGTTCATCGTAATCATTAGGCCATGCAGTCATTATCTTTCAAAAAAAAATGATATGAAAAAAAAATTAGTGAAAAAAAAATCAAAGCCCGCTAAGTCAAAACCTATGAAGGAGACTTAGGCAAAAAAACTGGGGCATCCCGCTGGCTGTAAGTTCAAATGATACAGTTCAGGCAAAAGTTAGGGACAATAAACAGAAATACTTGGCAAGAGGTCATCAAATTCCTCAGCAAAAGCAAGTTGAGTTGACCAAGGTCCTCACTGGAAATAATAGAAAGGAAGAGATGACTGCTATCTCAAAATCCTTTGGCTTATGAACCATCTTCATCTGTGCAATCTCAAAAATGCTTTGAACTTGAATGCATAGGATGAATTAATTGAATGTAGGACTGGAGTTCATCACGAAGTTGGGTTGGGTACAAATAAATTTTGAGCCTATATCCTTTGTTTCATAAACCGTGAACCAGACCACGTTACAACTTTCAAAAGTCCTAATTGAATCCAGGATTCTTTTGAAAAGCATACTACAACAAGGTTGCGTAAACTGACTCCCAAGTTCATTACCAATCATTTGTTTCTTACTGTTGCTTTATCTTTAATGTTGTCTCAACCGCCGTGTTTTGACAATGTTTTCATTTACTTTATATCAATAAATTTCATTCAAAAATGATTCTTGATTTCAAACTTTGCATAGAACTTTGCATTAAAATTACCAAGTTTGTACAAACATTTTTATTTTGCAAATAAACTTTCTTCATCAAAGAATTTTCAAACAGTTAAGAAACTTGGTCGGTGATCTTATCAGGGGCAAGTTTTTCCCAGTTCCTATTGTTTCAAGATGTTGATGCTCAGTGCAAGTTATTATCAGATTGGTTTGGTCAGAAGATTCTCTGCAAGATTCATATTGGGTTATTTTCTCAGCATTCATTTCAAGGACTGAAGCTATGATCGGTTTATTCTTCTCAACAGTTATTTCAAAGATGTGATTATTTTCTCCAGCAGTAATCAAGAACTGAATCCATTATCAGTTTACTCTCATCAGTCATTGAACTTGGGGCAACTTTCTTCAAGAATCCCCAAGCAGCTTTGCATGACTTCTCCCAAAAGATTTTCAACTTGGTACAGTTTACTGGTGTGACCGAGATTTTGTTCAGCAATAGTATCTTTATTATTCGAGCAGAATGACAGTGATCTCTGTGTTGAGGAATTAGTCTTCCATTTCCTTTCACTCCTCTAAGAGTCTAAACTGGTTGTCATCATTTTTTCTCATATTATGTCCTTGGGTGTGTTATTCCCCATTTTTGAAAAGTTTGCATATTTGAGTGTGTTAGTCCTCATTATGCGTTCTCTTCGGGTGTGTTATTCCCCAATCTTGTTCATGTTTGCATAGTTGAGTGTTTTAGTCCTCATTATGCGTTTTCTCGGGTGTGTTATTCCCCAGTTTTGTTTACCTTTGCATATTTGAGTGTTTTAGTCCTCATTATGCGTTGTCTTGGGTGTGTTATTCCCCAGTTTTATTTGCCTTTGCATATTTGAGTGTTTTAGTCCTCATTATGCGTATTCTTGGGTGGTTTAGTCCCCGTTTTCATAAATGTCTGCATACTGAGTGTTTTAGTCCTCATATGCATTTCTCGAAGTCTTGTCGTTTTCAACTTCTTACTTTTTGGTTAAAGTCCAACTTACTTGGCATTTGTCTGTCTCTCTAGAACTTTTTCTTCACCTACTTGTTATGTCTTCTCAAATATTACACCCTTTTATCCGATTGCCATTCTCGGATGTCCATAGTGAAGTCATCATTGATTTGATGTACTGTCCCAGACCTTTTTCCATCTCATTCAGTTCTATTCCTGAATGTTGTGATTCACATTTTTATCTGATTTCCATTCTCAGATGTTGTGATCACTTCCTTTCCGATTGCCATTCTCGGATGTCCATAGTGAAGTCATCAGTAATGTGATGTACTGTCCCGGACCGTTTTTCCCATTTCATTCAGTGCTGTTCCTGAATGTTGTGATTCATAGTTTTTATATGATTGCCATTCTCAGATATTATTGATCACTTACCTTCCGATTTCCATTCTCGGATTTTCATGTTGGAGTCATCATTAAGTTGATGTACTTTCCCGAATATTTCTCATTTCATTCAATGCTGTTCCTGAATGTTGAAATTCACTTTTTATCTGATTGCCATTCTCAGATGTTGTGATTACCTTTTATCCGATGCCATTCTCGGATATTGCTATTAAAGTCAGTTATGTCATTCTTGGATGCTTCTGATGTACTGTTTCGGGACTTTTCTTACTTCATTCAGTGCCATTCCTGGATGTTGTGATGTTTTCTGTCCAATTGCCACTCCTAGACATTTTCATCTCAGTTGAGCCATGTGTTGGTCTCTAGCAGGCTGTTTTTCTGTCGGAGTCTTATGATCCGTATCCCCAGCGTGTATTCTTTTTCATGTGTCGTCTTGTCCCTCACGGACTTCTCTGCATTTCATTTGGTTCCAGATACATTTCATATCATCTCATAAATTTTCTCATAATATTTCATATACTATCATATATTTTCATATGCTTTCATAACAGTTTCATTTGCTTCATATCATTTCCATATCATCTTCATATCATTTCATATCGTTCATTTCATTTCATTCCAGTTTTTGGCATCTTAGGTTCAAAAATTGGGTTTTTTGATATTTAAGTATCTTCCATCTTGTCGAAACTAAGATTTCAATCTTCATTATCTCTGGATCGAAGAAACTTAAATAGGGGCATCTGTCAGACCCTAATTTTTGACCCTAAGATTTTTCGCATCTCATCTGCATTTGTATACAAACAAGATCACGCACTGGTTGTTTATCCTTTTCCAGGTGCAGGTCTATGCCTTGCAGAGGATCACCATGTTTAATTTCTGTTATCTGTTTATATTTACTAACCTCTAATCAAAATATCAAAAAAAGAAAGAAAGTATGTTGCAGTTGCTTCTTCTTCTTCTGTGTTGCAGGATTTCAAAGACAAGGCTGTGATTCCAATTCAGATGCGTTTGTTCAGTCACGATTCGATTCAGATGGACGTTTGACCTAATCTTGGTCAAAATATCAATAGATTGTTCATTTGCAAGCTACTTGTGCCAGTGGTTCATTTTTCAGGCAGTGTGTATGCAAAGGTCAGGACTGTGTTATGTGCGAAGTCATCAGTTATCAGGCAGTATTTTGTGTGAAGTTTGGCTTGAATCTTCAAGTTTATCAGTTCATCAGTTGTTTATCTGAGGATTTATTTTCCTCAGCATGAATTCGGATTATCAGGACAATATTCAGATGATTTCAGTGATTATGGTTGAATTGGCAAGTTGTTCAGTGGTTCAGAAGTGTTTTTGTTCATGTTATCAGAGGCTTGTGAAGAAAAATCAGGATTGGTCGTGGGCTTAAAAAATCATCACTTCATATCCATTTATCCGTTCCATCCATTTTTATTTGATCCATAAACCATCACTTTTTTACATATAGCCATTATCCATATTCATTTTCCAATTTTTACCGATCATTCATTACCCGTTTCCAATAACTATTTTTATAATTCATATTTCGATTCTTTTTCCATTTTTTACAAATATCCATTATCCATTAAACCATTTCTCTTCCATTTTTCTCGATTTCTCGATTTATACATTTTTTTTAGTTCAATTATCTAGATGATTGTTTCTAATTTTTTTGTTATATCCAATTTTATATTCATTAATTCTTATCCATTTCAAATATCCCTTTCATAATCAATTTCTTTTATTTCTTCCAGTTCAATTAAGCCCATTTCTTTTTTCTTCTTTACCAAAAAAAAAGGTTTCTATAAAATAAAAACCATTAGAAAATAAAGCCATTATATTGTAGGCCCATCCTTCTTTTTTTATGTATACAAGAATATATTGAAAAAAAAGGCAAGTTCCCCCAACCCCACACTTCAGCCATCCCACTTGCAAGTATACTATACAATCTTCACAAGCATGGCCCAAGACCTCACACAAGCTGCAGCCAACTTGCAACAAGTCAAAAAAAATTCCTTCCAGCCCACTTCATCCGTACGTGAACAAGCTGTCCAAAACAGCCTTTTGCCAACATCACTTCAAGCCACCATCAGCCTCACGTGACATCCCTAGCCATCAACAATTTTAGGCCTACAACAACAAGCCTCACAGCATTTCAACATCAGCCCAAAAAGTAAGCCAGCGCCCAGCCATTCCGTACGACAAATTTCAAGCACAATTTCAAGCTTTCCCCAAGCTACCAAAAGCCATCACTTCCAGCTAGCATATCCTTCACACAGGCCGAAAACAATAACAAGCTGCGACTAGCAAAATATCACGCTACACTCCAACTCAAACAACACGCCAACAACCCAGGCCTGCACGCATCAAAAATACAGCAACAAAAGTTCCTCAGCCCAACAACAACAACATCACTCCCGCGCCGTACCACAATAAGCCTTTCCATCAGCTACCAAAGCCTCAGCTTGAAAAAGCCACAAATAGCCGTATCCGTATGTTTTCCAAGCCTTCCAGCAGCTTACAACAGCTTCACTTTTCCAAACACAGGCCGTATACCGCAGCTAACAAAACAAGCCCAAAACTCACGCCTTCGCATCCCGCAAATAACACGCTGATTCACGAAAAAACACCTGAAATGAAAAACTGAAAACGCATTCAAGGCCTGCCCAAAACGCAAAGAGAGCAAACACAAAACGCAAGAAGAAAAAAACTCAGATTGAGAGGCACCAAATCAGTGATTCAAAACGCACACCAACACAAATCAAAACGGCAGCCACAGATTCTTTCTTTTTCTATAAATTGAACCTTCCTCTCTTCATTTTCTAAGCTTTGAAAGCCTCACCAAATTTCTGTCAAAATGAATTCATAGCTTCAAATTTCTTTCCCGTTTCTCCCAATCTTCAACCAATCATCCTCCCTTCAAACCCTTCCCTCATCTTCATAGCTTCAAAGCAAATCAAGTTTCAGATTTCATTTTCACCACAAACCTTTCTCATCAATGATCAATAACAACCTCAAACAATAATCACAAATCAAAATCGAGAAAGGGAAGAAGAGGAGAGAGCCGGCGATTTGAGAGAGAAGTTCGTGAGGTGAGTGAGAAGTTCGTGAGGTGAATCAAAGAAATCGCTGTTTGAAGGTGAGGATTGGCCGCCGTAAACAGTGCCGCGGCGTCTGTGTTAGATGAAGAAGAAGGAAATTCATTTTGCTTCTGTTTTTTTTTTAATTTTTTTTACTGAGTTTGTTTATATTTTTTTTTGTAAAAAACGAAAGAGGATGTAAATGTTTGGACCTGGATCAGTTGGGATCCGGATTTGCTGATCCAGCACCGTATCCGCGTGTATACCCCCTCCCTCTTTCTATTTCCTTTTTTTTATTTAAAAATCCTTTAATTTCTTTTCTTTTGTTTAATGTTTGTTTCATTTTTTTGTTTATAAGAATTTTTATAGCATATTTTAGGAAAAGATTTTAGAAGAAAAAGAATTTTAGAAATGTTATTTTAGAAAAGAATTAGAAAAATATTTTAGAGTTGTTTTAGAAAACAAATTTAGAAAAAAGAAATCTTAGAAAATGATTTAAAAATATTTTAATTCTTTTTGTGGATTTATTTTGAGATCCACTTTTCTTCATCTTATTTTCTTTTTGGTCGATGAGATCTCCGATTCGCGATTATTGGTTTTCGAAGATGCTTAATCTTCATTATTTCAAATCTATGGATGAATGATCATTTGGATCATTCTCCATACTTTGGAATCGTGATAGGTTGCCTTCGATAAACACAATGTGAAATCCCGATTAAGATTAGACCATTCTCTTTCTTTTAGTGTGGCATGTTTTCGGAGAACGATCCATAATATCGTTTCTCTAACATGTATTAACACGAATATTTTCCACTTTAATTAGTGGTGACTGGCCTCATTTGTAGGGTAATTACTCCGTAAATTACTCGGCGATTGCTTAACATAGACCTAAAGTTGTCCCGATTCGGATTAAAGATCCACTTGGATCCGGTTGCCTCGATTTTATTTTTCTTTTTGTGGTTGTGCTTGATTAAGTTCATCATACCACTTTATATTGTAAATATTATAATAATGTGAATATACCAACATTTAATTTTAATCTCTCGCACCTTACCCTTTTATTTCAATTCCTTTCTCCTTTATCTCTTTATTATGCTTTATCATATTATATCATATATCATTTGCTTATTGTTTACATTGTTGTTTGTTATTTCTCCTTTGTCCATTTGGATATCAAAATACTAATAAAGGATTAAACACTTAAAAGACTTGTGATTTCTAATTTCGGACTATGGTTACTATCCCTTGCTTTGGAGAACGGACTTAGACTTTAAGATATTCCCTTTGCTCAAGTTGGAATGGATTAGAAACCTCGGCCTCAAATTATTTCATTGGCCTTTGAAGATGGAAATCCAATTGTCTCAAAAATGCTTGCCATTTGGTTTGATCATTTCTTCCCTTAACTTTTATTTTCAAGTACTAGGATAGTCTCTTCATCTCTTCCCATCTTCTTCAATTTTCAAATCTCCTTCCTTTTTT
Source organism: Lathyrus aphaca (assembly GCA_963966055.1). Taxonomy (NCBI): domain Eukaryota; kingdom Viridiplantae; phylum Streptophyta; class Magnoliopsida; order Fabales; family Fabaceae; genus Lathyrus; species Lathyrus aphaca. The sequence goes on from OZ014519.1 coordinate 431,981,099, forward strand.
CAAAACTTTCTTTGTTTTCAAACTTCAAACATTTTTCTCAATTAAACCTTGACTTCGGTCATGTGCTTTTACCTTTTCATTTCATTTCCTTAAATAAATGCTAAACTACATAAGCATATCGGAACTTCTTTCTCAAAAAACTTTAAAACAATCACAACTCATTCAATTGTTTTGTGCCCTCGTGAACGTTTTCCTTTTAACCTTTTTTATGTTTAGATATGATTCATCCTTTCTAGCGGAATTATTCTCTAAAGGATGACGACTTATCTTTACATTTTAAAATCAATTCAACTCATTTGCCTTTTCACAATTTGTACCAGGAACTACGGGGTTTTGATCTCGCATTGCACTTTGTGGGTACGTAGGCATGAGACGTTCGTCTCTTCAAACACCAAAATCTTAAAAAACATTCTTCTTCTCATCTCTTCAATATTTTTTCAAGCAAACTATTTCAGACCAAAAATGTAGTAAACATTTCAAAGGGTTCCCGTAGGGTACTACGGACAAGTCAGGTGCTTAAAACCTTCCCGATTTGTAACCAATCCCCGTACCCATTCTCTGTTTGATTCTTTTAGCTTTTTAGCTTTTAAGATTCTTTAAGGTTTTGTTCGTTCTTTTTCCTTTTTCCCGTTGGAAATAAATAAAAGCGCGGTGGCGACTCTGTGTATATTGAGTTAAGTTAATCAATAGCTTACACTCATGATTTTACCGCTACAGTATGATTATGTATGTGTTAGATTGATTGAGTTTTTGTTTTGGAGAAGTTTAGAGAATGTTAGGTTTTAGGGTTTTGATGAAAATCTAAGAAATTGGTAGATTAATCGGTTGAAACTTAATATAATCGAATTATGATAGTTAATACATGTTAATGATCATGTTTGTGGAAGTTTGGTTGAGTTTTGAGGGCTTTTGGTAGGGCTGTTGCGTGACTGAGCTGCTGCTGAAATCCCAGTTCTCGCTCAGCGAGCGTTCCTCGCTCAACGAGCTTTCCAGAACATTTTTCGCTTAGCGAGCATGCTCCTCGCTCAGCGAGACCTGGAAGTTGGATTTTGTGTTTTAATTCATAACTTTTGATCCGAGTATCTATTTTTAACGTTCCACATATCGATTCGAAGCTAAAAACATGTAGAAACTAATGATGCTAAAAGATGTAATTTTTAGCCGACTTTTACCCGAATTTTCCGATAAAACGTAATTATGTTAGTTAAGGAATTATGGGATTGATTGTGGTATAGTGGCCGTTTGGTAAATAAATGCATTTCGTGAAGTGAATATGAATACATGTTGATAGTGAGAGAGTTCGTTTCCGTTTGACATAATTGATGCGAATGTGTATAGTTTGTTTGTGATTGTATGAGATGAATGTATAATTATATTGTGAATATGTATGCATTTTCAAGAATGTTGTGGGTCATTTTGCATGTGAAGCATAATGTATGCATTCTTGTGGGATTCTATGTGAATCCGTTGTAACATCATGTGCCCATGTGAGGTGTGAGAGATGATTACAACACGATTGTGTGCCCGTGTGGGGTGTGAGCAATCAGATTGTGTGCCCGTATGGGGTGTTAGCAATCCATAAACATTGTGTGCCCGTGTGGGATGTGAGCAATGAGTGATTTAATCAAAAAATGATTGTGTGCCCGTGTGGGGTGTGGGCAATCGGATTGTGTGCCCGTGTGGGGTGTGAGCAATCCATAAACATTGTGTACCCATGTGGGGTGTGAGCAATGGGTGAATATCGTATGTCCGACGGGGAGTAACTTTAGGTAACGAGCAGTGGTTCCAATAAGTTCCTGAGTGACATTGAAATGATTGAGTCAGTACCGTATTGCATTTGCATAGAGTCGTGGGTCGGTCTCTATGATTTGCATTTATCATCTATAATTGAAAATTGGTGAATAAACATGAATAATGTATGTTTATGCGGAGTAATAGAAATTTGTGAATAAACATGAATGTATATGTTTATATAGAGTGATGTGAAATGGTGAAATTGTGCATGATGAGTATGCTTGGTTTGTTTATATACATTGTGATGTGTATGTGTGATGGGTGATGAATCGTGGTGAGAATATGTATATGTGTATTTTTATGTTAAGATATATAATTATATGCATTGTTATTATGATAATATTTCTCACCCTTCTGCTGTTTTATGATGCTCTATAAGGCATTGCAGAGTAGGTTTGCTGGAGGTCTTTTTGTGAAGCGTGTCTTCATTCTTTTGGTCGGTCGGTTCTGACATGTAGCACCAGGTGTCGTACCTCGAAAAAATACGATCCTCGCGATGAACACGGAAATAACAGAGTCGCCACCTAATTCTATTTATTCTAACTAAAGAAAAGGGAGATATAGACACAACCTAATAAGGATAAGAAAATGGTCAACGAAACCACTAATCTATGTTCGGGAGTCAGTTATGCAAAGGGAAGGTATTAAGCACCCCTCACGTCCGTTGTACTAAACGGGAACCTCTTAGTCTAATTTGCGCTTAAATATTAACTTATATTATTTTCTTCTTTTAATAATTGAGTATTGCTGAAATGTTTATTTTTAAAGATGTTATCATTTGTTATGGAGAAAATATTAAATTTTTTATTATTGTGAATATGACAGAGAAATAGTTAATTTTTTATTATTGTGCTCGCGAAGGATTAAAATCCCCGTGCCTATGTATTCCCTTGTGTAATGGGAAAGTCAGAGCTTCGTATTTCGTGCGACTATGGTTTGTGTTTTTTAATGAACAATTGTTTGAAATGCTTTCTAATTGCTAAGAATTGGCTTATCTGCTCGTGATAGGAGGCTGAAGCGCTAGCTTGTTTGCAAGATAGAAAGATTTAAACAATGTTCGTTTAGAGAAACGATGTTTGACCTTTATTAAGGTGTTTTAAACGAGAGGGTGAATGAAACACAACGCGTGGGGATAGCCCATGAGTGATTGCATTCAAGAATTATGTGGAGTGCTAGACTCCAGAATTCAATTCCTTCGCTGATTAATTATGAAAATGATTTATATTTGTTGGTAAGTTTTAAATTGTTAAAGAGAGAGAAGTTGTCATCTCTAAGGGAGATATCTCACCTATTCCACCACAAACACTCGAGGAATGAAATCGAAAGAAACTTTAAACTTGGATACGAGGATCGACAAGCAATGCCACATTCTTTCTTTGAGAAATAAAATCAGAAGAAGCTTTAAACTTGGATACAAGTATCGACAAGCAATGCCACATTCTTCCTTTGAGAATAATTGTCTGTAAGATTTTGTTTGTGTCTGTGGGAGATAAAGCTAATATCTTTCCTATGGAGATGAATCATGTCTCGTCTTCGAAGGTTGATGAATTGTTTTGAATACGAAAGAGTGAATGAATTACAATCCGAGGGCTAGCCTCAAGAGTAATTCAATTCAAGAACCCGAGGAATGCTAGATTCCTGAGTTTAGTTCTTCGTATAATTAATTGTTTGATTAGGTATTTTAGGTACGGGAGGGCGAATAAACCATGTCGCGTGGGGCTAGCCCAAGAGTGATTTAATTCAAGGATTATGTGGAGTGCTAGACTGCAGAATCCAGTTCCTTCGTTATTTGATTTGTGAATTAAATGTTTGCGTTTGTTTTGGATGATTTAGGGTTTAAATTTTTAGAAACGAAGGAATAAATGAAACACAACTCGAAGGCTAGCCTCAAGAGTGGTTCATTAAAGAACTCGAGGAATGCTAGATTCCTGAGTTCAGTTCCTCGTTAATTAGATGAGTCGCGTAAAGTCATGCGGATGGCGATCACATAGATAACCGATTTACATGTGTGCAGAATGTAGGCGCATGAATTGTTTATTCGATTAATTAAGTGGATTCGATTTCTAGTTCCTAAAGGTGTTCCTAGCAATAAGAAACCGTAAAAATAAAGGCGAAAGATAAATTGCATACAAAGTAATCAGAAGAGGAATACATGATAATTTACATGGGATTGCAAAGAAATAAAGGGTATCATTGTAATTTGCCCAAGAGGAAGCGTGTGTGCAGTGTATGAATTAATCGAAACCGTTAGAACCTAATATTGTACAAAAATGTGAAAATAAAAAATAAAAAAATTAAATAAACTTAATGAGATAACGATAAAATAAATTAAGCTTATGAAATAAATAAAAAAATGAATGACCTCATATTGGTCACGTTTTTTCGGAAACGATTTATCGTGACCTTTTGTCATATCATCGGCCCAAATAAAATTAAATTGAAAAAATGAAGAAATAATAAAGAAACTAAATCATCTAATTTGAAAAAAGAAATAGAGTTTATTAAAAATGAATAAGAACAAAGGAGTTTAAAACTATTTTAAATAAGAAATAAATTATAACAACTAAATTAAGTGAGACTTTTTCAGAATCAAAATAAAAACAAAAAAACATCTAAAAAGGAAAAGTCTGCTATGGGTGTGTGCATCAGCAAAAATAAATCCTCTTAATCTTGAAAGCCCAATAAAAACATAAAACATAACAACAAGAGTGGGTGCAATGACTGTTTGGGAGTTGTTTTAGTGAAAACAAGTGGGTTGGGCCCATTTCAGCCAGAAGTAACTTACATGAACAATGAAATAAAATATAAAGAAAATAAATGGTAAAAAAACGGTAGGAGGCACTGGTAGCGTGGGTTTGCATTTTATGAGAAAATAAAATAATAATAATTAATTAAAATAAAAAATAGAAAGTAATTATAAAGAAAAGGACCGAAGGATTCATCAGGTTTTAATGAAAAGGGGAAAACATGTTCATAACCTCTTCTGCCTTTTCAAAAGTGCGATTTCAGAGAAGCAAAACAGCCACCCTCCTCAAAATTCAACGGTGGTTTCAGAACTCTCTCTCCTCTCACACTCGTCAATGGTTCTGGTGGGCGGTTCAAGCCTCACGATCTCAGTCGGTTGTCTGTCTCTCTCGCACGAGTTGTTCGCGGATTCGCGGATTCAAATTCGCGGATTTGGATGCTCGGTTTTTTCGGTGGTGGTTTGGTTGTTTTTGGGTTTGGATTGTGAGTTCAGATCGTCTCTCTTTTTCAGCGATTCATTCTTTCGTCGACGGTTTCTCCTCCAAATCATACGGTGTCTTCCTCACATATATGTTCGTCACAGTTTGTTTGATTCTCCCGCTCGACTCATTTTCACCTTATCTCTTTTATTTCTGGTTTTGATCTCAGTTTTTCCAATTTCTTCTTTTCATCTCAATCTCTTCTTCTTTCTGGATCCGTTTCTGATTTGGTGAAATGTGGTTGGTGAGTGATTTAATTTGAAGGTCGAATGAAGGGTGAGTAGCTGTTAAGAGTTCGAAGGTTTGTGTGTAAAGAGAAGATGAGGGTTGTTGTGATTCAAGGTTGGTGTTTAGGTTGAAGTATGGTTTGTTTCGTTTGCATTGATGAATATATTGATTGTAGAGCGTGGGAATGGAAGATTTGGTTTATAGTTTGTGGCTTGTGTCGATTGGTGGTGAGGGTAGTCGATGAAGAATAATGGTGAAGTGGTCGCGACGATGTCAGTGATAAAAAATGATGAATGAGGTGAAGGTTTTGTTTATATCAATTTATGTTGATGTCCTTTGTTGTTGATGTTAAGGGTGGCTGATATTGTTCTAGGATTTTTTCCTATTGTCCGGTATCTGATCCCCCCTTTTATATTTCCAGCGTCTCCCTTTTCTTTGTTTATGCCTTTTTTTTATCTGTCAAAAAGAAAAAAAAGCATCCCTGTTTTAAGTCTTGCTCTCCCTCTTTCCAATTTTCAAGCGCCTTTTTCTTCTTTCTCTAAAGTTCTCTTTTTATTGCTGATTTTTTCTTTGTGTAAAAATGTGAAAGGTTTGTAGTATAATGCAGGTAGGAGTTGTAGCAATCTAGAGGTATAGGTAGCACAGGTTGTACAGTGCATTGGGGAGTGGTATTTTTGGTCAATGATGCAGAGTTTTGTCGAAAAGTTTGTGCAGTTCTAAAAAAAAAGTTGTGATGCTGTTGTGTTGTGGGGTTATTCTACATCTAGTTTGATAAGTTACTAAAATCAGATGATCAAACCATAAAACTTAACTAATAACATTGAGGAAACTATTTTTTTTTTTATAAATTAAATTAAATTGAAATTAAAAACAAAGCAAATCAAATTAAAAACAAATTATCATTACTAATTAAACTAATATCAAACATAATTTTTTAATTTCCTTTAAAAGAAAAAGAGGTAAACTAATTTGAAATAAAGTAAATACTAAATATAATAAATTAATTGTAGATTAAAATTAAAAAAAAAAATAAAATAAAATAAAAATAAAAATAAAACTAAAAAAAATAATTAAGCATAAAGATTAAAATTTTTAATTAATGAAATAAACTTAAATTAGTATAAACTAAAATAATTATATATAAAAAAAATTCACTGAAACGAAACTCTAGGATTGATGTAATAACAATAACCAAAATTGACGGGAAAAAATGCATGATTAATGAATAAAGAGATGTTTAACTTAAAAATGCAAAAATGATCGATTATCAATATTTCGACGAAGATGCGTTAGATGAATGCAAATTTTAGAAAATTTCCGGTCAAAATTTAGGGTATGACAGCTGCCCCTATTTAATCATCTTGAACCTGAATGTACGAGTAACAGAGTTTTTTTTTTGGGACATTCAAGGTGGAGGAGGATTTAATATCAGAATACCTAAAATTTTGACCGAAAATGCAGATGAAATGATATGATATACAATGTAAAATGCAAGACAAAGACTACAACGCTACTGGGAAAGAAAATTGACACTATTGGGGATTAGACACACATGATTGGAGTACAATCCACATGAGGAATTTTCTCTTGAGTGAATCTAGATAACAACTGTCTACAAGTCCTAAGATGAAGTTCTTGGACAAATCCTATCGGAGAAGTCTTCTGCTGAGATTTAGAACATCATTTGGAAATACCTTCAGTCGAGGTATCAAAATGAACCAGAAATCTACTGTCGATATCTTGGAAAGAAAACCATCTTCCGTTGAAGTCTGCTGGAGATCTACTGTCGAGATTTACCAGAGAATCTAAGAAAGAAATAACTTTTGTCAAGATATGCTAGGAATCTTCTGTCGAGTATTAACTAAGGACACATCCGTTGCCAAATCTTCTGTCGTGATTTAACTAAGGACACAACCGTTGCGAAATCTTCTGTCGTGATTTAACTAAGGATGCAATTGTTGAGATCATAAAAGTAAATACTTTCTACCCAGGTAAACTGAAGAACTTTTACTGAGACTTGCCAAAAATAAAAGGAAACACCTTTTGTCGAGGCTTGGAAAGATATTATTTTGATAATAAACAAGGATTCACAATAAACTTCTCACCATGTCCTAGAGAAATGTCGTTTGCTTGAAAAAGTAAGTAGTTCATACCAAACTTCTCAACGTGTATTGGAGAGATTCCATTTGATATAACCCTCATCATACTTCCCTTCCTCTGAAAGGGATGCCATATAATGGAGAACAACTTCACACTCAAACTTCTCACCTTGTTTGGGAGAGATGCCATTTGACGGAAATTGGAAATTCACAACAAACTTCTCACCTTGTCTGGGAGAGATGCCATTTGATAGAACCCTCATCATACTTCTCTTCCTCTGAAAGAGATGCCATATGATGGAGAACAACTTCACACTCAAACTTCTCACCTTGTCTGGGAGAGATGCCATTTGACGGAAATTGGAAATTCACAACAAACTTCTCACCTTATTTAGGAGAGATGCCATTTGATAGAACCCTCATCATAATTCTTTTCCTCTGAAAGAGATACCATATGATGGAGAACAACTTCACACTCAAACTTCTCACCTTGTCTGGGAGAGATGCCATTTGACAGAAATTGGAAATTCACAACAAACTTCTCACCTTGTCTGGGAGAGATACCATTTGTTTGAAAAAGGTTGTTCATACCAAACTTCTCACCGTGTCTTGGAGAGATGCCATTTGGCAAACAATAATTGTTGGGATGAACAAACTGCTTGAAAAGAGACTGCCATCCGCTGATTTACTGGGAAATCCATGGACAAAACAAACTTCTCAGATAAAAAGACTGCCACTTGTAGTCAGGTATAAGTATTCCAAGAGAATGTTGCAACAACACTGCTGGAGAACAAAGTTCGTCTTCACTGGGGGAATATTTAATAAATTCTTTCTAGGAAAGTATTCAAAGGTGCAAAATAAATGCACTTTCCATCTGGAAATTCAATCATCGAAACTGTCAAAGACCAAATTCAATCCAGGAACGAGTTGGAGAGAAACTGTCAAGCAAGACACTAACCCATGAGGAATGAACTCAACTGGAGATTTATCTTATCCAAGTGTGGAAAGGAGAACTAAAGCAAAAATCTTCCACGAGGGTAAAAACTCAGTGGGGAATTAGAAAGATCGTACATTTTCTGCCTAAGGCTGACAACCCTATTGGAGGGGAAACTCATTGATTGGGGATAAACACGACCAAGGTGGATGAAGTATGCATCAATGAATGCAACATGAATATAAAGATGAATTCATTTATGATGTACATGTATGTATATGCGTTATGTTTATGCTGACAAATAGACAAAACATACACAAGAGACAAACTGGTGACGAAATAAACATCACAACAAACGGATACTCGACCAATCTCGTCAAAGTGTACGCAATCACTGAAGATAGGGTAGAGAGCCATCCATGGAATAATGTCCTGCTACAAAGCTCAAATCTCTTTGAGGAGAGAAAGATACTTCAATCGGGAAATAAACCCAAGCAAATCTTCTAACTTCAATGTCCATCAGAAGGAAACAAACATACAAACTATGTTTGCTTAGGATGAAGTAAATTTTTACTCCGTTGGGGAAGAAAATCACATTCAGCTGGAGAAGCTTGAATCAAGGCTCAATTGGGGATACTAGACTTAGTTTCTCACTGGAAGCACTAAGTAGTAAAAGGAATTCACCAAAAAATACCGAGGCATGCACCTAACATATCATATCAACTTGGCGTAAGGACCCCGTCATCTGAAGATACTTGCAAGGTAGATCACAAGAGCGTCTTGCTTAGGGAAACACGTGTTCATGCATCCACGAAATGGTTTATAAGAAGAGATCATCTCAAGAGGATTTTATAGAAGACTTGACATTCAATATGCCCTAGTGTCTTCAAACTGTTAGAGAGATTTTGTCGAATCTTGACGTAACTGCCCCAGAATAACTGTATTTGGCACAAATAAGTCTTCAATACTTATCCTTTTAGGGATGATCAAAATGTGTAAGTAATAAATTGGGAAACAACTTGCCCCTGTTTAGCAAAGTCTTCAAGCAACCTGCCCCTGTCTGGCACAGTCTTCAAGCAACCTGCCCCTGTCTGGCACAGTCTTCAAGCAACATGCCTCCGTCTAGCAAAAGTCTTCAAGCAACTTGCCCTTGTCTGGCAAAGTCGTCAAGCAACATGCTCCTGTCTAGAAAAGTCTTCAAGAAACATGCTTTTGGGGATAGTCATTCTCTAAAATGGCTGTTCAACTACTCATCAAAGTTTCATATCTCAAGATATTAAGCTCATCAATGGTACTCATACATAGGCTTCTATGATGTCAAGCAAATGCTAACAAGCAAAATGTTAATGTTGAGACTGCTAATGCAACACACATGTTTGTCTCAAAGTTTTTATTGTTTTTGAAAATATTTTCACAATAGCCTGTGACCGAATCACTATCTAGGATGTGATATTCCTTTTTTTATAAAGCCAACAGAAATTTTGAGCATAGCTCATAAGAGTCAGGAAACACTATCTCGTCGAGTGTGCTTTCAAAATAAACCCTACTTCAATTAGGACTTTTGAGGGTTGTAATGTGGTTTGGTTCACGGTTCTTAGAAACAAAGGATAAAGGCTCAAAGTTTATTTGGTGCCCACCCATTCTCCGTGATGTTCTCCAATCCTATGTTCATCTGAATTGACACATACATTTGTCTTGATAGCATAAAGATGATGCTCCAAGATCCGCTTGAAATGACAGTCATCTTATTTGTCCCCTATGGATATCAGTGATCCCTTTGACTTTGATATGGTGGTCACTAAATCTTATGGATTTGAGGACTTCTTTTGACTGATTTATTCTTATTTGGTACCTAAGTCTCCTTTTGGGTGTTTGACTTAGCCGAATTTCTTTTTTTTCTTCTTTCTTTTTTCTTATTTTTTTTAATCATTGGAAGGCTGAAAGTTGTGACTGTCAAGTCATTGGTTGTAGTGCATTCTCAGGTGGGATGTTTCATCCTATGATTTGAATGTGTAGTCAGACTAACTGAACAACTACCCTACCCCATGTTAAGCGTAAAGGTTTTGAATTATCCGAAAGAAACTCCTACTTCTAGGCTCGAAGTGGCTAACTAGGGATTAACTCCTTATTTCTCCAGTGTTTGGGGATTCGAAACAATGCATATACATCGTCAGTAGGGTTTTGTTCAAAAAGTGTTCAACTAGAGAATTTGCGCTCTAATTTCGTCATCCTCCCTCCAATTCTCTGCCTAAGCAGGAGATGGGATAATGTTGGCATTATAAAAGTAGAAAGAGCATTATGAGTGAATACGAATGGACTACTTCAAGACAAACATATTCATTGCATTAATAATTCAAAACAAATAAGTTCTTACATGCCAAAAACAAATTTATTAACAAAGAAATAAAAATACATATGAAAAATAGTGAGCGAGCTAAGCATCTGAGAAGATAAACTCCAAAGCATCAAACGATCATGTGTATTAAGGAACTGGTCCCATGTTCCGCCAACAAACTGACTTGGACATGATTCTCTTGAGTTTTTATCAGCACAAAGGCACTCCGTCCACAAGTGGGCTTCCTCCATTGAAGGTCAATACCCCGTAGTCGATCATCTCTTGAACCTTTTCTTGGAAGACTTTTCACTCTTCAATCGGATGCCCTAGTACTCCACCATGAAACTCACATCTGGTATTTGGATTGAACCAACGAGGGCGAGACCTCATGGCTCTGGTCTTTCTGGGTGTCATTATTGAGTTCCGGGAAAAATAAGACCACAATTGACTGTAAGTCATTGGGATTGGGTCAAACTGGTGGGTTTCTCCTTCAAGACTGTTTGGAGATCTCCACTGATTCTGACATCGTTGATGAGTGGAAGTAGAATTTGGCTGACGCTAAGAAATAACCAAATCTTGGATCAAAGAAAATAGTTTTCCTTTACCGATCTTCAAGCTATGAATATCTTCTTGGAGTTCATTGTTCTCCTGCACAAGGTTGTCTACTAAAGTCTTCGTTGTAGTCGAGAATATCCCCACATGGTTTCTCAAAGTAGTGACTTCATCTCTAAGCTCTCTGTTTTATTGCTCAAGTTGGTCCATCTTTCTCTGGTGACTGGTCGAGTACTGTTGGCTGTCGGAGAATAAGACATGTGTGAGTTGGATTGTTGGGATATGATATGCAATGCAAATGCAAATGATATGAGAATGAATGCAAAGCTTAGAATCACAAATACAATCAGTTCCAGAGTTGGAGTATGAAGGCAAGATGTTGGATCCAAGGTATCACAAGTAACTGGGAGTCTCCTAACTGGTAAGCCTTAAGTGGAAAGTTCTTGATTCTTTACCCATAAAGCCCACCCACAGGGTAGCTTCTACGGTGATGGTATAAGGATACTCAAGGTCACAGAAATTTATCGTATTAACGCCCCGCCGCAGGCTAACTGCATTATGACGATAATGACGATAAGGTCTACCTTGAGTGGAGTTCTCATGCTAGGCCCACGAAGGGGCGAGCCCTTGGAGAGTAACATTACACAACTGCCAATTTTGAAACTGGTTCTAGGGGGTCCCAGAGTCACAACCCTTTCATGAATTAGGTCATGCGACAGGCTAGCTGTGTTGTGACAAGATCTACGAAAAGTCTAACTATCTGGGGGAGCTTTCATGCTAGGCCATCAAGAAGCGAGTTCTTGGAGACTAACACTAATAACATCCAATTCTAACTTAGATGTTCCCTCTTCTTTTTCAAAACTCAAGTATAAAGCTTCACCCGTGAAGTAACCCCAAGATCCAACAGGCGAAGATAATAATGAGCAAATATAAAGAAGAAGAAAGCAATAAATAAGTATATAAAATATCAATAGTAAATAATGAAGACAATCAAAAGAAATTAGCAAACAAACGCAAACTATCCTAAGTTAGGCTCAACTCTCTTATGCACAAGGCATGCATGGTCCCCAACAGAGTCGCCAACTATCGTACCTCGAAAAAATACGATCCTCGCGATGAACGCGGAAATAACAGAGTCGCCACCTAATTCTATTTATTCTAACTAAAGAAAAGGGAGATATAGAAACAACCTAATAAGGATAAGAAAATGGTCAACGAAACCACTAATCTAAGTTCGGGAGTCATTTACGCAAAGGGAAGGTATTAAGCATCCCTCATGTTCGTTGTACTCAACGGGAACCCCTTAGTCTAATTTGCGCTTAAATATTAACTTATATTATTTTCTTCTTTTAATAATTGAGGATTGCTGAAATGTTTGTTTTAAAGATGTTATCATTTGTTATGGAGAAAAGATTAAATTTTTTATTATTGTGAATATGACGGAGAAATAGTTAATTTTTAATTATTGTGCTCACGAAGGATTGAAATCCCCGTGCCTACATATTCCCTCGTGCAATGGGAAAGTCAGAGCTTCGTAGTTCGTGCGACTACGGTTTGTGTTTTTTAATGAACAATTGTTTGAAATGCTTTCTAATTGCTAAGCATTGGCTTATCTGCTCGTGATAGGAGGGTGAAGCGCTAGCTTGTTTGCGAGATAGAAAGATTTAAACAATGTTTGTTTAGAGAAAAGATGTTTTACCTTTGTTAAGGTGTTTTAAACGAGAGGGCGAATGAACCACAACGCGTGTGGCTAGCCCAGGAGTGATTGCATTCATGAATTATGTGGAGGGCTAGACTCCAGAATTCAATTGCTTCGCTGATTAATTATGAAAATGATTTATATTTATTGGTAAGTTTTAAATTGTAAGAGAGAGAGAGAAAGAGAGAGAGAGAGAGAGAGAGAGAGAGAGAGAGAGAGAGAAGTCGTCATCTCTAAGGGAGATATCTCACCTATTCCACCACAAACACTTGAGGAATGAAATCGAAAGAAACTTTAAACTTGGATATGAGGATCGACAAGCAATGCCACATTCTTTCTTTGAGAAATAAAACTGGAAGAAGCTTTAAACTTGGATACGAGGATCGATAAGCAATGCCACATTCTTCCTTTGAGAATAATTGTTTGTAAGATTTTGTTTGTGTTTGTGGGAGATAAAGTGAATATATTTCCTATGGAGATGAATCATGTCTCGTCTTCGAAGGTTGATGAATTGTTTTGAATACGAAAGAGTGAATGAATTACAACCCGAGGGCTAGCCTCAAGAGTAATTCAATTCAAGAACCCGAGGAATGCTAGATTCCTGAGTTCAGTTCTTCGTATAATTAATTGCTTGATTAGGTATTTTAGGAACGAGAGGGCGAATAAACCACGTCGCGTGGGGCTAGCCCAGGAGTGATTTAATTCAAGGATTATGTGGAGTGCTAGACTCCAGAATCCAGTTCCTCCGTTATTTGATTTGTGAATTAAATGTTTGTGTTTGTTTTGGATTATTTAGGGTTTAAATTTTTAGAAACGAAGGAATAAATGAAACACAACTCGAAGGCTAGCCTCAAGAGTGGTTCATTAAAGAACCCGAGGAATGCTAGATTCCTGAGTTCAGTTCCTCGTTAATTAGATGAGTTGCGTAAAGTCGTGCGGATGTCGATCACATAGGTGACCGACTTACGTGTGTGCATAATGTAGGCGCATGAATTATTTATTTGATTAATTAAGTGGATTCGATTTCTAGTTCCTAAAGGTGTTCCTAGCAATACGAAAACGTAAAAATAAAGGCGAAAGATAAATTGCGTACAAAGTAATCGGGAGAGGGATACATGATAATTTACACAAGATTGCGAAGAAATAAAGGGTATCGTTATAATTTGCCCAAGAGGAAGCGTGTGTGTAGTGTATGAATTAATCGGAACCGTTAGAACCTAATATTGTACAAAAATGTGAAAATAAAAAATAAATAAATTAAATAGACTTAATGAGATAACCATAAAATAAATTAAGCTTATGAAATAAATAAATAAAATGAATGGCCTCATATTGGTCACGGTTTATCGGAAACGATTTATCGTGGCCTTTTGTCATATCATCGGCCCAAATAAAATTAAATTGAAAAAATGAAGAAATAATAAAGAAACTAAATCATCTAATTTGAAAAAATAAATAGAGTTTATTAAATATGAATAAGAACAAAGGGATTTAAAACTATTTTAAATAAGAAATAAATTATAACAACTAAATTAAGTGAGACTTTTTCAGAATCAAAATAAAAATAAAAATAAAAAAACATCTAAAAAGGAAAAGTCTGCTATGGGTGTGTGCATGAGCAAAAATAAATCCTCTTAATCTTGAAAGCCCAATAAACACATAAAACATAACAACAAGAGTGGGTGCTGCGACTGTTTGGGAGTTGTTTAGTGAAAACAAGTGGGTTGGGCCCATTTTAGCCAGAAGTAACTTACATGAACAATGAAATAAAATATAAAGAAAATAAATGGTAAAAAAACGGTAGGAGGCGCTGGTAGTGTGGGTTTGCATTTTATGAGAAAATAAAATAATAATAATAAATTAAAATAAAAAATAGAAAGTAATTATAAAGAAAAGGATCGAAGGATTCATTAGGTTTTAATGAAAAGGGGGAAAATATGTTCATAACTTCTTATGCCTTTTCAAAAGTGCGATTTCAGAGAAGCAAAACAGTCACCCTCCTCAAAATTCAACGGTGGTTTCAAAACTCTCTCTCCTCTCACGCTCGTCAATGGTTCCGGTCGGCGGTTCAAGCATCACGATCTCAGTCGGTTGTCTGTCTCTCTCGCATGAGTTGTTCGCAGATTAGGATTCGCGGATTCAGATTCGTGGATTTGGATGCTCGATTTTTTTCGGTGGTGGTTTGGTTGTTTTTGGGTTTGGCCTGTGAGTTCAGATCGTCTTTCTTTTTCAGCGATTCGTTCATTCGTCGACGGTGTTGGTGTAAGCCCTAGAGGCCAATACTTTTTGGTACTTGTATCGGATTATTCGTTTAATAATAAAAGGCATTTCTTTATTATGTTTGTCTTTCAGAATAATAAAGTCCCTAGAATAGTTAGTCTGTTTAATGAAATGTTAAGTGTGACTTAATCATGAGATCCCATTAAACATAAAGACATTATTCTTAAAATATCCGTAGTCAAGCTTTATTGCAAAGTGGGATAACATTAAAGCATTGAGACTATTATGAAGATAGACTGATGATCACATCTCATGGATCATGGATAAAGAGTTATCAAGTCTTGACATAGGTATAAATATTAGGAGTAATATTTATACCGGATTGACCCGCTATGAGAATACTACATAGTATGTTATGCAAAGTGTCATAAGTTATTATCATGGTGATAATGGTGTATTACCACCCTTCGACCTGAAACCACTATGGACCCTAGATGTAGAGTCGGGTGCTTTATTGCTGATCAAACATTATCCGTAACTGGATGATCATAAAGACAGTTGATGGGCACTCCACGAAGCATGCTGAGGGACATGAGTGTCCTAGATGGAATTTGCCAATCCTGCATAACAGGAGAAATGTCTAAGGGCCCAATATTGAACTGGACAAGGATGACACAATGTATGCCTTGTGTTCAATATAGACATAGGGGCAAAAGGGTAATTGTACAAACATATATTATCACGAAAAAGGTTTTGTCAGATCACATGACATTTTCGTGACTTGGGTAGCAGTGATGTGTTGCTAGATACCGCTCACTGTTTATTATGTTAAATATATAATTTAATATAATTACCAATGTTACGAAATCCTACAGGGTCACACACATAAGGACAGTTTGATGAGAGATAGAGAAATCAAAGGAACACCGTAAGGTACGGTGCACTTAAGTGAAAATAGAAATTCGGATAATATAATAATAATTATTGTTATTTTATAATGGTTATAAAATAATAATAAAATAAATATATTTATTATAATAATAGTTATTATAATAATATATAATATTATTATGGATCATGTGAATTGGGCTTTTAGCCCGCAGCCCACAAGAGAGTCTATAAAAGGAACCCTTGTGATGAAGCTTTCACTTGATGCAATTTCGTTTTTGATTCTCTTTTCTCACTCAAATAATCCCGTTCATAAGTAGCTAGCACTGTGACCGGAAGCTGTTCGTGTGGACTGAGTAGAGGCGTTGCACTTCATCAACGCTTGTGATCGCTGCATCAAAGATTTGAATCGCCACAAAGAGGTAACGATTCTATCACTGACCATGCTCATTCGTAAGGATCACTAAAGGAAATTTTTGTTTTCCGCTGCGTTTATATCGCAATTTTCCTTCAGACAGTTTCTCCTCCAAATCAAACGGTGTCGTCGTCACGTATCTGTTCATCATAGTTTGTTTGATTCTCCCCATCGACTCATTTTCGCCTTATCTATTTTACTTCTGGTTTTGATCTCAGTTTTTCCAATTTCTTCTTTTCATCTCAATCTCTTCTTCTTTCTGGATCCGTTTCTGATTTGGTGAAATGTGGTTGGTGAGCGATTTAATTTGAAGGTCGAATGAAGGGTGAGTAGTGTAACACCCCAAAATTTGCCCTCTCATTTTCATGCCATTTAGCATATCCTTTCATACATTGCATTTCATTTAGATCACAATTGCATCATAAAAATACATGAACATACATATCCATTTGAGATTTCATAGGTTGCGACTGCCCTTTATTTCTTCATGCGGAACGTGCACAAGAATCTCAGAAGAAGCCAAAAGTTCTCGGTTGATTCAGAGGAGTTTAAGCAGAAAATTAGTTTTATGGTGCAGTTTGCAAAAGTTGCAACTTATGCTCGGAAACTCATTTTGGCTTGAAACTCAATAGTTTAGACTGTTTCTGTATTCTCTACAACTTTTGTGTTCGGCTCGGAGGCCAATTCATCAAGGAAAATGGCGGGAATTATTTGTTTTTGAAATTTCAGTTTCGCTGATTAACTGTGCTAGCGGTATTCAAGAGTTCGTAAATTTTGATTGGGTCAACATGTCTGAGAGATCATATGCCAAAAGTTCCGTCTTAGATATCCTTTCCAACTTTTGGGTTTTGGCCGATAACTAATTCTTTGAAGAATATCTTCGAATGTGCGAGTTTTTAGAGTCGACATAGTGAAAACAGTGCTGAACCGATGAGTTTTGAACACTAAAAAAATTCATAACTCGTGGCTCGCTCATCGAATTGATGTTATTCTGGTGCCTAAAATTCCTTTTAGATGTTATCTTCATTATGTGAATTCAGTTTGGGTTAGGTCCAAGCGGAAGGATCCCGAAAACGCGAATTACCAGTAAGGTTCTTTGATGCAGTGCACTGTCTATCAAATTATGTAAAATTCATAACTCGGTCAATTTTCATCGGATTGCACCCGTTCTTTAGGCGTTGGTTCAAAAATTTTATTTTCTTCAAAGCGCGAGTTTGAACAGTGCTCCAAAGATTATCGTTTTGGTTTATTTCAAAAACCTGAAGTGCTGAACCGAAGAAAAAGGCTGAAAGTGATTTCACGAGAAAATTCATATCTCCCTCTTTGTTTGTCCGGTTGAGCTTACATTTTAACACCAGGTCACTTACTCATATATCTACAACTTTTCTGACAAAGCCGAGTCGAGATTATGCTCCTAAGAGGTTGACCTCGTCACATTTTCAAGTAGCGGACACCAAATAAGCTGAAAAAACAACTTATTCAGTAATGTCTTGAAGCTTAAACGTATCGATTGCACTCGATTTTGATCATATGATGTCCGTTCTTTTTGCATTGCAACCGTGATTCAGAGGCGGATGATGTTGTGGAAGGCTCATAGTCGAAATTTCTTGCCGAAGATATTTTTATTTTCACTTAAGCCAAAATTCTATCTTTTGTCTTTCATTTTACACTCCACTATATATTCTTTTGAGCCACAAAAATTCATAACTCCAATCACAATTTACAAACACCAAAAAAATCTCACAAACTCTCTCTAAAGGACTGAAGTTTATTCTCTCAACTCTTTCTCAAGAACACAACAACAACTTCATCAAGAACTCAAGAACACAACAATTCCGATCAAGCTTCCGGTAGCCGAGCCGCCACGAACCACCACCTCCGATCAACTTCACCACCGTGCGACTACCATCTTACGCCGCCGGAAGCCACACGGCCTCTCCTCCTCTCCTCCGTTCATAATCGCGTCTCACATCCTCCGGATTCACAATTTCTTCATCGATTCTTCATTCGGCAAGCTTCTTAAACTTTAATTCATGAATAATTGTTGAATTGTTTCTTGAATTGAATTTTGAAGTTGAATTAATCTTTTGGAGATTATGTGTGTTAATTCATGATTTGATTATTGATTGATTCTTGATTAATTTATCCTAATAACTTTTGTGGTGCATAATTGAAAAAGCTTGGTAAAGTTGACATAGAATAATCGCTGCATGTTAGGTGTTTGACAAAATTCCTAAGCGAGCTAATTATTATGACTTGATATTAATTGAAGTGCTTGAATTTTGAATTCATGCTTGTTTCAATGTGTAAATTCGGAATAGGATAGGTTGAGGCTTAATTGTTGATGTTGTTCATGTGCCGCGTGTCGAAAAATGCGTTTTGGTTATAACTTCCTAACCGTAGCACGTTTTTGCGAATGCGAATAGTGTAATTTTACTTTGTTGATTATGCCGGAGCCATTGGTGAACTTTTTAGTCGATTTCGAACAACTTTTTTTTGGCTATTTTGCTACTGCCAGCCGATGAAATTGGCCAAAAAGTCACACTTCCGAGCGGAATTTTCAAAAATCGATTGCATATTTGAATCCGTTGGCATGTTTGCAAGTTACCATGCGATTTTCGTTCAATTCCGAGTCGGTGATTTTTGACGTGTTTTTTCGTTTTAAGGCTTTTTAAGTTCGGTTAGGTGCGATTTTGATGCATTGATCTTGTTTTGACTTGTACTTATGTTTGTTGATCATTTTCCATTCATTGCATATAAATTTTCTCGATTCCGGGTTGAGTTTGCATGTTGTTTATGTTAGTGCATAAGTGCTGCCCCGTTTTGAAACATAAATTTCAATGCATGTCCATGGCTCATATATTCATCTTTCTACTTGATTTTGAGTTGTGAGGCATAGGTGCAACTTCTAGTTGCACCTCTTTTTGGTTTCTAATGCGTTTGTTGAGTTCATGCAAGGTTCTCGCAAAGATCTTAACGACGGTCGTTTGGTTGGTATTCCACTTTATTTGTGGGATACCTTTGGATTCAAATGATATTTTGTGTCGTTGTTTTAGTTTCGATTATGGTGGATCTTTACAAAGCAGATATGGAAGATAAGCATTTATTTTGCTTATGGAGATCACAAGACATTTCTTGAAGTTTTTTTGGTTTTCTTCTATGTGAAGAATCGACACTTCGATCAAGTAAGTAATTTCGACTTCCTCCACTTTAAAGCACAATTCTAGTCATATGTAGCTTAGGATCATATAACTTAAGGTGCATATTGAGCCCTCTCACCTGAGCCACTGGATTTATTTGTGATATATATTGATATGTGTCGATTTCGGAGCTTAGGGATTAGGTTACGGATTATAGGATTCACTTCCTTTCACTTCCCCTTAAAACACCATTTTTTCCTGTTTCGTCGCAATTATTAAAAATAGTTTTAGGTGGGATAAAATTCTGGGAAAATTCATGAGTGATCCTTATCCTCTTAATTAAATTTTCATATTTTTTTATTCCAGGTTTGATTGATTTTAGTAATTAATTTGGATGTTTCATTCTAAGCTGTCCAAAAAGGAATGATATTGACATAAGAGACCAAAATCCAATTTTTACCATAGGTATGAGACCTATTTTTTGTGTGTGATTAAACACTAGAATTGGTTACATTTTGATGCTACTTAGGAATTTTTTTTATAATTTTTGGTGCCATTTTTGATCCGCTTTGTGGAGTTGTTTTTCGGCGATCATGCCTTGTTATCTTGCTCATCAAGTAATTGTTTTGGAACTTTGGTACATAATTTTGTGAAATACTTTTAGACCATGTTATATAATAATTTCAAAATTCCAGGGATTTAATTTCATAATTTTTAAATCCTTTTTGCTATTTTTTCATGCCACCTAGATCATAGGTTGAGTTATGTGCTTATTTGTCACATATCCTAGGATTTAGCAAGGTATTCATGCCATTGACTTGAGAGACTTTTTGGTAACTCTTAGGAGTTAATTATAGGTCACTTTCAAGACCTTAATTCCAGTTATAATTCACTTTTTGAACCATATCCATTTGGTTTGTTTTTGTGTTCCTAAGTGCATTCTTATGTGAACTAATTTTAACCTAAACTCATTTCTCTTCTCCTCTAATTGTTAACATGAATTATGTCAGAATCATTAATGACAATCCATGCATTCTAATTGCATACCATAAATTGTATGCTACTGACCCATAATCATTTTATGCATATTCATATGTCATTTATCTTTAACTTGCATCCTTAGTGATCTTATGCGATGTTTGCTCCATTTCTTCTCACATCTTCTTCTCCTTGCTCCATATGCTTACACCATTACATCCATGATGATATGTTCATTAATCCTCATTCATAAACATTCACTACTGACTTTTATGTTCATTTCATGTATTAATTCATGCTTGTAAGCCATACGCATCCATACTTCATTAATAAACCCTAATTTTCATTTAGGTGAACTTAGGTGAACGTTTTGTACATAGTTTGACATAGTTTGAATTTGTGAGGTATCCTAGCATCCTTAGGGACCTATAGCATGTAGCTACTGACTTTATAAGTCATGTAACCTTTAGGTACCTTCACCTTTAGACTTAGGTCTTACTTTGAACCCTAGTTCCATTCTAGGACGTTTATGGCACTTAATCGCTTTTATGCTTTGATTTTACTTTCAATATGCATTGTCATGCTAACCTTTGTTTTGTAGGGGGGGGGGAGATTGAGGTAAGCCTTACTTCATTCCTATCTCTTATGCATTATAATTGCATTTGTTTCACATATTATGCTTGTGCTTGTATAGGCTTCCCCATTTTTAGAACCAACTTAACTTCCTTAGGAAGTAAGTTGAGTTCTAATTCTCTTTTCTTCTTTTCCTTTTCTCCCTTAGGATTAGAAAACTTCACAAACCATTAGGATCTCCCTTTTATATATGAGATAATTTAGGGTTGTGTCTTAGTCCCCTTAGTGTTTGTCCTTTCTCATTTGAGTCTTCTTTTCTCATCTTCAAACAAAATAAAAAAATACTTGATAAATGCATGAAAAAATCTCTTGTGTATAGCCTTATTCCATGGGGCACTTGCATTCATTCCATCTTGGAATAGTGTAGACTTGTCTAGCATGATGTACAAGTCTTATCAAGAGGTTATTTCACAAAGAAAAATCTAAAAGACATTTCTTCACAAAAGCTACAAAAACATGTAATAAAGTTCAACAAACTAGTGAACTTAGACCCTAATCCTTGGAAACAAGTCTTGGATAAATTCTCCTTACTTGGTGTGCTTGTTATATTATTCCATCTTGTAATGTAGTAGCAAGTACACATTCCATGGAAAAGAGTTTGAATTCACTTCCTTGTGCCAAATTCATACAAAACTATTAAAAAGCGAACAATAAACAATAAGCGACTTTCCTGCGGGAACTTCTCTTTTCATCTCATTCACTCATAACGCGAACTTGGGACGACTTGTCTCGCATGCAAGATGGTAAACGCACTCGTACCAGACGAGCCTGCAACACCTGAGCATAGACATACGCAGTTCCAGCTATAAAAAACACAAACAAATAGTTCCCGCCTTAGTTAGGAGAACTACGTCGACTCTGATCCTCATTTTCCCGATGAGGTACGTAGGCAGCGGGGTAGGGCCCGTTCGAGCACATTCTTTATTTTCCCTACATTTCCCCCTTTCTTTTCATTCTCTTTTTTTCCAGTTCCTTTCTCATTCCATTCCAGTAGCAATTCTTTTGTTCAGCAGTTTATTTCTCACCCTTTGAAACAAACAAACAAGCGTGGATCTCGTCAGGTACAACGAACGATTTGGGGGGCTAATACCTTCCCATTTCGTAACCGACTCCCGAACCCAGATCTTTGGTTCGCATGACCTTGTCCTTTCCTTCTTCCTCGGGTTTGTGCAGAATTACCTTTCCCATTCATTCGAGATAAAAATGCCTGGCTGACGACTCTACCTTTTCCGCGCCACTTTTGCGTTTGTACTTGGATGAAAATCCCGGAGCGACAAGTAGCAGTTAAGAGTTCGAAGGTTTGTGTGTAAAGAGAAGATGAGGGTTGTTGTGATTCAAGGTTGGTGTTTAGGTTGAAGTATGGTTTATTTCGTTTGCGTTGATGAAGATATTAATTGTAGAGCGTGGGAATGGAATAGTTGGTTTATAGTTTGTGGTTTGTGTCGATTGGTGGTGAGGGTATTCGATGAAGAATAATGGTGAAGTGGTCGCGGCGATATCGGTGATAAAAAATGATGAATGAGGTGAAGGTTCTGTTTATATAAATTTCTGTTGATGTCCTTTGTTGTTGATGTTAAGGGTGGCTGATATTGTTCTAGGATTTTTTCCTATTGTCCGGTATCTGATCCCCCCTTTTATATTTCCAGCGTCTCCCTTTTCTTAGTTTATGCCTTTTTTTTATCTGTCAAAAAGAAAAAAAAAGCATCCCTGTTTTAAGTCCTGCTCTCCCTTTTTCCAATTTTCAAGCGCCTTTTTCTTCTTTCTCTAAAGTTCTCTTTTTTATTGCAGGTTTTTTCTTTGTGTAAAAATGTGAAAGGTTTGTAGTATAGTGCAGGTAGGAGTTGTAGCAGTCTAAACGTATAGGTAGCACAGGTTGTACAATGCATTGGGGAGTGGCATTTTTGGTCAATGATTCAGAGTTTTGAGGAAAAGTTTGTGCAGTTCTAAAAAAAAAGTTCTGATGTTGTTGTGTTGTGGGGTTATTCTACATCTAGTTTGATAAGTTATTAAAACCAGATGAACAAACCATAAAACTTAACTAATAACATTGAGAAAACTATATTTTTTTATAAATTAAATTAAATTGAAATTAAAAGCAAAGCAAATCAAATTAAAAACAAATTATCATTACTAATTAAACTAATATCAAACATATATTTTTAATTTCCTTTAAAAGAAAAAGAGGTAAACAAATTTGAAATAAAGTAAATACTAAATATAATAAATTAATTGAATTAATTGTAGATTAAAATTAAAAAAAAAATCTAAATAAAATAAAATAAAACTAAAAAAAACAAATTAAACATAAAGATTAAAATTTTTAATTAATTAAATAAACTTAAATTAGTATAAACTAAAATAATTATATATAAAAAAAATTCACTGAAACGAAACTCTAGGATTGATGATAATAACAATAACCAAAATCGACGAAAAAATTGCATGATTAATGAATAAAGAGATGTTTAACTTAAAAATGCAAAAATAATCGATTATCAATATTTCGACGAAGATGTGTCAGATGTATGCAAATTTTAGAAAATTTCCAGTCAAAATTTAGGGTATGACACCGGGCAGCTAGGGTTGGCTTGATGCCTTTTTGTGATGCATTTGTATATGTATCTTGGTGATGAATGTTTATGTAAACATGAGTTATTGGTGAATCAAACTTGATTATATATATATATATATATATATATATATATATATATATATATATATATATATATATATATATATATGTTTGATATTGATTAATGTTTAGTTTTCGCTGTTATAAGAATGTTGAATATGAGGGTAAGGATTAAATCCCTTTGTTGCAAGTTACCCCATTGTTGCATATCGTTATATAAGCAGATGTTGGATGTTTTAATTTCATGTATAATGTGACATGCCTCTTTTATACAATGTTTAAACTATACTCTGATGAAATTGTATTATGTGCCTAAATGATTAATTGATTATTTGGTGGTATAGAAAGGGGGTATTACATTAAGTGATATCAGAGCTTTGTGTCGATCCAGTGTCGATTAAGTTGTGTCTGTCTTGTTGTTGTGATGGTTGAACTGTTGTTTACCATTGTTATTGTTTTTGGGAATAATCAGAATATGGTTGGTAGAAATGACAATGCGATAGCTGCTGCTTTGGAAGCAATGGCTAGGATGGTGCAGGGTGCTCCGAATGTGAATGCTAATGATGAGTTCAGGAAGAATCAACCACCGATCTTCAAAGGAAGATTTGATCCTGATGGTGCTCAAGTTTGGTTGAAAGAGATTGAAAGAATCTTCAGAGTTATGGACTGTGCTGAAGAGAGTAAGGTGAGGCTTGGATCTCACATGCTGAAGGAAGAAGGTGATGATTTGTGGGTCGGTAGAAGTCAAGCTCTTGAGGAAGAAGATGAAGAGATAACTTGGGATGTTTTTCGTGCTGAGTTCTTGGGGAAGTATTACACTGAAAGTGTGAAAGGGAAGAAGGAGATGGAGTTACTTGAACTGAAACAAGGTAGTATGTCTGTGGTGGACTATACTGCTAAGTTTATGGAGTTAGTTCAATTTCATCCTCATTATGCTGCTACTACCGAGTGTAGAAGGAATGTTGTGAAGTGTTTCAATTATGGAGAAGTGGGTCACACTAGTACTAAGTGTACTAAGCCGAAGCAAGCTCAAGCGGGCGGAAATGTGTTTGCATTAGCAGGGAAGGACACTACTAGTGCAGACCGTTTGATTAAAGGTACATGCTTTATTAATAGTATGCCTTTAGTTACTATTATTGATACGGGAACGACTCATTCGTTCATTTATCTTGAGTGTGCTAAGCGTTTGAATTTTTTTATGTCTTCTTGGGGTGGTGAGATGGTTATTGAGATTCCTGCTTCAGGGTCGGTAACTACTTCTTTGGTGTGCGTAAGTTGTTCCTTGACCATGTATGGTAAAGATTTTGTTATGGATTTAGTTTGTTTGTCGTTGAAGGGTTTGGATGTAATCTTGGGTATGAACTGGTTGCAATTTAATCGAGTTCATATAGATTGCTATCATAAGATAATAAGGTTTCCTTCTTTGGATGATGATGAAGATGAGAGTTTCCTATCCACTAAAGAGTTGAAGAAAATTTTAGCAGACAAAGCTTAATTGTTCGGTTTGTTTTCATCATTGTCGGTGGAGAGTGAAGTTGAACTCAATGGGTTCCCAATGGTGTGTGATTTTCCAGAAGTGTTTCCGGAGGATATTAAGGATGTACCGCCGGAAAGAGAAGTTGAGTTTTCTATTGATCTAGTTCCGAGTACTAGATCGATTTCGATGGCACCGTATCGTATGTCAGCATCAGAGTTGGTAGAATTGAAGAGGCAATTGAATGAATTGTTGGACAAGAGATTTTTTAGGCCAAGTGTTTCTCCTTGGGGTGCTCCGGTATTGTTGGTAAAGAAGAAGGATGGGAGTATGCGGTTATGCATTGATTATCGATCGTTGAACAAGGTGACAATTAAGAACAAGTATCCGCTTCCAATGATCGATGATTTGATGGACCAATTGGTTGGTGCACGTGTTTTTAGTAAGATTGATTTGAGATCAGGATATTGTAAACACCCCAAATTTGACCTCACTCATTCACACCATGGCTTGTGATCATTTCATATGCATAAACTCAATCATAGCATCTCATACCGCATTTTCGATTCATTGCATTGGTTCAAAGTCATTTGCATCTGGGGTTTGTGATCTGAGCAATCCAAAAGCTTCAAGAGCCACTCCAAAGGTCATCAATGTTCAAGCATCATATTGTATGCCCCCAAAGTCAAAAATGCCAAAGAATCACAAGAACTGAAAATGGCATGGAAACGGAGCCAGGTTATGTGGTTCGTGCATATCAAGTTTCATGAAGAAATTCCAGGGGGAAGGCGTCTAATCAAGAGATGACTTCTTGAACAAGTAAGTACAGAATCAGGGTATCTGAGGCTCTCAATGACCCGAACAAGGGGTGTTCTTCGTCATTTTGATTGCGTATGGTCTTTACTTGATCATAGAGGATGCCAGAAGTTCACAAGACTGAAGAATTTCGAGCCACTTTGCAAAATTGCCTTGAATTGGAGAACCTGCAAATTCTCATGGCAAGCCTTTATGTGGCTTCAATGCGACCTTTGATCATCACGCAAGCATAAATCAGGGCCTTAAATCCTGAACGCCACAAAGAACCTCCAAGTTTCACGACTTATGCTTCGAGAAGCTACAACGGGGCCAGGCTTGTACCAATTTGCAAAAGCTCATGTGGCCATGCCTCTACTCATTGCAATTCCCCAAGATCTGATCCATAGGCCTGAGCCACACCAGTTATTCTTACTCATCAAAGGCCTTACAAATACGTTTCCCGCGAAACATTCCAATCAACTGGAGTCTCATTGATGTTTAAGCGTCACTAAGATTTCAAAGCAGTTTTGAGTTTATTTTGAATATTTAATTTGATAGGCCGTGGTTTAACTTGTTACAAGTATGGTTTCTTTGTTTCATTGTTTTCGAACCTAAGGAAGATGGCTGGTTGGAATTGATTCTTTGAAGGAAAGGAGGAAAGGAATCTCATGGTATTGTATTGGATTCAGATTCAAACGGCATTTCATGGGCCTTTTGTGGTGTTATGTGTAATTGGGAGTATGTTGGATTTGGATGCACATATGTTTGGAGTTATGGTTCATTTGTTGTTGCTATGTGTTACTCAAGGTACATTGTTTTCAAGCGTGTTAATGTTGATATTGTCCAAGTTTTACAAGATATTGAAATCTTGATTGGTGCATTGTCAAAATAAATGAAAATGAAAACCGAAGACAATAAGATTGAAGAATATAAATGTATAACATTTTGTGTTAATTAGTGAAGGCTCAAGGCCATGTTCCAAAAAGTCCTATCTACACTTCAAACATCCATTGCTATCCCAATACTTGTTCATGTTACAAATTCTGGTTCTATTTGTTACGAACTCATGGCAGTGCAAATTAAAAGGAATTCCAAATCCAATCCTATGAGGAAGCAATCAAGAAAATGAATCATATACTTGCTGAGTCAGAGAAAACTCAATTGTTAGATAGTTCCCCAGTGGACAGATCTGCAAATAAAATGAATAAATCTGGTGAACCACCTTCTCTTAGTGCTGCAGCCAAGGATATTGAGATGCCCTTACCACCTTTAGCTCTCTCTCCATTACAAAATGGAATCAGACCGTGCAATGTTTCTGAAGTATTGGTAGACATGGTTGATACAATCAGACCTCTTGCTCTAAATCAAAAACGTGTAATAGAACTAAGTCAGCTTTCATCACCTTTGCTAGCTGCTGTAGCAGTACCTGAACTGCGCCAGGCTTTCAGCAACCTTATTGAAGGTGCTTTACTGCGTGCACATGTTGGAGGAGAGGTTGCAATTGTGTCTAATGCTACACTGGATGGCGATACCCTCGTATGTATTGATGATGACGGACCTGATATGCACTATATGACGCAGATGCATTCACTCACGCCATACGGACAAGAACTCTTGGCTGAAGGTATGTTTGAAGACAATGTGACATGGAACTTTGTTGCTGGGCTGACTACTGCCCGTGGGATACTGGAGAGTTATGGCTGTGTCGTACGGATTATATCACCTCGGACCAAAGTTGGTCCGCTTGGGGCTGAGGGAACCGCTGCAATGTCACAATTGTGCTATAAATCCAGAAGAAAAGTTTCATTACAATTTCAAAGCTGACAGGCCTGGAACATATTTTTACCATGGACACTATGGAATTCATCAAGTTCACAGGAGGGTCATCAGGCTCAAATGTCGTAGCAAGGCATAAGAGGCTCCCGGAGTTAGATTAGAATTGATGGCTTTCCGTACCTGCAAAACGGAAAGAGATAGTTAATAGACTGGCCAGCAAACTCAGCAAATACACATCAGCAACAATCAGAAATGATGAACCAAGGCTACAGCAATAACAGTCAGGAATTGACGCCGGCAATGACGTCAACAGCGGCAACAATCTCCTGCAACGTATTCTCCACTTCTGCCCCTTCATTTCGTCAAAATCAACAAATGAATTCCCAATCCTTCAACTCTCTCTGACTGTCCCATTTCGCTCTGCCCGATTCTCGCGCAACTGTTTTCATCTCTCTCATTTCTTAATTTCACATCTCAATCTTTCATTTCATTTTCCGTGTTCCTCTGCTGTGGATTACGAAAATGGTTGGAAGTGTTGATGTTTTGGCTGATGATTTAAACATTAACAAACCAGTTGATCTATTGCCGGATGACTTTGATGTATCCGCCATTATCAAAGATCCTGTGCCTCCTGTAGTCGCAGACATTGTTGGCAAGGTGGAAACTCAGTTTGATGCAGGAAATGAGAAAAGAGTAATAGTTCTGAAAAAATATTCATACCTCGTGTCTTGAAGTCACAGAGCCAGAAGATGATGATGTTATTACTGGGAATCGTGATGCTCATACGGCAAGTGTGTTGGCCAGATACAGAAAATCTTCAACAGAAAGAACAAAGTATCATTTGGGCTACCCCTACAGTTTGGATTTTGATTACGGTGCACTCTCTCAACTTCAGCATTTTACCACAAACAATCTTGGAGATCCATCTATTGAAAGCAATCATGGTGTCCACTTCCGGCAGTTTGCAGTTGGTGTTTTGGATTGGTTTGCCAAGTTGTGGGAACCGGAGGAAAAAAGAGTATTGGGGCTATATAACAAACTGTGGCACATAAGGCAGTCTTCATGGCATCCTAGTTGGGAGAGAAGTGTTACCAGATGGGATTTTGTATGCCTCAACCTTATTCAATTTTTAAAAGCTGCTCGTATGTACCGAATGGAATATGTGAAGATTGAGACTCTTAATGCAGGCGAGATTGATTGTGATGATTTCAAGGCCAAACTTCTTGGTCACCAGGACGAGTCAGCAATTATAAATGTGAACATAGGTACAACTGTGAAAGGAGCCGCGAATGATGGTGTTGAGAATGTAGTTTCAATTTCTGGTTCAAGAGTTGCACCTAGCCTGTACTCTCATGTTCAAGCAGATAAGTCGGCAGTGTCTCAGCTCACCACTACGCTGCAATGTCAGATCAAACCAACCCAAAAGATGCAACTTCAGTTTCTAGACAAGATATTCAAGAAAATATATTTGGTTCAGTTTCTCCTGGTATTAATAGTGGATTAAATATGGAGAACTTGCAGCAAATGAAATGAATTCTGAGCAAAGAGATGTACCAATGGAAGATTTTCATGCAAGGCAAGAGCTGGCTGGATTTTCTGAGGCTTCACAGGACAAGTTGATAGTGCAGGCTCCTCCACATAATGAACCCTGGTCTCAATATGCTGGATGTTTCGGATGGTTTAAGTGGATTTCCATCTCTTCAAAGTGGGAGTTGGAGTGCACTTATGCAGTCTACTGTAGCTGAAACTTCTAGTAGTGAAGTGGGTATTCAAGAAGAATGGAGCGGTCTAAGATCCCGGAATACTGAACGATCATTACCAAATGAAGGACCTTCACCCATTGATAGCAGCAAATGACAATCAATTTGGCCTGATAATAATTTGCAGTCAGCCCCCAATATAAACTCAAGGCCTTTAACTCGATAAGATGATCTTAGCCGGCCCAATTCCATGGTAAACTATTCTAGTCTTCCTGAATTTCATCAGCGACGTGCTGAGACTGCACAGGAACAGCATAACAGGTCGCATACAGATTCGCCAAACATGATGAGCCTCATGAAAATCTCTTGAAACGAAATTGCCACAATGGTTAACACATAACAAGCAGTGAAAATGAGTTTACGGCAGTAAAAAAAGAGAAACTAATTCAATCCAAGGCCAACTATCTCAGTTCATTTTCAAAGTCAAGAGGCATAAACAGACAAAAAGCCAGGGCAGAAGCGTCAGCAGGGTTGCAGGACAAAGTCTCACAAAATAGAAAAAACAACTTCTGTTACGAAAAAGAAGAAAGAAGACATAGCCAGATTGAGATTGCTGAAACCCTAATTTTCACTATAAAAACCAAGATGAATTCATGAATCAATGACTACAATACACAGCCGCAACTAAAGACTCAGATACAATTTTCAAAAACCCTAGAACCCTAATCACAATACGCAAGAATCAACAACAGAACCTCAGATTACAACAA
Organism: Lathyrus aphaca; assembly: GCA_963966055.1. Lineage (NCBI taxonomy): Eukaryota > Viridiplantae > Streptophyta > Magnoliopsida > Fabales > Fabaceae > Lathyrus > Lathyrus aphaca. The sequence continues at coordinate 432,011,385 of OZ014519.1, forward strand.
AGTTAACAAAAGAAGGAAGATTCTTTTTCAAGCAACGGGAGGAGCGTATACCTCTTAACTCAGCCTTCGTGACATTCGATTGCGGTATAATTTCTTGACTCCATTTTTGTTGCATTTTTGTTTCGCTCTGTTTGTATGTTATAGTTGAGTGGGTGTATCAAATTCAAGAGACTTTAAGGTTCGCGATTTGGGGGTCAAGGATGCCAAATGAGTGCTGTTGTTTAGTTTGATTTTGATGTTAGGTTTTGTTTGTTTCGGGAATGAGGGAGAGTGGAGATTGAGAGATGAGGGTAGATTTTGAGAGGCTGTTCGCCGCTGTTTGTCCCTCTTTCTTTTTTGTTCGGCCGTTGAGAGAAGAATGAGAGCAGGAGGAAAGCTGCGCTAACCCTAGGTTTGATTTTCCCTCTTTTGGAAGACAACCGGGCCGGGTCTGGGTCAGTTTGACCCGACCGACGTTCACCCAGGTCCTGCGCCCCTCTTGGGCCTCACTTGTTGGGCCTTCCCAATTTTGTTTTGTCTTCCTGGTGCTTACTAGATTCACAACCCTTTCTTTTTTTAATACACCCTACTGTTTTTTTCTAGTATTCCTTTTCCTCTTTCTTTTTTCTTTTTAAAAAAAAATAGTAATTGGCATTCTAAAAATATTCATAATTAATTAATTTGTTTTATTAGTTTTGTTAGTTAAATTAGGGTAATAATTATATAAAAAATATTAAAAAAAAGAGATGACATGTTTTAGGTAGTTATATAAAGGGAATTTGTTTTAGTTAATTTGTTAATCTTTTCCATTAAACAGTTTCATTTTAATTTAGTTGGTTATCTTCTGCTTATTTTCACTTGCACAATAATTCATATCATCTTGTAACTCTCCTTGTATCATGAACATGTTTCTATTTTCGGTTTGCATCCTAATATCAACTTCACTTTCCCTTTATTTCTTTCTTTCGTGCTAACTTTTCAGGTGGTAAGTACTCCGAGAAGTGAATTTGCCTTCACTTCTCGCATTTCCTTTTCATCTCCTTTGTGCATTATTGTTACATTTTTTGTACGTGTATTGGAGTGAGCTTGCTCCTCCCTGTTTATTATACCTTCTTTCTTCAAGCAACTTGACTTCTTAAGTGAAGCAAGTTGTTTTGCTTCTCTTTACTTCCTGATCCTTTCATCTGCTTCCTGGTGGTTCCCTTTGAAGATTTCTCTTGTTAACCTCACAAACCTTAGGAACAACCAAGCATGACAATGATTAGGGTTTTGATTAGTCCCCCCACTTAGTTTTACCTTTGTGTCTCATTGAGTCTTCTCTTCTCAGCTCATAATCAGGGACTAAACCCTAAAGGCTTTAAGGCTTTGTGATTAAGCTTATGCCTGCATCCCTCTATTAGGATGGAGTGTATAACCTTAATCCTAAGTGTTAAACCCTTAATGTGTTTAAAATCCTTTAATCAATCCACCTAATAATTATCAAGACATCAAGCTTGTAACTTGGGCCTTGCATTAGGGTTCTAATTCTTCCTTAATTGGTTAAGAAGGACTAACCCTAGTGTTAATGGACAAGTCCCCCTCAAGTTGTCTCACAAACCCTAAAAAATCACTTCATCATCATATCATCAAATAAAATCCACTTAACCAAAGGCTTATTTTGTCATGAGTTTAATCCCTAATCATGGATTAAGTTGAGGAGCTTTCCTCAGCTTAAACATTCTCATCTATTATCCTTCTATTAGGATGGTGTAATGAGTCTGTTTAATCCTTGATTATGGCTTAACCTCATTACTTAACACTAAACAAAAACACCAAAAACATCTAAATAATCACAAGTAGGTTAATGATCTTAATCCTACACCAAGGCGATTAAGTGTGAGAATCTGACTTCACACTTAAGGTATTCTCATTACCCCTAATCAGAGGGAAGATGTGATGAGTTTACTAACCCATTGGTTTAGGATTAAGCTCATTATCTTATGACAAACTTTCAAAAAGCAATAAAAGACTGAAAATACAAAAAACAAACAATAATCGTCTCCTCCGGGATTCTTTTCTCATCTCATTCACTCATAAACGAGAACTTGCTTCTTCCGTCTAATGCAAGACAGTTAGCACCTGAGCCAGACAAGTCATACACTTGAGCATAAACAAGTAAGCAGTTCACAAGTCAATTCATCTTTCAGTCTCTTTGGGGTCGAACTACAGTGTTCTGACTTCCTCATTGCACGAGAGGATACGTAGGCATAACTTAACAGTTATCGAACAAAAGTCTCTGTATATTCCCCTTCTTCCAGCCTTATTCTTTAGCCTCATTATCATGAGTATTTCATCTCTGTTCTTACACTGACACTTCACTTATATACTTCACTTTCTCTTACACTGACACCTGTACATTTTGTTTTCCAGCTCTTTTACACACAAATTGCACTGACACTACCCCTTTAAAACACAAATCTTTCAAGCGTGGATCCCGTCGAGTACGGCGGACAATCTGGGTGCTAATACCTTCCCAGGTTGTAACCAACCCCCTTTCTCAGTCTCTCTGGTTCGCAACCGTCTTATCCATGTCTTTCTAGGTCTATGCAGCATTGCCTTTCCTCCGGGATAAAAATGCCTAGCTGGCGACTCTATTCATTCCCTGTGAGTTCACTCTTGTGTGTCCTCGCATCCCCCTTTCGCCGACCGTTCGCGTCTGTACCCCATTTGACCCGGCTTCATTTGGTGGGAGCGACAGCTTGGCGACTCTGCTGGGGACCCTTATACTGTAACCAGGGCTCCTGGTTCTTTTTGTGGGTTCCTCCTAGCGTTTGTTTGATTTGTGTTTACTAGGGTGTTATGTGCTAATTGTGTTTTTATAGTTGCTTTTATTTATTGCTTTATGTACAGTTATTTATTGCTTTCTTTACAGCTTCATGTATATCATACTGTCATACTGTGCTGGCTGGATCTGTTTTGTTGCTTTGGTGGGTGGGTGTTCTACTGAGAGTTAAGGTCCTATACCTGGGACCTGAGTGACACCTAGGCTAGAGTGGTTCATATTCTTTCACATTCCATCTCGGTCTGGTGCGGGAATATGAAACACGGTTCAGATATGGGTTTCTTCTTGAGAACTCTGTGTTGCAGATTTCCTGCAATGCTAGGGCTATCTGGGAAGCCTGCTAAGTCTGGATGACCTTTAGTATTGACCTTCAGAAACTGAGGTGAATTAGAGGAGGATCTTTTATGGTTATTGTAAACACTGTACCTCCGGGTTGGAAGTGTTTACACTTCTCATAACTGATCCAAGTCTGAGGATCCTTGTTTTAGAACACCACCTGTGAGGGGGTTGGGCTGTTTACAGGTTTGCAGGTACCCTTGACCTCAGCATACCCTGTTACTTTATTTTGATTAAGAGTACTCCATCTTGGAACAGTTCTTGTGATTCTAAACCCTGGACATGTGACTCTTTATTTGAGTCCCCCACCTTGGTTACTGGACTTATAGACCTCCATCTGGATTTCTTGAACATACATGGACTTATATCAGAGCACTTGACCAGATCCAGCTCAGTCACAAACCCTTGCATATCATTTGCATACATCATCATTGCATCATTTTGACATTTGCTTATTTGTTTTTCAGGGTATCCATACCTCATTTTTTTGGCTTGGTTTTGACCCCATCATCAGCATAGACTCATCTTCATCAGTATCTACTTCAGCTATCAGCTACCTGCTTCAGTCACCTGCATCACCAGTCTCAGCCTGTCAGAGGCCCATCATCAGTTTTATTCTCCATCATCAACATCTGTCTTAGTTCTCCTCCAGCAACATGGCACCTAAGAAGAGTAACATCTCCTATCATTTCTTTCAGCCGGAGCTAGCTGGCATCAGGAGGATTCGGACCCTGATTACTCCAGACCATATACCACTGTTCAGAGAACATTATGGAGGCATACTTGATGTGGTTATGGATTTGGACCCTTCACAGAGGAGCTTGATTCATACTTGCCTGCAGTTCTATGATCCCCCCTAAGGTGTTTCACTTTTCAGGATTTTCAGTTGGGGCCTTTATTGGAGGAGTACTCATCATTGGTTGGTGTACCTATCAGGGGTGGAGTCCCCTTCAACCCTGAGATGGCTTTTCCAAGTAATGAAGAAGTGGCAAGGGCATTGCATCTGGAACCAGTACTGATTGGGCAAAATATAACTGCTAAGGCTGGAATCTCTGGTCTACATCTGGATTTCTTGACTTCTCAGGCTATCCTGAAGGCCTCCTCAGGAGAATGGAAGGCCGTCTGTGCATTGTTAGCCCTCAGCATATATGGGGTTATACTTTTTGCAGATGAGCCTAAGTTTGTTAGCAAGAGTGCCATTCACCTTTTCATTCTGAGGAACCCAGTGCCCACCTTACTGGGAGATTTTTACTACTCTGTTCACCAAAGGAATGAAAAGCAAAGAGGAAGATTGGTGAGATGCTGTGCTCCTCTGTTCCATACCTGGCTGCTCAAACACTTGCCCAAGACTGATGCATTCTTGAATCCTCACCAGCAAAAGAATTGGGCTAGAAGACTCATTGCTTTGACCTCAGCTGACATCAGGTGGTGCACTCAGAGCACCAAGGGCAGGGACATCATTACTAGTTGTGGGAAGTTCCCCAATGTACCCCTGATAGGAGTGAAGGGTTGCATCAACTACAACCCTCTGCTATTCAAAAGACAACTGGGCTATGCATTGGTCCACCCTCCCAGAACACAAGATTTGGCTGAAACCCTTTATTGTGAGATTAAGCCTAATCTGGCTATTGTCAGGCAAGCATCCTGGGCTTGGGACAATGTCCAGACCAAGGGAATGGCTATTCTAGGGAGATGCAACAATGTGGCCTCAGCTCAGTACTATGAGTGGTCTCATGCCAGGGCACAAATTTCTGGGATGCCTTTCACCATTGAGGATACACCTGGACCCTCCACAGCACCACCTCCTGCCACTGTCAGCCTAGAAGAGTTTGAGAAACTGAAAGAGAGGAATGAGAATCTGACTCAGGCTCTACAGAAGACCCTCTGGGAGAGGAGTGATGGTCGTTTGGAAATTGAAAGGTTAGAAAAGCTAAAGGTGGAGCATCTAGCAAGAATTGAGAAGTCAGAGGATTACATTAAGAAGTCAAGGGCTGGAGAACAGATTTTGAAGAATGCCTGCAAGGAGGCTCAGTTTCAGAAGGCCAGGACTGATTTGTATCTGAAAGAAAGTCAAGCTAGGTGGGTCAGGATCACCGAAGCTCGTACTCAGGAAGATAAAAGGACTCAGGACAAGATTGAGCAGTTGGAGGCTAATGCAAGAGAGCAACAGGAAGCCCTGCTAGCAGCCCAAAGGGAGATCTCAGAGTTGAAGATCAGGGCTGGTGTGAATAGGTCAAAGGACCAGAGCCGACATAAGAAGCTAACTACTGCTGTCACCACCAGGAATCTCCTTATCAGGAATCTCACAGAGCGTCCAACTGATCCTGTGACTGAAGCACTTCTCAAGGAAGTTCAGGAGGATGAGTTTGGTCTTGGTGTCTGACTTTTGCTTATTGTAGTTTTCATTTCATGTACTTTTACTTTTTATGTTGTATTTTTGACCCCTCAGAGGGCATGATTTGTAAAAAACAAATTATGTATCATTTTCTTTTTGTAATACATGTATTGGTTTGTTTTATCTGAGTTCTTTCAAGCAACATCAAAAGCATCTTCCTCAAGGGTCTAGAAAGGTCAAAACCAAGTGCCAAGCCGGATACCTTGGAAACAAATAAGCATACTGCATTGCATACTAACCTTTTGTTTTGTTTTGTAGGTTTTGTTTGTTTTTGTTACTAACTCTGTTGTGATCTCAGGAACTATTGCTCGACGTCGGGTATTCCCACTCAACCGTCCACACAGATATCCCACCCGCAACAACCTTCCGGGAATACAGATGGACCAGGTACAACAGGACCTTACAGAGGTCAGGAACCAAATGGCCAATGAAAGATTGGAAATGAGGGCTCAGATGACACAGTTTATGGAGGTGATGAATGGATTGGCACAGAGCCAAGAAAGATTAAGAGCCTTGGTAGAGAGGCAGACTCAGGAAGATCCCCATCTAGGGACTGGTGGAACAAGCAACAATGAGAGGGCTCAGCCTCATGTCAACCCACCTGTATTTGGGCCTCACCTTCATCCAGAGATCAATATTCCTGCTAATGTACAAGGGAATGCTACCACAGGAAGGGTACTCCAAGAAGACGCCCAAGAAGATCAGTTCACAGTGATGGGAGCTGGGGAGGAAGCCTATGACAGAAGGCTAGACGAGATTGCTGAGAAATTAAGATCCTTGGAGTCTCAAAACTCCTTGGGTTTTGATGTTATGGACATGGGATTAGTGGACGGGGTCAGGATTCCCCACAAGTTTAAACCTCCGTGCTTTGAGAAGTACAACGGAACCTCCTGTCCACGGACCCACTTGCAATCTTTTCTGGGAAGGCTGAAGGCGTATACCATGGACGAAAAGCTATGGATGTTTTATTTTGAGGATAGCTTAACAGGAGCTTCAAGGGAATGGTACTCTCATTTGACTAGAGCAACTATCAGGTGCTGGAAGGACCTGGCTGAGGCCTTCATTAGACAATACCAGTACAACTTGGATATGGCTCCCAACAGGACCCTCCTGATGGGAATGTCACAATCATCCAAAGAAAGCTTCCGGGAGTACGCCCAGAGGTGGAGACAGCTGGAGGCTGCTGTCCAACCACCCATGTCGGAAAGGGAGATGGCCGACATGTTTATGAACACCCTCCAAGGGACATACATGGATAGGCTAGCTGCCTTTTCTTCCACCAGCTTCGCGGATGTAGTCATAGCTGGAGAAAGAATTGAGAGCCTTCTAAAGATGGGAAAGATTTCCGACAATGGTGCGAGCTCGTCCAGCAACCCAAGAAAGCCTTTTGTGGGCCCAAGAAGAACTGGTGAGACTAATGCTATCCATGCCAACAGGGGCAGACCCCAGTATGATCATAGGTCTGTGGCAGCAGTCACCATTCCCGCTCCGATTCATCCACAAACAGCGTACCAACCACAGCAACAACCCCACTACCAGCAACAGGCTCAATATCCACCTCAGAGAAATTATAGCAACAACAACACCAGCAACAACAATCAGCAAAGACCATATCAACAGAGACCATCTCAGGCCAATAGGGTGATCGACCCGATCCCTATGACCTATGCCACATTACTGCCACAACTCTTGAAACTCAACCTGGTTGAGCTAAGGACGTTGGCACCTCCAGACCCTGCCAGTTTGCCTAGAAATTATGACTCCAACGCCAGATGTGCTTTTCATTCAAATGCACCTGGCCACAGTACAGAAAAGTGCAGAGCTTTGCACATGAAGGTACAGGACTTGGTAGACTCTAAAGCGCTGAACTTTGCACCACCACCGAATGTTAACAAAAACCCTATGCCAAACCACGGAGGTCCCAGAATCAATGCTATTGAAGAAGACAAGCCGTCTTACTTAATAACCAGTGTGGGTCAGATTCGGACACCGTTGGTAGAGATTAAAGCTCAACTCCTTGAATGTCAAATGTTCCCGGGATGTGAGCTAGGGTGTGCTTACTGCAACATTTCGGTGAATGGTTGTGATAATTTGAGAGATATCATAGATGGTCTCATCCAGAGTGGCTTGCTTCAAATCACAACATCCATTCCTACCAATCCAGCAACCTCATCAGCAACAATTCCCGTGTCTTCTACAAATACAACAACCATTGTTCCAAGCAACTCTTCAATTTCATCGACTAATGCTTCATCTGTCACTTCAACTGACCAGATATCAACAAACATCCCTTCTACAACTTCAGCACCACTTCATTTTGAATCTCCTACAACAACAACACCCATCCTTCCAACAATGTCTCCTACAACTTCAGCAGCAAATGTCTCAACAGTTACAATTTATTATGATCCCGAAAATGATTCTGCCTACAACTCACAAAGTGTCACTCCCATCAGAGCACCAGTCACAATATACTATGATCCACAAACTATCATGGTCCCTTCTGCAGCTGCCGTCAGTCCAGTCACTATCACAGTGCCTGGGCCAGTACCTTATGAAAGCAGTAATGCCATCCCCTGGCATTACGGCTCTGATCTATATTGCGAAGGACAGAAAATCACTCTTGAATCATCAACCCCTGCACCACAAATAGACAACGTGGGAGGAGGCGGAGGCTTCACTCGAAGCGGACGTCTCTTTGCTCCACAAAGTCAAAGACCCACTGCCGAAGCAGAAGCTACTGCCAAGGCAAAAGGGAAAATCTTGGTGCAAGAAGAGCAGATTATTAAGGAAGCTTTAAAAACACCTTTTGATCAAGAAGTTGATGAGTTCATGAGAATCATCAAGAAAAGTGATTACAAGATAGTGGACCAGCTTCACCAGACGCCTTCCAAGATCTCAATCCTATCATTGCTCATGTGCTCCGAAGCTCATCGGAACGCACTACTAAAAGTCTTGCACGCAGCTTATGTGCCAGAAGAGATCACAGTCAATCAGTTGGAAGCTGTGGTTGGAAATGTTAATGCTAGTCATGGACTAGGATTCACCAACACTGATTTGACTACGGAAGGCCGCAATCATAATAAGGCTTTGCACATTACCATGGAATGCAAAGGTACAGTTCTTTCCCATGTGCTGGTAGACACAGGATCATCCCTCAATGTCTTACCTAAAAAAGCCCTTGTGAAGCTAGAATATGACGGATTGGCATTACGTCCCAGCAACCTGGTAGTAAGAGCCTTTGATGGTTCTAAGAGATCAGTTCTGGGAGAAATTGAGTTGCCCATAACGATTGGCCCACAAACTTTCAAAACGACCTTCTACGTGATGGATATACAGCCTGCCTACAGCTGTCTATTGGGTAGGCCATGGATTCACGCTGCTGGCGCCGTGACCTCAACCCTTCACCAGAAGTTAAAATTCGAGTGGGAGGGTCAAGTCGTTACTATCTGTGGAGAGGAGGATATTTTTGTTAGCCACCTGGCTACCTACAAATATATTGAGATGGATGGAGAGATCCATGAAACGATGAGTCAAGGGTTTGAGGCCTTGAACATAAATGAAACATCTGCTGTACCTGGAACCTCAATGACATCATACCAACAAGCCCGGAAGGTTGTTGAAGAAGGAACCGCTCAAGGCTGGGGCAAGCTGTTGCCCGTGGAGAAGAAAGAGGATAGATTTGGGTTGGGTTACAAACCAACTCAACAAGATCAAGCAGAGGCTGCTAAGGAGCCCAACTTTGTTAGTGGGGGGATGCTCACCCCCGATGCTGTCAACAATTTGGAAGACAAGGATGAAAGCGACCGCAACCTGGAGAGTTGGATCCGTCCAAAGATCCCGGGGAGCAGTATCTCAAACTGGTCTTCCCAGAGAATCATAAGAGTTACTCCTGCAGAGTAATTGTCATTTCCTGTATTTTTTAAGCATGCATCAAGTCTTGCATCTTGCCCAGGATGACAAGACTCATTTTGTAATCGGGCCATCTGTAGTTTTGTGCAACAAGATTAATCAATGAAATATCAGACATCTTTTGCAAATGAGTCTTTTTATTTTCCGATTCACTGTTTTTCCATTTTTCTTTTTGTACAAAAAATAAATGGCAATGTTTTCAAAATGACAACTTTATTTCATTTTTTCTAAACAAGATTAAAATCAATCACTAAAATGAATAAACTGAACCCTTGCAGAGAATGCCTTCCAGACCGCACCGACAACGACACAGCTATGACTTCGTATGACTTTGACAATCCGATCAATCAAACTGATGAAGGGGTTGAAGAAGATTACGAGCTTCCTGAAGAGCTAGCCAGGTTGTTAAGGCAAGAGGAGAAGGTTATCACTCCTCATCAGGAGGAGGTCGAAACGATTAATCTTGGTACAGATGAAGATGTGAAAGAAGTTAGAATCGGGGCCTGCTTGCAAGACTCAGTGAAGAGACAACTGATTGATCTGCTTCAAGAATATGTGGACGTGTTTGCTTGGTCTTATCAAGACATGCCAGGGTTGGATACCGACATTGTTATGCATAAGCTGCCTTTAAGAGAAGATTGCCCACCGGTTAAACAGAAACTGCGCCGTACTCGCCCAGACATGGCAATGAAAATCAAAGAAGAGGTACAAAAGCAGTGGGACGCCGGGTTCCTTGCTGTAACTAGCTATCCACCGTGGGTTGCTAACATAGTACCTGTGCCTAAGAAGGACGGCAAAGTAAGGATGTGTGTTGACTACCGGGATCTGAACAGAGCCAGCCCAAAGGATGATTTCCCTTTACCTCACATTGACGTATTGGTGGATAATACGGCTCAGTTCTCGGTATTCTCCTTCATGGATGGATTTTCAGGATACAACCAAATCAAGATGTCGCCTGAAGACATGGAGAAGACAACCTTCATCACACCCTGGGGCACGTTCTGCTACAAGGTGATGCCATTCGGATTGAAGAATGCTGGTGCAACGTATCAACAGGCTATGGCGACATTATTCCACGATATGATCCATAAAGAAATCGAATGTTATGTGGATGACATGATTGCCAAGTCCCTTACTGAAGAAGACCACTTGGTAAATCTGCTGAAACGATTCAAGCGTCTGAGGAAGTACCAACTGAAGTTGAACCCCAACAAATGCACATTCGGGGTGCGATCTGGTAAGCTGCTGGGATTTATTGTAAGCGAGAAAGGGATTGAAGTTGACCCTGATAAAGTCAAAGCTATTCAAGAGATGCCTGCACCGAAGACTGAGAAAGAAGTTCGAGGTTTCCTAGGTAGATTGAACTACATCTCACGGTTCATATCTCATCTTACGGCAACTTGTGAACCCTTGTTCAAGCTATTGAGAAAGGAACAGACTGTCAGGTGGAATGAAGACTGCCAGAAGGCTTTTGACAAGATCAAGGAGTACTTGCAAGAACCTCCAATCCTCATGCCTCCAGTTGAAGGAAAACCTCTAATCATGTACTTGACAGTATTAGAAGAGTCAATGGGGTGTGTGTTGGGCCAGCATGACGAGTCTGGTCGAAAAGAGTATGCAATATACTACCTGAGCAAAAAGTTTACCGACTGTGAACAACGTTATTCACTACTCGAGAAAACTTGCTGTGCTTTAGCGTGGGCTGCTCGTCGACTGAGACAGTATATGTTGACCCACACTACCTTATTGATCTCAAAGATGGACCCAGTCAAGTACATATTTGAGAAGCCAGCGCTTACCGGACGGGTTGCAAGATGGCAAATGATCCTCACAGAATATGATATCCAATACACCTCTCAGAAAGCCATCAAGGGCAGTGTATTGTCTGAATATCTTGCTAAGCAACCTATTAATGATTACCAGCCTATGAGATTTGACTTCCCTGATGAAGACATCATGTTCCTGAAAGCAAAAGATCATGAAGAGCCTGTTCACACTGAAGGGCCCGACCCGGAAGAAGAATGGACTATGATGTTTGACGGGGCTGTTAATATGAATGGTCGTGGTGTTGGTGCAGTACTCATTACACCTAAAGGAGTTCACATGCCTTTCTCGGCAAAGCTCACTTTCAACTGCACTAACAACGAAGCTGAATACGAAGCTTGCATTATGGGTCTTGAGGAAGCCATTGACCTCAGGATCAAGACATTGACTGTATTCGGAGATTCAGCTCTGGTAGTTAATCAAACCAACGGAAAATGGTACACACACCAAGATCATCTGATACCTTACAGGGATTATACAAGAAGGTTATTGACTTTCTTTACAACAGTCAAGCTTGAGTATATCCCTCGGGACGAGAATCAGTTTGCAGATGCTCTGGCTACCATTTCATCAATGATCAAAGTTCAAGCTGCCAACTTTGCACCTCAAATTTCAGTGTCCAGACTTGACAGACCAGCATATGTATTTGCCGTAGACATTGTCAAAGATGATAAGCCTTGGTTCCACGACATTAAGTGTTTCTTGGAGGATCAAACTTACCCACCTGGGGCATCTTCCAATGATAAGAAGACTCTGAGAAGGCTTGCTGGTAGTTTCTTTCTGAACACTGATGGCTCCCTGTACAAGAGAAACTTTGATATGGTACTCCTCAGATGCGTTGATAGAACGGAAGCGGACTTGTTGATGCATGAAGTGCACGAAGGATCCTTTGGTACCCATGCTGGAGGGCATGCAATGGCCAAGAAGTTGCTAAGATCAGGGTATTATTGGATCACAATGGATGCCGACTGTTGTGCCTACGCCAGAAAATGCCATAAATGCCAGATCTATGCAGATAAAGTGCATGTGCCTCCCAATCTTTTGAATGTGATGTCTTCACCTTGGCCCTTTGCTATGTGGGGCATTGACATGATCGGCAAGATTGAACCAACTGCTTCGAATGGCCACAGATTCATCCTGGTCGCCATTGACTATTTCACCAAGTGGGTTGAAGCAGCTTCCTATGCAAATGTTACAAGACAAGTGGTAGCCAGATTTCTGAAGAGAGATATCATCTGTCGGTATGGAGTGCCCGAGCGAATCATTACTGATAATGGTTCCAACTTAAACAACAAAATGATGGCTGAGCTGTGCCGGGACTTCAAGATCCAACACCACAATTCTTCTCCTTACAGGCCAAAGATGAACGGCGCTGTTGAGGCGGCTAATAAAAATATCAAGAAGATTGTGCAGAAGATGGTAGTCACCTACAAAGACTGGCATGAGATGCTACCATTTGCCTTGCATGGGTACCGCACGTCAATCAGAACATCCACCGGGGCAACACCGTATCAGCTTGTGTATGGTATGGAAGCAGTCCTACCTGTTGAAGTTGAATTACCCTCCTTACGGGTGTTGATGGATGTTAAGCTGAACGAAGCAGAGTGGGTCCGATCCCGATACGAGCAACTGAGTCTGATTGAAGAGAAAAGATTGGCTGCAATCTGTCATGGGCAGTTGTATCAGAAGAGAATGAAGAAAGCCTTCGATCAGAAAGTCAGGCACCGAGAGTACCAAGTAGGGGATCTTGTGCTGAAAAGAATCCTTCCTCCTCATACAGACCACAGGGGCAAGTGGACCCCGAACTATGAAGGACCATTTGTAGTAAAGAAAGTTTTCTCTGGTGGAGAACTAATGCTCAACACCATGGATGGTGAAGATTTCCCGTCCCCTGTGAATTCAGATGCAGTTAAAAAATACTTCGCATAAAATGACCCGCTGGACATAAAAACAGAATGTAAGTCCAGGCAAAAATAGGGCATCCCGACGAGTCAGAAACAGAAAAAAGGACTCGGGCAAAAATAAGGGAAAATAAACAAAAAAAATGTACACCCGCTAAGTTGAAAAGCCGCATTGGACAACTCAGGCAAAAATGGGTATCCCGATGGATTGAAAACCCGAAAGGGCGATCCATGCAAAATATGGGAATAAGCGAACAACTGCATTCTGAATTCGTCTCTATCTCTTACAACTTGGTAGGCCTCGAAAGGATCAAGCTTCTTTCAGAATCAGCTTTCTTCAGAAAGCAAGACGAGAAGAACGTCAAATGTCATACGAGTCATAGCAAGAGGGAAGCTCCTTGAAGCGTCGACAACATTGCCAGCATTTTGTTTCTCATTTTGTAACAATCTCCTCATTCCAGGGGATATGTTTCTTTGACTGTATCTTGCCAATTCAGGGCACATGAATTAATAAAATCAGATTTTTCAGTCATGTTTCGTCTTGTACATTTTTATTTGCAAAGAATGTCTGATGTCTTAAGAAAAACTGATTGCATGAATACAGATGCTTATCTTTAAAAATAAAGAAAATAAAACACGTGCTTGCAGGGAATATACTTACTCTCAGAAGTGTCTAACTCCTATGACGGAATCCAGCAAAGGATACCTCGGGATTACTTGTACGTTTCTCTGTCTTTGCAGGATAGCAAGTATTCAAAAGCGCAACATGGGGCATGAAGGCTTCGCCCCAGCAAGCCGGCAAGTCAACGTTCACTCAGTTTTAGCACCCGAAGTGCTTTCTCCCCAGTTGAGTTACCACCTATTGTTTCTCCCAGCCGGGTTGCCAATCATTCTTCCTCAGCTAAGTACAAAAGTCAGGGAACCATCTCCCCATAGAGCTTCAGCCTCTATCCAGAAGAGCAGCGCTTGAAGGAATCACAACAGAGTGAAGAAAGCTTCTACAAACCCCAGCTGGGTCTCTCATTTACTGGAATAGGTCTATCATTGACCCATTTCCCCAAGCAGATGCATCTCATCAGATCTACCAATGATTTCATCCCCAGCTGGGATGTCCATTTCAAGCAGATCAGCCAGAGATCTTCACGGCAACGGGATCCAAATCCCGGTTTGGTATCTTTGCATAATCATGGCATTCGCATCATATTCACCCACAAAGCGTAGCATTCCGTCTAGTATGGAGCATTACGGCAGAAATCAAACATATTGCATAATCATAAGCCATGTTTTGAATCAAGCACTTGTGAATAATAACCATCAGCAGTATACAGAAAACTCCCCCAGGTTCCCCAGCAAGTGCATTTGCCTTACACCAGTATATACTCCTTGTGGCACCCCTTCGTGTCGTATCCCCAGCAGAAAGCCAAAGACATCCTCTTTGCACTCACACATACTTATATAATTTCCTTGACATCCGTCCATGTCATTTTCCCCAGTACAGTAACATAAACACTTTGTATATCAGATACTTGTTTATACTATACCCTTCTCCTTTTGGCACTCGTCCGTGTCACCCTCACCAGCAGTTTGAATACTCATCTATACACCACTCATACTTATTCTACCTATACAGATACTCGTCCGTATCTTGTATACACCATTTATATCCCCGCAGATTCGGCACTCGTCCGTGTTCTTTGTCAACCAGTTGGTACTCAGCCGTACCATCATCTCCGAACATGCGTCAAGCATTTGTTTCTACCTGATACTCGCCCGTATCATAGTCTTAAGGATGCTCGTCTGCATCTTTAATCCATACACAATACCAAACACTTATACTTTTATTTCTTGGATATAAACACTCGTCCGTGTTTACTATTCCCCAGTAGATCGCTACCAAAACAATTTTTCTTTCATCTGACATTCGTCCTGTGTCATGATAAACCCTGAGAGCAGTCGTACCCTGCTAAGTGGTCGTCCTCCACTTCTTGATGGTCGTCCTCCATCATGCTCATCCGATGGCCGTCCCCATCGTTGATTTTCTATCCGACGTTCTTCCTATGTCGTGATATTTAGCAGCCGTCCCCTGCTAGGTGGTCGTCCTCCACCTTTTGATGATCGTCCTTCATCATTTTATCCGATGGCCGTCCCCATCATTGATTTTGTTATCTGACATTCGTCCTATGTCACGATAAACCTTGAGAGCAGCCGTCCCCTGCTAGGTGATCGTCCTTCACCTCTTGATGATCGTCCTTCATCATGCTCGACCGGTGGCCGTCCCCATCGTTGACCTTTTTATCCGACATTCGTCCTATGTCGTGATACTTTTGGCAGCCGTACCCTGCCAGGTGATCGTCCTTCACCTTAGATGACCGTCCCTCATCTTACCCCTTTCAGAGCAGCCGTCCCCTGCTAGGTGATCGTCCTTCACCTTTGATGACCGTACCTCATCATCTTGTATATTTCATTTATTCTTTAACCCGGTGGCCGTCCCCGTCGTGGTCCCTTTTCATTTTAGCCCGATGGCCGTCCCCATCGTTGGTTACTTTGCTTTATGAACTTGATGGACGTCCCCATCATTTTTCATTAAATCCCCAGAGAATCTTATAGCTTTGCTTGATGGCCGTCCCCATCATAATTCCTTTTATCCCCAGCATGATGGCCGTCCCCGTCATTGCTTTACTTCACACACTCTCCCAGCATGTCGGCCGTCCCCGTCATTGCTCTTTACTCAGCAGTCGTCCTCTGCTTGGCGGTCGTCCTCCGTCGCCCACGCTTTACAGTACACTTTATTTTCCTTTACAATCTATATCCCTTTTCTTCTTCATTTTGTGAGTGCAAATTTTGGACTGTCTTTGGTATTCAACCACAAGTTATCTTGTTTGCCTGACAAGCCGTCGCTTACATCCTGCACAGCTAACTCATGTTTGAATAGGGGCAGCTGTAAACACCTCAAATTTGCCCTCACTCATTCACACCATGGCTTGTGATCATTTCATACGCATAAACTCAATCATAGCATCTCATACCGCATTTTCGATTCATTGCATTGGTTCAAAGTCATCTGCATCTGGGGTTTGTGATCTGAGCAATCCAAAAGCTTCAAGAGCCACTCCAAAGGTCATCAATGTTCAAGCATCATATTGTATTCCCCCAAAGTCAAAAATGCCAAAGAATCACAAGAACTGAAAATGGCATGGAAACGGAGCCAGGTTATGTGGTTCGTGCATATCAAGTTTCATGAAGAAATTCCAGGGGGAAGGCGTCTAATCAAGAGATGACTTCTTGAACAAGTCAGTACAGAATCAGGGTATCTGAGGCTCTCAATGACCCGACCAAGGGGTGTTCTTCGTCATTTTGATTGCGTATGGTCTTTACTTGATCATAGAGGATGCCAGAAGTTCACAAGACTGAAGAATTTCGAGCCACTTTGCAAAATTGCCTTGAATTGGAGAACCTGCAAATTCTCATGGCAAGCCTTTATGTGGCTTCAATGCGACCTTTGATCATCACGCAAGCATAAATCAGGGCCTTAAATCCTGAACGCCACAAAGAACCTCCAAGTTTCACGACTTATGCTTCGAGAAGCTACAACGGGGCCAGGCTTGTACCAATTTGCAAAAGCTCATGTGGCCATGCCTCTACTCATTGCAATTCCCCAAGATCTGATCCATAGGCCTGAGCCACACCAGTTATTCTTACTCATCAAAGGCCTTACAAATACGTTTCCCGCGAAACATTCCAATCAACTGGAGTCTCATTGATGTTTAAGCGTCACTAAGATTTCAAAGCAGTTTTGAGTTTATTTTGAATATTTAATTTGATAGGCCGTGGTTTAACTTGTTACAAGTATGGTTTCTTTGTTTCATTGTTTTCGAACCTAAGGAAGATGGCTGGTTGGAATTGATTCTTTGAAGGAAAGGAGGAAAGGAATCTCATGGTATTGTATTGGATTCAGATTCAAACGGCACTTCATGGGCCTTTTGTGGTGTTATGTGTAATTGGGAGTATGTTGGATTTGGACTAAGTTGGATTTGGATGCACATATGTTTGGAGTTATGGTTCATTTGTTGTTGCTATGTGTTACTCAAGGTACATTGTTTTCAAGCGTGTTAATGTTGATATTGTCCAAGTTTTACAAGATATTGAAATCTTGATTGGTGCATTGTCAAAATAAATGAAAATGAAAACCGAAGACAATAAGATTGAAGAATATAAATGTATAACATTTTGTGTTAATTAGTGAAGGCTCAAGGCCATGTTCCAAAAAGTCCTATCTACACTTCAAACATCCATTGCTATCCCAATACTTGTTCATGTTACAAATTCTGGTTCTATTTGTTACGAACTCATGACAGTGCAAATTAAAAGGAATTCCAAATCCAATCCTATGAGGAAGCAATCAAGAAAATGAATCATATACTTGCTGAGTCAGAGAAAACTCAATTGTTAGATAGTTCCCCAGTGGACAGATCTGCAAATAAAATGAATAAATCTGGTGAACCACCTTCTCTTAGTGCTGCAACCAAGGATATTGAGATGCCCTTACCACCTTTAGCTCTCTCTCCATTACAGAATGGAATCAGACCGTGCAATGTTTCTGAAGTATTGGTAGACATGGTTGATACAATCAGACCTCTTGCTCTAAATCAAAAACGTGTAATAGAACTAATTCAGCTTTCATCACCTTTGCTAGCTGCTGTAGCAGAACCTGAACTGCGCCAGGCTTTCAGCAACCTTATTGAAGGTGCTTTACTGCGTGCACATGTTGGAGGAGAGGTTGCAATTGTGTCTAATGCTACACTGGCTGGCGATACCCTCGTATGTATTGATGATGACGGACCTGATATGCACTATATGACGCAGATGCATTCACTCACGCCATACAGACAAGAACTCTTGGCTGAAGGTATGTTTGAAGACAATGTGACATGGAACTTTGTTGCTGGGCTGACTACTGCCCGTGGGATACTGGAGAGTTATAGCTGTGTCGTACGGATTATATCACCTCGGACCAAAGTTGGTCCGCTTGGGGCTGAGGGAACCGCTGCAATGTCACAGTTGTGCTATAAATCCAGAAGAAAAGTTTCATTACAATTTCAAAGCTGACAGGCCTGGAACATATTTTTACCATGGACACTATGGAATTCATCAAGTTCAAAGGAGGGTCATCAGGCTCAAATGTCGTAGCAAGGCATAAGAGGCTCCCGGAGTTAGATTAGAATTGATGGCTTTCCGTACCTGCAAAACGGAAAGAGATAGTTAATAGACTGGCCAGCAAACTCAGCAAATACACATCAGCAACAATCAGAAATGATGAACCAAGGCTACAGCAATAACAGTCAGGAATTGACGCCGACAATGACGTCAATAGCGGCAGCAATCTCCTGCAACGTATTCTCCACTTCTGCCCCTTCATTTCGTCAAAATCAACAAATGAATTCCCAATCCTTCAACTCTCTCTGACTGTCCCATTTCGCTCTGCCCGATTCTCGCGCAACTTTTTTCATCTCTCTCATTTCTTAATTTCACATCTCAATCTTTCATTTCATTTTCCGTGTTCCTCCGCTGTGGATTACGAAAATGGTTGGAAGTGTTGATGTTTTGGCTGATGATTTAAACATTAACAAACCAGTTGATCTATTGCCGGATGACTTTGATGTATCCACCATTATCAAAGATCCTGTGCCTCCTGTAGTCGCAGACATTGTTGGCAAGGTGGAAACTCAGTTTGATGCAGGAAATGAGAAAAGAGCAATAGTTCTGAAAAAATATTCATACCTCGTGTCTTGAAGTCACAGAGCCAGAAGATGATGATGTTATTACTGGGAATCGTGATGCTCATACGGCAAGTGTGTTGGCCAGATACAGAAAATCTTCAGCGGAAAGAACAAAGTATCATTTGGGCTACCCCTACAGTTTGGATTTTGATTACGGTGCACTCTCTCAACTTCAGCATTTTACCACAAACAATCTTGGAGATCCATCTATTGAAAGCAATCATGGTGTCCACTTCCGGCAGTTTGCAGTTGGTGTTTTGGATTGGTTTGCCAAGTTGTGGGAACCGGAGGAAAAAAGAGTATTGGGGCTATATAACAAACTGTGGCACATAAGGCAGTCTTCATGGCATCCTAGTTGGGAGAGAAGTGTTACCAGATGGGATTTTGTATGCCTCAACCTTATTCAATTTTTAAAAGCTGCTCGTATGTACCGAATGGAATATGTGAAGATTGAGACTCTTAATGCAGGCGAGATTGATTGTGATGATTTCAAGGCCAAACTTCTTGGTCACCAGGACGAGTCAGCAATTATAAATGTGAACATAGGTACAACTATGAAAGGAGCCGCGAATGATGGTGTTGAGAATGTAGTTTCAATTTCTGGTTCAAGAGTTGCACCTAGCCTGTACTCTCATGTTCAAGCAGATAAGTCGGCAGTGTCTCAGCTCACCACTACGCTGCAATGTCAGATCAAACCAACCCAAAAGATGCAACTTCAGTTTCTAGACAAGATATTCAAGAAAATATATTTGGTTCAGTTTCTCCTGGTATTAATAGTGGATTAAATATGGAGAACTTGCAGCAAATGAAATGAATTCTGAGCAAAGAGATGTACCAATGGAAGATTTTCATGCAAGGCAAGAGCTGGCTGGATTTTCTGAGGCTTCACAGGACAAGTTGATAGTGCAGGCTCCTCCACATAATGAACCCTGGTCTCAATATGTTGGATGTTTCAGATGGTTTAAGTGGATTTCCATCTCTTCAAAGTGGGAGTTGGAGTGCACTTATGCAGTCTGCTGTAGCTGAAACTTCTAGTAGTGAAGTGGGTATTCAAGAAGAATGGAGCAGTCTAAGATCCCGGAATACTGAACGATCATTACCAAATGAAGGACCTTCACCCATTGATAGCAGCAAATGACAATCAGTTTGGCCTGATAATAATTTGCAGTCAGCCCCCAATATAAACTCAAGGCCTTTAACTCGATAAGATGATCTTAGCCGGCCCAATTCCATGGTAAACTATTCTAGTCTTCCTGAATTTCATCAGCGACGTGCTGAGACTGCACAGGAACAGCATAACAGGTCGCATACAGATTCGCCAAACATGATGAGCCTCATGAAAATCTCCTGAAACGAAATTGCCACAATGGTTAACACATAACAAGCAGTGAAAATGAGTTTACGGCAGTAAAAAAAGAGAAACTAATTCAATCCAAGGCCAACTATCTCAGTTCATTTTCAAAGTCAAGAGGCATAAACAGACAAAAAGCCAGGGCAGAAGCGTCAGCAGGGTTGCAGGACAAAGTCTCACAAAATAGAAAAAACAGCTTCTGTTACGAAAAAGAAGAAAGAAGACATAGCCAGATTGAGATTGCTGAAACCCTAATTTTCACTATAAAAACCAAGATGAATTCATGAATCAATGACTACAATACACAGCCGCAACTAAAGACTCAGATACAATTTTCAAAAACCCTAGAACCCTAATCACAATACGCAAGAATCAACAACAGAACCTCAGATTACAACAAAGTTAACAAAAGAAGGAAGATTCTTTTTCAAGCAACGGGAGGAGCGTATACCTCTTAACTCAGCCTTCGTGACATTCGATTGCGGTATAATTTCTTGGCTCCATTTTTGTTGCATTTTTGTTTCGCTCTGTTTGTATGTTATAGTTGAGTGGGTGTATCAAATTCAAGAGACTTTAAGGTTCGCGATTTGGGGGTCAAGGATGCCAAATGAGTGCTGTTGTTTAGTTTGATTTTGATGTTAGGTTTTGTTTGTTTCGAGAATGAGGGAGAGTGGAGATTGAGAGATGAGGGTAGATTTTGAGAGGCTGTTCGCCGCTGTTTGTCCCTCTTTCTTTTTTGTTCGGCCGTTGAGAGAAGAATGAGAGCAGGAGGAAAGCTGCGCTAACCCTAGGTTTGATTTTCCCTCTTTTGGAAGACAACCGGGCCGGGTCTGGGTCGGTTTGACCCGACCGGCGTTCACCCAGGTCCTGCGCCCCTCTTGGGCCTCACTTGTTGGGCCTTCCCAATTTTGTTTTGTCTTCCTGGTGCTTACTAGATTCACAACCCTTTCTTTTTTTAATACACCCTACTGTTTTTTCTAGTATTCCTTTTCCTCTTTCTTTTTTCTTTTTAAAAAAAAATAGTAATTGGCATTCTAAAAATATTCATAATTAATTAATTTGTTTTATTAGTTTTGTTAGTTAAATTAGGGTAATAATTATATAAAAAATATTAAAAAAAAGAGATGACATGTTTTAGGTAGTTATATAAAGGGAATTTGTTTTAGTTAATTTGTTAATCTTTTCCATTAAACAGTTTCATTTTAATTTAGTTGGTTATCTTCTGCTTATTTTCACTTGCACAATAATTCATATCATCTTGTAACTCTCCTTGTATCATGAACATGTTTCTATTTTCGGTTTGCATCCTAATATCAACTTGACTTTCCCTTTATTTCTTTCTTTCGTGCTAACTTTTCAGGTGGTAAGTACTCCGAGAAGTGAATTTGCCTTCACTTCTCGCATTTCCTTTTCATCTCCTTTGTGCATTATTGTTACATTTTTTGTACGTGTATTGGAGTGAGCTTGCTCCTCCCTGTTTATTATACCTTCTTTCTTCAAGCAACTTGACTTCTTAAGTGAAGCAAGTTGTTTTGCTTCTCTTTACTTCCTGATCCTTTCATCTGCTTCCTGGTGGTTCCCTTTGAAGATTTCTCTTGTTAACCTCACAAACCTTAGGAACAACCAAGCATGACAATGATTAGGGTTTTGATTAGTCCCCCCACTTAGTTTTACCTTTGTGTCTCATTGAGTCTTCTCTTCTCAGCTCATAATCAGGGACTAAACCCTAAAGGCTTTAAGGCTTTGTGATTAAGCTTATGCCTGCATCCCTCTATTAGGATGGAGTGTATAACCTTAATCCTAAGTGTTAAACCCTTAATGTGTTTAAAATCCTTTAATCAATCCACCTAATAATTATCAAGACATCAAGCTTGTAACTTGGGCCTTGCATTAGGGTTCTAATTCTTCCTTAATTGGTTAAGAAGGACTAACCCTAGTGTTAATGGACAAGTCCCCCTCAAGTTGTCTCACAAACCCTAAAAAATCACTTCATCATCATATCATCAAATAAAATCCACTTAACCAAAGGCTTATTTTGTCATGAGTTTAATCCCTAATCATGGATTAAGTTGAGGAGCTTTCCTCAGCTTAAACATTCTCATCTATTATCCTTCTATTAGGATGGTGTAATGAGTCTGTTTAATCCTTGATTATGGCTTAACCTCATTACTTAACACTAAACAAAAACACCAAAAACATCTAAATAATCACAAGTAGGTTAATGATCTTAATCCTACACCAAGGTGATTAAGTGTGAGAATCTGACTTCACACTTAAGGTATTCTCATTACCCCTAATCAGAGGGAAGATGTGATGAGTTTACTAACCCATTGGTTTAGGATTAAGCTCATTATCTTATGACAAACTTTCAAAAAGCAATAAAAGACTGAAAATACAAAAAACAAACAATAATCGTCTCCTCCGGGATTCTTTTCTCATCTCATTCACTCATAAACGAGAACTTGCTTCTTCCGTCTAATGCAAGACAGTTAGCACCTGAGCCAGACAAGTCATACACTTGAGCATAAACAAGTAAGCAGTTCACAAGTCAATTCATCTTTCAGTCTCTTTGGGGTCGAACTACAGTGTTCTGACTTCCTCATTGCACGAGAGGATACGTAGGCATAACTTAACAGTTATCGAACAAAAGTCTCTGTATATTCCCCTTCTTCCAGCCTTATTCTTTAGCCTCATTATCATGAGTATTTCATCTCTGTTCTTACACTGACACTTCACTTATATACTTCACTTTCTCTTACACTGACACCTGTACATTTTGTTTTCCAGCTCTTTTACACACAAATTGCACTGACACTACCCCTTTAAAACACAAATCTTTCAAGCGTGGATCCCGTCGAGTACGGCGGACAATCTGGGTGCTAATACCTTCCCAGGTTGTAACCAACCCCCTTTCTCAGTCTCTCTGGTTCGCAACCGTCTTATCCATGTCTTTCTAGGTCTATGCAGCATTGCCTTTCCTCCGGGATAAAAATGCCTAGCTGGCGACTCTATTCATTCCCTGTGAGTTCACTCTTGTGTGTCCTCGCATCCCCCTTTCGCCGACCGTTCGCGTCTGTACCCCATTTGACCCGGCTTCATTTGGTGGGAGCGACAGCTTGGCGACTCTGCTGGGGACCCTTATACTGTAACCAGGGCTCCTGGTTCTTTTTGTGGGTTCCTCCTAGCGTTTGTTTGATTTGTGTTTACTAGGGTGTTATGTGCTAATTGTGTTTTTATAGTTGCTTTTATTTATTGCTTTATGTACAGTTATTTATTGCTTTCTTTACAGCTTCATGTATATCATACTGTCATACTGTGCTGGCTGGATCTGTTTTGTTGCTTTGGTGGGTGGGTGTTCTACTGAGAGTTAAGGTCCTATACCTGGGACCTGAGTGACACCTAGGCTAGAGTGGTTCATATTCTTTCACATTCCATCTCGGTCTGGTGCGGGAATATGAAACACGGTTCAGATATGGGTTTCTTCTTGAGAACTCTGTGTTGCAGATTTCCTGCAATGCTAGGGCTATCTGGGAAGCCTGCTAAGTCTGGATGACCTTTAGTATTGACCTTCAGAAACTGAGGTGAATTAGAGGAGGATCTTTTATGGTTATTGTAAACACTGTACCTCCGGGTTGGAAGTGTTTACACTTCTCATAACTGATCCAAGTCTGAGGATCCTTGTTTTAGAACACCACCTGTGAGGGGGTTGGGCTGTTTACAGGTTTGCAGGTACCCTTGACCTCAGCATACCCTGTTACTTTATTTTGATTAAGAGTACTCCATCTTGGAACAGTTCTTGTGATTCTAAACCCTGGACATGTGACTCTTTATTTGAGTCCCCCACCTTGGTTACTGGACTTATAGACCTCCATCTGGATTTCTTGAACATACATGGACTTATATCAGAGCACTTGACCAGATCCAGCTCAGTCACAAACCCTTGCATATCATTTGCATACATCATCATTGCATCATTTTGACATTTTCTTATTTGTTTTTCAGGGTATCCATACCTCATTTTTTTGGCTTGGTTTTGACCCCATCATCAGCATAGACTCATCTTCATCAGTATCTACTTCAGCTATCAGCTACCTGCTTCAGTCACCTGCATCACCAGTCTCAGCCTGTCAGAGGCCCATAATCAGTTTTATTCTCCATCATCAACATCTGTCTTAGTTCTCCTCCAGCAACATGGCACCTAAGAAGAGTAACATCTCCTATCATTTCTTTCAGCCGGAGCTAGCTGGCATCAGGAGGATTCGGACCCTGATTACTCCAGACCATATACCACTGTTCAGAGAACATTATGGAGGCATACTTGATGTGGTTATGGATTTGGACCCTTCACAGAGGAGCTTGATTCATACTTGCCTGCAGTTCTATGATCCCCCCTAAGGTGTTTCACTTTTCAGGATTTTCAGTTGGGGCCTTTATTGGAGGAGTACTCATCATTGGTTGGTGTACCTATCAGGGGTGGAGTCCCCTTCAACCCTGAGATGGCTTTTCCAAGTAATGAAGAAGTGGCAAGGGCATTGCATCTGGAACCAGTACTGATTGGGCAAAATATAACTGCTAAGGCTGGAATCTCTGGTCTACATCTGGATTTCTTGACTTCTCAGGCTATCCTGAAGGCCTCCTCAGGAGAATGGAAGGCCGTCTGTGCATTGTTAGCCCTCAGCATATATGGGGTTATACTTTTTGCAGATGAGCCTAAGTTTGTTAGCAAGAGTGCCATTCACCTTTTCATTCTGAGGAACCCAGTGCCCACCTTACTGGGAGATTTTTACTACTCTGTTCACCAAAGGAATGAAAAGCAAAGAGGAAGATTGGTGAGATGCTGTGCTCCTCTGTTCCATACCTGGCTGCTCAAACACTTGCCCAAGACTGATGCATTCTTGAATCCTCACCAGCAAAAGAATTGGGCTAGAAGACTCATTGCTTTGACCTCAGCTGACATCAGGTGGTGCACTCAGAGCACCAAGGGCAGGGACATCATTACTAGTTGTGGGAAGTTCCCCAATGTACCCCTGATAGGAGTGAAGGGTTGCATCAACTACAACCCTCTGCTATTCAAAAGACAACTGGGCTATGCATTGGTCCACCCTCCCAGAACACAAGATTTGGCTGAAACCCTTTATTGTGAGATTAAGCCTAATCTGGCTATTGTCAGGCAAGCATCCTGGGCTTGGGACAATGTCCAGACCAAGGGAATGGCTATTCTAGGGAGATGCAACAATGTGGCCTCAGCTCAGTACTATGAGTGGTCTCATGCCAGGGCACAAATTTCTGGGATGCCTTTCACCATTGAGGATACACCTGGACCCTCCACAGCACCACCTCCTGCCACTGTCAGCCTAGAAGAGTTTGAGAAACTGAAAGAGAGGAATGAGAATCTGACTCAGGCTCTACAGAAGACCCTCTGGGAGAGGAGTGATGGTCGTTTGGAAATTGAAAGGTTAGAAAAGCTAAAGGTGGAGCATCTAGCAAGAATTGAGAAGTCAGAGGATTACATTAAGAAGTCAAGGGCTGGAGAACAGATTTTGAAGAATGCCTGCAAGGAGGCTCAGTTTCAGAAGGCCAGGACTGATTTGTATCTGAAAGAAAGTCAAGCTAGGTGGGTCAGGATCACCGAAGCTCGTACTCAGGAAGATAAAAGGACTCAGGACAAGATTGAGCAGTTGGAGGCTAATGCAAGAGAGCAACAGGAAGCCCTGCTAGCAGCCCAAAGGGAGATCTCAGAGTTGAAGATCAGGGCTGGTGTGAATAGGTCAAAGGACCAGAGCCGACATAAGAAGCTAACTACTGCTGTCACCACCAGGAATCTCCTTATCAGGAATCTCACAGAGCGTCCAACTGATCCTGTGACTGAAGCACTTCTCAAGGAAGTTCAGGAGGATGAGTTTGGTCTTGGTGTCTGACTTTTGCTTATTGTAGTTTTCATTTCATGTACTTTTACTTTTTATGTTGTATTTTTGACCCCTCAGAGGGCATGATTTGTAAAAAACAAATTATGTATCATTTTCTTTTTGTAATACATGTATTGGTTTGTTTTATCTGAGTTCTTTCAAGCAACATCAAAAGCATCTTCCTCAAGGGTCTAGAAAGGTCAAAACCAAGTGCCAAGCCGGATACCTTGGAAACAAATAAGCATACTGCATTGCATACTAACCTTTTGTTTTGTTTTGTAGGTTTTGTTTGTTTTTGTTACTAACTCTGTTGTGATCTCAGGAACTATTGCTCGACGTCGGGTATTCCCACTCAACCGTCCACACAGATATCCCACCCGCAACAACCTTCCGGGAATACAGATGGACCAGGTACAACAGGACCTTACAGAGGTCAGGAACCAAATGGCCAATGAAAGATTGGAAATGAGGGCTCAGATGACACAGTTTATGGAGGTGATGAATGGATTGGCACAGAGCCAAGAAAGATTAAGAGCCTTGGTAGAGAGGCAGACTCAGGAAGATCCCCATCTAGGGACTGGTGGAACAA
Organism: Lathyrus aphaca; assembly: GCA_963966055.1. Classification (NCBI taxonomy): domain Eukaryota; kingdom Viridiplantae; phylum Streptophyta; class Magnoliopsida; order Fabales; family Fabaceae; genus Lathyrus; species Lathyrus aphaca. The sequence goes on from OZ014519.1 coordinate 432,038,176, forward strand.
GCAACAATGAGAGGGCTCAGCCTCATGTCAACCCACCTGTATTTGGGCCTCACCTTCATCCAGAGATCAATATTCCTGCTAATGTACAAGGGAATGCTACCACAGGAAGGGTACTCCAAGAAGACGCCCAAGAAGATCAGTTCACAGTGATGGGAGCTGGGGAGGAAGCCTATGACAGAAGGCTAGACGAGATTGCTGAGAAATTAAGATCCTTGGAGTCTCAAAACTCCTTGGGTTTTGATGTTATGGACATGGGATTAGTGGACGGGGTCAGGATTCCCCACAAGTTTAAACCTCCGTGCTTTGAGAAGTACAACGGAACCTCCTGTCCACGGACCCACTTGCAATCTTTTCTGGGAAGGCTGAAGGCGTATACCATGGACGAAAAGCTATGGATGTTTTATTTTGAGGATAGCTTAACAGGAGCTTCAAGGGAATGGTACTCTCATTTGACTAGAGCAACTATCAGGTGCTGGAAGGACCTGGCTGAGGCCTTCATTAGACAATACCAGTACAACTTGGATATGGCTCCCAACAGGACCCTCCTGATGGGAATGTCACAATCATCCAAAGAAAGCTTCCGGGAGTACGCCCAGAGGTGGAGACAGCTGGAGGCTGCTGTCCAACCACCCATGTCGGAAAGGGAGATGGCCGACATGTTTATGAACACCCTCCAAGGGACATACATGGATAGGCTAGCTGCCTTTTCTTCCACCAGCTTCGCGGATGTAGTCATAGCTGGAGAAAGAATTGAGAGCCTTCTAAAGATGGGAAAGATTTCCGACAATGGTGCGAGCTCGTCCAGCAACCCAAGAAAGCCTTTTGTGGGCCCAAGAAGAACTGGTGAGACTAATGCTATCCATGCCAACAGGGGCAGACCCCAGTATGATCATAGGTCTGTGGCAGCAGTCACCATTCCCGCTCCGATTCATCCACAAACAGCGTACCAACCACAGCAACAACCCCACTACCAGCAACAGGCTCAATATCCACCTCAGAGAAATTATAGCAACAACAACACCAGCAACAACAATCAGCAAAGACCATATCAACAGAGACCATCTCAGGCCAATAGGGTGATCGACCCGATCCCTATGACCTATGCCACATTACTGCCACAACTCTTGAAACTCAACCTGGTTGAGCTAAGGACGTTGGCACCTCCAGACCCTGCCAGTTTGCCTAGAAATTATGACTCCAACGCCAGATGTGCTTTTCATTCAAATGCACCTGGCCACAGTACAGAAAAGTGCAGAGCTTTGCACATGAAGGTACAGGACTTGGTAGACTCTAAAGCGCTGAACTTTGCACCACCACCGAATGTTAACAAAAACCCTATGCCAAACCACGGAGGTCCCAGAATCAATGCTATTGAAGAAGACAAGCCGTCTTACTTAATAACCAGTGTGGGTCAGATTCGGACACCGTTGGTAGAGATTAAAGCTCAACTCCTTGAATGTCAAATGTTCCCGGGATGTGAGCTAGGGTGTGCTTACTGCAACATTTCGGTGAATGGTTGTGATAATTTGAGAGATATCATAGATGGTCTCATCCAGAGTGGCTTGCTTCAAATCACAACATCCATTCCTACCAATCCAGCAACCTCATCAGCAACAATTCCCGTGTCTTCTACAAATACAACAACCATTGTTCCAAGCAACTCTTCAATTTCATCGACTAATGCTTCATCTGTCACTTCAACTGACCAGATATCAACAAACATCCCTTCTACAACTTCAGCACCACTTCATTTTGAATCTCCTACAACAACAACACCCATCCTTCCAACAATGTCTCCTACAACTTCAGCAGCAAATGTCTCAACAGTTACAATTTATTATGATCCCGAAAATGATTCTGCCTACAACTCACAAAGTGTCACTCCCATCAGAGCACCAGTCACAATATACTATGATCCACAAACTATCATGGTCCCTTCTGCAGCTGCCGTCAGTCCAGTCACTATCACAGTGCCTGGGCCAGTACCTTATGAAAGCAGTAATGCCATCCCCTGGCATTACGGCTCTGATCTATATTGCGAAGGACAGAAAATCACTCTTGAATCATCAACCCCTGCACCACAAATAGACAACGTGGGAGGAGGCGGAGGCTTCACTCGAAGCGGACGTCTCTTTGCTCCACAAAGTCAAAGACCCACTGCCGAAGCAGAAGCTACTGCCAAGGCAAAAGGGAAAATCTTGGTGCAAGAAGAGCAGATTATTAAGGAAGCTTTAAAAACACCTTTTGATCAAGAAGTTGATGAGTTCATGAGAATCATCAAGAAAAGTGATTACAAGATAGTGGACCAGCTTCACCAGACGCCTTCCAAGATCTCAATCCTATCATTGCTCATGTGCTCCGAAGCTCATCGGAACGCACTACTAAAAGTCTTGCACGCAGCTTATGTGCCAGAAGAGATCACAGTCAATCAGTTGGAAGCTGTGGTTGGAAATGTTAATGCTAGTCATGGACTAGGATTCACCAACACTGATTTGACTACGGAAGGCCGCAATCATAATAAGGCTTTGCACATTACCATGGAATGCAAAGGTACAGTTCTTTCCCATGTGCTGGTAGACACAGGATCATCCCTCAATGTCTTACCTAAAAAAGCCCTTGTGAAGCTAGAATATGACGGATTGGCATTACGTCCCAGCAACCTGGTAGTAAGAGCCTTTGATGGTTCTAAGAGATCAGTTCTGGGAGAAATTGAGTTGCCCATAACGATTGGCCCACAAACTTTCAAAACGACCTTCTACGTGATGGATATACAGCCTGCCTACAGCTGTCTATTGGGTAGGCCATGGATTCACGCTGCTGGCGCCGTGACCTCAACCCTTCACCAGAAGTTAAAATTCGAGTGGGAGGGTCAAGTCGTTACTATCTGTGGAGAGGAGGATATTTTTGTTAGCCACCTGGCTACCTACAAATATATTGAGATGGATGGAGAGATCCATGAAACGATGAGTCAAGGGTTTGAGGCCTTGAACATAAATGAAACATCTGCTGTACCTGGAACCTCAATGACATCATACCAACAAGCCCGGAAGGTTGTTGAAGAAGGAACCGCTCAAGGCTGGGGCAAGCTGTTGCCCGTGGAGAAGAAAGAGGATAGATTTGGGTTGGGTTACAAACCAACTCAACAAGATCAAGCAGAGGCTGCTAAGGAGCCCAACTTTGTTAGTGGGGGGATGCTCACCCCCGATGCTGTCAACAATTTGGAAGACAAGGATGAAAGCGACCGCAACCTGGAGAGTTGGATCCGTCCAAAGATCCCGGGGAGCAGTATCTCAAACTGGTCTTCCCAGAGAATCATAAGAGTTACTCCTGCAGAGTAATTGTCATTTCCTGTATTTTTTAAGCATGCATCAAGTCTTGCATCTTGCCCAGGATGACAAGACTCATTTTGTAATCGGGCCATCTGTAGTTTTGTGCAACAAGATTAATCAATGAAATATCAGACATCTTTTGCAAATGAGTCTTTTTATTTTCCGATTCACTGTTTTTCCATTTTTCTTTTTGTACAAAAAATAAATGGCAATGTTTTCAAAATGACAACTTTATTTCATTTTTTCTAAACAAGATTAAAATCAATCACTAAAATGAATAAACTGAACCCTTGCAGAGAATGCCTTCCAGACCGCACCGACAACGACACAGCTATGACTTCGTATGACTTTGACAATCCGATCAATCAAACTGATGAAGGGGTTGAAGAAGATTACGAGCTTCCTGAAGAGCTAGCCAGGTTGTTAAGGCAAGAGGAGAAGGTTATCACTCCTCATCAGGAGGAGGTCGAAACGATTAATCTTGGTACAGATGAAGATGTGAAAGAAGTTAGAATCGGGGCCTGCTTGCAAGACTCAGTGAAGAGACAACTGATTGATCTGCTTCAAGAATATGTGGACGTGTTTGCTTGGTCTTATCAAGACATGCCAGGGTTGGATACCGACATTGTTATGCATAAGCTGCCTTTAAGAGAAGATTGCCCACCGGTTAAACAGAAACTGCGCCGTACTCGCCCAGACATGGCAATGAAAATCAAAGAAGAGGTACAAAAGCAGTGGGACGCCGGGTTCCTTGCTGTAACTAGCTATCCACCGTGGGTTGCTAACATAGTACCTGTGCCTAAGAAGGACGGCAAAGTAAGGATGTGTGTTGACTACCGGGATCTGAACAGAGCCAGCCCAAAGGATGATTTCCCTTTACCTCACATTGACGTATTGGTGGATAATACGGCTCAGTTCTCGGTATTCTCCTTCATGGATGGATTTTCAGGATACAACCAAATCAAGATGTCGCCTGAAGACATGGAGAAGACAACCTTCATCACACCCTGGGGCACGTTCTGCTACAAGGTGATGCCATTCGGATTGAAGAATGCTGGTGCAACGTATCAACAGGCTATGGCGACATTATTCCACAATATGATCCATAAAGAAATCGAATGTTATGTGGATGACATGATTGCCAAGTCCCTTACTGAAGAAGACCACTTGGTAAATCTGCTGAAACGATTCAAGCGTCTGAGGAAGTACCAACTGAAGTTGAACCCCAACAAATGCACATTCGGGGTGCGATCTGGTAAGCTGCTGGGATTTATTGTAAGCGAGAAAGGGATTGAAGTTGACCCTGATAAAGTCAAAGCTATTCAAGAGATTCCTGCACCGAAGACTGAGAAAGAAGTTCGAGGTTTCCTAGGTAGATTGAACTACATCTCACGGTTCATATCTCATCTTACGGCAACTTGTGAACCCTTGTTCAAGCTATTGAGAAAGGAACAGACTGTCAGGTGGAATGAAGACTGCCAGAAGGCTTTTGACAAGATCAAGGAGTACTTGCAAGAACCTCCAATCCTCATGCCTCCAGTTGAAGGAAGACCTCTAATCATGTACTTGACAGTATTAGAAGAGTCAATGGGGTGTGTGTTGGGCCAGCATGACGAGTCTGGTCGAAAAGAGTATGCAATATACTACCTGAGCAAAAAGTTTACCGACTGTGAACAACGTTATTCACTACTCGAGAAAACTTGCTGTGCTTTAGCGTGGGCTGCTCGCCGACTGAGACAGTATATGTTGACCCACACTACCTTATTGATCTCAAAGATGGACCCAGTCAAGTATATATTTGAGAAGCCAGCGCTTACCGGACGGGTTGCAAGATGGCAAATGATCCTCACAGAATATGATATCCAATACACCTCTCAGAAAGCCATCAAGGGCAGTGTATTGTCTGAATATCTTGCTAAGCAACCTATTGATGATTACCAGCCTATGAGATTTGACTTCCCTGATGAAGACATCATGTTCCTGAAAGCAAAAGATCATGAAGAGCCTGTTCACACTGAAGGGCCCGACCCGGAAGAAGAATGGACTATGATGTTTGACGGGGCTGTTAATATGAATGGTCGTGGTGTTGGTGCAGTACTCATTACACCTAAAGGAGTTCACATGCCTTTCTCGGCAAAGCTCACTTTCAACTGCACTAACAACGAAGCTGAATACGAAGCTTGCATTATGGGTCTTGAGGAAGCCATTGACCTCAGGATCAAGACATTGACTGTATTCGGAGATTCAGCTCTGGTAGTTAATCAAACCAACGGAAAATGGTACACACACCAAGATCATCTGATACCTTACAGGGATTATACAAGAAGGTTATTGACTTTCTTTACAACAGTCAAGCTTGAGTATATCCCTCGGGACGAGAATCAGTTTGCAGATGCTCTGGCTACCATTTCATCAATGATCAAAGTTCAAGCTGCCAACTTTGCACCTCAAATTTCAGTGTCCAGACTTGACAGACCAGCATATGTATTTGCCGTAGACATTGTCAAAGATGATAAGCCTTGGTTCCACGACATTAAGTGTTTCTTGGAGGATCAAACTTACCCACCTGGGGCATCTTCCAATGATAAGAAGACTCTGAGAAGGCTTGCTGGTAGTTTCTTTCTGAACACTGATGGCTCCCTGTACAAGAGAAACTTTGATATGGTACTCCTCAGATGCGTTGATAGAACGGAAGCGGACTTGTTGATGCATGAAGTGCACGAAGGATCCTTTGGTACCCATGCTGGAGGGCATGCAATGGCCAAGAAGTTGCTAAGATCAGGGTATTATTGGATCACAATGGATGCCGACTGTTGTGCCTACGCCAGAAAATGCCATAAATGCCAGATCTATGCAGATAAAGTGCATGTGCCTCCCAATCTTTTGAATGTGATGTCTTCACCTTGGCCCTTTGCTATGTGGGGCATTGACATGATCGGCAAGATTGAACCAACTGCTTCGAATGGCCACAGATTCATCCTGGTCGCCATTGACTATTTCACCAAGTGGGTTGAAGCAGCTTCCTATGCAAATGTTACAAGACAAGTGGTAGCCAGATTTCTGAAGAGAGATATCATCTGTCGGTATGGAGTGCCCGAGCGAATCATTACTGATAATGGTTCCAACTTAAACAACAAAATGATGGCTGAGCTGTGCCGGGACTTCAAGATCCAACACCACAATTCTTCTCCTTACAGGCCAAAGATGAACGGCGCTGTTGAGGCGGCTAATAAAAATATCAAGAAGATTGTGCAGAAGATGGTAGTCACCTACAAAGACTGGCATGAGATGCTACCATTTGCCTTGCATGGGTACCGCACGTCAATCAGAACATCCACCGGGGCAACACCGTATCAGCTTGTGTATGGTATGGAAGCAGTCCTACCTGTTGAAGTTGAATTACCCTCCTTACGGGTGTTGATGGATGTTAAGCTGAACGAAGCAGAGTGGGTCCGATCCCGATACGAGCAACTGAGTCTGATTGAAGAGAAAAGATTGGCTGCAATCTGTCATGGGCAGTTGTATCAGAAGAGAATGAAGAAAGCCTTCGATCAGAAAGTCAGGCACCGAGAGTACCAAGTAGGGGATCTTGTGCTGAAAAGAATCCTTCCTCCTCATACAGACCACAGGGGCAAGTGGACCCCGAACTATGAAGGACCATTTGTAGTAAAGAAAGTTTTCTCTGGTGGAGAACTAATGCTCAACACCATGGATGGTGAAGATTTCCCGTCCCCTGTGAATTCAGATGCAGTTAAAAAATACTTCGCATAAAATGACCCGCTGGACATAAAAACAGAATGTAAGTCCAGGCAAAAATAGGGCATCCCGACGAGTCAGAAACAGAAAAAAGGACTCGGGCAAAAATAAGGGAAAATAAACAAAAAAAATGTACACCCGCTAAGTTGAAAAGCCGCATTGGACAACTCAGGCAAAAATGGGTATCCCGATGGATTGAAAACCCGAAAGGGCGATCCATGCAAAATATGGGAATAAGCGAACAACTGCATTCTGAATTCGTCTCTATCTCTTACAACTTGGTAGGCCTCGAAAGGATCAAGCTTCTTTCAGAATCAGCTTTCTTCAGAAAGCAAGACGAGAAGAACGTCAAATGTCATACGAGTCATAGCAAGAGGGAAGCTCCTTGAAGCGTCGACAACATTGCCAGCATTTTGTTTCTCATTTTGTAACAATCTCCTCATTCCAGGGGATATGTTTCTTTGACTGTATCTTGCCAATTCAGGGCACATGAATTAATAAAATCAGATTTTTCAGTCATGTTTCGTCTTGTACATTTTTATTTGCAAAGAATGTCTGATGTCTTAAGAAAAACTGATTGCATGAATACAGATGCTTATCTTTAAAAATAAAGAAAATAAAACACGTGCTTGCAGGGAATATACTTACTCTCAGAAGTGTCTAACTCCTATGACGGAATCCAGCAAAGGATACCTCGGGATTACTTGTACGTTTCTCTGTCTTTGCAGGATAGCAAGTATTCAAAAGCGCAACATGGGGCATGAAGGCTTCGCCCCAGCAAGCCGGCAAGTCAACGTTCACTCAGTTTTAGCACCCGAAGTGCTTTCTCCCCAGTTGAGTTACCACCTATTGTTTCTCCCAGCCGGGTTGCCAATCATTCTTCCTCAGCTAAGTACAAAAGTCAGGGAACCATCTCCCCACAGAGCTTCAGCCTCTATCCAGAAGAGCAGCGCTTGAAGGAATCACAACAGAGTGAAGAAAGCTTCTACAAACCCCAGCTGGGTCTCTCATTTACTGGAATAGGTCTATCATTGACCCATTTCCCCAAGCAGATGCATCTCATCAGATCTACCAATGATTTCATCCCCAGCTGGGATGTCCATTTCAAGCAGATCAGCCAGAGATCTTCACGGCAACGGGATCCAAATCCCGGTTTGGTATCTTTGCATAATCATGGCATTCGCATCATATTCACCCACAAAGCGTAGCATTCCGTCTAGTATGGAGCATTACGGCAGAAATCAAACATATTGCATAATCATAAGCCATGTTTTGAATCAAGCACTTGTGAATAATAACCATCAGCAGTATACAGAAAACTCCCCCAGGTTCCCCAGCAAGTGCATTTGCCTTACACCAGTATATACTCCTTGTGGCACCCCTTCGTGTCGTATCCCCAGCAGAAAGCCAAAGACATCCTCTTTGCACTCACACATACTTATATAATTTCCTTGACATCCGTCCATGTCATTTTCCCCAGTACAGTAACATAAACACTTTGTATATCAGATACTTGTTTATACTATACCCTTCTCCTTTTGGCACTCGTCCGTGTCACCCTCACCAGCAGTTTGAATACTCATCTATACACCATTCATACTTATTCTACCTATACAGATACTCGTCCGTATCTTGTATACACCATTTATATCCCCGCAGATTCGGCACTCGTCCGTGTTCTTTGTCAACCAGTTGGTACTCAGCCGTACCATCATCTCCGAACATGCGTCAAGCATTTGTTTCTACCTGATACTCGCCCGTATCATAGTCTTAAGGATGCTCGTCTGCATCTTTAATCCATACACAATACCAAACACTTATACTTTTATTTCTTGGATATAAACACTCGTCCGTGTTTACTATTCCCCAGTAGATCGCTACCAAAACAATTTTTCTTTCATCTGACATTCGTCCTGTGTCATGATAAACCCTGAGAGCAGTCGTACCCTGCTAAGTGGTCGTCCTCCACTTCTTGATGGTCGTCCTCCATCATGCTCATCCGATGGCCGTCCCCATCGTTGATTTTCTATCCGACGTTCTTCCTATGTCGTGATATTTAGCAGCCGTCCCCTGCTAGGTGGTCGTCCTCCACCTTTTGATGATCGTCCTTCATCATTTTATCCGATGGCCGTCCCCATCGTTGATTTTGTTATCTGACATTCGTCCTATGTCACGATAAACCTTGAGAGCAGCCGTCCCCTGCTAGGTGATCGTCCTTCACCTCTTGATGATCGTCCTTCATCATGCTCGACCGGTGGCCGTCCCCATCGTTGACCTTTTTATCCGACATTCGTCCTATGTCGTGATACTTTCGGCAGCCGTACCCTGCCAGGTGATCGTCCTTCACCTTAGATGACCGTCCCTCATCTTACCCCTTTCAGAGCAGCCGTCCCCTGCTAGGTGATCGTCCTTCACCTTTGATGACCGTACCTCATCATCTTGTTTATTTCATTTATTCTTTAACCCGGTGGCCGTCCCCGTCGTGGTCCCTTTTCATTTTAGCCCGATGGCCGTCCCCATCGTTGGTTACTTTGCTTTATGAACTTGATGGACGTCCCCATCATTTTTCATTAAATCCCCAGAGAATCTTATAGCTTTGCTTGATGGCCGTCCCCATCATAATTCCTTTTATCCCCAGCATGATGGCCGTCCCCGTCATTGCTTTACTTCACACACTCTCCCAGCATGTCGGCCGTCCCCGTCATTGCTCTTTACTCAGCAGTCGTCCTCTGCTCGGCGGTCGTCCTCCGTCGCCCACGCTTTACAGTACACTTTATTTTCCTTTACAATCTATATCCCTTTTCTTCTTCATTTTGTGAGTGCAAATTTTGGACTGTCTTTGGTATTCAACCACAAGTTATCTTGTTTGCCTGACAAGCCGTCGCTTACATCCTGCACAGCTAACTCATGTTTGAATAGGGGCAGCTGTAAACACCTCAAATTTGCCCTCACTCATTCACACCATGGCTTGTGATCATTTCATACGCATAAACTCAATCATAGCATCTCATACCGCATTTTCGATTCATTGCATTGGTTCAAAGTCATCTGCATCTGGGGTTTGTGATCTGAGCAATCCAAAAGCTTCAAGAGCCACTCCAAAGGTCATCAATGTTCAAGCATCATATTGTATTCCCCCAAAGTCAAAAATGCCAAAGAATCACAAGAACTGAAAATGGCATGGAAACGGAGCCAGGTTATGTGGTTCGTGCATATCAAGTTTCATGAAGAAATTCCAGGGGGAAGGCGTCTAATCAAGAGATGACTTCTTGAACAAGTCAGTACAGAATCAGGGTATCTGAGGCTCTCAATGACCCGACCAAGGGGTGTTCTTCGTCATTTTGATTGCGTATGGTCTTTACTTGATCATAGAGGATGCCAGAAGTTCACAAGACTGAAGAATTTCGAGCCACTTTGCAAAATTGCCTTGAATTGGAGAACCTGCAAATTCTCATGGCAAGCCTTTATGTGGCTTCAATGCGACCTTTGATCATCACGCAAGCATAAATCAGGGCCTTAAATCCTGAACGCCACAAAGAACCTCCAAGTTTCACGACTTATGCTTCGAGAAGCTACAACGGGGCCAGGCTTGTACCAATTTGCAAAAGCTCATGTGGCCATGCCTCTACTCATTGCAATTCCCCAAGATCTGATCCATAGGCCTGAGCCACACCAGTTATTCTTACTCATCAAAGGCCTTACAAATACGTTTCCCGCGAAACATTCCAATCAACTGGAGTCTCATTGATGTTTAAGCGTCACTAAGATTTCAAAGCAGTTTTGAGTTTATTTTGAATATTTAATTTGATAGGCCGTGGTTTAACTTGTTACAAGTATGGTTTCTTTGTTTCATTGTTTTCGAACCTAAGGAAGATGGCTGGTTGGAATTGATTCTTTGAAGGAAAGGAGGAAAGGAATCTCATGGTATTGTATTGGATTCAGATTCAAACGGCACTTCATGGGCCTTTTGTGGTGTTATGTGTAATTGGGAGTATGTTGGATTTGGACTAAGTTGGATTTGGATGCACATATGTTTGGAGTTATGGTTCATTTGTTGTTGCTATGTGTTACTCAAGGTACATTGTTTTCAAGCGTGTTAATGTTGATATTGTCCAAGTTTTACAAGATATTGAAATCTTGATTGGTGCATTGTCAAAATAAATGAAAATGAAAACCGAAGACAATAAGATTGAAGAATATAAATGTATAACATTTTGTGTTAATTAGTGAAGGCTCAAGGCCATGTTCCAAAAAGTCCTATCTACACTTCAAACATCCATTGCTATCCCAATACTTGTTCATGTTACAAATTCTGGTTCTATTTGTTACGAACTCATGACAGTGCAAATTAAAAGGAATTCCAAATCCAATCCTATGAGGAAGCAATCAAGAAAATGAATCATATACTTGCTGAGTCAGAGAAAACTCAATTGTTAGATAGTTCCCCAGTGGACAGATCTACAAATAAAATGAATAAATCTGGTGAACCACCTTCTCTTAGTGTTGCAACCAAGGATATTGAGATGCCCTTACCACCTTTAGCTCTCTCTCCATTACAGAATGGAATCAGACCGTGCAATGTTTCTGAAGTATTGGTAGACATGGTTGATACAATCAGACCTCTTGCTCTAAATCAAAAACGTGTAATAGAACTAATTCAGCTTTCATCACCTTTGCTAGCTGCTGTAGCAGAACCTGAACTGCGCCAGGCTTTCAGCAACCTTATTGAAGGTGCTTTACTGCGTGCACATGTTGGAGGAGAGGTTGCAATTGTGTCTAATGCTACACTGGCTGGCGATACCCTCGTATGTATTGATGATGACGGACCTGATATGCACTATATGACGCAGATGCATTCACTCACGCCATACGGACAAGAACTCTTGGCTGAAGGTATGTTTGAAGACAATGTGACATGGAACTTTGTTGCTGGGCTGACTACTGCCCGTGGGATACTGGAGAGTTATGGCTGTGTCGTACGGATTATATCACCTCGGACCAAAGTTGGTCCGCTTGGGGCTGAGGGAACCGCTGCAATGTCACAGTTGTGCTATAAATCCAGAAGAAAAGTTTCATTACAATTTCAAAGCTGACAGGCCTGGAACATATTTTTACCATGGACACTATGGAATTCATCAAGTTCAAAGGAGGGTCATCAGGCTCAAATGTCGTAGCAAGGCATAAGAGGCTCCCGGAGTTAGATTAGAATTGATGGCTTTCCGTACCTGCAAAACGGAAAGAGATAGTTAATAGACTGGCCAGCAAACTCAGCAAATACACATCAGCAACAATCAGAAATGATGAACCAAGGCTACAGCAATAACAGTCAGGAATTGACGCCGACAATGACGTCAATAGCGGCAGCAATCTCCTGCAACGTATTCTCCACTTCTGCCCCTTCATTTCGTCAAAATCAACAAATGAATTCCCAATCCTTCAACTCTCTCTGACTGTCCCATTTCGCTCTGCCCGATTCTCGCGCAACTGTTTTCATCTCTCTCATTTCTTAATTTCACATCTCAATCTTTCATTTCATTTTCCGTGTTCCTCTGCTGTGGATTACGAAAATGGTTGGAAGTGTTGATGTTTTGGCTGATGATTTAAACATTAACAAACCAGTTGATCTATTGCCGGATGACTTTGATGTATCCGCCATTATCAAAGATCCTGTGCCTCCTGTAGTCGCAGACATTGTTGGCAAGGTGGAAACTCAGTTTGATGCAGGAAATGAGAAAAGAGCAATAGTTCTGAAAAAATATTCATACCTCGTGTCTTGAAGTCACAGAGCCAGAAGATGATGATGTTATTACTGGGAATCGTGATGCTCATACGGCAAGTGTGTTGGCCAGATACAGAAAATCTTCAGCGGAAAGAACAAAGTATCATTTGGGCTACCCCTACAGTTTGGATTTTGATTACGGTGCACTCTCTCAACTTCAGCATTTTACCACAAACAATCTTGGAGATCCATCTATTGAAAGCAATCATGGTGTCCACTTCCGGCAGTTTGCAGTTGGTGTTTTGGATTGGTTTGCCAAGTTGTGGGAACCGGAGGAAAAAAGAGTATTGGGGCTATATAACAAACTGTGGCACATAAGGCAGTCTTCATGGCATCCTAGTTGGGAGAGAAGTGTTACCAGATGGGATTTTGTATGCCTCAACCTTATTCAATTTTTAAAAGCTGCTCGTATGTACCGAATGGAATATGTGAAGATTGAGACTCTTAATGCAGGCGAGATTGATTGTGATGATTTCAAGGCCAAACTTCTTGGTCACCAGGACGAGTCAGCAATTATAAATGTGAACATAGGTACAACTGTGAAAGGAGCCGCGAATGATGGTGTTGAGAATGTAGTTTCAATTTCTGGTTCAAGAGTTGCACCTAGCCTGTACTCTCATGTTCAAGCAGATAAGTCGGCAGTGTCTCAGCTCACCACTACGCTGCAATGTCAGATCAAACCAACCCAAAAGATGCAACTTCAGTTTCTAGACAAGATATTCAAGAAAATATATTTGGTTCAGTTTCTCCTGGTATTAATAGTGGATTAAATATGGAGAACTTGCAGCAAATGAAATGAATTCTGAGCAAAGAGATGTACCAATGGAAGATTTTCATGCAAGGCAAGAGCTGGCTGGATTTTCTGAGGCTTCACAGGACAAGTTGATAGTGCAGGCTCCTCCACATAATGAACCCTGGTCTCAATATGTTGGATGTTTCAGATGGTTTAAGTGGATTTCCATCTCTTCAAAGTGGGAGTTGGAGTGCACTTATGCAGTCTGTTGTAGCTGAAACTTCTAGTAGTGAAGTGGGTATTCAAGAAGAATGGAGCAGTCTAAGATCCCGGAATACTGAACGATCATTACCAAATGAAGGACCTTCACCCATTGATAGCAGCAAATGACAATCAGTTTGGCCTGATAATAATTTGCAGTCAGCCCCCAATATAAACTCAAGGCCTTTAACTCGATAAGATGATCTTAGCCGGCCCAATTCCATGGTAAACTATTCTAGTCTTCCTGAATTTCATCAGCGACGTGCTGAGACTGCACAGGAACAGCATAACAGGTCGCATACAGATTCGCCAAACATGATGAGCCTCATGAAAATCTCCTGAAACGAAATTGCCACAATGGTTAACACATAACAAGCAGTGAAAATGAGTTTACGGCAGTAAAAAAAGAGAAACTAATTCAATCCAAGGCCAACTATCTCAGTTCATTTTCAAAGTCAAGAGGCATAAACAGACAAAAAGCCAGGGCAGAAGCGTCAGCAGGGTTGCAGGACAAAGTCTCACAAAATAGAAAAAACAGCTTCTGTTACGAAAAAGAAGAAAGAAGACATAGCCAGATTGAGATTGCTGAAACCCTAATTTTCACTATAAAAACCAAGATGAATTCATGAATCAATGACTACAATACACAGCCGCAACTAAAGACTCAGATACAATTTTCAAAAACCCTAGAACCCTAATCACAATACGCAAGAATCAACAACAGAACCTCAGATTACAACAAAGTTAACAAAAGAAGGAAGATTCTTTTTCAAGCAACGGGAGGAGCGTATACCTCTTAACTCAGCCTTCGTGACATTCGATTGCGGTATAATTTCTTGGCTCCATTTTTGTTGCATTTTTGTTTCGCTCTGTTTGTATGTTATAGTTGAGTGGGTGTATCAAATTCAAGAGACTTTAAGGTTCGCGATTTGGGGGTCAAGGATGCCAAATGAGTGTTGTTGTTTAGTTTGATTTTGATGTTAGGTTTTGTTTGTTTCGAGAATGAGGGAGAGTGGAGATTGAGAGATGAGGGTAGATTTTGAGAGGCTGTTCGCCGCTGTTTGTCCCTCTTTCTTTTTTGTTCGGCCGTTGAGAGAAGAATGAGAGCAGGAGGAAAGCTGCGCTAACCCTAGGTTTGATTTTCCCTCTTTTGGAAGACAACCGGGCCGGGTCTGGGTCGGTTTGACCCGACCGGCGTTCACCCAGGTCCTGCGCCCCTCTTGGGCCTCACTTGTTGGGCCTTCCCAATTTTGTTTTGTCTTCCTGGTGCTTACTAGATTCACAACCCTTTCTTTTTTTAATACACCCTACTGTTTTTTCTAGTATTCCTTTTCCTCTTTCTTTTTTCTTTTTAAAAAAAAATAGTAATTGGCATTCTAAAAATATTCATAATTAATTAATTTGTTTTATTAGTTTTGTTAGTTAAATTAGGGTAATAATTATATAAAAAATATTAAAAAAAAGAGATGACATGTTTTAGGTAGTTATATAAAGGGAATTTGTTTTAGTTAATTTGTTAATCTTTTCCATTAAACAGTTTCATTTTAATTTAGTTGGTTATCTTCTGCTTATTTTCACTTGCACAATAATTCATATCATCTTGTAACTCTCCTTGTATCATGAACATGTTTCTATTTTCGGTTTGCATCCTAATATCAACTTCACTTTCCCTTTATTTCTTTCTTTCGTGCTAACTTTTCAGGTGGTAAGTACTCCGAGAAGTGAATTTGCCTTCACTTCTCGCATTTCCTTTTCATCTCCTTTGTGCATTATTGTTACATTTTTTGTACGTGTATTGGAGTGAGCTTGCTCCTCCCTGTTTATTATACCTTCTTTCTTCAAGCAACTTGACTTCTTAAGTGAAGCAAGTTGTTTTGCTTCTCTTTACTTCCTGATCCTTTCATCTGCTTCCTGGTGGTTCCCTTTGAAGATTTCTCTTGTTAACCTCACAAACCTTAGGAACAACCAAGCATGACAATGATTAGGGTTTTGATTAGTCCCCCCCACTTAGTTTTACCTTTGTGTCTCATTGAGTCTTCTCTTCTCAGCTCATAATCAGGGACTAAACCCTAAAGGCTTTAAGGCTTTGTGATTAAGCTTATGCCTGCATCCCTCTATTAGGATGGAGTGTATAACCTTAATCCTAAGTGTTAAACCCTTAATGTGTTTAAAATCCTTTAATCAATCCACCTAATAATTATCAAGACATCAAGCTTGTAACTTGGGCCTTGCATTAGGGTTCTAATTCTTCCTTAATTGGTTAAGAAGGACTAACCCTAGTGTTAATGGACAAGTCCCCCTCAAGTTGTCTCACAAACCCTAAAAAATCACTTCATCATCATATCATCAAATAAAATCCACTTAACCAAAGGCTTATTTTGTCATGAGTTTAATCCCTAATCATGGATTAAGTTGAGGAGCTTTCCTCAGCTTAAACATTCTCATCTATTATCCTTCTATTAGGATGGTGTAATGAGTCTGTTTAATCCTTGATTATGGCTTAACCTCATTACTTAACACTAAACAAAAACACCAAAAACATCTAAATAATCACAAGTAGGTTAATGATCTTAATCCTACACCAAGGTGATTAAGTGTGAGAATCTGACTTCACACTTAAGGTATTCTCATTACCCCTAATCAGAGGGAAGATGTGATGAGTTTACTAACCCATTGGTTTAGGATTAAGCTCATTATCTTATGACAAACTTTCAAAAAGCAATAAAAGACTGAAAATACAAAAAACAAACAATAATCGTCTCCTCCGGGATTCTTTTCTCATCTCATTCACTCATAAACGAGAACTTGCTTCTTCCGTCTAATGCAAGACAGTTAGCACCTGAGCCAGACAAGTCATACACTTGAGCATAGACAAGTAAGCAGTTCACAAGTCAATTCATCTTTCAGTCTCTTTGGGGTCGAACTACGGTGTTCTGACTTCCTCATTGCACGAGAGGATACGTAGGCATAACTTAACAGTTATCGAACAAAAGTCTCTGTATATTCCCCTTCTTCCAGCCTTATTCTTTAGCCTCATTATCATGAGTATTTCATCTCTGTTCTTACACTGACACTTCACTTATATACTTCACTTTTCTCTTACACTGACACCTGTACATTTTGTTTTCCAGCTCTTTTACACACAAATTGCACTGACACTACCCCTTTAAAACACAAATCTTTCAAGCGTGGATCCCGTCAAGTACGGCGGACAATCTGGGTGCTAATACCTTCCCAGGTTGTAACCAACCCCCTTTCTCAGTCTCTCTGGTTCGCAACCGTCTTATCCATGTCTTTCTAGGTCTATGCAGCATTGCCTTTCCTCCGGGATAAAAATGCCTAGCTGGCGACTCTATTCATTCCCTGTGAGTTCACTCCTGTGTGTCCTCGCATCCCCCTTTCGCCGACCGTTCGCGTCTGTACCCCATTTGACCCGGCTTCATTTGGTGGGAGCGACAAATATCACTAGATTCGTGTGAAGGAAGAGGATATTCAAAAGACGACTTTTAGGACATGGTATGGTTATTACGAATATTATGTGATGTCATTCGGGGTTTATAATGCACCCGGTGTGTTTATGGAATACATGAATTGTATTTTCCATGAGCAGTTGGATCATTTTGTGGTTGTGTTCATCGATGATATTTTGATTTATTCTAAGTCTCAAGAGGAACATGAAGAGCATTTAAGGATTATGTTACAGATTTTGAAAGAGAAACAATTGTATGCTAAGTTGTCGAAATGTGAGTTTTGGTTGTCAGAAGTAAGTTTTCTTAGAAATGTTATTTCCGATGGTGGTATTAGTGTTGATCCATCCAAGATTGACGCGGTAATGCAATGGGAAGTTCCTAGATCGGCTACGGAGATTTGAAGCTTTTTAGGTTTGGCGAGTTATTATCGGAGATTTAAAGTTGGCACTTCCGTTAACGCAATTGACTTGTAAAGGAAAGGATTTCATTTGGGATATTCATTGTGAAGAGAGTTTCATTGAACTTAAGAGAAGGTTAACAACGGCTCTGATCTTGATTTAGCCAGATCCGACGGAACCATTTGTGGTGTATTGTGATGCTTCATTGTTTGGGTTAGGTGGTTGTAACACGGTGGGAGAACTGACTTTCTATAAATGTTGCGGATAGCAAGAGTCACCATCGACTTTTATTTTATCCATAAGGAAGGGACATAAAAGAACAGGAAAGGCCGTTTTGAAAAGACTTGGGTTCGGGGGGTAGGTTATATAAAGGGAAGGTGTTAGCACCCTTTATATCCATGGTTATCCATGGGCTCTTAGTTACTTAGCTCACTTTAATTGTTTTTGAGAAGTGTAATGTGTGATTAGAAATTTTCTTAGTACTTTGTAATGATCCTCGTATGGATGTATACAAAACCTTGTTTTGAAAAATGTTTAAGAAAAGTGATGTATGAAAAGTAGTTTTAAAGTGTGAGCAAGTAACTAGGAGGTACCTACCCTAAGCTAAGTCATTCAAGTTCTTTTATGTTTCTTCAAAAGTAAGACTATCCCTATTATTAAGGAATAGATAGTTATTACTTTGGATTTGATTAAGGGACATGCGTAGGGTCATCATATGGTCAATGAAGGCAACTTAAGGGGTGTCTTTAGCAATTCGTAGGGACTATCATCATTTATTCGAAGGGACAAGATCATTATCGTAGGCAACCTCAAAGGGACTTGATCTTTTAAATCTGTAGGGACTTGATGATTTATTTGTGAAGGGACTTTGCTTAAGACACCCCTATGTTCGAAGGACTTGACCATTTAAAGAAGGCAACCAAGAGGGATACCCTAGGAAGTGCAGATGGCGATCTTAGATCGACTTACGTGTGTGAATATTTATTTTCAAATATTTATCTTATTTAATTAATTATCTAAGTTTATTTAATCACAATTAGTTTCGCACTCCCTATTTACTAACCAAGCAATTAACTAAAATAAATAAAAACGGAAATATAAAATCTACGCTATTACATGGCTTATGGGCAGTTACAAAATAATCGAGCGAGAAAAATAAATAACCTATACATTTTTTCTAATAAAATAAAGCAATAATATAATAAAGCGCAAATAATAATAAGATTGAATAAAGGAGACAAAATAAATTAAAGAAAATCAAGGTTTAGAATTAAAAGTTAGATTTAAAGTTTAAAATAAAAAGGTTTAGATTAAATGAATTAGGGTTAGAAAAATTAGGGTTTGTTAGAATTAATTAAAAAAAGATTTTAAAGAATTAGTTAAAACTTAATTAATTTATTTACAAAATTATATAAAAAAAATCTATTAAAATAAAGTTATTATTACATAAAAATGTTTCTCTCTTTTTAAAAATAAAATTTTAATTTAAGAAAGAATTATTTTTGTGGTTTAAATTTAATAAATTCATTAAAATAAAGTTAATAATAAAAGAAAAATTAGAAAATAAGAAGAAAAAAAAAGAGAAATTGATCAAAAAGATAGGACCTGTGAATTGAACCCAGGTCCTTTACCTCAATAACATAGCACAAAACCAACAGGGCCAGCGCGCGCTGGTGTTAATGCTATGGATCAAAATCATTATATGTTCAATTTGTAAAACAAAAATAAAAATGGAAAAAAATTGCTGGAACCAAGGATCGAACCCAGCCTCTATGCTCATCTGCGCACACACACTACCACTGGGTCAAGTTGTGTTTCTTTGTTCAAATACAACATTAATAATATAAAAAAACAAACAGAGTTTTGAATTTGAAGTTTCGTGCGCAAACGATTTCGTCTTCTTCCTTCGAATTCGCAGGTTTACCTGTGAATTTTCCTGCGAATTCTCTTGCGAGTTTTCCTACGTGCGATAACCTGTGATTCTTAAACATCATGCAGCAAGTGTAATTGCATCAAATTAATAACATAAAATGATTTCCCATGTCATATACAGTCAAACCATGTCATTAGAATCCATTTAAATCAATTAAATTGTAAAACCCCAATTTTGGAGTTCAAACCCTAGTAATGGTGAATCTTGTATTAAGCCATGAAGCTTCAAGTTTCTCGCCCAGAAACGGTCTATGGATCATCACAAATAATAACACAAAGTCAAAAATCATTAACAATGCATAAATGAAAAAAATCGAAAAAAATCAAAAACACAAGCTATGAGGATTCAGTTTAGTCATATGAGGGCGTTTTTGATGATGCAAATGATCGATACATGTTCAATGATCATCATAGAATGGTTTGCCACCTTTGAAACACCTTGAAATTGCCTCTAAATGTGAAACCGAATTTGACTTGGTGTGAAGATTTTTTGAGTTTGAACAAGGTATTCTCAGGCTGCAATTCGTGTCCTTGTGTTTGTAATAAGTCGTGCTCTTATAGTGGAGTGAAATTAGGTCAAAAAAACAGATGGTTTTGTGGGCTTGTGGATACCTTGAGTGTGAAGAAATCCCTCTCATAATTTTGTCCAAAAATCAAATGATACCCTTCCTAATTGGTGGTGCACGAAATTGTATGAGATCAAATCAACTTGAATGTCATTTAAGAGCTTCTAGAAGAAGGATCAAATCAAATATTTGTATTTTCATATTTTATTTTGATTTAAAATGAATTTTAATGAATAAAATCCAAATAAATAATAAATAAATTATAAAAATCATAAAATATTTGAATTGGGTCGTGCTTGATGTTATCATGAAGATTGAGTTGCAAAATGATAGGCATATTTGGAAAAAAATAGATTTAAGCCCTTATTTTCTTCATACACCCCTTGAAAATCTCCCAACTTTGATAAGGCATAAATCCCTCAATTTTAAGGCTATGGAGGTGTTCTTGGACATTTTGTAAAGCTTAAAGAGTATTATAACAAACCCCTTTAGTCTCATGTCCATATCATTCACCATTTTAAAATTATGCTCTTTGGAAAAAGTTGACTTTTTGTTGACTTTTGAAATGACCTGTAATGTTTTAGCTCATACCTTCCAAATGAAGCACTTTTAGGCTTGACTTGTGAGACACAAAGTTGTAGAGAATTCAATTTCCTTCAAAATAAGCTTTGGATGGGAAATTTTTGATGAAGCATGTGAAAGTTATGGCTGATCAAATTTCAGTTGACTTTTCTTAAGAAAACCCTAATTTAGAAACTCCTGATTCTTGATGATCTGAAACTTTCTTGATGAATCATGATCAGCCCTTGATCAAATGATGAATTTTACTTCATAATCTTGATGTTGGAAAAAAAATCTTGAAGTTTGACTTTGATTAGACCACAGTTGATCTCAGTTTGACTTTTTAAATGCTTTGCATATCTGATTATCTGACTGGGAAAGCTCTTTGGGAAAGCTTTGAACTTGACATAGGGATTCTTGAAATCATATGGGATATAATGAAGCTCACTTGAAGCCTTAAAAGTCATTTTAATCTGAGGAAACCCAACACCCTAGTTTTGGACACTTTGCTTAGGAGGAGGCATTGATTGGGGAAAATTCCACACTTCTTGATCAATTAGGAGTCTTGAGAACCTTATGATCATTTAGAAATATTGAGAGATATTGTCTTGATTGTGGGAGGGCAAAATTTGGGGTGCAACAGCTGCCCCTGTTCAATTTTCTGAAACCTGAGGAGTTAGATTGGCATGTACGCCATTCGTGACTTGAAGATTGAAGAGGATTGAACACCAAAGCCCAAAACTTTGCACTTGCCGGTGCGTAGAATGATACCGTTGGTTGGTTGTATTGCTTGAATGGGCTTAAAGATGCCATTCGGAGAAAAATTCTTCAGATATATTTCTTTGAGAGGAAAGCAATCCCCAATATGAAGATCTAGCTTTTGGGTGGATAAACAACGACCCAAGGTAATGATATGGCTTTTGAGAAGAATAAATGACGTCTCAAAATAGCCTTTGGGAAGAATAAACGATGTCCCAAAATAATGAGATAACCTTCGGGAAGAATAAACGATGGCCCAAGGTAATGATATGGCTTATGAGAAGAATAAACGACGTCTCAAAATATCCTTTGGGAAGAATAAACGACGTCCCAAAATAATGAGATAACCTTCGGGAAGAATAAACAACGGCCCAAGGTAATGATATGGCTTCTGAGAAGAATAAAAAACGTCTCAAAATAGCCTTTGGGAAGAATAAACAACTTCCCAAAATAATGAGATAACCTTCGGGAAGAATAAACGACGACCCAAGGTAACAAAATGGCTTTTGAGAAGAATAAACGACGTCTCAAAATAGCCTTTGGGAAGAATAAATGACGTCCCAAAATGAGATAGCCTTTGGGAAAAATAAACGACGACCCAAGGTAACAAAATGGCTTTTGAGAAGAATAAACAACGTCTCAAAATAACCTTTGGGAAGAATAAACGACGTCCCAAAATGAGATAACCTTCGGGAAGAATAAACGACAGCCTAAGGTAACAAAATGGCTTTTGCGAAGAATAAACGACGTCTCAAAATAGCTTTTGGGAAGAATAAACGACGTCCCAAAATAAGTTGTTGATGAAGTTTGTCAGCTGGAGAATTAACCTGAAAAACAAGGTTAGTTCGGTGCAAATATAAAGATATATATAACATCTTGCAAGATAATATTTTATGAGAATGCGTATAATATGATATGATATGATATGATGTATGTACGAATGAAATATGTAGTTGAAGCGTATAAGTAGCTTCGTAGAACAACTGCTGACTGGGGAAAATAAATCCCAATTCGTTGCTGAGGAGTATGAAGACTTCGTTCCCGTCTTTTTTTAAGAACATCGTACTTAGATCTTCCTGTTTTTCGTCCTTCGTACTTCTTATTGAGGGATTAAGTTCCTGAATATCCCGACTGAGGATAAAAGAGATGGACATAGATCCGGGAGACCTATGTAGTTAAGTATCAATTCTTCGGAGGATATGAAACTGCATGAAGACTTCGTCGAGTTGGAAGTATAAGATATTACTTGAAGTACTCCGTAAGAATATCCGTAAAGATCAATCTGTGGGGGATGAACCGGCAAAGATTTGTTGAACTCCTACCTCCATTCGTTCTTAGTAAATGCTATTATTGTATTTTATGCATTTCTGGTAAACATCAATCATATTCAAAAGCATATATACATTCAAACATAATCAACATACATTTTCTCGCTTTAGTAAAAGGGAAAGAGTAAACCTGAATAAAGAGGGAAAAGTAAAGCTGAATACGCAAAATGGAATTTTATTTATTTAGAAATTGGCCTATAAACATGCAGGTTTTAACACGGAGACGGAAATCCTAGTAAGAGGAATTCGTCAAAGAATTTTTTACAAAAACAAGGAAAAATAGCTATGTGTAAATAATCCTATTGAGTTTCAACTTTGCTATTGCCATTATCTTCAATTATCTCATCTTCAGCTGTCGGAAAAGAAACGATTGGATTGATCCGTATCTGTTGAATTTGACGTAGATAACACAACTAGTAGAGGTTACATGGGTGATCCAACGAGACATAGTCATACGCTTTAATCCCTAACTTTTTCCTAAATTGCCTTTTCAGGTTTTCAATCCACCAGGATACCCTTTTTTGCCCAAGTCGCCTTTTCAGGTTTTCGACTTGCCGGTGTACATTTTTTTATATATATCCCTGATTTTTGCCCGAACCCTTTTGGTTCGCCGGGATGCCCTTATTTTTTCCTAGGCCAGTCAACCTAGCGGGTTTCTTTTCATGCGTAGTATTTTTTAACTATGTTTGCGTTCACAGGCTGCGGGAAATCTTCACCATCCATAGTGGTAAGCATCATGGCACCTCCAGAAAATACCCTCTTAACAACAAATGGCCCTTCATAGGTGGGGGGTCCATTTGCCCCTGGGATCACCCTATGGTAATATGATACGCTTGATTACCAAATCACCAGCCTGATACACTTGCTACTTAACTTTCTTATTGAAGGCTTTGATCATACGTTTCTGATACATCTGACCGTGAAAAAACAGCTGCTAGTCTTTTCTCATCAATCAAGTTTATCTGGTCAAGTCGAGTCTTAATCCATTCATTTTCATCTAAGCCTGCATCCTTCATAATTCTCAGAAGGAATCTGAACTTCAATGGGTAAAACTGCTTCCATACCATAGACGAGGGAAAATGGGGTTGCCCCTGTTAAAGTACGTATAGTGGTACGATAACCATGAAGAGAAAATGGTAACATATCATGCCAATCCTTATATGTAACTGTCATCTTTTGCAAGATTCTCTTAATATTCTTGTTGGAGACTTCCACTGTGCCATTCATCTTTGGACGATATGGAAGCCGTAGGTTTGATCTCGCCAATCATATCAATGCCCCACATAGCAAAAGGCTATGGAGCAGTTAAAACATTCAACGGAACTGGAGGCACATGAACCTTATCATCATAAATCTGACATTTGTGACACATTTTGGAGTGTTGATAGCAATCAGCTTCCATGGTAGACCAATAATAACCCGCTCTCAGAATCTTCTTAGCCATAGTATGCCCACTAGAATGAGTACCAAATATCCCATCATGCATGTCTTCCATAATCTATACTGCTTCTTTCTTATCCACATAGCGAAGCAAAGTTGAATCGTGGTTGCGCTTGTAAAAAATTCCATTACTCAGGAAGAATTTAGCAGAAAATCTCCTCAGAAACTTCTTATCATTGACAGATGCCCCTTCAGGGAACTCTTGATCTTCAAGATACCATTTCACTTCATAGAACCAAAGCTTTTCCTCTACTCCTTCAGTACCCACCTCATTGCAGTATGCAGGTTTATCAAATCGATCAATAGTAATTCTCGGAGCTTCATCATCCCAACTGATTTCAAACATAGATGTCATGGTGGCTAATGCATCTGCCAACTGATTCTCTTCTCGTGGAATATGTCCAAAGGTGATCTCTTCGAAGTACGGGATCAAAGACAACACATTGTCGCTCCCGATAAATGGAGCTATAGTCCAGATAAAGGTACAGACGCGAACGGTCGGTGAAAGGGACAATGAGAACACACAGCCGTGAACTCACTGGAGATGAATAGAGTCGCCAGCTAGGCATTTTTATCCCGGAGGAAAGGTAATGCTGCATAGACCTAGAAAAAGATGGATAAGACGGTTGCGAACCAGAGAAACTGAGAAAGGGGGTTGGTTACAACCTGGGAAGGTATTAGCACCCAGATTGTCCGCCGTACTCGACGGGATCCACGCTTAAAAGATTTGTGTTTTAAAGGGGTAGTGTCAGTGCAATTTGTGTGTAAAAGAGCTGGAAAAGATGTACAGGTGTCAGTGTAAAAGAAGTGAAGTGTGATATATGCAGTGTCAGTGTAAGAACAGGAGTGAAAAGCTCAAGATCATGAGGCTAAAAGAATGAGGCTAGAAAGAGGGGGAATATACAAAGACTTTTGTTCGATAACTGTTAAGTTATGCCTACGTATCCTCTCGTGCAATGAGGAAGTCAGAACACCGTAGTTCGACCCAAAGAGACTGAAAGATGAATTGACTTGTGAACTGCTTGCTTGTCTATGCTCAAGTGTATGACCTGTCTGGCTCAGGTGCTAACTGTCTTGCATTAGACGGAAGAAGCGAGTTCTCGTTTGTGAGTGAAGATGATGAGAAAAGAATCCCGGAGGAGACGATTATTGTTTGTTTTTGTGTTTTCAGTCTTTTATTGTTTTTGGATTTTGTCATAAGAAAATGAGCTTAAGCCTAAACCAATGGGTTAGTAAACTCATCACATCTTTCCTCTGATTAGGGGTAATGAGAATACCTTAAGTGTGAAGTCAGATTCTCACACTTAAACACCATTTGATGTAGGATTAAGATCATTAACCTACTTGTGGTTATTTAGATGTTTTTTGTGGTTTTTGTTTAGTGTTAAGTAATGAGGTTAAGCCATAATCAGGGATTTAACAGACTCATTACACCATCCTAATAGAAGGATAATAGATGAGAATGTTTAAGTTGAGGAAAGCTCCTCAACTTAATCCATGATTAGGGATTAAACTCATGACAAAACAAGCCTTTGATTAAGTGGATTTTAGATTAATGGTAAGATGATGAAGTGATTTTTTAGGGTTTGTAAGACAACTTGAGGGGGACTTGTCCATTAACACTAGGGTTAGTCCTTCTTAACCAATTAAGGAAGAATTAGAACCCTAATGCAAGGCCCAAGTTACAAGTGTGGTGTCTTGATACTTATTAAGTGAATTGATTAAGAGATTTAAACACATTAAGGGTTTAACACTTAGGATTAAAGTTATACACTCCATCCTAAGAGAAGGATGCAGGCATAAGCTTAATCACAAAGCCTTAAAGCTTTTAGGGTTTAGTCCCTGATTATGAGGTGAGAAGAGAAGACTCAAAAGAGACACAAAGGTGAAACTAAGAGGGGAGACTAATCAGAACCCTAATCATTGTCATGCTTGGTTGTTCCTAAGGTTTGTGAGGTTAAACAAGAAAGATCTCCAATGGAACCACCAGGAAGCAGATGAAAGGATCAAGAGAAGCAAAGTGACTTGCTTCATTCAAGAAGTCAAGTCACTTGAAGAAAGAAAGTGGGAAGAGGAAGAATGAGCAAGCTCAATCTCAAACACAAAGAAAAATGCAGCAATGGATGCAAGAGAGATGAAAAGAAAAGTTATGAGAAGTGAAGGCAAATTCACTTCTCAAAGTTACTTACCACCTGAAAGGTTAGAAAAAGAAATGCAATGCAAAGCAAAATGGGGTGAGATGACATGATGAGAAACAAAACCAGAAGCAACACATGTGGATGATCATACAAACCTATGGATGCAAATGAAGCAAGTTAGGAACCATGAACAAACATGAAAAGTTATGAAGTGCACATGGCATATAACATGTCAAATGCAAGATGCAATGATCAAACATGCTTCTAATATGTCTTATGATGTCAAATGAATCAAATGGATGCTTGAAATGTCATGGCAAGTCATGTTATGCAAGAGAATGCAAGATGGATGCATATGGAAGCCCAAATTAGGGTTTATGAATCATACATCAAACACAAACCAAAATCAGAAGCAAACCCTAAGATAAAAAATGGAAAATGCCACACAAAGGACCCCTAATCCCATACTAAACCACTGCCCAAAGGAGAGGTCTCAACTCTTAACCAATCTTAAGTTATGATTTTCACAAGTTTTTAGGGTTTTTAGGGTTTCCAAACAAAAGAAATGCCAAACAAAATGAAAATGAAAGATCAAATCATGGCCTTTTTATCTCAAAAACTACATGCTAAACACAATGCAATGCAAGAAGAATCAATGTCCAATCCTTCATGAATAGGCAGAAATGATTTTTTGAACTATGGATCAAATTAATGCACAAAAATGATTTTAATTCAATGAAAAATTCTCAAAATGCATCAAGATCAAAAAAGAAATTTGGTTTGAAGGTTGGACAATGTTTCTAAATGTCTTAGAACATTTCATGAATTTTTTTGTGATTTTTAAATACCTAAAAGTATTTTTAATGGATTAATTTTCATTAATCAATTAAAAATAAACTTTTAAATATTTAAAAATACTTTTTAAATGCTAAAAATGAAAATAAAAATATTTTTGTGTCATAAAAATTAATGAAATTCAGGATAAAAAATTTCATAATTTTTAGACAAGTTTTGCTATTTTAAATAAATCATGCAAATTTAATGAAAAAAGAAATGAAAATAAATAAATAAATGGAGAAGTAATCAGAAGGAGAGGCTAGGATTGCTTCTGGGTTCAAAAGTGTTGACCAGCGCGCATCTGGACGGCTGGGGTTGCATCTGAGTTAATTAACCTAATTATGATTTAATTAATTAATGAAAGTGGATTAGGGCTAAGCAAAATGATCTGGGCCCTTCATGCGCGCGGGAGGTCAATGGAGTCAACCAATCCAACGCCCCACATTCAAATGGCACTAATGACCTGAGATTAGGGATAAACACATTCAGGTGACCGGAGGGGAGCTCCGGTCATCTTCCCCGGCGACCCCAAAACCCTAGAATATGATTCAGGCCACCCCAAGCTAAATTAAACGCCCAGAAACAATCCTCACACTTCTAGCAACTCAAATCAACAATCAATCATCATTTATCCAGCAAGAACAGGTTGAATCGAAACAAAACAAAAACGGGGCCAAACTTTCAGACACTCATGAAATGCTCATTTTTTCACCATTTTCGATTCTAAACATATCACAATGATCCTTAAAGCATGTACTTTCAGTTTATAACAAAAAATCAAAGCTTTAAGAGAATGTGTTCTTGGCCATACCTGAGATGGAGACTCCTGTTTCTGGACTTTCAAAGCTGTTCTTTGGTGCAAGCTTGCTCCACTGATCCCCCTGGTGCTAATGGCAGGCTTAGAATGAGCTTAAGCAAGCTATTTTGAGAAGTTCCAATCTGATATAGCAGAAAATGAGCTCTGTGTATAGGCTGTTTTAGATCAATGCGAAGGGTGGTTTTGGTTCCTTTTGATGTGCTTGACTTGTTGGTGAAGAAGAATGGTGTGTTTGATGGTTGGATAAAGGGATTCGAAGAGTTCTGGTTCTGAGGATGAGAAATGGTGAAGCTCAGTTCATGCTGGTTTCAGGCTTATGCTTTGTTGGTTTGTGATCAATAATACATGGTGAGATGAGTAGTGGGATTTGTTTTAGTGTTTGAGGCCTGTGGAGACAGATTCGAAGGAAAATGCAAAGTGGAGTGTTTTTGTGAATGTGTTGCTCTGGCCTGTTTCAGCTTGGCTTCTTGTTATGTTTGGCTAGCAAATGGAAAGTATAAACAATCCCAATTGGCCAGAGGATGTGACATGGCCTGCTGTGATTGGGATGTTTGCTTTTGCCAAAAGTCAACTTTTTGTAAGGAAAGGTATGGCTTGGTGCTAGGCTTGGTACAAGGGCTAGGGCTGGCGCAGCATGGTGAGGTGAGATGCTATGGCTGGTTCAGCATCCAAGAAATCAAGTGGGTGAGATGTCATGAGTGATTTTGCAAGTTGGCTCCTTTTGAAACATCATGAAAAAGTCTTGTTATACAAACCATGAACATGAGAAACTTTGGTCCAATTCTGATTTTTAGAACTTATGTGATGTTTGTACATTGGTTTGAAGTGAACTAGAAGTTACAAATGGCCTTGGTTCATGATTTTGCAAACTTTCCATTTAGTGCACATCTTGAAATCAATGATTTTTGCCAACTTTGTCACACCATAACTTTTGATCCAAAATGAATTAGATCATGTTCTTGTACTTTTTGAAAAGGGAAAAATGTATTCTACAACTTTCATGACCAAAGTTTTCTCATTTGAAGCATTTTTGGATCAAGAATCAAGGCTTGAAAAATGGCACAAAATGACATATTCTTGAAAAGTCAAACATGCCCTAAAAAGTCAACTTTGCAAAAACTTCAAATTCTTGATTTTTGTGAACTTCATCCTTCTTCCATGATCAAATAAAGATCATATACACTCAAATTGATGAAGAATGCCCACTGGTTGGGTCATTGGGGGCCTCAGATGCCCTGATTTTGTACTGACTTGTCTGAAAAGTCAACTCTTGATCAGATGACTTCCCCATGGAATTCTTTCATGAAAATTGGTATGCATACTCCCTATACCATATAAAGACCAATAGAAACAAGAATGACCAAAAAAATTGGAGTTATGGCCTCTGAAACCAAAACCCTAATTTTAGGTCAACTGTGCAGTCAAGCATGGCTCTGCATCCACACCAATCCCAGTTCTTGTGATTCTTTTGCATTTTTGACTTTGAGAGGATGTAATATGATGCTTGAACACACATGGACCCCTTTGAAGTGATTGGTGACCCTTGGAGTGGCTCAAGAAGCTCTTGGATTGCTCAGATCACAAACCCTAGATGCAGATGACTTAGAATCTATGCAGTGACTCAAAAATGTAATATGAGATGGTATGATTGTGTTTATGCATATGAGAAGATCACAAGCCATGGTGTGAATGGGTGAGGGCAAATTTGGGGTGTTTACACACATGCTCTCTATAAGGGATGCGATTAGGATGCTCGGTGTCCTAATCTCCTTTAACTTGACTAACTACCAGGGATGAATCTCCATATACATTCAAAAACTGGATCTTAATCTCAATGGCAACCTTGATACCCATGATGCACACTTCATACTCAGCCATATTATTGGTACATTTAAAACAAAGCCTTGTAGTAACTGGTGTATAACAACCTTTAGGAGAGATAATCACAACACCAACACCATTACCAAGCGCGTTAGAAGCTCCATCATTTGCCATCTTGCTATTCGTCCTGAGAGAGCAGGTTTCTCAAATATATACTTGATTGGATCCATTTTTAAAATCAATAAAGTGGTATGAGTCAACATATATTGTCTTAGTCGGCGAGCAGCCCATGCCAAAGCACAACAAGTTTTCTCGAGCAGTGAGTATCTTGTTTCACAGTCGGTAAACTTTTTGCTAAGGTAGTATATTGCCTGCTCTTTTCGACCAGACTCGTCATGTTGCCCCCAACACACACCCTATTGAGTTATCCAATACTGTCAAGTACATAATCAAGGGTATTCCTTCAACTGGTGGCATCAATATAGGAGGTTCCTGTAGATACTTCTTGATCTCATCAAAAGCTATCTGGCATTCTTCGTTCCATTCCATTACTTGATCTTTATTCAATAACTTGAAGATTTGTTCACAAGTAGCAGTCAACTGGAAAATAAATCTTGCAATGTAATTCATTCGTCCCAAGAAACCTCTAACTTCTTTTTCAGTACAAGGAGCAGACATCTCTTGTATAGCTTTTACCTTTGCAGGATCCATTTCAATACCTTTACCACTAACAATAAAACCCAGAAGTTTACCGGATCTGAATCCAAAAGTACACTTGTTTGGATTCAATCTCAACTTGTATTTTTTCAACCTCTCAAACAACTTGTGCAGATGATCAAGATGCTCTTCTTCAGTCTAATATCTGGCTATCATATCATCCACATATACCTCTATCTCATGGTGAATCATATCATGGAACAAAGCTACCATATCACACTGATATGTTGCACCAGCATTCTTCAAACTAAATGGCATCACCTTATAACAGAAAGTGCCCTATTGTGTAACAAATGTAGTCTTCTCCATATCTTCAGGTTCCATCTTAATTTGATTATTCCCAGAGAAACCATCCATAAAAGAGAATACCTTATGTTGAGCAGTGTTGTCTACCAGAAAATCAATATGTTGAAGTGGAAAGTCATCTTTGGGGCTGGCTTTGTTCTAATCCCTGTAATCTACACACATGCGTACTTTACAATCTTTCTTAGGCACTGACACCACGTTTGCAACCCACTGAGGATAAGAAGTAACAACTAAAAACCTTGCATTGAATTGTTTCATCACCTCTGCCTTAATATTTTCTGACATATCAGGACGCATACGACGAACTTTCTGTTTTATTGGGCGACAATCCTATTTCATTGGTAGATGGTGAACCACAATATCTGTATCCAGCCCTGGAATATCTTCATAAGACCAAGCAAAAATTTCCACATACTCATGTAACATCTGAATCAAACTGTTCTTAACACCATCTTCCAACTCAGCACCTAGCTTGACCTTTTTCCTGCTTTCCTTAGTACCCAAGTTCACAACTTCGATTGGTTCCTCATGTGGTTTTATAGCTTTCTCTTCTTGTTGTAGCAATCTAGCCAACTCCACAGGCACTTCACAATCTTCTCCCTTTCCATCCTCGGCTTGATAGATCGAATTCTCGAAGTCATAATTGGCAATAAAAGAATTTTTATCAATAGGATCCAGAGTGGATGAAGATCTGCATTTTAGTGATGTGGGTGTGTGTAAGAACACATAGCTTTTTTTTTTTATAAAAGGAAAAAGTAAAAGAAAGACAAAGAGCGCAATATTTACGAAAGCGAGAAACGTCCATTGATTTTATTGAATAAAAATATGCAAATGAAATGACAACCCTAACAAGCATACCATTGTGCTCCGGGAAAGGCACAAGGCTTAAAATTATTTAATTGTTCAAAGTTATAAAAATTAAATTTAGAAAAATAAAATAGCATTTACTCCTGACTAAAGGAGATAGGAATAACGTCTTCAGCCTTCCAATTGTTGAGTCCATCACCCATGGTAGGAAAGATCCAATTATCCAGGTTGTAACCTTCATCATAATCTTCCACATCATTGACTTGGTCCTTTATGATTCCTCTATGGGTGATACGAGCAGCACGAGCACGACAAACAGCCTTCTGAGATTCTGCAGTAAAACCCAAACCAAACTTGTCAGGCTTATAAGGAATGTCAGGAAGCTGACCCCAAATAGTACAACCACCTTCTTCAACCACAACTTTAACATCTTTGAGGGAGGCCATTGTAGGAGGTACTCTGGTAATCACAGGAACTCTTTTTACAACAGGGATGGCTTCAGTAGCAGGAACGTATTGAGGAACCACTTCAAATATATGGCAAGGAGTCTCAACGAATTCACCCTCCATCTCAACATATTTAAAGGTATTCATATGACTGGACATGTATTCTTCTTTACCATAAACAATGACAATCTTTCCTTTCACCGGATACTTCAATTTATGATGTAAAGTGGAAGTCATAGCACCTGCCCCATGGATCCAGGGGCGCCCAAGCAAACAGGAGTACGCAGGACGAATATCCACCTCTCCATGCACCATTATTCTTGAACCATCAAAGGCCCTCACCACCACATTACTTGGTCTTAACACTACATCCTTCAAGTTGAGTTTGTCCAGAACCTCCTTAGGTAATACATTCAACAAAGAACCATTATCCACCAACACATGAGATAAAGTAGTGCCCCTACACTCAATGGAGACGTGAAGAGCTCTATTATGGTTTCTTTTAGCAGGAGTCAGATCAACATCAGTAAAACCCAAACCATTATCACTAGTTAGATGAGCAACACAATTTTCAAACTGGTCCACAAAGATTTCATGTGGTACATGAGCAGTCTTAAGAAATTTGATTAAATCCTTGGCATGGGCTTCAGAACACAATAGCAGAGATAACATGGAGATTTTGGAGGGAGTATGCCCCAACTGGTCAACAACATCATAATCACTCTTGCGGATGATCTTCAGTACTTCTTTCATCTGCTTAGAGAGGTCTTAACTAACTGGTGCCTCAGCTTGGATAGGTTCAATCACTGGTCCTTTGCCCCGAGCCTCAGTACTTAGCCCTGAGTTAGAGATATGAACTGGAGTAGCAGCAATCTTTGATGTGTCTTATGGAGAGAAAATTCTTCCACTCCTGGTAACCTTACTAGACCCAGAAATATTGTCAATATCAAGATTAACGTCAGTAACAAGTGCATCAGTCAAAGGCTCTTGTTTGACACCATGGATATAAACATCAGAACCATAATTCCAGGGTATAACCTTGTTGTAACACGGTGGGAGAACTGACTTTAGTTAAATGTTGCGGATAGCAAGAGTCGCCACCGACTTTTATTTTATCCAAAGGAAAGGGCATAAAAGAACAGGAAAGACCTTAAGATTTTTGGGTTCGGGGGGTAGGTTATGTAAAGGGAAGGTGTTAGCACCCTTTACATCCATGGTTATCCATGGGCTCTTAGTTACTTAGCTCACTTTAAAATGTTTTTGAGAAGTGTAGTGTGTGTTTAGAAATTTTCTTAAGTACTTTATAATGATCCATGTACGGATATATCTAAAGCCTTTGTTTTGAAAATTGCTTGAAAAATGTGAAGTGTTTGAAATGTTTTTGAAATGTGAGCAAGTACATAAGAGGAACCTACCCTAAGTTAAATCTTTTCTGTTCTTAAATATCCTTTAAATAGTAAAACTATCCCTATTATTAAGGAATAGGTAGTCATTACCTTGGATGTTTGAGGGACAAGTGAAGGGACATATGTTTATTTAGGCAACTGTAGGGTGTATAAGCAATTCGAAGGGACAAGATCATTACGAAGGAAACCATGAAGGGACTTGATCTTTTTATCTGTTAAGGGACTAGATGATATGAGAGAAGGGACTTTGCTTTACACCTTACTTGACCTTTTGTTTAGGCAACTTGAGAGGTAACCCTTAAGAAGTGAGATGGCGATCCAAGATCGACTTACGTGTGTGAGTGTACCAATTCAAATATTTATCTTTAAAATAATGATCTAAGTTCTATTTTACATACAAACATGTTTTACACTCCCTATTTTACTAACCATAGCAATTAAAATTAAATAATAAAAATTACTACAACTTTTACATAAGGGATACAATTACATTATAATAATTAAAATAAATAAGTAAAATAAATAATTAAATGGGTTAGTAGTAACAAACAAAAATAAGTAAATATAAGAGGGTTAGTAATAATAATAAAAATAAATAATCACATAATAGATAAATAAATAAAGAACAAAATAAATATAAGAAGAAGAAATTAGCATAAAAAGTTCAATTTTTTAAATAAATAATTACTTTTTAGATTTTTAAATAAAGAAATAAAATAATTAATATTATATACTAATAAAATATGATTAATAGTTCCAATATCTTAATTTTATGTACATATATAAAAATAATAAATTAATTTAATGAAATAAAGTTAAAGTTTTTTTTTTATTTTTTAGAAAAGAATAAATTAAAGTTAATTATTTAATCCAATCTTAACTACATTATTTATATAAAAAACTATACATAATAATAATATAAACAAATTATAAATAAATATATACAATTTAAAATTTACAAACACACAAATTAATATTTATAACTATAATTAGATTTTTTTGATTATTTAGAAAAATAAGTGTGGATTTACTACTTAATTAAATTACTTAAATAATATAAACAAATTATAAAAATAAATATACATAACTAGAATTTATATACAAATATAATATTCATAGAATAATTAGGGTTTATAAAAAATTAGGTTTTGTGAAAATATTAAGGTTAACATAAATAATTTAGGGTTTATAAGTTTAGAAAAATAAATTAGGGTTTTATTTATTAATTATTCAATATAAAAAAAATAAGTTATATATATATATATATATATATATATATATATATATATATATATATATATATATATATATATATATGTGTGTATATATATATATATATATATATATTATATATATATGTGTGTATATATATATATATATATATATATATATATATATATATATATATATATATATATATATATATATATATATATATATATATATATATATATTATGGACATACAAATTAATTTTCAAACATATATAATCTTATTCTATT
Source organism: Lathyrus aphaca (assembly GCA_963966055.1). NCBI lineage: Eukaryota > Viridiplantae > Streptophyta > Magnoliopsida > Fabales > Fabaceae > Lathyrus > Lathyrus aphaca. The sequence continues at coordinate 432,073,284 of OZ014519.1, forward strand.
TATATTATTTTCATTTATACATTATTTTAATTAAAAAATTAAAGAAAATAAAAGAAATAGAAAACAATTAAACAAAATAAAATAGTAAAACTTACCTGCTGGAGCCTGGGGTCGAACCCAGGTCTCCCAGCCTCCACCATCAGCCATCAACCAACTGGGCTGCGCATGCAGCGTGTTCATGAAACAACTTCCAGTAATAATATAATAAACCTGATAGTTAAATGAGATTTTGAACAAAAAAATTGACCAAGGGATCGAACCCTGGTCCTTTACCATCACATACAAGCATCAAAACCAACTGAGCCACGCGCTCAGTTTGAAATATAATTAGAAAGAAAACATAATATTTTAAGTTAGAATTTTTGAATTATTTTTCGCGCCAGATGGTCATCTTCAACCTTGGTTCTTACGAATTTTCCTGCGAAATCTCCTACCATATTTCCTGCGAATTCAGTTTTGTAGCAAACCCTACAAAACTCAATGATCAACAAAACCACAAAATTTCATGAAATTAAGTCCATAAACATAATCCAAATGTCCATTCGAATCAATCCATGGTTTTAGAATTCATTTATGTTCCATAAATCAGGAAACCCTAAACCTTGGCCGAAACCCTAAGAATGGTGTTTTCATGATTCAGCCATGAAGCCTTGATATAAGTATCCAGAAACGTTCTACACATCAATATAAACATGATTAAACAAACAAAATCCATTAAAACGCAGTGAATTTATGAAATCGAAAAAAAATAATTCAAGAACAAGAATGCTTCGGGTTATGCATTATGGCATGATTCAAAGGCATGTAAGGGTTGGTTTTGATTCAGGGAAACTCAAGGAAGCTTGTAGTGTCTTTAGAATACCTTGAAACCTCTTCTAGGATTGAAACCGAAAATTGATTTTTGAAGGATTTTGTGAAGTTTGAAATTATGGTTTGAGGCTGCAAAATTCGTCTCTATTGCATTGTGATGTGTTTGTGTATATGTAGTGAACTGAATTAGGTCAAAAAGTTGGGCTATCCTTTGGATATATTGGTCATGGAAGATTGAAAAAGATCATGCTTTAAAATTCAAATATTTTTTGATATAACCTTGCTAATTTAAGACAATCACCATAATTCTCATATCAATCTGATCCAATTAGCTTTCATGACTTTCTAAAATCAAAATATTTTTTAAATCTTCATATTTTATATTTTATTTGAATTTAAAATGATTTTTAATATAAAAAATCATAATAAATAAAATAAAATTAATAAAATTATGAAAATATTAAATAAATTTCGTCCATGATGTCATGGAACACATTGGGTCACAAAAAAGTCAGCCCATTTGAAGAATTATGGTTTTAAGACCTCATTTACTTCATAAACCACTCAAAAATTTCCCAACTTTGCAAGGGCAAAAATCCTTCAATTTTAATGTTATGGGGGTGTTCTTGGACATTTTGGAAAGCTTAAAGAGTCCTATAACCAACCCCATTGGTTTCATGTCCATATCTTTTACCATTCTCAAGTTATGCCCTTTTGAAGTTGTTGACTTTTTGTTGACTTTCAAAAGGACCTATAATGTCTTAGCTCATACCTTCCAAATGAAGCATTTTTGGGCTTGGCTTGTGAGACACAAAGTTGTAGAGAATTAAATTTCCTTCAAAATGAGGTTTGGATGGAAAAAATTTGATGAAGCATGTGAAAGTTATGGCTGGTCAAAGTTCAGTTGACTTTTCCTAAGGAAACCCTAATTTAGAAACTCTTGATTCTTGATGATCTGAAATCTCCTTGATGAATCATGATCAACCCTTGATCAAATGATGAATTTTACTTCATATACTTGATGTTGGCAAAAAATCATGAAGTTTGACTTTGGTTTGACCACAGTTGACCTCAGTTTGACTTTTTAACTGCTTTGATTGATTTCAACCTATCTGATCATTTGACTGAGAAAACCTTTGGGAAAAGTATTGAAACTTGTCATGGGGGTTCTTAAACACATATAAGATGTTATGAAGCTCACTTGAAGTCTTGGAAGTTCATTTAGCCTGATTAAAGTCAAAACCCTAGTTTTGGATGCCCTGCTTAGGAGAAGGCATTGTCTGAGGGAATTGTCAAACTTTCTGACTATTTGTGAACTTTGTGAACCTTGTGAACATCATGAGATGTCTTGTGAAACTTGTGAACCTTTTGAACCTCTTATTACACAAATTCTTGTCTTATGAGGGCAAATTTTGGGGTGCAACATTTGTCATAAGTGTATGGGATAGGACCAGGAGTAGTAATAATCATTGGATCCACCTTTGGCTCAACAATAATCTTCACAGGACCCTTAGAAGTGATCCTCACTGGACCCTTGGAAGTAATCTTCACAGGAATCTTGTCAACCATAACCACATCTTCAACTTTTAAGTCTTGAGCCAAACCTCCACACAAACTCTCTATAGAAGGGGTTCTCTCAAATAGTATAGTATAGTTATCTATCAGGCGTTGAATACCTGACCTCAGCCTCCAGCAACTATCAGGTTTGTAGGCATAGTAAAAACAGTCTTCATTGCAACTCGGAAATAAACCGGCTTGCACAAGTTTCTTCTTGACAATAGATAGAGGAGTAATTATTTCAGCCACAGTACGAACATAAACAACCTCATCAACAACATTAACAGTCTTCTCATGTTTAGCCATAGGAGCATTAATCACATTAGGAGTTTCCGGAGGGTCAAACTCAATTTCTCCATTCTCAATCATATCCTGAATTTTGTTCTTCAATGCCCAACAACTGTTAGTATCATGGTCAGGGCTATTAGAATGGTATGCACACCTTGCATTGGGATTGTAACGAGAATAGGAAGTATTGATATTCTGTGGAGGGTCCTTCAAAGTAATCAATTCTCCTTTCAACATGTGTTGCAAATCCTGAGCCAACGACATATTGATCTTGGTAAATTGCCTCCTAGGCTTGGGCTGATTATTCTGTTGCTTCTATTGTGGTGGAGGTGTAGGATTAGAAATCAAAACAGCTCTCATAGATTGGTTACGATTATTACGACCATGTTTTCCATACACATCATTGGCTTCCTTCTTCCCATTAGGGGGCTTCTTTGTGGTACTTGAAGAAGCAAATATCTGAATCTTTCCACTTCGTATCCCACTCTCCACACGTTCTCCAGTCATTATCAGCTCAGTGAAGCCAGATGATGAGCTTCCAATGAGATGACTATAGAAAGGACCAGTCAACGTACTTATGAACATATCAACCAATTCCATGTCAGTCAAAGGGGGTTGAATTCTACTTGCCAGATCTCTCCATTTCTGAGCATATTCCTTGAAACTTTCTTTGGCATCCATGGACATGCTTTGGAGCTGCTTGTGAGTTGGTGCTAAATCAGAATTGTATTGGTACTGCTTATAGAAAGCCTAAGCAAGATCATTCTAGTTGAAAATGTTGGTACTCTCCAGTTGATAATACCATTCCAGTTGGGACCCAGACAAACTCTCTTGAAAGAAATGCATCCATAACTTCCTATCAGGAGTATAGGGTTGAATTCTTCTGACATAAGACCTCAAATGCAATTTTTGACAAGACATACCATCATACACCATAAAAGTAGGAACCTTGAAACCAATAGGGATGGAGACTCCAGAAATAAAACTCAAATCTTCAAAGTCAAACCCAGAATTCTTCTGTAGTTCCATAACATTCATTCGGTCCACCAGCATCTTATACTTCTCTTCACTAGCAGGATCATGATAATAGTTCTCCTCATAATCAGAATCTTCCACAGTATCACGAAGACTGCCTTCTTCTTTCTCAGAATTTTCAGACCCCAGATTCTCAACCTCTTCATCTGTCTTGATTGGACCTCTAAATCTTCTACCCAGGTTGATGAAGCCCGTTGGTTTTCTGGTCTTCTTCTTTTTCTTAGTCAAAAGTGCCTTCATCTCATCTTGTCCCCAGGACAAATTCAGAATCATTTCTTGAATTTGTGCATTCTGAGTCTGGAGATCCTTGACAGTTTGTTCAAGAGCTATTTCTGCTGAAATAAACAGTGAGAAGATAAGATACCTGTTTATAAGAAACCTGTGATGTGATGATATGGTATGTATATGCTTATGCAATGTTTTCAAGGACCACGGGATTTAAATTTGTTTAAAGAAAACAAAAACAAAATTTTATTAGTAAATATTTAATATAAGTTTTTCCCCTTGGGCTTACAAGGAAATAAAAATAAAGTACAAAAGATAAATATATGGGGTTTTAAGTCTCCCATGGATGCTTCCTCTTTGTGTGGAGGTACTTGTTGAGGTTTTGCTCCTCGTGAAGTTTCCTTGTTAGCTCCAGAATTCTATCTTGACCAGCTCTGAAGTGAGTCTCAAAAGTATCCCTTTGCTCCTTCAACTGAATCCAGGACTTTTGCAGCTCTTCCAAATCAGTAGGCATGTCCAGATGAAGGATGGTATAAGGAACATCTCCTTCAGTAACAGGATCCATAGTGATTGGTAGAACAACAGGATATGGCATTATAAGAGTCTGAGCACGAGATCGCACCCATCTGAGATAAGGCTCTATAGGAATAGAATACTTTGGCTCCAAAGTCTTGCTATCAATCCTATTTACCCTGTTCCAAGCTCGTACAAACCTTTGACGGTAATCCTGAAGATCGTTGTCATAATCAAACACAATACCCTGAATAAGCATGTCATGAGGACCATTACTCTGAGCATAACCAAACTGACGTAGTGCTAAAGAAGGGTTGTAGGTAATGCCCCCTATTATGCCTAGAAATGGCACATTAGGGAACTCCCCACAACGGTCAATAATAGTAACATTCTCCATAGATCGAGAGAACCAATGAATTTCTGAATGAGAAAGTGACATAATTCTCTTAGACCACCTTAAACCTTGTTCATTCTTCATCACTGATCGAGGAAGGTAAGAAATAAACCACCTAGACAATAAAGGTATGCAGCACATCAGAGTTCCTCTCGCCTCCGTAGTACTAGTGTGAAGAGAATGTAAGATATCTCCAAGTAATGTAAGTACTGGATTGCGAGTTAGAAATATGTTGATGGCGTGTACGTCTATGAATTGGTCTGGATTAGGGAATAACACTATGTCGCTCCCCGGACATATGTCCCGGTGCAAACGCGAACCGTCGGCGAAGAGAAAGGATTGAATAGAGTCGCCAGCTAGGCATTTTTATCCCGAAGGAAAGGTAATGCTGCATAAACCTGGAAAGAGATGGATAAGACAGTTGCGAACCAGAGAAACTGAGAAAGGGGGTTGGTTACGACCTAGGAAGGTATTAGCACCCAGATCGTCCGTCGTACTCGACGGGATCCTTGCTTACTTGATTGTGTTTAAAAGGGGATAGTGTATGTGCTATCTGTGTGCAAAATCTAGGGAAAGAAAATACAGGTGCCAGTGCAAAAGGTGTGAATTGGTCAGGAACTAAGGCTTAAAAAGAAGGCTGAAAGAGGGGGAAAACAAAGAGACTTTTGTTCGATAATTGTTAAGTTATGCCTACGTATCCTCTCGTGCAATGAGGAAGTCAGAACACCGTAGTTCGACTCAAAAAGACTGAAAATAAACTGTCTGTGAACTGCTTGCTTGTCTATGCTCAAGTGTATGACTCGTCTGGCTCGAGTGCTAACTGTCTTGCATTAGACGGAAGAAGCAAGTTCTCGTTTGTGAATGAGTGTGAGGAGAAAATAATCCCGGAGGAGACGATTATTGTTTGTTTTTGTGTTTTCAGTTTTTTATTGTTTTTGGTGTTTTGCATAAGTTAATGAGCTCAAGCCTAAATCAAGGGTTTGTAAACTCATTATATCACCCTTGATTAGGGATAATGAGCCTACTTACGTATGAGATAAGCATCTCAACTTAATTACCATGATGATGTAGGATTAATATCATTAACCTACTTGTAATTATTAAGATGTTTTTTGTTTTTGTTTAGTGTTAAGTAATGAGTTTAATCTCTAATCACAAATTAGTGAACTCAATACACCATCCTAATAGAAGGATGATAGATGAGAACACTTAAGCTAAGGAAGATACCTCAACTTAATCCATGGTTAGGGATTAAATTCATTAGAGAACAGGCCTTTATTAAATGGATTTTAATTAGAGGATGATATTAAGAAATTAGTTTTAAGTTTGTAAGACAACTTGAGGGGGACTTGTCCATTAAACACTAGGGTTAGTCCCTCTTGACCATAAGGAAGAGATAGAACCCTAATGTAAGGCCCAAGTTACAAGATAAAGTTTTAGTGATTATTAATGTGTTTTGATTAAGAGGTGTAAACAAATTAAAGGTTTAACACTAAGGATTAAAGTTATACACTCCATCCTAAGATAAGGATGCAGGCATAACCCTAATTTAAAGTCCTAAAACTTAAGTGTTTAGTCTCTGATTATGAGATGATAAAAGAGAGACTCAAGGAGACTTAAAGGTAAAAATCTAGGGGGAACTATATAAAACCCTAAAATTTGTCATGCTTGTATATCCTATGGTTTGTGAGGCTTAAGAGAATAGATCTTCAAGAAGGCCACCATGGAAGAAGCAGATGAAAAGAGAAGGAGGAAGAATAAGTTACTTACTTCCTAAAGAAGATAAGTAACTTAAAATAAAGAAAGTAAGAAGGAGAGAGCATAAATGAAGCAAGTTCACTTAAAAGACAAGTAAATATGCAAATGAGGAGAAGAGAAGAGATGGGAGGTGAATGCAAATCCACCTCCCAGATAACTTACCAACAGTTCCTGAAATGTTAGTATGAATGCATAAGATGCAAAGCAAAAGGAAATGAGATGAATAAAGATGCAAAGACCAAAACCAGAAGTGATTATGCAATGAAAATGTGTTTTGAGATGATTCAAAATCATACAAGATGCATATGAATGATCATACAAGGATGAGATGCAATGGAAGCATGTTTAGAAGCATGAAAACACATGGATGCACATGGAATGTAATGGATGCAAAGAATACCAAAATTATGCAACAATGATCAAGCAATGTTTCAAACATGTTCTAAGGTGTCTAAGATGACATAAAAAATAATGAAATGGATGGAAAGTTCACAAGTTCATGATATGCAAAGAAGAATGCAAATGAAGATGCAAAATTAGGGTTTTAAGGCAATATGAGATGCATATGACCAAAAAAGAAGAATTCACCATGATAAAAAAATTGAAATTGAGCATAAACAAACCCTAATCCCATATAAGATCACACTCAAAAGGAGAAAGTCAGAAGCCAATCCTAGTGAAAGTTATGAAATTTCTAAGTTAACTAGAGTTTTTGGGTGCTTCTAAAGGGAAAATGCAAATCAAATTGAAAATTCAAGATAAAATATGAAATAAATAAATTAGAAACTATATGCAATATGTGAAACAAAGCAAAAAGAATCAAGTTCAAACTCATCATGGTTAGGCAGAAATGAATTTTTCAAGTCAGGGTTAAAAAATGTGAAATTTAAGAACCCTAATTCAAAGAAAATTGTGAAAATGTGATCAAACCTAAAAAGAAATTTGTATGGTGAGTTTGAAAATGTTTCTAAATGTATTGGAATGCTTCATGAATTTTTTTTTTATTTTTAGAAACTTAAATGTATTTTTAATTAATTAAAATCAATTAATTAATTAAATAAAACATTAAATGTTTTAAAAATACTTTTTTAATGCAAAAATTAAAATAAAAAATGATTTTAGGTTAAGAAAAATATTTGAAACAGAAATGCAAAGTTTGAGATTTTTTCAATGGTTTTTGCTATTTTAAATGAAATGGACAAAAGAAATGTAATAAAATGAAAATAAAATGAAAATAATGGAAAGTAATCTGATCCAAAGGCTGGGATTCAAACTGGGGAGGAAAGGGTTGACTGCGCACGCGAATAAAGGGCCAGGATCTAATCTGAGCAGATTTAATTAATTAAACCTAATTAAACTAATTAATCAGATTTAAGTTTTAATGAAGCAATCTGAGCCATTCAAACGCGCGCTAAACAAGATCCTATGGCCTACATTCAAACTGGGAAGATTAACCCTAATCCTAACCCTAAACATTTTCAGGTGACCGGAGCAAGCTCCGATCATCTTCTCCGGTGACATCCTCAACCCAACTTCCACCACAGGCCATGAAACTTCACCAAAATCTCCAGAAATGATCTATGAACATCACTAAACAAGAATCCAACACCAAAAATCATTTATTTTCAGAAACCAGCATAAATCGAAGAAAACTTCTTTTAGGTCAAAAATTTCAGAGATACGGTTCATGCTCATTTCTTCATCATTTTCAAAAACAACAAGTGTAGTGTGATCAGGGGAACATGGGGAACATTTCTAGAACATAAAATAAAGCTTCTGGAAAAAAGTTTGAGATAGCTACCTGAGCTGAAACTTTCACTCCCCGAGCTTTCTGGCCTCTTTCTTTGTTCAATCCAACTCCAATGAACTCCCTGATGATGTTGCAATGCTTAGAACAAGTTTACGTGACTTGGTTTGAGAGATATATTTCCTCTGCACCAGAAATCGTGTTTTTGTTTTGTGAGGTTTTAGGCCATGGCAATGGGTGGGAAATGATCTTTATGATGTGTGGAGATGATTGGTGGTGAAAGTTTTGAGTTTGAGTGGCCGAGGAGTGATTTTCGAAGGAATGAAGATTTTGAGGATTTTTGTGAAAACTGAGTTGTGGGAGGATTCAACCTTGTGTGTGTTATGAGCCAAGTTGGTGGCATAGTGTGATTTGTATGGGCCAAGTTGCAAAAATGTCAATGGATGTGTACTTGAGGTATGGCACAAGTCAGAGCTGTTTCAAGGGGTGTCTTGGCCTCAACTGAGTTTGTGGATGGCCCTTGGATTGAATTTGTGCAGCTGGATCACTTGGATGAAGATATATCATAGGTTTTGCAAATTTCCCTCTTTGGAAAATCTTGAAGTGTAAGGCATAGAAACTTGTGATTTTTTGTGCAATCTTGATCAAAATATATTGCAGTATGTTGGTATGATGTTTAGAAGTTGATTAGAGGTCATGAAAGGGCTTGGCAAGTGAAATTGCAAAAATCCCTCTTTGGTGCACACTTGAAAATTATAGGATTTTTGCCAACTTTGAAAGGCCATATCTTGAGTTCTAGGATGAATCAAGACATGTTCTTGTACGTTTTGAAAATGGGAAGACATAATCTACAACTTTCATGTCCAAGAATTTTTCATTTGAAGCATTTTTGGTCATGAAAGAATAGGTTGAATATCTTTCCCAAAATGGAAAGTTTCCATTACAAGTCCTTTCCAAAAATAGAAAGTTTGCATTTGGCTTGAAATTCTTCAATCTTGTGAACTTCTAACCACTTTTAAGATCAAATAAAGATCATAGAGGCTCAAAATGATGATGATGACCCTTTGGTACCCTTGATGGAGGCCTCAGATTCCCTGATTTTGACTTTACTTGCTCAAGAAGTTACCCAATAATCAAATGACTTCCACAATGAATTTATTCATAAAATTTGATACACATGATCCTTATAACATATTGAGACCATTAGAAACAAGAATGACCAAAATATTTGGGATTAAGGCCTCTGAAACCAAAACCCTAATTTTAGGTCATCTGTGCAGGAAATCTTCAATCTGCCTCCATGTCTTTGCCATGCTTTGTGATCACTTGACTTTTATGACTTTGGGGAGCATATTATGATCATGGAGCACTCATGGACCCTCTTGGCAAGCTTAAAGACCATTGGGATGGCTCAAATCACTTCTTGGATTGCTAATATCACAAACCCTAGATGCAAATGAAATGAACTATGTAGTGGGATATGATATGCTTATGCTAATGCAAAAATGAAATATCACAAGCCATGGTGTGAGAAAAAGTGAGGGAAAATTTGGGGTGTTAACACACTAATCCATAGATCAATAAGGCTAGGATCTCCTCAAAAGCATCGTAACTCATAGCCTTCAAGAACACCTGAGCTTTCTCTATCAATACCTTAGCAAGAATATCCTTAACTCTGCTTCTCGTTTCTAGGACAACGTCTGATTTCTTCAGATGTAGGGCTACAACAATGACTTTAGGTTTAGGCTCTTTCTCTAAGCCTGTTAAGGGTCTCTGATCAAGGATAGGTATACCCAGTAGTTTGGAGAACTCCTCCATTGTAGGAACCAGCTGATAGTCGGGGAATGTGAAGCAATGATGCTTAGGATCAAAGAACTGAAATATGACACTCATCATGTCTTCATTGAACCCTGAAGTGACTAAATCCAGTAGGTGACCATGTCTCTTGATGAATTGGGAGTTTTCAGAAACTTGAGAGACCAATTCCTTAAGCTTAGAAGGTATTCCTACAAAGTTGATCCAGATCGTATTCCTACGAGCAGAAGCCATGACCTGCAACAAAGAACAAAGATAAATCATTTGCTCCTTGAAATGGTTAGTGAAAATGTTATTCTTATGATGTCTTGATGTCATGATGTCATGCTCAATCACAAACATGTGGCACACACAAACAAGTCATACAATAGCCCTAGGTTTGAAGGCTTGCATGAGGTTTAAAGGTAAGTACCCTCCCCTGAAGTTTAGTTGGTTCATCCTGTCCTACAAAAGTAACCAGGTTCTAAGGGATCTCAATATCATCTATCCTTCCCAAGGGTGGTTGTTTAATAGGAACTTACTTGACAACCAATACTCTCCAAGTTTAGGATCTCAATGAGCGTAGTATCGAATATCAATCAACTTCAGTCTTCACCAAAGCCGGCTATCTCACTACTTTCTAAAGGCCAAGATGGGTTAACTAGGGTTCTAAAGGTCAGTTAATGTATTGACAACATATGGCAGCCTCAAGTTATCCTCAACTTACTTAAGGAACATGAGAACCCTCCAAGAAGTCAAACTAACTATGGCCACCAGATCAACCATATCGGTATACGCTGTATAATTTCCTTGGTCTATTTCCATTTACCTAGGGTACACTAGATCCGGGTTAGGATCTTTCACACAAAAAGCCCAACAAGAAAGTAAAGAAAACAAGACAAACAATTAAGTGATCTAATTCCTAATGGTACCCCTCTTTTACTTAGTAACTCCCCAGCAGAGTCGCCAGTTCTGTAACACGGTGGAAGAACTGACTTTCTATAAATGTTGCGGATAGCAAGAGTCGCCACCGACTTTTATTTTATCCATAAGGAAGGGACATAAAAGAACAGGAAAGACCGTTTTGAAAAGACTTAGGTTCGGGGGTAAGTTATATAAAGGGAAGGTGTTAGCACCCTTTATATCCATGGTTATCCATGGGCTCTTAGTTACTTAGCTCACTTTAATTTTTTTTGAGAAGTGTAGTGTGTGATTAGAAATTTTCTAAGTACTTTTTATGATCCTCGTATGGATGTATACAAAGCCTTATTTTGAAAAATGTTTAAGAAAGGTGAGGTATGAAAAGTAGTTTTAAAGTGTGAGCAAGTGTCGCTCCCACCAAATGAAGTCGGGTCAAATGGGGTACAGACGCGAACGGTCGGCGAAAGGGGGATGCGAGGACACACAGGAGTGAACTCACAGGGAATGAATAGAGTCGCCAGCTAGGCATTTTTATCCCGGAGGAAAGGCAATGCTGCATAGACCTAGAAAGACATGGATAAGACGGTTGCGAACCAGAGAGACTGAGAAAGGGGGTTGGTTACAACCTGGGAAGGTATTGGCACCCAGATTGTCCGCCGTACTCGACGGGATCCACGCTTAAAAGATTTGTGTTTTAAAGGGGTAGTGTCAGTGCAATTTGTGTGTAAAAAAGCTGGAAAACAAAATGTACAGGTGTCAGTGTAAGAGAAAAGTGAAGTATATAAGTGAAGTGTCAGTGTAAGAACAGGAGTGAAATGCTCAAGATCATGAGGCTAAAAGAATGAGGCTAGAAAGAGGGGGAATATACAGAGACTTTTGTTCGATAACTGTTAAGTTATGCCTACGTATCCTCTCGTGCAATGAGGAAGTCAGAACACCGTAGTTCGACCCAAAGAGACTGAAAGATGAATTGACTTGTGAACTGCTTACTTGTCTATGCTCAAGTGTATGACCTGTCTGGCTCAGGTGCAAACTGTCTTGCATTAGACGGAAGAAGCGAGCTCTCGTTTGTGAGTGAATGAGATGAGAAAAGAATCTCGGAGGAGACGATTATTGTTTGTTTTTGTGTTTTTCAGTCTTTTATTGTTTTTGGATTTTGTCATAAGTTAATGAGCTTAAGTCTAAACCAATGGATTTAGTAAACTCATCACATCTTCCCTCTGATTAGGGGTAATGAGAATACCTTAAGTGTGAAGTCAGCTTCTCACACTTAAACACCTTTGGTGTAGGATTAAGATCATTAACCTACTTGTGATTAATTAGATGTTTTTGTTGTTTTTGTTTAGTGTTAAGTAATGAGATTAAGCCATAATCAGGGATTAAACAGACTCATTACACCATCCTAATAGAAGGATAATAGATGAGAATGTTTAAGCTGAGGAAAGCTCCTCAACTTAATCCATGATTAGGGATTAAACTCATGACAAAACAAGCCTTTGATTAGGTGGATTTTAGATTAATGGTATGATGATGAAGTGATTTTTATGATTTGTAAGACAACTTGAGGGGGACTTGTCCATTAACACTAGGGTTAGTCCTTCTTAACCAATTAAGGAAGAATTAGAACCCTAATGCAAGGCCCAAGTTACAAGTGTAATGTCTTGATACTTATTAAGTGAATTGATTAAGAGATTTAAACACATTAAGGGTTTAACACTTAGGATTAAAGTTATACACTCCATCCTAAGAGAAGGATGCAGGCATAAGCTTAATCACAAAGCCTTAAAACCTTTAGGGTTTAGTCCCTGATTATGAGATGAGAAGAGAAGACTCAAAAGAGACACAAAGGTAAAACTAAGAAGGGGGACTAATCAAAACCCTAATCATTGTCATGCTTGGTTGTTCCTAAGGTTTATGAGGTTTTCAAAAGAAGTCTTCAATGGAACCACCAGGAAGCAGATGAAAGGATCAAGAGAAGCAAAGTAACTTGCTTCATTCAAGAAGTCAAGTCACTTGAGGAGAGAAGTTGGGAAGAAGAAGAATGAGCAAGCTCAAACTCAAACACATATAGAAATGCAGCAATGGATGCAAGAGAGATGAAAAGAAAGGTTATGAGAAGTGAAGGCAAATTCACTTCTCAAGTCACTTACCACCTGAAAAGGTTAGAAAAGAAATGCAATGCAATGCAAGATGAGATGAAATGACATGGTGAGAAACAAAACCAGAAGCATACACATGATGCAAATGATGTTATGAGATGCTACAAACATGAGGCAGCACATGGAAATGGTCATACAAGTTCATGGATGCAAATGGTGCAAGTTAAGAAGCATGAACATACATGAAAAGTTATGAAGTGCACATGGCATACAACATGGCAAATACATGATGCAATGATCAAACATGTTTTCTATATGTCTTATGATGTCAAATGAAACAAATGGATGCTTGAAATGTCATGACAAGTCATGTTATGCAAGAGAATGCAAGAGGTATGCAAATGAAAGCCCAAATTAGGGTTTATGAACCAAACATCAAACAAAAAAACCAAAAACAGAAGCAAACCCTAAGATAAAAAATTGAAAATGCCACTCAAAAGGCCCCTAATCTTATACTAAACCAATGTCCAAAGGGGAGGTCTCAACTCTTAACCAATCTCAAGTTATGATTTTTACAAGTTATTAGGGTTTTTAGGGTTCCTAAACAAAAGAAATGCCAAACAAATTGAAAATGAGGAATCAAATCATGGCCATTTAATCCTAGAAACTACATGCTAAACACAATGCAATGCAAGAAGAATCAATGTCCAACTCTTCATAGATAGGCAGAAATGATTTTTTGAACTTAGGATCAAAATAATGCACAAAAATGATTTTTATTCAATGAAAATTTCTCAAAATGCATCAAGATCAAAAAAGAAATTTGGTTTGAAGGTTGGACAATGTTTCTAAATGTCTTAGAACATTTCATGAATTTTTTGGTGATTTTTAAATACCTAAAAGTATTTTTAATAAATTAATTTCCATTAATTAATTAAAAATAATCTTTTAAATATTTAAAAATACTTTTTTAATGATAAAAATAAAAACAAAAATATTTTTGTGTCATAAGAATTAATAAAACTCTCAAGAAAAAGTTTCATAATTTTTAGACATTTTTTACTATTTTAAATTAATTATGCAAGTTAAATGAAAAGAAATGAAATAAAAATGAAAATAAATGGAAAGTAAACAGAATGGAGGGTTGAGATTGCTTCTGGGTTTGAATGCATTGACCAGCGCGCATCTGGACGGTTGTGATTCATTCTGAGTTAATTAACCTAATTGTGAATTAATTAATCTAATTATTTGAATTAGGGCTAATCAAAATGATCTGGGCCCTCTATCCACGCGGGAAGTCCACTAAGTCAACTAATCTAACGCTCCACATTCAAACGCCCTTAATGACCTGAGATTAGGGCAAATCACTTTCAGGTGACCGGAGGGGAGCTCCGGTCATCTTCTCCGGCACCTCAAAAACCCTAAAACATGATTCAGGGACCTATTTCACAAATTAAACACACCTAAGTGATCCTCTAACAACCTAGGTCATGAATCCACCCTCAAATAACATTTAAACCCCAAGAATCGTGCAAATCGAAGAAAATAAAATCCACGGGCAAAATTTCAGAGGGATCATACAAACTCATTTCTCACTTATTTTTGATTCTGAAACCATCCCCATGACCAGCAAGACACGAGCAATCATATTATAACTTAAAATGCAAGCTTTGGGAGAAAGTGTTCATGTTCATACCTGAGCTGGAAAGCTTCAAAACTGAGCTTCCAGAGCTTCCTTTGCGTGCAAATGGACTCCCTTGACTCTCCTGGTGCTAATGGGAGGCTTGAAATGAGCTTAGACAAGCTACCTTGAGCAATCCATTTCTGGTGTAGTAGAAAATGCAGTTTGTGTAGAGGCTGTTTCAGGTCAATGTGAAGGGTGGTTTTGACTCCTTGTGATGTGCTTGACTTGTTGGTGAAGGAAAATGATGTGTTTGATGGATGGATAAAGGGATTCGAAGAGTTCTGGTTTTGAGGATGAGAAATGGTGAAGCTCAATTCATGAGGGTTTCAGGCTTGAATCTTGTTGGTTTCTACTCAGTGAAACATGGTGAGATGATTGGTGAAAATGGTTTGGATGTTTGAAGTTTGTGGAGGCAGATTCGAAGAGTTTTGCAAAATGAGGTGTTTTGTGTATGTGTTCTTGTGATGTGTTTCAGCCTTGCTTCTTGATATGTTTGGCTTGCCAAAGGATAGTATATTTTAATCCCATAGGTCAGATGATGTGACCTGGCCCCTATTGATTGGTAAGTTTGCTTTTGCAAAAAAGTCCACTTTGTGTAAGGAAGGCATGGCTTGAGCTATAGCTTGGTACAAGAAGCATGGGCTGCGCAACATGATGTGTGTGTGATGCTAGGAAGGTTCAGCAGCCAATGCATCAAGTGGTGAGAAGCATCATGATGGTTTTGCAAGTTGTTACTTTTTGGAACTTCATGAAAAAAAGTCTTGTTACATGAACCATGAACATGTGATCTTTGGTTCAATTCTGATTTTTGGGACATATGGAATGTTTGTGTCATGGTTTGATGTGAATTAGAAGTTACAAATGGCATTGGTTCATGATTTTGCAAAATTTCCTTTTAGTGCACATCTTGAAAATCAATGATTTTTGCCAACTTTGTCAAACCATAACTTTTGATCCAAGAAGAGTTTGATCATGTTCTTGTACTTTTTGAAAAGGGAAAAATGTATTCTACAACTTTCATGACCAAAGTTTTTCCATTTGAAGCATTTTTGGATCAAGAATCAAGGCTTGAAAAATGACCTAAAATGAAGCATTCTTGAAAAGTCAACTATGCCCAAAAAGTCAACACTTGCAAAAACTCCAAATTCTTGATTTTTGTGAACTTCAACCTTCTTCCATGATCAAATAAAGATCATATACACTCAAAATGATGAAGATCACCCATTGGTTGGGTCATTGGGGGCCTCAGATGCCCTGATTTTGCACTGACTTGTCTAGAAAGTCAACTCTTGATCAGATGACTTCCCCATGGAATTTCTTCATGAAAATTGATATGCATACTCCCTATACCATATAGAGACCAATGGAACCAAGAATGACCAAAAAATTTGGGGTTATGGCCTCTGAAACCAAAACCCTAATTTTAGGTCAACTGTGCAGTCAAACCTGGCTCTGCATCCATTCCAAACCCAGTTCTTGTGATCCTTTTGAAATCTTGACTTTGAGAGGATGTAATATGATATAAGAACACATATGGATCCCCTTTGAATTGATTGGTGGCCTTTGGAGTGGCTCAAGAAGCTCTTGGATTGCTCAGATCACAAACCCTAGGTGCAGATGACTTAGAAACTATGCAATGAATCAAAGATGAGATATGAGATAATATGATTGTGTTTATGTATATGAAATGATCACAAGCCATGGTGTGAATGGGTGAGGGCAACTTTGGGGTGTTTACAGCTGCCCCTATTCAAACATGAGTTAGCTGTGCAGGATGTAAGTGACGGCTTAACAGGCAAACAAGATAACTTGTGGTTGAATACCAAAGACAGTCCAAAATTTGCGCTCACAGAATGAAGGAGAAAAGGGATATAGATTGTAAAAGAAAATAAAGTATATTGTAAAGTGTGGGCGACGGAGGACGACCGTCGAGCAGAGGACGACTGCTGGGTAAAGAGCAATGACGGGGACGGCCGACATGCTGGGAAAAGTGCGGAAAATAAAGCGATGACGGGGACGGCCGACATGCTGGGGATAAAAGGTAAAGCCAAGGCGGGGACGACCGACTGGCTGGGGAAAATAAGATTATGATGGGGACGGCCATCAAGATAAAGTCGTAAAATTCTCTGGGGATCAATGAAACATGACGGGGACGGCCATCAAGTTCATAAAGCAAAGTAACCAACGATGGGGACGGCCATCGGGCTAAAAGAAAAGGGACCACGACGGGGACGGCCATCGGGTTAAAGAATAAATGAAATAAACAGATGATGGGGTACGGCCATCAAAGGTGAAGGACGATCACCTAGCAGGGGACGGCTGCTCTGTTGGGGAATAAAGGAATTATGATGGGGACGACCATCAAAGGTGGAGGACGACCACCTGGCAGGGTACGGCTGCCGAAAATATCAACGATGGGGACGGCCATCGGATAAAAGGTCAACGATGGGGACGGCCATCGGACGAGCATGATGGAGGACGACCATCAAGGGGTGGAGGACGACCACCTAGCAGGGTACGGCTGCTCTCAGGGCTTATCATGACATAGGACGAATGTCAGATAACCAAAAATCAACAATGGGGACGGCCATTGGATAAAAATGATGAAGGACGATCATCAAGGGTGGAGGACGACCACCTAGCAGGGGACGGCTGCTAAATCAACGATGGGGACGGCCATCGGTCGAGCATGATGGAGGACGACCATCAAGAGGTGGAGGACGACCACCTAGCAGGGTACGGCTGCTCTCAGGGTTTATCATGACACAGGACGAGTGTCAGATAAGAAGGAAAATTTGCTTGCGATCTACTGGGGAATGGTAAACACGGACAAGTGTTCACATCCAAGAAACAAAGGGTATGAGTGTTTAGATGTTGTGTATAGATTAGAGATGTGGACGAGCATCCCTTAAGACTATGATCTGAAAGAATTCTTCTGGGGAATGACAGACACAGGCGAGTATCTATATTCAAGAAGACACAAGTGTTTGACACGGTGTATGGATTAAAGATGCGGACGGGCATCCTTAAGACTATGATACGGACGAGTATCATGTAGAAACAAACACTAGACGCAATGTTCTGAGATGATGATACGGACGAGTACCAACTGGTTAACAAAGAACAAAGACTACTGTTGAATCTGTGGGTATATAAGTGGTGTATGCAAAATACGGACGAGTACCTGTATGAGTGAAATAAGTACGAGTGGTGTATAGATGGGTGTTTATCTGCTGGGGATGGTGACACGGACGAGTGTCAAGAGAAAAGTGTAATAATATCGACAAGTATCGGGGTTGTAAAAGTGTAAGTGACTGCGCTGGGGATACGACACGGACGGGTGTCAAGAAAGTGAATATACAAGTGAGTGCAAAGAGGATGTCTTTGGCTTTCTAAGGGATATGACACGGACGGGTGTCAAAAGGAGTATATACTGGTGCTTGTGATTTGCGAGGCAACTGCTTTTGCTGGGGATTCCGGGGGATTTTGGGGAAAGTATCCCGTATTCTGATGAATGGTTATTATTCACAAGTGTTTGATCCATATCATGGCTTATGATTATGCTATATGTTTGATTTTTGCCGTAATGCTCCGTATTAAACGGAATGCTACGTTTTGTGGGTGAATATGATGCAAATGTTATGATTATGCAAAGATACCGATCCGGGATTCGGATCCCGTTGCCATGAAGATCTCTAGTCGATCTGTTTGAAATGGACATCCCAGCTGGGGATGAGATCATTGATAGACCTGGAGAGATGTATCTGCTTGGGGATATAGGTCACTGATTGACATATCCTTGTAATATGAGACCCAGCTGGGGTTTGTAGAAGTCTTCTGTACTCTGTTGTGACTCCTTCATGCGTTGCTCTTCTGAATAGAGGCTGAGGATTCTGTGGGGAGATGATTCCCTGACTTCTGCCTTCTGCTGAGGAAGAATAAATGGTACTACAGCTGGGGAATATTGTTGGCCACTCAGCTGGGGAGAGTAAATGAGAGGCAACTCAGCTGGGGATAGAGCATTTCGGATGCTGAGATTACTTGTTGATTTGCCGACTTGCTGAGATAAAGCTTACATGCCCCAAGTTGTGTTCTGGATACCTGCAATCCTGCAAAGATGAGGAAACGCACAAATGGTCCCGAGGTATCCTTTGTTGGATTCCGTCATAGGAGTTAAGTACTTTCGAGAGTAAATATATTCCCTGCAAGCATGTGTTTATTTGAAGATAAACATCTGTATCCTTATGCAATCAGTGTTTCTTTAAGATATCAGACCTTTTTGCAAAATGAAAATGTACAAAACGAGACATGACTAAAAATTTGATTTTATTAATTCATATGCCCTGAATCGGCGAAATACAGTCAAAGAAACAAATCCCCTGAAATGAGGAGATTGTTACAAATGGAGAAACAGAACGCTGGCAGTGTTGGCGACGCTTTCAAGGAGCTTCCTCTTCTGCTATGACTCGTATGACAATGACGTTCTTCTCGTCCTGCTTTCTGAAGAATGTTGATTCTGATTGAAGCCTGATCCTTTCGAAGCTTACCAAGTTGTAAGTGATACAGACGAATTCAGAATGCAGTTGTTCGCTTATTCCCTTATTTTGCATGGATCGCCCTTTCGGGTTTTCAATCCATCGGGATACCCATTTTTGCCTGAGCTGTCCAACGCGGCTTTTCAGCTCAGCGGGTGTACATTTTTTTGTCTATTTTCCCTTATTTTTGCCCGAGTCTTTTATTCTGTTTTTGACTCGCCGGGATGCCCTACTTTTGCCTGGACTTTCATTCTGTTTTTGTGTCCAGCGGGTCTTTTTATGCGAAGTATTTTTTAACTGCATCTGAATTCACGGGGGACGGAAAATATTCACCATCCATGGTGCTGAGCATCAGTGCTCCACCAGAGAAAACTTTCTTTACCACAAATGGTCCTTCATAATTTGGGGTCCATTTGCCCCTGTGGTCTGTATGAGGAGGGAGGATCCTTTTCAACACAAGATCTCCCACTTGGTACTCTCGGTGCCTGACTTTCTGATCGAAGGCCTTCTTCATTCTTTTTTGATACAACTGCCCATGACAGATTGCAGCCAATCTCTTCTCTTCAATCAGACTCAGTTGCTCGTATCGGGACCTAACCCATTCTGCTTCGTTCAGCTTAACATCCATCAATACTCGTAAAGAGGGTAGTTCAACTTCAACAGGTAGGACTGCCTCCATACCATACACAAGTTGATACGGCGTTGCCCCAGTGGATGTTCTTATTGACGTGCGGTACCCATGCAAGGCAAACGGTAGCATCTCATGCCAGTCTTTATAGGTGACTACCATCTTCTGCACAATCTTCTTGATATTCTTATTTGCTGCCTCAACAACGCCATTCATCTTTGGCCTGTAAGGAGAAGAATTGTGATGTTGAATCTTGAAGTCCCGGCATAGCTCTACCATCATCTTGTTGTTCAAGTTGGAACCATTATCAGTAATGATTCGCTCGGGAATTCCGTACCGACAGATGATATCCCTTTTCAGAAATCTGGCTACCACTTGTCTTGTAACGTTGGCATAGGAAGCTGCTTCAACCCACTTGGTGAAATAGTCAATGGCGACCAAGATGAATCTGTGGCCATTTGAAGCAGTCGGCTCAATCTTGCCAATCATATCAATGCCCCACATAGCAAAGGGCCAGGGTGAAGACATTATGTTCAAAGGATTGGGAGGCACATGCACTTTATCTGCGTAGATCTGGCATTTGTGGCATTTCCTGGCATAGGCACAACAGTCTGCATCCATTGTGATCCAATAATAGCCTGATCTTAACAACTTCTTAGCCATTGCATGTCCTCCAGCATGGGTACCAAAGGAGCCTTCGTGCACTTCATGCATCAATAAATCTGCTTCTGTCTTGTCAACACATCGGAGGAGTACCATATCAAAGTTCCTTTTATATAAAGACCCATCAGTGTTCAAGAAGAAACTACCAGCAAGCCTTCTCAAAGTCTTCTTATCATTGGAAGATGCCCCAGGTGGGTATGTTTGATCCTCTAAGAAGCACTTAATGTCATGGAACCAAGGCTTATCGTCTTTGACAACATCTGCTGCAAATACATATGCCGGTCTGTTAAGTCTGGACACTGAAATCTGAGGTACAAAGTTAGCAGCTTGAACTTTGATCATGGACGAAATGGTAGCCAGAGCATCTGCAAACTGATTCTCGTCCCGAGGGATATACTCAAGCTTGACTGTCGTGAAGAAAGTCAGTAACCTCCTTGTATAATCCCTGTAAGGTATCAGATGATCCTGGTGGGTGTACCATTTGCCGTTGGTTTGATTGACTACCAAAGCTGAATCTCCGAATACGGTCAATGTCTTGATCCTGAGGTCAATGGCTTCCTCAAGACCCATAATGCAAGCTTCGTATTCAGCTTCGTTGTTAGTGCAGTTGAAAGTGAGTTTTGCCGAGAATGGCATGTGAACTCCTTTAGGTGTAATGAGTACTGCACCAACACCACGACCATTCATGTTAACAGCCCCATCAAACATCATAGTCCATTCCTCTTCCGGGTCAGGCCCTTCAGTGTGAATAGGCTCTTCATGATCTTTTGCTTTTATGAACATGATGTCTTCATCAGGGAAGTCAAATCTCATAGGCTGGTAGTCATCAATGGGTTGCTCAGCAAGATATTCAGATAGTACACTGCCCTTGATGGCTTTCTGAGATGTGTATTGTATGTCATATTCCGTGAGAATCATTTGCCATCTTGCAACCCGTCCGGTAAGTGCTGGTTTCTCGAAAATGTACTTGACTGGGTCCATTTTTGAGATCAATAAAGTAGTGTGGGTCAACATATACTGTCTCAGTCGGCGAGCAGCCCACGCTAAAGCACAGCAAGTTTTCTCGAGCAGTGAATAACGTTGTTCACAGTCGGTAAACTTTTTGCTTAGGTAGTATATTGCATACTCTTTTCAACCAGACTCGTCATGCTGGCCCAACACACACCCCATTGACTCTTCTAATACTGTCAAGTACATTATCAGAGGTCTTCCTTCCACTGGAGGCATAAGGATTGGAGGTTCTTGCAGGTATTCCTTGATCTTGTCAAAAGCCTTCTGGCAGTCTTCATTCCACCTGACCGTTTGCTCTTTTCTCAACAGCTTGAACAAGGGTTCACAGGTTGCTGTAAGGTGAGATATGAACCTTGAGATGTAGTTCAATCGACCTAAGAACCCTCGAACTTCCTTTTCAGTTTTCGGTGCAGGCATCTCTTGGATGGCTTTGACTTTATCAGGGTCAACTTCAATCCCCTTCTCGCTTACAATAAAGCCCAGCAACTTACCAGATCGTACCCCGAATGTGCATTTGTTGGGGTTCAACTTCAATTGGTACTTCCTCAGACGCTTGAACAGTTTCAGCAGATTCACCTGGTGATCTTCCTCGGTAAGGGACTTGGCAATCATGTCATCCACATAACACTCAATTTCCTTATGGATCATATCGTGGAATAATGTTACCATAGCCCGTTGATATGTTGCACCAGCGTTCTTCAGTCCGAATGGCATCACTTTGTAACAGAACGTGCCCCAGGGTGTGATGAAAGTTGTCTTCTCCATGTCTTCAGGTGACATTTTGATCTGATTGTATCCTGAAAATCCGTCCATGAAGGAGAATACCGAGAACTGAGCCGTATTATCTACCAATACGTCAATGTGAGGTAATGGAAAATCATCTTTCGGGCTGGCTCTGTTCAGATCCCGGTAGTCAACACACATTCTTACTTTTCCGTCTTTCTTAGGCACAGGTATTATGTTAGCAACCCACGGCGGGTAGCTAGTTACAGCAAGGAACCCGGCGTCCCATTGCTTTTGTACCTCCTCCTTGATTTTCATAGCCATGTATGGGCGAGTACGGCGTAGTTTCTGTTTAACTGGCGGGCATTCTTCTCTCAGAGGTAGCTTGTGCACAACAATATCGGTATCCAACCCTGGCATATCTTGGTAAGACCAAGCAAACACGTCCACATATTCTTGAAGCAGATCAATCAGTTGTCTCTTCACTGAGTCTTGCAGGCAGGCCCCGATTTTAACCTCTTTCACGTCTTCATCTGTACCAAGATTAATCACTTCAACCTCCTCCTGGTGAGGAGTAATAACCTTTTCCTCTTGTCTTAACAACCTGGCTAGCTCTTCAGGAAGCTCATATTCTTCTTCAACCCCTTCATCAGCTTGATTGATTGGATTGTCAAAGTCATACGAAGTCATAGCCGTACTGTTGTCAGTGCTGTCTCGAAGGCACACTCTGCAAGGGTTCAGTTTGTTCATTTTAGTGATTTGATTTTAATCTTGTTTTAGAAAAGTGAAATAAAGTTGTCATTTTGAAAACACTGCCATTTATTTTTTTGTACAAAAAGAAAAATAGAAAAACAGTGAACGAAAAGAAGAAGACTCATTTGCAAAAAGATGTCTGATATTTCATTGATTAATCTTGTTTGCACAAAAAGTACAGATGGCCCGATTACAAAATGAGTCTTGTCATCTTGGGCAAGATGCAAGACTTTGATGCATGCTATAAAAATACAGGAAATAATAATTACTCTGCATGAGTAACTCTTATAATTTCCTGGGAAGACCAGTTTGAGATACTGCTCCCCGGGATCTTTGGACGAATCCAGCTTTCCAGGTTGCGTTCTTCTTCCAGCTCGTCTTCCAGACAGTTGACAACATCAGGGGTAAGCATCCCCCCACTCACAAAATTGGGCTCTTTCGCAGCCGCTGCTTGATCTTGTTGAGTTGGTTTGTAACCCAACCCAAATCTGTCTTCTTTCTTCTCTACCGATAGCAGCTTGCCCCAGCCTTGGGCAGTTCCTTCCTCAACAACCTTCCGGGCTTGTTGGTATGATGATATTGAAGTACCAGGCACAGCAGATGTTTCATTCACATTCAAAGCTTCAAACCCCTGGCTCATTGTTTCATGGATCTCCCCATCCATCTCAATGTACTTATAGGTAGCCAGGTGGCTGACAAAAATATCCTCTTCTCCACAGATTGTAACGATTTGACCCTCCCACTCGTATTTTAACTTCTGGTGAAGGGTAGAGGTCACGGCGCCAGCGGCGTGAATCCATGGCCTACCCAATAGACAGCTGTAGGCGGGCTGTATATCCATCACGTAGAAGATAGTTTTAAAGGTCTGCGGGCCAATCGTCACGGGTAACTCAATCTCTCCCAGAATCGATCTCTTTGAACCATCAAAGGCTCTCACCACCAGGTTGCTGGGTCTCAACGCCAATCCGTCATATTCTAGCTTCACCAGGGCCTTCTTAGGTAAGACATTGAGGGATGACCCTGTGTCTACCAGCACATGGGAAAGGACAGCACCTTTGCATTCCATGGTTATGTGCAAGGCTTTGTTATGGTTGCGGCCTTCCGTTGTCAAATCAGTATTGGTGAACCCTAGTCCGTGACTAGCATTAACATTCCCCACTACAGCTTCCAGCTGATTGACAGTGATCTCTTCAGGCACGTAAGCTGCGTGCAGAACTTTGAGCAGTGCATTCCTATGGGCTTCGGAGCACATGAGCAATGATAGGATTGAGATCTTGGAAGGCGTCTGATGAAGCTGATCCACTATTTTATAATCACTCTTTTTGATGATTCGCATGAACTCATCAACCTCTTGATCGAATGGTGTCTTCAAAGCTTCCTTAACAGCTTGATCTTCCTGCACAGGGCTCTTCCCTTTTGCCTTGGCAGCAGCTTCTGCTTCGGCAGTGGGTCTCTGAATTTGTGGAGCGAAAAGACGTCCGCTTCGAGTGAAGCCTCCGCCTCCTCCCACATTGTCAATTTGTGGTGCAGGGGTTGATGATTCAAAAGTGATTCTTTGTCCTTCGCAGTACAGGTCAGAGTCGTAATGCCAGGGAATAGCATTACTGCTTTCATAAGGTACGGGTCCAGGCACCGTGACGGTGACTGGACTGACTGTAGCTGTTGAAGGAACTGTGATAGTCTGTGGATCATAATAAATTGTCACTGGTGCCCTGATGGGAGCAGCACTTTCTGAGTTGTAGGCGGAGTTGTTTTCAGGATCGTAGAATATGGTGACAGTTGAGACATCTTCATGATTTGTTGCTGGTATTGTAGGAGACATTGTCGGGAGTGTGGATGTTGTTGTTGTAGGAGCTTCATAATGGAGTGGTGCTGGAGTTGTAGAAGGAACATTCATTGATATCTGATCAGTTGAAATGACAGATGAAGTACTCGTTGATGAAACCGAAGAATTGTCAGGAACAATAGTTGTTGCAGTTGTAGGAGGTTCTGAAGTTGTTGCTGATGAGATTGATGGATTTGTTGGAAATGATGTGGTGATCTGAAGCTGGCCACTCTGAATTAGGCCATCTATGCCATTCCTCAAATTATCGCACCCATTTACTGAGATGTTGCAGTAAGCACAACCCAACTCACACCCCGGGAACATTTGACATTCCAGGAGTTGAGCCTTGATTTCTACCAACGGTGTCCGGATCTGACCCACACTGGCTATTAAATAAGACGGTTTGTCTTCTTCAATAGCGTTAATTCTAGGACCACCGTGGTTCGGCATCGGGTTCTTATTGACATTGGGTGGTGGTGCGAAATTCAGAGCTTTTGAGTCTACCAGGTCTTGTACCTTCATATGCAGGGCTCTGCACTTTTCTGTACTGTGGCCAGGTGCGTTTGAATGAAAAGCACACCTAGCATTGGAGTCATAATTCCTGGGTAGACTGTTGGGATCTGGAGGTGCCAGCGTCCTTAGCTCAACTAGGTTGAGTTTCAGGAGTTGTGGCAGCAAGGTAGCATACGACATAGGGATCGGATCGATCACCCTGTTAGCTTGAGAAGGCCTCTGTTGAAATGGCCTTTGTTGACTGTTGTTATTGGTGTTGCTGTTGTTGTAATTTCTCGGAGGATACTGATTCTGTTGATGGTACTGAGGTTGTGGCTGATAGTTTTGTTGCGGAGGCTGATAAACTGGCTGAGGATGAACTGGAGCAGGAATGGTGACTGCTGCCACTGATCTGTGAACATATTGGGGCCTGCCCCTGTTGGTGTGGATGGCATTGGTCTCGCCAGTTCTTCTCGGGCCTGCAAAAGGCTTTCTTGTACTACTGGACGAGCTTGCACCATTGTCAGATATTTTACCCATTTTTAACAGACTCTCAATTCTCTCCCCAGCTATGACAACATCTGCAAAGCTAGTGGAAGAGAAAGCAGCCAACCTGTCAATATAAGTCCCCTGAAGGGTGTTCATGAACATATCCGCCATTTCCCTTTCAGACATAGGTGGCTGAACAGCAGCAGCCAATTGCCTCCATCTCTGGGCATATTCTCGGAAACTTTCCCTTGACGACTGTGACATTCCCATTAGGAGGGTCCTGTTGGGTGCCATGTCTAAGTTATACTGATACTGTCTGATGAAGGCCTCAGCCAGGTCCTTCCAGCATCTAATAGTTGCCCTTGTCAGGTGAGAGTACCATTCTCTTGAGGCCCCTGTCAAGCTGTCTTCGAAATAGAACATCCAGAGCTTCTCATCCATAGTATAGGCCTTCAGCCTTCCCAGAAAAGATTGTAAATGAGTCCGGGGGCATGAAGTCCCGTTGTATTTTTCAAAACAAGGAGGCTTGAACTTATGGGGGATCCTGACCCCGTCTACCAAGCCCATGTCTATGACGTCGAAGCCCAAAGAGTTTTGAGATTCTAAGGACCTCAACTTCTCAGCTATCTCATCCAATCTTCTATCATAAGCTTCCTCCCCAGCACCCATTACTGTGAATTGATCCTCCTGGGGGTCTTCTTGAAGTATCCTGGCTGCAGTGGCAGTCCCTTGAACATTTGCAGGAATATTGACCTCAGGATGGAGGTGTGGTCCAAATACAGGGGGATTTACATGAGGTTGGACCCTTTCATTGTTGCTGGTGCCGGCAGTCCCTATATGTGGATCTTCTTGATTCTGCCTTTCCACCATGGCCCTCAATCTTTCCTGGCTCTGAGCCATGTTGTTCATCACTTCCATAAACTGAGTCATTTGATTCCTCATTTCTAGCCTTTCATTTGCCATTTGATTTCTGACCTCAGTAAGGTCCTGCTGCATCTGATCCATTTGAATGCCCGGAAGATTGTTACGGGTCGGATAACGGTGCGGACGGTTGAGGGGAAATACTCGGCGCCGAGCAATAGTTCCTGAACATCACAACAGAGTTAGCAACAATAAAACAAAAACCTACAAAACAAACAAAGGGTTAGCATGCAATGCAATTATGCTTATTTGTTCTCAAGGTATTCGGCTTGGCATTCAGTTTTGACCCTTCCAGACCCTTGAAGATGCTGTTGATGTTGCTTTTGAAGAAAACTCAGATGAAGCAAGCTAACACAAATATATTACAGAAGGTGAAATAATACAACTTGTTCATTTTACAACACAAGCCCTCTAAGGGGTCAAAATACATTACAAGAAAATAAAAGTACATGGAAAGAAAGCAACAACAAACAAATGGTCAAACACCAAGACCAAACTCATCCTCACGAACTTCCTTGAGAAGTGCTTCGGTCACAGGATCAGCCGGACGCTCCGTGAGATTCCTGATGAGGAGATTCCGGGTTGTAACAGTTGCTGCTAGCTTCTCGTGCTGACTTTGGTCTTTGGACCTCTTCACTCCTGCTTCGATCTTCAACTCTGATGTCTCCCTCTGGGCTGCTGCCAGGGCTTCTTGCTGTACTTTTGCACTAGCTTCCAGTTGCTCCATCTTGTCTTGAACTCTCTTGTCCTCCAGGGTACGAGCCTCGGTGATCCTGACCCACCGGGCTTGACTCTCCTTCAAATACAAGTCTGTCCTTGCTCTCTGGAACTGGGCTTCCTTGCAAGCATCCTTCAGAATTTGTTCTCCAGCTTTAGACTTTTTGATATAATACCCAGACTTCTCAATCTTAGTCAGATGCTCTACTCTCAACTTCTCCAACCTCTCAATCTCCCTCATACCCTCACTCCTCTCCCGGAGGGTCTTCTGCAAGGCATGGGTTAGCTTCTCATTCCTTTCCTTCAAGCTCTCAAACTCTTCCAAACTGATAGTGGCAGGGGGTGGTGCTGAAGATGACTCAGGCATGTCTTCTATGGTAAAGGGCATCCCAGAGAATTGGGCCCTGGCACGGGACCACTCATAATATTGTGCTGATGCCACATTATTGCACTTCCCCAGAATGGTCACTCCCTTGGTTTGAACATTATCCCAGGCCCAGGCAGCCTGCCTAACAACAGTCAAATTAATCTTGTTCTCACAATAAAGAGTCTCCACCAAGTCCTGTGCCTTAGGAGTATGGACCAGTGCATAGCCCAGTTGCCTTCTGAACAGCAGAGGGTTGTAATTAATACTACCCTTAACTCCTATTAGGGGCACATTGGGAAAATGCCCACAGCTGGTGATGATATCCCTGCCCTTGGTGCTTTGAGTGCACCATCTGATATCTGCTGAAGTTAGAGCAGTGAGTCTCTTAGCCCAGTTGCTCTGCTGATGAGGGTTCAGAAATGCATCTGTCCTGGGCAAATGCCTGAGAAGCCAAGTGTGGAACAATGGAGCACAACACCTCACTAATCTTCCCCTCTGCTTTTCATTCCTCTGATGCACTGAATAGTAGAGGTCCCCCAATAAAGTGGGCACTGGGTTCTTCAGGATGAACAGATGGATTGCATTCTTGCTAATGAATCGAGGCTCGTCTGCAAACAATACAATTCCATATATGCTCAAAGCCAACAAGGCATAGACAGCCTTCCACTCTCCTAAAGAAGCTTTCAGGGTAGCTTGAGAGATCAAGAAATCCAGATGAAAACCAGGGATTCCAGCTTTAGAGGTCATATGCTGCTCAATCAAAACAGGTTCCAGATGCAAAGCTTTTGCTACTTCTCCATTAGCAGGAAAGACCATCTCAGGGTTGAAAGGGATTCCACCCCTGATAGGCATACCAACTAATGAAGAGTACTCTTCCAATAAGGGGCCCAACTGAAAGTCTTGAAAGGTGAAACATCTCAGTGGGGGATCATAGAACTGAATGCAAGTGTGAATGAGGCTCCTCTGTGATGGGTCCAGATCCATAACCATGTCAAGTATATCTCCATAATGTTCCCTGAACAAAGGTATGTGATCTGGAGTGATCAGGGTCTGAATCCTCCTGATATCTGATAGCTCTGGCTGGAAAAAGTGATAGGTGATGTTGCTCTTTTTAGGAGCCATGATGCTGAAGACTGAGGAGAGATAGGTACTGATGATAATACTGAAGAAGGGGCCACTGATTGACTGATGCTGGTGATAACTGAAGCAGATGCTGGTGAAGATAGGTCAGTACTGAAGATGGGGTCAAAACCAAAACCAAATGAAGATGGATACCCTGAAACACAAATAAGCAAATGTCAATATGATGCAATGTTTATGTATGCAAATGATATGCAAGGGTCTGTGACTGAGCTGGATCTGATCAAAATGCTCTGATATAGGTCCAAGTATGTTCAATAATTCCAGATGGAGGTCTACAAATCCAGTAACCAAGGTAGGGGGACTCAAATAAAGAGCCACATGTCCAGGGTTTTAGAATCATAAGAACTGTCCCAACATGGAGTATTCTTAATCAAGTCAAAGTAACAGGGTATTCTGAGGTCAAGGTACCTGCAATCCTGTAAACAGCCCAACCCCCTCACAGGTGGTGTTCTAGAACAAAGATCCTCAGACTCGGATCAGTTATGAGAAGTGTAAACACTTCTAACCCGGAGGTACAGTGTTTACAATAACCATAAAAGTTCCTCCTCTAATTCACCTCAGTTTCTGAAGGTCAATACTAAAGGTCATCCAGACTTAGCAGGCTTCCCAGATAGCCCTAGCATTGCAGGAAATCTGCAACACAGAGTTCTCAAGAAGAAACCCATATCTGAACCGTGTTTCATATTCCCGCACCAGACCGAAATGGAATGGGAAAGAATATGATTCACTCTAGCCTAGGTGTCACTCAGGTCCCAGGTATAGGACCTTAACTCTCAATGAATCACCCACCCACCAAAACAAAGACCAGATCCAGCCAGCAGCATGACAATATGATATATACAAAAGCCATAAAGAAAGCAGTAAAGCAACTGTATATAAAGCAAAAATAAATACAAAAATACAAACACAAATAAGCACATAACACCCCAGTAAACACAAATCAAACAAGCGCTAGGAGGAACCCACAAAAAGAACCAGAAGCCCTGGTTGCAATATAAGGGTCCCCAGCAGAGTCGCCAAGTTGTCGCTCCCACCAAATGAAGCCGGGTCAAATGGGGTACAGACGCGAACGGTCGGCAAAAGGGGGATGCGAGGACACACAGGAGTGAACTCACAGGGAATGAATAGAGTCGCCAGCTAGGAATTTTTATCCCGGAGGAAAGGCAATGCTGCATAGACCTAGAAAGACATGGATAAGACGGTTGCGAACCAGAGAGACTGAGAAAGGGGGTTGGTTACAACCTGGGAAGGTATTGGCACCCATATTGTCCGCCGTACTCGACGGGATCCACGCTTGAAAGATTTGTGTTTTAAAGGGGTAGTGTCAGTGCAATTTGTGTGTAAAAAAAGCTGGAAAACAAAATGTACAGGTGTCAGTGTAAGAGAAAAGTGAAGTATATAAGTGAAGTGTCAGTGTAAGAACAGGAGTGAAATGCTCAAGATCATGAGGCTAAAAGAATGAGGCTAGAAAGAGGGGGAATATACAGAGACTTTTGTTCGATAACTGTTAAGTTATGCCTACGTATCCTCTCGTGCAATGAGGAAGTCAGAACACCGTAGTTCGACCCAAAGAGACTGAAAGATGAATTGACTTGTGAACTGCTTACTTGTCTATGCTCAAGTGTATGACCTGTCTGGCTCAGGTGCAAACTATCTTGCATTAGACGGAAGAAGCGAGCTCTCGTTTGTGAGTGAATGAGATGAGAAAAGAATCCCGGAGGAGACGATTATTGTTTGTTTTTGTGTTTTTCAGTCTTTTATTGTTTTTGGATTTTGTCATAAGTTAATGAGCTTAAGTCTAAACCAATGGATTTAGTAAACTCATCACATCTTCCCTCTGATTAGGGGTAATGAGAATACCTTAAGTGTGAAGTCAGCTTCTCACACTTAAACACCTTTGGTGTAGGATTAAGATCATTAACCTACTTGTGATTAATTAGATGTTTTTGTTGTTTTTGTTTAGTGTTAAGTAATGAGATTAAGCCATAATCAGGGATTAAACAGACTCATTACACCATCCTAATAGAAGGATAATAGATGAGAATGTTTAAGCTGAGGAAAGCTCCTCAACTTAATCCATGATTAGGGATTAAACTCATGACAAAACAAGCCTTTGATTAGGTGGATTTTAGATTAATGGTATGATGATGAAGTGATTTTTATGATTTGTAAGACAACTTGAGGGGGACTTGTCCATTAACACTAGGGTTAGTCCTTCTTAACCAATTAAGGAAGAATTAGAACCCTAATGCAAGGCCCAAGTTACAAGTGTAATGTCTTGATACTTATTAAGTGAATTGATTAAGAGATTTAAACACATTAAGGGTTTAACACTTAGGATTAAAGTTATACACTCCATCCTAAGAGAAGGATGCAGGCATAAGCTTAATCACAAAGCCTTAAAACCTTTAGGGTTTAGTCCCTGATTATGAGATGAGAAGAGAAGACTCAAAAGAGACACAAAGGTAAAACTAAGAAGGGGGACTAATCAAAACCCTAATCATTGTCATGCTTGGTTGTTCCTAAGGTTTATGAGGTTTTCAAAAGAAGTCTTCAATGGAACCACCAGGAAGCAGATGAAAGGATCAAGAGAAGCAAAGTAACTTGCTTCATTCAAGAAGTCAAGTCACTTGAGGAGAGAAGTTGGGAAGAAGAAGAATGAGCAAGCTCAAACTCAAACACATATAGAAATGCAGCAATGGATGCAAGAGAGATGAAAAGAAAGGTTATGAGAAGTGAAGGCAAATTCACTTCTCAAGTCACTTACCACCTGAAAAGGTTAGAAAAGAAATGCAATGCAATGCAAGATGAGATGAAATGACATGGTGAGAAACAAAACCAGAAGCATACACATGATGCAAATGATGTTATGAGATGCTACAAACATGAGGCAGCACATGGAAATGGTCATACAAGTTCATGGATGCAAATGGTGCAAGTTAAGAAGCATGAACATACATGAAAAGTTATGAAGTGCACATGGCATACAACATGGCAAATACATGATGCAATGATCAAACATGTTTTCTATATGTCTTATGATGTCAAATGAAACAAATGGATGCTTGAAATGTCATGACAAGTCATGTTATGCAAGAGAATGCAAGAGGTATGCAAATGAAAGCCCAAATTAGGGTTTATGAACCAAACATCAAACAAAAAAACCAAAAACAGAAGCAAACCCTAAGATAAAAAATTGAAAATGCCACTCAAAAGGCCCCTAATCTTATACTAAACCAATGTCCAAAGGGGAGGTCTCAACTCTTAACCAATCTCAAGTTATGATTTTTACAAGTTATTAGGGTTTTTAGGGTTCCTAAACAAAAGAAATGCCAAACAAATTGAAAATGAGGAATCAAATCATGGCCATTTAATCCTAGAAACTACATGCTAAACACAATGCAATGCAAGAAGAATCAATGTCCAACTCTTCATAGATAGGCAGAAATGATTTTTTGAACTTAGGATCAAAATAATGCACAAAAATGATTTTTATTCAATGAAAATTTCTCAAAATGCATCAAGATCAAAAAAGAAATTTGGTTTGAAGGTTGGACAATGTTTCTAAATGTCTTAGAACATTTCATGAATTTTTTGGTGATTTTTAAATACCTAAAAGTATTTTTAATAAATTAATTTCCATTAATTAATTAAAAATAATCTTTTAAATATTTAAAAATACTTTTTTAATGATAAAAATAAAAACAAAAATATTTTTGTGTCATAAGAATTAATAAAACTCTCAAGAAAAAGTTTCATAATTTTTAGACATTTTTTACTATTTTAAATTAATTATGCAAGTTAAATGAAAAGAAATGAAATAAAAATGAAAATAAATGGAAAGTAAACAGAATGGAGGGTTGAGATTGCTTCTGGGTTTGAATGCATTGACCAGCGCGCATCTGGACGGTTGTGATTCATTCTGAGTTAATTAACCTAATTGTGAATTAATTAATCTAATTATTTGAATTAGGGCTAATCAAAATGATCTGGGCCCTCTATCCACGCGGGAAGTCCACTAAGTCAACTAATCTAACGCTCCACATTCAAACGCCCTTAATGACCTGAGATTAGGGCAAATCACTTTCAGGTGACCGGAGGGGAGCTCCGGTCATCTTCTCCGGCACCTCAAAAACCCTAAAACATGATTCAGGCACCTATTTCACAAATTAAACACACCTAAGTGATCCTCTAACAACCTAGGTCATGAATCCACCCTCAAATAACATTTAAACCCCAAGAATCGTGCAAATCGAAGAAAATAAAATCCACGGGCAAAATTTCAGAGGGATCATACAAACTCATTTCTCACTTATTTTTGATTCTGAAACCATCCCCATGACCAGCAAGACACGAGCAATCATATTATAACTTAAAATGCAAGCTTTGGGAGAAAGTGTTCATGTTCATACCTGAGCTGGAAAGCTTCAAAACTGAGCTTCCAGAGCTTCCTTTGCGTGCAAATGGACTCCCTTGACTCTCCTGGTGCTAATGGGAGGCTTGAAATGAGCTTAGACAAGCTACCTTGAGCAATCCATTTCTGGTGTAGTAGAAAATGCAGTTTGTGTAGAGGCTGTTTCAGGTCAATGTGAAGGGTGGTTTTGACTCCTTGTGATGTGCTTGACTTGTTGGTGAAGGAAAATGATGTGTTTGATGGATGGATAAAGGGATTCGAAGAGTTCTGGTTTTGAGGATGAGAAATGGTGAAGCTCAATTCATGAGGGTTTCAGGCTTGAATCTTGTTGGTTTCTACTCAGTGAAACATGGTGAGATGATTGGTGAAAATGGTTTGGATGTTTGAAGTTTGTGGAGGCAGATTCGAAGAGTTTTGCAAAATGAGGTGTTTTGTGTATGTGTTCTTGTGATGTGTTTCAGCCTTGCTTCTTGATATGTTTGGCTTGCCAAAGGATAGTATATTTTAATCCCATAGGTCAGATGATGTGACCTGGCCCCTATTGATTGGTAAGTTTGCTTTTGCAAAAAAGTCCACTTTGTGTAAGGAAGGCATGGCTTGAGCTATAGCTTGGTACAAGAAGCATGGGCTGCGCAACATGATGTGTGTGTGATGCTAGGAAGGTTCAGCAGCCAATGCATCAAGTAGTGAGAAGCATCATGATGGTTTTGCAAGTTGTTACTTTTTGGAACTTCATGAAAAAAAGTCTTGTTACATGAACCATGAACATGTGATCTTTGGTTCAATTCTGATTTTTGGGACATATGGAATGTTTGTGTCATGGTTTGATGTGAATTAGAAGTTACAAATGGCATTGGTTCATGATTTTGCAAAATTTCCTTTTAGTGCACATCTTGAAAATCAATGATTTTTGCCAACTTTGTCAAACCATAACTTTTGATCCAAGAAGAGTTTGATCATGTTCTTGTACTTTTTGAAAAGGGAAAAATGTATTCTACAACTTTCATGACCAAAGTTTTTCCATTTGAAGCATTTTTGGATCAAGAATCAAGGCTTGAAAAATGACCTAAAATGAAGCATTCTTGAAAAGTCAACTATGCCCAAAAAGTCAACACTTGCAAAAACTCCAAATTCTTGATTTTTGTGAACTTCAACCTTCTTCCATGATCAAATAAAGATCATATACACTCAAAATGATGAAGATCACCCATTGGTTGGGTCATTGGGGGCCTCAGATGCCCTGATTTTGCACTGACTTGTCCAGAAAGTCAACTCTTGATCAGATGACTTCCCCATGGAATTTCTTCATGAAAATTGATATGCATACTCCCTATACCATATAGAGACCAATGGAACCAAGAATGACCAAAAAATTTGGGGTTATGGCCTCTGAAACCAAAACCCTAATTTTAGGTCAACTGTGCAGTCAAACCTGGCTCTGCATCCATTCCAAACCCAGTTCTTGTGATCCTTTTGAAATCTTGACTTTGAGAGGATGTAATATGATATAATAACACATATGGATCCCCTTTGAAGTGATTGGTGGCCTTTGGAGTGGCTCAAGAAGCTCTTGGATTGCTCAGATCACAAACCCTAGGTGCAGATGACTTAGAAACTATGCAATGAATCAAAGATGAGATATGAGATAATATGATTGTGTTTATGCATATTAAATGATCACAAGCCATGGTGTGAATGGGTGAGGGCAACTTTGGGGTGTTTACAGCTGCCCCTATTCAAACATGAGTTAGCTGTGCAGGATGTAAGTGATGGCTTAACAGGCAAACAAGATAACTTGTGGTTGAATACCAAAGACAGTCCAAAATTTGCGCTCACAGAATGAAGGAGAAAAGGGATATAGATTGTAAAAGAAAATAAAGTATATTGTAAAGTGTGGGCGACGGAGGACGACCGTCGAGCAGAGGACGACTGCTGGGTAAAGAGCAATGACGGGGACGGCCGACATGCTGGGAAAAGTGCGGAAAATAAAGCGATGACGGGGACGGCCGACATGCTGGGGATAAAAGGTAAAGCCAAGGCGGGGACGGCCGACTGGCTGGGGAAAATAAGATTATGATGGGGACGGCCATCAAGATAAAGTCGTAAAATTCTCTGGGGATCAATGAAACATGACGGGGACGGCCATCAAGTTCATAAAGCAAAGTAACCAACGATGGGGACGGCCATCGGGCTAAAAGAAAAGGGACCACGACGGGGACGGCCATCGGGTTAAAGAATAAATGAAATAAACAGATGATGGGGTACGGCCATCAAAGGTGAAGGACGATCACCTAGCAGGGGACGGCTGCTCTGTTGGGGAATAAAGGAATTATGATGGGGACGACCATCAAAGGTGGAGGACGACCACCTGGCAGGGTACGGCTGCCGAAAATATCAACGATGGGGACGGCCATCGGATAAAAGGTCAACGATGGGGACGGCCATCGGACGAGCATGATGGAGGACGACCATCAAGGGGTGGAGGACGACCACCTAGCAGGGTACGGCTGCTCTCAGGGCTTATCATGACATAGGACGAATGTCAGATAACCAAAAATCAACAATGGGGACGGCCATTGGATAAAAATGATGAAGGACGATCATCAAGGGTGGAGGACGACCACCTAGCAGGGGACGGCTGCTAAATCAACGATGGGGACGGCCATCGGTCGAGCATGATGGAGGACGACCATCAAGAGGTGGAGGACGACCACCTAGCAGGGTACGGCTGCTCTCAGGGTTTATCATGACACAGGACGAGTGTCAGATAAGAAGGAAAATTTGCTTGCGATCTACTGGGGAATGGTAAACACGGACAAGTGTTCACATCCAAGAAACAAAGGGTATGAGTGTTTAGATGTTGTGTATAGATTAGAGATGTGGACGAGCATCCCTTAAGACTATGATCTGAAAGAATTCTTCTGGGGAATGACAGACACAGGCGAGTATCTATATTCAAGAAGACACAAGTGTTTGACACGGTGTATGGATTAAAGATGCGGACGGGCATCCTTAAGACTATGATACGGACGAGTATCATGTAGAAACAAACACTAGACGCAATGTTCTGAGATGATGATACGGACGAGTACCAACTGGTTAACAAAGAACAAAGACTACTGTTGAATCTGTGGGTATATAAGTGGTGTATGCAAAATACGGACGAGTACCTGTATGAGTGAAATAAGTACGAGTGGTGTATAGATGGGTGTTTATCTGCTGGGGATGGTGACACGGACGAGTGTCAAGAGAAAAGTGTAATAATATCGACAAGTATCGGGGTTGTAAAAGTGTAAGTGACTGCGCTGGGGATACGACACGGACGGGTGTCAAGAAAGTGAATATACAAGTGAGTGCAAAGAGGATGTCTTTGGCTTTCTAAGGGATATGACACGGACGGGTGTCAAAAGGAGTATATACTGGTGCTTGTGATTTGCGAGGCAACTGCTTTTGCTGGGGATTCCGGGGGATTTTGGGGAAAGTATCCCGTATTCTGATGAATGGTTATTATTCACAAGTGTTTGATCCATATCATGGCTTATGATTATGCTATATGTTTGATTTTTGCCGTAATGCTCCGTATTAAACGGAATGCTACGTTTTGTGGGTGAATATGATGCAAATGCTATGATTATGCAAAGATACCGATCCGGGATTCGGATCCCGTTGCCATGAAGATCTCTAGTCGATCTGTTTGAAATGGACATCCCAGCTGGGGATGAGATCATTGATAGACCTGGAGAGATGTATCTGCTTGGGGATATAGGTCACTGATTGACATATCCTTGTAATATGAGACCCAGCTGGGGTTTGTAGAAGTCTTCTGTACTCTGTTGTGACTCCTTCATGCGTTGCTCTTCTGAATAGAGGCTGAGGATTCTGTGGGGAGATGATTCCCTGACTTCTGCCTTCTGCTGAGGAAGAATAAATGGTACTACAGCTGGGGAATATTGTTGGCCACTCAGCTGGGGAGAGTAAATGAGAGGCAACTCAGCTGGGGATAGAGCATTTCGGATGCTGAGATTACTTGTTGATTTGCCGACTTGCTGAGATAAAGCTTACATGCCCCAAGTTGTGTTCTGGATACCTGCAATCCTGCAAAGATGAGGAAACGCACAAATGGTCCCGAGGTATCCTTTGTTGGATTCCGTCATAGGAGTTAAGTACTTTCGAGAGTAAATATATTCCCTGCAAGCATGTGTTTATTTGAAGATAAACATCTGTATCCTTATGCAATCAGTGTTTCTTTAAGATATCAGACCTTTTTGCAAAATGAAAATGTACAAAACGAGACATGACTAAAAATTTGATTTTATTAATTCATATGCCCTGAATCGGCGAAATACAGTCAAAGAAACAAATCCCCTGAAATGAGGAGATTGTTACAAATGGAGAAACAGAACGCTGGCAGTGTTGGCGACGCTTTCAAGGAGCTTCCTCTTCTGCTATGACTCGTATGACAATGACGTTCTTCTCGTCCTGCTTTCTGAAGAATGTTGATTCTGATTGAAGCCTGATCCTTTCGAAGCTTACCAAGTTGTAAGTGATACAGACGAATTCAGAATGCAGTTGTTCGCTTATTCCCTTATTTTGCATGGATCGCCCTTTCGGGTTTTCAATCCATCGGGATACCCATTTTTGCCTGAGCTGTCCAACGCGGCTTTTCAGCTCAGCGGGTGTACATTTTTTTGTCTATTTTCCCTTATTTTTGCCCGAGTCTTTTATTCTGTTTTTGACTCGCCGGGATGCCCTACTTTTTCCTGGACTTTCATTCTGTTTTTGTGTCCAGCGGGTCTTTTTATGCGAAGTATTTTTTAACTGCATCTGAATTCACGGGGGACGGAAAATCTTCACCATCCATGGTGCTGAGCATCAGTGCTCCACCAGAGAAAACTTTCTTTACCACAAATGGTCCTTCATAATTTGGGGTCCATTTGCCCCTGTGGTCTGTATGAGGAGGGAGGATCCTTTTCAACACAAGATCTCCCACTTGGTACTCTCGGTGCCTGACTTTCTGATCGAAGGCCTTCTTCATTCTTTTTTGATACAATTGCCCATGACAGATTGCAGCCAATCTCTTCTCTTCAATCAGACTCAGTTGCTCGTATCGGGACCTAACCCATTCTGCTTCGTTCAGCTTAACATCCATCAATACTCGTAAAGAGGGTAGTTCAACTTCAACAGGTAGGACTGCCTCCATACCATACACAAGTTGATACGGCGTTGCCCCAGTGGATGTTCTTATTGACGTGCGGTACCCATGCAAGGCAAACGGTAGCATCTCATGCCAGTCTTTATAGGTGACTACCATCTTCTGCACAATCTTCTTGATATTCTTATTTGCTGCCTCAACAACGCCATTCATCTTTGGCCTGTAAGGAGAAGAATTGTGATGTTGAATCTTGAAGTCCCGGCATAGCTCTACCATCATCTTGTTGTTCAAGTTGGAACCATTATCAGTAATGATTCGCTCGGGAATTCCGTACCGACAGATGATATCCCTTTTCAGAAATCTGGCTACCACTTGTCTTGTAACGTTGGCATAGGAAGCTGCTTCAACCCACTTGGTGAAATAGTCAATGGCGACCAAGATGAATCTGTGGCCATTTGAAGCAGTCGGCTCAATCTTGCCAATCATATCAATGCCCCACATAGCAAAGGGCCAGGGTGAAGACATTATGTTCAAAGGATTGGGAGGCACATGCACTTTATCTGCGTAGATCTGGCATTTGTGGCATTTCCTGGCATAGGCACAACAGTCTGCATCCATTGTGATCCAATAATAGCCTGATCTTAACAACTTCTTAGCCATTGCATGTCCTCCAGCATGGGTACCAAAGGAGCCTTCGTGCACTTCATGCATCAATAAATCTGCTTCTGTCTTGTCAACACATCGGAGGAGTACCATATCAAAGTTCCTTTTATATAAAGACCCATCAGTGTTCAAGAAGAAACTACCAGCAAGCCTTCTCAAAGTCTTCTTATCATTGGAAGATGCCCCAGGTGGGTATGTTTGATCCTCTAAGAAGCACTTAATGTCATGGAACCAAGGCTTATCGTCTTTGACAACATCTGCTGCAAATACATATGCCGGTCTGTTAAGTCTGGACACTGAAATCTGAGGTACAAAGTTAGCAGCTTGAACTTTGATCATGGACGAAATGGTAGCCAGAGCATCTGCAAACTGATTCTCGTCCCGAGGGATATACTCAAGCTTGACTGTCGTGAAGAAAGTCAGTA
This sequence comes from Lathyrus aphaca, assembly GCA_963966055.1. Taxonomy (NCBI): domain Eukaryota; kingdom Viridiplantae; phylum Streptophyta; class Magnoliopsida; order Fabales; family Fabaceae; genus Lathyrus; species Lathyrus aphaca. The sequence continues at coordinate 432,113,030 of OZ014519.1, forward strand.
ACCTCCTTGTATAATCCCTGTAAGGTATCAGATGATCCTGGTGGGTGTACCATTTGCCGTTGGTTTGATTGACTACCAAAGCTGAATCTCCGAATACGGTCAATGTCTTGATCCTGAGGTCAATGGCTTCCTCAAGACCCATAATGCAAGCTTCGTATTCAACTTCGTTGTTAGTGCAGTTGAAAGTGAGTTTTGCCGAGAATGGCATGTGAACTCCTTTAGGTGTAATGAGTACTGCACCAACACCACGACCATTCATGTTAACAGCCCCATCAAACATCATAGTCCATTCCTCTTCCGGGTCAGGCCCTTCAGTGTGAATAGGCTCTTCATGATCTTTTGCTTTTATGAACATGATGTCTTCATCAGGGAAGTCAAATCTCATAGGCTGGTAGTCATCAATGGGTTGCTCAGCAAGATATTCAGATAGTACACTGCCCTTGATGGCTTTCTGAGATGTGTATTGTATGTCATATTCCGTGAGAATCATTTGCCATCTTGCAACCCGTCCGGTAAGTGCTGGTTTCTCGAAAATGTACTTGACTGGGTCCATTTTTGAGATCAATAAAGTAGTGTGGGTCAACATATACTGTCTCAGTCGGCGAGCAGCCCACGCTAAAGCACAGCAAGTTTTCTCGAGCAGTGAATAACGTTGTTCACAGTCGGTAAACTTTTTGCTTAGGTAGTATATTGCATACTCTTTTCAACCAGACTCGTCATGCTGGCCCAACACACACCCCATTGACTCTTCTAATACTGTCAAGTACATTATCAGAGGTCTTCCTTCCACTGGAGGCATAAGGATTGGAGGTTCTTGCAGGTATTCCTTGATCTTGTCAAAAGCCTTCTGGCAGTCTTCATTCCACCTGACCGTTTGCTCTTTTCTCAACAGCTTGAACAAGGGTTCACAGGTTGCTGTAAGGTGAGATATGAACCTTGAGATGTAGTTCAATCGACCTAAGAACCCTCGAACTTCCTTTTCAGTTTTCGGTGCAGGCATCTCTTGGATGGCTTTGACTTTATCAGGGTCAACTTCAATCCCCTTCTCGCTTACAATAAAGCCCAGCAACTTACCAGATCGTACCCCGAATGTGCATTTGTTGGGGTTCAACTTCAATTGGTACTTCCTCAGACGCTTGAACAGTTTCAGCAGATTCACCTGGTGATCTTCCTCGGTAAGGGACTTGGCAATCATGTCATCCACATAACACTCAATTTCCTTATGGATCATATCGTGGAATAATGTTACCATAGCCCGTTGATATGTTGCACCAGCGTTCTTCAGTCCGAATGGCATCACTTTGTAACAGAACGTGCCCCAGGGTGTGATGAAAGTTGTCTTCTCCATGTCTTCAGGTGACATTTTGATCTGATTGTATCCTGAAAATCCGTCCATGAAGGAGAATACCGAGAACTGAGCCGTATTATCTACCAATACGTCAATGTGAGGTAATGGAAAATCATCTTTCGGGCTGGCTCTGTTCAGATCCCGGTAGTCAACACACATTCTTACTTTTCCGTCTTTCTTAGGCACAGGTATTATGTTAGCAACCCACGGCGGGTAGCTAGTTACAGCAAGGAACCCGGCGTCCCATTGCTTTTGTACCTCCTCCTTGATTTTCATAGCCATGTATGGGCGAGTACGGCGTAGTTTCTGTTTAACTGGCGGGCATTCTTCTCTCAGAGGTAGCTTGTGCACAACAATATCGGTATCCAACCCTGGCATATCTTGGTAAGACCAAGCAAACACGTCCACATATTCTTGAAGCAGATCAATCAGTTGTCTCTTCACTGAGTCTTGCAGGCAGGCCCCGATTTTAACCTCTTTCACGTCTTCATCTGTACCAAGATTAATCACTTCAACCTCCTCCTGGTGAGGAGTAATAACCTTTTCCTCTTGTCTTAACAACCTGGCTAGCTCTTCAGGAAGCTCATATTCTTCTTCAACCCCTTCATCAGCTTGATTGATTGGATTGTCAAAGTCATACGAAGTCATAGCCGTACTGTTGTCAGTGCTGTCTCGAAGGCACACTCTGCAAGGGTTCAGTTTGTTCATTTTAGTGATTTGATTTTAATCTTGTTTTAGAAAAGTGAAATAAAGTTGTCATTTTGAAAACACTGCCATTTATTTTTTTGTACAAAAAGAAAAATAGAAAAACAGTGAACGAAAAGAAGAAGACTCATTTGCAAAAAGATGTCTGATATTTCATTGATTAATCTTGTTTGCACAAAAAGTACAGATGGCCCGATTACAAAATGAGTCTTGTCATCTTGGGCAAGATGCAAGACTTTGATGCATGCTATAAAAATACAGGAAATAATAATTACTCTGCATGAGTAACTCTTATAATTTCCTGGGAAGACCAGTTTGAGATACTGCTCCCCGGGATCTTTGGACGAATCCAGCTTTCCAGGTTGCGTTCTTCTTCCAGCTCGTCTTCCAGACAGTTGACAACATCAGGGGTAAGCATCCCCCCACTCACAAAATTGGGCTCTTTCGCAGCCGCTGCTTGATCTTGTTGAGTTGGTTTGTAACCCAACCCAAATCTGTCTTCTTTCTTCTCTACCGATAGCAGCTTGCCCCAGCCTTGGGCAGTTCCTTCCTCAACAACCTTCCGGGCTTGTTGGTATGATGATATTGAAGTACCAGGCACAGCAGATGTTTCATTCACATTCAAAGCTTCAAACCCCTGGCTCATTGTTTCATGGATCTCCCCATCCATCTCAATGTACTTATAGGTAGCCAGGTGGCTGACAAAAATATCCTCTTCTCCACAGATTGTAACGATTTGACCCTCCCACTCGTATTTTAACTTCTGGTGAAGGGTAGAGGTCACGGCGCCAGCGGCGTGAATCCATGGCCTACCCAATAGACAGCTGTAGGCGGGCTGTATATCCATCACGTAGAAGATAGTTTTAAAGGTCTGCGGGCCAATCGTCACGGGTAACTCAATCTCTCCCAGAATCGATCTCTTTGAACCATCAAAGGCTCTCACCACCAGGTTGCTGGGTCTCAACGCCAATCCGTCATATTCTAGCTTCACCAGGGCCTTCTTAGGTAAGACATTGAGGGATGACCCTGTGTCTACCAGCACATGGGAAAGGACAGCACCTTTGCATTCCATGGTTATGTGCAAGGCTTTGTTATGGTTGCGGCCTTCCGTTGTCAAATCAGTATTGGTGAACCCTAGTCCGTGACTAGCATTAACATTCCCCACTACAGCTTCCAGCTGATTGACAGTGATCTCTTCAGGCACGTAAGCTGCGTGCAGAACTTTGAGCAGTGCATTCCTATGGGCTTCGGAGCACATGAGCAATGATAGGATTGAGATCTTGGAAGGCGTCTAATGAAGCTGATCCACTATTTTATAATCACTCTTTTTGATGATTCGCATGAACTCATCAACCTCTTGATCGAATGGTGTCTTCAAAGCTTCCTTAACAGCTTGATCTTCCTGCACAGGGCTCTTCCCTTTTGCCTTGGCAGCAGCTTCTGCTTCGGCAGTGGGTCTCTGAATTTGTGGAGCGAAAAGACGTCCGCTTCGAGTGAAGCCTCCGCCTCCTCCCACATTGTCAATTTGTGGTGCAGGGGTTGATGATTCAAAAGTGATTCTTTGTCCTTCGCAGTACAGGTCAGAGTCGTAATGCCAGGGAATAGCATTACTGCTTTCATAAGGTACGGGTCCAGGCACCGTGACGGTGACTGGACTGACTGTAGCTGTTGAAGGAACTGTGATAGTCTGTGGATCATAATAAATTGTCACTGGTGCCCTGATGGGAGCAGCACTTTCTGAGTTGTAGGCGGAGTTGTTTTCAGGATCGTAGAATATGGTGACAGTTGAGACATCTTCATGATTTGTTGCTGGTATTGTAGGAGACATTGTCGGGAGTGTGGATGTTGTTGTTGTAGGAGCTTCATAATGGAGTGGTGCTGGAGTTGTAGAAGGAACATTCATTGATATCTGATCAGTTGAAATGACAGATGAAGTACTCGTTGATGAAACCGAAGAATTGTCAGGAACAATAGTTGTTGCAGTTGTAGGAGGTTCTGAAGTTGTTGCTGATGAGATTGATGGATTTGTTGGAAATGATGTGGTGATCTGAAGCTGGCCACTCTGAATTAGGCCATCTATGCCATTCCTCAAATTATCGCACCCATTTACTGAGATGTTGCAGTAAGCACAACCCAACTCACACCCCGGGAACATTTGACATTCCAGGAGTTGAGCCTTGATTTCTACCAACGGTGTCCGGATCTGACCCACACTGGCTATTAAATAAGACGGTTTGTCTTCTTCAATAGCGTTAATTCTAGGACCACCGTGGTTCGGCATCGGGTTCTTATTGACATTGGGTGGTGGTGCGAAATTCAGAGCTTTTGAGTCTACCAGGTCTTGTACCTTCATATGCAGGGCTCTGCACTTTTCTGTACTGTGGCCAGGTGCGTTTGAATGAAAAGCACACCTAGCATTGGAGTCATAATTCCTGGGTAGACTGTTGGGATCTGGAGGTGCCAGCGTCCTTAGCTCAACTAGGTTGAGTTTCAGGAGTTGTGGCAGCAAGGTAGCATACGGCATAGGGATCGGATCGATCACCCTGTTAGCTTGAGAAGGCCTCTGTTGAAATGGCCTTTGTTGACTGTTGTTATTGGTGTTGCTGTTGTTGTAATTTCTCGGAGGATACTGATTCTGTTGATGGTACTGAGGTTGTGGCTGATAGTTTTGTTGCGGAGGCTGATAAACTGGCTGAGGATGAACTGGAGCAGGAATGGTGACTGCTGCCACTGATCTGTGAACATATTGGGGCCTGCCCCTGTTGGTGTGGATGGCATTGGTCTCGCCAGTTCTTCTCGGGCCTGCAAAAGGCTTTCTTGTACTACTGGACGAGTTTGCACCATTGTCAGATATTTTACCCATTTTTAACAGACTCTCAATTCTCTCCCCAGCTATGACAACATCTGCAAAGCTAGTGGAAGAGAAAGCAGCCAACCTGTCAATATAAGTCCCCTGAAGGGTGTTCATGAACATATCCTCCATTTCCCTTTCAGACATAGGTGGCTGAACAGCAGCAGCCAATTGCCTCCATCTCTGGGCATATTCTCGGAAACTTTCCCTTGACGACTGTGACATTCCCATTAGGAGGGTCCTGTTGGGTGCCATGTCTAAGTTATACTGATACTGTCTGATGAAGGCCTCAGCCAGGTCCTTCCAGCATCTAATAGTTGCCCTTGTCAGGTGAGAGTACCATTCTCTTGAGGCCCCTGTCAAGCTGTCTTCGAAATAGAACATCCAGAGCTTCTCATCCATAGTATAGGCCTTCAGCCTTCCCAGAAAAGATTGTAAATGAGTCCGGGGGCATGAAGTCCCGTTGTATTTTTCAAAACAAGGAGGCTTGAACTTATGGGGGATCCTGACCCCGTCTACCAAGCCCATGTCTATGACGTCGAAGCCCAAAGAGTTTTGAGATTCTAAGGACCTCAACTTCTCAGCTATCTCATCCAATCTTCTATCATAAGCTTCCTCCCCAGCACCCATTACTGTGAATTGATCCTCCTGGGGGTCTTCTTGAAGTATCCTGGCTGCAGTGGCAGTCCCTTGAACATTTGCAGGAATATTGACCTCAGGATGGAGGTGTGGTCCAAATACAGGGGGATTTACATGAGGTTGGACCCTTTCATTGTTGCTGGTGCCGGCAGTCCCTATATGTGGATCTTCTTGATTCTGCCTTTCCACCATGGCCCTCAATCTTTCCTGGCTCTGAGCCATGTTGTTCATCACTTCCATAAACTGAGTCATTTGATTCCTCATTTCTAGCCTTTCATTTGCCATTTGATTTCTGACCTCAGTAAGGTCCTGCTGCATCTGATCCATTTGAATGCCCGGAAGATTGTTACGGGTCGGATAATGGTGCGGACGGTTGAGGGGAAATACTCGGCGCCGAGCAATAGTTCCTGAACATCACAACAGAGTTAGCAACAATAAAACAAAAACCTACAAAACAAACAAAGGGTTAGCATGCAATGCAATTATGCTTATTTGTTCTCAAGGTATTCGGCTTGGCATTCAGTTTTGACCCTTCCAGACCCTTGAAGATGCTGTTGATGTTGCTTTTGAAGAAAACTCAGATGAAGCAAGCTAACACAAATATATTACAGAAGGTGAAATAATACAACTTGTTCATTTTACAACACAAGCCCTCTAAGGGGTCAAAATACATTACAAGAAAATAAAAGTACATGGAAAGAAAGCAACAACAAACAAATGGTCAAACACCAAGACCAAACTCATCCTCACGAACTTCCTTGAGAAGTGCTTCGGTCACAGGATCAGCCGGACGCTCCGTGAGATTCCTGATGAGGAGATTCCGGGTTGTAACAGTTGCTGCTAGCTTCTCGTGCTGACTTTGGTCTTTGGACCTCTTCACTCCTGCTTCGATCTTCAACTCTGATGTCTCCCTCTGGGCTGCTGCCAGGGCTTCTTGCTGTACTTTTGCACTAGCTTCCAGTTGCTCCATCTTGTCTTGAACTCTCTTGTCCTCCAGGGTACGAGCCTCGGTGATCCTGACCCACCGGGCTTGACTCTCCTTCAAATACAAGTCTGTCCTTGCTCTCTGGAACTGGGCTTCCTTGCAAGCATCCTTCAGAATTTGTTCTCCAGCTTTAGACTTTTTGATATAATACCCAGACTTCTCAATCTTAGTCAGATGCTCTACTCTCAACTTCTCCAACCTCTCAATCTCCCTCATACCCTCACTCCTCTCCCGGAGGGTCTTCTGCAAGGCCTGGGTTAGCTTCTCATTCCTTTCCTTCAAGCTCTCAAACTCTTCCAAACTGATAGTGGCAGGGGGTGGTGCTGAAGATGACTCAGGCATGTCTTCTATGGTAAAGGGCATCCCAGAGAATTGGGCCCTGGCACGGGACCACTCATAATATTGTGCTGATGCCACATTATTGCACTTCCCCAGAATGGTCACTCCCTTGGTTTGAACATTATCCCAGGCCCAGGCAGCCTGCCTAACAACAGTCAAATTAATCTTGTTCTCACAATAAAGAGTCTCCACCAAGTCCTGTGCCTTAGGAGTATGGACCAGTGCATAGCCCAGTTGCCTTCTGAACAGCAGAGGGTTGTAATTAATACTACCCTTAACTCCTATTAGGGGCACATTGGGAAAATGCCCACAGCTGGTGATGATATCCCTGCCCTTGGTGCTTTGAGTGCACCATCTGATATCTGCTGAAGTTAGAGCAGTGAGTCTCTTAGCCCAGTTGCTCTGCTGATGAGGGTTCAGAAATGCATCTGTCCTGGGCAAATGCCTGAGAAGCCAAGTGTGGAACAATGGAGCACAACACCTCACTAATCTTCCCCTCTGCTTTTCATTCCTCTGATGCACTGAATAGTAGAGGTCCCCCAATAAAGTGGGCACTGGGTTCTTCAGGATGAACAGATGGATTGCATTCTTGCTAATGAATCGAGGCTCGTCTGCAAACAATACAATTCCATATATGCTCAAAGCCAACAAGGCATAGACAGCCTTCCACTCTCCTAAAGAAGCTTTCAGGGTAGCTTGAGAGATCAAGAAATCCAGATGAAAACCAGGGATTCCAGCTTTAGAGGTCATATGCTGCTCAATCAAAACAGGTTCCAGATGCAAAGCTTTTGCTACTTCTCCATTAGCAGGAAAGACCATCTCAGGGTTGAAAGGGATTCCACCCCTGATAGGCATACCAACTAATGAAGAGTACTCTTCCAATAAGGGGCCCAACTGAAAGTCTTGAAAGGTGAAACATCTCAGTGGGGGATCATAGAACTGAATGCAAGTGTGAATGAGGCTCCTCTGTGATGGGTCCAGATCCATAACCATGTCAAGTATATCTCCATAATGTTCCCTGAACAAAGGTATGTGATCTGGAGTGATCAGGGTCTGAATCCTCCTGATATCTGATAGCTCTGGCTGGAAAAAGTGATAGGTGATGTTGCTCTTTTTAGGAGCCATGATGCTGAAGACTGAGGAGAGATAGGTACTGATGATAATACTGAAGAAGGGGCCACTGATTGACTGATGCTGGTGATAACTGAAGCAGATGCTGGTGAAGATAGGTCAGTACTGAAGATGGGGTCAAAACCAAAACCAAATGAAGATGGATACCCTGAAACACAAATAAGCAAATGTCAATATGATGCAATGTTTATGTATGCAAATGATATGCAAGGGTCTGTGACTGAGCTGGATCTGATCAAAATGCTCTGATATAGGTCCAAGTATGTTCAATAATTCCAGATGGAGGTCTACAAATCCAGTAACCAAGGTAGGGGGACTCAAATAAAGAGCCACATGTCCAGGGTTTTAGAATCATAAGAACTGTCCCAACATGGAGTATTCTTAATCAAGTCAAAGTAACAGGGTATTCTGAGGTCAAGGTACCTGCAATCCTGTAAACAGCCCAACCCCCTCACAGGTGGTGTTCTAGAACAAAGATCCTCAGACTCGGATCAGTTATGAGAAGTGTAAACACTTCTAACCCGGAGGTACAGTGTTTACAATAACCATAAAAGTTCCTCCTCTAATTCACCTCAGTTTCTGAAGGTCAATACTAAAGGTCATCCAGACTTAGCAGGCTTCCCAGATAGCCCTAGCATTGCAGGAAATCTGCAACACAGAGTTCTCAAAAAGAAACCCATATCTGAACCGTGTTTCATATTCCCGCACCAGACCGAAATGGAATGGGAAAGAATATGATTCACTCTAGCCTAGGTGTCACTCAGGTCCCAGGTATAGGACCTTAACTCTCAATGAATCACCCACCCACCAAAACAAAGACCAGATCCAGCCAGCAGCATGACAATATGATATATACAAAAGCCATAAAGAAAGCAGTAAAGAAACTGTATATAAAGCAAAAATAAATACAAAAATACAAACACAAATAAGCACATAACACCCCAGTAAACACAAATCAAACAAGCGCTAGGAGGAACCCACAAAAAGAACCAGAAGCCCTGGTTGCAATATAAGGGTCCCCAGCAGAGTCGCCAAGTTATCGCTCCCACCAAATGAAGCCGGGTCAAATGGGGTACAGACGCGAACGGTCGGGGAAAGGGGGATGCGAGGACACACAGGAGTGAACTCACAGGGAATGAATAGAGTCGCCAGCTAGGCATTTTTATCCCGGAGGAAAGGCAATGCTGCATAGACCTAGAAAGACATGGATAAGACGGTTGCGAACCAGAGAGACTGAGAAAGGGGGTTGGTTACAACCTGGGAAGGTATTGGCACCCAGATTGTCCGCCGTACTCGACGGGATCCACGCTTGAAAGATTTGTGTTTTAAAGGGGTAGTGTCAGTGCAATTTGTGTGTAAAAAAAGCTGGAAAACAAAATGTACAGGTGTCAGTGTAAGAGAAAAGTGAAGTATATAAGTGAAGTGTCAGTGTAAGAACAGGAGTGAAATGCTCAAGATCATGAGGCTAAAAGAATGAGGCTAGAAAGAGGGGGAATATACAGAGACTTTTGTTCGATAACTGTTAAGTTATGCCTACGTATCCTCTCGTGCAATGAGGAAGTCAGAACACCGTAGTTCGACCCAAAGAGACTGAAAGATGAATTGACTTGTGAACTGCTTACTTGTCTATGCTCAAGTGTATGACCTGTCTGGCTCAGGTGCAAACTGTCTTGCATTAGACGGAAGAAGCGAGCTCTCGTTTGTGAGTGAATGAGATGAGAAAAGAATCCCGGAGGAGACGATTATTGTTTGTTTTTGTGTTTTTCAGTCTTTTATTGTTTTTGGATTTTGTCATAAGTTAATGAGCTTAAGTCTAAACCAATGGATTTAGTAAACTCATCACATCTTCCCTCTGATTAGGGGTAATGAGAATACCTTAAGTGTGAAGTCAGCTTCTCACACTTAAACACCTTTGGTGTAGGATTAAGATCATTAACCTACTTGTGATTAATTAGATGTTTTTGTTGTTTTTGTTTAGTGTTAAGTAATGAGATTAAGCCATAATCAGGGATTAAACAGACTCATTACACCATCCTAATAGAAGGATAATAGATGAGAATGTTTAAGCTGAGGAAAGCTCCTCAACTTAATCCATGATTAGGGATTAAACTCATGACAAAACAAGCCTTTGATTAGGTGGATTTTAGATTAATGGTATGATGATGAAGTGATTTTTATGATTTGTAAGACAACTTGAGGGGGACTTGTCCATTAACACTAGGGTTAGTCCTTCTTAACCAATTAAGGAAGAATTAGAACCCTAATGCAAGGCCCAAGTTACAAGTGTAATGTCTTGATACTTATTAAGTGAATTGATTAAGAGATTTAAACACATTAAGGGTTTAACACTTAGGATTAAAGTTATACACTCCATCCTAAGAGAAGGATGCAGGCATAAGCTTAATCACAAAGCCTTAAAACCTTTAGGGTTTAGTCCCTGATTATGAGATGAGAAGAGAAGACTCAAAAGAGACACAAAGGTAAAACTAAGAAGGGGGACTAATCAAAACCCTAATCATTGTCATGCTTGGTTGTTCCTAAGGTTTATGAGGTTTTCAAAAGAAGTCTTCAATGGAACCACCAGGAAGCAGATGAAAGGATCAAGAGAAGCAAAGTAACTTGCTTCATTCAAGAAGTCAAGTCACTTGAGGAGAGAAGTTGGGAAGAAGAAGAATGAGCAAGCTCAAACTCAAACACATATAGAAATGCAGCAATGGATGCAAGAGAGATGAAAAGAAAGGTTATGAGAAGTGAAGGCAAATTCACTTCTCAAGTCACTTACCACCTGAAAAGGTTAGAAAAGAAATGCAATGCAATGCAAGATGAGATGAAATGACATGGTGAGAAACAAAACCAGAAGCATACACATGATTCAAATGATGTTATGAGATGCTACAAACATGAGGCAGCACATGGAAATGGTCATACAAGTTCATGGATGCAAATGGTGCAAGTTAAGAAGCATGAACATACATGAAAAGTTATGAAGTGCACATGGCATACAACATGGCAAATACATGATGCAATGATCAAACATGTTTTCTATATGTCTTATGATGTCAAATGAAACAAATGGATGCTTGAAATGTCATGACAAGTCATGTTATGCAAGAGAATGCAAGAGGTATGCAAATGAAAGCCCAAATTAGGGTTTATGAACCAAACATCAAACAAAAAAACCAAAAACAGAAGCAAACCCTAAGATAAAAAATTGAAAATGCCACTCAAAAGGCCCCTAATCTTATACTAAACCAATGTCCAAAGGGGAGGTCTCAACTCTTAACCAATCTCAAGTTATGATTTTTACAAGTTATTAGGGTTTTTAGGGTTCCTAAACAAAAGAAATGCCAAACAAATTGAAAATGAGGAATAAAATCATGGCCATTTAATCCTAGAAACTACATGCTAAACACAATGCAATGCAAGAAGAATCAATGTCCAACTCTTCATAGATAGGAAGAAATGATTTTTTGAACTTAGGATCAAAATAATGCACAAAAATGATTTTTATTCAATGAAAATTTCTCAAAATGCATCAAGATCAAAAAAGAAATTTGGTTTGAAGGTTGGACAATGTTTCTAAATGTCTTAGAACATTTCATGAATTTTTTGGTGATTTTTAAATACCTAAAAGTATTTTTAATAAATTAATTTCCATTAATTAATTAAAAATAATCTTTTAAATATTTAAAAATACTTTTTTAATGATAAAAATAAAAACAAAAATATTTTTGTGTCCTAAGAATTAATAAAACTCTCAAGAAAAAGTTTCATAATTTTTAGACATTTTTTACTATTTTAAATTAATTATGCAAGTTAAATGAAAAGAAATGAAATAAAAATGAAAATAAATGGAAAGTAAACAGAATGGAGGGTTGAGATTGCTTCTGGGTTTGAATGCATTGACCAGCGAGCATCTGGGCGGTTGTGATTCATTCTGAGTTAATTAACCTAATTGTGAATTAATTAATCTAATTATTTGAATTAGGGCTAATCAAAATGATCTGGGCCCTCTATCCACGCGGGAAGTCCACTAAGTCAACTAATCTAACGCTCCACATTCAAACGCCCTTAATGACCTGAGATTAGGGCAAATCACTTTCAGGTGACCGGAGGGGAGCTCCGGTCATCTTCTCCGGCACCTCAAAAACCCTAAAACATGATTCAGGCACCTATTTCACAAATTAAACACACCTAAGTGATCCTCTAACAACCTAGGTCATGAATCCACCCTCAAATAACATTTAAACCCCAAGAATCATGCAAATCGAAGAAAATAAAATCCACGGGCAAAATTTCAGAGGGATCATACAAACTCATTTCTCACTTATTTTTGATTCTGAAACCATCCCCATGACCAGCAAGACACGAGCAATCATATTATAACTTAAAATGCAAGCTTTGGGAGAAAGTGTTCATGTTCATACCTGAGCTGGAAAGCTTCAAAACTGAGCTTCCAGAGCTTCCTTTGCGTGCAAATGGACTCCCTTGACTCTCCTGGTGCTAATGGGAGGCTTGAAATGAGCTTAGACAAGCTGCCTTGAGCAATCCATTTCTGGTGTAGCAGAAAATGCAGTTTGTGTAGAGGCTGTTTCAGGTCAATGTGAAGGGTGGTTTTGACTCCTTGTGATGTGCTTGACTTGTTGGTGAAGGAAAATGATGTGTTTGATGGCTGGATAAAGGGATTCGAAGAGTTCTGGTTTTGAGGATGAGAAATGGTGAAGCTCAATTCATGAGGGTTTCAGGCTTGAATCTTGTTGGTTTCTACTCAGTGAAACATGGTGAGATGATTGGTGAAAATGGTTTGGATGTTTGAAGTTTGTGGAGGCAGATTCGAAGAGTTTTGCAAAATGAGGTGTTTTTTGTATGTGTTCTTGTTATGTGTTTAAGCCTTGCTTCTTGATATGTTTGGCTTGCCAAAGGATAGTATATTTTAATCCCATAGGTCAGATGATGTGACCTGGCCCCTATTGATTGGTAAGTTTGCTTTTGCAAAAAAGTCCACTTTGTGTAAGGAAGGCATGGCTTGAGCTATAGCTTGGTACAAGAAGCATGGGCTGCACAGCATGATGTGTGTGTGATGCTAGGAAGGTTCAGCAGCCAATGCATCAAGTGGTGAGAAGCATCATGATGGTTTTGCAAGTTGTTACTTTTTGGAACTTCATGAAAAAAAGTCTTGTTACATGAACCATGAACATGTGATCTTTGGTTCAATTCTGATTTTTGGGACATATGGAATGTTTGTGTCATGGTTTGATGTGAATTAGAAGTTACAAATGGCATTGGTTCATGATTTTGCAAAATTTCCTTTTAGTGCACATCTTGAAAATCAATGATTTTTGCCAACTTTGTCAAACCATAACTTTTGATCCAAGAAGAGTTTGATCATGTTCTTGTACTTTTTGAAAAGGGAAAAATGTATTCTACAACTTTCATGACCAAAGTTTTTCCATTTGAAGCATTTTTGGATCAAGAATCAAGGCTTGAAAAATGACCTAAAATGAAGCATTCTTGAAAAGTCAACTATGCCCAAAAAGTCAACACTTGCAAAAACTCCAAATTCTTGATTTTTGTGAACTTCAACCTTCTTCCATGATCAAATAAAGATCATATACACTCAAAATGATGAAGATCACCCATTGGTTGGGTCATTGGGGGCCTCAGATGCCCTGATTTTGCACTGACTTGTCCAGAAAGTCAACTCTTGATCAGATGACTTCCCCATGGAATTTCTTCATGAAAATTGATATGCATACTCCCTATACCATATAGAGACCAATGGAACCAAGAATGACCAAAAAATTTGGGGTTATGGCCTATGAAACCAAAACCCTAATTTTACGTCAACTGTGCAGTCAAACCTGGCTCTGCATCCATTCCAAACCCAGTTCTTGTGATCCTTTTGAAATCTTGACTTTGAGAGGATGTAATATGATATAAGAACACATATGGATCCCCTTTGAAGTGATTGGTGTCCTTTGGAGTGGCTCAAGAAGCTCTTGGATTGCTCAGATCACAAACCCTAGGTGCAGATGACTTAGAAACTATGCAATGAATCAAAGATGAGATATGAGATAATATGATTGTGTTTATGCATATGAAATGATCACAAGCCATGGTGTGAATGGGTGAGGGCAAATTTGGGGTGTTTACAGCAAGTAACAAGGAGGTACCTACCCTAAGATAAGCCATTCAAGTTCTTTTATGTTTCTTCAAGAGTAAGATTATCCCTATTATTAAGGAATATGTAGTTATTACTTTGGATTTGTTTAAGGGACAGGCATAGGGTCATCGTATGGTCAAGAAGGCAACTTAAGGGGTGTCTTTAGCAATTCGTAGGGACTATCATCATTTATTCGAAGGGACAAGATCATAATCGTAGGCAACCTCGAAGGGACTTGATCTTTTAAATCTGTAGGGACTTGATGATTTATTCGTGAAGGGACTTTGCTTAAGACACCCCTATGTTCGAGGGACTTGACCATTTAAAGAATGCAACCAAGAGGGATACCCTAGGAAGTGCAGATGTCGATCTCAGATCGACTTACGTGTGTTAATATTTATTTTCAAATATTTATCTTTATTTAATTAATTATCTAAGTTTATTTAATCACAATTAGTTTCGCACTCCCTATTTACTAACCAAGCAATTAACTAAAATAAATAAAATACGGAAATACAAAATCTACGCTATTACATGGCTTATGGGAAGTTACAAAATAATCGAGCGAGAAAAATAAATAACCTATACATTTTTTCTAATAAAATAAAGCAATAATATAATAAAGGTCAAATAATAATAAGATTAAATAAAGGAAACAAAATAAATTAAAGAAAATTAAGGTTTAGAATTTAGAGTTAGATTTAAAGTTAAAAAAAAAGGTTTAGATTAAATGAATTAGGGTTAGAAAAATTAGGGTTTGTTAGAATTGAATTAAAAAAAGATTTTAAAGAATTAGTTAACACTTAATTAATTTATTTATAAAATTATATAAAAATACCTATTAAAATAAAGTTATTATTACATAAAAATGTTTCTCTCTCTTTAAAGAAATAATAAAATTTTAATTTAAGAAAGAATTATTTTTGTGGTTTAAATTTAATAAATTAGTTAAAATAAAGTTAATAATATGTTCAACCTGCAAAACAAAAATAAAAATGGAAAAAAATTGCTGGAACCAAGGATCGAACCCAGCCTTTATGCTCATCTGCACGCACACACTACCATTGGGCCAAGCTGCGTTTCTTTGTTCAAATACAACATTAATAAAATAAAAAAAACAAACATAGTTTTGAATTTGAAGTTTCGCGGGTAAACGACTTTGTCTTCTTCCTTCGAATTCGCAGGTTTACCTGCGAATTTTCCGGCGAATTCTTTTGTGAGTTTTCCTACGTGCGATAACCTGCGATTCTTAAACATCATGCAGCAAGTGTAATTGCATCAAATTAACAACATAAAATGATTTCCCATGTCATATATAGTCAAACTATGTCATTAGAATCCATTTAAATCAATTAAATTGTAAAACCCCAATTTTGGAGTTCAAACCCTAGTAATGGTGAATCCTGTATTAAGCCATGAAGCTTCAAGTTTCTCGCCCAGAAACGGTCTATGGATCATCATAAACAATAACACAAAGTCAAAAATCATTAATAATGCTTAAATAAACAAAATCGAAAAAATAAAAAACACAAGCTATGAGGATTCAGTTTAGTCATATTAGGGCGTTTTTGATGATGCAAATGGTCGATACACGTTCAATGATCATCATAGAATGGTTTGTCACCTTTGAAACACCTTGAAATTGCCTCTAAATGTGAAACCGATTTGACTTGGTGTGAAGATTTTTTGAGTTTGAACAAGGTATTCTCAGGCTGCAATTCGTGTCCTTGCGTTTGTAATAAGTTGTGCTCTTATAGTGGAGTGAAATTAGGTCAAAATAACAGATGGTTTTGTGGGCTTGTGGATACCTTGAGTGTGAAGAAATCCCTCTCATAATTTTGTCCAAAAATCAAATGATACTCTTCCTAATTGGTGGTGCACGAAATCAGATGAGATCAAATTAACTTGAATGTCATTTAAGAGCTTCTAGAAGAAGGATCAAATATGATTTGTATTTTCATATTTTATTTTGATTTAAAATGAATTTTAATGAATAAAATCCAAATAAATAATAAATAAATTATAAAAATCAGAAAATATTTGAATTGGGTCGTGCTTGATGTTATCATGAAGATTGGGTTACAAAATGATAGGTCCATTTGGAAAAAATTAGATTTAAGCCCTTATTTTCTTCATACACCCCTTGAAAATATCCCAACTTTGATAAGGCATAAATCCATAAATTTTAAGACTATGAAGGTTTTCTTATACATTTTGGAAAGCTTAAAGAGTCTTCTAACAAACCTCTTTGGTCTCATGTACATATCTTTCACCATTTTCAAATTATGCTCTTTGGAAAAAGTTGACTTTTTGTTGACTTTTGAAATGACCTGTAATGTTTTAGCTCATACCTTCCAAATGAAGCATTTTTAGGCTTGGCTTGTGAGACACAAAGTTGTAGAGAATTCAATTTCCTTCAAAATGAGCTTAGGATGTGAAATTTTTGATGAAGCGTGTGAAAGTTATGGCTGGTCAAAGTTCAGTTGACTTTTCTTAAGAAAACCCTAGTTTAGAAACTCCTGATTCTTGATGATCTGAAACTTTCTTGATGAATCATGATCAGCCCTTGATCAAATGATGAATTTTACTTCATAATCTTGATGTTGGCAAAAAATATTGAAGTTTGACTTTGATTAGACCACAGTTGATCTCAGTTTGACTTTTTAACTACTTTGACTGATTTTTGCATATCTGGTCATCTGACTGGGCAAGCTCTTTAGGAAAGCTTTGAAACTTGACATAGGGATTCTTGAAGTCATATGGGATGCTATGAAGCTCACTTGAAGCCTTGAAAGTCATTTTAACCTAAGGAAACCCAAAACCCTAGTTTTGGTCACTTTGCTTAGGAAGAGGTATTGTCTGGGGAAAATTCCACACTTCTTGATCAATTGGGAGTCTTGAGAACCTTATGATCATTTATAAGTCTTGAGAGATATTGTCTTGATTATGGGAGGGAAAATTTTGGGGTGCAACAGTGGTGTTTTGATGCAAGATGGAAAAGTTGTGGCTTATGCTTCAAGACAATTGAGAGTGCATGAGAAGAATTATCCTACGCATGATTTGGAATTAGCGGTCGTGGTGTTTGTTTTGAAAATTTGGAGGCGCTATCTATATGGTGCAAGATTTGAAGTTTTTAGTGATCACAAGAGTTTGAAGTATTTATTTAAAAGGAATTGAACATGAGACAAAGAAGGTTGTTAGAGCTTTTGAAGGATTATGATTTGGGTTGAATTACCATCCGGGTAAGGCAAATATGGTGGCCGATGCCTTAAGTTGCAAGTTGTTACATATTTCTTCATTGATGATAAGATAATGGGAACTTTTAGAGGATTTTAGAGACCTGAGTTTGGTTTGTGAAATGACGCCGAGAAGTGTGAGACTTGGTATGCTACATGTTACGAATGATTTTCTTGCAACCGTATGTGAAAAGCAAAAGTTGGATTTGAAGTTTGTTGATTTGATGATGAATTAGAATGAGGATTTCAAGGTTGATAATTTTGGAGTTTTGAGATTCTGTGGTTGTATTTGTATTCCCGATGATGTGGAGTTGAAAAAGATGATATTGGAAGAGGGACACCGAAGTAATTTAAGTATTCATCCGAGAGCGAATAATGTGTATCAAGATTTCAATAATATATTTTGGTGGTCCGGATTGAAGAGAGATGTAGCTCATTTTGTGTATGCGTGTTTGACTTGTCAGAAGTCCAAGGTATATCATCAGAAGCCTAGTGGTTTGATGCAACCGTTGGATATTCCAGAATGGAAATGGGATAGTATATCGATGTTGTTGCACCCCAAAATTTGACCTCCCACAATCAAGACAACCTCTCTCAAGACTTCTATATGATCATAAGATCCTCAAGACTCCCAATTGATCAAGAAGTGTGAAAGTTTCCCCAGACAATGCCTCCTCCTAAGCAAAGTTTCCAAAACTAGGGTTTTGAGTTTCCTCAGGTTAAAATGAGTTTCAAGGCCTCAAGTGAGTTTCATAACATCCCACATATATTCAAGAAACCCCATGTCAAGTTTCAAAGCCTTCCCAAAGAGATTGCCCAGTCAGATGATCAGTTATGCAAAAATCAGTCAAAGTAGTTAAAAAGTTAAACTAAGGTCAACTGTGGTCAAATTAAAGTCAAACTTCAAGATTTTTTTGCCAACATCAATTTTATGAAGTAAAATTCATCATTTGATCAAGGGTTGATCATGATTCATCAAGAAAGTTTCAGATCATCAAGAATCAAGAGTTTCTAAATTAGGGTTTTCTTAAGAAAAGTCAACTGAACTTTGACCAGCCATAACTTTCACACGCTTCATCAAAAATTTCCCATCCAAAGCTCATTTTTAAGTAAATTTAATTCTCTACAACTTTGTGTCTCACAAGCCAATCCTAAAAATGTTTCATTTGGAAGGTATGAGCTAAAACATTACAAGTTATTTCAAAAGTCAACAAAAGGTCAACATCTTCCAAAGGGCATAATTTTAAAATGGTAAAATATATGGAAATTAGACCAAATAGGTTTGTTAGAGGACTCTTTAAGCTTTCCAAAATGTCCAAGAAAACCTTCATAGCCTTAAAATTGAAGGATTTGTGCCTTGTCAAATTTGGGAGATTTTTGAAGGGTATATGAAGAAAATGAGGCTTTAAAACCATTTTTTTTCCAAATGGGCCTATTATGTTGAAATCCAATCTTTGTGATGACCTCAAGCACGGCCCAAAACCAAAGAGTTCTGATTTTTATTATTTATTTATTATTTATTTTGATTTTATTCATTAAAATACAACTTAAATATAAATTAAATATGAAAAATCAAATAATGGACAAGATATGTGATTGGAAATCATTTAAATCATATTTGGAATGATTGAAAGTCAATTGAAATCAGATTGGATCAAAATTGGAAAGGATGGATGCGATTTTTTGAATATTTGAAAGTGAGAAATCTTCACACTCAAGTTATCTCCTAAGCCCACAAATCCATAGGTTTTTTGACCTAAATTCAATCCTTATAAGTACATGAACATAACCAGTGCACAAGGACACAAATTCAAGGGCAAAAGCATATCATTCCAACTTCAAAAAACTTCAGGAAAAGTGTCATTCGGTTTTGGAGATTGGGATATTTTCAAGGCAAAATAAAGGTGGCAATGCTCTCTATGATGATCATTGAACATATCTCAACCCTCATTCGCATCCAAATCATGCTAAAATCCATGAACTGATTCTCTCTTGTTCTTACTTTTGCAATTTTCGATTCTTACGATTTATGCATCCTACACTAACTTTGATTGTTGTTTTGTGTTTAGAATGAAGTATGCAAACTTTCTGGATGGTTTTTACAAGGTTCCATGGCTTAGAACCTGACCGGTCATTGTTAGGGTTTAGCATCCCAAATTAGGGTTTTCCAATATAATGAATATAAATGAATAATGAAGACATAGATGAATTGTACATGCTGTAGTGATCATGTTGATGTATTTAATTGGATAAAATTGTACGTATTCAATGCAATTCAAATTTTGCAGGTTTATGAGTGCAGGTGAATTCGCAGGAAATTGCCTAAAAAAATTCGCAGGTAAACCTGCGAATTCTGAGGTTGAAGACGACCAAAGGCGCGGGAAACCTTTTTTTGAATTATTGACTTATTTTATTATGTTTGGTTTGTGTTTATGTTTCAGAAACGCTGCCTAGCTCAGCTGGTTGTGTGTACGCATGTGAAGGCATAATACCCGTGTTCGATCCTTGGCTTGGGCGTTTTTGCTTTTAATTAATTTATTTTGCAGGTTAAAAATATAATAATTTTGTTCCATTGCCTTAACACCAGCACGCGCTGGCCCTGTTGGTTTTGTGCTATGTTATTGAGGTAAGGGACCTGGGTTCAATTCCCAGGTCCTATCTTTTTGATCATTTTCTCACTTTTCTTCATATTTTCTTATTTTTCTTTTATAACTAAATTTTAATTAATTAATTTATTAAATCTAAAACCAATAATGTTTTTTTAAGTAACTAAATTTTATATTTCTAATTAAACTCATAATTTTTCTTAATACTTATTTTAATTAATGTTATTTTTCTAATAATATTTTTGTATATAACTTTTACTATAATTATATTTTGTAAATAAAACTAATTTACTTAATTATTTTAAAAACTCTAATTTCTTAACTAACCCTAAAAATTTAACCTAATTTTCTCTAACCCTAAAAAAAATACTCTTTTTTTTATTAATAACTCTTTTTTTTTTAATTTCTATGAAATTTTAACATATTATCCTTTATTATTATTATTATCACTATATTATTTTAAATTTATACTATTACTAAATTAATTTCTAATTTTTTTATAACTAACCTAAATTATTTTTTATTTATTCTAATCCTTGTTATTTATTGCTTTATTTATTATTATTTTTGTTATTATTGTTTATTTATTTATTTTTATTATGTCTATTATTATTATTATTATTATTATTATTATTATTATTATTATTATTATTATTATTATTTTTATCCAATCATTTTGTAACTGTCCAAGCCTTGTAATAATTTAGATTTATTTTTCCGTTTTTTTATTATTATTATTTAACTGTGTGGTTAGTAAATAGGGAGTGTGAAACTACTTGTAGTTAAAATTAAATTAGATAATTAACTTTAAATAAGATAAATATTTGAAATAAAACACTCACACACGTAAGTCGATCTTTGATCGCCATCTTGCACTTCCTAGGGTATTCCTCTTGGTTGCCTTTAAATATGGTCAAGTCCCTAGAATATAGGGGTGTCTTAAGCAAAGTCCCTACAAATTTAAAAGATCAAGTCCCTTCGAGGTTGCCTACAGAATAATGATCTTGTCCCTTCGAATATATGATGATAGTCCCTACGAATTGCTAAAGACACTCCTTAAGTTGCCTTCATTGACCATACAATGATCCTACGCCTGTCCCTTAACACATCCAAGGTAATGACTACCTATTCCTTAATAATAAGGATAGTCTTACCCTTGAAAGAACATACGAGAATATGAAAGACTTAATCTAGGGTAGGTACCTCTTAGTTGCTTGCTCACATTTCAAAATACTTTTTACACCTCACCTTCTTAAACATTTTTCAAAACAAGGCTTTGTATACATCCATACGAGGATCATTACAAAGTACTTAGAAAAATTTCTAATCACACACTACAATCTTCAAAAAACAATTTAAGTGAGCTAAGTAACTAAGAGCCCATGGATAACCATGGATATAAAGGGTGCTAACACCTTCCCTTTATATAACCTACCCCCCGAACTCAAGTCTTTTAAAATATGTCTTTCCTGTTCTTTTATGTCCTTTCCACTTGGATAAAATAAAAGTCAGTGGCGACTCTTGCTATCCGCAACATGACTAAAAGTTAGTTCTCCCACCGTGTTACAGATGTATTTCGTTACAGGATTTCCGAATACGCAAAGAGGTCATAATGCTATTTGGGTGATTGTTGATAGGCTTACTAAATTTGCTCACTTTGTTCCAAATGATATTAGTTATCCTTTGGAGAAGTTAGCCGAGATTTATGTTTTTGTGGTTGTGAAGTTGCATGGAGTTCCTAAGAGTATTGTATCGGATAGAGATCCTAGATTTACATCAAGGTTTTGGGAGAGTTTGCAAAAGGCTTTGGGTTCTAAGCTAAGATTGAGTTCGGATTACAATCCACAAACGGACGGTCAAACCAAGAGGACAATTCAATCGTTGGAGGATTTGTTGCGTGCTTATGTGCTAGAGCAAGATGGTGCTTGGTGTTGCACCCCAAAATTTTCCCTCACAAGACAAGACTTTGTGTACTAAGAGGTTCATAAGGTTCACCAGACATCTTATGAGGTTCACAAGGTTCACAAGACATCTTATGAGGTTCACAAGGTTCACAAGACCTCTCATGAGGTTCACAAGACCTCTCATGAGGTTCACAAGGTTCACAAGACCTCTCATGAGGTTCACAAGGTTCACAGGACATCTTATGAGGTTCACAAGGTTCACAAAGTTCACAATTAGTCAGAAGATTTGACAATTCCCTCAGACAATGCATCCTCCTAAGCAATGCATCTTAAACTAAGGTTTTGACTTTCATCAGGTTAAATGGACTTCCAAGACTTCAAGTGAGCTTCATAACATCTTATATGGGTTTAAGAATCCCCATGTCAAGTTTCAAGACTTTCCCAAAAGATTTGCTCAGTCAGATGATCAGATAGACTAAAATTAGTCAAGGTAGTCAAAAAGTCAAACTGAGGTCAACTGGGGTCAAACCAAAGTCAAACTTCATTATTTTTTGCCAACATCAAGTATATGAAGTAAAATTCATCATTTTATCAAGGGTTGATCATGATTCATCAAGGAGATTTCAGATCATCAAGAATCAGGAGTTTCTAAATTAGGGTTTTCATAGGAAAAGTCAACTGAACTTTGACCAGCCATAACTTTCACATGCTTCATCAAATTTTTCCCATCCAAAGCTCATTTTGAAGGAAATTGAATTCTCTACAACTTTGTGTATCACAAGCCAATCCCAAAAATGCTTCATTTGGAAGGTATGAGCTAAGACATTATAGGTCCTTTTAAAAGTCAACAAAAAGTCAACAACTTCAAAAGGGCATAACTTGAGAATGGTAAAGGATATGGACATGAAACCAATGGGGTTGGTTAGAGGACTCCTTAATCTTTCAAAAATGTCCAAGAACACCTTCATAGCATTAAAATTGAAGGATTTGTGCCCTTGCAAAGTTGGGAAATTTTAGGGAAGTTTATGAAGCAAATGGGGGCTTAAAACCAAATTCTTCCAAATGGGATTGTAATTTTGTGATCCAAACTTTAACATGACATCATGCACGACCCAACCCTCATTTATTCAGATTTTTTATTATTTTGATTTTATTTATTTTGATTTTATTCATTTAAAATCATTTAAAATCAAAATAAAATTTATAAATCAAATATTTAAATGAGATATTGCTTCTAGAAAATCATAAATATGGCTTGGATCAAATTGATATGAGAATTATGGTGATTGTATTAAAATAGCAAGGTTATATCAAAAAATATTTGAATTTTAAGACATGATCTTTTTCAATCTTCAATGATCAAAAAGTCCAAATAATCCTACCATGTTTTGACCTAATTATGTTCTACTATATATGCATAACTCATTCAAACACAAGTGACACGATTTTGGCAGCCTCAAACCACAATTTCAAATTTTCAAAACTCACCAAAAAACTTCAATTCGGATTCTTGCGTAGAGGCCATATCAAAAGATTTTGAAGGTTGCACTATGTTCCTAGATGATCATTGAATCTATTTGAACCATTTGCAACATCCAAATCATGTCATAATGCATAAACCGAATTCACATTTGAGCTTGAAACTTTGATTTTTGATTCTTCTTGTATAAGCTGTATAAATGGAATTCGATCATATATTGTTGTTTATATTGATGTTTGCAATGTTTCTGGTTGGTTTAATTTGAAGTTTGATGCAGGAATGGCCGAACTCCATTTTTAGGGTTCATGAAACCATGAATTAGGGCTTCGAGAAATAACTAATTTCAGAACAAATTGTGGACATATTTGGACTTAGAGGACATAATTTAATTGGTTTGAACCCTTAGAATGAATTTATGTTGTGTATGTTGTGTTTTTGAAATTTCAGGACCTATAGCTACGAAGGAAATCCGTCACTATAGGCTTTAGTGACGGAAGGGTGTCACTAAAAGTCTAAGACGACAGACAGAGGTTGAAGAAAGCTCATGGCGCGAAAACTGATTTTAAACATTTGACTTATTTTATTATGTTTTGTTTGTGTTAAAATATCAGAAACGCTGCTTAGCTCAATTGGTAAGGGAGCG
The DNA here is from genome assembly GCA_963966055.1 of Lathyrus aphaca. NCBI lineage: Eukaryota > Viridiplantae > Streptophyta > Magnoliopsida > Fabales > Fabaceae > Lathyrus > Lathyrus aphaca. The sequence goes on from OZ014519.1 coordinate 432,137,060, forward strand.
CATATGTGAAGCAAAGGTCAGGGGATCGAATCTGGTCTCCAACATTTTTTGCCTCAAATTCATTTATCTCATGATTTCACCATATAATGATCAGCTTGCCATTATACATCACATGCGCGCAGCAGCCCAGGTGGTTTTGGGAGTCCTTCAACCAGGTAAAGGACCTGGGTTCAAATCCCAGGTCCTGTTTTTTTTAGTACTTTATTTATTTTTCATGTATTTTTAATATAATCCAATTAAAATAACTTCTAACATAAATAATTAATAAGATTTCTTAAAACCTCATATTTCAAAAAAACATATAATTTATTTTTCAAACTTTTCTTTATGTTCATATTTATTAGTATATATATTATTATTATATTTATTTTTTTAAAAAAGAAAAACAATGAACCAATTAATTCAATATGTAAACCCTAGTTTTTCATAATTTTTTCTCTAACCCTAATTTATTTTGATTAACCCTAATATTTTTTATAAACCCTAATTGTAAATATTAATTTATTTGTTTATTTTAATTTCATAATTTTGTTTATATTTTAATTAAGTAGTAAACCCTAATATATTTTTCTAAATAATTAAACCCTAATTTTATCCTATGTATATAATTTATTATTTTATATGCTTATTTAATTTTAATTCGATATTTTTTATAATATGTATATAAATTTAAATCATTAGAATAATTGATCATATTTATTAGTATATAATATTTATTAAAAATCTTAAAAAATAATTATTTCTTTAAAAATTGAACTTTTTTATATGCTAATTTCTTCCTCTTATATTTATTTTTGTTTATTATTACTAACTTCTTTATTTATTATCTATTATGTGATTATTTATTATTAATATTATTACTAACCCATTTAATTATTTATTTATTTACTTATTTATTTTAATTATTTTTAATTATTATAATGTAATTGTATCAAATATGTAATAGTTGTAGAATTTTTATTATTTATTTTTAAATGCTATGGTTAGTAAAATAGGGAGTGTAAAACATGTTTGTATGTAAACTTGAATTTAGATCATTAACACTTAAAGATAAATATCTGAATTGGTACACTCACACACGTAAGTCGATCCTGGATCGCCATCTCACTTCTTAAGGGTTACCTCTCAAGTTGCCTAAACAAAAGGTCAAGTAAGGTGTATAAAGCAAAGTCCCTCATCTCACATCATCTAGTCCCTTATTAGATAAAAAGATCAAGTCCCTTCATGGTTTCCTTCGTAATGATCTTGTCCCTTTCGAATAAAGATGATAAGTCCCTTCGAATTGTTTATACACCTTACAGTTGCCTAAATAACAGTTGTCACTTCTCATGTCCCTTATAACATCCAAGGTAATGACTACCTATTCCTTAATAATAGGGATAGTCTTACCATTTAAAGGATATTTAAGAACAGAAAAGACTTAACTTAGGGTAGGTTCCTCTTATGTACTTGCTCACTTTTCAAAAACATTTCAAACACTTCACATTTTTCAAACAAATTTTCAAAAACAAAGACTTTATATATATCCGTACATGGATCATTATAAAGTACTTAAAGAAAATTTTATTCACACACTACACTTTTCAAAACAATTTAAAGTGAGCTAAGTAACTAAGAGCCCATGGATAACCATGGATGTAAAGGGTGCTAACACCTTCCCTTTACATAACCTACCCCCCGAACTCAAAATCTTTTAAAAGGTGTTTCCTGTTCTTTTATGCCTTTCCTTTGGATAAAATAAAAGTCGGTGGCGACTCTTGCTATCCACAACATAATTAAAGTCAGTTCTCCCACCGTGTTACAGAACTGGCGACTCTGCTGGGGAACTTAATAAAAGAGGGGTACCCTTAGGAATTAGATCACTTTAAACTTGTTTGCTTTGTTTGCTTTATACTTATCTGTTGGGTGCTCTTATGTGTGAAAGATCCTAACCCGGATCTAGTGTACCTTAGGTAAATGACAATAGACCAAGGAAATTGTACGATGTATACCGATATGGTTGATCTAGTGGCCATAGTTAGTGTGACTTCTTGGTTGGTGCTTATGTTCCTTAAGTCAAGTTGAGGATAATATGAGCCTGCCATATGTTGTCAATGCACTAACTAACTTTTAGAACCCTAGTTATCCCATCTTGGCCTTTAGAAAGTAGTGAGATAACCGGCTTTGGTGAAGACTGAAGTTGGTTGATACTCGATACTACGCTCATTGAGATTCTAAACTTGGAGGGTTTTGGTTGGCAAGTAAGTTGCCTACTAAACAACCACCCTTGTGAAGGATCAATGATATTTAGATCCCTTAGAACCTGGTTACTTTATAGGACAGGATGAACCAACTAAACTTCAGGGGAGGGTATTTACCTTTGAACCTCATGCAAGCCTTTAAACCTAGGGCTATTGTGTGACTTGTTTGTGTGTGCCACATGTTTGTGATTGAGCATAACATCATGACATCATCATGCATCATAAGCATAGCATTTTCACTAACCATTTCAAGGACCAAAGGATTTATCTTTGTTCTTTGTTGCAGGTCATGGCTTCTGGTCGTAGAAACACTATCAGGATCAACTTTGTAGGGATACCTGCTAAGCTTAAAGAATTGGTTTCCCAAATTTCTGAAAACTCCCAGTTCATCAAGAGACATGGACAGCTACTGGATCTAGTTACTTTAGGGTTCAATGAAGACATGATGAGTGTCCTGTTTCAGTTCTTTGATCCTAAACACCATTGCTTCACATTCTCCGACTATCAGCTGGTTCCTACAATGGAAGAGTTCTCTAAACTTCTGGGTATACCTGTTCTTGATCAAAGACCCTTCACAGGCTTGGAAAAAGAGCTTAAACCAGAGGTTATTGCTGCAGCTCTACATCTGAAGAAGTCAGACATTGTTCTAGAAACGAGAAGTGGAGTTAAGGGTATTCTTGCCAAGGTATTGATGTCGCTCCCGACAAATGAAAATGGATCATATGAAGGTACAGACGCGAACGGTCGGCGAGAGGGACAATGAGAACACACAGCCGTGAACTCACTGGAGAATGAATAGAGTCGCCAGCTAGGCATTTTTATCCCGGAGGAAAGGCAATGCTGCATAAGCCTAGAAAGAGATGGATAAGACGGTTGCGAACCAGAGAGACTGAGAAAGGGGGTTGGTTACAACCTGGGAAGGTATTAGCACCCAGATTGTCCGTCGTACTCGACGGGATCCACGCTTAGAAGATTTGTGTTTTAAAGGGGTAGTGTCAGTGTAATCTGTGTATAAAGAGCTGGAAAAGATGTACAGGTGTCAGTGTATAAGGGATGTGAAGTGAAATATGAAAGTGTCAGTGCAGGAATGAGAATGTGCTCAAGATCATGAGGCCTAAAGAATAAATCTAGAAAGAGGGGGAATGTACAGAGACTTTTGTTCGATAACTGTTAAGTTATGCCTACGTATCCTCTCGTGCAATGAGGAAGTCAGAACACCGTAGTTCGACCCAAAGAGACTGAAAGATGAATTGACCGATGAACTGCTTACTTGTTTATGCTCAAGTGTATGACCTGTCTGGCTCAGGTGCTAACTGTCTTGCATTAGACGGAAGAAGCAAGTTCTCGTTTGTGAGTGAATGAGGTGAGAAAAGAATCCCGGAGGAGACGATTATTGTTTGTTTTTGTGTTTTCAGTCTTTTATTGCTTTTGAAAGTTTGTCATAAGTTGATGAGCTTAAGCCTAAACCAATGGATTAGTAAACTCATCACATCTTCCCTCTGATTAGGGGTAATGAGAATACCTTAAGTGTGAAGTCAGCTTCTCACACCTAATCACCTTTGTTATAGGGTTAAGATCATTAACCTACTTGTGATTATTTAGATGTTTTTGTTGTTTTTGTTTAGTGTTGAGTAATGAGATTAAGCCATAATCAGGGATTAAACAGACTCATTACACCATCCTAATAGAAGGATAATAGATGAGAGTGTTTAAGCTGAGGAAAGCTCCTCAACTTAATCCATGATTAGGGATTAAACTCATGACAAAACAAGCCTTTATTAAAGTGGATTTTAGTTAATGGTGAGATGATGAAGTGATTTTTAGGGTTTGTAAGACAACTTGAGGGGGACTTGTCCATTAACACTAGGGTTAGTCCTTCTTAACCAATTAAGGAAGAATTAGAACCCTGATGCAAGGCCCAAGTTACAAGTGTGATGTCTTGATGATTATTAAGTGGATTGATTAAGAGATTTAAACACATTAAGGGTTTAACACTTAGGATTAAAGTTATACAATCCATCCTAATAGAAGGATGCAGGCATAAGCTTAATCACAAAGCCTTAAAGCCTTTAGGGTTTTAATCCCTGATTATGAGATGAGAAGAGAAGACTCAAAGAGACACAAAGGTAAAACTAAGTGGGGGACTAATCAAACCCTAATCATTGTCATGCTTGGTTGTTCCTAAAGTTTGTGAGGTTTACAAGAAAGATCTTCAATGGAACCACCAGGAAGCAAATGAAAGGATCAAGAGAAGCAAAGCAACTTGCTTCATTTAAGAAGGCAAGTTACTTGAGGAAAGAAAGTAAGAAGGAGAAGAATGAGCAAGCTCAATCTCAAACACATAACAAAATGCAGCAAGGATGCATGAGAAAGATGAAAAGAAAATATGAGAAGTGAAGGCAAATTCACTTCTCAAAGTTACTTACTACCTGAAAAGTTAGTGAAATAAATGCAATGCAATGCAAAATGAAATGAAATGACATGACATAAACCAAAACCAGGAGTACATACATGATGTCAATGATGCTATGAGATGCTACAAACATGAAACAACACATGAGGGTGATCATACAAGCTTATGGATGCCAATGAAACAAGTTAAGGACTATGAACACACATGAAAAGTAATGAAATGCAAATGGCATACAACATGGAAAATGCAAGATGCAATGAACAAACATGCTTTCAATATGTCTTATGATGTTAAATGAATCACATGGATGCATAAAATGTCATGGCAAGTCAAGGTATGAATGCAAATGCAAGATGGATGCATATGGAAGCCTAAATTAGGGTTTATGATCAATGCATCAAACAAAAACCAAAATCAGAGGCAAACATCATTATAAAAAATTGAAAATGCACTCAAAGGATCCCTAAACCTATACTAACTCACTGCCCAAAGGAGAGGTTCCAACTCTTAACCTATTCCAAGTTATGATTTTTCTAAGTTTTCTAGGGTTTTTAGGGCTCTTAAACAAAATAAATACCAAACAAATTGAAAATGAGGAAACAAATCATGGCCATTTTACCCTAGAAACTACATGCCAAACACAAAACAAAGCAAAAAGAATCAATGTCCAACTCTTCTCAAATAGGCAGAAATGATTTTTGAACTTATGATCAAAATAATGCACAAAATATGATTTAATTCAATGAAAAATTCTTAAAATGCATCAAGATCAAAAAAGAAATTTGGTTTGAAGGTTGGACAATGTTTCTAAATGTCTTAGAACATTTCATGAATTTTTTGGTGATTTTTAAATACCTAAAAGTATTTTTAATTAATTAATTTCCATTAATCAATTAAAAATAATCTTTTAAATATTTAAAAATACTTTTTTAATGATAAAAAATAAAATAAAAATATTTTTGGGTCATAAAAATTAATAAAACTCAGAAGAAAAAGTTTCATAATTTTTATGCATTTTTTACTATTTTTAAATAATTATGCAAAACAAATGAAATAAATATGAAAATAAATGAATTTTAAATGAATTAAGTGAAAGTATGCTGATCCAACGCGTGAGATTTAAAGTGGCCAGGGCGGGAATTGACTTGGCGCCAGATCTCACGATCCAAATTCAAATTCGCTAATTAATGCTTAAAACCCTAACCCTGCCGTTAATCACTCTCAGATGACCGGAACAGTGTTCCGGTCATCTTCTCCGTTCACCTCAAAATGCCATCTCTCTCCCCAGGCCAAATCAGAAGCTCCAAACCTCCAGAAACCATCTACCAACTACCCTAAGCACGAATCCAGCATCAAATCATGTTTAAACTCACACACAAACAAGAATCGAAGCAATGAAATTTCTAGGTCAAACTTTCAGAACACCATAACATACTCATTTCTGGCTTATTTTCAAAAGTAAACAGATCCCAATGATCAGTGCAACATGCTAAACAAGATTCTAACAAGAAAATGGAGTTCTGGAAAAAAAGTTCATGGTGTCACCTGAGATGGAGCTTTTGATTTAGGAGCTTTCTGGATGATTCTTTGGCTCAATCAGGTCCCAATGATCCACCTTTGAAGCTTTGGATGCTTAGTTGGAGTTTAAACAACCTCTGGAGTGAGTTTGCAGAAGCTCTGACCAAGGGCATGTGAAAATCGTATTTGAGACATGGGGTGTTTCAGGCCAAAACAATGGTTGGTTTCTGGTCAGTGAGGTGAGTAGAGATTGTTGGTGGAGTTTGTTCTTGTGTTTGAGGTTTGTGGAGAGAGATTCGAAGGAAAATGCAGGCTGAGGTGAAGAATGGCAATGGGGTGTTCTTGCTCAAATCAAGCCTGGCTCTTGGTGCTTTGAGGTCTATGAAGTATGGTGAGTTGAAGTGTGGAAATGGTTTGAGTGTTCTGAGCTTGTGGAGGCAGATTCGAAGGCTGCAAAAAGGAGTGTTTTTGTGAATGTGTTGGATGAGTGAGTTTCAGCCTTGCTAGATGTATGGAATGGCTTGCTCTTTGTCCACATAAACCTCTCTCATTGGTCAGATGATTGGACATGTGCTTTATTGATTGGTAAGTCACCTTTTGCAAAAAGTCAAATTTTGTGTAAGGAAAGTATGGGTTGATCTATAGCTAGTACATGGGCTGGTTCTGGTGCAGCAAGGTGAGGTGAGAGGCTAGCCAAAGTGCAGCATCCAATGCATCAAGTGGGTGAAGTGATCATGATGATTTTGCAAGTTGTTGGCTTTTTGGTTCATATGGAAAGACCTTGTCCCAAAAGTCATGAAACATGAGCAATGCCTAGTTCATTCTGAATTTTAGGACTTACATGATGTTTATGTGATGGTTTGATGCCAATTAGAAGTTGCATTTTGCCTTGGTACATGATTTTGCAACTTTCACACTTGGTGCATATCTTGAAAATAAATGATTTTTGCTAACTTTGTCACACCATAACTTTTGATCCAAAAAGAATTTGATCATGTTCTTGTACTTTTTGAAAAGGGAAAGATGAGATCTACAACTTTCATGACCAAAGTTTTTCCATTTAAAGCTTTTTTGGATCAATAATCAAGGCTTGAAAAATGACCTAAAATGAAGCATTCTTGAAAAGTCAACTATGCCCTAAAAGTCAACATTTGCAAAAACCCTAAATTCTTGATTTTTATGAACTTCAAACTTCTTCCATGATCAAATAAAGATCATATACACTCAAAATGATGAAGATCACCCATTGGTTGGGTCATTGGGGGTCTCAGATGCCCTGATTTTACACTGACTTGTCTGAAAAGTCAACCCTTGATCAGATGACTTCCCCATGGAATTTCTTCATGAAAATTGATATGCATACTCCCTATACCATATAGAGACCAATGGAAACAAGAATGACCAAAGAAATTGGAGCTATGGCCTCTGAAACCAAAACCCTAATTTTAGGTTAACTGTGCAGTCAAACTTGGCTCTGCATCCATTCAAACCCTAGTTCTTGTGATTCTTTGGAATTTTTGACTTTGAGAAGATGTAATATGATACTTGAACACATATGGATCCCTTTGAAGTGATTGGTTGCCTCTGGAGTGGCTCAAGGGGCTCTTGGATTGCTCAGATCACAAACCCTGGGTGCAGATGACTTAGAAACTATGTAGTGAATCAAAAGTGAGATATGAGGTGATGTGATTGTGTTTATGCATATGAAATGATCACAAGCCATGGTGAATGGGTGAGGGCAAATTTGGGGTGTTTACAGCTGCCCCTATTCAAACATGAGTTAGCTGTGCAGGATGTAAGCAACGGCTTAACAGGCAAACAAGATAACTTGTGGTTGAATACCAAAGACAGTCCAGAATTTGCACTCACAGAATGAAGAAGAAAAGGGATATAGATTGTAAAAGAAAACAAAGTATATTGTAAAGTGGGCGACGGAGGGCGACCGTCGAGCAGAGGACGACTGCTGGGCAAGGAGCAATGACGGGAACGGCCGACATGCTGGGAACAGTGTGTGAAGTAAAGCGATGACGGGGACGGCCGACATGCTGGGGAGAAGGTAAAGCTAAGACGGGGACGGCCGACTAGCTGGAAAAAAATAAGAAATTATGATGGGGACGGCCATCAAGATAAAGCTGTAAAATCCTCTGGGGATTAATGAAACATGACGGGGACGGCCATCAAGTTCATAAAGGTAAAGTAACCAACGATGGGGACGACCATCGGGCTAAAAGGAAAAGGGACCACGACGGGGACGGCCATCGGGTTAAAGAATAAATGAAATAAACAGATGATGGGGTACGGCCATCAAAGGTGAAGGACGATCACCTAGCAGGGGACGGCTGCTCTGTTGGGGATAAAAGAAATATGATGGGGACGGCCATCAAAGGTGGAGGACGACCACCTGGCGGGGTACGGCTGCCGAAAATATCGCGACATAGGACGAATGCCGGATAAAAGGTCAACGATGGGGACGGCCATCGGATGAGCACGATGGAGGACGACCATCAAGAAGTGGAGGACGACCACTCAGCAGGGGACGGCTGCTCTCAAGGCTTATCACGACACAGGACGAGTGTCAGATAACCAAAATCAACAATGGGGACGACCATTGGATAAAATGATGAAGGACGATCATCAAAGGGTGGAGGACGACCACCTAGCAGGGGACGGCTGCTAAATATCAACGATGGGGACGGCCATCGGATGAGCATGATGGAGGACGACCATCAAGAGGTGGAGGACGACCACTCAGCAGGGTACGGCTGCTCTCGGGGTATCATAACACAGGACGAGTGTTAGATAAAGGAAAAATGCTTTGTTGGTGATCTACTGGGGATATAGTGAACACGGACGAGTGTTCACAACCAAGAAAGGAAAGTATAAGTGTTTGGTATTGTGTATAGATTAAAGATGCGGACGAGCATCCTTAGACTATGATACGGACGAGTATCATGTAGAAACAAATACTGACACGTGTTCAGAGATGATGATACGGACGAATACCACCTGGTTAACAAAGAACACGGACGAGTGTTGCATCTGAAGGGACTCTTCTGGGGAATAGTAGACACGGACGAGTGTCTATATCCAAGAAGACATAAGTGTTTTACACAGTGTATGGATTAAAGATGCGGACGAGCATCCTTAAGACTATGATACGGACGAGTATCATGTAGAAACAAACATTAGACGCAATGTTCTGAGATGATGATACGGACGAGTACCAACTGGTTAACAAAGAACAAGGACTACTGTCGAATCTATGGGGAGATAAGTGATGGTGTATACAAGATACGGACGAGTATCTGTATAAGTGTATCGTGAGTAGTGAGTATATATAGATGAGTGTTTTAACTGCTGGGGAGAATGACACGGACGGGTGCCAAGAGAGAAAAGTGTAATATGAACAAGTATCTGCTATACAAAGTCTAGGCGACTGCGCTGGGGATATGACACGGACGGGTGTCAGGAAAGTGTATATATAGGTATGTGTGGGTGCAAAGAGGATGTCTTTGGCTTTCTGCTGGTAATATGACACGGACGGGTGTCATGAAGTATCTGTAATACGGGTGATTTTGTTATAAAGAGTGTTCAGACGACTTTACTGGGGAGTGATGATACTGACGGGTATCAAAAAGGAAATATGCTGGTATTTGTGAATATGGGGCAGCTGTTTTTTGCTGGGACTCTGGTGAGGATTTCTGTACAATGATGATGAACGGTTATTATTCACAAGTGTTAATCCAGAACATGGCTTATGATTATGCTATGCGTTTGATTTTTTTGCCGTAATGCTCCGTATTAGACGGCATGCTACGCTCTGAGGGGATATTATGATGCAAATGCCATGATTATGCAAAGATATCAAACCGGGATTCGGATTCCGTTGTGTCGCTCCCAAAGATTTGCATCCTGGTACAAGCGCGAACGGTCGGCGAAGGGGACAGTGAGAACACACAGCCGTGAACTCACTGGAGATGAATAGAGTCGCCAGCTAGGCATTTTTATCCCGGAGGAAAGGCAATGCTGCATAAGCCTAGAAAAAGATGGATAAGACGGTTTGCGAACCAGAGAGACTGAGAAAGGGGGTTGATTACAACCTGGGAAGGTATTAGCACCCAGATTGTCCGTCGTACTCGACGGGATCCACGCTTAAAAGATTTGTGTTTTAAAGGGGTAGTGTCAGTGCAATCTGTGTATAAAAGAGCTGAAAAAGGATGGACATGTGTCAGTGTAAAAGAAATGTGAAGTGAATAAAAGGAGTGTCAGTGCAAGAAAAGAGTGCAATGCTCAAGACAATGAGGCTTAAGAGAATAATGCTGGAAGAGGGGGGAATATACAGAGACTTTTGTTCGATAACTGTTAAGTTATGCCTACGTATCCTCTCGTGCAATGAGGAAGTCAGAACACCGTAGTTCGACTCAAAGAGACTGAAAGGTGAGTTGACTTGTGAACTGCTTGCTTGCCTATGCTCAAGTGGATGACCTGTCTGGCTCAGGTGCTTACTGTCTTGCATTAGACGGAAGAAGCGAGTTCTCGATTGTGAGTGAAGATGATGAGAAAAGAATCCCGGAGGAGACGATTATTGTTTGTTTTTGAGTTTTCAGTCTTTTATTCCTTTTTGAAGTTTGTCATAAGGTGATGAACTTAAGTCTAAACCAATGGGTTAGTAAACTCATCACATCCTCCCTCTGATTAGGGGTAATGAGAATACCTTAAGTGTGAAGTCAGATTCTCACACTTAATCACCTTTGGTGTAGAATTAAGGTCATTAACCTACTTGTGATTATTTAGATATTTTTGTGATTTTTGTTTAGTGTTGAGTAATGAGGTTAAGCCATAATCATGGATTAAACAGACCCATTACACCATCCTAAAAGAAGGATGATAGATGAGAATGTTTAAGCTGAGTAAAGCTCCTCAACTTAATCCATGATTAGGGATTAAACCCATGACAAAACAAACCTTTATTAAGTGGATTTTATTTAATGGTATGATGATGAAGTGTTTTTTATGATTTGTAAGACGACTTGAGGGGGACTTGTCCATTAACACTAGGGTTAGTCCTTCTTAACCAATAAAGGAAGAATTAGAACCCTAATGCAAGGCCCAAGTTACAAGTGTGATGTCTTGATACTTATTAAATGAATTGATTAAGAGATTTAAACACCTTAAGGGTTTAATACTTAGGATTAAAGTTATACACTCCATCCTAAGAGAAGGATGCAAGCATAACCCTAAGCTCAAAGTCTTAAAGCCTTTAGGGTTTAGTCCCTGATCATGAGGTGAGAAGAGAGGACTCAAAGAGAGACACAAAGGTAAAACTATGAGGGGACTAATCAAAACCCTAATTCATTGTCATGCTTGGATGATCCTAAGGTTTGTGAGGTTTGCAAGAACAATCTTCAGAAGAACCACCAGGAAGCAGATGAATGAAGCAAGGAGAAAGCAAAGTAACTTGCTTCATTCAAGAAGTCAAGTCACTTGAAGAAAGAAAAAGGGGAGGAGAAAGAATGAGCAAGCTCAAACTCAAACACATATATAAATGCAGCAATGGATGCAAGGTAGATGAAAAGAAAAGTTATGAGAAGTGAAGGCAAATTCACTTCTCAAGTTTACTTACCACCTGAAATGTTAGAAGGAAATGCAATGCAATGCTAAATGACATGAAATGACATGATGCTAGACCAAACCAGAAGCATGTTGATGATGGAAATGATGCTATGAGGTGCTGCAAACATGAGACAAGGCATGGAGATGTTCATACAAGATTATGAATGCAAATGATGCAAGCTAAGGGGCATGAACAAGCATGAAAAGTTATGAAGCATACAAGACAAATGACATGGCAAATATGGGATGCAATGATCAAACATGCTTTCTACATGTCTTGAGATGTCAAATGAATCACAAGAATGCACAAAATGCAGAGACAAGTCATGTTATGCAAGAGAATGCAAGAAGGATGCAAAAGAACTCCCAAATTAGGGTTCATGGAACAAACATCAAACAAAAACCCAAAACAGAAATAAAACCCTAAGATAAAAATGGAAAATGGCACTCAAAGAAACCCTAAACCTATAATAGACCACTGCCCAAAGGGGAGCTCTCAACTCTTAACCAAACTCAAGATATGATTTTTCTAAGTTATTAGGGTTTTTTAGGGTTCTTAACAGAAGAAATGCCAAACAATTGGAAAATGAGGAAACAAATCATGGCCATTTTATCTTTGAAAATACATGCTAAACACAACACAATGCAAGAAGAATCAATGTCTCAACCTTCTCCAATAGGCAGAAATGATTTTTTGAACTTATGATCAAAATAATGCATAAAAATTGATTTAATTCAATGAAAAATTCTTAAAATGCATCAAGATCAAAAAAGAAATTTGGTTTGAAGGTTGGACAATGTTTCTAAATGTCTTAGAACATTTCATGAATTTTTTGGTGATTTTTAGATACTTAAAAGTATTTTTAATAAATTAATTTCCATTAATCAATTAAAAATAATCTTTTAAATATTTAAAAATACTTTTTTAATGATAAAAATAAAAATAAAAATATTTTTGGGTTTTAAAAATTAATGAAAACTTTGACAAAAATTTTCATAATTTTTAAATGATTTTTACTATTTTAATTAATTCGTACAAAATAATGCAATAAAAATGAAAAATAAAATTGAAATAAAGAGAAGTATGCACAAGGGATGGCCAGGATTTGATCTGGGCTTGGACTGGTTGACTGCGCGCCAGATCCAAGGGCCCAGATTCAAATCTGGCTAAACTCATTTATGAACTAATTAATCAGGTTTTTGAATTAATTAAACATGCTTAGGGTTTTAATGATGCATCCTGGCCACACGTTTGCGCGCAAGTCAACCAAAGTCAGCTTGATCTACGCTCCACATTCAAACTTCAATTAATGACATAATTAGGGTTAAATGACTTTCAGGCCGCCGGAGAAGACTTCCGGTCGTCTTCTCCGGCCAGCCAAAACCCTAGATTCTTCTATAGGTCACCAAATCACAAATTTCTTCCATCAAACTGACTCTCTCATCCATCTAAACCTAAACCCTAAGCCTAAATTCATTTATTTTCATCCATGAGCATGAATCGAAACAAAATGCAAAACACGGGCAAATGTTCAGAAGCTTCATACATGCTGGTTTCTTCACTATTTTCAAAAGTAGACATACATTCATGATCAGAGGAACACGTAGCATCATAAAAGAACTAAAAAACTAGTTTCTGGGAAAAATGTTCTTCATGTTACCTGAGATGAAGCTTCTCTGTTTATGAGCTTTCTGGGCTTTTCTTTGGTGCAAGCTTGCTTCCTTGAACCTCCTGAGGATGGAATGAAGCTTAGAAAGCTTGGGGAGTGGCTGGTTTGAAAGATTCAGCTCTGGTGTAGCAGAAATGGGGATCCTTGTATGTGATGTTTCAGGCTGCTTTGAGGGGTGGCTTTTGTTCTAGGGACAATTTATGACTTGTTGGTGAAAGAAAAAATGAAGTTTGATGGCTGTGTGTGGAGATTCGAAGAGGAGAAGTTTTGGTCAGATTTCTTGGATGCTCGATTGTGTGTGGTTTCTGCCTTGTGAATGGTGTGTTTTATGATCCATACATTATCCCTAATCTATTGGAATCAATCAGAAGACTTGACATGCACTGTGGGAAAGGTATGGAGCAATTGGCCAAAAAGTCAAAAGTTGTTGTACTTGCAGCATGGGCTATGGCAGCAGCAGGCTAAGGGCTTGTCTTGCTTCAGCTTGAGTCAGGGACAACCCTTGGATGGCTTGAGAATGTTTGCAGCATGTGGATGACAAGCTATGCTAGCTTTTGCAACTTGACAACTTGTGTTTTCTCATGAGTTTATGCTAAGTACATGTGAATCTTCTTGCTGAATTTTGTAGCATAACACTTCTTTTGGTCATGGCAATGTTTAAAAGTCAGCTAGAGACCACATAATTCCTTGGAAAATGACTATGCCAAAAATCCAACTTTGCACTTGTGATGGAAAATGTCTTATGGATTTCTTGAAAATCAAGGCAAACAATGAAGAATCCCTTGGGCCAATTCTGTTTTTTAGGGCATATGTGATCATGTGATGAAGTTTTGAAGTCACTTTGAAGTCACTAGAATGCTTGATACATGAATTTGCAAGTTTTCCATTTAGTGCATAACTTGAAATTTAGTGATTTTTGCCAACTTTAACAAACCATAACTTTTGATCCAAGATGAATTAGATCATGTTCTTGTACTTTTTGGAAAGGGAAAGATGAGATCTACAACTTTCATGACCAAAGTTTTTCCATTTGAAGCATTTTTGGATCCAAAATCATGGCTTGAAAAATGACCTAAAATGAAGCATTCTTGAAAAGTCAACTATGCCCAAAAAGTCAACATTTGCAAAAACCCTAAATTCTTGATTTCTATGAACTTCAACCTTCTTCCATGATCAAATAAAGATCATATACACTCAAAATGATGAAGATCACCCATTGGTTGGGTCATTGGGGGCCTCAGATGCCCTGATTTTGCACTGACTTGTCTGAAAAGTCAACTCTTGATCAGATGACTTCCCCATGGAATTTCTTCATGAAAATTGATATGTATACTCCCTATACCATATAAAGAGCAATGGAAACAAGAATGACCAAAAAAATTGGAGTTATGGCCTCTGAAACCAAAACCCTAATTTTCAGTCAACTGTGCAGTCTAAACTGGCTCTGCATCCACTCAAACCCTAGTTCTTGTGATTCCTCTGCAATTTTGACTTTGAGGAGATGAAATATGATATAAGAACACACATGGACCCTTTTGAATTGATTGGTGGCCTTTGGAATGGTTCAAGAGGCTCTGAGGTTGCTCAGATCACAAACCCTAGGTGCAGATGCCTTAGAAACTATGCAGTGAATCAAAAATGAGATGAGGTGATATGATTGTGTTTATGCATATGAGAATGATCACAAGCCATGGTGTGAATGGGTGAGGGAAAATTTGGGGTGTTTACACGTTGCCGTGAAGATCTCTGGTTGATCTGTCTGAGGTGAACCTCCCAGCTGGGGATGAGATCATTGGTAGATCCGGAGAGATGTATCCACTTGGGGATATAGGTCACTGACTGGCATATCCTTGTAATACGGGACCCAGCTGGGGTTTGCAGAAGCCTTCTGTACTCTGTTGTGACTTCTTCGTGCGTTGTTCTTCTGGATAGAGGCTGAGGACCTCGTGGGGAGATGATTCTCTGATTCCTGCATTTGCCGAGGAAGAATGATTGGTACAACAGCTGGGGGATGCTGTTGGTAGCTCAGCTGGGGATAGAGCATTTCGGATGCTGAGATCTTTTGTTGATTTGCCAGCTTGATGAGATGTAGCTTGCATGCCCCAAGTTGCGTCCTGTATACCTGCGATCCTGCAAAGATAAAGAAACGCACAAAAGGTCCCGAGGTATCCTTTACTGGATTCCGTCATAGGAGTTAAGCATTTTCGAGAGTAAGTATATTCCCTGTAAGCATGTGTTTTATTATTATTATTTTTGGGAGAAAAACATCTGTACTTATGCAATTGATTTTTTTAGAGACATCAGACATCCTTTGCAAATAAAAATATACAAAACGAAACATGACTGAAAAAATCTGATTTTATTAATTCATGTGCCCTGAATTGGCAAGATATAGTCAAAGAAACATGTCTCCTGAAATGAGGAGATTGTTACAAATTGAGAAACAAAGTGCTGGCAGTGTTGACGACGCTTTGAGGAGCTTCCTCTGCTGCTATGACCCGTATGACTTTTGACTTTCTTCTCGTCTTGCTTTCTGAAGAAGACTGATTCTGATTGAGGCTTGATCCTTTGGAGTTTTAACCAGGTTGTAAGTGATACAGACGAATTCAGAGTGCAGTTGTTCGCTTATTTCCTTATTTTGCATGGATCGCCCTTTCGGGTTTTCGATCCATCGGGATACCCATTTTTGCCTGAGTTGTCCAATGCGGCTTTTCAACTCAGCGGGTGTACATTTTTCATTTATTTCCCTTATTTTTGCCCGAGTCTTTTATTCTGTTTTTAACTCGCCGGGATGCCCTATTTTTGCCTGGACTTACATTCTGTTTTTATGTCCAGCGGGTCATTTTATCCGAAGTATTTTTTAACTGCATCTGAATTCACAGGGGACGGGAAATCTTCACCATCCATGGTGCTGAGCATCAGCGCTCCACCAGAGAAAACTTTCTTTACCACGAATGGTCCTTCATAGTTTGGAGTCCATTTGCCCCTGTGGTCTGTATGAGGAGGGAGGATTCTTTTCAGCACAAGATCTCCCACTTGGTACTCTCGGTGCCTGACTTTCTGATCGAAGGCTTTCTTCATTCTCTTCTGATACAATTGTCCATGACAGATTGCAGCCAATCTCTTCTCTTCAATCAGACTCAGTTGCTCGTATCGGGACCTAACCCATTCTGCTTCACTCAGTTTGACATCCATCAAGACTCGCAAGGAGGGCAATTCAACTTCAACTGGTAGGACTGCTTCCATACCATACACAAGCTGGTACGGTGTTGCCCCAGTGGATGTTCTGATTGACGTGCGGTACCCATGCAAGGCGAACGGTAGCATTTCATGCCAGTCTTTGTAGGTGACTACCATCTTCTGCACAATCTTCTTGATATTCTTATTTGCCGCCTCAACAGCGCCATTCATCTTTGGCCTGTAAGGAGAAGAATTGTGATGTTGGACTTGAAGTCCCGGCACAGTTCTGTCATCATTTTGTTGTTTATATTGGAACCATTATCAGTAATGATTCGCTCGGGCACTCCGTATCGACAGATGATATCTCTCTTCAGAAATCTGGCTACCACTTGCCTTGTGACATTTGCATATGAGGCTGCTTCAACCCACTTAGTGAAATAGTCGATGGCGACCAGGATGAATCTGTGGCCATTTGAAGCAGTTGGCTCAATCTTGCCAATCATGTCAATGCCCCACATGGCAAAGGGCCATGGTGAAGACATGATGTTCAAAGGATTCGGAGGTACATGCACTTTATCTGCGTAGATCTGGCATTTGTGGCATTTCCTGGCATAGGCACAACAGTCTGCATCCATTGTGATCCAATAATAGCCTGATCTTAACAACTTCTTAGCCATCGCATGTCCTCCAGCATGGGTACCAAAAGAGCCTTCATGCACTTCATGCATCAACAAATCTGCTTCCGTCTCGTCAACACATCTGAGGAGTACCATATCAAAGTTCCTCTTGTATAAAGACCCATCAGTGTTCAGAAAGAAACTTCCAGCAAGCCTTCTCAAGGTCTTCTTATCATTGGAAGATGCCCCAGGTGGGTATGTTTGATCCTCCAAGAAGCACTTAATGTCATGGAACCAAGGCTTATCATCTTTGACTACATCTGCTGCAAATACATATGCTGGCCTGTCGAGTCTGGACACTGAAATCTGAGGTACAAAGTTAGCAGCTTGAACTTTGATCATGGACGAAATGGTAGCAAGAGCATCTGCAAACTGATTCTCGTCCCGAGGGATATACTCAAGCTTGACTGTTGTGAAGAATGTCAATAACCTTCTTGTATAATCCCTGTAAGGTATCAGATGATCCTGGTGTGTATACCATTTCCCATTGGTCTGATTGACTACCAAAGCTGAATCTCCGAATACGGTCAATGTCTTGATCCTGAGGTCAATGGCTTCCTCAAGACCCATAATGCAAGCTTCGTATTCAGCTTCGTTGTTAGTGCAGTTAAAAGTGAGTTTTGCCGAGAAAGGCATGTGAACTCCTTTGGGTGTAATAAGTACTGCACCAACACCACGACCATTCATGTTAACAGCCCCATCGAACATCATAATCCATTCTTCCTCCGGGTCAGGCCCTTCAGTGTGAATAGGCTCTTCATGATCTTTTGTTTTAATGAACATGATGTCTTCATCAGGGAAGTCAAACCTCATAGGCTGGTAATCATCAATGGGTTGCTCAGCAAGATATTCAGACAATACACTGCCTTTGATGGCTTTCTGGGATGTGTATTGGATGTCATACTCTGTAAGGATCATTTTCCATCTTGCAACCCGTCCGGTAAGAGCTGGCTTCTCAAATATGTACTTGACTGGGTCCATTTTTGAGATTAACAAGGTAGTGTGGGTCAACATATACTGCCTTAGTCGGCGAGCAGCCCACGCTAAAGCACAGCAAGTTTTCTCGAGCAGTGAATAACGTTGTTCACAGTCGGTAAACGTTTTGCTTAGGTAGTATATTGCATACTCTTTTCGACCAGACTCGTCATGCTGGCCCAGCACACACCCCATTGACTCTTCTAATACTGTCAAGTACATAATCAGAGGTCTTCCTTCAACCGGCGGCATAAGGATTGGAGGTTCTTGCAGATATTCTTTGATCTTATCAAAAGCCTTCTGGCAATCTTCATTCCACCTGACCGTTTGCTCTTTCCTTAACAGTTTGAACAAAGGTTCACAGGTTGCCGTAAGGTGAGATATGAACCGTGAAATGTAGTTCAATCGACCTAGAAACCCTCGAACTTCTTTTTCAATTTTCGGTGCAGGCATCTCTTGAATAGCTTTGACTTTATCAGGGTCAACTTCAATCCCTTTCTCGCTTACAATAAATCCCAGCAGCTTACCAGATCTCACCCCGAATGTGCATTTGTTGGGGTTCAACTTCAGTTGATACTTCCTCAGACGTTTGAACAATTTGAGCAGATTTACCAGATGGTCTTCTTCCGTAAGGGACTTGGCGATCATATCATCCACATAACATTCTATTTCTTTATGGATCATATCGTGGAATAATGTCACCATAGCCCGTTGATATGTTGCACCGGCATTCTTGAGCCCAAATGGCATTACTTTGTAGCAGAACGCCCCAGGGTGTGATGAATGTTGTCTTCTCCATGTCTTCAGGTGACATTTTAATCTGGTTGTATCCTGAAAATCCATCCATGAAGGAGAATACCGAGAACTGAGCCGTGTTATCAACCAATACATCAATGTGAGGTAGAGGGAAATCATCTTTCGGGCTGGCTCTGTTCAGATCCCGGTAGTCAACGCACATCCTTACTTTGCCGTCCTTCTTAGGCACAGGTACTATATTAGCAACCCACGGCGGGTAGCTAGTTACAGCAAGGAACCCGGCGTCCCATTGCTTTTGTACCTCTTCCTTGATTTTCATAGCCATGTCTGGACGAGTACGGCACAACTTCTGTTTGACTGGAGGGCATTCTTCTCTCAAAGGCAGCTTGTGCACAACAATGTCGGTATCCAACCCTGGCATGTCTTGATACGACCAAGCAAACACATCCACATACTCTTGAAGTAGATCAACCAGTTGCTTCTTCACTGAGTCTTGCAGGCAGGCCCCGATTTTAACCTCTTTCACGTCTTCCTCTGTACCAAGATTAATCACTTCAACCTCCTCCTGGTGAGGGGTAATAACCTTTTCCTCTTGTCTTAACAACCTGGCTAGCTCTTCAGGAAGCTCATATTCTTCTTCAACCCCTTCATCAGCTTGATTGATTGGATTGTCAAAGTCATACGAAGTCATCGCCGTGCTGTTGTCAGTGCTGTCTGGAAGGCACTCTCTGCAAGGGTTAAGTTGTTCATTTTAGTGATTTGATTTTAATCTTTATTTAGAAAAGTGAAATGAAGTTGTCATTTTGAAAACACCGCCATTTATTTTTTGTACAAAAAGAAAAATGGAAAAACAGTGAACGAAAAGAAAAAGACTCATTTGCAAAAAGATGTCTGATATTTCATTAATTGATCTTGTTTGCACAAAAAGTACAGATGGCCCGATTACAAAATGAGTCTTGTCATCTTGGGCAAGATGCAAGACTTTGATGCATGCTTATAAAAATACAGGAAATAATAATTACTCTGCATGAGTAACTCTTATAATTTCCTGGGAAGACCAGTTCGAGACACTGCTCCCCGGGATCTTTGGACGAATCCAGCTTTCCAGGTTGCGCTCCTCTTCCAGCTCGTCTTCCAGACAGTTGATAGCATCAGGGGTAAGCATCCCCCCACTGACAAAACCAGGCTCTCCAGCAGCCTTTGCTTGATGTTGAGTTGGTTTGTAACCCAACCCAAATTTGTCTTTCTTCTCCTCCACAGCTAAAACTTTGCCCCAACCCAGGGCAATTCCTTCCTCAACAACCTTCCGGGCTTGTTGGTATGATGACATGGAGATCCCAGATATAGCAGATGCTTCATTGACATTCAAGGCTTCAAATCCTTGGCTCATTGTTTCATGGATCTCCCCATCCATTTCAATATACTTATAAGTAGCCAGATGGCTAACAAATATATCCTCCTCCCCACAGATTGTAACAACTTGGCCTTCCCACTCATATTTTAACTTTTGGTGAAGGGTAGACGTTATTGCGCCGGTGGCGTGAATCCAGGGTCTACCCAACAAACAGCTGTAGGCGGGCTGAATGTCCATCACATAAAAGATAGTTTTAAAGGTCTGTGGGCCAATTGTCACAGGTAGCTCAATCTCTCCCAGAACCGATCTCTTAGAACCATCAAAGGCTCTTACCACCAGGTTGCTGGGTCTCAATGCCAGTCCATCATATTCTAACTTCACCAGAGCCTTCTTTGGTAAGACATTAAGGGATGACCCCGTGTCTACCAGCACATGAGAAAGGACAGCTCCTTTGCATTCCATGGTTATGTGCAAGGCTTTGTTGTGGTTGCGGCCATCCGCTGTCAAGTCAGTATTGGTGAACCCTAGCCCATTGCTAGCAGTAACATTTCCAACCACGGTTTCTAACTGGTTGACAGTAATCTCTTCAGGCACGTAAGCTGCGTGCAAGACTTTGAGTAATGCATTCCGATGGGCTTCGGAACACATCAGCAGTGAGAGGATAGAGATCTTGGATGGCGTCTGGTGAAGCTGATCCACAATTTTGTAATCACTCTTTTTGATGATTCTCATAAACTCATCAACTTCTTGGTCGAACGGTGTCTTCAAGGTTTCTTTAACAGTTTGATCTTCCTGCACCGGGCTCTTTCCTTTTGCCTTGGCAGCAGCTTCTGCTTCGGCAGTAGGTCTTTGCATTGGTGGAGCAAAGAGACGTCCGCTTCGAGTGAAGCCTCCGCCTCCCCCCACATTATCTACTTGTGGTGCAGGTGTTGATGTGTCCAGAGTGATTCTTTTTCCCTCGCAGTACACGTCTGAGCCATAGTGCCAAGGGATGGCCCTATTGCTTTCATATGGTACTGGTCCAGGCACCGTGACAGTGACTGGACTGATTGCTGCTGCTGAAGGGACTGTAATTGTTTGTGGATCATAAAAGATTGTAACTGGTGCTCTGGTGGGAGCAGCACCTTCTGAATGGTAGGCAGAGTTATTCTCAGGATCATAAAATATGGTGACAGTAGAGACATCTTCATGATTTGTTGCTGGAGTTGTAGGAGATATTGGCGGAAGAATGGATGTTGTCGTTGTAGGAGTCTCGAAGTGGAGTGAAGCTAAAGTTGTAGCAGGAAGATTTGTTGTAAACTGATCAGTTGAGATGATGGATGACGTACTTGTTGATGAAGCCGAAGAATTGTCAGGAACAATAGTTGCTGCAGTTGTAGGAGGTTCTGAAACCGTTGCTGATGATATTGTTGGATTTGTTGGAAATGATGTAGTGATCTGGAGCTGGCCGCTCTGAATAAGGCCATCTATGCCATTCCTCAAATTATCGCACCCATTTACTGAGATATTACAGTAAGCACACCCCAACTCACACCCCGGGAACATGTTGCATTCCAAGAGCTGAGCCTTAATTTCTACCAATGGTGTCCTGATCTGTCCCACACTGGTTATTAAATAAGATGGTTTGTCTTCTTCAATAGCGTTAATTCGGGGACCACCATGGTTTGGCATGGGGTTTTTATTAACATTGGGCGGTGGTGCGAAATTCAGAGCCTTGGAGTCTACCAGGTCTTGTACCTTCATATACAGAGCCCTGCATTTTTCTGTACTGTGGCCAGGTGCGTTTGAATGAAAAGCACACCTAGCATTGGAGTCATAATTCCTTGGTAGACTGTTGGGATCCGGAGGTGCCAACGTTCTTAGCTCAACCAGGTTGAGTTTCAGAAGCTGTGGCAGCAAAGTAGCATATGGCATGGGGATCGAATCAATCACTCTGTTAGCTTGAGATGGCCTTTGTTGGAACGGCCTTTGCTGGTTATTGTTGTTGTTGCTGTTGTTGTAATTTCTTGGAGGATACTGATTTTGCTGATGATACTGAGGTTGCGGCTGATAGTTTTGTTGAGGAGGTTGACAGACTGGCTGAGGATGAGCTGGAGCAGGGATGGTGACTGCTGCTATTGACCTTTGAGCATATTGGGGCCTGCCCTTGTTGGTGTGGATGGCATTGGTCTCGCCAGTTCTTCCCGGGCCTGCAAAAGGCTTTCTTGCATTACTGGACGAGCTGGCACCATTATCAGAGATCTTACCCATTTTCAACAGGCTTTCAATTCTCTCCCCAGCTATGACAACATCTGCAAAGCTAGTAGAAGAGAAAGCAGCCAACCTATCAATATATGTTCCCTGAAGGGTGTTCATGAACATATCTGCCATTTCCCGTTCAGACATAGGTGGTTGAACAGCAGCAGCCAGTTGCCTCCATCTCTGGGCATATTCTCGGAAACTCTCCCTTGAAGACTGTGACATCCCCATCAGGAGGGTCCTGTTGGGTGCCATGTCTAGATTATACTGATACTGTCTGATGAAGGCCTCTGCCAGGTCCTTCCAGCATCTAATAGTTGCTCTTGTCAGATGGGAATACCACTCCCTCGAAGCTCCAGTCAAGCTATCTTCAAAATAGAACATCCACAATTTCTCGTCCATGGTATAAGCTTTTAATCTCCCGAGGAAAGATTGTAGATGGGTTCGAGGACAAGAAGTCCCATTATACTTTTCAAAACATGGAGGCTTGAACTTATGGGGGATCCTGACCCCGTCTACCAAGCCCATATCCATGACGTCGAAGCCCAAAGAGTTTTGAGATTCTAAGGACCTCAACTTCTCAGCTATCTCATCCAATCTCCTATCATAAGCTTCTTCCCCAGCACCCATTACTGTAAACTGGTCCTCTTGGGGGTCTTCTTGAAGTACCCTAGCTGCGGTGGCAGTCCCTTGAACATTTGCCGGAATATTGACCTCAGGATGGAGGTGTGGCCCAAATACCGGGGGGTTGACGTGAGGTTGTACCCTTTCATTGTTACTGGTATCGGCAGTCCCTATATGTGGATCCTCTTGATTTTGCCTTTCCACCATGGCTCTCAATCTTTCCTGGCTCTGAGCCATGTTGTTCATAACTTCCATAAACTGAGTCATTTGGTTCCTCATTTCTAGCCTTTCATTTGCCATTTGATTTCTGACCTCAGTAAGGTCCTGCTGCATCTGATCCATTTGGATTCCCGGAAGGTTGTTTCGGGTTGGATAACGGTGCGGACGGTTGAGGGGAAATACTCGGCGCCTAGCAATAGTTCCTGAGATATCACAACAGAGGTTAGCAACAATAAAACAAAACCTACAAAACAAACAAAGGGTTAGCATGCAATGCAGTTATGCTTATTTGCTCTCAAGGTATCCGGTTTGGTCTTCAGTTTTGACCCTTCCAGACCCTTTGAAGATATTGTCGTTGTTGCTTGAAGAAAACTCAGGTGACGCAAACTAACATAAATATATTACAGAAGGTGAAATGATACAATTTGTTCATTTTACAACACAAGCCCTCTAAGGGGTCAAAATACATTACCAGAAAATAAAAGTACACGGAAAGAAGGCAACAACAAACAAATGGTCAAACACCAAGACCAAACTCATCCTCACGAACTTCCTTGAGAAGTGCTTCGGTCACAGGATCGGCCGGACGCTCCGTGAGATTCCTGATGAGGAGATTCCGGGTTGCAATAGCTGCTGCTAGTTTCTTGTGCTGACTTTGGTCTTTTGACCTCTTCACCCCAGCTTTGATCTTTAACTCTGATATCTCCCTCTGGGCTGCTGCCAGGGCTTCTTGCTGCTCTTTTGCACTAGCTTCCAGTTGCTCCATCTTGTCTTGAACTCTCTTGTCCTCCAGAGTACGAGCCTCAGTGATCCTGACCCACCGGGCCTGGCTCTCCTTCAGATACAGGTCTGTCCTTGCTCTCTGGAACTGGGCTTCTTTGCAAGCATTCTTCAGAATTTGTTCTCCAGCTTTAGACTTTTTGATATAATCCCCAGACTTCTCAATCTTAACCAGATGCTCCACTCTCAACTTCTCCAATCTCTCAACCTCCCTCATACCATCACTCCTCTCCCGGAGGGTCTTCTGCAAAGCTTGAGTTAACTTCTCATTTCTCTCCTTCAAGCTCTCAAACTCCTCCAAACTGATAGTGGCAGGGGGTGGTGCTGAAGATGACTCAGGCATGTCTTCTATGGTAAAGGGCATTCCAGAGAATTGGGCCCTGGCACGGGACCACTCATAATATTGTGCTGATGCCACATTATTACACTTCCCCAGAATGGTGACTCCCTTGGTTTGAACATTATCCCAGGCCCAGGCAGCCTGCCTAACAACAGCCAAACTAATCTTGTTCTCACAATAAAGGGTCTCCACCAAGTCCTGTGCCCTAGGAGTGTGGACCAGTGCATAACCCAATTGCCTCCTGAACAGCAGAGGGTTGTAATTGATACTTCCCTTAACTCCTATTAAAGGCACATTGGGAAAATGTCCACAGCTGGTGATGATATCCCTGCCCTTGGTGCTTTGAGTGCACCATCTGATATCGGCTGAAGTTAGGACAGTGAGTCTCTTAGCCCAGTTGCTTTGCTGATGAGGGTTTAAAAATGCATCTGTCCTGGGTAGATGCCTGAGAAGCCAAGTGTGGAACAATGGAGCACAACACCTCACTAACCTTCCCCTCTGCTTCTCATTCCTCTGATGCACTGAATAGTAAAGATCCCCCAATAAAGTTGGCATTGGGTTCTTCAAGATGAACAGATGGATTGCATTCTTGCTAATGAATCGAGGCTCATCTGCAAACAACACAATTCCATATACACTTAGGGCCAACAAAGCATAAACAGCTTTCCACTCCCCCAGGGAAGCCTTTAGACTAGCTTGAGAAATTAAGAAGTCCAGATGAAAACCAGGGATTCCAGCTTTAGAGGTCATATGCTGCTCAACCAAAACAGGTTCCAGATGCAAAGCTTTTGCTACTTCTCCATTAGCAGGAAAGACCATCTCAGGGTTGAGAGGGATTCCACCCCTGATAGGCAAACCAACCAATGATGAGTATTCTTCTAACAGAGGGCCCAACTGAAAGTCTTGAAAGGTGAAACATCTCAGTGGGGGATCATAGAACTGAATGCAGGTGTGGATGAGGCTTCTTTGTGATGGGTCCAGATCCATAACCATGTCAAGTATATCCCCATAATGCTCCCTGAACAAGGGTATGTGATCTGGAGTGATCAGGGTCTGAATCCTCCTGATGTCTGATAACTCTGGTTGGAAGAAGTGATAGGTGATGTTGCTCTTTTTAGGAGCCATGATGCTGAGACTGAGTAGAGACAGGTGCCGATGATAATACTGAAGAAGTGGGCCACTGACTGGCTGGTGCAGGTGATAACTGCAGCAGATGGCTGATGAAGACAAGTCAAAACTGAAGATGGGGTCAAAACCAAAACCAACTGAAGATGGATACCCTGAAACAAATAAGCAAATGTCAATATGATGCAATGATTATGTATGCAAATGAAATGCAAGGGTCTGTGACTGAGCTGGATCTGATCAAAATGCCCTGATATAGGTCCAAGTGTGTTTAAGAATTCCAGATGGAGGTCTATAGATCCAGTAACCAAGGTAGGGGGCTCAAATAAAGAGCCATATGTCCAGGGTTTTAGAATCACAAGAACTGTCCAACATGGAGTACTCTTAACAAATCAAAGTAACAGGGTATTCTGAGGTCAAGGTACCTGCAAACCTGTAAACAGCCCAACCCCCTCACAGGTGGTGTTCTAGAACAAGGATCCTCAGACTTGGATTAGTTATGAGAAGTGTAAACATTTCCAACCCGGAGGTACAGTGTTTACAATAACCATAACAATTCCTCCTCTAATTCACCTCAGTTTCTGAAGGTCAATACTAAAGGTCATCCAGACTTAGCAGGCTTCCCAGATAGCCCTAGCATTGCAGGAAATCTGCAACACAGAGTTCTCAAGAAGAAACCCACATCTGAACCGTGTTTCATATTCCCGCACCAGACCGAAATGGAATGGGAAAGAATATGATTCACTCTAGCCTAGGTGTCACTCAGGTCCCAGGTATAGGACCTTAACTCTCAATAGAACCCCACCCACCAAAGCAAACAACAGATCCAGCCAGCAACATGACAGTATGATATATACAAATGCACTAAAGAAAAGCAGTAAAGCAAACTGTACATAAATCAATAAACAAATATAAATACAAGCACAAATAAGCACATAACACCCCAGTAAACACAAATCAATCAAGCGCTAGGAGGAACCCACAAAAAGAACCAGAAGCCCTGGTTGCAATATAAGGTTCCCCAGCAGAGTCGCCAAGCTGTCGCTCCCGACAAATGAAAATGGATCATATGAAGGTACAGACGCGAACGGTCGGCGAGAGGGACAATGAGAACACACAGCCGTGAACTCACTGGAGAATGAATAGAGTCGCCAGCTAGGCATTTTTATCCCGGAGGAAAGGCAATGCTGCATAAGCCTAGAAAGAGATTGATAAGACGGTTGCGAACCAGAGAGACTGAGAAAGGGGGTTGGTTACAACCTGGGAAGGTATTAGCACCCAGATTGTCCGTCGTACTCGACGGGATCCACGCTTAGAAGATTTGTGTTTTAAAGGGGTAGTGTCAGTGCAATCTGTGTATAAAGAGCTGGAAAAGATGTACAGGTGTCAGTGTATAAGGGATGTGAAGTGAAATATGAAAGTGTCAGTGCAGGAATGAGAATGTGCTCAAGATCATGAGGCCTAAAGAATAAATCTAGAAAGAGGGGGAATGTACAGAGACTTTTGTTCGATAACTGTTAAGTTATGCCTACGTATCCTCTCGTGCAATGAGGAAGTCAGAACACCGTAGTTCGACCCAAAGAGACTGAAAGATGAATTGACCGATGAACTGCTTACTTGTCTATGCTCAAGTGTATGACCTGTCTGGCTCAGGTGCTAACTGTCTTGCATTAGACGGAAGAAGTAAGTTCTCGTTTGTGAGTGAATGAGGTGAGAAAAGAATCCCGGAGGAGACGATTATTGTTTGTTTTTGTGTTTTCAGTCTTTTATTGCTTTTGAAAGTTTGTCATAAGTTGATGAGCTTAAGCCTAAACCAATGGATTAGTAAACTCATCACATCTTCCCTCTGATTAGGGGTAATGAGAATACCTTAAGTGTGAAGTCAGCTTCTCACACCTAATCACCTTTGTTATAGGGTTAAGATCATTAACCTACTTGTGATTATTTAGATGTTTTTGTTGTTTTTGTTTAGTGTTGAGTAATGAGATTAAGCCATAATCAGGGATTAAACAGACTCATTACACCATCCTAATAGAAGGATAATAGATGAGAGTGTTTAAGCTGAGGAAAGCTCCTCAACTTAATCCATGATTAGGGATTAAACTCATGACAAAACAAGCCTTTATTAAAGTGGATTTTAGTTAATGGTGAGATGATGAAGTGATTTTTAGGGTTTGTAAGACAACTTGAGGGGGACTTGTCCATTAACACTAGGGTTAGTCCTTCTTAACCAATTAAGGAAGAATTAGAACCCTGATGCAAGGCCCAAGTTACAAGTGTGATGTCTTGATGATTATTAAGTGGATTGATTAAGAGATTTAAACACATTAAGGGTTTAACACTTAGGATTAAAGTTATACAATCCATCCTAATAGAAGGATGCAGGCATAAGCTTAATCACAAAGCCTTAAAGCCTTTAGGGTTTTAATCCCTGGTTATGAGATGAGAAGAGAAGACTCAAAGAGACACAAAGGTAAAACTAAGTGGGGGACTAATCAAACCCTAATCATTGTCATGCTTGGTTGTTCCTAAAGTTTGTGAGGTTTACAAGAAAGATCTTCAATGGAACCACCAGGAAGCAAATGAAAGGATCAAGAGAAGCAAAGCAACTTGCTTCATTTAAGAAGGCAAGTTACTTGAGGAAAGAAAGTAAGAAGGAGAAGAATGAGCAAGCTCAATCTCAAACACATAACAAAATGCAGCAAGGATGCATGAGAAAGATGAAAAGAAAATATGAGAAGTGAAGGCAAATTCACTTCTCAAAGTTACTTACTACCTGAAAAGTTAGTGAAATAAATGCAATGCAATGCAAAATGAAATGAAATGACATGACATAAACCAAAACCAGGAGTACATACATGATGTCAATGATGCTATGAGATGATACAAACATGAAACAACACATGAGGGTGATCATACAAGCTTATGGATGCCAATGAAACAAGTTAAGGACTATGAACACACATGAAAAGTAATGAAATGCAAATGGCATACAACATGGAAAATGCAAGATGCAATGAACAAACATGCTTTCAATATGTCTTATGATGTTAAATGAATCACATGGATGCATAAAATGTCATGGCAAGTCAAGGTATGAATGCAAATGCAAGATGGATGCATATGGAAGCCTAAATTAGGGTTTATGATCAATGCATCAAACAAAAACCAAAATCAGAGGCAAACATCATTATAAAAAATTGAAAATGCACTCAAAGGATCCCTAAACCTATACTAACTCACTGCCCAAAGGAGAGGTTCCAACTCTTAACCTATTCCAAGTTATGATTTTTCTAAGTTTTCTAGGGTTTTTAGGGCTCTTAAACAAAAGAAATACCAAACAAATTGAAAATGAGGAAACAAATCATGGCCATTTTACCCTAGAAACTACATGACAAACACAAAACAAAGCAAAAAGAATCAATGTCCAACTCTTCTCAAATAGGCAGAAATGATTTTTGAACTTATGATCAAAATAATGCACAAAATATGATTTAATTCAATGAAAAATTCTTAAAATGCATCAAGATCAAAAAAGAAATTTGGTTTGAAGGTTGGACAATGTTTCTAAATGTCTTAGAACATTTCATGAATTTTTTGGTGATTTTTAAATACCTAAAAGTATTTTTAATTAATTAATTTCCATTAATCAATTAAAAATAATCTTTTAAATATTTAAAAATACTTTTTTAATGATAAAAAATAAAATAAAAATATTTTTGGGTCATAAAAATTAATAAAACTCAGAAGAAAAAGTTTCATAATTTTTATGCATTTTTTACTATTTTTAAATAATTATGCAAAACAAATGAAATAAATATGAAAATAAATGAATTTTAAATGAATTAAGTGAAAGTATGCTGATCCAACGCGTGAGATTTAAAGTGGCCAGGGCGGGAATTGACTTGGCGCCAGATCTCACGGTCCAAATTCAAATTCGCTAATTAATGCTTAAAACCCTAACCCTGCCGTTAATCACTCTTAGATGACCGGAACAGTGTTCCGGTCATCTTCTCCGTTCACCTCAAAATGCCATCTCTCTCCCCAGGCCAAATCAGAAGCTCCAAACCTCCAGAAACCATCTACCAACTACCCTAAGCACGAATCCAGCATCAAATCATGTTTAAACTCACACACAAACAAGAATCGAAGCAATGAAATTTCTAGGTCAAACTTTCAGAACACCATAACATACTCATTTCTGGCTTATTTTCAAAAGTAAACAGATCCCAATGATCAGTGCAACATGCTAAACAAGATTCTAACAAGAAAATGGAGTTCTGGAAAAAAAGTTCATGGTGTCACCTGAGATGGAGCTTTTGATTTAGGAGCTTTCTGGATGATTCTTTGGCTCAATCAGGTCCCAATGATCCACCTTTGAAGCTTTGGATGCTTAGTTGGAGTTTAAACAACCTCTGGAGTGAGTTTGCAGAAGCTCTGACCAAGGGCATGTGAAAATCGTATTTGAGACATGGGGTGTTTCAGGCCAAAACAATGGTTGGTTTCTGGTCAGTGAGGTGAGTAGAGATTGTTGGTGGAGTTTGTTCTTGTGTTTGAGGTTTGTGGAGAGAGATTCGAAGGAAAATGCAGGCTGAGGTGAAGAATGGCAATGGGGTGTTCTTGCTCAAATCAAGCCTGGCTCTTGGTGCTTTGAGGTCTATGAAGTATGGTGAGTTGAAGTGTGGAAATGGTTTGAGTGTTCTGAGCTTGTGGAGGCAGATTCGAAGGCTTATGCAAAAAGGAGTGTTTTTGTGAATGTGTTGGATGAGTGAGTTTCAGCCTTGCTAGATGTATGGAATGGCTTGCTCTTTGTCCACATAAACCTCTCTCATTGGTCAGATGATTGGACATGTGCTTTATTGATTGGTAAGTCACCTTTTGCAAAAAGTCAAATTTTGTGTAAGGAAAGTATGGGTTGATCTATAGCTAGTACATGGGCTGGTTCTGGTGCAGCAAGGTGAGGTGAGAGGCTAGCCAAAGTGCAGCATCCAATGCATCAAGTGGGTGAAGTGATCATGATGATTTTGCAAGTTGTTGGCTTTTTGGTTCATATGGAAAGACCTTGTCCCAAAAGTCATGAAACATGAGCAATGCCTAGTTCATTCTGAATTTTAGGACTTACATGATGTTTATGTGATGGTTTGATGCCAATTAGAAGTTGCATTTTGCCTTGGTACATGATTTTGCAACTTTCACACTTGGTGCATATCTTGAAAATAAATGATTTTTGCTAACTTTGTCACACCATAACTTTTGATCCAAAAAGAATTTGATCATGTTCTTGTACTTTTTGAAAAGGGAAAGATGAGATCTACAACTTTCATGACCAAAGTTTTTCCATTTAAAGCTTTTTTGGATCAATAATCAAGGCTTGAAAAATGACCTAAAATGAAGCATTCTTGAAAAGTCAACTATGCCCTAAAAGTCAACATTTGCAAAAACCCTAAATTCTTGATTTTTATGAACTTCAAACTTCTTCCATGATCAAATAAAGATCATATACACTCAAAATGATGAAGATCACCCATTGGTTGGGTCATTGGGGGTCTCAGATGCCCTGATTTTACACTGACTTGTCTGAAAAGTCAACCCTTGATCAGATGACTTCCCCATGGAATTTCTTCATGAAAATTGATATGCATACTCCCTATACCATATAGAGACCAATGGAAACAAGAATGACCAAATAAATTGGAGCTATGGCCTCTGAAACCAAAACCCTAATTTTAGGTTAACTGTGCAGTCAAACTTGGCTCTGCATCCATTCAAACCCTAGTTCTTGTGATTCTTTGGAATTTTTGACTTTGAGAAGATGTAATATGATACTTGAACACATATGGACCCCTTTGAAGTGATTGGTTGCCTCTGGAGTGGCTCAAGGGGCTCTTGGATTGCTCAGATCACAAACCCTGGGTGCAGATGACTTAGAAACTATGTAGTGAATCAAAAGTGAGATATGAGGTGATGTGATTGTGTTTATGCATATGAAATGATCACAAGCCATGGTGAATGGGTGAGGGCAAATTTGGGGTGTTTACAATTGATAGAGAAGGCTCAAGTATTCTTGAAGGCTATGAGCTATGATGCTTTTGAGGAGATCTTAGCCTTGTTGATTTATGGCTTAGTGTTGCTCCCCAATCCAGATCAGTTCGTAGACGTTCACGCCATCAACATATTTCTGAGTCACAATCCAGTGCCTACATTGCTTGGAGATATTCTGCATTCTCTTCATACTCGTACTACGAAGGCACGAGGAACTCTGATGTGCTGCATACCTCTGCTATCTAGGTGGTTTATTTCTCACCTTCCTCGATCAGTGATGAAGAATGAACAAGGGTTCAGGTGGTCCAAGAGGATCATGTCACTCTCTCATTCAGATATCCATTGGTGCTCCAGATCTGTGGAGAATGTTACTATTATTGACCGTTGTGGTGAGTTTCCTAATGTGCCACTTCTAGGCATAAGAGGAGGCATTACTTACAACCTTTCTTTAGCTTTACGACAGTTTGGTTACGCTCGGAGTGATGGTCCACATGACATGTTGATTCAGGGTATTGTGTTTGACTACGACAACGATCTGCAAGGTTACCGTCAAAGGTTCATACGAGCATGGGGAAAAGTGAACAAGGTTGACAGCAAGACTCTGGAGCCCAAGTACACTATTCCTATGGAAGCTTACCTCAGATGGGTGCGATCTCGTGCTCAGACTCTCATGATGCCATACCCTGCCATCCTGCCAGTTACTATGGAGCCTGTTGCTGAGGGAGATACCTCTTATACCATCCTTCACCCAGACATTCCCACTGACATGGAAGACTTACAGAGATCCTGGATCCAGTTGAAGGAGCAAAGGGATACTTTCGAGGCTCATTACAAAGCAAGTCAAGAAAGAATCTTGGAACTAACAAAGCAACTTCATGAGGAGCGGAATCTCAACTCATACCTCAACACAAAGAGGAAACGTCCATGGGAGACTTAAAACCCCATCTTTTGTATTTATTTCATTTCATTTTTTTTGTAAGCCCAAGGGGCAAACAAATTTATTACTAATAAAAGTTTACCTTCTTGATTGTTTAAGCAAATTTAAATCTTGCGGTCCTTGAAAACATTGCATATACATTCACATATCATATCATTGCATCACAGGTTTATTGTGCACAGGTTTCTTATCTTCTCCCTGTTTATTTCAGCAATGGCTCTTGAACAAACAGTCAAAGATCTCTAGGCACAAAATGCACAGTTCCAAGAGCTGATCCTGAACTTGTCCAAGGGGCAGGATGAATTGAAGACACTGCTGGCCAAGAAGACTAAGAAGACTAGAAGGTCAGGAGGCCTGATCAACATGGGAAGAAGGTTCAGAGGTCCTGTCAAGACCAAAGAACAGGTTGAAGATTATGAGTCTGAAGAGTCTGAAAAAGAGGGAGGCAGTCTCCATAATACAATGGGGGACTCTGATTCTGAAGCTAATTACTATCATGAGCCTAATGAAGATAGGTTCAAAATGTTGGTGGATAGAATGGATGCTATGGAATTGAAAAAGTCTTCTGGGCTGGATTTTGAAGACCTGAGTTTGATATCTGGGGTGGTTATACCCATTGGTTTCAAGGTACCTGCTTTCGTAGTTTATGATGGTGTCTCTTGTCCCAAGCTGCATCTGAGGTCTTATGTTTGGAGAATCCAACCCCATACTGCTGATAAGAAGGTGTGGATCCATTTCTTCCAAGATATCTTATCTGGAGCTCAATTGGAATGGTACTATCAGTTGGAGAGTGTCAACATCCGTGATTGGAATGATCTTGCTGAAGCCTTTTATAAGCAATATCAATACAATGCTGATCTAGCCCCTACTCGCATGCAACTGCAAAGCATGTCTATGGGTGCTAAAGAAAATTTCAAGGAGTATGCCCAGAAGTGGAGAGACTTGGATGGAAGAGTGCAACCCCCTCTAACTGACAGGGAGTTAGTTGATATGTTCATGTGTACATTGAATGGTCCTTTTTACAGTCATCTCATTGGAAGCTCATCATCTGGCTTCACTGAGTTGATAATGACAGGAGAGCGCGTAGAAAGTGGTATAAGGAGTGGCAAGATTCAAGTAGGTGCTTCTTCATCAAGTACTGCAAAGAAGCCTCCCAGTGGGAAGAAAGAGTCAAATGCTGTTTATGGTCAACCTGATCGTAATAGGAGGCATCAGTCTGTGAGTGCAGTTCATATCTCCAATCCAACTCCTGCAACACCAGAGCCACCCCAGGGCAATCAGCAGAGACCTAGAAGGCAGTTCACTAAGATCAACATGTCACTGGCCCAAGCCTTGCAACACTTGTTGAAGGGTGAACTTATCACTTTGAGGGACCCTCCTCAGAATCCCAATGTTACCTCTCCCAGGTATAATCCTAATGCACGATGTGCATATCATTCAAATTGTCAGGGATATGATACCAATAGTTGCTGGGTATTGAAGAATAAAATTCAAGATATGATTGATGCTGGAGAAATTGAGTTTGACCCTCCGGGTACTCCAAATGTGATTACTGCTCCTATGCCAAATCATGAGAAGACTGTCAATGCCATTGATGAAGATTCACATATTTCCTCAGTTGCAGATTTAACTACACCATTGTCTGTTATTAAGAAGAAGTTAGTACAAGCTGGGTTCTTTCCAGGTTGTCGTGAAGACTGTGTCTATTGTGCTTATAAACCGGATAGTTGCTGGAGGTTGAAGGACGGAATTCAACGCCTCATGAATAATTACACCATAGTGTTTGAAAGGACCCCATCTTCTATGGAGAGTATGGTGGATCATATAACTAAAGGTGCGAAGGTTGAAGAGGTGGATATGGTTGATAAAGTGCCGGTAAGGATTACTTCCAAAGGACCTGTCAAAATTACTCATAAGGGTCCAATTAAGATTACTGCTGAAGGCCCTATGAAGATTGTTGCTGAAGCTAGAGTGGCTCCTATGATCATCACCACTCCTGGTCCTATTCCGTATACTTTTGATAAAGTTGTGCCTTGGCATTATGGTTCCGATGTTTATATCCATGGTGTTAAGCAGGAACCCTTAGCTGATACTCCTGTTGCTGATGAAAACATTGATGTTGATAATATTGTTGGATCTAGTAAGATCACATGAAGCGGAAGAGTTTTCTCTCCTCCAATTACCTCCAAGAATACAGTTACTCCAGCTACTACCTCCACCACCGATGCTCGGGGCAAAGGTCCTGTTATTGAACCTATACCAACTGATGTGCCAGCTGCTGATGATCTCTCTAAGCAGATGGAAGAAGTACTGAAGATCATTCGCAAGAGTGATTATGACATTATTGACCAATTGGGGCATACTCCCTCCAAGATTTCTATGTTGTCGTTGCTGTTGTGTTCTGAGGCTCATGCCAAAGCCTTGATTAAATTCTTGAAGACTGCTCACGTACCAAATGAGATTTCTGTAGACCAGTTTGAAAATTGTGTTGCACACTTGACCTATGATAATGGGTTAGGTTTCTCCGATGCTGATTTGACTCCGGCCAAGAGGGATCATAACAAGGCTCTACATATCTCTATTGAATGTAGGGGCACTACCCTGTCACATGTGCTAATAGACAATGGTTCCTCGCTGAATGTGTTACCCAAAGAAGTCCTGAATAAGCTTAGTCCTGAAGATGCTGTGTTGAAGCCCAGTAATATAGTGGTGAAAGCTTTTGATGGCTCGAGAAGAGTGGTGCATGGAGAAATTGATCTCCCAATCAAAGTAGGATCTCAGGTTTTCAATGCTACCTTTTATGTAATGGATATCCGTCCTTCGTATTCTTGTTTACTTGGGCGTCCCTGGATCCATGGGGCAGGTGCTGTAACCTCCACCTTACATCAGAAGCTGAGATATCCCGTAGAAGGAAAAGTTGTCACTGTTTACGGAGAGGAAGGATATATAATTATCCATATGAACACATTTAAATATCTTGAAGTGGAAGGTGAATATGTTGAAACTCCCTGCCAGACGTTTGAAGTAGTTCCTTGGGTTGTTAATAATTATGAAGCTCCTCCCGTTGCCAAGAAAGTTTCTGTGGTCACCAGAGTACCTCCTACAATGGCTTCCCTTAAAGATGCTAGAGCTGTGGTGGATGAAGGTGGTTATACTATTTGGGGTCAACTTCCTGACATTCCTTACAAGTCTGACAAATTTGGTTTGGGTTTCACTGCAGAGTCCCAGAAGGCTGTTCGTCGTGCTCGTGCTGTTCGTATCACCAATCAGGGAATTATGAAAGATCAGATCAATGATGTGGGTGACTATGATGAAGACTACAACTTGGATGCTTGGATTTTCCCTACTGTGGGTGATGGACTCAATAATTGGAAGGCTGAAGATGTTGTTCCTATCTCCTTTAGTCAGGAGTAAATACTATTATTGTGTTATTACTTTTAAAGTTTGTAATTTTGGAACAATTAAACTCTTAAGCCTTGTGCCTTACCCGAGGCACAATGGTGTGCTTGTTACGGGATGTCATTTCATTTGCATACTTCATTCAATGAAAATCAGTGGACGTTTCGTTTTCGTAAATATTGTGTTCCTTGTCTTTCTTTTATTTTATTTTTTCTTTTATCAGCTATGTGTTCTTACACACACCCACATCACTAAAATGCAGATCCTCATCCACTCTGGATCCTGTTGATAACAGTTCTACTATTACCAATTATAATTTCGAGAATCTGATCTATCAAGCTGAAGATGGAAATGAGAACGATTGTGAAGTACCTGTAGAGCTTGCTAGGTTGTTACAACAAGAAGAAAAAGCTATACAGCCACATGAAGAGCCAATCGAAGTTGTGAATATGGGAACTGAAGAAAACAGGAAAAAGGTCAAGATAGGGGCTGAATTAGAGGATAATGTCAAGAGCAGATTGATTCAGATGTTACGTGATTATGTGGAGATCTTTGCTTGGTCCTAGGAAGATATGCCAGGGTTAGATACAGACATTGTGGTTCACCGTCTACCGGTAAAAGAAGATTGTCGTCCAAGGAAGTAGAAGGTTTGTCGCATGCGTCCTAAAATGTCAGAGAAGATTAAGGAAGAGGTGATGAAACAGTTTGATGCAGGGTTCTTAGCTGTGACTTCTTATCCTCAGTGGGTTGCAAATGTGGTGCCGGTACCTAAGAAAGATGGTAAGGTACGTATGTGTGTAGACTACAGGGATTTGAACAAGGCCAGCCCCAAAGATGACTTTCCACTTCCTCATATTGATGTTTTGGTAGGCAACACTGCTCAGCATAAGGTATTCTCTTTTATGGATGGTTTCTCTGGTTACAATCAAATCAAGATGGCACCTGAAGATATGGAGAAGACAACATTTGTTACACAGTGGGGCACCTTTTGCTATAAAGTGATGCCATTTGGTTTGAAGAATGCAGGGGAAACGTATCAGCGTGCTATGGTGGCTTTGTTTCATGATATGATTCATCACGAGATAGAGGTGTATGTGGATGATATGATAGCCAGGTCCCAGAATGAAGAGCAACATCTTAACCACCTGCATAAGTTGTTTGAGAGGTTGAAGAAATACAAGTTGAGGTTGAACCCAAACAAGTGTACTTTTGGAGTTAGGTCTGGTAAACTCCTGGGGTTCATTGTCAGTGGAAAAGGTATTGAAGTAGACCCTGCAAAAGTGAAAGCTATACAAGAGATGCCAGCTCCCCGTACCGAGAAGGAAGTTAGAGGTTTCTTGGGACGATTGAATTACATTGCAAGATTTATTTCCCAATTAACTGCCATCTGTGAGCCAATCTTCAAATTGTTGAAGAAAGATCAGGTGATGGAATGGAATGACGAGTGCCAGACTGCCTTTGATGAAATCAAGAAATATCTGCTAGAACCTCCAATATTGATGCCACCAGTTGATGGAAGACCCTTGATTATGTACTTAACAGTATTAGACAAATCAATAGGGTGTGTGTTGGGGCAACATGACGAGTCTGGTCGAAAAGAGCAGGCAATATACTACCTTAGCAAAAAGTTTACCGACTGTGAAACAAGATACTCACTGCTCGAGAAAACTTGCTGCGCTTTGGCATGGACTGCTCGCCGACTAAGACAGTATATGTTGACTCATACTACCTTACTGATTTCAAAGATGGACCCAATCAAGTACATATTCGAGAAACCTGCTCTCTCCGGACGAATAGCGAGATGGAAAATGATCTTGACAGATAATGACATACAGTATACTACTCAGAAGGCCATTAAGGGAAGTGTTGTGGCTGATCATTTGGCTTATCAGGCAGTGGATGATTATCAGTCAATGAGTTTTGAGTTCCCTGATGAAGATATTATGGTTATTACCAAAGAATCTGGACAATATGACGGACCTGAACAAGGATCCCGATGGACTATGGTTTTTGATGGAGCTTCTAATGCATTTGGTAATGGTGTTGGTGTTGTGATCAGTTCCCCTGAAGGTTGTCATACCCCGATTACTTCCAGACTTTGTTTCTATTGTACTAATAACATGGGTGAGTATGAAGCATGTATCCTGGGTATCAAAGCTGCCATTAGTATGAAGATTCAGTTCCTGGACGTATATGGAGATTCAGCCATGGTAATAAGTCAGATTAAAGGAGATTGGGATACCAAACATGATAATCTCATTCCTTACAGAGAGCATGTGTTGTCTTTGATCCCATATTTCAAAGAGATTACCTTTGGACATATTCCACGAAGAGAGAATCAGTTGGCAGATGCATTAGCCACCATGGCATCCATGTTTGAGATTAGCTGGGATGATGAAGCTCCCAAGATTACTATTGATAGATTCGAGAAGCCTGCATACTGCAATGAGATTGACACTAAAGAAGCAGAGGAGAAGCCTTGGTTCTATGAAGTAAAAAGATATCTTGAAACTCAGGAGTTCCCTGAAGGGGCATCTGTCAAAGATAAGAAGTTTCTGAGGAGGTTTTCTGCTAAGTTCTTTTTGAGTAATGGAATTTTATACAAGTGCAATCATGATTCAACTTTGCTTCGTTGTGTGGATAAGAAGGAAGCAACATAGATTATGGAAGATATGCATGATGGGGTCTTTGGCACTCATTCTAGTGGTCATACTATGGCAAAGAAGATATTGAGAGCAGGTTACTATTGGTCTACCATGGAAGCCGACTGCTATCAACATTCCAGAACGTGTCACAAGTGTCAAATCTACGCTGACAAAGTGCATATACCTCCATCACCATTAAATGTGTTGACTGCTCCTTGGCCTTTTGCCATGTGGGGCATTGATATGATTGGTGAGATCAAGCCTACTGCTTCTAATGGGCATCGTTTCATCCTGGTTGCTATTGATTACTTCACGAAGTGGGTAGAGGCAGCTTCATTTGCATCTGTTACCAAGAATGTTGTAGCTCGATTCATTAAGAATAATCTTATATGTAGGTATGGCATCCCTGAAAGGATTATTACTGACAATGGCTCTAATCTGAACAACACTATGATTACTGACCTCTGCACGCAGTTCAAGATTAAGCACCACAACTCTTCTCCATATTATGGTCAAAACAGTATTCTCAGGAGGTGCCATGATACTTACTACTATGGACGGTGAAGACTTCCCACATCATGTAAACGCAGACATAGTTAAAAAATACTACGCATAAAAAGAGACCCGCTAGGTTGACTGGCCTAGGCAAAAATAAGGGCATCCCGGCGAACCAAAAGAGTTCGGGCAAAAATTAGGGATATATATATATAAAATGTACACCCGGCAAGTCGAAAACCTGAAAAGGCGGCTTGAGCAAAAAAGGGTATCCCGGTGGATTGAAAACCTGAAAGGGCAATCCAGGCAAAAGTTAGGGATTAAAGCGTATGACTATGTCTCGTTTGGATCACCCATGAAACTACCACCAGTTGTGCTACTTACTCAAGTTTGAACAGATAAAGCTCAATCCAATCGTTTCCATCTCAACAGCAGAAGACGAGATATTTGAAGATAGTGGCAATAGTAGAATTGAAACTCAATAGGATTATTTCCCACATAGCTGATTTTCTTTGTTTTGTAAAATTTTTTACGACAAATTCCTCTTACTAGGATTTATGTCTCCTTGTACAAACTTGCCTATGTATAGGTCACTTTTTGATATAAATAAAATTTCATCTTTGAATCCAGATTTACTTTTACCCTATTTACATAAGCGAAACGTCCATTGGTTATGTTTGAATGTATGTATGCTTTTGAATATGATTGATGTTTACAAGAAATGCATAAAATGCTTAATATGATTGATGTTTACCAGAAATGCATGAAAATGCAGTAATAGTATTTACTAAGGACGAACGAGGGAAGGAATTCAACGAAGCTTCGCCGGTTCATCCTTACAAGACAGCTACAAATCCCCTAGTAGGGCAAATCCATCTTCATAAATACTTCGAGTTACATCTCCCCTGGAATTTATATCCATCTCTTTTATCCTCATACAGATAGTCGGGAATTTATTCTTTCAAAAGGAGTACGACGAACGAAGGCGGGAGGTTATGGATACCTTACTATCGAACGAAGACGGGAGTTTATGGATACCTTATTATCGAACGAAGACGGGAGGTTATGAATACCTTACTATCGAACAAACGAGACGAGAACGAGTTCCCCATGTTCTTCAACAACAAATCGGGATTTATTTTCCCTGGCCAGCAGTTGTTATACGAAGATACCCGGACGCTTCAGGCTGCATGATTCATACATACATCATTTACATCATACCATAACATACATATCCATAATTACATAATACATTACTTAGGTGCATCATACTATGCATGCATACATAATGCATAAACTAATATTTTCCTTGTAGGATAGTTATATGCAGGTAAAACAATATCAACAATTTATACCTCGGGACGTTGTTTATCCTCCTGAAAGCTATCATGACTTTGGGCTGTTGTTTATCTTCCCAAAATTTATACTTATACCTCGGGAAGTTGTTTATCCTCCTGAAAGCTATCATGACTTTGGGCTTTTGTTTATCTTCCCAAAAGTTATACTTATACCTCGGGACGTTGTTTATCCTCCTGAAAGCTATCATGACTTTGGGCCGTTGTTTATCTTCCCAAAGGTCATCTCATTATTTTGGGACGTCGTTTATCTTCCCGAAGGCTATCTTGAGACGTCGTTTATCTTCTCAAAAGCCATATCATGACTTTGGGCCGTTGTTTATCTTCCCAAAAGTTATACTTATACCTTGGGACGTTGTTTATCCTCCTGAAAGCTATCATGACTTTGGGCGTTGTTTATCTTCCCAAAAGTTATACTTATACCTCGGGACGTTGTTTATCCTCCTGAAAGCTATCATGACTTTGGGGCCGTTTTTTATCTTCCCAAAAGTTATACTTATACCTCAGGACGTTGTTTATCCTCCTGAAAGCTATCATGAATTTGGGCCGTTGTTGTCACTCCCACCAAATGAGGCTGAGTCAAATGGGGTACAGGCGCGAACGGTCGGCGAAAGAGAAGAAATGAATAGAGTCGCCAGCTAGGCATATTTATCCCGAAGGAAAGGTAATGCTGCATAGACCTAGAAAGATATGGATAAGACGGTTGCGAACCAGAGAGACTGAGAAAGGGGGTTGGTTACAACCTGGGAAGGTATTAGCACCCAGATTGTCCGTCGTACTCGACGGGATCCACGCTTAAAAGATTTGTGTTTTAAAGGGGTAGTGTTTGTGAAATCTGTGTATCAAAGCTGGAAAAGAATGCAAGTGTCAGTGCTGGAAGAAAGTGAAGTGAAATAAAAGAAGTGTCAGTGTAAAAACAGGAGTATGAAGCTCAAGACTTTGAGGCTTAAAGAATGATGCTGGAAGGAGGGGGAATATACGGAGACTTTTGTTCGATAACTGTTAAGTTATGCCTACGTATCCTCTCGTGCAATGAGGAAGTCAGAACACCGTAGTTAGACCCACAGAGACTGAAAGATGAATTGACTTGTGAACTGCTTACTTGTCTATGCTCAAGTGTATGACCTATCTGGCTCAGGTGCAAACTGTCTTGCATTAGACGGAAGAAGCAAGTTCTCGTTTGTGAGTGAAGATGATGAGAAAAGAATCCCGGAGGAGACGATTATTGTTTGTTTTTTGGGCTTTCAATCTTTTATTGCTTTTTGGAGTTTGTCATAAGAAAATGAGCTTAATCCTAAACCAAGGGTTAGTAAACTCATCACATCCTCCCTCTGATTAGGGGTAATGAGAAAACCTTAAGTATGAAGTAAGCACCTCACACTTAATCACCATGATGTAGGATTAAGATCATTAACCTACTTGTGATTATTTAGATGTTTTTGTTGTTTTTGTTTTGTGTTAAGTAATGAGTTTAAGCCATAATCAAGGATTTAACAGACTCATTACACCATCCTAATAGAAGGATGATAGATGAGA
This sequence comes from Lathyrus aphaca, assembly GCA_963966055.1. NCBI lineage: Eukaryota > Viridiplantae > Streptophyta > Magnoliopsida > Fabales > Fabaceae > Lathyrus > Lathyrus aphaca. The sequence continues at coordinate 432,179,191 of OZ014519.1, forward strand.
ATATTTAAGTTGAGGAAGGCTCCTCAACTTAATCCATGATTAGGGATTAACCTCATGACAAAACAAAACCTTTATTAAATGGGTTTTAGTTAATGATAAGATGAAGAAGTGATTTTTATGGTTTGTAAGACAACTTGAGGGAGACTTGTCCATTAACACTAGGGTTAGTCCTTCTTAACCAGTTAAGGAAGAATTAGAACCCTAATGCAAGGCACAAGTTACAAGTTTTGATGTCTTAGTGATTATTAGGTGAATTTATTAAAGGATTTAAACAACATTAAGGGTTTAACACTTAGGATTAAAGTTATACACTCCATCCTAATAGAAGGATGCAGGCATAAGCTTAATCACAAAGCCTTAAAGCCTTTAGGGTTTAGTCCTGGATTATGAGGTGAGAAGAGAAGACTCAAAGAGATTCAAAGGAAAGAGTCTAAGGGGGACTAAACAATCCTATAATGTTATCATGCTTGGAAGTCCTAGGGTTTGTGAGGCTTAAGAGAGAAAGAAATCTTCAAAGAGCCACCAGGGAGAGAAGCAGATGAAAGGAGGAAGGAGCAGAGAGAAGCAAGACCACTTGCTTCACTTAAGAAGGCAAGTTGCCTGAAGAAAGAAGGTAAGAGATGAACATGAATGAGAAAGCTCACTCTAAGACAAAGATAAAATTCAGCAAAGATGCAAGAGAGATGAGAAGAGATTGTGAGAAGTGAAGGCAAATTCACTTCTCAAAACAACTTACCACCTGAAAAGTTAGCAAAAGGAATGAAATGCAATGAAAATGAGATGAAATGTCATGATGCAAACCAAAGTCAGAAGCATAAACATGATATTAATGATGCTAAGAGATGATGCAAACACATGGAAAGAGATTAGAGTGATCAAACAAACATAAGAATGCAAATGAAACATGCCTTGAACCATAAAGATTCATGAATGTTTATGAAATGAAATGAACATATAACATGGCAAAGGAATGATGCAATGATCAATCATGGTTCTAATATGTCCTAAGATATCTTATGAATCATGTGGATGCACAAAATGTCATGGTAAGTTCTTAAATGCAACCAAATGAGGGATGGATGCAAAGGAAGGCACAAATTAGGGTTTACATACAACATACAATGCAAAAATTCAAAACCAGAAGCAAATGATGTGATAAAAAATTGAAAATGGGATCAAAGGAACCCTAAACCTACACAAGTTCACTTCCCAAAGGAGGGGACCTAACTCTTAACCTAGTGCAAGTTATGAATTTCTCAAGTTGGCTAGGGTTTTAAGGTGCCTCACAAAGAAAAATACAAAACAAATTGAAAATGCAAGATACGTTCAAACCAATTTTATCCTATAAACTATATGATATGAAGGATGCAATGCAAGAAGAACCATTATCAAACTCTCAAGGGTTAGGCATAATGGATTTTTCAAAGTTTGAACCAAAATATTGCCCTTAAATGAATTTAATTCCAATGAAAATTGTTAAAATGCATCAAGAACCAAAAAGAAATTTGTTTTGAAAGTTTGATAATGTTTCTAAATGTTTTAAAATGCAATGTGAATTTTTTTTTTGTGATATTTAAATACCTAAATGTATTTTTAACTAATTAATTTTCATTAACTAATTAAAAATAAACATTTAAATAATTTAAAAATAATTTTTAATGCAAAAAATAAAAATAAAAATATTTTTGGGTTCTAAAATATTATGAAATGTTTGACAAAAATTTTCAGAATTTTTAAATGTGATTTGCTATTTTAAATAATTCGTGGAAGTTAATTATAAAACAAATGAAATAAAATGAATTTAAAAAGAAAGAAAGAGAAAGTCAAACAGATCAAAGGCTGTGGTTCAAACTTAGGGACGCGGGAATTGACCTTGCGCGCAAACGAACGGCCAGAATTCAAACTTGCCTAATTATGTCATTAGCCCTAATCCTGAGCCCTAATCACTTTCAGATGACCGGAACAGTGTTCTGGTCATCTTCTCCGGCCAACCATTTTCCCAATCTCACTCAAAACGCATCAAAACTTCACTAATCTCTCCAGAATCAATCTATGAACATCATTAAACATAAACCCTACAACAAAAATCCTTTATTTTTCATGAATCAAGAGAAACAAACAAAATCGTTTTTACGGGCAAACTTTCAGACAGTCAATACATGCTTGTTTCTTGACCATTTTCAAAACCAAACACATCCAGATGATCAGTGCAACTCATAGAATCATTTTATAACAAGAAATTAAAGTTCTGGAAAAAATGTTCTTGAGCTCACCTGAACTGGAGCTTTCGAAACAGGGACTTTCTGGTTGCTTCTTTGGTCCAAACAAGCTCCAATGATCCTCCCCAGAAGTTTGTGATGCTTAGCTGGTGTTTATATGGTCTCTAGAGGAAGTTTGCAGAAGCTCAGGTCAATGGAGGAGGGAAATCGTGTTTTTGATGTGGGAGGTTTCAGGCCAAAACAATGGTTGGGAAATGATCAGAGGATCATGGTGAGTGATTTTGTAAAGTTTGTTTTGATGTTTGAAGCCTGTGTACTGAGTTTCGAAACAAAATGCATAAGAGGTGAGTTTTGGGAACTATGACTTATGAGAGGCTTCAGCTTCCAAGATTATGTGAAATGTAATCCATGAGGCATGTATGTGAAGCTGTGATTGGTCAGAGAGTTGTTGCTGGCCTAGCTTGATTGGTATGGCCTATTTTGCATAAAGTCAACTTTTTGTGTAAGAGAGGTATGGGCTGGTTCAGTCAAGGTACAAAGGCATGGCTTGGCTCAGCTGTGATCAAGGAGGACCATGGAAATGAGTTTGAGGCAATGCAGCAAGTGGATTAGGGTTTATGTGAGTTTTTGCAATTTCACAAAGTTTTGGCCCTTTTGAAGTTTCTTAATGCACAAGTCATGAAAATTGACAATTCTTTGGTGCATTCTGATCTTCAAGTCATGGTTCATGTTTGTGTAATGCATAGAAGTCACATTGAAGTCACATTTTTCCTTGACATGAGGTTTTGCAACTTTGCCTCTTTGGTGTAAAACTTGAAATTATGTGATTTTATCCAACTTTGCAAGGCCATAACTTTTGATACAAAATGAATTAGAATGAGTTCTTGTACTTTTTGAAAATGGGAGGATCCATTCTACAAATTTCATGACCAAAGTTTTCTCATTTGAAGCATTTTTGAATCAATTTGAGGAGGTTGAAAAACTTTCCCAAAATAGCAAGTTTACATTACAAGTCACTTTCCCAAAAAGGCAATTTTGCAAATGGCTTGAAATTTTCCAATTTTGTGACCTTCTAACATCTTCTATGACCAAATAAAGATCATACACATTCAAAATGATGGAGAATACCCTTTGGTTGGGTCATAGGGGGCCTCAGATGCCCTGATTTTACACTGACTTGCTCAAGAAGTCATCCCTTGATCAGATGCCTTCCCCATGGAATTTCTTCATGAAAATTGATATGCATGATCCTTGTACCATATAGAGACCAATAGAAACAAGAATGACCAAAAAATTTGGAGTTATGGCCTTTGAAACCAAAACCCTAATTCTAGGTCATCTGTGCAGTTTAAGCCTGGCTCAGCTTCCATGCATTTCTCAGTTCTTGTGATTCTTTGACTTCTTTGACTTGGTGAGGATATGATATGATGTTTGAACATACATGGACCCCTTTGAAGTGATTAATAACCTTTGGAATGGCTCAAATGGCTCAGGGATGGCTCATATCACAAACCCTAGATGCAGATGACTTTGAACCAATGCAGTGAAACAAAAATGTGGTATGAGATGCTATGATTGAACTTATGCAAATGAAAATGATCACAAGCCATGATGAAAGGGGTGAGGGCAAATTTGGGGTGTTTACAGCTGCCCCTATTCAAACATGAGTTAGCTGTGCAGGATGTAAGCAACGACTTAACAGGCAAACAAGATAACTTGTGGTTGAATACCAAAGACAGTCCAAAATTTGCACTCACAGAATGAAGAAGAAAATGGATATAGATTGTTAAAGAGAATAAAGTATATTCATAAAGTGCGGGCGACGGAGGACGACCGTAGGGCAGAGGACGACTGCTGGGGATAAAGCGATAACGGGGACGGCCGACATGCTGGGGATAAGAGATTATGATGGGGACGGCCATCAAGACCTTCTGGGGATTATAGGTAAATGATGGGGACGGCCATCGGGTTCAAGGCATAAATGACATAAATGATGAGGTACGGTCATCATAGGTGAAGGACGATCACCTAGCAGGGGACGGCTGCTCTGTTGGGGATAAGATGAGGGACGGTCATCTAAGGTGAAGGACGATTACCTGGCAAGGTACGGCTGTCCTGTTGGGGATAAGATGAGGGACGGTCATCTAAGGTGAAGGACGATCACCTGGCAAGGTACGGTTGCCAAAAGTATCGTGACATAGGAAGAATGTCGGATAAAAAGGTCGACGATGGGGACGGCCATCGGATAAGCATGATGAAGGACGATCATCAAGAGGTGAAGGACGATCACCTAGCAGGGCACGGCTGCTCTCAGGGTTCATCATGACATTGGACGAATGCCAGATAACAAGATCAACGATGGGGACGACCATCGGATAGAATGATGAAGGACGATCATCAGGAGGTGAAGGACGATCACCTAGCAGGGGACGACTGCTAAAAATGTCACGACATAGGACGAATGTCGGATAGAAAGGGGTTCTAATGAATAGAGACTCCACTGGGGGTGATGAAGGACGATCATCAAAAAGCTGAAGGACGATCACCTGGCAGGGTATGGCTGCTCTCAGGGTTATCATGACATAGGACGAATGTCAGATAGAAAGGAAATAATCCACTGGGATTTGCTGGGACTCTTCTGGGGAACAGTAGACACAGACGAGTGTCTAAATTCAAGAAGACATAAGTGTTTGACACGGTGCATAGATTAAAGATGCGGACGAGCATCCTTAAGACCATGATACAGACGAGTATCAGTAGAAACAAACGCTTGACGCATGTTCAGAGATGATGATACGGACGAGTATCAACTGGTTAACAAGGAACACGGACGAGTGTTGATTCTGAGAGAATTCAGGTGGCATATATAAGATACTGACGAGTATCTGTATGAGTAAAAAGTGATGAGTGAGACACAGACGAGTATTCGTCTTGCTAGGGAAAGCATGACACGGACGAGTGCCAGAAAAGTGTATTATAAACAAGTATTTGATTTCCAAAGTGTTTAGGCAACTATGCTGGGGGGTGACACGGACGGGTGTCAAGGAATTTGTGTAAATATGTACACATGTGCTGTGAGTGCAAAGGGGACGCTTTGGCTTTCCGCTGGGGATATGGCACAGACGTGTGTCAAAAAGTATCTGTTTGTTGTATTTGTGGGTGTAATACTTTGGCTTTCTGGTGGGGAATTTGGGAAATATTCTGTATATTGTTGACGGATGGTCATTTTTTTACAAATGTTCAGTTCGACACATGGCTTATGATTATGCAATATGTTTGATTTTTGCCGTAATGCTCCGTATTAGACGGAATGCTACGCTTTGTGGGGAAAATATGATGTGAATGCTATGATTGTGCAAAGATACCGATCCGGGATTCGGATCCCGCTGCTGTGGAGATCTCTGGCTGATCTGCTTGAAGTGGATATCCCAGCTGGGGATGAAATCATTGGTTGATCTGACATATGTGACTCTGCTTGGGGAAATAGATCACTGATAGACCTATCTCAGTAATGAGGGACCCAGCTGGGGTTTGTAGAAGCTTTCGTCACTCTGTTGTGAGATCTTCAGGCGTTGCTCTTCTGGATAGAGGTTGAAACTCTGTGGGGAGATGGTTCCCGGTCTTTGCACTTGGCTGAGGAGGAATGATGACTGGCAACTCAGCTGGGGAGAAAACACCTCCGGTGCTAATCGGAAGATAGACTGAGTAGATAATGATTTGACAGCTTTCTGGTGAGAAACTTTCATGCCCCATATTGTGCTTTGGATACCTGCAGTCCTGAAAAGACAAAGAAATGCACAAGTATCCCGAGGTATTCCTTATTGGATTCCGTCATAGGAGTTTAGGCAATCCTAGGAGCAAACATATTTCCTGTAAGCATGTATTCTTTAGAAAGGAAGCATCTGTATTTATGCGAATCAATATCTTAAAGACATCGGACCTTTTTGCATACGAAAATAAAATATACGAGACGAGACATGACTGAAAATCTGATTTTATTAATTCATGTGCCTTGAATTGGCAAGATACAGTCAGAGAAACAGATCCCCTGAAATGAGGAGATCGTTACAAATTGAAAGACAAAAAGGTGCTGGCAATGTTGATGACGCTTCAAGGAGCTTCCCTTTTCGCTATGACTCGTATGACATTGACGTTCTTCCCATCTTGCTTTCTGAAGAAGGCTGATTCTGACCGACGCTCGAACCTTTCGGAGCTTGCCAGGTTGTAAGTGATACAGATGAATTCAGAATGCAGTTGTTCGCTTATTCCCTTATTTTGCGTGGATCGCCCTTTCGGGTTTTCAATCCACCGGGATACCCATTTTTGCCTGAGTTGTCCAATGTGGCTTTTCAACTCAGCGGGTGTACGTTTTTTTATTTATTTTCCCTTATTTTTGCTCGAGTCTTTTATTCTGTTTTTGACTCGCCGGGATGCCCTATTTTTGCCTGGACTTACATTCTGTTTTTACGTCCAGCGGGTCATTTTATGCAAAGTATTTTTTAACTGCATCTGAATTAACAGGGGATAGGAAGTCTTCACCATCCATAGTACTGAGCATCAGTGCTCCACCAGAGAAAACTTTCTTTACTACGAATGGCCCTTCATAGTTCGGAGTCCACTTGCCCCTATGGTCTGTATGAGGAGGGAGGAGTCTTTTCAGCACCAGATCTCCTACTTGGTACTCTCGGAGCCTGACTTTCTGATCGAAGGCTTTCTTCATTCTTTTCTGATACAGCTGCCCATGACAGATTGCATCTAATCTCTTTTCTTCGATCAGACTCAGTTGTTCGTATCGGGATCGGACCCATTCTGCTTCATTCAGTTTAACATCCATCAATACCCGCAGGGAGGGTAATTCAACTTCAACAGGTAGGACTGCCTCCATACCATAAACAAGCTGATACGGTGTTGCCCCAGTGGATGTTCTGATTGACGTACGGTACCCATGTAAGGCAAATGGTAGCATTTCATGCCAGTCTTTATAGGTAACCACCATCTTCTGCACATTCTTCTTGATATTCTTATTAGCTGCCTCGACAGCGCCATTCATCTTTGGCCTGTAAGGAGAAGAATTGTGGTGCTGGATCTTGAAGTCCCGGCATAGTTCTGCCATCATTTTGTTATTTAAATTGGAACCATTATCAGTAATGATTCGCTCGGGCACTCCATATCGACAGATGATATCTCTCTTCAGAAATCGGGCTACCACTTGCCTTGTAACATTTGCATAAGAAGCCGCTTCAACCCACTTGGTAAAATAGTCAATAGCAACCAGGATGAATCTGTGGTCGTTTGAAGCAGTTGGTTCAATCTTACCAATCATATCAATGCCCCACATGGCAATGGGCCAGGGTGAAGACATCACATTCAAAGGATTCGGAGGCACATGCACTTTATCCGCATAAATCTGGCATTTATGACATTTTCTGGCATAAGCACAACAGTCTGCATCCATTGTGATCCAGTAATATCCTGATCTTAACAAATTTTTAGACATTGCATGTCCTCCTGCATGGGTACCAAAGGATCCTTCATGCACCTCGTGCATCAACAAGTCTGCCTCTGTCCTATCAACGCATCTGAGGAGTACCATATCAAAGTTTCTCTTGTACAAGGAACCATCAGTATTTAAGAAGAAACTACCAGATAGCCTTCTTAAAGTCTTCTTATCATTGGATGATGCCCTAGGGGGTATGTTTGATCCTCCAAGAAACATTTGATATCATGGAACCAAGGCTTATCATCTTTAACAACATCTGTTGAGAACACGTATGCTGGTCTGTCAAGTCTGGATACTAATATCCGAGGCACAAAGTTGGCAGCTTGAACTTTGATCATGGATGAAATGGTAGCCAGAGCATCTGCAAACTGATTTTCATCTCGAGGGATATACTCAAGCTTGACTGTTGTGAAGAAAGTCAATAACCTTCTTGTATAATCCCGGTAAGGTATCAGATGATCTTGGTGTGTGTACCATTTCCCGTTGGTTTGATTAATTACCAGAGCTGAATCTCCGAATACAATCAAAGTCTTGATCCTGAGGTCAATGGCCTCCTCAAAACCCATAATACAGGCTTCGTATTCAGCTTCGTTGTTAGTGCAGTTAAAGGTGAGTTTTGCCGAGAAAGGCATGTGAACTCCCTTAGGTGTAATGAGTACTGCACTGTAACACGGTGGGAGAACTGACTTTAGTTATGTTGCGGATAGCAAGAGTCGCCACCGACTTTTATTTTATCCAAAGGAAAGGCATAAAAGAACAGGAAAGACCTTTTAAAAGATTTTTGGGTCCGGGGGGTAGGTTATGTAAAGGGAAGGTGTTAGCACCCTTTACATCCATGGTTATCCATGGGCTCTTAGTTACTTAGCTCACTTTAAATGTTTTTGAAATGTGAAGTGTGTGAATAGAAATTTTCTTAAGTGTTTTATAATGATCCATGTACGGATGCGTATAAAACCTTTATTTTGAAAATTTGTTTGAAAATGTATGAAGTGTTTGAAATGTTTTGAAGAGTGAGCAAGTATCTAAGAGGAACCTACCCTAAGTCTTTTTTGTTCTTGAATCCTTTAAATGGTAAGACTATCCCTATTATTAAGGAATAGGTAGTCATTACCTTGGATGTGAGGGACAATTGAAGGGTCATCTGTTATTTAGGCAACTGTGGGGTGTATAAGCAATTCGAAGGGACTTATCATCTTTATTCGAAAGGGACAAGATCATTATGAAGGCAACATTCGAAGGGACTTGATCTTTTTATCTGTTTAAAGGGACTAGATGATGTGAAATTAGGGACTTTGCTTTATACACCCTACTTGACCTTTTGTAATAGGCAACATGAGAGGTATCCTTAAGGAAGTGAGATGGCGATCAAAGATCGACTTACGTGTGTGAATGTACAATTTTAAATATTTTATCTTTTAAATTAGTGATCTAAATTCAATTTTAAGATACAACCATGTTTACACTCCCTATTTTACTAACCATAGCATTTAAAAAAAATAAATATTACTATTAAAATTTTACATAAAGGAAACAATTACATAATAATAATAATTAAAGCAAATTAAATAAATAAGCAAAAATAAATAATAATAATATAATTGGGTTAGTAAAAATAATAATAATAAATCACAATATATAAATGGGGTTAGTAATAAAATAAATATCATATGAAAATAAATAGCATTAATAATAAAATAAATAAGAATATTAGCATAATTCAATTTTTTATAAACAATTATTATTTTAAGATTAAGAAAATATAAACAATTATATACTAATTATCATAAAATTTTAAATTATTTACAAATTATAAAAATTAGGTTAATTATAAACATATTATGATAATAAATTAAATTAGCAAATTTGAATTATTTTTAAGCATATATATTAAAAATTATTTACATACAAGAATTAAATTATAAACAAATTATAAAATATATACATAATTAAAGTTTATAAATAATAAATTAAAAGTTATAATAGAATTAAATTTTAGGTAAAAGTAAATTAGGGTTTGTGAAAATTAGGTTTTAAAAATATTTAGGGTTTATATATATATTTTTAGAATAACAAAATAACTATATATAATTTTACAATATTAATAATTTAAAAAAATAAATAATTTTTCTTATAAGATTAAAATTAAAAAGAATGAATTCTAAAATAACATAAACGTCCTATTTATTTTATTATTTGAATTTGTTTAAATAGAAAATTAATTAAATAACAAAAATCAGAAAAAGAATGAAAAAACCAAAACCTGCTTGGGCTGGGATTTGACCCCAGTTCCTAAGCTTGCAACACTCAAGACTAGCACTCCAGCCACTGGGCCATGCGCGCGCATGTGATAGAGAGTAGGCACCATCAGGTTTTGTAGTTTATCCTGAAAAATCATGAAAAAAAACAAGCAAAACAAATAACACAAAAGGCCTGGGGGGGATTCGAACCCAGGACCTTTACACAATACACAAACACACTTACCATTCCATCCAGGAGGGCGCATCTGATGTACCATTCACAACATTACATAATATATTAAGTTTGATAATTAAATGAACTTTTAAATAAAAAGAACTTGACCAAGGGATCGAACCCTGGCCCTCTACCATCACACACCAACGTCAAAACCAACTGAGCCACACGCTCAATGTGATATACAATCAGAAACACAACATTATATTTTAAGTAACTTTTTTGAATTAATTTTCGCGCCAGATGGTCTTCATCTTCAACCTTGGTACCTGCGAAAACACCTGCAAAATCCCTTACGAATTTTCCTGCGAATTTTTCAAAACAGAAACCTACGAAATTGGAATACTATCAAAACAGTGAAATTTTCCAAAATTGGTTGGTGCGTTATGATCCCCAGAGTTCACATGATCATTCTACGTCCTTATAATTTATTTATTTTAGGTTTAGTGTAAAACCCTAATTGCTTGGCCGAAACCCTAGCCATGGCAACTTCTCAAACCTGTAGTGAAACTCCAATCAAACCATCCAGAATCAATCAACAACTTAATACAAACATGAAACAATGATCAAAACTTATTTATAATACACAAATATTAGAAAACAAAAAAATCATTAAGCTATGCAAAGTTTGATTCGGGTTATGCCATTCATGAGGTTTTGGATGCATATGAGTATTGATACATGATCAGTGAAGTCCAAGGATCATTCTTATGTCCTTAAAATACCTTAACAAGCCTTGTAAAGAAGAAACCGAATTGAAGTTTTTGGTGATTTTTTTGATGTATGAACTTACTCTTTGAGGCAGGGAATTCGTCCTTTGCATTGGGTTATGTTGTATACTTATACTAGAATGAAATTAGGTCAAGAGATTGGACCATTGTGTGGATTGTTTTGATTTTTGAGATTGAAAAAGATTGGTGCTTAAATTTCAAATATTCTTGAATAAGACCTTTCTATTTCAAGCCAATCTTCATCAATGTTGAATCAATTTCATCCAAATTATAATAATGACCTTCTAAAACAAAAAAATATTTTAAATCTTCACATTTGATATTTTATTTAAATTTAAAATGATTTTTAATATAAAAAATCATAATAAATAAATTAAATAAAATAAAATTATGAAAATATCAAATAATTTTCGTGCATGATGTCATGGATCACTTTGGGTCACCAAAAGTTCAGCCCATTTAGAAAAATTTGGTTCTAAGACCCTATTTCCTTCATAAACCACCCAAAAATTTCCCAACTGTGCAAGGGCATACATCCTTCAATTTTAATGCTATGAGGGTGCTCTTGAACATTTTGGAAAGCTTAGAGAGTCCTCTAACCAACCCCATTGGTTTCATGTCCATATCATTTACCATTCTCAAGTTATGCCCTTTTGAAGTTGTTGACTTTTTGTTGACTTTCAAAAGGACCTATAATGTCTTAGCTCATACCTTCCAAATGAAGCATTTTTGGGCTTGGCTTGTGAGACACAAAGTTGTAGAGAATTCAATTTCCTTAAAAATGAGATTTGGATGGGAAAAATTTGATGAAGCATATGAAAGTTAAGGCTGGTCAAAGTTCAGTTGACTTTTCCTAAGGAAACCCTAATTTAGAAACCTCTGATTCTTGATGATCTGAAATATCCTTGATGAATCATGATCAACCCTTGATCAAATTATGAATTTTACTTCATATACTTGATGTTGGCAAAAAATCATGAAGTTTGACTTTGGTTTGAACACAGTTGACCTCAGTTTGACTTTTTAACTACTTTGACTGATTTTGACTTATCTGATCATCTGACTGAGCAAACCTTTGAGAAAAGTCTTGAAACTTGTTATGGGGATTCTTAGACACATATAAGATGTTATGAAGCTCACTTGAAGTCTTGGAAGTCCATTTAGCCTGATTAAAGTCAAAACCCTAGTTTTGGATGCACTGCTTAGGAAAATGCCTTGCCTGAGGGATTTGTCAAATCTTCTGACCCATGATGAACTTTGTGAACCTTGTGAACCTTATAAGATGTCTTGTGAACCTTGTGAACCTCATAAAGTGTCTTGTAGACTTCATGAACCTCATGGAAGGTGTTGTGAACCTTGTGAACCTCATAAAGTGTCTTATAAACTTCATGAACCTCATGAAAGGTCTTGTGAACCTTGTGAACCTTATAAGCACACAAAGTCTTGTATTGTGAGGGAAAATTTTGGGGTGCAACAGCTGCCCCTGTTCAATTTTCTGAAACCTGAGGGGTTAGATTGGTATATGTGCCAGTCGTGACCTGGAAGGTTGAAGGGGATTGAACACAAAAGCCCAAAAATTTGCACTCACCGGTGCGCAGAGTAATACTGGTGACTAATTGTATATGCTTGAATGGGCTTAAAGATGCCACTTGGAGAAAAGTTCTTCAAATACATCTCTTGGAGAATAAAGCAGTCCAGAATATGAAGATATAATGATAGCTTTCAGGAGGATAAACAACGTCCTGAGGTAATGATTGCTTTCAGGAGGATAAACAACGTCCTGAGGTATAAGTATAACTTTTGGGAAGATAAACAACGGCCCAAGGTCATGATATGCTTTCAGGAGGATAAACAACGTCCTGAGGAAATGATATGCTTTCAGGAGGATAAAAAATGTCCTGAGGAAATGAGGTAACCTTTGGGAAGATAAACAACGGCCCAAGGTAATGATATGCTTTCAGGAGGATAAACAACGTCCTGAGGAAATGGTAGCTTTCAGGAGGATAAACAACGTCCTGAGGTATAAGTATAACTTTTGGGAAGATAAACAACGGCCCAAGGTCATGATATGCTTTTAGGAGGATAAACAACATCCTGAGGAAATGGTGTAACCTTTGGGAAGATAAACAACGGCCCAAGGTCACAAGTTGTTGATGAAGTCTGTCTGCTGGAGAATTAATCTGAAAAACAAGATTATAACATTCTGTATAATAATATTAGCTTATGCATTATGTATGCATGTATAATATGATGCACTTAGGTAATGTATTATGTATCTATGTGTATGTATGTTATGATGTAAATGATGTATGTATGATTCGTGCAACCTGAAGCGCCTGGATATCTTCGTATAACAACTACTAGCCAGGGAAAATAAATCCCGATTTGTTGCTGATGGATATGAGGAACTCGTTCCCATCTTGTTTGATAATATAGTATATATAACCTCCCGTCTTCGTTGGATAATAAGGTATATCTAACCTCCCGTCTTCGTTTGATAGTAGGGTATACATAACCTCCCGTCTTCGTTTGATAGTAGGGTATACATAACCTCCCGTCTTCGTTTGTCGTACTCCTATTGGAAAAATAAATTCCCGACCATCCGTATGAGGATAAAAGAGATGGATATAAATTCCAGGGGAAATGTGACTCGAAGTATTAATGAAGATGGATTTGCCCTACTGAGGATTTGTAGCTGTCTTGTAGGGATGAACCGGTGAAGCTTCGTTGATATCCTTCCCTCGTTCGTCCTTAGTAAATACTATTACTGCATTTTCATGCATTTCTGGTAAACATCAATCATATTCAAAAGCATACATACATTCAAACACAACCAATGGACGTTTCGCTTATGTAAATAGGGTAAAAGTAAATCTGGATTCAAAGATGGAATTTTATTTATATCACAAAGTGACCTATACATAGGCAAGTTTGTACAAGGAGACAGAAATCCTAATAAGAGGAATTTGTCGTAAAAATTTTACAAAACAAAGAAAATCAGCTATGTGGGAAATAATCCTATTGAGTTTCAATTCTACTATTGCCATTATCTTCAAGTATCTCATCTTCTTCTGTTGAGACGGAAACGATTGAATTGAGCTTTATCTGTTCGAACTTGAGTAAGTAGCACAACTGGTTGTAGTTACATGGGTGATCCAAACGAGACATAATCATACGCTTTAATCCCTAACTTTTGCCTGGATTGCCCTTTCAGGTTTTCAATCCACCGGGATACCCTTTTTTGCCCAAGCCGCCTTTTCAGGTTTTCGACTTGCCGGGTGTACATTTTTTATATATATATCCCTAATTTTTGCCCGAACCCTTTTGGTTCGCCGGGATGCCCTTATTTTTGCCTAGGCCAGTCAACCTAGCAGGTCTCTTTTTATGCGTAGTATTTTTTAACTATGTCTGCGTTTACAGGCTGTGGGAAGTCTTCACCATCCATAGTAGCAAGTATCATGGCACCTCCTGAGAATACTATTTTGACCACAAATGGTCCTTCATATGTAGGAGTCCACTTGCCCCTAGGATCACCCTGTGGTAATATGATACGCTTGATTACCAAATCACCAACCTGATATACCTTTGGCTTAACCTTCTTGTTGAAAGCTTTGATCATCCGTTTCTGGTACATTTGGCCATGACAGACAGTTGCTAACCTCTTCTCATCAATCAAATTTATCTGGTCAAGTCGAGTCTGAATCCACTCATCTTCATCCAAGCCTGCATCCTTCATATTTCTTAAGGAGGGAATCTGAACTTCAATGGGCAGAACTGCTTCCATACCATATACTAAGGAGAATGGGGTTGCCCCTGTTGAAGTGCGTATTGTATTACGATAACCATGAAGAGAAAATGGTAACATCTCATGCCAATCCTTATAAGTAACAGTCATCTTTTGTAGAATCTTCTTAATGTTCTTATTAGCAGCTTCTACTGCCCCATTCATCTTTGGACGATACGGAGAAGAGTTGTGATGCTTAATCTTGAACTGTGTGCAGAGATCAGTAATCACAGTGTTGTTCAGATTAAAGCCATTGTCAGTAATAATCCTTTCAGGGATGCCATACCTACATATGAGATTATTCTTAATGAATCGAGCCACAACATTCTTGGTAACAGATGCAAATGAAGCTGCCTCTACCCACTTCGTAAAGTAATCAATAGCAACCAGGATGAAACGATGCCCATTAGAAGCAGTAGGTTTCATCTCACCAATCATATCAATGCCCCACATTGCAAAGGGCCAAGGAGCAGTCAACACATTCAATGGTGATGGAGGTATATGGACTTTATCAGCATAGATTTGACACTTGTGACATGTTCTGGAGTGTTGATAGCAATCAGCTTCCATGGTAGACCAATAGTAACCTGCTCTCAATATCTTCTTTGCCATAGTATGACCACTAGAATGAGTGCCAAAAATTCCATCATGCATGTCTTCCATAATTTCTGTTGCTTCCTTCTTATCCATACAACGAAGCATAGTTGAATCATGATTGCGCTTATACAAAATGCCATTACTCAAAAAGAACTTAGCAGAAAACCTCCTCAGAAACTTCCTATCTTTGACAGATGCCCCTTCAGGGAACTCCTGAGCTTCAAGATATCTTTTCACTTCATAGTACCAAGGCTTTTCCTCTGCCTCTTCAGTGTCAATCTCATTGCAGTATGTAGGCTTCTCAAATCTATCAATAGTAATCTTGGGAGCTTCATCATCCCAGCTAATCTCAAACATGGATGCCATGGTGGCTAATGCATCTGCCAATTGATTCTCTCTTCGTGGAATATGTCCAAAGGTAATCTCTTTGAAATGTGGGATCAAAGATAACACATGCTCTCTGTAAGGGATGAGGTTATCATGCTTGGTATCCCAATCTCCTTTGATCTGACTTACTACCAGGGCTGAATCTCCATACACATCAAGGAGATAAATCTTCATATCAATAGCAGCTTTAATACCCAGGATACATGCCTCATACTCAGCCATGTTATTGGTACAATAGAAACAAAGTCTGGCAGTAATCGGGGTATGACAACCTTCAGGGGAACTGATTACAACACCAACACCATTACCAAGTGCATTAGATGCTCCATCAAAAACCATAGTCCATCGGGATCCTTGTTCAGGTCCGTCATATTGTCCAGGTTCTTTGGTATTAATCATAATTTCTTCATCCGGGAACTCAAAACTCATTGACTGGTAATCATCCACTGCTTGATGGGCCAAATGATCAGCTACAACACTTCCTTTAATGGCCTTCTGAGTGGTATACTGTATGTCATATTATGTCAAGATCATTTTCCATCTTGCAATTCTTCCGGAGAGAGCAGGTTTCTCAAATATGTACTTGATTGGATCCATCTTCGAAATCAATAAGGTAGTATGAGTCAACATATAATGTCTTAGTCGGCGAGCAGCCCATGCCAAAGTGTAACAAGTTTTCTCGAGCAGTGAGTATCTTATTTCACAGTCGGTAAAATTTTTGCTAAGGTAGTATATTGCCTGCTCTTTTCGACCAGACTCGTCATGTTGCCCCAACACACACCCCATTGAGCTGTCTAACACTGTTAAGTACATGATCAAGGGTCTTCCATCAACTGGTGGCATCAAAATTGGAGGTTCTAGCAGATATTTCTTGATTTCATCAAAGGCAGTCTGACACTCATCATTCCACTCCATTACCTGATCTTTCTTCAACAACTTGAAGATTGGCTCACATGTAGCTGTTAATTGGGAAATAAATCTTGCAATGTAATTCAATCGTCCCAAGAAACCTCTAACTTCTTTCTCAGTACGGGGAGCTGGCATCTCTCGTATAGCTTTCACTTTTGCAGGATCCACTTCAATACCTTTTCCACTGACAATGAAACCCAGGAGTTTACCAGATCTAACTCCAAAAGTACACTTGTTTGGGTTCAATCTCAACTTGTATTTCTTCAACCTTTCAAACAACTTGTGCAGATGATCAAGGTGTTGCTCTTCATTCTGGGACTTGGCTATCATATCATCCACATATACCTCTATCTCATGATGTATCATATCATGAAACAAAGCCACCATAGCACGCTGATATGTTGCTCCTGCATTCTTCAAACCAAATGGCATCACCTTATAGCAAAAGGTGCCCCACTGTGTAACAAATGTTGTCTTCTCCATATCTTCAGGTGCCATCTTGATCTGATTGTAACCAGAAAAACCATCCATAAAAGAGAATACCTTATGCTGAGCAATGTTGTCTACCAGAACATCAATATGAGGAAGTCGAAAGTCATCTTTGGGACTGGCCTTGTTCAAATCCCTGTAGTCTACACACATACGTACCTTACCATCTTTCTTAGGTACCGGCACCACGTTTGCAACCCACTGAGGATAAGAAGTCACAGCTAAGAACCCTGCATCAAACTGTTTCATTACCTCTGCCTTAATCTTCTCTGACATTTCAGGACGCATGCGACGAACCTTCTGCTTCTTTGGACGACAATCTTCTTTTACGGGTAAACGGTGAACCACAATGTCTGTATCCAACCCTGGCATATCTTCGTAGGACCAAGCAAAGATCTCCACATAGTCACATAGCATCTGAATCAAACTGCTCTTGACACTATCCTCTAATTCAGCCCCTATCTTGACCTCTTTCCTGTTTTCTTCAGTTCCCAGATTCACAACTTCGACTGGCTCTTCATGTGGTTGTATAGCTTTCTCTTCTTGTTGTAACAACCTAGCAAGCTCTACAGGTACTTCACAATCGTCCTCATTTCCGTCTTTAGCTTGATAGATCGGATTCTCGAAATTATAATTGGCAATAGTAGAACTGTTATCAACAGGATCCAGAGTGGATAAGGATCTGCATTTTAGTGATGTGGGTGTGTGTAAGAACACATAGCTGATAAAATAAAATAAAAGAAAAGAAAGACAAGGAACACAATATTTACGAAAACGAAACGTCCACTGATTTTTATTGAATGAAGTATGCAAATGAAATGACATCCCGTAACAAGCACACCATTGTGCCCCGGGTAAGGCACAAGGCTTAAGAGTTCAAGAAATTACAAACTTAAAAAAAAGCAACAACACAGTAATAGTATTTACTCCTGACTAAAGGAGATAGGAATAACATCTTCAGCTTTCCAATTATTGAGCCCAGCACCCACAGTAGGAAAAATCCAAGCATCCAAGTTGTAGTCTTCATCATAGTCACCCACAACATTGATCTGGTCTTTCATAATCCCCTGATTGGTGATACGAACAGCACGAGCACGACGAACAACCTTCTGGGACTCTGCAGTGAAACCCAAACCAAATTTGTCAGACTTGTATGGAATATCAGGAAGCTGACCCCAAATAGTACAACCACCTTCATCCACCACAGCTCTAGCATCTTTAAGGGAGGCCATTGTAGGAGGTACTCTGGTGACCACAGGAACTTTCTTGACAACAGGAGGAGCTTCATAATCATTAACAATCCAAGGAACCACTTCAAATGTCTGACACGGAGTTTCAACGTATTCACCTTCCACTTCAAGATATTTAAAGGTGTTCACATGACTAATCATATACCCTTCCTCTCCGTAGACAGTAACAACCTTTCCTTCTACTGGATATCTCAGTTTCTGATGCAATGTAGAGGTTACAGCACCTGCCCCATGGATCCATGGACGCCCAAGCAAACAAGAATACGACGGGCAAATATCCATTACATAAAAGGTAATATTGAAAACCTGAGAACCAACTTTGATTGGGAGATCAATTTCTCCATGCACCACTCTTCTCGAACCATCAAAAGCCTTCACCACTATATTACTGGGCTTCAGCACAGCATCTTCAGGACTCAGCTTATTCAGAACTTCTTTGGGCAACACATTCAGAGAGGAACCATTGTCTATCAATACATGTGACAGGGTAGTGCCCCTGCATTCAATTGAAATATGTAGAGCCCTGTTATGATCCCTCTTGGCAGGAGTCAAATCAGCATCGGAGAAACCTAACCCATTATCATAGGTCAAGTGTGCAACACAATTTTCAAACTGGTCAACAGAAATTTCATTTGGTACATGAGCAGTCTTCAGAAATTTAATCAAGGCCTTGGCATGAGCCTCAGAACACAACAATAAGGACATCATAGAAATCTTGGAGGGAGTATGCCCCAATTGATCAACAATGTCATAATCACTCTTGCGAATGATTTTCAATACTTCTTCCATCTGCTTAGAGAGATCATCAGCAGCTGGCACATCAGTGGGTATAGGTTCAATAACAGGACCTTTGCCCCGAGCATCAGTGGTGGAGGTAGAAGCTGGAGTAACTGCATTCTTGGAGGTAATTGGAGGAGAGAAAACTCTTCCACTTCGTGTGATCTTACTAGATCCAGCAATATTATCAACATCAACATGCATCTCAGCTAAGGGTTCCTGCTTAACACCATGGATATAAACATCAGACCCATAATGCCAAGGCACAGCTTTATCAGAAGTATACGGAATAGGACCAGGAGTGGTAATGATCATAGGAGCTACTCTAGCTTCAGCAACAATCTTCACAGGGCCTTCAGCAGTAATCTTAATTGGACCCTTATGAGTGATTTTGACAGGTCCCTTGGAAGTAATCCTTACCGGTACTTTATCAACCATATCCACCTCTTCAATATTCTTACCTTTAGTAATATGATCCACCATACTCTCCACAGAAGGTGGTGTCCTCTCAAACACTATGGTGTAATTATTCATGAGGCGTTGAATTCCGTCTTTCAACCTCCAGCAACTATCTGGCCTATAGGCACAATAGACACAATCCTCACGACAACCTTGAAAGAACCCAGCTTGTACTAATTTCTTCTTGATAACAGACAATGGTGTAGTCAACTCTGCAACTGAAGAAATATGTGAATCTTCATCAATGGCATTGACAGTCTTCTCATGATTTGGCATGGGAGCAGTAATCGCATTTGGAGTACCCGGAGGGTCAAACTCAATCTATCCAGCCTCAATCATATCTTGAATTTTGTTCTTCAATACCCAGCAACTATTGGTATCATGTCCCTGACAATTCGAATGATATGCACATCGTGCATTGGGATTGTACCTGGGAGAGGTAACATTAGGATTCTGAGGAGCATCTTTCAGAGTGATAAGTTCAGCCTTCAACAAGTGTTGCAAGGCTTGGGCCATTGACATGTTGATCTTAGTGAACTGCCTTCTAGCCCTCTGTTGATTTCCTTGTGGCTGCTCTGTTGTTGCAGTAGTTGGATTGGAAATATGCACTGCACTCACAGACTGATGCCTCCTACTACGATCAGGTTGACCATAAACAGCATTTGACTCTTTCTTTCCACTGGGAGGCTTCTTTGCAGCACCTGATGAAGAAGCACCCACTTGAATCTTGCCACTCTTTATACCACTTTCTACGCGTTCTCCTGTCATTATCAACTCAATGAAGCCAGATGATGAGCTTCCAATGAGATGACTGTAAAATGGGCCATTCAACGTACACATGAACATATCAACCAACTCCCTGTCAGTTAGAGGTGGTTTCACTCTTCCAGCCAAATCTCTCCACTTCTGAGCATACTCCTTGAAGCTCTCTTTAGGAACCATAGACATGCTCTGAAGCTGCATGCGAGTAGGGGCTAAATCAGCATTGTATTGATACTGCTTATAGAAGGCTTCAGCAAGATCATTCCAATCACGGATGTTGACACTCTCCAACTGATAGTACCATTCCAATTGAGCTCCATATAAGCTCTCTTGGAAGAAATGGATCCACAACTTCTTATCAGCAGTATGGGGTTGGATTCTCCGGACGTAAGACCTCAGATGCAGCTTGGGACAAGAGACACCATCATAAACAACAAAAGTAGGAACCTTGAAACCAATGGGTATGACTACCCCAGATATCAGACTCAGGTCTTCAAAATCCAGCCCAGAAGACTTTTGCAATTCCATAGCATCCATTCTATCCACCAGCATCTTGAACTTATCCTCATTAGGCTCATGATAGTAGTTAGCTTCAGAATCAGAGTCCCCCATAGTGTTGTGGAGACTGCCTCCCTCTTTCTCAGACTCCTCATATTCATAATCTTCAACTGGTTCCTTGGTCTTGACAGGACCTCTGAACCTTCTTCCCATGTTGATCAGGCCACCTGACCTTCTAGCCTTCTTAGTCTTCTTGGCCAGCAGTGTCTTCAATTCATCCTGCCCTTTGGACAAGTTTAGGATCAGCTCTTGGAACTGTGCATTTTGTGCCTGGAGATCTTTAACTGTTTGCTCAAGAGCCATTGCTGAAATAAACAACGAGAAGATAAGAAACCTGTGCACAATAAACCTGTGATGCAATAATATGATATGTGAATGTATATGCAATGTTTTCAAGGACCGCAGGATTTAAATTTGCTTAAACAAACAAGAAGGTAAACTTTTATTAGTAATAAATTTGTTTTGCCTCTTGGGCTTACAAAATGAAATGAAATAAATACAAGATATGGGGTTTTAAGTCTCCCATGGACGCTTCCTCTTTGTGTTTAGGTATGAGTTAAGATTCCGTTCCTTGTGAAGTTGCTTTATTAATTCCAGGATTCTTTCTTGGCTTGATTTGTAATGAGCCTCGAAGGTATCTCTTTGCTCCTTCAACTGGATCCAGGATCTCTGTAAATCTTCCATGTCAGTAGGCATGTCTGGGTGAAGGATGGTATAAGGAGTATCTCCTTCAGCAACAGGTTCCATGGTAACTGGCAGGATAGCAGGGTATGGCATCATGAGAGTCTGAGCACGAGATCGCACCCATCTGAGATAAGCTTCCATAGGAATAGTGTACTTAGGCTCCAGAGTCTTGCTGTCAACCTTGTTCACTTTTCCCCATGCTCGTATGAATCTCTAACGGTAACCTTGAAGATCATTGTCATAGTCAAACACAATACCTTGAATCAACATGTCATGAGGACCATCACTCCGAGCGTAACCAAACTGTCGTAAAGCTAAAGAAGGGTTGTAGGTAATGCCTCCTCTTATGCCTAGAAGTGGCACATTAGGAAACTCCCCACAACGGTCAATGATAGTGACATTCTCCATAGATCTGGAGCACCAATGGATATCTGAATGAGAGAGTGACATAATTCTTTTAGACCACCTGAACCCTTGTTCATTCTTCATTACTGATCGAGGAAGGTGAGAAATAAACCACCTAGATAGCAAAGGTATGCAACACATCAAAGTTTCTCTTGCCCTTGTAGTACGAGTATGAAGAGAATGCAGGATGTCTCCAAGTAAAGTAGGTACTGGATTGTGACTCAGGAATATGTTGATGGCATGAACGTCTATGAACTGATCAGGATTGGGGGACAACACTAAGCCATAAATCAATAAGGCTAAGATCTCCTCAAAAGCATCATAGCTCATATCCTTCAAGAACACTTGAGCTTTATCCATTAATACCTTGGCAAGAATACCCTTAACTCCGCTTCTCGTTTCTAGAACAATGTCAGACTTCTTCAGATGTAGAGCTGCAGCAATAACCTCAGGTTTAGGTTCCTTTTCCAAACCTGTGAATGGTTTCTGATCAAGTACAAGTATACCCAGAAGTTTAGAGAATTCTTCCATTGTAGGAACCAACTGATAGTCAGGAAATGTGAAGCAATGGTGCTTAGGATCAAAGAACTGAAACAAAACACTCATCATGTCTTCATTGAATCCTGAGGTGACTAGATCCAATAGGTGACCATGTCTCTTGATAAACTGGGAGTGTTCAGACACTTGAGAAACCAACTCTTTAAGCTTAGCAGGTATCCCTACAAAGTTGATCCTGATAGTGTTTCTACGTGCAGAAGCCATGACCTGCAACAAAGAACAAAAATAAATCCTTTGGTCCTTGAAATGGTTAGTGAAAATGCTATGCTTATGATGCATGATGATGCTATGATGTTATGTTCAATCACAAACATGTGGCACACACAAACAAGTCACACAATAGCCCTAGGTTTGAAGGCCTGCATGAGGTTTAAGGTAAGTACCCTCCCCTGAAGTTAGTTGGTTCATCCTGTCCTACAAAAGTAACCAGGTTCTAAGGGATCTCAATATCATTGATCCTTCACAAGGGTGGTTGTTCAGTAGGCAACTTACTTGCCAACCAAAACCCTCCAAGTTTAGAATCTCAATGAGCGTAGCATCGAGTATCAACCAACTTCAGTCTGCCCCAAAGCCGGTTATCTCACTACTTTTCTAAAGGCCAAGATGGGATAACTAGGGTTCTAAAAGTTAGTTAGTGCATTGACAACATATGGCAGCCTCATATTATCCTCAACTTGACTTAAGGAACATAAGCACCAACCAAGAAGTCACACTAACTATGGCCACCAGATCAACCTTATCGGTATACGCCGTACAGTTTCCTTGGTCTATTGCCATTTACCTAAGGTACACTAGATCCGGGTTAGGATCTTTCACACATAAGAGCACCCAACAGATAAGTATAAAGCAAACAAGGCAAACAATTTAAAGTGATCTAATTCCTAAGGGTACCCCTCTTTAATAAATCCCCAGCAGAGTCGCCAGTTCTGTAACACGGTGGGAGAACTGACTTTAGTTATGTTGCGGATAGCAAGAGTCGCCACCGACTTTTATTTTATCCAAAGGAAAGGCATAAAAGAACAGGAAAGACCTTTTAAAAGATTTTTGGGTCCGGGGGGTAGGTTATGTAAAGGGAAGGTGTTAGCACCCTTTACATCCATGGTTATCCATGGGCTCTTAGTTACTTAGCTCACTTTAAATGTTTTTGAAATGTGAAGTGTGTGAATAGAAATTTTCTTAAGTGTTTTATAATGATCCATGTACGGATGCGTATAAAACCTTTGTTTTGAAAATTTGTTTGAAAATGTATGAAGTGTTTGAAATGTTTTAAAGAGTGAGCAAGTATCTAAGAGGAACCTACCCTAAGTCTTTTCTGTTCTTGAATCCTTTAAATGGTAAGACTATCCCTATTATTAAGGAATAGGTAGTCATTACCTTGGATGTGAGGGACAAGTGAAGGGTCATCTGTTATTTAGGCAACTGTGGGGTGTATAAGCAATTCGAAGGGACTTATCATCTTTATTCGAAAGGGACAAGATCATTATGAAGGCAACATTCGAAGGGACTTGATCTTTTTATCTGTTTAAAGGGACTAGATGATGTGAAATGAGGGACTTTGCTTTATACACCCTACTTGACCTTTTGTAATAGGCAACATGAGAGGTATCCTTAAGGAAGTGAGATGGCGATCAAAGATCGACTTACGTGTGTGAATGTACAATTTTAAATATTTTATCTTTTAAATTAGTGATCTAAATTCAATTTTAAGATACAACCATGTTTACACTCCCTATTTTACTAACCATAGCATTTAAAAAAAAAATATTACTATTAAAATTTTACATAAAGGAAACAATTACATAATAATAATAATTAAAGCAAATTAAATAAATAAGCAAAAATAAAAAATAATAATAATATAATTGGGTTAGTAAAAATAATAATAATAAATCACAATATATAAATGGGGTTAGTAATAAAATAAATATCATATGAAAATAAATAGCATTAATAATAAAATAAATAAGAATATTAGCATAATTCAATTTTTTATAAACAATTATTATTTTAAGATTAAGAAAATATAAACAATTATATACTAATTATCATAAAATTTTAAATTATTTACAAATTATAAAAAATAGGTTAATTATAAACATATTATGATAATAAATTAAATTAGCAAATTTGAATTATTTTTAAGCATATATATTAAAAATTATTTACATACAAGAATTAAATTATAAACAAATTATAAAATATATACATAATTAAAGTTTATAAATAATAAATTAAAAGTTATAATAGAATTAAATTTTAGGTAAAAGTAAATTAGGGTTTGTGAAAATTAGGTTTTAAAAATATTTAGGGTTTATATATATATTTTTAGAATAACAAAATAACTATATATAATTTTACAATATTAATAATTTACAAAAATAAATAATTTTTCTTATAAGATTAAAATTAAAAAGAATGAATTCTAAAATAACATAAACATCCTATTTATTTTATTATTTGAATTTGTTTAAATAGAAAATTAATTAAATAACAAAAATCAGAAAAAGAATGAAAAAACCAAAACCTGCTTGGGCTGGGATTTGAACCCAGTCCCTAAGCTTGCAACACTCAAGACTAGCACCCCAGCCACTGGGCCATGCGCGCGCATGTGATAGAGAGTAGGCACCATCAGGTTTTGTAGTTTATCCTGAAAAATCATGAAAAAAACAATCAAAACAAATAACACAAAAGGCCTGGGGGGATTCGAACCCAGGACCTTTACACAATACACAAACACACTTACCATTCCAGCCAGGAGGGCGCATCTGATGTACCATTCACAACATTACATAATATATTAAGTTTGATAATTAAATGAAATTTTAAATAAAAAGAACTTGACCAAGGGATCGAACCCTGGCCCTCTACCATCACACACCAACGTCAAAACCAACTGAGCCACACGCTCAATGTGATATACAATCAGAAACACAACATTATATTTTAAGTAACTTTTTTGAATTAATTTTCGCGCCAGATGGTCTTCATCTTCAACCTTGGTACCTGCGAAAACACCTGCAAAATCCCTTACGAATTTTCCTACGAATTTTTCAAAACAGAAACCTACGAAATTGGAATACTATCAAAACAGTGAAATTTTCCAAAATTGGTTGGTGCGTTATGATCCCCAGAGTTCACATGATCATTCTACGTCCTTAGAATTTATTTATTTTAGGTTTAGTGTAAAACCCTAATTGCTTGGCCGAAACCCTAGCCATGGCAACTTCTCAAACCTGTAGTGAAACTCCAATCAAACCATCCAGAATCAATCAACAACTTAATACAAACATGAAACAATGATCAAAACTTATTTATAATACACAAATATTAGAAAACGAAAAAATCATTAAGCTATGCAAAGTTTGATTCGGGTTATGCCATTCATGAGGTTTTGGATGCATATGAGTATTGATACATGATCAGTGAAGTCCAAGGATCATTCTTATGTCCTTAAAATACCTTAACAAGCCTTGTAAAGAAGAAACCGAATTGAAGTTTTTGGTGATTTTTTTGATGTATGAACTTACTCTTTGAGGCAGGGAATTCGTCCTTTGCATTGGGTTATGTTGTATACTTATACTAGAATGAAATTAGGTCAAGAGATTGGACCATTGTGTGGATTGTTTTGATTTTTGAGATTGAAAAAGATTGGTGCTTAAATTTCAAATATTCTTGAATAAGACCTTTCTATTTCAAGCCAATCTTCATCAATGTTGAATCAATTTCATCCAAATTATAATAATGACCTTCTAGAACAAAAAAAATATTTTAAATCTTCACATTTGATATTTTATTTAAATTTAATATGATTTTTAATATAAAAAATCATAATAAATAAATTAAATAAAATAAAATTATGAAAATATCAAATAATTTTCGTGCATGATGTCATGGATCACTTTGGGTCACCAAAAGTTCAGCCCATTTAGAAAAATTTGGTTCTAAGACCCTATTTCCTTCATAAACCACCCAAATATTTCCCAACTTTGAAAGGGCATACATCCTTCAATTTTAATGCTATGAGGGTGCTCTTGGACATTTTGGAAAGCTTAGAGAGTCCTATAACCAGCCCCATTGGTTTCATGTCCATATCATTTACCATTCTCAAGTTATGCCCTTTTGAAGTTGTTGACTTTTTGTTGACTTTCAAAAGGACCTATAATGTCTTAGCTCATACCTTCCAAATTAAGCATTTTTGGGCTTGGCTTGTGAGACACAAAGTTGTAGAGAATTCAATTTCCTTCAAAATGAGATTTGGATGGGAAAAATTTGATGAAGCATATGAAAGTTATGGCTGGTCAAAGTTCAGTTGACTTTTCCTGAGGAAACCCTAATTTAGAAACCTCTGATTCTTGATGATCTGAAATATCCTTGATGAATCATGATCAACCCTTGATCAAATGATGAATTTTACTTCATATACTTGATGTTGGCAAAAAATCATGAAGTTTGACTTTGGTTTGACCACAGTTGACCTCAGTTTGACTTTTTAACTACTTTGACTGATTTTGACTTATCTGATCATCTGACTGAGCAAACCTTTGAGAAAAGTCTTGAAACTTGTTTTGGGGATTCTTAGACACATATAAGATGTTATGAAGCTCACTTGAAGTCTTGGAAGTCCATTTAGCCTGATTAAAGTCAAAACCCTAGTTTTGGATGCACTGCTTAGGAGAATGCCTTGCCTGAGGGATTTGTCAAATCTTCTGACCCATGATGAACTTTGTGAACCTTGTGAACCTTATAAGATGTCTTGTGAACCTTGTGAACCTCATAAAGTGTCTTGTAGACTTCATGAACCTCATGGAAGGTCTTGTGAACCTTGTGAACCTCATAAAGTGTCTTGTAAACTTCATGAACCTCATGAAAGGTCTTGTGAACCTTGTGAACCTTATAAGCACACAAAGTCTTGTATTATGAGGGCAAATTTTGGGGTGCAACATGCACCAACGCCACGACCATTCATATTAACAGCCCCATCAAACATTATAGTCCATTCTTCTTCCGGGTCAGGCCCTTCAGTGTGAATAGGCTCTTCATGATCTCTTGCTTTTATGAACATGATGTCTTCATCAGGGAAGTCAAATCTCATAGGCTGGTAATCATCAATGGGTTGCTCAGCAAGATAATCAGACAATACACTACCCTTGATGGCTTTCTGAGACGTGTACTGAATATCATACTCTGTGAGGATCATTTGCCATCTTGCAACCCGTCCGGTAAGTGCTGGCTTCTCAAAAATGTACTTAACTGGGTCCATCTTTGAGATCAATAAGGTAGCGTGGGTCAACATATATTGTCTTAGTCGGCGAGCAGCCCACGCTAAAGCACAACAAGTCTTCTCGAGCAGTGAATAACGTTGTTCACAGTCGGTAAACTTTTTGCTTAGGTAGTATATTGCATACTCTTTTCGACCAGACTCGTCATGCTGGCCCAGCACACACCCCATTGACTCTTCTAATACTGTCAAGTACATGATTAGAGGTCTTCCTTCAACTGGAGGCATAAGGATCGGAGGCTCTTGTAATTATTCCTTGATTTTGTCAAAAGCCCTTTGGCAATCTCCGTTCCACCTGACCGTTTGTTCTTTTCTTAACAGCTTGAACAAAGGTTCACAGGTTGCTGTAAGGTGAGATATGAACCTTGAAATGTAGTTCAATCTACCTAGAAACCCCCAAACTTCTTTTTCAGTCTTCGGTGCAGGCATTTCTTGAATGGCTTTGACTTTATCAGGGTCAACTTCAATCCCTTTTTCACTTACAATAAATCCCAGCAGCTTACCAGATCGCACCCCAAATGTGCATTTGTTGGGGTTCAACTTCAGCTGATACTTTCTCAAACGCTTGAACAGCTTTAACAGATTCACCAGGTGGTCTTCTTCTGTGAGGGACTTGGCAATCATGTCATCCACATAACATTCGATTTCTTTATGGATCATGTCGTGGAATAATGTTACCATAGCCCGTTGATAAGTGGCACCCGCATTCTTCAGTCCGAATGGCATCACCTTATAACAAAATGTGCCCCAGGGTGTGATGAAAGTTGTCTTCTCCATGTCCTTAGGTGACATCTTGATCTGATTGTATCCTGAAAATCCATCCATGAAGGAGAATACCAAGAACTGAGCCGTATTATCAACCAATATATCAATGTGAGGTAAAGGGAAGTCATCCTTCGGGCTAGCTCTGTTCAGGTCCCGGTAGTCCACACACATCCTCACCTTGCCGTCTTTCTTAGGCACTGGTACAATGTTAGAAACCCATGGTGGATAGCTAGTTACAGCAAGGAACCCGGCGTCCCAC
Organism: Lathyrus aphaca; assembly: GCA_963966055.1. Taxonomy (NCBI): domain Eukaryota; kingdom Viridiplantae; phylum Streptophyta; class Magnoliopsida; order Fabales; family Fabaceae; genus Lathyrus; species Lathyrus aphaca. The sequence continues at coordinate 432,208,034 of OZ014519.1, forward strand.
TGCTTTTGTACCTCTTCTTTAATCTTCATTGCCATATCAGGGCGAGTACGGCGCATCTTCTGTTTTACTGGTGGGCAGTCTTCTTTCAAAGGCAGTTTGTGCATAACAATATCGGTATCCAACCCTGGCATATCTTGATAAGACCAAGCAAAAACATCCACGTATTCCCGAAGCATGTCAATCAATTGCTCTTTTACTGAACCCTGTAGACAGGCCCCGATCTTAACTTCTTTCATATCTTCTTCCGTACCAAGATTAACCGTTTCAATCTTCTTCTGATGAGGAGTGATAACCTTCTCCTCTTGCCTTAACAACATGGCTAGCTCTTCAGGTAGGTCGTAATCTTCTTCAACCCCTTCATCAGCTTGATTGATTGGATTGTCAAAGTCATACGAAGTCGTAGCTGTGTTGTGGTCGGTGCAGTCTGAAAGGCACTTTCTGCAAGGGTTTAGATTGGTTTATTTTAGTGATCAGTTTTTATCTTATTTAGAAAAAAGTGAAAATGAAGTTATTTATTTTGAAAACATTGCCATTTTATTTTTGTACAAAAAGAAAAATGAAAAGACAGTGAGCGGAAAAAGAGACTTGTTTGCAAAAGATGTCCGATATTCATTGATTGATCTATTTGCACAAAATTACAAGATGGCCCGATTACAAAATGAGTCTTGACATCTTGGGCAAGATGCAAGACTTGATGCATGCTTAAAAATACAGGAAATAATAATTACTCTGCAGGAGTAACCCTTATAATTTCCTGGGAAGACCAGTTAAGGACTTGGCTCCCCGGGATCCTTGGACGTATCCAGCTCTCCAGGTTGCGGTCGCTTTCCTCCTCGTCTTCCAAGTTGTTTACAGCATCTGGGGTGAGCATCCCCCCGATGACAAAATTGGGCTCCTTTGCAGCCTTTGATTGATCTTGTTGAGTTGGTTTGTAACCCAACCCAAATCTGTCTTCCTTCTTTTCCACGGGCAGCAGCTTGCCCCAGCCTTGGGCAATACCCTCTTCAACAACCTTCCTGGCTTGTTGATAAGATGTCATGGAAGTTCCCAGTACAGCAGATGCTTCATTAATGTTTAGGGCCTCAAACCCCTGACTCATGGTTTCATGGATTTCTCCATCCATTTCTATGTACTTATACGTAGCCAGATGGCTAACAAAGATGTCTTCTTCCCCACAGATGGTGATGATCTGGCCTTCCCACTCGAATTTCAGCTTCTGGTGAAGGGTAGACGTAACAGCGCCAGCGACATGGATCCAGGGTCTAAATAGTTGTAGGCCGGCTGAATGTCCATCACATAGAAGGTAGTTTTAAAAGTCTGCGGGCCAATCATCACAGGCAGATCAATCTCTCCAAGCACTGATCTTTTAGAGCCATCAAATGCTCTCACCACCAAATTACTCGAACGCAGTGCCAAACCATCATACTCTAGCTTCACTAAGGCTTTCTTTGGTAGAACATTGAGTGACGACCCAGTGTCCACCAGTACATGAGATAAAACAACACCTTTGCATTCTAGGGTGATGTGTAAAGCCTTGTTGTGGTTACGTCCCTCAGTTGTTAAGTTAGCATTGGTAAAACCCAGTCCATGGCTGGTGTTGACATTTGCTACCACAGTTTATAGCTGATTAACGGTAATCTCCTCTGGCACGTATGCTGCGTGCAGGACTTTCAGTAATGCATTCCTGTGAGCTTCAGAACACATCAACAGTGATAATATGGAGATTTTTGAGGGAGTTTGGTGAAGCTGATCCACCACCTTGTAATCACTTCTCTTTATGATTCTCATAAACTCGTCTACATCTTGTTCAAAAGACGTCTTCTGAGTTTCTTTGATAGCTGGCTCTTCAAGCACCACACTCTTTCCTTTTGCTTTGGCAGCAGCTTCTGCTTCAGCATTAGGCCTTTGAGTTTGTGAGGCAAAAAGGCGTTCGCTTCTGGTGAAGCCTCCGCCTCCCCAAACATTATCAATTTGTGGAGAAGAGGTTGAAGAATCCAAAGTGATTTTCTCCCCGTTGCAGTAGAGATCAGAGCCATAATGCCAAGGTATGGCATTACTACTTTCATAAGGAACGAGTCCAGGCACCGTAATGGTGACTAGACTGACTGCTGCAAAGGAGGGTACTGAAACGGTGTGCGGATCGTAGTAAATTGTGACTGGTGACCTGGCAGGAGGTGCCACTGTTTGTTGCTGAAAGTTGTTATTTGGAGGAACATTTGATGGGTCATAGTAGATTGTAACTGCCGAGATATCTTCATTAATTTTTGTTGGCGTTGTAGAAGATTCTGCCGATGAAAAGGATGCTGATGTTGTAGAAGAAATGGTTGTTGAAATCTGACTTGTTAAAGTGATGGATGAAGCCATTGCTGATGATATCGATGAATCGGTAGGAATGATTGTTGCTGCCGTTGTAGAAGAATCAGGAATTGTTGTTAAAGGAATTGCTGGATTTGTAGGCACCGTTGTTGAGATCTGAAGGATTCCATCCCTAATAAGACCATCTATGCCACTTCTCAAATTTTCACACCCGTTGACTGCAATGTTGCAATACCCACAACCAAGCTCACACCCGGGGAACACTTGGCACTCCAGAAGCTGAGCTTTAATTTCGACCAAAGGTGTCCGAATTTGTGCAACACTGGTGATCAGGGTAGATGGTTTGTCTTCCCCAATGGCATTAATCCTTGGCCCGCCATGATTAGGCATAGGATTTTTGTTGATATTTGGAGGAGGTGCAAAGTTGAGGGCTTTAGAATCCACCAGATCTTGGACTTTCATTTGTAAGGCCCTGCATTTTTCTGTATTGTGGCCAGGTGCATTGAAGTGGAAAGCACACCTGGCGTTGACATCATAATTCCTTGGGAGATTGGAGGGATCTTGCGGTGCCAATGTCCTTAACTCAACCAAGTTGAGTTTCAGGAGTTGTGGCAACAAGGCAGCATAAGGCATATGGATAGGGTCAATCACCCTGTTTGCCTGTGATGGTCTTTGTTGAAAGGGTCGTTGTTGTTGATTGTTGTTGCTATTGTTGTAGGTTCTCTGTGGCGGATACTGAACTTGCTGCTGATAATGTGGTTGTTGTTGTTGCTGATATGCTAATTGCTGAGAATCGGAGCTGGAATGGTGACTGCTGCTACTGATCTGTGAACATACTAAGGTCTGCCCCTGCTGGCATGAATGGCATTTGTCTCACCGGTCCTTCGAGGTCCCACAAAAGGCTTCCTGGGATTACTGGACGAACTTGCACCATTATCAGAAATTTTGCCCATTTTTAATAGACTTTCAATTCTTTCTCCAGCTATAACTACGTCAACAAAACTGGTGGAAGAAAAGGCAGCCAGTCTATCAATATATGTTCCTTGCAAAGTATTCATGAACATGTCGGCCATTTCTCTTTCCGACATGGGTGGTTGGACAGCAGCAGCAAGCTGTCTCCACCTTTGGGCATATTCCCTGAAGCTTTCCCTGGAGGATTGAGACATTCCCATCAGAAGGGTCCTGTTAGGAGCCATGTCCAGATTGTATTGATATTGTCTGATGAAGGCTTCAGCTAAGTCCTTCCAGCATCTGATAGTAGCTCTGGTCAAGTGTGAATACCACTCTCTTGAAGCTCCAGTCAAGCTATCTTCAAAGTAAAACATCCACAGTTTTTCATCCATGGTATATGCTTTAAGTCTCCCCAGAAAAGACTGCAGGTGAGTTCGTGGACAGGAGGTTCCATTGTATTTCTCGAAGCACGGGGGTTTGAATTTGTGGGGAATTCTCACCCCATCCACTAACCCCATATCCATTACATCGAAGCCTAAGGAATTTTGAGACTCCAGAGATCTCAACTTCTCAGCAATTTCATCAAACCTCCTATCATAAACTTCATCTCCAGCTCCCATTACAGTAAACTGCTCCTCTTGAGGATCTTCTTGCAAGATCCTTCCTGCAGCAGTGTTGCCCTGTACATTTCTTGGGATGTGGACTTCCGGATCTAGATGAGGTCCAAATACTGGTGGGTTAACATGAGGCTGACCTCCCTCATTATTACTAGTTCCTCCAGTTCCAGGATGAGGCTCCTCGGGAGTTTTCCTTTCTACTAATTCCCTTAACCTTTCTTGGCTCTGGGCCAAACCAGTCATCACAGTCATAAATTGAGCCATTTGGTTCCTCATCTCCACTCTTTCATTAGCCATCTGGGTCCTGACCTCAGTCAGGTCTTGCTATACTTGATCCATTTGGATACCAGGAAGGTTGTTGCGAGTAGGGTACCGGTGCGCACGGTTGACAGGGAACACTCTTCTACGAGCAATATTTCCTGAACCACAACAGAGTTAGAAACAAACAAACTAATAACAAAAACCTACAAAATAAAACAAAAGTTAGTATGTAATGCAGTATGCTTATTTGTTTTCCAAGGTATCCGGCTTGGTTCTTGGTTTTGACCTTTCCAGACCTCGAGGAAGATGCTTTGATGTTGTTTGAGAAAAGAAACCCCAAAATGGAAACAAACTAAAATATATTACAAATACTGAACAATACATAGTTTGTTTTTTACAACACATGCCCCTGAAGGGTCAAGATACAACACAAAATGAAAAGTATATCAAATGAAAACAACAACAATCAAAAAGTCAGACATCAAGTCCAAACTCATCCTCCTTAACCTCCTTCAGAAGTGCCTCAGTCACTGGACCAGCTGGATGCTCTATAATAGTCCTAATGAGGAGGTTCCTGGTGGCAATGGCAGTGGTCAGCTTCTTGTGCATGTCCTGATCCTTTGATCTCTTCAATCCAGCCCTAAGCTTCAACTCTGAAATCTCCTTCTGGGCTGCTAACAAAGCTTCTTGTTGCTTCTTTTCATTGGCCTCTAACTTCTCAATCCTGGCTTGAGTTCTCTTGTCTTCTTGTGTCCGGGCTTCAGTGATCCTGACCCACCTAGCCTGACTTTCTTGCAGATAGAGATCAGTCCTAGCCTTCTGAAGCTTGGCCTCTTTACAGGCATTCTTCAATATTTGTTCCCCAGCTCTTGCTTTTTTGATGTAGTCCTCTGTTTTCTCAATCTTGGTCAGATGCTCCACCCTAAGCTTCTCCAACCTCTCAATGTCCAGACGACCATCACTCCTTTCCCAAAGGGTCTTCTTCAGAGCTTGAGACAGATTCTCATTCCTTTCCTTCAGCTTCTCAAATTCTTCCAGGCTGACAGTTGCTGCTGGCTGTGCTGTGGATGGTCCAGGTATATCCTCAATGGTGAAGGGCATTCCAGTAATCTGAGCTCTAGCATGAGACCAATCACAGTACTGAGCTGAAGCAACATTATTGCACCTTCCAAGAATAGCCATCCTTTTTGTCTGGATGTTGTCCCAAGCCCAAGATGCTTGTCTGACAGCAGCTAGATTAGGCTTTATCTCACAATACAGGGTCTCAGCTAAATCTTGCATTTTAGGAGGGTGAACCAAAGCATAGCCCAGTTGTCTCTTAAATAGCAAAGGATTGTAGTTGATGCAACCCTTTACTCCTATTAGAGGCACATTTGGGTACTGCCCACAGCTAGTGATGATGTCCTTGCCTTTGGTGCTCTGGGTGCACCACCTGATGTCATCTGAAGTCAAAGCAATAAGTCTCTTAGCCCAATTCTTCTGTTGCTGAGGATTCAGGAAGGCATCTATCTTAGGTAGGTGTTTGAGCAGCCAGGTGTGAAACAAAGGAGCACAACATCTCACCAACTTCCCCCTTTGTTTCTCATTCCTCTGATGAATGGAGTAATAGAAATCTCCCAGCAATGTGGGTACGGGGTTCCTCAGAAGGAAAAGATGAATGGCATTTTTGCTGATAAATTTGGGCTCATCTGCAAATAGTATGACCCCATATATGCTGAGAGCTAGCAATGCACAAACTGCCCTCCATTCTCCCAAAGAGGCCTTCAGGATGGCCTGGGAAATCAAGAAGTCTAAGTGTAAACCAGGGATCCCAGCTTTTGTTGTCATATTCTGCTCAATCAAAGTAGGCTCTAGGTACAGTGCTTTTGCCACTTCTCCATTACTGGGAGAAGTCATCTCTGGGTTGAAGGGGATCCCACCCCTAACAGGTACTCCAATCAATGATGAAAATTCCTCCAACAGAGGTCCTAGCTGGAAGTCTGAAAATGTGAAACATCTCAAAGGAGGGTCATAAAATTGTAAGCATGTGTGGATCATGCTCCTCTGAGAAGGGTCCAGGTCCATAACCATATCCAGGATACCTCCATAATGCTCTCTGAACAAAGGGATGTGGTCAGGGGTGATAAGTGACTGGACCTGCCTGATACCAGTCAACACAGGCTCAAAGAAATGGTATGATATGTTGCTCTTCCTGGGAGCCATGACTGCTGATGAAGAGCTGAAGACAAGTGCTGATGAAGATCAAGACTGGTACTGGAGATGGGCCACTGATAGGCTGATGATGGTGATGATGAAGGTGACTGAAGCAAACAACTGAAAAGAATAGCTGAAGCAGATAGCTGATGAAGCAGAGGTCTATGCAGATGAAGGGGTCAAAACCAAGCCAGTCATAATGTGGATACCCTGAAAGACAAATAAACAAATGTTAAATGATGCGATGATGATGTATGCAAATGGTATGCAAGGGTTTGTGATCAAGCTGGATCTGATCATCTGTCTTGATATAAAGTTCATGTATGTTCAAGAAGTCCAGACGGAGGTTCAGAAATCCGGTAACCAAGGTAGGGGACTCAAATAAAGAGTCACATGTCCAGGGTTAATCACAAGAACTGTCCAAAGTGAAGTACTCTTAAACCAAATAAGTGATAAGGTATGATGTGGCCAATGGTACCTGCAAACCTGTAAACAGCCCAACCCCCTCACAGGTGGTGTTCTAGAACAAGGATCCTCAGACTTGGATCAGTTATGAGAATTGTAAACACTTCTAACCCGGAGGTACAGTGTTTACAATAACCATAAAAGATCCTCCTCTAATTCACCTCAGTTTCTGAAGGTCAAAATAAAGGTCATCCAGACTTAGCAGGCTTCCCAGATAGCCCTAACACTATAGGAAATCTGTAGTATAGAGTTCTCAAGAAGAAACCCACATCTGAACCGTGTTTCATATTCCTGCACCAGATCGAAATGGAATGGGAAAGAACATGAACCACTCTAGCCTAGGTGTCACTCAGGTCCCAGGTATAGGACCTTATACTCTCAATGAAACCCCACCCACCAAGACAGAAGAACAGATTCAGCAATGATAATGACAGTATGAAATATGAAAAAACTGTAAAGAAAGCAATAAATAAGGCTGTACATAAAGCAATAAATAAAGCAACTATATAAACACAATTAGCACATAACACCCCAGTAAACACAAATCAAACAAGTGCTAGGAGGAACCCACAAAAAGAACCAGAAGCCCTGGTTACAATATAAGGGTCCCCAGCAGAGTCGCCAAGCTGTCGCTCCCACCAAATGAGGCTGAGTCAAATGGGGTACAGACGCGAACGGTCGGCGAAAGAGAAGAAATGAATAGAGTCGCCAGCTAGGCATATTTATCCCGAAGGAAAGGTAATGCTGCATAGACCTAGAAAGATATGGATAAGACGTTTGCGAACCAGAGAGACTGAGAAAGGGGGTTGGTTACAACCTGGGAAGGTATTAGCACCCAGATTGTCCGTCGTACTCGACGGGATCCACGCTTAAATGATTTGTGTTTTAAAGGGGTAATGTCTGTGCAATCTGTGTATTAAAGCTGGAAAAGAATGCAAGTGTCAGTGCTGGAAGAAAGTGAAGTGAAATAAAAGAAGTGTCAGTGTAAAAACAGGAGTATGAAGCTCAAGACTTTGAGGCTTAAAGAATGATGCTGGAATGAGGGGGAATATACAGAGACTTTTGTTCGATAACTGTTAAGTTATGCCTACGTATCCTCTCGTGCAATGAGGAAGTTAGAACACCGTAGTTTGACCCAAAGAGACTGAAAGATGAGTTGACTTATGAACTGCTTACTTGTCTATGCTCAAGTGTATGACCTTTCTGGCTCAGGTGCAAACTGTCTTGCATTAGACGGAAGAAGCAAGTTCTCGTTTGTGAGTGAAGATGATGAGAAAAGAATCCCGGAGGAGACGATTATTGTTTGTTTTTTGGGCTTTCAATCTTTTATTGCTTTTTGGAGTTTGTCATAAGAAAATGAGCTTAAGCCTAAACCAAGGGTTAGTAAACTCATCACATCCTCCCTCTGATTAGGGGTAATGAGAAAACCTTAAGTATGAAGTAAGCACCTCACACTTAATCACCATGATGTAGGATTAAGATCATTAACCTACTTGTGATTATTTAGATGTTTTTGTTGTTTTTGTTTAGTGTTAAGTAATGAGTTTAAGCCATAGTCAAGGATTTAACAGACTCATTACACCATCCTAATAGAAGGATGATAGATGAGAATATTTAAGTTGAGGAAGGCTCCTCAACTTAATCCATGATTAGGGATTAACCTCATGACAAAACAAAACCTTTATTAAATGGATTTTAGTTAATGATAAGATGAAGAAGTGATTTTTATGGTTTGTAAGACAACTTGAGGGAGACTTGTCCATTAACACTAGGGTTAGTCCTTCTTAACCAGTTAAGGAAGAATTAGAACCCTAATGCAAGGCCCAAGTTACAAGTTTTGATGTCTTAGTGATTATTAGGTGAATTGATTAAAGTATTTAAACAACATTAAGGGTTTAACACTTAGGATTAAAGTTATACACTCCATCCTAATAGAAGGATGCAGGCATAAGCTTAATCACAAAGCCTTAAAGCCTTTAGGGTTTAGTCTTGGATTATGAGGTGAGAAGAGAAGACTCAAAGAGACTCAAAGGAAAAAGTCTAAGGGGGACTAAACAATCCTATAATGTTATCATGCTTGGAAGTCCTAGGGTTTTTGAGGCTTAAGAGAGAAAGAAATCTTCAAAGAGCCACCAGGGAGAGAAGCAGATGAAAGGAGGAAGGAGCAGAGAGAAGCAAGACCACTTGCTTCACTTAAGAAGGCAAGTTGCCTGAAGAAAGAAGGTAAGAGATGAACATGAATGAGAAAGCTCCCTCTAAGACAAAGATAAAATGCAGAAAAGATGCAAGAGAGATGAGAAGAGATTGTGAGAAGTGAAGGCAAATTCACTTCTCAAAACAACTTACCACCTGAAATGTTAGCAAAAGGAATGAAATGCAATGCAAATGAGATGAAATGTCATGATGCAAACCAAAGTCAGAAGCATAAACATGATGTTAATGATGCTAAGAGATGATGCAAACACATGGCAAGAGATGAGAGTGATCAAACAAACATAAGAATGCAAATGAAACATGCCTTGAACCATAAAGATTCATGAATGTTTATGAAATGAAATGAACATATAACATGGAAAAGGAATGATGCAATGATCAATCATGGTTCTAATATGTCCTAAGATGTCTTATGAATCATGTGGATGCACAAAATGTCATGGTAAGTTCTTAAATGCAAGCAAATGAGGGATGGATGCAAAGGAAGGCACAAATTAGGGTTTACATACAACATACAATGCAAAAATTCAAAACCAGAAGCAAATGATGTGATAAAAAATTGAAAATGGGATCAAAGGAACCCTAAACCTACACAAGTTCACTGCCCAAAGGAGGGGACCTAACTCTTAACCTAGTGCAAGTTATGAATTTCTCAAGTTGGCTAGGGTTTTAAGGTGCCTCACAAAGAAAAATACAAAACAAATTGAAAATGCAAGATAAGTTCAAACCAATTTTATCCTATAAACTACATGATATGAAGGATGCAATGCAAGAAGAACCATTATCAAACTCTCAAGGGTTAGGCAGAATGGATTTTTCAAAGTTTGAACCAAAATATTGCCCTTAAATGAATTTAATTCCAATGAAAATTGTTAAAATGCATCAAGAACCAAAAAGAAATTTGTTTTGAGAGTTTGATAATGTTTCTAAATGTTTTAAAATGCAATGTGAATTTTTTTTGTGATTTTTAAATACCTAAATGTATTTTTAACTAATTAATTTTCATTAACTAATTAAAAATAAAAATTTAAATAATTTAAAAATAATTTTTAATGCAAAAAATAAAAATGAAAATATTTTTGGGTTCTAAAAAATTATAAAATGTTTGACAAAAATTTTCAGAATTTTTAAATGTGATTTGCTATTTTAAATAATTCGTGGAAGTTAATTATAAAACAAATGAAATAAAATGAATTTAAAAAGAAAGAAAGAGAAAGTCAAACAGATCAAAGGCTGTGGTTCAAACTTAGGGACGCGGGAATTGACCTGGCGCGCAAACGAACGGCCAGAATTCAAACTTGCCTAATTATGTCATTAGCCCTAATCCTGAGCCCTAATCACTTTCAGATGACCGGAACAGTGTTCCGGTCATCTTCTCCGGCCAACCATTTTCCCAATCTCACTCAAAACGCATCAAAACTTCACTAAACTCTCCAGAATCAATCTATGAACATCATTAAACATAAACCCTACAACAAAAATCCTTTATTTTTCATGAATCAAGAGAAACAAACAAAATCGTTTTTACGGGCAAACTTTCAGACAGTCAATACATGCTTGTTTCTTGACCATTTTCAAAACCAAACACATCCAGATGATCAGTGCAACTCATAGAATCATTTTATAACAAGAAATTAAAGTTCTGGAAAAAATGTTCTTGAGCTCACCTGAACTGGAGCTTTCGAAACAGGGACTTTCTGGTTGCTTCTTTGGTCCAAACAAGCTCCAATGATCCTCCCCAGAAGTTTGTGATGCTTAGCTGGAGTTTATATGGTCTCTAGAGGAAGTTTGCAGAAGCTCAGGTCAATGGAGGAGGGAAATCGTGTTTTTGATGTGGGAGGTTTCAGGCCAAAACAATGGTTGGGAAATGATTAGAGGATCATGGTGAGTGATTTTGTAAAGTTTGTTTTGATGTTTGAAGCCTGTGTACTGAGTTTCGAAACAAAATGCATAAGAGGTGAGTTTTGGGAACTATGACTTATGAGAGGCTTCAGCTTCCAAGATTATGTGAAATTTAATCCATGAGGCATGTATGTGAAGCTGTGATTGGTCAGAGAGTTGTTGCTGGCCTAGCTTGATTGGTATGGCCTATTTTGCATAAAGTCAACTTTTTGTGTAAGAGAGGTATGGGCTGGTTCAGTCAAGGTACAAAGGCATGGCTTGGCTCAGCTGTGATCAAGGAGGACCATGGAAATGAGTTTGAGGCAATGCAGCAAGTGGATTAGGGTTTATGTGAGTTTTTGCAATTTCACAAAGTTTTGGCCCTTTTGAAGTTTCTTAATGCACAAGTCATGAAAATGGACAATTCTTTGGTGCATTCTGATCTTCAAGTCATGGTTCATGTTTGTGTAATGCATAGAAGTCACATTGAAGTCACATTTTGCCTTGGCATGAGGTTTTGCAACTTTGCCTCTTTGGTGTAAAACTTGAAATTATGTGATTTTATCCAACTTTGCAAGGCCATAACTTTTGATCCAAAATGAATTAGAATGAGTTCTTGTACTTTTTGAAAATGGGAGGATCCATTCTACAACTTTCATGACCAAAGTTTTCTCATTTGAAGCATTTTTGAATCAATTTGAGGAGGTTGAAAAACTTTCCCAAAATAACAAGTTTACATTACAAGTCACTTTCCCAAAAAGGCAATTTTGCAAATGGCTTGAAATTTTCCAATTTTGTGACCTTCTAACATATTCTATGACCAAATAAAGATCATACACATTCAAAATGATGGAGAATACCCTTTGGTTGGGTCATAGGGGGCCTCAGATGCCCTGATTTTACACTGACTTGCTCAAGAAGTCATCCCTTGATCAGATGCCTTCCCCATGGAATTTTTTCATGAAAATTGATATGCATGATCCTTGTACCATATATAGACCAACAGAAACAAGAATGACCAAAAAATTTGGAGTTATGGCCTTTGAAACCAAAACCCTAATTCTAGGTCATCTGTGCAGTTTAAGCCTGGCTCAGCTTCCATGCATTTCTCAGTTCTTGTGATTCTTTGACTTATTTGACTTGGTGAGGATATGATATTATGTTTGAACATACATGGACCCCTTTGAAGTGATTAATAACCTTTGTAATGGCTCAAATGGCTCAGGGATGGCTCAGATCACAAACCCTAGATGCAGATGACTTTGAACCAATGCAGTGAAACAAAAATGTGGTATGAGATGCTATGATTGAACTTATGCAAATGAAAATGATCACAAGCCATGATGAAAGGGGTGAGGGCAAATTTGGGGTGTTTACAGTTGTTTATCTTCCCAAAGGTCATCTCATTATTTTAGGACGTCGTTTATCTTCCCGAAGGCTATCTTGAGACGTCGTTTATCTTCTCAAAAGCCATATCATTACTTTGGGTCGTTGTTTATCCTCCCAAAAGTATTATCATAACCTTGGGCCGTTGTTTATCTTCCCAAAGGTTATCTCACTATCTTGGGACGTTGTTTATCTTCCCAAAAGTTATATCTTCATACTTTGGACTACTTTATTCTCCAAGAGGTATATTTGAAGAATTTGTTTTTCAAGTGGCATCTTTAAGCCCACTCAAGCATGTACAGCTAGTCATCAGTATCACTCTACGCACCGGTGAGTGCAAATTTTTGGGCTTTTGTGTTCAATCCCCTTCAACCTTCCAGGTCACGACTGGCACATATACCAATCTAACCCCTCAGGTTTCAGAAAATTGAACAGGGGCAGCTGTTGCACCCCAAAATTTGCCCTCACAAGACAAGACTTTGTGTACTAAGAGGTTCACAAGGTTCACCAGACATCTTATGAGGTTCACAAGACATCTTATGAGGTTCACAAGGTTCACAAGACCTCTCATGAGGTTCACAAGGTTCACAAGACCTCTAATGAGGTTCATAAGGTTCACAAGACCTCTAATGAGGTTCACAGGACATCTTATGAGGTTCACAAGGTTCACAAAGTTCACAATTAGTCAGAAGATTTGACAATTCCCTCAGACAATGCATCCTCCTTAGCAATGCATCTTAAACTAGGGTTTTGACTTTCATCAGGTTAAATGGACTTCCAATACTTCAATTGAGCTTCATAACATCTTATATGGGTTTAAGAATCCCCATGTCAAGTTTCAAGACTTTCCCAAAAGATTTGCTCAGTCAGATGATCAGATAGGCTAAAATTAGTCAAGGCAGTCAAAAAGTCAAACTGAGGTCAACTGGGGTCAAACCAAAGTCAAACTTCATGATTTTTTTCCAACATAAATTATATGAAGTAAAATTCATCATTTGATCAAGGGTTGATCATGATTCATCAAGGATATTTCATATCATCAAGAATCAGGAGTTTCTAAATTAGGGTTTTCATAGGAAAAGTCAACTAAACTTTGACCAGCCATAACTTTCACATGCTTCATCAAAATTTTCCCATCCAAAGCTAATTTTGAAGGAAATTGAATTCTCTACAACTTTGTGTCTCACAAGCCAAGCCCAAAAATGCTTCATTTGGAAGGTATGAGCTAAGACATTATAGGTCCTTTTAAAAGTCAACAAAAAGTCAACAACTTCAAAAGGGCATAACTTGAGAATGGTAAAGGATATGGACATGAAACCAATGGGGTTGGTTAGAGGACTCCTTAATCTTTCCAAAATGTCCAAGAACACCTTCATAGCATTAAAACTGAAGGATCTGTGCCCTTGCAAAGTTGGGAAATTTTAGGGAAGTTTATGAAGCAAATGGGGGCTTAAAACCAAATTCTTCCAAATGGGCTTGTAATTTTGTGATCCAAACTTTAACATGACATCATGCACGACCCAACCCTCATTTATTCAGATTTTTTATTATTTTTATTATATTTATTTTGATTTTATTCATTTAAAATCATTTTAAATCAAAATAAAATAGATAAATCAAATATTTAAATGAGATATTGCTTCTAGAAAATCATAAATATGGCTTGGATCAAATTGATATGAGAATTATGGTGATTGTCTTAAAATAGCAAGGTTATATCAAAAAATATTTGAATTTTAAGACATGATCTTTTTCAATCTTCAATGATCAAAAAGTCCAAATAATCCTACCATGTTTTGACCTAATTATGTTCTACTATATATGCATAACTCATCCAAACACAAGTGACACGATTTTGGCATCCTCAAACCACAATTTCAAATTTTCAAAACTCACCAAAAAACTTCAATTCGGATTCTTGCGTAGAGGCCATATCAAAATATTTAGAAGGTTGCACTATGTTCCTAGATGATCATTGAATCTATTTGAACCATTTGCAACATCCAAATCATGTCATAATGCATAAACCGAATTCACATTTGAGCTTGAAACTTTGATTTTCGATTCTTCTTGTATAAGCTGTATAAATGGAATTCGATCATATATTGTTGTTTATATTGATGTTTGCAATGTTTCTGGTTGGTTTAATTTGAAGTTTGATGCAGGAATGGCTGAACTCCATTTTTAGGGTTCATGAAACCATGAATTAGGGCTTCGAGAAATAACTAATTTCAGAACAAATTGTGGACATATTTGGACTTAGAGGACATACTTTAATTGGTTTGAACCCTTAGAATGAATTTATGTTGTGTATGTTGTGTTTTTGAAATTTCAGGACCTATAGCTACGAAGGAAATCCGTCACTATAGGCTTTAGTGACGGAAGGGTGTCACTAAAAGTCTAAGACGACGGACAGAGGTTGAAGAAAGCTCATGGCGCGAAAACTGATTTTAAACATTTGACTTATTTTATTATGTTTTGTTTGTGTTAAAATATCAGAAACGCTGCTTGGCTCAATTGGTAAGGGAGCGCATATGTGAAACAAAGGTCAGGGGATCGAATCTGGTCTCCAGCATTTTTTGCCTCAAATTCATTTATCTCATGATTTCACCATATAATGATCAGCTTGCCATTATACATCACATGCGCGCAGCAGCCCAGGTGGTTTTGGGAGTCCTTCAACCGGGTAACGGACATGGGTTCAAATCCCAGGTCCTGTTTTTTTTAGTACTTTATTTATTTTTCATGTATTTTTAATATAATTCAATTAAAATAACTTCTAACATAAATAATTAATAAGATTTCTTAAAAACTCATATTTCAAAAAAAACATATAATTTATTTTTCAAACTTTTCTTTATGTTCATATTTATTAGTATATATATTATTATTATATTTATTTATTTTTAAAAGAAAAACAATGAACCAATTAATTCAATATGTAAACCCTAGTTTTTCATAATTTTTTCTCTAACCCTAATTTATTTTGATTAACCCTAATATTTTTTATAAACCCTACTTGTAAATATTAATTTATTTGTTTATTTTAATTTCATAATTTTATTTATATTTTAATTAAGTAGTAAACCCTAATATATTTCTCTAAATAATTAAACCCTAATTTTATCTTATGTATATAATTTATTATTTTATATGCTTATTTAATTTTAATTCGATATTTTTTATAATATGTATATAAATTTAAATCATTAGAATAATTGATCATATTTATTAGTATATAATATTTATTAAAAATCTTAAAAAATAATTATTTCTTTAAAAATTGAACTTTTTTATATGCTAATTTCTTCCTCTTATATTTATTTTTGTTTATTATTACTAACTTCTTTATTTATTTATCTATTATGTGATTATTTATTATTATTATTATTACTAACCCATTTAATTATTTATTTATTTACTTATTTATTTTAATTATTTTTAATTATTTTAATGTAATTGTATCCAATATGTAATAGTTGTAGAATTTTTATTATTTATTTTTAAATGCTATGGTTAGTAAAATAGGGAGTGTAAAACATGTTTGTATGTAAACTTGAATTTAGATCATTAACACTTAAAGATAAATATCTGAATTGGTACACTCACACACGTAAGTCGATCCTGGATCGCCATCTCACTTCTTAAGGGTTACATCTCAAGTTGCCTAAACAAAAGGTCAAGTAAGGTGTATAAAGCAAAGTCCCTTATCTCACATCATCTAGTCCCTTAATAGATAAAAAGATCAAGTCCCTTCATGGTTGCCTTCGTAATGATCTTGTCCCTTTCGAATAAAGATGATAAGTCCCTTCGAATTGTTTATACACCTTACAGTTGCCTAAATAACAGTTGTCACTTCACATGTCCCTTATAACATCCAAGGTAATGACTACCTATTCCTTAATAATAGGGATAGTCTTACCATTTAAAGGATATTTAAGAACATAAAAGAATTAACTTAGGGTAGGTTCCTCTTATGTACTTGCTCACTTTTCAAAAACATTTCAAACACTTCACATTTTTCAAACAAATTTTCAAAAACAAAGACTTTATATATATCCGTACATGGATCATTATAAAGTACTTAAAGAAAATTTTATTCACACGCTACACTTTTCAAAACAATTTAAAGTGAGCTAAGTAACTAAGAGCCCATGGATAACCATGGATGTAAAGGGTGCTAACACCTTCCCTTTACATAACCTACCCCCTGAACTCAAAATCTTTTAAAAGGTCTTTCCTGTTCTTTTATGCCTTTCCTTTGGATAAAATAAAAGTCGGTGGCGACTCTTGCTATCCGCAACATAATTAAAGTCAGTTCTCCCACCGTGTTACACTTGGGATAATTATTTAGCGTTGATTGAGTTCACCTACAATAACATTTTTCACTCAAGTATAGGTATGGAACCATTTAAGGCTTTGTATGGTCGGAGATGTCGAGCACCTTTGTGTTGGTATGAAACCGGTGAGAGAATGGTAGTTGGATCGGAGATGGTACAACAAACGATGGAGAAGGTGAAGTTTATTCGGGAGAAGATGAGAGCTTCTCAAAGTAGACAAAAGAGCTATCATGACAAGAGAAGGAAAGATATTGAGTTTCAGGAAGGCAACCTTGTGTTTTTGAGAGTTACACCGGTTATGGGTGTGGGTCGTGCTTTGAAGTCGAAGAAGTTGACTTCTCGTTTTATTGGACCGTATTAGATTACTGCACGAGTTGGCGTTGTGGCTTACCGTGTGACGTTGCCTCCGAATCTTTCAATTCCATATTTCGCAACTTCGGATGTATGTTCCGGATCCGTCACATGTTATTCCTATGGACGAGGTTGAAATGAGAGATAACCTTACGGTTGAAGCTTTATCGATTAAGATTTTGGACCGTGAAGTTAAGAAGCTAAGAGGCAAGGATATTGCACTTGTGAAAGTAGCGTGGGGAGGCACCACGGAAGGCAATATGACTAGGGAAATAGAGAGTGGGATGCGAGAGTCATATCCGGAGTTTTTTGAATTAGGTAATATTTTCGAGGACGGAAATTTCTAAAGTGAGGAAGAGTTGTAATGCCCCGATCCGATTATTCAATTTTGTTGAGTATTTTATTTGAATTGAGTGATAATTGTTTTATTTATGAAATTGGTGTGTTTATGTGATATGATGATATGTTATATTATTTTACCGTTTTGAGAATTTTCGGGTAAAATTAGAGTGGAGGGTATTTTAGACATTTCCTAATTAACGTTAAGTTATAAGTTATGTAGAATTATAATTTTTGAGAGAAAATGATATTTGATAGAAATAGAAATAGAAAGTTATAAGAGTGGGAAGAGAAGAAAAAGAGAGATAGAAAGAAAAAAGGAAGAAGAGAAAAGAGGAGGAAAAGAGGAAAACTTGGAAATTCTTCAAGATTGCTCCTAGGAATCGAAACAATCAGGTAAGGGTGTGAAATATTGTTATCTTATCATTGTGTATGATTATGTATGTGTTAGATTGATTGGGTTTTTGTTTTGGAGAAGTTTAGAGAATGTTAGGTTTTAGGGTTTTGATGAAAATCTAAGAAATTGGTAGATTAATCGGTTGAAACTTAATATAATCAAAGTATGATAGTTAATACATGTTAATGATCATGTTTGTGGAAGTTTGGTTGAGTTTTTGGGGCTTTTGGTAGGGTTGTTGCGTGACTGAGCTGCTGCTGAAATTACAGTTCTCGCTCAGCGAGCGTTTCCTCGCTCAACGAGCTTTCCAGAACATTTTTCGCTCAGTGAGCATGCTTCTCGCTCAGCGAGACCTGAAATTTGGATTTTGTATTTTAATTCATAACTTTTGATCTGAGTATCTGTTTTTAGTGTTCCACATATCGATTCGAAGCTAAAAACATGTAGAAACTAATGATGCTAAAAGATGTAATTTTTAGCCGACTTTTACTTGACTTTTCCGATAAAACGTAATTATGTTAGTTAAGGAATTGTGGGATTGATTGTGGTATAATGGTCGTTTGGTAAATAAATGCATTTCGTGAAGTGAATATTGTGTGACATGGCATGGTTTTAATGTGTCAAAAACTTGGCATGATTGAAAGCTTGAGCGGTTCTAAATAAAAAAGAAAGGATTGGCATTTTTTGAAAAACATACTGAATGAGCCGACTCAAATTCATCAATGAGCCGACTCATTCAGTGTTAAATTGATGACAAACGCACGGGTCTAAACAGGCTGCCTGATTCATCATTTTTGGTCGACTCATGAGTATGGATGAGTCGACTCAAAACCCTTCATGAGCCGACTCATTCAATTGTAAATTGGTGGCAAACGCACGGGTCCAAACAGGCGGCTTGGTGCATCACTTTTGGTTGACTCATGTGTGAGGATGAGCCGACTCAAAACCCCTCATGAGTCGACTCATCAAGAAGTGTTTTCTTCTCATTTTCCACGGGTCTCAACAGGCTGCCTCTCTATTTATTTTGGTCGACTCATCTGTTAGTTTGAGCTGGCTCATTTAATGATTTGAGTCGGCTCATTACTGTGCTGACTCTTTTTTCATTTAATTTTTCCCTCTCTTATGTTTATTTTCTCTAACCAATATAAATAGCTGTTTTATTTCTTTTGAGAAGGTTCAACAAGGAAAGTGAAAGATATACACATAGCTCGCTTCATCTTCTTCATTCTTGCATCAATCAAACAATTACACACAACAATCTTTATTTGATCTTGGTGTTTGTTTAGAAGATAACGTTCAATCGTGAATCAGAATTTCATATTGGGTTTAGAGTGTGTGGGCTTTCCTTGGAAAAATACGAAGGGTTTTATCCTCCAAGATCATTGAAGATTTGGGGGTTTTGCACACATTGACTGTTCGTAGATTCAGCCGAGTGAAGAAGATTAAAGATCAAATGAATCGTTATCTCATATCATGGTAGACGGAGGATTGCGAAGGTCTTTGTGGGTTCACAAGTGTGGGAGAAACTCAGTCGTGCTCAAAGTTTGAAGAATCATGTATTCTTGCAATAAGGGAGCAGTTAATCGGAGGCTTTCTCGACATGCGTGGAAGACTTGATTCTACTTTGAATCAAGGGACAAGAAGAAGATTTGACAGCACATTCAACGTGGTTTGGTTTGTTGGTTAATTCATTTCTCTTCTTGTAAAACAATTGCGATTTAATAAAATTGCCCAATTCAATTTTGAATTGGGGGCAGAGTACTTCGAGCGAGGACGACGAAGGAACTGCCTCAACAAATTCCTTGTGTTCTTTTCATTACTCGTATTTTACTTTTATTCATATTGATATTGTGTGCTTGAAAATTATGGTGTATCAAATTAGTGCATTTAAAGTGTTTGATAAATTGTTTCACTCAAAAGTGATAACTAGAGTGGGTAAAATTCTGCACTATTTGATACAACAAAATTGTCTTTGGTGAGTGCACTCCATGTGTTTGATAAAAAGCCTAATCACACAAAATCAATATCTTTGTGCTTGATTTCTTCTACAATCATTGTTAAGAATAGTTTTATCAAGTGCTGAATAATCAAGTGAATCATTTGTGAAATATTAATTCTTCTAGTCATCATTTCATTCCAATTGGGTTTTACGCATATCCGATCTCCGGTGACTTCTAATTTGAACTAGACGATTTTCTGAGAAACTTCTGCTATTCTCTTTCAACTTAATTTTGAAAAACTAATTTTTAAAATGGGATCTATTCAACCCCTCTTCTAGATCCGCGCTATCGTCTAACAAATATGAATGCATGTTGATAGTGAGAGAGTTCATTGCCGTTTGGCGTAATTGATGCGAATGTGTATAGTTTGTTTGTGATTGTATGAGATAAATGCATAATTATATTGTGAATATGTATGCATTTTCAAGAATGTTGTGGGTCATTTTGCATGTGAAGCATAATATATGCATTCTTGTGGGATTCTATGTGAATCCGTTGTAACATTGTGTGCCCATGTGGGGTGTGAGCAATGATTACAACACGATTGTGTGTTCGTATGGGGCATGAGCAATCAGATTGTGTGTCCATGTGGGGTGTGAGAAATCCATAAACATTGTGTGTCTGTGTGGAGTGTGAGTGATCAGTGCATTTTGGTGCACATTCCTACATGATTGCACTTAGGCATTTCTTTAGTTTTATTTGTTTGTTTTTCTAATTTATTTTATTTTTAGTTTAATTTGATTTTCGTACTTAATTTTCAGCTTTAATAGCTTTTACGGAAATGATCATAACCGGAGTTCCAGGAATCTGATTGAGGCGTTCTACCAGTCGATGGAAAGCTAAGAGAGAGAGCTACAACCTTTGTGTTGGAGTCAAAGTCAGATTAGGAGTCATATTTTCCAGAATTTCGTTTAAATCTGCTGCATTAGTTTTGTTCAGTTTCGGGTCATTTAGAATTGGGCCTGGGTTATTTATTTGACCCAGTTGGGTTGTAAACGGGTTTTTAGGTTTTCTATTTAACCTAGCAGCCGCAGCTGCTCTAAAAAAAATACTTTTTACGATTTTAGTTTTTACTTTTGAAGAGACGAATGATGGAGAACTAATTCCAAGGATTAATCTACTGTGATCGGTTTTCGCTGACACTTTGAGGTTCTTATATTTTCCAATTAATCTATTTCCTTTCAATTCTAATTTTGATATCTTGTTTGCCTAATTCGATTTATCTCAGGTTAGATTGATTTATTTTGATGATTGCATGTTCCTATACTTTAATCGCGTTTGCTTAATTCGCGTATGTTTATCGTGTTTGCTTAATTCACGATTGATATATTTCATCTGTTTGCTTAATTCAGAAATTAGGAATATTTATCATATAATATCAATTACGCTTGTTTGATTGTTATTATAATCGAAAAGGAAATAGAGTCTGCTTGGAATTGGGAATTATTTGGGTTGATGATAAGTTGGGAAATCAAAACAGCAGATTAACCGTTTCAGCTTAATTTGTTAATCACTTATTTTAATCCGTTTTTATAATTCGACCTTAAAATCAACCCCCATTAATAGTTACTATCATTAGTTAATAACATCAAGAATCCTTGTGAGACGAACTGGCTGAACTTGTGAATTATAATGCTTTATGTATTGAATATCCTGTTGTTGATGCACCTTTCGAATTGAAATTTGATTTAACACACTTGTTGCCAAGTTTTAATGGTTTTGCAGGTGAGGATCCACATAAGCATATGAATGAATTTCAGGTTGTGTGCTATGCACCTTCTGAACCTTCACTAGAGGATCTTGTAAACCAAATGGCTACAAATAATATCAAGAATCAACAACAAATAGATTCTAATTTTCAAACTTTGCAAATACAGCTTGATCAACTTACCACTTCGATAAATGCCATGCAGCAAGCTCAAGGATCAAACCAACAACCTTCAGAAGAACATTCTATTTTTCAAATAGAGTTGCCTTCTAAAACTATTGATGATACTTGTATTAATTTGTTTGCAGCTGATTTTCCATCATTGTCTGATTTTAATGATGTTTACTCTTGTGATGTTCGTATTGACACTAAAATTTGCTCTGTTTGTGTTGAAGTTGAGGTTTCCTTTCAAGTTGATATTCTTACTGCAAATGAGGTTGCAAATGAAGTTGTTCATGTCAATGAAGCTATCGACACCCCGGCTTCCCGGAACAAACCATCCATTGAGAAATCTCCCTCTTTAGAGCTGAAGCCACTTCCTAATGATTTATTTGAATTTGTGCAGGAAGATAAATCATTACAGGAACATAAGTGTAAACACCGCAAATTTTCCCTCACTAAGTTCATACAATGGCTTGTGATCTTTCATTTTGTTTAAGTTTAAGCATATCATATCATATTGCATTTTTGTTTCACTGCATAGTTCAAGTTCATCTGCATCTAGGGTTTATGATCTGAGCAATCCAGGATCCATCTGAGCCACTACAAAGGTCTCCAATCATTCCAAGAGGGTCCATGTATGTTATATCATCATATTATATCCCTCAAAGATCAAGGAATTCAAGAAATCACAAGAACTTGCAAAGCATGGAAGCAGAGCTAGGGTTTCACTGCACAGATGACCTGAAATTAGGGTTTTGGTTTCAAAGGCCATAACTCCAAAGTTTTTGGTCATTCTTGTTTCTATTGGTCTCAATATTTTATAAGGATTGTGTGTACCATGTTTGATGAAGAAATTCATTGTGGAAGTCATCTGTTCACTAGGTAACTTCTTGAGCAAGTCAGAGCAAAATCAGGGCATCTGAGGCTCCCAACCATGGAACCAAAGTGGATTTTTCATCAAATTGAAGTTATATGATCTTTATTTGATCATTGAAGTGCTTGTAAGTTCACAAAATTGAAGAAAAGTGAGCTAAACCAAAAGTTGCCAAAAATGGAAATGACTTGTTATGTAAACTTTCCATTTTGGGAAAGTTTTTCAACCTCCTCTTTCTCAACCAAAAATGCTTCAAATGAAAAATTGTTGGTCATGAAAGTTGTAGATTGGATCATTCCCTTTTCAAAAAGTACAAGAACAAGTTCTAATTCATTATGGAACTCAAGTTATGATCTTCCAAAGTTGGCAAAAATCCTATAATTTTCAAGAATGCACCAAAGAGGGATTTTTGCAAAACCACTTGCCAAGCCATTTTGTGACTTCTAACACACTTCT
This sequence comes from Lathyrus aphaca, assembly GCA_963966055.1. Taxonomy (NCBI): domain Eukaryota; kingdom Viridiplantae; phylum Streptophyta; class Magnoliopsida; order Fabales; family Fabaceae; genus Lathyrus; species Lathyrus aphaca. Next base: position 432,230,945 of record OZ014519.1, read on the forward strand.
AAACATCATAACAACATAGTGCATTGCACAAAACTCAGAATTGGCCAAAGAATCACTTCATTCCATGTCTTGAACATCAAGAATTTCCAAAAGGGCCAAACTTCATGAAATTTGCAAAAGGGCACATAACTTCTCACAAACTTGCTGCAACACCTCAAATTCAATTCTATGGCTCTCCTTGATCAAATATGAGGCCAGACATGCCCTTGTACCACCTCTGAACCAACCCATACCTCAAGTACAAACTTTATTGACTTTGTGCAAAAACACCCATACCAATCACCACAGTCCACCACCCACTCTCTGGTCTATTAGGACTTTACAAGCATGCTTCAGGGAGTTCATTTCATAACATACACAAGCCAAGAGCTCCAAGAACTCAGCATTCACAAAAATCACTCCACTTGCAAAAACTTTCGAAACTCTCAGCTCACATACTTAAACTCAAAACTTCTTTCACCAAACAACCCAGCATCATTAGAGGACCATTTCCCACCCTTCATTGCAACCAACCCCCCCCCCATAGCCAAAACACGATTTATGACCAGCAAGAGTTCAAGCTCTCACTTCAGCCATCACAAGCTTCTTCCAAGCATCAAAGCTTCATCAGGAAGTCAAGGGGAGTGGTTTTGCACAAGAGAAGTGGCCAGAAGCTTCAAACTGAGAAAGCTTCACTTCAGGTAACCTCAAGAACAAATTTTCCAGAAATGAAATTTTAAGTTCTTAGATTGTTCCTTATGTCTTGCTGATGATCCTGATGTATTTAGTTTTGAAAATGATCAAGTATTGAGCATGTATTGAACCTCTGAAATTTCTGTGTTATTTTCCGTTTGCTTTCGATTCTTAATTTTGAGTGAAAATAAATGGATTTTGATGGCTGAATCTTGTTTAGAGTTGTTAGAGGAGTGTTTCTGGAGAGTTTGGTGAGGTTTCATTGCGTATTGAGAGAGATAGGGTGGAGAGCTGGCCGGAGAAGATGACTGGAGGTCTTCTCCGGCCACCTGAAAGTGATTACGAGGTTAATTAGGGTTAGGGCTGAGTTTGAATGAGAGCCCTTGGATTTGATCTGCCCGCGTGTTTGGATGGCCTAGATTAATCATTAAAACCGTAATCTTTTAATTAATTTAATTAATTAGGTTTAATTAATAAAAATGCCAGATTAAACCACAACCCTTGGATAGCGCGCGTAGTTAACCAAAATCCCCCAGCATTGAATGTGAACCATCATATCAGATTACTTTCATTTAATTCAGTTTTTAATTCATTTTTTATCATTTGTTTTGCATATTTTATTTAAAATACCTAGAAAATCCTAAAAATATTTTTCTTTTGCATTTTCATTTCAAATATTTTTCTCAACCAAAAAACATTTTTATTTTTATTCTTTGCATTAAAAATCATTTTAAAAAATATTTAAATGTTTATATTATTTAATTAATGGAAATTAATTAATTAAAATATCATTTAGGTTTCTAAAAATTCCAAAAAAAATCACATTGCATCTTAGGACATTTAGAAAATTGTCAAACCATTCATACAAATTTCTTTTTGGTTTTGATTCAATCTTGACAATTTTCTTGAATTTAGGGTTCATAAAATTCCCATTTTTGAACCTTAACTTCAAGAATTCTTTTCTGCCTAACCATGAATGGTATTACATTGATTCTTTTTGCATTGATCTTCATATAGCATTTAGTATCTAGCATATTTTTGTCACAAATTTATCTTGCATTTTTTATTTGATTTCCATTTTCCCTCTTAAGGTACCTTAAAACCCTAGATAACTTAGAAAATTCACAACTTTCTTTAGGTTAAGAGTTAGACCTCCTCCTTTGGGGTGTGATATCATATGGGGTTAGGGTTCCTTTGAGTTCATTTGAAATTTTTTATCTTTTGATTTGCTTCTGTTTTTGACTTTTGCATCTCATGTTGCATTAAAACCCTAATTTCTCATGTTCATTTGCATCCATCTTGCATATGCATCCATTCATGAACTTGTCATGACATTTTATGCATTCACATGTCATCTTAGACATCATAGGACACATTAGAATCATGTTTGATCATTTATTCATCCATTTGCCATGATATGCATTCATTTCATTCCATGAACTTTCATGTGTTTTCATACTTCCTACATGCTTCATTTGCATTCTCATCTCTTGTATGATCATTCATAACACTTGACATGTCTTTGCATCATCTCATAGCATCATTTGCATCATGTTTATGCTTCTGGTTTTGGTTTGCATCTTTGCATTTGTTTCATTTTCATTTCATTCCTTTCTTTATGCTAACCATTTCAGGTGGTAAGTACTTTGAGAAGTGAATTTGCCTTCACTTCTCATTTCTCTCCTCTCTCTCTTATGCATCCTTGCTGAATTTTCTTTTGCTTTAGAGTGAGCTTGCTCATTCATGTTCTCCTTTCACTTTCTTTCTTCAAGTAACTTATCTTCTTCAGTGAAGTAAGTTAACTTGTTTCTTCTGTTTCTCCTCCTTTCATCTGCTTCTTCCATTGGTGGCTTCTCTGAAGATCTCTTGAAAGCCTTACAAACCATAGGAACATCCAATCATGACAATAATTAGGGTTTTGATTAGTCCCACTTTAGCTTTTACCTTTGTGTCTTCTTTGTGTCTCTCTTCTCATCTCATAATCAGAGACTAAACCTTTAAGGTTTTAAGGCTTTGTGATTAAGGTTATGCCTGCATCCTTCTCTTAGGATGGAGTGTATAACTTTAATCCTAAGTGTTAAACCCTTAATGTTTTTAAACCTCTTAATAAATCAATCTTAATAATCACTAAGACATTAGCTTGTAACTTGGGCCTTGCATTAGGGTTCTAATTCTTCCTTAATTGGTTAAGAAGGACTAACCCTAGTGTTAATGGACAAGTCCCCCTCAAGTTGTCTTACAAATCATGAAATTCACTTCTTAATCTTACCCTTAACTAAAATCCACTTTAATAAAGTTTTGTTTTGTCATGATGTTAATCCCTAATCATGGATTAAGTTGAGGTATCTTCCTCAGCTTGAATGTGCTCATCTATTATCCTTCTATTAGGATGGTGTAATGGGTCCATTAAATCCTTGATTATGGCTTAAACTCATTACTTAACACTAAACAAAAACACCAAAAACATCTAAATAATCACAAGTAGGTTAATGATCTTAATCCTACATCATGGTAATTAAGTGTGAGGTATTTACCTCATACTTAAGGCATTCTCATTATCCCTAATCAAAGGGAGGATATGATGAGTTTAATAACCCTTGGTTTAGGCTTAAGCTCATTAACTTATTGTAGATGTTTAAGAATTGGCAGAATTTTTGACCAAACAAGAAATGTTAAATTCAGTTCAGAATGTCCTATCAGATGTTGGGACATTAGCAAACAGAGTATGTGAACTTATTTCAGGATGTCTCATCAGATGTTGGGACATTGTGTAAATGACTAAGTTCAGTTTTGTCAGGATGTCCCAACAGATGTTGAGACATCTCAGACCTGCTACCAGAATTAATTATTGATTAACAGATCAGAGATATTTAAGGAGAACTATCTGGAATTAATTAATGCTGGATAAAAACAGAACAAGGCGCATCTGTAGGGAGTTTTAAATTGAAGATTCAGATTAAAACAGAAGACCTAATGTACCTAGAATATAGGAGGTAACAAACCCTAAATTCAAGGTGACAGCTGCTGCACATTAGGGCTGGATCATTCTACAGAAAGCCCAAAATTCAGATACCTATTTAAGCAACAGAAACTCATAGAATTGAGTACGAATTTCAGAAGACCAAATAGGGTGTCTAGTGTTTTAATAGCAGGTTATTTATTATGTACCACTTTATGAGCTTTTAAGCAAAAGTGCATTTGTGACTTGATTGAAACTGTTAAGTAAGATCAAGCTGTTTTGTTTGAAGGATGTCTTCAATTTCAGTAAACTTGTAAACTTGATCACTGTGTGATTGAGGGGGAGTGAGTAGGGTACTCTTATCTAAGTGAGTCTTAGGTAGAAATTGCATTGGGTAAGTATTAAGTGATAGATTAAACAGGGTGGTTTAAGTCTAGAATTAATATTACTAATAGTGGATTTCCTCCTGGCTTGGTAGCCTCCAGATGTAGGTGTGGTTATACACTGAACTGGGTTAACAAACTTCTGTGTTGTTTATTTTTCCTGCTGTTTAAGTTTTGATTAAACTTGTCAAATGTCCTATTAAGTGTTGGAACATCTCTTAGGACATCTCATTACAGAATTTCAATTGGTATCAGAGCAGGCACCCTGCCTGTTTATACTGGGTGAGATCTAGGGAAAACAAATTCTGTAACATGGACAGAGATATAGGGTCAGTAAATAGACCACCTATTCTGGATGGATCTAATTATGACTACTGGAAGCCAAGAATGATTGCATTCTTAAAATCTCTTGACAACAGGGCATGGAGAGCAGTAAATGTTGGATGGAAACATCCTGTCCAAGACACCAAAGATGGATCAAAAGTTCTGAAACCTGAAGAAGAATGGAGTAAAGAGGAAGAAGATTCAGAACTAGGCAACTCAAAAGCCCTAAATGCTTTATTCAATGGCATTGATAGAAATATTTTCAGACTGGTGCATCATTGTGAGCTGGCCAAAGATGTGTGGGATACCCTCAAGACAACTCATGAAGGAACATCAAAAGTAAAAATGTCAAGACTTCAACTTCTCACCACCAAGTTTGAAAACTTGAGAATGAAGGAAGATGAATCAATTCATGAGTTCTACATGAACATCTTGGATATAGCCAATACTTCTGGAGCCTTGGGAGAAAAGATGACTGATGAAAAGCTTGTAAGGAAGATTCTCAGATCTTTGCCAAAAAGATTTGACATGAAAGTCACAGCAATAGAAGAAGCTCAAGACATTTGTTCCATGAAAGCTGAAGAACTCATTGGTTCCCTTCAAACTTTTGAGATGGGAATGAATGACACACATGTTAAAAAGAACAAAAGCATAGCATTGGTGTCAAATACTGATGAAGAAGAAGATAATGAACCAGAAAATGATAAGAGCCTGTCAGACAACATTGCTATGCTTGCAAGACAGTTCAAACAGATTCTCAGAGGTATGGAAGGTAAATCAAATTCCAGTGGAAGATTCACAAACTCTTCTGAAAACAAGAGAACCTATGATGCTAACAGAAGATCAAATCTTGCTGAAAAGACCAGTCAAGAAAAAGGAATCAAGTGCCATGAATGTGAAGGATATGGACACATCAAGAAGGAATGTCCTAACTTCTTAAAAAGACAAAAGAAGGGACTATCTGTAACCTGGTCTGATGAAGACTCAGGAGGAGATTCAGAAGAAGAATCAGCTAAGCATATTACTGCTTTAGCTGGACTGTGTGAATATGATAGTGATTCCAGTTGTGGAGAGCTTACTTATGAACAACTTGAGCAAGCATTCAAAGATCTATACAAAAGAAGCTCTGAAATATGTAGTGAGGTTATAAAGCTAAGGAAGCAGAATGAAGTACTAGAAGAGGAAAAAGCAAGTGATCAATTAATCATTGATACCTTGAAAAGTGAAGTAACTCTTCTCAATTCTAAGCTGGAACATATGTCCAAATATGTTAGAATGATGAACAACAGCTCAAATACACTGGATGTTATTCTCTGCAATAATAAACATTCAGGGGACAAAAGTGGACTGGGATATAACAGAGATGAAGCCAGCTCTAGCAAAGCTACTTCAAAAATTACACAGTCAAACAAGATGTCCCAACAAATGCTTCAACATCAGAACACAAAGACAAACATAATGTTCCAACAGATGTCTCAACATTCTGGAAAGAACAAAATGAAGAAGAAGTATCAAAGATGGAGATGCCATCACTGTGGAAGATTTGGGCATATCAAACCTCACTGTTATAAGCTACATGGATATCCAAATCAGATGTATCAGCAACCTTCCAAACAGAAAGTAGAAGGTATCAAAAAGGTGCTGCATAGACATCAAAGAAATCAGCAACCTCCTAAGCAGAAGACAGAGGTCATCAAGAAGGTTTGGAGACCAAAAGCTGACATTCAGACTGATCAAAGCCACAGTCCCAAGAACCAGATCAACAATCAAGCTTTGAGATCAGCTGAACAACACACAGGGCAGAGGCATCAAAAGAAATCTCAACTCATCTGGTCAAAGAAAAGTACTGCATACATAGCACATACATCACTGAAAGTATCAGCTAAAGAAGACTGGTATTTTGACAGTGGATGTTCAAGGCACATGACTGGGTTGAAGAATCTGCTAGTAAACTTAAAATCACATTCATCCAGGTATGTAACTTTTGGAGATGGAGCTAAAGGAGAGATCAAAGGAGTTGGAACCTTGGACTGTCAAGATGTTCCAAGACTAGATGATGTATTGCTAGTTAAAGGGTTAACTGCTAACCTGATCAGTATAAGTCAACTATGTGATCAAGGATACAGTGTAAACTTTACAAAAACTGAATGCATAGTGACTAACCAAGAGCAAGAAGTTGTCATGAAAGGTGCAAGGTCAAAAGACAACTGTTACATGTGGGAGCCATTAGACTTCAGTCCCACTTCAACTTGTTCTCTAGCTAGAGAAGAAGAAGTAAAACTATGGCACCAAAGGCTAGGTCATCTTCATTTCAGAGGCATAAAGAAGATCATATCTATGGATGCTGTAAGAGGTATTCCCAAACTGAAGATTGATGATGGCAAAATATGTGGTGAATGTCAAATAGGCAAACAAACCAAGATGTCCCATCCAAAGCTCCAACATCTGACAACTTCCAAAGTTTTGGAACTTTTACATATGGATCTTATGGGACCTATGCAGGTTGAAAGTCTTGGTGGTAAGAGGTATGCCTATGTTGTGGTTGATGATTTTTCAAGATATACATGGATAAACTTCATCAAAGAAAAGTCAGATGTATTTGATGTATTCAAAGAATTATGTCAAAGATTGCAAAGGGAAAAATCCAGTTGTGTGATCAGAATAAGAAGTGATCATGGAAAAGAATTTGAGAATCAAAAGTTCTTAGATTTCTGCTCTTCAGAAGGAATCAATCATGAGTATTCTTCTCCTATCACTCCTCAACAGAATGGGATTGTTGAAAGGAAGAATAGAACTATTCAAGAATCAGCAAGAGCTATGATCCATGCTAAAAAGTTACCTCTGTATTTCTGGGCTGAAGCTATGAACACTGCCTGCTACATCCATAACAGAGTTACCTTGAGAAAAGGAACCCTGTCCACATTATATGAAGTCTGGAAGGGCAGAAAACCCACTGTGAAGTACTTTCATGTGTTTGGAAGTAAATGCTATATTCTGGCAGATAGGGAGCAAAGGAGAAAAATGGATCCTAAAAGTGATGAAGGAATTTTCCTTGGATACTCTATAAACAGCAGAGCATATAGAGTATTTAACTACAGAACAAATGTTATCATGGAGTCCATAAATGTGATAATTGATGATGCTCCTACAGATGTCCCAGAAGATGTTGGAACATCTGCTGATATCAAGATTGAAGCTGAAGAAAATAATGATCAATATAACTTCACTCAAAATGATACAAGGTCAGAAGATTCAAGCAAACCTCCCTCCATCAGAATACAGAAGGATCATCCCAAAGACTTAATAATTGGTGATCCCAACAGAGGTGTGAGCACTAGATCAAGAGAAGTGATTTCAGGTTCTTGTTTTGTTTCCAAAATAGAACCTAAAAATATCAAGGAAGCTCTCACTGATGAATACTGGATTTGTGCTATGCAAGATGAATTAGGTCAATTCACAAGGAATGAAGTGTGGAATCTTGTTCCTAGACCTGATGACATAAATGTGATTGGAACAAAATGGGTGTATAAGAACAAGTCAAATGAACAAGGAGTTGTTACAAAGAACAAAGCCAGACTTGTAGCTCAAGGATACACTCAAATTGAAGGAGTAGACTTTGATGAAACCTTTGCACCAGTAGCAAGACTTGAATCAATAAGACTACTGTTGGGAATTGCTTGTATCTTAAAGTTCAAGCTATTTCAAATGGATGTGAAAAGTGCCTTTTTAAATGGCTATCTTAATGAAGAAGTATATGTAGAACAGCCTAAAGGATTTGTTGATCCAAGCTGTCCAAATCATGTATACAAACTAAAGAAAGCACTTTATGGTTTGAAGCAAGCTCCAAGGGCATGGTATGAGAGACTAACCACATTTCTTATCAAGCAAGGATACAGAAAAGGTGGAATTGATAAAACCCTGTTTGTTAAAGATGAAGAAGGAAATGTCATGATTGCACAAATATATGTTGATGACATTGTCTTTGGTGGGATGTCTGACAGAATGGTCAAACATTTTGTCAAGCAGATGGAATCTGAATTTGAAATGAGCCTAGTAGGAGAATTAACCTACTTTCTTGGTCTGCAAATAAAGCAAATGGAAGACTCAATGTTCATCTCACAAAGCAAATATTCCAAGAACATAGTCAAGAAATTTGGAATGGAAAATGCTGCTCACAAGAGAACTCCTGCCCCCACACATTTAAAGCTGACTAAAGATGAAAAGGGTGAGAATGTAGATCAAAGCTTATACAGAAGCATGATTGGAAGCTTGTTATACTTGACTGCTAGCAGACCAGACATTGCATTTGCTGTAGGAGTTTGTGCAAGATACCAAGCTGATCCAAAAGTCAGTCATCTCAATCAAGTCAAGAGAATCCTTAAATATGTTAATGGTACTTGTGACTATGGCATAATGTACTTTCATGGTTGCAAACCAATTCTCACTGGCTTCTGTGATGCTGATTGGGCAGGAAGTGCTGATGACAGAAAAAGCACTTCAGGAGGATGTTTCTTTCTAGGAAACAATCTGATTTCTTGGTTCAGTAAGAAACAGAATTGTGTATCCTTATCTACAGCTGAAGCTGAGTATATAGCAGCAGGTAACAGTTGTTCTCAGTTGGTTTGGATGAAGCAGATGCTCACTGAGTACAATGTCCCACAGGATGTCATGACATTGTACTGTGACAACTTAAGTGCAATCAACATATCAAAGAGTCCTATCCAACATAGCAGGACAAAGCATATTGATATCAGACATCATTTCATCAGAGATCTTGTAGAAGAAAAGGTGATTTCATTGGAGCATGTAGCTACAGATCTGCAGTTAGCTGATATCTTTACCAAAGCATTGGATGCTACACAATTTGAGAACTTAAGGGGCAAACTTGGAATCTGTTTATGTGATATTTAGCAGTTAATGAGATGTGCCAACATGTCATATGACATTGCATGGCATAAGGTCCAGATGGCAAAACCAGTCTGGACAAGATCCTTGGGAATTCCATCCCTAATCATTTGCACTGTAACGGTTACTTATTTAGTAACTACTTATAAGCAGCTATCAAGATTCCCATCATACTATCACAAGCGAATAACATTAACTAGCATTCCTTCAGAAATCATAAACCCTAAAGTTGTTCATCTATCTTCCTCTACAATGTCTCAAAACCCTAAAACTACTGAGGAAGTTCTCAACCAGGAAGACGTAGTTCATGCCACTCCCATCTCTGTGGTACCAATGCAATCAACCCCATTGGACGAACTCAGGGGAAGCGTTTCTCACACTAAAAAGGCAAGAACTCCAAAGAGAGGTAAAGATCAAGTCAGAAGCAAAGCTAAAGGCACTCCCTCTCCAGCTAACATGCCCCCTAAATCTTCACAATATGTGGATGATTCAATCAAGGAGATTGTCACTCAAATTCTGTTTGAACAAAGAAAGGTGAGTGGAATCTCTGTTCCTCTGAACACAATGCCTGCATCTCAAGAAGAACAAGCTCAAGCTGCAGAAGAACAAGATGTCCCAACAGATGTTGGAACATCTGAAGATAAGAGAAAGAACTCATCTGATGTTGAGTTGGAACAAACTGAGGACCAGAATAAGATCTCAAATGAAAATGATGAAGAAATCTCTGAGGATCAGACCAAAGTCTCAAATGAAGGTCAAATCCCTGCTGATCAACAAGCTGAAGAAGAGACTGCTCAATCTCATCCAGTGGTGAACCTGGAGCAGGACTCTGATGCAGAGATCATAGCCTCTGTTAAACCCAGCATAGCCAAAAGGCTAAGGTCCAGGAAAGGCAAGATGCAAGCTGAAGCAGCAATCCCTGAGAAGAAGAAGGCTAGTCCAAAGAAAGGCAAGGCTAAAGCCACTTTTGGACCATCAAAACAATGGAGTAAAGTCCAAACTCAGAAAAGGAAAGCTGTCACCCCATCTGACTCAGATGTTGAATCAGATGTCCCAACATCTCCTCCCAAGAAGAGACCAGCCCCATCTAGGGCTTCAACAGCTGTTCCAGAAGCTCCATTAGACAACATATCTTTCCACCATGTCTCTAGTGTGAACAAGTGGAAGTTTGTGTACCAAAGAAGAGTTGCCCTAGAAAGAGAACTGAGCAGCAATGCACTTGAGTGCACTGAACTGATTGACCTCATCTCTGCTGCAGGACTTTTCAAAACAGTCTCAGACCTCTCTCCCTGCTATGAACTTCTTGTCAAAGAGTTCATTGTGAATCTTCAGGAGGATTGCTCAAATGGTAAGTCCTCTGAGTTTAGAAAAGTTTTTGTTAGAGGCAAATGTGTCCAGTTTTCTCCTCAAATCATCAATGAGTATCTAGGAAGAGAAACAGATGGACCCAATGAGCTAGGTAAGACAGATAATCAAGTCTGTAAAGTGATCATTGCAGACCAGGTCAAGGCATGGCCTGTGAAGGGTAAGCTCTCAGTGAGCATGCTTACCAGAAAGTATGTCATGCTGAACAGGATTGGTACTTCTAATTGGGTGCCTACCAACCACACTTCATCAATCTCAACTGGTCTGGCCAGATTCATCTATGCTGTGGGAACTCAAACCAATCTGGACTTTGGAGCTTTCATCTTTGATCAAACCATGAAGCATGCCAGCTCCTCAGCAACAAAGCTTCCAATAGCCTTTCCATCATTGCTGTGTGGGATAGTGCTCAATCAATACCCTGGCATTCTCACTGACAAGGATACAGCATGCAAAAGAGAGAGCCCCCTGGCTTTTCACTACAAATTATTTCTCAGTCACCATGCTGCAGATGTTGAAACACCTGCTGGGACATCTGCTGGTCCCTCCTCTGCTAAGAATCCAATCTCCAAGAAAGAATTAATTGCTGAGCTAAAGTGCACCTGCAAAGAGCTTGAATCTAGAAAGAAGAAGCTGGAGGAAATAATTAAGAGGTTGGAAAGTGAAGAAGATCAGACAGCTGCATCTGATGAAGACAGTGAAGCTGAAAGTGAAGCTGATAATGATGAAGACACTGAGGTGGAGGAAGCAACTGAGAGTGATGAATCTGAGTGATCAATGTATGTGAGGCAAATGTAATGACAGCAATGTAATGACAGTAATAGTGTCTTTGGCCCCTAATTTTGTGTCTACCAAGGGGGAGAACAACAACAAATTGTACTGCTGTTTATTTGAAATCTGTTTGTTTCTGTCTGAACTGAATCAGTGTGTATTTCTGTTGCAACAAGACTGGACACATATTTGTTTGAGGGGGAGTAATCTCAAATAAGAATCAACAGAAAGGTAATGCTATACTCTGATAAAAAGAACTTCTGCTGCACTCTGAAAACCAGGAAAGATGTTAGCCAAAAATTAGCCAAAGGGGGAGTTTGTAGATGTTTAAGAATTGGCAGAATTTTTGACCAAACAAGAAATGTTAAATTCAGTTCAGAATGTCCTATCAGATGTTGGGACATTAGCAAACAGAGTATGTGAACTTATTTCAGGATGTCTCATCAGATGTTGGGACATTGTGTAAATGACTAAGTTCAGTTTTGTCAGGATGTCCCAACAGATGTTGAGACATCTCAGACCTGCTACCAGAATTAATTATTGATTAACAGATCAGAGATATTTAAGGAGAACTATCTGGAATTAATTAATGCTGGATAAAAACAGAACAAGGCGCATCTGTAGGGAGTTTTAAATTGAAGATTCAGATTAAAACAGAAGACCTAATGTACCTAGAATATAGGAGGTAACAAACCCTAAATTCAAGGTGACAGCTGCTGCACATTAGGGCTGGATCATTCTACAGAAAGCCCAAAATTCAGATACCTATTTAAGCAACAGAAACTCATAGAATTGAGTACGAATTTCAGAAGACCAAATAGGGTGTCTAGTGTTTTAATAGCAGGTTATTTATTATGTACCACTTTATGAGCTTTTAAGCAAAAGTGCATTTGTGACTTGATTGAAACTGTTAAGTAAGATCAAGCTGTTTTGTTTGAAGGATGTCTTCAATTTCAGTAAACTTGTAAACTTGATCACTGTGTGATTGAGGGGGAGTGAGTAGGGTACTCTTATCTAAGTGAGTCTTAGGTAGAAATTGCATTGGGTAAGTATTAAGTGATAGATTAAACAGGGTGGTTTAAGTCTAGAATTAATATTACTAATAGTGGATTTCCTCCTGGCTTGGTAGCCTCCAGATGTAGGTGTGGTTATACACTGAACTGGGTTAACAAACTTCTGTGTTGTTTATTTTTCCTGCTGTTTAAGTTTTGATTAAACTTGTCAAATGTCCTATTAAGTGTTGGAACATCTCTTAGGACATCTCATTACAGAATTTCACTTATGACCAAAAAAAAGCAATAAAAGATTGAAAACATAAAAAACAAACAATAATCTTCTCCTCCGGGATTCTTTTCTCACCTCATTCACTCACAAACGAGAACTCGCTTCTTCCGTCTAATGCAAGACAGTTAGCACTCGAGCCAGACGAGTCATACACTTGAGCATAGACAAGTAAGCAGTTCATAGTCAATTTTTCTTTCAGTCTCTTTGAGTCGAACTACGGTGTTCTGACTTCCTCATTGCATGAGAGGATACATAGGCCTAACTTAACTGTTATCGAACAAAAGTCTCTGTCTCTTCCCCCTCTTCCAGCATTATTCTTTTAAGCCTCATTCCTGAGCATTTCACTTCACTTTCTTACACTGACACCTGTACATCTTTTTCCAGCTTTTGCACACAGATAGCACAGACACTACCCCTTTAAACACAATCTTTCAAGCGTGGATCCCGTCGAGTAAGACGGACAATCTGGGTGCTAATACCTTCCCAGGTTGTAACCAACCCCCTTTCTCAGTTTCTCTGGTTCGCGACTGTCTTATCCATATCTTTCCAGGTTTATGCAGCATTACCTTTCCTTTGGGATAAAAATGCCTAGCTGGCAAATCTTTTCACTTCATTTCATTTCTCCTCTCGCCGACCGTTCGCGTCTGTACCCTATCTGACCCGATGTCACTTAGCGGGAGCGACAACTTGGCGACTCTGCTGGGGACCCTTATATTGCAGCCAGGGATTCTGGTTCTTTTTGTGGGTTCCTCCTAGCGCTTGTTTGATTTGTGTTTACGGGGGTGTTATGTGCTACTTTTTCTTATTTATTTGCTTTATTTATTGCTTTATGTACAGCTTTATTTATTGCTTTCCTTTACAGCTTTTATGCATTTCCATATTGTCATTATCATGTGTTGGCCCTGTATTCTTCCTTGGTGGGTGGGGTTTCATTGAGTGATTAAGGTCCTATACCTGGGACCTGAGTGACACATAGGCTAGAGTGGCTTCATATTCTTTCCCATTCCATTTGGGTCTGGTGCGGGAATATGAAACACGGTTCAGACATGGGTTTCTTCTTGAGAACTTTGTGCTACAGATTTCCTGTAGTACTAGGGCTATCTGGGAAGCCTGCTAAGTCTGGATGACCTTTTTATGACCTTCAGCATCTGAGGTGAATTAGAGGAGGATATTTTATGGTTATTGTAAACATTGTACCTCCGGGTTAGAAGTGTTTACACTTCTCATAACTGATCCAAGTCTGAGGATCCTTGTTCTAGAACAATACATGTGAGGGGGTTGGGATGTTTACAGGTTTGTAGGAACCCTTGGCCACATCATACCCTGTTACTGTTTTGTTTTAAGAATGCACCACTTTGGATAGTTCTTGTGATTACCCCGGACTTGTGACTCTTTATTTGAGTCCCCCACCTGGTTACGGGATTTCTAAGCCTCCATCCGGACTTATGAACATACATGGACCTTTACCAAGGCAGATAAACAGATCCAGCACTTGATCACAAACCCTTTGCATATCATTTGCATACATCATTTTTGCATCATTTAACATTTGCTTATTTGTTTTACAGGGTATCCATCATTTCATCTTTGGTTTGGTTTTGACTCCTTCTGTTACTCAGACTGCTTCAGTTATCTTCTTCAGCAGTTGTCAGTGATTCTTCTCCAGTTTGTCAGAGACCCATCTCCAGCTCTGTCTTCATTAGAGATCTTATTTCCAGCATCTCAGTCAGTGACCTTCATCAGCAGTTGCTCTCAGCTTCTTCACCAGCATCCATGGACACTTCAAGAAAGAGCAACATTACTTAACACTTCTTTGAGCCCACCCTGACTGGCATCAGGCAGGTCCAGTCTCTCATTACACCTGACCATATCCCACTATTCAGAGAGCATTATAGGGGCATATTGGACATGGTCATGGATCTTGATGCATCTTAGAGGAGCATGATCCATACATGCTTGCATTTTTATGATCCTCCACTCAGATGCTTCACATTCCCTGATTTCCAGTTGGGACCTTTGCTAGAAGAGTTTTCCTTGTTGTTAGGAGTTCCTATCAGGAGAGGGATCCCTTTCAACCCAGAGATGATTGCTCCCAGAAATGAAGACATAGCCAGGGCATTGCATTTGGAGCCCGCCCTCATTGATCAGAACATGACAACCAAGGCTGGAGTTCCAGGCCTCCACCTAGACTTCTTGATCTCTCAAGCTACCCTGCATGCTGCTATAGGAGAATGGAAGGCTGTCTGTGCACTCTTAGCCCTCAGTATATATGGGGTTATTTTGTTTGTAGATGAGCCCAAGTTTGTGAGCAAGAATGCCATCCACCTGTTCTTGTTGAGGAATCAAGTTCCTACCTTGCTGTGAGACATCTACTACTCAGTTCAACAGAGGAATGGGAAACAAAGAGGAAGACTGGTCAGATGCTGTGCTCCTATCTATTACTCCTGGTTGCTAAGACACTTGCCAAAATCAGATACCTTCTTGAACCCTCATCAGCAGAAGAATTGGGCTAAAAGATTTATTGCCTTGACATCATATGACATCAGATGGTGTACTCAGAGCACCAAAGGCAAGGACATTATTACAAGCTGTGGGCAATATCCTAATGTGCCTTTGATAGGAGTAAAAGGTTGCATCAACTACAACCCTTTACTGTTTAAGAGACAATTGGGATATGCTTTGTTTCATCCTCCCAGAGGACAAGATTTTGCTGAGACTCTTTACTGTGAAATCCAACCCAACTCTGTTGTTGTCAGACAAGCTGCCTGGGCTTGGGATAACATTCAGACCAAGGGAACAGCCATCCTTGGCAAGTGCAACAACATTGCTTCAGCACAGTATTCTGATTGGTCTCGTACTAGAGCTCAGATCACCCGGATGCCTTTCACCTTGGAAAATACACCTGGACCTTCTACAGTACAACCTACAGCTACTGTCAGCCTGAAAGAGTTTGAAAAGATGAAAGAAAGGAATACTCAGCTGGCTGAAGCCTTGAAGAAGACTCTTTGGGATAGAAATGATATCCGTCTGGATAATGAGATATTGGAAATACTCAGGATTGAGCATCTGACCAAGATTGAAAAGACAGATGACTACATCAGGAAGGCAAAAGCAGGGGAGTTAGTACTAAAGAATGCTTGCAAAGAGGCAAAAACTCAGAAGGCTAGGGCAGAGCATTATCTGGAGGAAAGCCAGGCTAGGTGGATCAGGATCACTGAAGCCCGTGCACAAGAAGATCAAAGGACTCAGGCTAAGATATAGCAGTTGGAGGCTAGTGAAAAGAAGCATCAGGAGGCTTTGTTAGCAGCTCAGAAGGAGATATCTGAATTGAAACTCCGGGCGGGGTTGAAGAGGTCAAAAGATCAGGATAAGCATAAGAAGCTAATCAGTGCCATTGCTACCAGGAACCTCCTCATCAGGACTATTACAGAGCACCCAGTGGGGCCAGTGACTGAGGCCCTCCTGAAGGAAGTCAGGGAGGATGACTTTGGGTTGGATGTCTGATTCTTTTGCTTGTACTTATCTCTTTTGTTGTACTTTTATTTTGTTATTGTATTTTGACCCACCATGGGGATGTATTGTAATCAAACTATGTATTTTCACCCTTTGTAATATATCAGTTTGTCTTATTTATGGTGGGCTTTATCTATCAACATCATCAGCATTTCCTCGAGGTCTGGAAAGGTCAAAACCAAAGAACCAAACCGGATACCCTTGGAAGACAAATAAGCATATTGCATTGCATACTAACATTTTCTTTGTTTTGTAGGTTTTTGTTTTATTGTTGTTTCTCACTTTGTTGTGGTTTCAGGAAACATTGCTCGCAGAAAAGTGTTCCCTGTCAACAGAATACACCGGTACCCGACGCGAAACAACCTTCCGGGACTCCAGATGGATCAAGTACAACAAGACTTGAATGAAGTAAGAACCCAAATGGCAAATTAGAGGGTTGAGATGAGGAATCAGATGACCCAATTCATGGCTGTAATGACTGGCTTAGCTCAGAGCCAGGAAAGACTAAGGGAGTTGGTTGAAAGACAAACTCCTGAAGAACACCATCCAGGTACAGGAGGTACCAGTAACAACAATCACGGGTAGCCTCGCATTGATCCACCAGAGTTTGGGCCTCATCTAAACCTAGAAGTTAATGTCATAAGGAATACTCAGGGTAACACTGCTGGAGGTAGGATCTTGCAAGAGGATCCTCAAGAAGAGCAGTTCATAGTTGTTGGAGCTGGGGATGAAGTTTACGACCGTAGGCTGGATGAAATTGCTGAGAAACTGAGGTCTCTTGAATCCCAGAATCCCCTAGGCTTTGATGTAATGGACATGGGACTGGTGGAAGGGGTGAAAATTCCTCACAAGTTCAAACCCCCGTGTTTTGAAAAGTATAATGGCACATCCTGCCCACGCACCCACCTTCAATCATTCTTGGGAAGGTTAAAAGCATATACCATGGACGAGAAGCTGTGGATGTTCTACTTCTAGGATAGTCTAACTGGGGCATCCCGAGAATGCTATTCCCACCTGACTAGAGCCATAGTAAGAAGCTAGAAAGACTTGGCTGAAACTTTCATCCGACAGTATCAATACAACTTGGACATGGCTCCTAACAGGACCCTCCTTATGGGAATGTCTCAATCTTCCCGTGAGAGCTTCATAGAATATGCCCAAAGATGGAGGCAACTTGCTGCTGCAGTTCAACCTCCTATGTCTGAGAGAGAAATGGCTGACATGTTCATGAATACCCTTCAAGGAACATATATTGACATACTTGCTGCTTTCTATTCCACCAGTTTTGCTGATGTAGTTATAGCTGGTGAGAGAATTGAGAGTCTTTTGAAGATGGGAAAGATCTCAGATAACAGTGCCAGTTCCAGCAGTACAAGAAAACCATTTGCTGGGCCCCGTAGATCCGGTGAAACCAACTCTGTACATATGGGAAAAGGGAGACCCCAATACATGCCCATAACAGTTGTTGCTGTTACTATCCCTGCTCCACCTCCTCAGTATGCTCAACAACCACAACACTTTCCGCAACAACAACAATTTCCACAACAGAGATCATACAACAACAACAACAATCAACAACAACGCCCGTTTCAACAGCGACCATCTCAGGTCAACCGGGTGGTTGACCCCATTCCTATGCCATATGCTACACTCCTGCCACAACTCCTAAAGCTCAATCTGGTTGAGTTGAGGACATTGGCTCCACCTGATCCTCAAAACCTTCCAAGGAACTATGATGCCAATGCTAGGTGTGCTTTTCATTCCTAAGCACCTGGCCACTCTACGGAAAATGCAAAGCCCTGCATATGAAGGTTCAGGATCTGGTAGATTCAAAAGCCCTGAACTTTGCACCTCCTCCAAATGTGATGAAGAATCCTATGCCAAGCCATAGTGGGACAATGATTAATGCTATAGAGGATGGATCACCCCTGAGTTTAATAGAAGACATTGCATGCATTCAAACACCTCTGGCAGAGGTTAAAGCCCAGATTTTAAAGTGCCAAGTGTTTCCAGGTTGTGAGGCCTGTTGCGAATCATGCAAACTTTCTAAGAATGGGTGTGACAGCTTGAGGAAAGGCATCAGTGATTTGATTAAAGAAGGCATTCTGCAAATTACCACCACAGCCTCTACAACACCAACAACTCTTTTGACAACAACAAGTGAATCTTCTACAAATACAACAACCATTTGTCCAAGTGTTTCTTCTACAAATGCAACAACCATTGTTCCAACTGATTCAACTACAACTTCAGCAATTATTCCATCTATCACTTCAACATACAACAATTCATTTGCACCGGCTACTACAACTTCAACAACCAATAATGATGTTTCCACCGTCACAATTTACTATGACCCGACAGCGGTCCCGAGTTCCAGCAATTTTCAACAGTCTCAACAGTCTCAACAAAGCTTCAATTCACCTTCGCCTACATCCACCAGAGGTCCTGTAACATATTTTTATGACCCACAGACTATTACAGTCCCAACAACTGCAGTAGTAAGCCCAGTCACTATCACGGTGCCCGGGCCGATCCCATATGACAAAGACAATGCTATACCATGGCATTATGGTGCTGATCTATACTGCAATGGAGAGAAAGTCCTTCTTGATTCTCCAGTTCTCACTCCCCAAGTGGACAATGTTGGGGGAGGCAAAGGGTTCACCCGAAGCAGATGTCTCTTTGCATCACAAGTCCTTAGAACCAACACTGAGGCAGAGGCTATTGCCAAAGCCAAGGGGAAGAGTGTGATACCGAAAGAATCTGCACCGAAACAAACTCAGAAGTCATCCTTCGATCAAGATGTGGCTGAGTTTATGAGAATCATCAAAAGAAGTGATTATAAAGTTGTGGACCAGCTCCACCAGACTCCTTCAAAGATCTCAATGCTATCACTGTTGTTGTGTTCTGAAGCCCATCGGGACGCACTTCTCAAAGTTTTGCACGCTGTCTACGTGCTAGAAGAGATCACTGTAAATTAACTGGAAATAGTGGTATCAAATGTCAACACTATCCATGGGATAGGGTTCACTGATGCTGATTTAACTTCAGAAGGACGTCTCCACAACAAAGCTTTGCATATAACCTTGGAGTGCAAAGGAGTTGTCTTATCTCATGTGCTTGTAAACACTAGGTCATCACTCAAATTCTTACCCAAGAAAGCCCTTGTCAAGCTAGAGTATGATGGGATAGCTCTCCGGCCAAGTAATCTCGTGGTTCGGGCTTTTGATGGCTCTAAAAGATCTGTTTTGGGAGAGGTACAGCTGCCAATGGTAATCGGTCCACAAGTCTTCAAGACTGTTTTCTATGTGATGGACATACAGCCTGCTTATAGCTGTTTGTTAGGTCGACCCTGGATTCACGCCGCAGGCGCAGTAGCGCCGACCTTTCACCAGAAACTGAAGTACGAATGGGAAGGACAGTTTATCACCATCTATGGTGAGGAAGACATATTTGTTAGCCAGCTGGCTACTTACAAATATATTGAGATGGATGGTGAAATCCATGAGACAATGAGCTAAGGGTTTGAGGCCCTGAATGTTAATGAGGCTACTAGAGTATTGGTTGCATCTCAGGAGGAAAAAATGGGTACTTCAATCATCTCTTATCAACAGGCCCGGAAGGTTGTTGAAAAAGGTACCGCTCAAGGCTGGGGCAAGCTGCTGCCAATGGAAAAGAAGGAAGACAGATTCAGATTGGGTTACAGACCAATCCGACAAGATCAATCAGAGGCTTCCAAGGAGCCCAAATTTGTCAGTGGGGGATGCTCACCCCAGATGCTGTGAATAGTCTGGAAGACGAGGAGGAAAGCGACCGCAACCTGGAGAGCTGGATACGTCAAAGGATCCCGGGGAACCAAGTCCTTAACTGGTCTTCCCAGGAAATTATAAGGGTTACTCCTGTAGAGTAATTATTATTTCCTGTCTTTTTAGCATGCATCAAGTCCTGCATCTTGCCCAAGGTGTCAAGACTCATTTTGTAATAGGGCCATATTGTATTTTGTGCAAATGATTAATCAATGAATATCGGACATCTTTTGCAAACGAGACTCTTTTTCGCTCACTGTCTTTTCATTTTTCACTTTTGTACAAAATAATAAAATGAAAATGTTATCAAAATAAATAACTTCATTTTCATTTTTTATAAACAAGATTAAAACTGGTCACTAAAACGAACAAATCTCAACCCTTGCAGAGATTATCCTCCAGATTGCACCGACAACAACACTGCTATGACCTTGTATGACTTCGACAATCCGATTAATCAAGCTGATGAAGGGGTTGAAGAAGACTATGAGTTACCTGAAGAGTTAGCCAGGTTGTTGAGGCAAGAAGAGAAAGTGATCACACCTCATCAGGAGGAAGTTGAACAGTTAATCTTAGTACCGAAGAAGATTTGAAAGAAGTAAAGATCGGGGCCGGTCTGCAAGATTCAGTGAAGGAACAACTTTTTGACATGCTTCGAGAGTACGTTGACGTCTTTTCTTGGTCCTATCAAGACATGCCAGGTCTAGATACAGACATTGTTACGCACAAGCTGCCTTTGAAAGAAGATTGTCCTCCAGTAAAACAGAAGCTACGTCGTACTCGTCCGGATATGGCCATGAAGATTAAAGAAGAAGTACAAAAACAGTGGGACGCCGGTTTCCTTGCTATAACTAGTTACCTGCCGTGGGTTGCCAATATTGTACCAGTGCCTAAGAAGGATGGCAAAGTACGTATGTGTGTAGATTACCGGGATCTGAATAGAGCAAGCCCGAAGGATGATTTCCCTCTACCTCACATTGATGTATTGGTCGACAACACAACTCAGTTCTCGGTATTTTCCTTCATGGACGAATTTTTCGGATATAACCAGATCAAAATGTCACCCGAGGACATGGAGAAGACTACCTTCATCACACCTTGGGGCACTTTTTGTTACAAGGTAATGCCTTTTGGATTGAAGAATGCTGGAGCTACTTATCAACGGGCTATGGTGACATTATTCCACGATATGATCCACAAAGAAATTGAATGTTACATAGATGACATGATTGCCAAGTCCCTCACTGAAGAAGACCATCTAGTAAATCTGCTGAAGTTGTTCAAACGTCTGAGAAAGTATCAGCTGAAGCTAAACCCCAACAAATGCACATTCGGGGTACGTTCCGGTAAGCTGTTGGGATTCATTGTAAGTGAAAAGGGAATTGAAGTTGATCCTGACAAACTCAAAGCCATTCAGGAGATGCCTGCACCCAGGACCGAAAAGGAAGTTCGGGGGTTCCTAGGTAGATTGAACTACATTTCACGGTTCATATCACACCTTACTGCAACCTGTGAGCCCTTGTTCAAATTGTTAAGAAAGGAACAAACGGTCAGGTGGAATGAAGATTGTCAGAAGGCTTTTGACAAGATCAAGGAGTACCTACAAGAACCTCCGATTCTCATGCCTCCAGCTGAAGGGAGACCTCTAATAATGTACCTGACAGTATTAAAAGGATCAATGGGGTGTGTGTTGGGCCAGCATGACGAGTCTGGTCGAAAAGAGTATGCAATATACTACCTAAGCAAAACGTTTACCGACTGTGAACAACGTTATTCACTGCTCGAGAAAACTTGTTGTGCTTTACCGTGGGCTGTTCGCCGACTAAGGCATTATATGTTGACCCACACTACTTTGTTGATCTCAAATATGGACCCAGTCAAGTACATATTTGAGAAGCCAACACTTACCGGAAGGGTTGCAAGATGGCAAATGATTCTGACAGAGTATGACATTCAGTACACATCTCAAAAGGCCATCAAAGGTAGTGTATTGTCTGACTATCTGGCTGAGCAACCCATTGATGATTACCAACCAATGGGATTTGACTTCCCTGATGAATACATCATGTTCCTAAAAGAAAAAGATCATGAAGAGCCTGTTCACACTGAAGGTCCTGACCCAGAAGAAGAATGGACAATGATGTTTGATGGGGCTATTAATATGAATGGTCGTGGAGTGGGTGCAGTGCTCATTACACCTAAGGGAGTTCACATGCCTTTCTCGACAAAACTCACCTTTACATGCACTAACAACGAAGCTGAATACGAAGCCTGTATCATGGGTCTTGAGGAAGCCATTAACCTCAGGATCAAGACTTTAACTGTATTTGGAGATTCAGCTTTGGTAATCAATCAAACCAACGGCAAATGGTACACTCACCAAGAGCATTTAATTCCATACCGAGACTATATGAGGAGATTATTGACTTTCTTCACAACAGTCAAACTTGAGTATATCCCTCGAGACGAAAATTAGTTCGCAGATGCTTTAGCTACCATTTCCTCCATGATCAAGGTTCAGACTGCCAATTATGTGCCTCGAATTTCGGTATCCAGACTAGACCGACCGGCATACGTATTCTCCGTGGACATTGCTAAAGATGACAAGCCTTGGTTCCATGACATCAAAAGTTTCTTAGAGGATCAAACATACCCACCTGGGGAATCATCCAATGACAAGAAGACATTAAGAAGGCTGGCTGGTAGTTTTTTCCTTAATGCTGATGGTTCACTATACAAACGAAACTTTGACATGGTTCTTCTCAGATGTGTTGATAAGAAAGAAGCAGACTTGATGATGCACGAGGTGCATGAAGGATCTTTCGGTACCCATGCTGGAGGGCATGCAATGGCTAAGAAATTGTTAAGATCAGGTTACTACTGGATCACAATGGATGCAGACTGTTGTGCTTATGCCAGGAAGTGTCATAAATGCCAGATTTATGCAGACAAAGTGCATGTACCTCCAAATCCTTTGAATGTAATGTCTTCACCTTGGCCCTTTTCCATGTGGGGCATTGACATGATTGGAAAGATCGAACCGACTGCTTCAAATGGCCATAGATTCATCCTGGTAGCCATTGATTACTTCACCAAATGGGTTGAAGCAGCTTCGTATGCAAACGTCACCAGACAAGTGGTAGCCAGATTCCTGAAAAGAGACATCATCTGTCGATATGGAGTCCCCGAGCGAATCATTACTGATAATGGTTCCAATTTGAACAATAAAATGATGGTAGAACTGTGTCGGGACTTCAAAATTCAACATCACAACTCTTCTCCTTACAGGACAAAGATGAATGGCACTATTGAGGAAGCTAACAAAAGCATTAAGAAGATTTTGCAGAAGATGGTGGTTACCTACAAAGACTGGCATGAGATGCTACCATTTGCCTTGCATGGGTATCGAACCTTAATCAGAACGTCTACTGGGGCAACACCGTATCAGCTTGTGTATGGTATGGAGGCAGTCTTACCTGTTGAAGTTGAATTACCTTCCTTACGGGTATTGATGGATGTCAAGCTGAATGAAGCGGAATGGGTCCGATCTCGGTACAATCAGCTGAATCTGATCAAAGAAAAAAGATTAGTTGTAATCTGTCATGGGCAGCTATATCAGAAAAGAATGAAGAAAGCCTTCGATCAGAAAGTCAGGCTTCGGGAATACCAAGTGGGAGATCTTGTGCTGAAGAGACTTCTTCCTCCTCATACAGACCACAGGGGCAAATGGACTCCGAACTACGATGGCCCATTCATAGTAAAGAAGGTTTTCTCTCGTGGAGCACTGATGCTCACTACTATGGATGGTGAAGATTTCTTATCCCCTGTGAATTCAGATGCAGTTAAAAAATACTTCGCATAAAATGACCCGCTGGACATAAAAACAGAATGAAAGTCCAGGCAAAAATAGGGCATCCTGGCGAGTCAAAAACAGAATAAAAGACTCGGGCAAAAATAAGGGAAAATTAAAATAATGTACACCCGTTGAGTTGAAAAGCCACATTGGACAACTCAGGCAAAAATGGGTATCCCGGTGGATTGAAAACCCGAAAGGGCGATACACACAAAATAAGAGAATAAGAGAACAACTGCATTCTGAATTCGTCTGTATCACTTACGACATGGCAAGCTTCGAAAGGTTAAATCATCGGTCAGAATCAACCTTCTCCAGAAGGCAAGATGAGAAGAACGTAAAGGTCATACGGGGCATAGCAAAGGAAGCTCAACGGAGCGTCATCAACATTGCCAGCACCTTTACTTTTCTCAATTTGTAACAATTTCCTCATTCCAGGGGATTTGTTTCTTTGACTGTATTTGCCAATTCAGGGCACCCAGATTAATAAAATCAGATTTTCAGTCACACCCCGTCTCGTACATTTTTGTTTCGTTTGCAAAATGTCCAGTATCCATGATATAATGTTTGCATAAAGCAAATGAGCCATTATTAATAAATGCTTGCAGGAAATAATTTTACTTCCAGGAATATCTAACTCCTATGACGAAATCCGATAAGGGATACCTCGGGATACTTGTGCGTTTCTTTGTCTTAACAGGATTGCAGGTATTCAATATGCAGCGTGGGGCATGCCAAGCTCACTTTCCCAACACATCTTCTCCAAGAAGCATCTGAAAGGCTTTTTCCCCCAACAGAGTTGTCAAAGCATCCTCATCCCCAGCCGGGATCCCCACAGATATCTTTAGGAAGATCGTTCAGTGATCTTTCCTTCCCCAAACAGAGTGCCAGGTCTCCCAGAGACAAGGGAACCATCTCCCCACAGAGTTCCAGCCTCTCCCAGAAGAGTAATGCCTGAAGTTCTTACACAACAAAGTGACGGAAGTCTCCTCACTCCCAGCTGGGTTTTCTCCCTACAAGATATATCTATCAGTGATCTATTTCCCCAAGCAGAGCCATATATCTTATCAAGATCTACCAATGATCTCATCCCCAGTTGGGATATCCTTTTAAGCAAATCAGCCAGAGATATTCACACCAGCGGGATCCGAATCCCGAATCAGTTTCTTTTGCATAATCATAGCATTCGCATCATTTTTTCCCCACAAAGCGTAGCATTCCGTCTAATACGGAGCATTACGGCAAAAATCAAACATATTGCATGATCACAAGTCAGGTTCGAACCAGTCACCTGTAAATACCAATGGCACCTCATTAGCAATATACAATATATTTCCCCAACAGAAAGCCAAAGCGTCCCCTTTGCACTCTCTAACACAGATACATATTTATATACACTCTTTCGACACTCGCCCGTTTCATATCATTCCCCCGCAGATAAGCCACAAATATCCTCTATGATTACAAATACCTATATACACTCTCTTGACACCCGTCCGTGTCACCGCTCCCTAGCATGGTTGCCCAAACACTTGTCGCAAACCAAATACTTGTTTATAATACACTCTTATTGACACCCGTCTGTGTCATCCTATCCCCGCAGGTTGCCAAAATACCTTTTCACACTCATAAGTTCATTACTTATACACTTTCTCTTCTGACACCCGTCCGTGTCACACTTTTCCCCAGCAAGTTGAACACTCGTTCGTGTCTTGCTCATACTTCGCAATACTTGTTTTTACTTATACAAATACTCGTCCGTATCTTGTATACACTTATTCTCCACAAATTCGACACTCGTCCGTGTTCTGTGTTAACCAGTTGGTACTCGTCAGTATCATCATCTTTGAACATGCGTCAGCGTTTGTTTCTACCGATACTCGTCCGTATCATAGTCTTAAGGATGCTCGTCCGTATCTTTAATCTATACACATCATCGAACACTTATACCTTTTATTTCTAAGCGTAAGCAATTGTCCGTGTTTACCATTCCCCAGTAAAAGTAACTTTTCTTCTATCCGACATTCGTCCTATGTCATGATACTTTCGGCAATCGTACCCTGCCAGGTGATCGTCCTTCACCTTTGGATGATCGTCCCTCATCCTTTCCCCCAGCGGAGTCTCCATTATTGGAACCCCTTTTCTATCCGACATTCGTCTTATGTCGTGGTAAAGAGCAGCCGTCCCCTGCTAGGTGATCGTCCTTCACCTTTTTGATGATCGTCCTTCATCATTTTATCCGATGGCCGTCCCCATCGTTGATCTTGTTATCTGACATTTGTCCTATGTCATGATAAACCCCAAGAGCAGCCGTACCCTGCTAGGTGATCGTCCTTCACCTCTTGATGATCGTCCTTCATCATGCTTTTCCGATGGCCGTCCCCATCGTCGACCTTTTTCTATCCGACATTCGTCCTATGTCGTGGTAAAGAGCAGCCGTCCCCTGCTAGGTGATCGTCCTTCACCTTTGATGACCGTCCTTCATCAATATTTCATTTATTCTTTGAACCAATGGCCGTCCCCATCGTTGTTTACTTTACTTTGCAAACCTGATGGCCATCCCCATCATTGCCTTTACTTTAATCCCCAGAGAATCTTGTTTCTTTACCCGATGGCCGTCCCCATCATAATTTCTTTATTTCCCCAGCATGTCGGTCGTCCCCGTCATTACTTTATCCCCAGCAGTCGTCCTCTACTCGATGCTCGTCCTCCATCGCCCGCGCTTTAATAATCATACTTTACATTCTTTTACAATTTATATCCCTTTTCTTATTCTTCCCAGTGAGTGCAAATTTCGGACTGTCTTTGGTATTCAACCACAAGTTATCTTATTTGTCTGTCACGCCAGGCGCTTACATCTTGCACAGCTAACTCATGCTTGAATAGGGGCAACTGTAAACACCCCAAATTTTCCCTCACTAAGTTCACACCATGGCTTGTGATCTTTCATTTTGTTTAAGTTTAAGCATATCATATCATATTGCATTTTTGTTTCACTGCATAGTTCAAGTTCATCTGCATCTAGGGTTTGTGATCTGAGCAATCCAGGATCCATCTGAGCCACTCCAAATGTCTCCAATCATTCCAAGAGGGTCCATGTATGTTCTATCATCATATTATATCCCCCAAAGATCAAGCAAGTCAAGAAATCACAAGAACTTGCAAAGCATGGAAGCAGAGCTAGGGTTTCATTGCACAGATGACCTGAAATTAGGGTTTTGGTTTCAGAGGCCATAACTCCAATTTTTTTGTCATTCTTGTTTCTATTGGTCTCAATATGTTATAAGGATCATGTGTACCAAGTTTGATGAAGAAATTCATTGTGGAAGTCATATGTTCACTGGGTAACTTCTTGAGCAAGTTTGAGCAAAATCAGGGCATCTGAGGCCCCCAACCATGGAACCAAAGTGGATTTTTCATCAAATTGAAGTTATATGATCTTTATTTAATCATTGAAGTGCTTGTAAGTTCACAAAATTTAAGAAAAGTGAGCTAAACCAAAAGTTGCCAAAAATGGAAATGACTTGTAATGTAAACTTTCCATTTTGGGAAAGTTTTTCAACCTCCTCTTTCTCAACCAAAAATGCTTCAAATGAAAAATTGTTGGTCATGAAAGTTGTAGATTGGATCATTCCCTTTTCAAAAAGTACAATAACAAGTTCTAATTCATTATGGAACTTAAGTTATGATCTTCCAAAGTTGGCAAAAATCCTATAATTTTCAAGAATGCACCAAAGAGGGATTTTTGCAAAACCACTTGCCAAGACATTTTGTGACTTCTAACACACTTCTAAAAATCATAACAACATAGTGCATTGCCCAAAACTCAGAATTGGCCCAAGAATCACTTTATTCCATGTCTTGAACATCAAGAATTTCCAAAAGGGCCAAACTTCATGAAATTTGCAAAAGGGCACATAACTTCTCACAAACTTGATGCAGCACCTCAAATTCAATTCTATGGCTCTCCTTGATCAAAGCTGAGGCTAGACATGCCCTTGTACCACCTCTGAACCAGCCCACACCTCAAGTACAAACTTTATTGACTTTGTGCAAAAACACTCATACCAATCACCACAGTCCACCATCCATTCTCTGGCCTATCAGGACTTTACAAGCATGCTTCAAGGAGTTCATTTCATAACATACACAAGCCAAGAGCTCCAAGAACTCAACATTCACAAAACTCACTCCACTTGCAAAAACTTTCTAAACTCTCAGCTCACATACTCAAACTCAAAACTTCTTTCACCAAACAACTCAACATCATCAGAGGACCATTTCCCACCCTTCATTGCAACCAAAAACCCCCCATAGCCAAAACATTATGACCAGCAAGAGTTCAAGCTCTCATTTCACCCATCACAAGCTTCTTCCAAGCATCAAAGCTTCATCAGGAAGTCAAGGGGAGTGGTTTTGCTCAAGAGAAGTGGCCAGAAGCTTCAAACTAAGAAAGCTTCACTTCAGGTACCTCAAGAACAAATTTTCCAGAAATGAAATTTTAAGTTCTTAGATTGTTCCTTATGTCTTGCTGATGATCCTGATGTATTTAGTTTTGAAAATGATCAAGTATTGAGCATGTATTGAACCTCTGAAATTTTTGTGTTATTTTCCGTTTGCTTTCGAATCTTAATTTTGAGTGAAAATAAATGGATTTTGATGGCTGAATCTTGTTTAGAGTTGTTAGAGGAGTGTTTCTGGAGAGTTTGGTGAGGTTTCATTGCGTATTGATAGAGATAGGGTGGAGAGCTGGCCGGAGAAGATGACCGGAGGTCTTCTCCGGCCACCTGAAAGTGATTAAGAGGTTAATTAGGGTTAGGGCTGAGTTTGAATGAGAACCCTTGGATTTGATCTGCCCGCGTGTTTGGATGGCCTGGATTAATCATTGAAACCGTAATCTTTTAATTAATTTAATTAATTAGGTTTAATTAATAAAAATGCCAGATTAAACCACAGCCCTAGGATAGCGCGCGTAGTCAACCAAAATCCCCCAGCTTTGAATGTGAACCATCAGATCAGATTACTTTCATTTAATTCAGTTTTTAATTCATTTTTTATCATTTGTTTTAAATATTTTTTTTAAAATACCTAGAAAATCCTAAAAATATTTTCCTTTTGCATTTTCATTTCAAATATTTTTCTCAACCAAAAAACATTTTTATTTTTATTTTTTGCATTAAAAAATCATTTTAAAAAATATTTAAATGTTTATTTTATTTAATTAATGGAAATTAATTAATTAAAATATCATTTAGGTTTCTAAAAATTCCAAAAAAAATCACATTGCATCTTAGGACATTTAGAAACATTGTCAAACCATTCATACAAATTTCTTTTTGGTTTTGATTCAATCTTGACAATTTTCTTGAATTTAGGGTTCATAAATTCCCATTTTGGAACCCTAACTTCAAGAATTCTTTTTTGCCTAACCATGAATGGTATGACATTTATTCTTTTTGCATTGATCTTCGTATAGCATGTAGTATCTAGCATATTTTTGTCAGAAATTTATCTTGCATTTTTTATTTGATTTGCATTTTCCCTCTTAAGGTACCTTAAAACCCTTGATAACTTAGAAAATTCACAACTTTCTTTAGGTTAAGAGTTAGACGTCCTCCTTTGGGGTGTGATATCATATGGGGTTAGGGTTCCTTTGAGTTCATTTTCAATTTTTTATATTTTGATTTGCTTCTGTTTTTGACTTTTTCATCTCATGTTGCATTAAAACCCTAATTTCTCATGTTCATTTGCATCCATCTTTCATATGCATCCATTCATGAATTTTCCATTACATTTCATGCATTTACATGTCATCTTAGACATTATAGGACACATTAGAATCATGCTTGATCATTTCTTCATCCATTTGCCATGATATGCATTCATTTCATTCCATGAACTTTCATGTGTTTTCATACTTCCTACACGCTTCATTTGCATTCTCATCTCTTGTATGATCATTCATAACACATGACATGTCTTTGCATCATCTCATAGAATCATTTTCATCATGTTTATGCTTCTGGATTTGGTTTGCATCTTTGCATTTGTTTCATTTTCATTTCGTTCCTTTCTTTATGCTAACCATTTCAGGTGGTAAGTACTTTGAGAAGTGAATTTGCTTTCACTTCTCATTTCTCTTCTCTCTCTCTCTCTTATGCATCCTTGATGCATTTTCTTTTGCTTTAAGTGAGATTTCTCATTCATGTTCTCCTTTCACTTTCTTTCTTCAAGTAACTTATCTTCTTCAGTGAAGTAAGTTAACTTGTTTCTTCTGCTTCTCCTCCTTTCATCTGCTTCTTCCATTGGTGGCTTCTCTGAAGATCTCTTGCAAGCCTTACAAACCATAGGAACATCCAAGCATGAAAATAATTAGGGTTTTGATTAGTTCCCCTTTAGCTTTTACCTTTGTGTCTTCTTTGTGTCTCTCTTCTCATCTCATAATCAGAGACTAAACCTTTAAGGTTTTAAGGCTTTGTGATTAAGGTTATGCCTGCATCCTTATCTTAGGATGAAGTGTATAACTTTAATGCTAAGTGTTAAACCCTTAATGTGTTTAAACCTCTTAATCAATCCATCTTAATAATCACTAAGACATTATCTTGTAACTTGGGCCTTACATTAGGGTTCTAATTCTTCCTTAATTGGTTAAGAAGGACTAACCCTAGTGTTAATGGACAAGTCCCCCTCAAGTTGTCTTACAAATCATAAAATTAACTTCTTAATCTTACCCTTAAATAAAATCCACTTTAATAAAGGTTTGTTTTGTCATGAGGTTAATCCCTAATCATGGATTAAGTTGAGGTATCTTCCTCAGCTTGAATGTGCTCATCTATTATCCTTCTATTAAGATGGTGTAATGGGTCCATTAAATCCTTGATTATGGCTTAAACTCATTACTTAACACTAAACAAAAACACCAAAAACATCTAATTAATCACAAGTAGGTTAATGATCTTAATCCTACATCATGGTAATTAAGTGTGAGGTATTTACCTCATACTTAAGGCATTCTTATTATCCCTAATCAAAAGGAGGATATGATGAGTTTAACAACCCTTGGTTTAGGCTTAAGCTCATTAACTTATGACAAACACAAAAAAGCAATAAAAGATTGAAAATATCAAAAACAAACAATAATCGTCTCCTCCGGGATTGTTTTCTCACCTCATTCACTCACAAGCGAGAACTCGCTTCTTCCGTCTAATGCAAGACAGTTAGCACTCGAGCTAGACGAGTCATACACTTGAGCATAGACAAGTAAGCAATTCATAGTCAATTTTTCTTTCAGTCTCTTTGAGTCGAACTACGGTGTTCTGACTTCCTCATTGCACGAGAGGATACGTAGGCCTAACTTAACTGTTATCGAACAAAAGTCTTTGTCTCTCCCCCCTCTTCCAGCATTATTCTTTTAAGCCTCATTCCTGAGCATTTCACTTCACTTTCTTGCACTGACACATGTACATCTTTTTCCAGCTTTTGCACACAGATAGCACAGACACTACCCCTTTAAACACAATCTTTCAAGCGTGGATCCCGTCGAGTACGACGGACAATCTGGGTGCTAATACCTTCCCAGGTCTTAACCAACCCCCTTTCTCAGTTTCTCTGGTTCGCGGCCGTCTTATCCATATATTTCCAGGTTTATGCAGCATTACCTTTCCTTCGGGATAAAAATGCCTAGCTGGCGACTCTTTTCACTTCATTTCATTTCTCCTCTTGCCGACCGTTCGCTTCTGTACCCTATCTGACCCGGTGTCACTTAGAGGGAGCGACAATAAGAAGATAATTGGATGGACTTTGGTTGACACTTGTGATATTAGCCCATCCATGAGTATGCATAGGATCTCAATTGAAGATGGAACAAAAGTAGTGAGGCAGCCCCTTAATCCTTTGATTCTTGAAGTTTTAGAAAAGGAGATCACTATCACCTGCACATTTAACACTTTTACTTATCGAAAATTCTTCTTTGATCCTGGAATAAAAGGCGAAGACACTAATAAAAACTCCAAGATTAATGGATACTACCCAAAGTTACTCTATGAGATCCCCACTTTGGAAGAAGAGACTGTAGAAGAGCTCTCTTTAGGAAATGCTGCTTATGTGATCACTTATCCACCTTGACTACTCGGGTGTGTTCTTTCCTTTCTCTCCCTCTTATTTTATATTTATGTCCTTTCATTGAGGACAATGCTTGTTTTAAGTGCGGGGGAGGGAATAATTTATTTTCTTTGTTTTTGTTTTGTTTTTGTTTTAGAAACACTAGACATTTTTTTTAAAAAACGTTTTAGGCTATAGATTGTTTTAAGGTTAGTTGCGGAGACTTGGGAAAAGTTCATAAGATCGGTATCGTTTTAACACCTTAAGTCTCCTGAATATGGAAATCATTTTGAATGCTTATTATGCCATAGCCTTGAGTTCTCATCCTTTAATAGCTCTTAAGTAGTTTATATAGCAGTCAACACCATCTAAAAATCATACACTAAGTAATTAAGTTGATGCAAGTAAGTGAATGATCTTTCGCTTAAAAAGAAATTAGAATAGGAATTCGCCTTATAAGTTAGGTGACCCTCACCCGGTCATTTAGCCTAACGGATGTGAAACCTTAAGAAAAAAAATTGTTGTTACTAAAGTAACTTTAAAATATTGTCAAGATATGGATCATAGTCACTAACAAAATTATTTACCATATGTATGAATAGATAACGGGCTTAATGTGATTACACTTGAATGAAAGAGAGCAAAAAGGAGGATGAGTAAGTTAGGCTTAGGCATAATAACTGATTCGAAATAGTTTGTATATGATGGAGGCTTATGACCGCACAATTGCGGATTTGTGTTCTTACGATATCCTTAGTGTGTAAGATTAGTACTTATCGATGCTATCTTAATCGAAGAAGAGTTTGTAGCATAGAATGAGTATCTGAATGATGTTGTGTTTCTTGAGTCTTGAGTTTATTTTTTGCTCGGAGTGCAAAAGTTCAAGTGTGGGGGAATTTGATCAGTGCATTTTGGTGCACATTCCTACATGATTGCACTTAGGCATTTCTTTAGTTTTCTTTGTTTATTTTTATATTTTAATTTCTTTTTCTAATTTCTTTTATTTTTGGTTTAATTTGATTTTCGTACTTAATTTTTAGCTTTAACAGCTTTTACAGAAATAATCATAACCGGAGTTCCAAGAATCTGATTGAGGCGTTCTACCAGTCGATGGAAAGCTAAGAGAGAGAGCTACAACTTTTGTGTTGGAGTCAAAGTCAGATTTGGAGTCATATTTTCCAGAATTTCGTTTGAAGCTGCTGCATTAGTTTTGTTCAGTTTCGGGTCATTTAGAATTGGGCCTGAGTTATGTATTTGACCCAATTGGGTTGTAAACGCGTTTTTAGGTTTTCTATTTAACCTAGCAGCCGCAGATGCTCTAAAAAAAGCACTTTTTACGATTTTATTTTTTACTTTCGAAGAGACGAATGATGGAGAACTAATTCCAAGGATTAATCTGTTGTGATCGGTTTTCGCCGACACTTTAAGGTTCTTATATTTTCCAATTAATCTGTTTCCTTTCAATTCTAATCTTGATATCTTGTTTGATTAATTTGATTTATCTAAGGTTAGATTGATTTATTTCGATGATTGCATGTTCATATACTTTAATCGTGTTTTCTTAATTCGCGTATGTTTATCGTGTTTGCTTAATTCACGATTGATATATTTCATTCGTTTGCTTAATTCGGAAATTAGGAATATTTATCATATAATATCAATTACGCTTGTTTGATTGTTATTGTAATCGAAAAGGAAATAGAGTCCGCTTAGGAATTTGGAATTATTTGGGTCGATGATAAGTTGGGAAATCAAAACAGCAGATTAACCGTTTCAGCTTAATTTGTTAATCACTTGTTTTAATCCGTTTTTATAATTTGACCTTAAAATCAACCCCCATTAATAGTTACTATCATTAGTTAATAAGATCAAGAATCCTTGTGAGACGATTCGAGTCATTGTCGCTATACTACGTTTTCAAAAATTACTCGTTTTTGATCTGTGCGCGACACGCGGATCAGTGAGCAATGGGTGATTTAATCATAAATGATTGTGTGTGGTGTGAGAAATCGGATTGTGTGCCCGTGTGGGGTGTGAGCAATCCATAAACATTGTGTGCCCATGTGGGGTGTGAGCAATGGGTGAACATCTTATGCCCGACGGGGAGTTACTTTAGGTAACGAGCGGTGGTTCCAATAAGTTCCTGAGTGAACTTGAGATGATTGAGTCGATACCACATTGCATTTGCATAAAGTCGTGAGTCGGTCTCTATGATTTGCATTTATCATCCATAATTGAAAATTGGTGAATAAACATGAATAATGTATGTTTATGCGGAGTAATAGAAATTGGTGAATAAACATGAATAATGTATGTTTATGCGGAGTAATAGAAATTGGTGAATAAACATGAATGTATATGTTTTTGTAGAGTGATGTGAAATGGTGAAATTGTGCATGATGAGTATGCTTAGTTTGTTTATTTACATTGTGATGTGTATGTGTGATGGGTGATGATTTGTGGTGAGAATATGTATATGTGTATTTTTATGTTAAAATATATATTTATATGCATTGTTATTATTATAATATTTCTCACCCTTCTGCTATTTTATGATGTTCTATGAGGCATTGTAGAGTAGGTTTGCTAGAGGTCTTTTTGTGAAGCGTGTCTTCATTCTTTTGGTCGGTCGGCTCGGATATGTAGCACCGAGTAGCTAGGGTTGGCTTGATGCCTTTTTGTGATGCATTTATATATGTATCTTGGTGATGAATGTTTATGTAAACATGAGTTATTGGTGAATCAAACTTGATTTTATATATATATATATATATATATATATATATATATATATATATATATATGTTTGATGTTAATTAATGTTTAGTTTCCGCTGTTATAAGAATGTTGAATATGGGTTTAAGGATTAAATCCCTTTGTTGCAAGTTACCCCATTGTTGTATATCGTTATATGAGCAGGTGTTGGATGTTTTAATTTCATGTATAACGTGACATGCCTCTTTTATACTATGTTTAAACTATACTCTGATGAAATTTTATTATGTGCCTAAATGATTAATTGATTATTTGGGGGTATAGAAAGGGGGTGTTACAAGATATTGAATAACATAAACAGAAGTATAATAATCAATATGTAAGCGAGAAAATCATACAATCACCAACTTCACACAACAAGCAACATCAACGTACAACTTGCAACCAATCAGCAATTAACAACATAGATAAAATGCAACTCGAATGCGACTCAACTTATATATGCATGTGGTACCATTTGGAGTAACTCCCAACTTGAAATCTTTCCAGTTTATCGAGGCATCAACAACTTATTTGCCAATCCAGGCCAACTTGAATCGAGCATTCGCTCCAACTTGAAAATATGCAAATGTATGCAACTATGAATGGAATACAACAACAACAACATAATAAACAACTTAACAACACAACAACGTGAATAAACGTTGGTCAAACGACCTGCAACTTAATAATTTTCCCCAAGATCGGGACTACACAACTTAAAACGACTTAATACAACTTCAACATGGAAAACGACTAATTTCGACTTAATCAATTAGATTTCTAAATTATTTATGTTTATTCATCAAATCTACTATAATTGACTTATTTTATTCTTACTTAAAGTCTAAGGTCAAATCAACTCGAAACAGATGCGAAAACAGGACAAATCGCCAAAAACTACATTTTCTGCACACCACTTTGCCCATACGCGTAATGGCTACTCCATACGCATAACAACTTGCTTCACGCCACCTCTTATGCATAATTCCTCACCTATTACGCGTAATACCTGCATAACTGGGATGTGTTACACGTAATGCCTCTCCTGTTACTCGTAATTCCAGATTTGTTACGTAAAACACCAAAATGCATACCAGCCCTACTTCTGCTACGAATTACACAACTTCATCGCTCCATTCAAGCCTAATAGGGTTTCTACATTGATTTTAGGCTTCAAATCTTCTGTATCTATTCATCCACTAATCTCTATGACTGATTTTACGAACCCTAATCTCATTCTCTACACGATTTTCCTATAACAACCAGTACAACAACACAACAACAGATACAACAACATGAATCAATTTCATGACAGCAACACAACAAAATCAATCGAAACTCAGCAATAATTGTACGAAAACCCAACCTACATACAAATTATCTAATCTCGGTTATGGAATTCGAACAACACTCTTACCTTGGATTGAAGGAAACTCAAATTCACAACAAAAATATTCGCAAAATTCCTCAACCTAGCCTCTTCTTGATCTTCATCTAAGACTTGTTCTCTTCTCACCAAAAATCCTGATTATTCTCTAATTAGGTTTTTAGTCTAGTTTTACTAAAATCTTACTAATTAACTTAATTACTAGTTGGCCTAAAATAGCACCCCCACTTTACTACTCTCACACCTTAACTAAGTCCAACTTAATATTATATTATTAATAATTATTTTATTATTCGACTTAATTAATTTAAACAAATCAAACACGACTTAACCATCAACTTAATACCACCTTAAACAGCTTAAACAACTTAATGACACAAACGACCAAACACACCAACCTAACAACAATTAATCGGGAAAATACGTAATAATATTTAATTAAATTAATTAATTAATACAGGCGTTATGTAACACCCTTTCTACCCCATCACAAATAAAATACATTTTAATCACAAAAATCAGAGTTTCCTCATACAAAGGGTATCACATTCATCAAATAACTCAAATCAACATCATAAGACATCACATTGAGTCATGTCCTGTAACACGGGTTATAAACATCATACCGAATCATAGACATCATTCAAAAAATTTGCAACAGAAAACAAACATCTATTCTCATCTTTAATAAAAGAAACTTCATAATTTAATTCCAAAACATCATTAAATTCATAAGTAATCAAAAGAAATAACTTCTTAAATCAACTCAAAGAAACAACTCAAGCGAAACCCTATCCCGAATGTTACTGGATACATAACAGGACTCCACTTCTAACTAACTCGAAAAACTCACTAACTCCAAGTTAAAATGCGCACCGACCTAACCTTGATTATCTGCAGGATGGCATAATAGACCAACACAAAAGGCAGACAGGGTGAGTAAATTCACATTCAATAAAATAATATAGAAATGAGAATTTAAAATGTAAGCAATAACATCAGATTCCATCATCAAATAAACTCGTTCATACACAACATCAAAACACGTCACGTCATAACACAAACTCAATGTAATTCATGTTATGTCATTTAGAATGAAATGAAACCTCTTATTATGCATGCGGTACCGAAACATCCGCATGGATGGACACTGGGCCATCAACCCTCCGCTAAGGGAGCACATCATAACATCATATCACTTCAATACGCACAATGGGATTGAAGCTATCAATGAACCGAAGTCCTCTCATAAATCAATGCCATGAATGCAAGACGCGATATACACACATCATCCTCAAAACAACATAAACATTGCATTCGCATTCATCATTAATCATCATCCTCATACTCGTTCATGATATCATATTACATATTCATTGAACATCATTCTACCTACTCATCTAACATCGTACCTCTACATCATGTAATCATACTTCATAACTCAAAGAAAATCAAATCATTTAAAACATCATACATCATTTAATCACTAATCATACTCATATAGTCTCTAAAAACACATCATACAACAACTCGAAAACATCATAGCATCTTACGACATAAACCTCATCGAGAAAACATATTTTTGAATTAAAATTTTATTTTTCAAAATTCCAGGTCTCGCTAAGCGAGACACATTGCTTGCTAAGAGCCTAGCTCATGGGTTGTTCTCGCTAAGCGAGCTTCGCGAATTCTACAGATTTTTTCCTTTTTCCTGATTCATTCCTCTGTGATAAAACCCATCAAAACACAGCAGTTGACAACAGTACATCAGAAAAACATCATCAACATCAACATTCTTCATTATATCATCATACACATCATTATATACATCATAATTCTCACAAAATCATCATCAACAATTAATTCATCACAAAACCCTAAAACTTATACCTCGAAATCCCCAATTCTATTCCCACATTATAATACTGAAAGGAAGATACTCCCCATACCTTAGGTTTTCGTAATTCTTCGATAATCTTCTTGAAAAATCCCAAGCTTCCAAACTTTATCTTTTCCTTCCTCGGAGCTTTTCTCCCTTTCTCTCCAAAAGTTTGATCGTTCTAATGATCGTAGAAAACCCAACTTACTCTCTTTTGTCACTTTTGGCCCTAAGACCTCAATAGATTTTCCCCAAAATACCCTCAATAATCCTCCATCAAAAGACCACATTACCCTTATCCTCTAATTCCTCTTATTTATTTAATTTAATCTCAAATAATAATCAAAACCCATTAAACTTAATATTCTAATATTATTAAAATATTAAGCCTCTCTCAAAACTCCACTAAACATCAAATAACATCATAAATCATCAAAATTCACAAGAAACACATCAATTAAATCAGAATCAACTTTGGGGTATTACAACTTTCCCCCACTTAAGAAATTTCTTCCTAAAAAATGTACTTGAATCAAACAACATTAGGTACGACTCTTTCATCTGATCAGATTGTTCTCAAGTACAACTATCACGAACTGGTCCACCCTACAATACCTTCACTAAGGATATCTCTTTACCTCTTAATCACTTCATTTCTCTGCCATCTATTTGTACTAGGATAACTTCCACAGTCAAATTATCTCTTACTCGAACATCATCCATCTGAATTACATGCGACAGTTCATCCATGTACTTCCTCAGCTGTGACACATGAAAAACATCATGCAAATTGGCAAGTGACGGTGATAGTGCAATCTGATATGCCACCTCTTCGACTCTTTGCGAAATTTGATACGGTCCAATGAAACGCGGAGTGAGCTTTCTGGACTTCAAAGCTCACCGGACACCAGTCACTGGAGTAACCCTCAAGAACACATGATCTCCCTCTTGAAATTCAAGTGTTTTCCTCCTCTTATCATAATAACTCTTCTGATGACTTTGCGACTTCTTCATTTTCTCTTTAATCATCTTAATCTTTTCATTCGTATCCTACACAATCTCAGGTCCAAGTACAACACTCTCTCCTAACTCATACCAACACAATGGATTCCTACACTGCCTCCCATACAACGCTTCATATAGAGTCATCCCAATGCTCGCATGGAAACTATTGTGATAAGTAAAATCAATTAACGACAAATGACTATCCCACGCACCTCCTTGATCCAACACAAAGCTCTCAGCAAATCCTCTAAAGATTGGATAGTACCTTCCATCTGACCATCTGTCTGTGGATGATAAGCAGAACTTATCCTCAACTTGGTTCCCAAAGCATCTTGTAAACTCTTCTAAAATCTCTACGTAAACCGCAAATATCTATCCGACACGATACTCGACGGTATCACATGCAACTTCACAATCTCACTAATATACATCTCTACTAGTTTCAACATGGAATATTAATCTTCATCGGTAAGAAATGCGCCGACTTAATTAATCGATCAACAATCACCCAAATTGAATCATTTCCCTTCACCGTCTTCGGCAACCTTGTCACAAAATCCATAGAAATGCTATCCCATTTCCATTTTGGAATACTCAACGGTTGCATCATACCCAAAGGCTTTTGATGTTCAGCCTTCAATTTCTGGCAAACCAAACACGTATACACAAACTCTGTAACATTTCTCTTCATACCCGGCCACTAAAACAGTTTATGCAAATTATGATACATCATTGTTGTGTCAGGATGAATACTCAATCTACTTCGGTATCATTCTTCAAGAATACTCTTCTTTAACTCTGTAATATCAGGAACACACACATGATCCCAAAACCTCATCATACCATTTTCATCAATACAGAACTCTCCTCTGTTACCTTGGTTAATCAAAGTCATTTAATCAACCAACTTCAAATCTGATTGTTATCCTAAACGGATCTCTTCCACAATATCATTAGTTAACTTCAGCATACCCGACTTCACACTCTCAGATGCAGTCTCACACAAAAAACTCGTGTCTCTGAACTGTTAAATCATCTCAAGTTCTTTTACAATCAACATTGACACATGCAAAGTCTTTCTACTCAAAGCATCTGCAACCACATTAGGTTTACCAGGGTGGTAACTCAAATCAAAATCAAATTCTTTCCACATCTCTAACATCTCCTCTGCCTCATGGTTAGTTCCTTATGATCAAAAAAGTATCTCAATCTCTTATGATCGCTGAACACCTCAAACCTCGATCTAAACGGATAGTGTCTCCAAATACTTAACACAAAAACCAAAACTGCTAACTCTAAGTCATGGGTATGATAGTTCCTCTCATGAACACGTAGTTGTCTAGAAGCATAGGCAACCACTTGACCATTCAACATCAATATACCACCAAGACCCATCTTCGAAGCAGCACAGTATACCACAAAGGATTCATTCAGATTCGGCAAAATCAAAATTGGAGCAGTCGTTAACCTCTTCTTCAGTTCAAAAAAGTCTTCTCGCACGCAACGTCCCACACATATGCTCTGCCCTTTCAAGTCAACTGCGTCAGAGGAAATGATAATTTAGAAAAACCCTCTATAAACTTTCGGTAATAACCGACCAAACCAAGGAAACTTCTAATCTTCGTAGCAGACTTCTGAGAACCCCACTTTAACACAACCTCAATCTTCGAAGGATCCACTAAAATTCCACCACTAGAAATCACATGGCCAAGGAAACTCACTTCCTTCAACAAGAACTCACACTTCGACAACTTATCATAAAGCTTCTTCTCTCTTAACACTTGTAATACAATCCTCAGATGTCCTTCATGTTCTTCTTCCGACTTTGAATAAATCAGGATGTCATCAATGAAAACCACAACAAACATATCCAAATACTCATGAAAAGTCTGATTCATATAATCCATGAATACACCATGTGCATTGGATACACCAAAAGGCATCACATTATATTCATAGTGACCATACCTCGTTCTGAAAGTTGTCTTTGAAATATCATATGCTCTAACTCGAATATGATGATAACCTGGTCTTAAGTCAACCTTACTAAACACACAAGCTCCCAACAACTGATCCATCAAATCATCAATCCTCAGAAGTGGATATTTATTCTTATTATTCACCTTATTCAATTGACGATAATCGATGCACAACCTCATACTACCATCCTTTTTCTTAACCAATAACACAGGAGCACCCCACAGAGAAATAATTGGACGGACAAATTTCTTCAAGTTGTTTCTTTAACTCACTTAATTCTGAAGCAGACATTCGATAAGGAGCCACCGACACTGGACTAGTACCTAGTACCTAATCCACAACAAACTCCACTTCATGTTCTGGAGGAAAATCACTAATGTCATCCGAAAACACATCAATAAATTCTCGGACAACAGGAAATTCAACACTCACTTATTCACAGTCAACTTGTAACGCTGGAAACAAAATAAATATCTGGGCTTCATCTTCTAGAAGTTCATCCACTTGCTTCGCAGATAGAAACATCATCTCCCTACAATCGCCAAACTCTGGAAACTCCACCGTCTTTGCATAACAATTGATATGCACAAAGTTGTACTCCAGCCAGTTCATACCAAGCACAACATCCATATGGCGTAAATGTAAACACACCAAATCCATCAAGAAATCCTTACCATAAATGGTCAAAGGACACTTCAAACACACACGGTTAGTCGTAACTAAACCGAAAGCATGCATCTCAATTAACATATTACCATTCATAACAGTCAATGACAAATTCAACCTGGTCGTGCCCTCAATCGAAATAAACGAATGAGTATCACCAGTATCAATTATAGCAACCAACTCAACTTTATTAATACATCAAGTACCTCTAATCAAGTTATCCTTCTTCTGAGCATATGAGCCATTCAAAGCAAACACTCTACTAGTAGTCTAAGCCATAGTAGCAACCTTCTTCGATTTCTGACATTAAGTATTGATATGTCCCTCTTCACTGCAATTGAAACAGGTTGGTCATACATTTAGACACTCATCCTTCATATGACCCCTCTTACCATATTTATAGCATCTTATCATAGTAGCAGTGCACACATCTGATTTGTGACCTGCTTCACCACACTTATAGCACTTGAAAGGAGTAGAACCCGTTTCCCCACTTGGATCCCCTTGTCATTTGGATTCGCATAAGGCTTCCCTCAAAACTGACCCTTGTCTTTCTTCTCACTCACCTGCTTATAGTGAGCAGATCGAGCTCGACTATCCTCATCATATATCCTACTCTTATCCACAAGCTCAGCATACCTGCAGATTTGCTGACACCCAATCGCTTGCTTGATTTCTGGTTTCAGCCCATTCTCAAACTTTAAACACTTGGACAACTCAGCATCATCATGATTGTAGTGAGGACAAAACTTCACTAACCTCTCAAACTTGGCAGCATACTCTGCCACCGTCATATTCCCATACTTCAACTCTAAGAACTCAACCTCTTTCTTGCCACGAGCGTCTTCAGGAAAGTACTTACTCAAAAATTCCCTCCTGAACACATTCCACGTTATCACAGCTCCTGCTCCTTCCAATCTCTGACGGGTATTATCCTACCAATCCTCAGCCTCTTCATCCAGCATATGGGTGCCAAACTGCACCTTCTGAGCATCAGAGCACGCCATAGTCTTGGAAATCTTCTCAATCTCCTTCAGCCACTTATGTGCGTTCTCTGGTTCATGAGTACCCTCAAACTTAGGCGAATTATTCCTCTAGAATACCCCCAAGGCATGAAATTCATCCCGCACATTGTTCTGCACCGTAACCCGAGATAGTGCATCTACCGCATCCGCAAGAGCATGATTCGAAGCCATTCTACAAATCACCAACAACATCAGAAAACAACTCAATCTCAAAACACTCAAACGCAATACCCGACATGATTGACATATACACGATACAACCGGACAGACCAACCTGCTGTGATACCACTTATGTAATACCCTTTCTACTCCATCACAAATATAATACATTTTAATCGCAAAAATCAGAGTTTCCTCATACAAAGGGTATCACATTCTTCAAATAACTCAAATCAACATCATAAAACATCACATTGAGTCTTGTCCCGTAACACGTGTTATAAACATCATACCGAATCATAGACATCGTTAAAAAATTTCGCAGCGGAAAACAAACATCTATTCTCATATTTAATAAAAAAACTTCATACTTTAACTCCAAAAAATCATTAAAATCATAAGTAATAAAAATAAATAACTTCTTAAATCAACTCAACAAAACAACTCAAACGAAAACCTATCCTGAATGTTACTGGACACAGAGCAGGACTCCACTTCTAACTAACTCGAGAAATTTACTAACTCCAAGTTAAAATGCGCACCGATCTAACCTTAATTATCTGTAGGATGATATAATAGACCATCACAAAAGGCAGGCAGGGTGAGTAAATTCACATTCAATAGAATAATATAGAAATGAGAATTTTAAATGTAAGCAATAACATCAGATTCCATCATCAAATAAACTCGTTCATACACAACATCAAAACATGTCACGTCATAATACAAACTCAATGCAATTCATGCTATGTCATTTAGAATGAAATGCAACCTCTTATTATGCATGTGGTACCAAAACATCCTCATGGATGGACACTGGGCCATCAACCCTCCATTAAGGGAGCACATCATAACATCATATCACTTCAATCCGCATAATGGGATTGAAGCTACCAATGGACCGAAGTCCCCTAAAAAATCAATGCCATGAATGCAAGACACAATATACACAAATCATCCTCAAAATATCATAACCATTGCATTCGCATTCATCATTAATCATCATCCTCATACTCACTCATTCTATCATATCACATACTCATTGAACATCATTCTACCTACTCATCTAACATCATACCTCTACATCATGTAATCATACTTCATAACTCAAAGAAAATCAAATCATTTAAATCATCATACATCATTTAATCACTAATCATATTCATATAGTCTCTAAAAACGCATCATACAACAACTCTAAAACATCATA
Source organism: Lathyrus aphaca (assembly GCA_963966055.1). Lineage (NCBI taxonomy): Eukaryota > Viridiplantae > Streptophyta > Magnoliopsida > Fabales > Fabaceae > Lathyrus > Lathyrus aphaca. The sequence goes on from OZ014519.1 coordinate 432,274,948, forward strand.
GCATCTTACGACATAAACCTCAAAGAGAAAACATATTTCTAAATTACAAACTTATTTTTCAAAATTCCAGGTCTCGTTAAGCGAGACACATTACTCTCTAAACGCTAACTCATGGGTTGTGCTCGCTAAGCGGGCTTCGTGAATTCTGCAGATTTTCTGCTTTTTCCTGATTCGTTACTTTGCGATAAAACCCATCAAAACACAATAGTTGACAATAGTACATCAGAAAACATCATCAACATCAACATTCTTCATTATATCATCATATAAATCATTATATACATCATAATTCTCACAAAATCATCATCAACAATTAATTCATCACAAAACCCCATACCCTAAAACTTATACCTCGAAACCCCCAATTTTATTCCCACATTATAATACCGAAAGGAAGATGCCCCCATACCTTAGGTTTTCGTAATTCTTCGACAATCTTCTCGAAAAATCCCAAGCTTCCAAACTCTTGCTTTTCCTTCCTCAGAGCTTTTCTCCCTTTCTCTCCAAAAGTGCAATCGTTTTAATGATCGTACAAAACCCAACTTACTCTCTTTTGTCACTCTTGTCCCTAAAACCTCAATAGATTTTCCCCAAAATACCATAACTAATCCTCCTTCAAAAAAACACATTATCCTTATCCTCTAATTCCTCTTATTTGATTTAATTTAATCTCAAATAATAATATAAACCCAACATACTTAATATTCTAATATTATTAAAATATTAAGTCTCCCTCAAAACTCCACTACATATCAAATAACATTATAAATCATCATAATTCACAAGAAACACATCAATTAAATCAGAATCAACTTTAGGGTGTTACACGTTACAACTCTCCCCCACTTAGAACATTTTCGTCCTCGAAAATCTTACCTTTCTCAAACAACCCAGGATATGATTCCTGCATCTTGCTTTCCAACTCCCAAGTTATACTTTCTCCGACAGCTCCCAACCAAACAACTTTCACTAAAACAATCTCTTTGCCTCTTAAGGTCTTCATTTCATGATCCTCAATTCATACCGACATTGTCTCTACAGTGCGATTATCCCGTACTTGCACATCATCCATACTAATCACATGAGAAGGATCTGAAATATACTTTCGGAGTTCCGACACGTGGAACACATCATGCAAATTCCACAAATTTTGCGGTAAATCCAATCTATAAGCAACATTCCCAACACTATCTGAAATCTGAAACAAACCAATAAAACGAGGAGTAAGCTTTTTAGATTTCAATGCTCGCCTAACACCTGTCACATGCGTAACTATTAAGAATACATGGTCACCCGTTTGGAATTCTAAATATTTCCTACGCCTATCATGATAACTTTCTGTCGACTTTGAGAAGCTTTCATTTTCTCTCGAATCAACTTCACCTTCTCGGTAGTTTCTTGAACAATCTCTGGTCCAAGAAGCACGTTCTCACCAGATTCATACCAACATAACGGAGTTCTAAATCTTCGAACATACAACGCCTCAAAAGGTGCCATTCCGATACTAGAATGGTAACTATTATTATACACGAACACGATCAATGGAAGATAAGTATCCCACGAACCTCCCTGCTCTAGTACACAAGCTCTCAACAAATCCTCTAACGAATGTATTGTCCTCTCAGTTTGACCATCTGTCTGAGGATAATACACTGAACTCAACCTTAACTTAGAACCCAATGCTTCTTGAAAAATCTTCCAAAACTTAGAAGTAAACCTCAAATATCAATCTGACACAATGCACAAAGGAGCACCATGCAACTTCACAATTATTCTGACATAAATCTCGGCCAACTTTGATACTCGAAAACTGATGTTAATAGGAATAAAATGAGCCGACTTCGTAAGCCTATCAACAATCACCCAAATCGAATCATGTCCTCTTGAAGTATTAGGAAATCCTGTTACAAAGTCCATAGAAATGCTATCCCATTTCCATTTTGGAATTTCCAACGGTTGCATCAAACCAACATGCTTCTGATATTCAACTTTCGACTTCTGACAAATCACATATGCATACACAAAACACGCTACATCATTCTTCATCCCAGGCCACCAAAACAACTTCTTCAAATCCTGATACATCTTAGTCGCTCCTAGATGAATACTCAAATTACTTCTATGACTTTATTTAATAATCATCCTTTTCATATCTGCATCATCAGGTATACAAATCCTATCATGCAATCTCAAAACACCATGCACATCCAACTTAAAACCATTATTCTCTTATTCACCACAATCAACTATGACATCCACTAGTTTCACATCCAATTTATGAGCTTCTATATTATTGTCCAGAAAATCATTATTAATCTTCAGCATACCCAACATAACACTCTTCAGCGTCAATTTGCAAACCAAAATTATATCTTGGAACTGCTCAATTAAGTTTAACTCCTTAACCATCATTGTCGACATATGCAATGTTTTCCGACTTAAAGCATCTGCTACTACATTAGCTTTTCCTGGATGATAATTTAGACCAAAATCATAGTTCTTCAACAGTTCTAACCATCTTCGTTGCCTCATATTCAACTCTTTCTGATCAAACAGACACTTCAAACTCTTATGGTCACTAAACACTTCAAATCTAGAACTATAAAGATAATGCCTCCAGATCTTCAATATGAAAACAACTGCAGCAAGTTCCAAATCATGTGTAGCATAATTCTTTTCATGAACCCTAAACTGTCTCGACGCATAAGCAATCACTTTACCATTCCTCATAAAAACACCTCCAAAACCCATCAATGAAGCATCACAATATACAACAAACGGTTCCTCTGAATTCGGTAATGTCAAAACCAGAGCCGCCGTCATCCTCCTTTTCAACTCTGTAAAACTTTCTTCACATTGCACATACCACACAAAGGCTTTAGTCTTACAAGTCAACCGAGTCAACAGAATTTCCAACTTAGAAAATCCTTCAATAAACCTTCGGTAATAATAGGCCAATCCCAAGAAACTTCTAATCTCAGTAGCCGACTTTGGAGTTTCCCATTGCAACACAACATCTATCTTAGAAGGATCCACTGCAATACCACTACCTGAAATCACATGACCAAGAAAACTGACTTCTTTCAACCAAAACTCACACTTGGACAACTTTGCATACAACTTCTTATCCTTCAAAACTTCTAATACTGCTCTCAAATGCTCTGCATTCTCTTCTTCTGAATTAGAATAAACCAAAATATCATTTATAAACAAAACTAAAAAACGATCCAGATAAGCATGAAAAATACGATTCATGTACTCCATGAATACTCCCGGCGCATTAGTCACACCGAAAGGCATCACCGAATACTCGTAATGTCCATACCATGTTCTGAACACTGTCTTCTGAATATCCTCATCTTTCACCTTAATCTGATGAAAACCCGATCTCAAATTGATCTTGCTAAACACACGAACACCTACCAACTGATCCATCAAATCATCTATTCTTGGTAACAGATACTTGTTCTTAATTTTCACCTTGTTCAACTGTCTAATATCCACACAAAGCCTCATACTCCCATCTTTCTTCTTAACTAACAAAACTGGAGCTCCCCACGGTGATACACTTGGTCTTACAAACTTCTTCTCAAGCAAATCTTCCAACTACTTCTTCAATTCAGCCAACTCAGATGCATACATCATGTACGGTTCCATAAAAATAGGTCTAGTACCAGGTACAAGATCAATCGCAAACTCAACTTCTCTCTCAGGTGGTATATCAGGAATTTCATCAGGGAAAACCTCAGGAAATTCATTCACTACTTGCAACTCTTCAATCTTAGTTTTACTCTTTACAGATAACGACACCACCAACGAAAACATTTGGGCTTCCTCTTTCATCAACTTCTGCAACACTCTAAACGATAAAAATCCAAATCTTTCCTCTTCTAGAGTAGAAAACCTCATTGACTTACGAAAATAATTAATATGAACATAGTTATACTCTAACCAGTTCATACCTAGGATTACATCCATCCCAGTCAACGGTAAACATACCAAATCAACATAAAAGTCTCTATCAAAGATAGACAACGGGAAACTCAAACACACTAGATAAGTAGTCATTGATCCCTTAGCCAGAATCTCTATGACTATTTCTTCTTTCATAGTAGACAACTCAAGACCCAATCTCTTAACACAAGCAGCAACAATAAAACAATGGGTGGCACCCATATCAGTAATAGTAATTAAAGGAATACTATTAATGAAACATGTACCTCTGACGAGTCTGTCCTTATTAGCTATCTGAGTCCCAGCTAAAGAGAACACTTTTCCCCCAGACTTTGCTTTCTTTGGTTTCTGGCACTGGCTACCAATATTCCCTTCTTCACCATAATTAAAGCAGATAATCTCTGTATACATGCAGTCAGATATCACACACCCAGCTTTTCCATAACGGAAACAACTCTTTACCTCAGCAATACACACATTACTCTTATGTCCAACTTACCCACACTTGAAACAAACAATATCAACATGAACATCTCCCCCACTAGTTCTCTGACCCGAAGCAACTTTCTGCTTACCCTTACCAGCTGGAGTATCATAAGGCTTGCCATGGTTTTGCTGACTCTTGTCCCTTCTATTAGTAACAATCTTATAGTGAGCATTGTTATCTTCCTCGAAGATCCTGCAAGTATCAACCAAATCAGCAAAAACATGAATCTTCTGATACCTTACCGCTTTCTTAATCTCTGAATGCAACATGTTCTCAAACTTGATGCACTTCGAAAATTCAGTAGTTGCTGCATCATAGTGTGTATAGAACTTTGACAACTCCATAAATTTTGCAGCATAATCCGTCACTGACATATTCCCCTGTTTCAGCGCAAGGAATTCAATCTATTTCTTACCACAGACATCTTTAGGGTAATACTTCCTCATAAACTCTCTACAAAAAACAACCTAAGTTATCTCTTCACCTGCAGCTTCCAACCTTTCTCTGGTTTTCAACCACCAATCATCGCCTTCAACTGCCAACATGTGAGTCCCATAACGAATCTTCTGTGCTGGAGTGAAATCCATCACACAGAAAATTCTCTCAATTTATTTCAATCAGACAAGTGCAACATCAGGGTCATACTTGCCCTTGAAGGTAGGCAAAATCTCTCTCTGAAAAGTCGCAAAAGTACGAGAATCATCATTTCCGCCAACATTTGGTAAATTCTGCACAACTTGAGCCATTGCTTGCATTGCATCATCCATCACAACATCATTTCTTCCAGCCATCTCAACTTAACACTACAACACAACAAAAGTTAGAACCACATAACAATACTCGATTGTAAGACAACTAAGACTTGACAACTTGGTCAGACCGACCAACCTGCTCTGATACCACTAATGTAACACCCCATTCTACCCGATTTCATAATTTAAATCAGAGTTATATAAAAATTCACCAAAACATGGGATATCACATTTTCAACTTTAAAATCAAATAACAAAACTTCGTTAATAATCATGCTTCACAAACTATGCAACGGATTCAACAAAATTTGAAACTTTTAAAACAACTTCAAGTATTTTAGACATCAAAATACTTCAACATGGTTTTCAATATAAGACAACTGAAACGAGTTCATAAACTAGATAAAAATCCACGAAAACAAAACATGTGTTCATCCCCCATGAAGTGCTACATATCAGAGCGACAAACACCAAGCTGAGACGACTAGGTACTCGAATCTTGATTACCTACACGTTACCAACAGAGGGCAACATTCAAACAGAAGGGGTGAGATATCGAATAACATAAACATGAGTATGATAATCAATATGTAAGCGAGAAAATCATACAATCACCCACTTCACATAACAAGCAACATCAATGTACAACTTGCAACCAATCAACAATTAACAACATAGATAAAATGCAAATCGAATGCGATTAACTTATATATGCATGTGGTACCATTTGGAGTAAACTCCCAACTTGAAATATTTCCAGTTTATCGAGGCATCAACAACTTATTTTCCAATCCAGGCCAACACGAATCGCAAAAAACTGCATTTTCTTCACATACGCGTAATGACTACTCCATATGCGTAATAACTTGCTTCACGCCACCTCTTATGCGTAATGCCTCACCTATTACGCATAATACCTGTGTAACTGGGATGTGTTACACGTAATGCCTCTCCTGTTACGTAAAACACCAGAATGCATACCAGTCCTACTTCTGCTACGAATTACACAACTTCATCGCTCCATTCAAGCCTAATGGGGTTTCTACATTGATTTTAGGCTTCAAATACTCTATATATATTCATCCACTAATTTCTACGACTGATTTTACGAACCCTAATCTCCTTTTCTACATGATTTTCCTGCAACAACCAATCCAACAACACAACAACAGATACAACATCATGAATCATTCTCATGACAACAACACAAAAATAACAACATAATTCTTCACGATAGATCAACATGAAAATCAACGACAACTATTCATACAAAACACAACAACAAAATCAAATGAAACTCAACAATAATTGCACGAAAATCTAACCTACATATGAATTATCTAATCTCGGTTATGGAATTCGAATCCCACCCTTATCTTGGATTAAAGGCAACTCGAATTCACAACAAAAATCTCCGCGAAAATCCTCAACCTAGCCTTTTCTTGCTCTTCCTCTAAGACTTGTTCTCTTCTCACAAAAAACTTATGATTATTCTCTAATTAGGTTTTTAGTCTAGTTTTACTAAAATATCATTAACTAGCTTAATTACCAATGGGCCTAAAATAGCACCCCCACTATACTACTCTCACACATTAATTAAGCCTAACTTAATATTCTATTATTAATAATTATTTTATTATTCGACTTAATTAATTTAAATAACTCAAACACGACTTAACCATCAACTTAATACCAACTTAAATAGCTTAAACAACTTAACGACACAAACGACCAAAAACACCAACCTAACAACAATTAATCTGGAAAATACGCAATAATATTTAATTAAATTAATTAATTAAATATGGGCGTTACATTCACCGCTCAGATCCTCACCACCTAGGATCATAGCCCTCAAATTCGTTACCATCACCTTAGAAATCAACTACTCACACCCAATCCCCACCAACTAAGATTGAGTCTCATCAATGACGAACTAATGTCTAACATCATGAATGCATGCAACATACCACATGCAACAACAACACCGATTACAATAACCAATACCTCCATAGTCAATGTACTTCACCAATACTGGACACAATGCACCAACATACGCTATAACAACCCAACAACATTAACATATAACATAACAAGCAACACCAATGCATTTCAGATTATGTCACACCACAACATAAACACTATAAATGCATTTACACAAACATACAACAAATTATTCAATTTCTGGTACATATTAAAGTCCCATATAATAGGATCATCCAAATGCCTCGTTTGAGGGACTTAGGGTCTTCTTAGACAATTTCCAACCAAAGGTCTCGCCCAAGGGACACGACCAAAGTCTGAGCTGAGAGACCTAACTTAATATTCTTGCCTGAGGGTCTCAATCAAAGTCTTTCCTGAGAGACTCAAAACCTTTCCTGAGAGACTTGGAGTCTAATCAAACAAGCTCAACATATAACCTCGCCTGAAGGAGTTATAGTCCCATCAAATAGGTTCATCTATCCACCACCTTAGATAAGGTCCAGCCTAAGGTCTCGTTTGAGGGCCTCGATCAAATTCTTGTCGAGAAACTCAACGTCTTGACTAAGGTACTTGGAGTCTCATCGAACATACTCAGCATATCATCTCGAATGAAGAATCCTTGAGCAGTTAAAGCACATTGCCTTTTATGTGGCCCTCGTGCTTAAGGGACCGTATAATGATATATTTGTAAATACCTATCAAAGGCAAGGAACTCGTGGCAATTTGTAATGGGAAACACCTTTCTACCACCCATGATTGGGGGAAACCTTGCCTTTAACCCCCCCTTTCGGCCCGTCATGGGAAATATGACAAAAGAGACGTCTCAATTAGATACAATTCTTAGTTAATAGACTAAATTGAGTCTCCATGGGAAGTAGGGATTCAACGACCCACTACTATGACTAAGTGGGCGATTATAATTTCCGATGGACCCTATCTTCAAGCCCACAAGCCTATCTTCTAACCTCATGTGAGCTTTCTCTCTCCATAGCCAAAAACACCACCAAATCAGGGTTTCTCATTGTCGTGAGCAAGCCCTAACCTGTAATAAACACTAAGGCCTTTAGCCACCTCTACAAGCATATGGTGCCACACATTTTGTACTATTTGACAACTACAATATATATATATATATATATATATATATATATATATATATATATATATATATATATATATATATATATATATATATATATATATATATATATATATATATAGGGATGTATCTAATGAGAAAAGGTAATCTTATATGAGAGTGAGAGGAAAAGATACCAACCATTTGATTTAAAATAAATGGTTGAGATTTAATATCTCATTACATGATCCTTTATTTTTTCAATCGAAAACAGTTGAGAAAATAAAGGATCCTGTAATGAGATATTAAATCCCAACCGTTTATTTTAAATCAAACGGTTGCTATCTCTTCCTCTCACTCTCATATAAGATTACACATTCTCACTAGATACATCCCATATATATATATATATATATATATATATATATATATATATATATATATATATATATATATAATCGTACCTGGAGATCAGGATCCGATGTGGCTGACATCGAACGTTGATGAAGCATATTTGATAGAGAAAGGAGAGGGGTGTACCTGCAAGGCACTCCGATGTTGAAGTCAGAAACCGAGCAAAGAGTGTGCAAGTACGAGAATAAAGGGTGAGAATTGAATACTCGACCCTCTCAAATGAGAGGGTTTTTATACTGGTCCTGGTGGATGGCTATTGGCCTGTATTGTTGGGCGTGAACCGCGGATTCTGAAATAACTACTAATGGTTAGGAACTAGCCATTAGAGTGATATTTGCATCGCTCGGCTTGGCCTCTGGTCGTATGGAACCTGTATCGAGCAAGGGACATGTCGAGCGGTCGTCAATGGGTTATTGGGCCGTTTGGGAATGCGAGATTTCTTGGGCCCGAACCTGTAAGTTGGGCCAGTCCGGAACAGGAGCCCCCCAAGTCATTGTTTCTAGTCGAGGAAGCGATGACTTAAGGATAGATGGCTGCTCGGAGATACCTGTAATGCTGATGGACTAGCTTTTGATCGACGAACGACCTTCCTTTTGGAGATTAAAGGGCTCGGTGGTCGGTGCAGAGGAAGAGGAAACAAAAATGTGACGTGTCTTGGGACTTGTGCCAATTTAATGCTCTGATGGCTAGCCTAGGGGCTAGCGAATAGGTCATCATTGCCTAGGGATATGGGTCACGCTTCAGTTGCACGTGCCTCCTCCCTATAAATAAGAGGGTCACCCCATTTGTGTGCTTTTTCGTTTCATCTTCCTTACACCATTCTGATCGTATCTCCGACAACCTTAGACGACCGTCGACCACCACAATTCTTCTTCCGACCACCGTGCGTTTCAACATAAATTCCTATAATCATGTCTCAAGTTCCTGGTAAGAGTTCTCTTCCGGCTTTTTATCTTAGTTTTTCAAGAATAGATATGCATGCGGTTTAGGTTTTGACTTTAGATAATAGATTAGGGTAGTTTTAAATGAGTTTTAAGTTGTTGTAATCACTACTGCGCTGCCCGTTCTGAACCCTAATTTGCGGTCGGCGGTGGCCTTGGTTGAAGCTCGACCGAGGCCTTGGGTTTAGTGATGAACATCAGGTTGTTGCGAACCTTTGCGTCTTTATGATTCCCTATCGAGCGTTGGTCAATCGTCTCGAGCGACAACCACTCGAGGGCTCTGGCCAGGGACCCCGCTCCTGGGTTGTTGCACGCCCTTTCACTTGATAGGTAGTGGAATAGTGGATTTGATATTTTAATCGAATTCACTGACACCTTTCTTCCACTTTTCAGGTGAAAATGCGCTCGTCGATCCCTACGATCTCTCCTCGGATGAAGACACATCAAAGGATTCAGGCTCTTCAGCCACTGTCATATCCGATCGTGAAAGTTGTTCAGGGGACTCAGAAGCAACTGAAGTGGATGACGCGGCCACGATATTTGGGGGAGTAGCTGGCGCTCCCGAGGCCCCAGTAGAAGAGGAAAGGGTTCTTACGCCCGAGGAATGGGTCGTAGAGGACCCGCTGGATAAAGTTTCATCATATGCTCGGCCGCACGAAGATCCACTGCCTGTGGTGGGGAACCCTGCTCATTGGGTGGTGACATTTCCGGGCGATGATGACAAAATCTTCCCAGACTTTGTGGGGAAGAAATTCTCTATGTACGAGTACGTTGTTTCAACTTTAGGGATCAGGCTGTCATTCAGTGATCTGGTCTGCTCGGTGCTTGGCCACCTGGGAGCAGCGCCCTCCCAGCTGCATCCTAACTCCCATGCCTTTATACGGGCATTCGAGTTGACGTGTACACACCTTGGTGCAGGGGCTACCCTTCCTGTATTTTTTCGGTTGTTCTCTCTGCAGCGCCAGGTGGGGCGAGGGAATGCTCAGAAAGGCTTCATCTCCTTCAAACAGCGGATCAAGATTTTCAAGGCACATTCGGAGTCCATCCGATCGTTCAAGGGTGACTATTTCTTGATCAAACCGGCGAGTCGAGAAGCTATATGGTCGATCAGCTTCATGTGGGTCGACACTGACGAGAACGATGTACCCAAGCTGGACGCGCATGGGCGTCAAATCCCAAGGAAAGTTTGGATGTTTCCCTTCTCATGGGATTACAGTCATTATGGGCGACCCGTGAGCGAGTTTGTTCAGATAGGGGATGCTCTGAGAGAGGATGATGCAACCATCTTCGAGGAGTTTCGCAAGCTGGTGGCCTCCTTCACTCCGACCCCAATGCTTGACGGAGAGGGGAAAATAATGCTAGACTCTGATGGGGGAGAGGCTGTAGAGCATCTTCTGATCGACGTTACAACTTTCCTAGCTTGTAAAAACGGGCAAGAAGTGTCCAAACTGTTTGGTACTTGCTTTGTTTTTTTGTTTATTTGTCCTGTAATTTTATGCTCGTAACCGACATGGCCCCTTTCTCTTTGCTCTGTTTTGCAGGTTCTATGGAGAATCCTCTGGACAAGATCCAGGAGAAGTTGAGACAAAATAACAAGAGAAAAGTTAAGACCGTCCAGACCCAACTGGTGGGCAACGATACAAGCGGTTCTGGCTCGGGCCCGATCGCTCATGGCTCCCCGAGTGTAACCTCAGGTTCTCAACTTAAAAAGCATAAAGTCGGAGCGACCGTTCTGGATTTGACGACCAACGCTCCTCCAAAACCCAAGAACATGTTGCCTTCGTGGTTCGTGAAACGCAACTTCTTCGAGGGTACAGCCTTGGAGGTTGAATGGGCGGACTCACTGTTTGTTGAGTAGATGGATCGCCCTGCTCGGTGGTTGTCCCTGGTGCAGGATGCCAGTGTTGTCATTCGGGTGCTATCCATGGCCTCGCTGCTGGCTGAGGGAAACCCCGACATGAGCACGAGACTAACCACTTGAAGTCCCTTTTGGCTGCTTCAGAAGAAAAAGTGAAGAAGGCTGTCGAGGATGCTGAGGCTGCGGCCAAAGAGTTGACAGTGCGGGCTGACGTGATCGCCAAGCTAGAAGTGGACAAGAGGAAAGTCGTCGAGCAGAACAAAAAGTTGAAATATGCCTTCTTACCCAAGGAGGATGAAGATGAAGACACCAAAGGTTTGATGACCAGGGCACACTTCCTTGCTCGACTGGATCAGGATCTGGAAGACCTAAGGGATACGACCAAGCTAAGCTTTCAAAATGTTGTGGATCAGATCAAGACTCTCCATCCGGAGTTGGATCTTGATACTGATCGGATCAATTATTTGTATAAGGTCGAGGACAGTCGTATTGTAGTTCCTGACGATACAATCGTTGACGACTCCCAGCCTATTGAGCCCGACCAATCAGTCCAGCCCAAAGCTCAGTAACCTCAGAGTGAGGGCCAGCCTGGTGTCCAGGCGGATGAGGGTAATTTGTTTGGCCTGCGTGCCCAAATATTTATAATTTTATAGTTTTTGCTTGGGGACTTGGTCCCCGTTTTATGTAATTTTGAACAAGTCGGCCCTTCGGGGTCGCAATCTCTTAATGAATGTTTCCGACCTAGGTGGTCGTTTTGTTATCTTTGCAGTGTTTTTGTTTTCACATATAATTGCCCGTCCGTCGGAAGACTTTTATTTTAAATGTATGATTTTGCTAAGTATTTTGCGCTCGTATAGTTGACCGGCACATGGAATACGATTTAGTGGTTGAATAAGGGGTAAATGCTCGTTAGGAAGTGTGATCTGTCGGTTAGGGGAACTAGTCAGATGTGTGGAGGCTGGCTCCTAGACGGTATCCGAGTCAAGATCATGGCTCGGATTTCGTGGCCTGAACGTCCCATCGTGAGCTGGGGTTCTGCCTGGTCGTGGTAATTAGGCGACGTCCGACTCGTTTGAGTATCTATCAGTGCGACAATTACCTTCCGCTTTGCGAGGGGGTCCTGTTGATCAAACGTTTTAGGCTGCAATACTTGTACCTAGGCATGCAGGTTTGGTCGGACCATCTGCTCCTTGTTTGAGAGTCGAGCAGGGCGACATTCATACTAGCTATAGTATTGCTTGAGTTTCTCGGCGTTCCACGGATGAGCGAGCTCTTCCCCCTGAATATTTTCTAAGTAATAGGCTCCATTTTCGGTCTTTGCTCGGACGCGATATGTGCCTTCCCAATTTGGTGCCAGCTTCCCTTCTAGGGAGTCTTTGTGATTCCTCCTCAAGACGAGACTTCCGAATTCGAATGCTCACTGAATGACCTTGGTGTCATGTTGAGCTGTTATCTTTTGTTTAAATGTAGCTTCTCGAAGAGCAACTTCGATCGGATCTCTTCTACTAAGTCGAGCTTTTCTCTCAATGTTTCAGAGTTGGTGTCTTGGTCCATAGGTGATTCTGTTCGCCTGGACGATACGTGTATTTCTATGGGGATGACTGCTTCAGTCCCATATGCTAGCCGAAATGGAGATTCCCCGGTTGTTGAATGAGATGTGGTCCTATATGCTCAAAGTACGCTGTACAATTCTTCGACCCATCGTTTTTTGTGCTCGTCCAACCTTCGTTTCAGACCTGTTAAGATTACCCTGTTCGCAGCTTCTGCCTGCCCATTAGTTTGAGGGTGCTCGACCGAGGCGAAGTGTTGTTTGGTTCCCACTGAGGTTATGAACTCCTGGAAATGTTTGTCGGTGAACTGGGTCCCATTATCTGTCACGATGGCGAGCGACATTCCGAACCGGGCGAGGATGTTCCGCTTGAAGAAGCGTAGGATGTTGAGTGCAGTGATTTTGGCCAAGGCCTCTACCTCTATCCATTTAGTGAAATAATCGATGCCCACGATGAGATACTTATTTTGGCCAGTGCCGATGACGAAGGGTCCTAATATATCCAGCCCCCACTAGGCAAACGACCATGGGGAAGATAGTGATTTCAGCTCGGTAGGAGGTGCCACATGTACGTCACCATGTCGTTGGCATTTGTCACATTTTTTAATGTGCTCCTTCGCGTCGTTCTGCATCGTCGGCCACTAGTATCCTGCTCGTAGGATCTTGTAGGCTAGCGATCGCCCACCTGGATGTTGTGCGTTGATTCCTTCGTGGACTTCTCTTAACACGTGTAGAATGTTTTCCTCCTCGACGCACTTGAGGAGTGGCGTGGAGAAACCTCGCCGATACATTTTTCCCCGACCATGGTATATGAGAATGACCTACGTCGAACGATGCTGGCCGTTTTTGGGTCCGTCCTTGGTCAAGTAATTGAATACTGGAGTCATCCAACAGTTATCGTCTCCCACGACATTGACGTCTACTGGGGCTGAAGATTGCCCAATGCTAGGTCGAGGGAGTATCTCCTGTATGACGGATTTTTTGCCCCCTTCTTCTTGGTACTTGATAGTTTGGACAAGATATTCGCTCGGGTGATGTTCTCACGCGGGACGTGCCCGACTTCTACGGACGTGAATTGTTTTAGTTTCTCTCTTACCAAAGCTAAGTATTCAGTCATGTTGTCTTTTTTGGCTTGAAAATCACCTCGCACTTGGTTGGCGACCAACTGGGAGTCTATGCATATTACAATTTCCTCTGCCCCAAGGTCGTCTGGAAGGCACAAATCGGCCAGGAAGGCCTCGTATTTTGCTTGATTATTGGAAGTAGGGAAAGACAAGGCTAAGGATACTTCGATGATGGTTTCCTCTTCGCTCTCCAATATCACCCCGACCCCACTGCCCCCCGAGCTAGACTCTTTGTCCACGAAGATGATCCACCTAGACGGGGATGTTAAAGTCTGCTCGGTGAAGGTAAGTTCTGCTACAAAGTTGCCCAAGGCTTGAGCCTTGAGGGCCTGCCTTCCCTCGAACCTGATGTTGGACTCGGATAGTTCTAGCGACCACTTCAGCATCCGTCTGACCATGTCTAGCCTTCCGAGCATCTGCTTGATGGGTTAGTCTGACCTTACGACAATAGTATGGGCCAAGAAGTAGTGTTGTAGCCTTCTTGTTGTGAATAGGAGGGTCATCGCTACTTTTTCAATTTCCAGGTACCTGAGCTCAGGGCCATGCAAGGCCTTGCTCGTAAAGTAAATAGGCTTTTTCCCTTCGGGTAGTTCACGGATAAGGGCCGCGCTCACCGCCTCGTTTGCAATGGCGAGGTAGAGGTATATCGTCTCGCCTTCGTTAGGCCTGGAGAGTACTGGAGGTTCGGATAATGCTTTCTTTAAGTGGGCCAAGGCCTGCTCGCACTCGTCTGTCCATTCGAAAGCCGCCTCCTTGTGAAGGAGATTGTAGAATGGAAGAGCGTGCTGAGCAGACTTAGCTATGAATCGGGCGAGCGAGGCGAGGACGCTGTTCAAAGATTGTATAGATTTCTTGGAATATGGTGTAGGAATCTCTGTAAATGCTCAGCATTTATCGGGATTGGCTTTGATGCCCCGTTCGGTCAGGTAAAATCCGAGGAATTTGCCTGCTCGAACTCCAAACGCGCACTTCTCGGGATTGAAACACATTTTGCATTTTCAAGCTTGGTCGAACACTTTTCGGAGATGGGAAGCGTGATCTGTCTCTTGTTGAGATTTAACGATCATGTCATCCATATATACTTCCAACATGTCTCTGATTTCAACTCAGAAGACTTTGTTCATCATGCGCTGATAAGTCACGCCCACATTTTTCAGACCGAAGGGCATGACGTTATAGTAATAGTTTCCCGATTCGGTCATGAAGGCCGTGTATTTTTTCCTGCTACGGCCATAGGGATTGTGTTGTATTCCGAGTAAGCGTCCATAAAGGATAATAATTTGAAACCGGCCGAGTTGTCAACCAGTTTGTTAATGTTAGGCAAAGGATATGCGTCTTTCGGGCACGCCCGATTGAGATCAATATAATCAACACACATTCTCCATTTTCCATTTAACTTTTTGACAAGTACAACATTTGAGAGCCAGGTTGTATACCTGGCCTCTGTTACAAAATTCTCCTCTAGGAGGTCTTTTACAGCTACCTCGACCGCTTTGGTATTCTCGGTCGACTGTTTCCTCCCGCGCTGGGCGACGACTTTGTGTGTAGGATCAATGGAGAGATCATGGCAAGATGTTTCGGGGTCGAGCCCTGGAATTTCCGCAGCACTCCACGCAAACAGGTCGGCATTCCCTTTCAGGCATGCTTCCAGCTGTCTTTTTGCTAAGTCGGGCATGTGTGCCCCAATCTTGATGCATCGAGTAGGATCTTTAAGAGTTTTCGCCCCCGTCCGGGAATCTACAGTCCAAATCAATGGAGTCGACCTGAGGGAAAGCCATGGGTGCTCCTGGGGATATCAGACGATGCTGAGGCAGAAGGCTTCGACTGGTAGGAGATTGAACTAAAGCCTTTGGAAGTTGCTTAAAAACAATGTCGAGCGGCCTCAACGTTGCCGTGCAGGGTGGCGACCCTTCCTGAAGTGGTGTAATACTTCATCTTCAAATGGATTGTGGATGGAACAACGACAAGTTCAGCTAATGTCGGTCGTCCCAGAATGCATTGGTACAAAGATGGGCAATCTACGACCAAGAACTAAACGCGGACGGACCGGGCAGTTTCTGCCACCCCAAACATGACAATGAGGTCGACGTAACCCCATGGTCGGGAGACGACACCATTGAAGCCTTGTAAATCGGACCCCATGTACGGAGTCAAATGAGTCTCGTTCAGCTGGAGTGTTGAGAACAATTAGGAGTACATGATGTCGCATGAATTGCCCTGGTCGACCAGGATTCGGCAGACATCAAAGTTGGCCATCCGGGCACATATGAGCAGAGGGATACTGGTGTTTGGCGCCCATCCCAGAAGCTATTCCTTGTAGAAAGAGAGGGGCACCAAACCTTCCTTGGGTGGATCCAACGTGGCGTTCTGGGCTGGACCTTTTGCGATCAACTGGTCGAATTTCCTCTTTACAGACCCGACAATAATTTTATTGAACCCTCCCCCCGAAATGACCATTGCGGGGGGGAAGATCTCCCACGGGTTGTGGGATAAGAAATAGCTCGGACTTCCCACATGGTCGGGTATGAAGAAATCTTCTAGTCGATAGATGCTAAGTGCGACCTGCATATTGGCATCTGAGGGTATAAGCACCGCCTCCTCGACCTGGGAACGTCCTTGGACTTGGTGAATTGTTTAAGGTGACCGTCTCTAATGAGTATTTCAATTGCATCCTTCAGATGAATGCAATCTTCCGTATTGTGCCCGTGACTCTTGTGGAATCGAAAATACTTAGTCTTGTCGGTGCCTGGTTTGTTAGGCAGTTGCTTTGGGAAGCGGACTCCTACCTGTAAGAATTATGAGTTGGCACAGTCGGACAATATCTTTTCTCTTGATGCCGAGAGGGGCGTATACTCATGAAAGCGACCAATTGGTCCTCTCTGCTCCCGCGGTTCAGGGGAGCGATCTTCCTTTCGTTTGTCTCCTCCCCGACGAGATCTCGAGGGCTCATCGATCTTGGAGGGTTTGGCGTCCTCCCGACGCCTGGCATCGCGAACAAAACTCGCGGCTTGCTTTTCTTCGTTATGGATGTACGCCTGAGCTTTCAACATGAAGGCGTCCAGTGTGGCCGGAGTCTCTATGCCCACTTCTCGGTGGAAGTCAGTAGACGAGAGGAATCCGCACTCCAACAAATATTTCTTCATGTCGTCCGTGGTTGACACCTGGACGGCTTCTTTATTGAACCTTTTGATGTAGGTTCGAAGGAGTTCATCCTTGGCCTGGATGATAGCCTCGAGTAACGCTTCCGTCTTTGGATGGCACCGGGAAGCGGTGAAGTTCCTGGAAAACGTCCGACCAAGTTGTTTCCAGGAGGTAATAGATTCAGGTTCAAGACTCTTGTACCATGTCATTGCCCCTTTCCTCAAGATGGTCGGAAAGAGACGACATTTGATCGCTCCACGGACGCCCCTATAATCGAGCAAAGCGTCAATGTTCTCAATGTGCTCGTCTAGATCTGTGGTTCCATCGTACAAGCCGAGGGGTGGGGGCTTTTCAAGACCCCGTGGCAGCTTGGTGTCCATGATTTCTGCAGAAAGCGGACCTCTGGTATCTTCCTCGTCACTGGAAGTGTACGAAGGAGAGTGGGGCACGTGTTTCTTGCTTCGCCGCGGTGATGCGGATCTTGATCTGCTTCTTCTTGATCGTCTTGGAGACCGGGACCGTCTTCTCTTTGCAGGGGAAGATCGTGGTGGAGACGATCAGGTTCGCATCTGGATCGAAGATTCTTCATGACAACCCTTTCTCTTCCTTCTGGGGGGAGAAGGGCTGCGTCTTTCCCGATGTCGTTCCGGAGAACGAGACGGTCGGAGGCTATTTTCCTCTAGACGGGCGATCTTCTCGCCGTGGGCAAGGAGAAACAGATTGGTCTGGTTGAGTGTTTCGACTAGTGCATAAAATTCTGACCATGATGATGTGAGGGGAAGAAGGACTTCCGGGCGACTTTCCAACGACTGATCACGATCGGGAGAAGGAGAAGCAGTCTTTCCATCTGGACAATCCTGGACAGTCTCCTCGTGTGAGGGAACGTTAGCATTGCTCTCACGTTGGGTGAGGAGCACACCATCATTCGACCGGGCTTCGAGTAAATTGTCCCGAGCAACCATGGATCTTTTTGGTAGAATACTTTGGTTCTTGCGAATCTTGAGAGAGAAGAACGGGGAAATCAACAGATTCCCACAGACGGCGCCACCTAATCGTACCTAGTGATCAGGATCCGATGTGGCTGACGTCGAACGTTGATGAAGCACGGTTGATGGAGAAAGGAGGGGGTGTACCTGCAAGGCACTCCGATGTTGAAGTCAGAAACCGAGCAAAGAGTGTGCAAGTACGAGAATAAAGGGTGAGAATTGAATACCTGACCCTCTTAAATGAGAGAGTTTTTATACTGGTCCTGCTGGATGGCTATTGGCCCGGGCGTGGACCGCAGATTCCGCAATAACCGCTAACGGTCAGGAACTAGCCGTTGGAGCGATATTTGCCTCGCTCGGCTTGACCTCTGGTCGGATGACACCTGTATCGAGCAAGGGACATGTCGAGCGGCCGTCAATGGGTTATTAGGCTGTTTGGGAATGTGAGATTGCTTGGGCCCGAACCTGTAAGTTGGGCCAGTCCGGAACAATATATATATATATATATATATATATATATATATATATATATATATATATATATATATATATATATATATATATATATATATATATATATATATATATATAAAAACTTGGAATGAAGAATTAATTGAATTATTTAAAAAAAATATTATTTTAGATATTTTATATTTTTTATAACTTCCTATAGCTTTTAAAATTTAAAAAAAAATTAGTTAATTCAAAGTTATTTTAGTTTAAATAAAATTTATTTTTAAGATATATAGTTTTAAAAGTTTATATTGATTTGAATTTGATTTACTAAATATAAAACTTAATTTTGTAATTTAAAAATTGAATTTAAAATAACTTTTACAATAGAATTATTTTTAGAAGACCATTTTTAAAAATAGAACAAAAATCACTTCTTTTTAAAAGTTTAAACAAACGTATTTGATATAAAAAAAATTTCTTCAAAATTCAACATTCGATAA
Source organism: Lathyrus aphaca (assembly GCA_963966055.1). Classification (NCBI taxonomy): domain Eukaryota; kingdom Viridiplantae; phylum Streptophyta; class Magnoliopsida; order Fabales; family Fabaceae; genus Lathyrus; species Lathyrus aphaca. The sequence continues at coordinate 432,294,171 of OZ014519.1, forward strand.
CATATTTATAAAATACTTTTATTTAATTTACAATTAAAAATATTAAATTCCTTTGTTTATCTTATAATATAATCAATTATCCGGTTAATTAAGTAATATGTATTGATGAGAGAGATGATTTTCCTAAACTAAACTGTATATAGTTTTTTGTGATGGTGGAATATTTATAAATTAATATTTAATATTTAATTACCATTTATAAATGACCTGCATCCATCTAAATTTTTGACCAAATACATCAAGTTTATTGATCAAAATAATTTAAAATTTCCCATTTTTTTTAACAAATACAATGCATATAATATAATTTCTTTTTAATTTTATTTTTTATTTCCTTTTTTTCTTATGAAATTTAGATTTCTCACAGTAATTAATAACACTAATTTTCATGCGAAATTAAAGCCTTGGAATCAATCCACAATATATAGTTTTTATTATTATTATTATTTGTTTGGATTAATAGTTTGTTATTTTTATATATATTCAATGTGAGTATTTTTCTCCCTAATTCTTGTCAAATATCTTTCTCAAATTTTTTTTCTTCTTTTTCTCTTCTCTTAATATACATGAAACGTAACATTTGAATTTCACACATTCCACACTAAGCTCCAAATTTTAATCATTTTCTTTCCGGTAAACTTGTTTTCCTTCTATTCATTATTCTAATCTAAACCCTAAACCTAGTACTCTTTCGTCGGCTATCGGTCGATTCACTAACCAGATTGTCAGTGTAGTTGTAACTCGAGAGACAAGACATATATTTTCATGTCTCTCGGTGAGTCGATGAATATATAAAAACATTGAATTTATTGAAAGACAATAAAGTGATTTTTTATAAAATTATTTTTATGTATAAACTTTATGAAAAGTTGGTAAACTCAATATTCCTTTTGTTATTATAATGTTACTTTGCAGCATTATTGAAATTAGGACATACTAGTTTCCTTTTTTATAATGTTTTTGTCTTCTTATGCAATGTTTTAAGAATCACACATTCTTTCCTATTCTTGTACTTTAAGCATTTGCATAACAGATTCTATTCTACAATTGATTCTGCAGATTCCAATTATTTGACATAATGAATTCATTGTGTCTTGGAAATTATCATTGCTTGAAGTTGTTTCAAATGTTTATGAGAAGTGAGAGAGAAACAGCTTCTGTTACATTAGGTATAATCAGTGTCATTGTTTGGATGATTGCTGAGATACCTCAGTTAATCACTAATTACAATGAAAAATCTGCTCATGGTCTTTCTGTTTGTTTCATGTTGACGTGGATAATCGGGTAAATTAAGCGCTTTTTTTAAGTGATTTTGTTATGTTTGCATGAATTTCTTTTAACTATTTTGATGCAATCTTTTTTACTTTGCAGAGATCTGTTCAATGTGATTGGTTGCTTACTTGAACCTGCAACTGTGAGTGTTTTTATTTTCACAAAATTGGTTATAACATTAAAAAAAATTTAAATGTATTTTATTTTTGTTAAGCACTTGTGCCATAACTTGAAAATAAGCTGTTTATCCAAACAGGCCTATATAATTTGTGAAAGTTGAGTTAATCATAAGAGTATGCTAAGTTGAATAACTAAATTTCTTTGTTTTGTGCAGCTACCAACTCAGTTATATACCGCAGTGGTAAGCCTCTAGCCGAATATTCATCTAAAACAAACATCGATACCAGACACGATACTGACATATAATTGTATTCAATTAATTTAAATTATTATACATGTCGATGTGTCAGTGTCAGTGTCACATTCAGTATTTGTATCTCTATAAGAGCTTTATAGGTTCTCTAAGATGTTATCTAGTGATATTTTTTTAATAATATGCAGTTCTATACAATGATAACACTTATACTTTGTTCACAAGCAACTTACTATGGATACATATATCCCCGACTTAAGTACAAGAAACAATTCAAGGTAAAACCTCGACTATACATTATGTCGTATGCAAATTTTTTGATATATTTTTATATGCTTGGCGATGGATATAACCTGGACCGTCTTTGAGAATGTGCAATGTGGACGACAAGACAGAGTTTCCAGTTGTTTTGTCATACGGTGGAATTTGAACAGATTTCCTTTGTTTTGCGATACACTAATTGCATTATGATCATGATCAGATTGAAACATCAAAAGATGATGGACAAGGCAATGTTGGAGGTGAAAATGGCAATGATGTTGAACAAAGAACAGTCTTTGGTATGAGCTCACCAATTTCTTTTGCACCACTTGCTCATGTTGGAGGACAATCTTACTACCAGTAATCACTCTTTCATTCAAATTTATGTTAAACTTTCTGTTCTTAGTTTTTGTACTATTGTTGAATAAGCATGATCGTTGCTACAAAAGTCGATTTGATTTGGTTTTCTAAGCTCGAAAAGTTCTTATAGCTCTTCTCTTTTGAATCCATCAGGTCAGCGAGATATCTATCAAAGAGTTATACTCATAAATCAGAATTAGAAGAAAGATTTACATCTTCTTCTCATACTCTAGACCCTATCCAAGAGCCTTTACTTGTTTCATCTGTCTTGACGCAATCCGCGCCGTCTTTGAAGATCAAGAATACTCTATGTTTGGTAAACTTTTCTGTTGATACTCACAAGGGTCAAAGTCGGTTTCAGACACTTAACACTTAACACTGACAGATAGACATATCTTTTTTCAGAAGTGTCGGTGCTATTTAGATTGTCACTACTCTTTCTACGACAATGAAACTTCTAGCATTGAAATTTGAAATCTAATCACCTTTATCTTGTTTTTCAGGTTTCAACATTAACTTTTCTAGTTGCCTTCAATCTACTTCATTCACAAGATACAATAAATCATTCTGAGATCTCAAAACCAAGCAAAGAGTTTGTTATTCGTGTTCAAAGAAAGCTTTTGCAGGTATTGTAATACAAGTCACAACTTTGTTTGATATGGCGAAAAGGAATGGTTCCTTCGGATTGATTCGTGTAGCCTATCCTTTTGGCGGGACGAGTTGAAATTTCCAACCGGCCAACCCGTCTTGACCTACCTTAGCGGGTTGGCCCGTTAGAAATTAAAGTTTAACCATTGTGCCATTATAATTTCTTGATTTTCAGGCTAGTGGCGATCGGTTGCCAAGTTATGGTGTGGAAATGCACCATGACATTGGAACTTACCTTGGTTGGGGAATGGCAGTTATATACATGGGTGGAAGACTTCCTCAAATTTGTTTAAATGTAAGAATTTTTTTTGATAAATTCTTGAGTCTCACTTAACATGCATTAGAAAACTATGTTGTTGAAATTTGAGTTCATAACTTCATATTAACTTGACAATGATTTTCATCAATTTTGCAGTTTAGAAGAGGTAGCTTTGAGGTGAGGAACTTCAACCATTGAAACCTATGATTATTTTTTTCTTTTTATTTATCATCAAACAAGAATTTGAGTTTTTTTTTTTAACATGTAGGGTGTGAATCCTCTATTGTTTCTTTTTGCTTTAATCGGTAATACCACATATATAGCAAGGTATGTATCTACTTTGTGTTATTACCTGTGTTTGGAAAACTTGAAAATCATAGTTCAAAATCACGGTAGAACAAAAGTTACACATACCTGTTTCTTAAAGCTACACATACGAGCTTTCTAAAATCACGGTGAAAAAGTTTTTAACCTACGGTGAAAAAGTTCTAAAATCAAAGATAGACTATGTCTAAATATGTGACTTTTAAATTTGAAAATACAAAAATATGGAGCGAAACTATGTCAAGATATTAAAAAGTAACATGAATTTTTTTCTTTTATGCAGCATACTAGTGAGAAGCTTGGAATGGTCAAAAATCGGTCCGAATCTTCCATGGCTTGTAGAATCTGGAGGATGTTCCCTTCTCGATTCTTTTGTATCCTTTTATTTATAAATATACACTAGTAAGACACTCGTGCATATACATACAAAATTAATGAAAATACATGTTATATATCAAATGGTGCTCACATAAAGATGTCGACCTTAATTTCCGTTCTAGATTTTGATGCAGTTTCTATATTATCGATATCGGACATCGAAAGCCTTGGAAAATAAGTCCAAACATCAAGGTGTTGCATAGATGATGATTTTTTAAGAACAAGAATTCTCAGGTTTTGGTGTCTCTTTCTCTATGTCAAGTGTTTATTAAGAAATTTTGTTTATAATATTCATTTTATTGTATTTCATATGTCAAAGTGTGCAATAATGTAGAAAACTTAATTGATGATTATTTGATTAAATATTAATTATTGATAAATGTTTATAGGAGCCATGCATGCAATCTCCACCATGATGAGCAAGAAGTTGAAATGAATGATAACAGCTGATATGGTCTTTGATTGAGGACCAAAAATTGGTGTATCAATTTAACAAAACCATTTTTGAATTATCCTCCATTTTTCATTGTAATACTTGTTTAGGCTATTCATTATTATATCATATCTATTGATTTTTACTTTATCATGTTTTGATTTGTTTACTATCACGAATGAGAGAATATTTATACTTTTTTTCGTTCCTAGGAAAAAAGGATTCTAGTAATTCAGAATTCGTAAAAAAAAAATACTGATAGTGATTAAATCTTGTTGCCATTAGAAATCAAATTCCGTATTTTCTGAATTTCCGTTCCTTAACATACACTCGTTTATGACTCGAGTTTGTTTGGTTAATATCTATATTTTTTAATATCAAAGAAATTGAGTCACATAAATCAATAATTAATAATGGAATCAAATTGCAACCAAATGTATTTATGAAATTTGCTACCTTAGAAGAAGAGATTCTTAATTATCCATTTTAAAAAATTGGGTAATGCTGAGTTGTCACACATATATATATAACTCTGTAAGTGTATCTCATTTGCTTTTTCATTAAAGAGCAATTAATTTTAATTAGTTACACATGAGGTCTTCTTGTTGTCCTAATTTAATATTATATTTAACCATTTATTATTATTATTGTCATGACACTTTGTTGCTTCTCCAAAACCAGGGACAAACCCAAAAATATTATATAATTGGGGCAAAATTCACATATAAGATTGTATTATTAAAAATATGACAAATACAATTTTGAAGCGTAATTTTCTTTTTTCTAAAAAAATGTATTATTTACATTTTTATCTTAAAATAATTATCAAATTAAAATACAAATATATCAATAATTATATTTTTATTAGATATAATTACTTACCAAATCCTTTAATTTAATTTAATGTTTTACTTTATTTCCTTAACTGGAAAATGTTATAAATTAGTCCTTTAGCTTCACATTCGTTATTCTATTTGGTCTCTTCTTCTATTAATTTTTGACAAAAAAAAAGTTAAATTTTGATTATGTGGCGTGATAGTAAGTGGTACAAATTTGAGTCAGCATATGTAGTTAAAAACGAATACATTTTTAAACTACATACATAACTTTGATTTGTACTAATGACCTTATTGTTGTTGAAATCGTAATTTCTTGTATCGAAACAGGTTGCTCGACAGAAGGAAGGGTGTGTCAAAACAATTGTTTCACACATATTTGATTTAGATTTGATTTAGTTCCAAAATAAGTATTTTGGACTTTTATAATTTTGAGCTTTAACTTAGGATGTAAGCAAACATAATTCTATAAATAGGGAGCAACCCTTATATTTTGTAAATCAATCAACACATTGTAATTCATGGTTTGTAGTTGCAAGTGAATAGAAAGAAAAAATCCCATAGTTTGTGGGTAACAACATTCTTCTCCAAATTCTCTTAGAACCCTAATTTCTTTTCTTTCTCTATTTTCTTATTTTCTTTGTTATTGTTGCGCTAAAAACCCTTATTGTTCATAAAGAAAGGGTCAGAATTCCCATAGACTTTTGGGTTAATTCCAACATCTGGTATTTAGAGCTCCGGTTTCAAGGATCCTTGGGAAGCAAAAGTGATGGCGATGAATTATTCGAATGGGCACTTTCCAGCAAACCTTCAAATTCTCAAGAAAGATAATGATGAGAATTGGTGCAAGCAGATTAAAGTTGTTTTCTGTTATCAAGATTTATGGGATCTTGTGAAGGAATGAGTAACAACGTTTGCAGAGAATGCAACAGATCAAGAAAAAGTTACGCACAAAGAATTGAAGAAGAAAGATTATAAAGCTCTCTTTATAATCCACCAATGTGTTGATCCATATAACTTTGAAAAGGTTAGTGATGTTGAATATGCAAAAGAAGCATTGGAGATTCTTGAGAAGTCTTTTGGAGGTGTGGAGAAGGTGAAAGAAGTGAGGTTATAAACTCACAAAAGGGCTTATGAATTGTTTCAGATGGAAGACAATGAAAGCATTACAGATTTCTTCACAAGAGTTATGAAACTTGTGAATCAAATCAAAGTATGGGGAGAAGTACCGACGATGAAAGTAGTTGTCTCAATGATTTTGAGATCATTGGCTCCAAAGTTCGACCATGTGGTAGTAGCCATAGAAAAGTCGAAAGATTTGTCGAAGGTAACTAAAGAAGAGCTTCAAGGGACACTTGAATCTCATGAACAAAGAATGAATGAAAGAGCAGTAGGCAAGTCGAAGAGTGATGTGGCTCTGTAGGCTCAATCAACAAGAGATAAGAAAGGCAAAGGAAAGGTGTTCAACAACAAAGGCAAAGGAGGCTACAATAATTCGACTAGTCAAAGTCAGCAAGAAGGAGGATGGTCGAATCAAAGAAAACAATGGAACCAAGGCAACCAAAGAAGTGGTGTTATAGGTACAAGAATAGGTGGTGGTTGAAAGCCATACAAGAGACATATTCAGTGTTTCAACTGTCAGAAGTATGGTCACTATTTTAGTGGTTGTCTAGAAAAGCAAAAGAATCAAGATTTTGATGCTAAGCTGGAAAAGCATGAAGAAGAAGAAATGTTGTTGGTGGTCACAACAAGAGATAAAGAGATATTTCAGGACCAATGGTACTTGGACTCAGGATGCTCATCACACATGACTGGTAGGAAAGATTGGTTTGTCAACGTGAATTCCTTAATGAAGAACACAGAAAAATTCGCAAATGATAATACTCTAGCAGCTGAAGGTATTGGTGATGTTTGATTAAGAAGAAGGATGGAAAGAGGTCAATAATTTCCAACATTTTGTACATACCAGACATGAAGAGCAATTTGCTCAGTATATGGAAGTTGGTCGAAAAGAACTACAAGGTGTCGGTCGAAGACAAGGTGATCAGATTTGTCGACGCATGTGGTATGTTGATCTTGAAGGCTCTAATGTCTCAGAATAGAACCTTCAAGATTGAACTAAATATGATGGAGTATAAGTGCCTTGCAAGTGCAACCAACAAAAATGAATGGTTATGGCACTATAGACTTGGTCATCTCAATTTCAAAGACATCAAATATTTGAAGAGAATAAATATGGTTTCAGGATTGCCAGAAATCGACATTCCAAACGAAGTGTGTGAAGAATGTGTTCAGTCGAAACAACATAAGAATAACTTCAACAAGGATGCAGAAAGCAGGTCGAAGGCAATTCTTGAAGTCATATACTCTGATCTATGTGTCCCTATCCAGGTGGATTCAATTGGAGGTAACATATACTTTGTCAGTTCCATAGATGATTTCAGTCGAAAATTGCGGACTTACCTAATCAAGAAGAAAAGTGAAGCGATCAAGGTATTTTCCAAGCTTAAATCTATGGTCGAAAGATAAAGTGGTCGAAAGCTCAAGATTGCAAGGACTGGTGGTGGTGAAGAATATGTGTTGAAATATTTTGATGCATTATGTGTGAAAGAAGGGATTGTGCATGAGATGGTACCACCCTATACTCCACAACAGAATGGAATTGCAGAAAGGAAGAATCGAACCATCATGAACATGGTGAGAAGTATGTTGAATTACAAGCATATACCCAAAGAACTATGGGGAGAAACTGTATCGACTGCAACATATATTTTGAACAGGTGTTCGACAAAGAAGCTAGAAGAAGTTACGCCGGAAGAGTGTTAGTCTGGTGTCAAGCCTAGCTTGAGTCATCTGAAGGTGTTTAGATCTATAACACATATACATGTGCCAGATCAGTTGAGAAGAAAGCTTGATGACAAGTCTAGTCAAATGATTATGATAGGATATCATTCGACTGGAGGTTACAAGTTGTTCGACCCAGTGAACAAGAAAGTAGTGATCAACATGGACGTGATCATAGATGAGCTTAGAGAATGGGATTGGACTGGAAAGGTCAAGAAAGATTCAGTTGGAATCTTATGTGAAGAATCAACTAGTGAATTTGAAAGAGATGTTCGACGAGAAGATGTTAATGGTGAAGCAGGCCCAAGCAGACCTCAACAAACAAGATACATGCCTGCAAGGTTACAAGAATGTGTGATCACATCAGATGACGTGGTCGATGAAGAAGGTGAGATGGTACACTATGATTTCTGTGCAGATGTCGAACCTGTCAATGCAGCTGAGGCATTGAAACATTCAAAGTGGGTGAAAGCAATGAATGAGGAGATAAAATCCATAGAAGTCAACAACACTTGGTCACTTGTCGAATTTCCTCAAGGTAAGAAGATAATTGATGTGAAATGGGTATACAATGTGAAGCTGAATCCCAGAGGGGAAGTGACTCGACACAAGGTGAGACTTGTGGTAAATTTCTTCAGAAGGAAGGAATTGACTTTGATGAAGTATTTGCACCTGTTGCTAGGATCAAAACAATTAGGTTGGTTGTTGGTCTAACGAATATGAACAATTGGCACACATGTCAGATGGATGTGAAATGTGCATTCCTCAATGGCCCTTAGACGAAGAAGTCTATGTTGCACAACCAGCTGGGTTTGTGAAACAATGTGACGAAAGAAATGTGTACAGGCTGCATAAAGCCATGTATGGACTTAAGCAAGCTCCAAGAGCTTGGAACAAGAAGATATATGGATTTTTAAGGGAGAAGGAATTTTTGAAGTGTACAACTGAACATGGAGTATATGTAAAAAGAAGCAATGACAAATTGCTTATACTATGCCCCTATGTCAATGATCTGTTGATAAAAGGAAGTTGCAAGAAGGAGATCGAAGATTTCAAACGTGACTTGAGCAAGGAGTTTGAAATGTCAAACTTGGGAAATCTCTCATATTTCCTTGGCATCAAATTTTATAAGAGTGGTAGAGGTTTGATGACGCATCAAAGAATATGCAGGAGAAATACTAAAGAGATTTGAGATGCAAGATTGCAACCCAACTTCGACTCCAGCTGAGCCCAGATTGAACCTGTCGAAAGATTCAGATTCAGATGATGTCAACCCAACTCAATACAGAATACTTATTGGGTAACTTCGATACCTTTGTCACACAAGGCATGACTTAGCATACAATGTTGGTATAGTGAGTAGATTCATGCAGAAGCCAAAGGTATCACACCTAGCAACGACGAAGAGGATACTAAGGTATCTGAAAGGAACTATCGACTATGGCATTTTGTTTCCTGCAGTTGATGAAGGGAAAAAAAATGTAAGATAAGGGGATACACTGATTCAAGTTGGTGTAGTGATGCTGAGGATCGAAAATCCACAATTGGTTATGTGTTTATGTTAGGTGGTGGACCAGTTGCTTGGAGTTCAAGAAATGAGCCAGTAGTGGCATTGTAATCATGCGAAGCAGAATACATAGCTACTTATCTTTGTGCATGTCAATCAACATGGATGATGAACCTGGTCGAAGAGATTACATCGAAGAGTCATGAAGCAATCACCATGAAGGTCGACATCATGTTAGTTATCAATCTGGGGAAGAATTCGATCGTGCATGGTCAAAGCAAGCACATAGAAATGAGGTTCCATTACCTTCGAGATCAGGTAGCAGAAGGGAAGATGAATTTGAAACACTGCAGGATTGAGAATCAAATTGCAGATATCATGACGAAAGGAGTGAAGATCGAAATGTTCAAGAAGGTAAGATATATGATGAATGTAAATAGCTTAGGCACAATGAATTAGGTGGTCCGAGATTTTTTTTGATATACATTTTAGTCTTTTAACTTAAGTTAATATTCTCTTGTAGATCTTTAATTAAAAAAAACATTACAAGTTAGTTCTTTAATTTCACTTTTGTTATTTTACTTGGTCTTTTCCATCAACTTATGGCAAAAAAAACATTAGTTTTGGTGACGTGGTATGACAATTGTTGAAATTAACCCAAAAGTCTATGGGAATTCCGACTCTTTCTTTATGAAAAAGAATGGTTCTTAGCGCAACAATAAAAAATAAAAGAAGAAAAATAGAGAAAGAAAAGAAATTAGGGTTCTAAGAGAATTTGGAGAAGAATGTTGTTACCCACAAACTGTGGGATTTTTTCTTTCTATTTACTTGCAACTGCAAACCGTGAATTACAATGTGTTGATTGATTTATAAAATATAAGGGTTACTCCCTATTTATAGAATTAGGTTAGCTTACATTGCAAGTAAAAGCTCAAAACTATAATAGCTTAAAATACCTATTTAGGAACTAAATCAAATTTGTGTAAAACAACTGTTTCGACACACCCTTCCTTCTCTCGAGCAACCTGCTTCGACACAAGGAATTACTTAATGAAATATTAAGTGTGACTTAATCATGAGATTCCATTAAACATAAGGACACTATTCTTAAAGCATCCATAGTTGAGCTTTAATGTGAAATGCGATAGCCTTAAAGCATTAAGACTATTATGTAGATAGACTGATTATTACATCTCATGGATCATGAATAAGGAGTTATCAAGTCTTGACATAGATATGAATATTAGGAGTAATATTTATACTGGATTGACCCACTATAAGAGTACTACATAGAATGTTATGCCAAGTGTTATAAGTTACTCTCATGGTAATAGTGGTGTATACCACCTTTCAACCTGAAACTACTATGGACCCTAGATGTAGAGTCAAGTACTTTATAGTTGATCAAACATTTTCTGTAACTGGATTATCATAAAGACAGTTGATGAGTACTTCATAAAGCATGCTAAGGGACATGAGTAGCCTAGATATAATTTGCCCATCCTGCATAACAAGATAAATGTCTAAGGGTCCAATATTGAATTGGACAAGGATGACACAGTATATGCCTTGTGTTCAATATAGACATAAGGGTAAAAGGGTAATTATACACACAAGTACTATCACAAAAGGTTTTGTCATATTACATGACAATTTTGTGACTTAGGTAGCAGTGATGTGTTGCTAGATACCACTCACTGTTTAATATGTTAAATACATGATTTAATATAATTACCAACATCAGGAAATCCTACAGAGTCACACACATAAGGACAGTTAGAGAAGAGGTAAAGTAAATAAGGAACACCATAAGGTACGATGCACTTGAATAGAATATGGAATATGTTAAGGTACCATGTGCTTAATTGTCACATGATATAATAATAGTTATTATTAATTTTATAATAGTTATAAAATATAATAATAATAAAATTATGCTTATTATAATAATAGTTATTATAATAATATAATAATATTATTAATGAGTTGGGCTTTTTAGCTTGCAGTCCACACAAGTAGTTCTATAAATAGATCCCTTGTGCAGAAGCTCAAAGGTTGTTGTTGTTGAAACCATGGTTGTATTCTATTTTTTTCTCCCTCACTCAAAAAGCTTCAATCCTAATCAGCTAGCACTGTGACTGAAGGAAGTTGTCCGTTTGGACTGAGTAGAGGCGTTGTTCACCGTACAACGCCCGTGATCATCCATCAATTCAGATTCAAAGGTTTTATCGCCACAAGAGGTAACCTTTCTATCACATATTGTTGGAAAATATATTATTTACCGGTTTTATTATTGTTTTTAATATTGCCTTTATTTGTCATTATTTCTCTTTATTCTCCATTAAGGAGAATATTATTGTAATCATTATAACTCTTCTATATAAACCAGCCTAAGGCTGAGGAATAAAAACACAACAGCTTTTACCTATTTTCTTCTAATATGGTATCGAGAGCACTGGGTTAGGGTTTCCTGTAAAGTTTTCTACAACTAGTGGGGTTCGGGACGTAGCCCCGAAATTTTTTTTCTGTTCGACCCGCTTTATTACCCGACCCATTCCACATACCCGTTTTCCTTCCTATGGCGAATAACAACAACCAGTGGCCTTTCCCATCACAAGCCTACACCAGATCCAACCAAGGCGAACAACATGAGTCCGGTGTCGGCCGCGGAAACGGCGGTGGCCGCGGAAACGGTGGTCGTGCATTTCAGGCGAGTAATTCTGATCAAGGGCAACAATCCTCTCAAACTCAACTTCCACTCACTACGGAACAACTAGACAGACTATACAAACTTCTCGAGTCTCCAACCCCTTCTTGCTCTATAGCAACAAAAGGTAATTCTGCATTTCTTAGTGTCAGTCCCAGTCATACTTGGATAGTAGATTCTGGTGCCTCAGATCACATGACAGGTGAATCTACTTTGTTCTCTTCATATAGTCCATGTGCAGGTAATCAAAAAATAAAAATTGCAGATGGCTCTTTTTCAGCCATTGCAGGTAAAGGGTCAGTTGTGTTGTCTCCAATGTTAACTCTTAAAAATGTCCTTCATGTTCCAAACTTATCGTGTAATTTAATCTCCGTAAGCAAATTAGCCCAAGATATAAATTGTCAAACTAATTTTTTCCGATCTCACTGTGTCTTTCAGGATTTGAACTCGGGGAAGATGATTGGCAGTGCTAAGGAGAGTGGAGGACTCTATTACCTTGACATTGGATCTGCATCACAACAACCTTCAAAAACAATAAGTTCCTGCTTTGAGTCTTTTTCTATTTTGAATAATAAAGATGACAACATTATGTTATGGCATTTAAGGTTAGGTCATCCTAGTTTTCGTTACTTAAAACACTTGTTTCCTAAGTTATTTCACAATAAGAATTTTTCTTCGTTTAAATGTGAAGCATGTGAGTTTGCAAAACATCATCGTTCCCAATTTTCAATGCAACCTTATAAACCATCAAAACCGTTTTCTATTATTCATAGTGATGTTTGGGGCCCTAACCGAACAAGTACACTCTCTCTCAAAAAATGGTTTATCACGTTTATAGATGACCACACAAGAGTATGTTGGGTGTACTTGTTAAAGGGGAAATCTGATGTTTGTCAGGTTGTAAAGAATTTTGTTTTAATGGTGCAAAACCAATTTCAAACAAATATCCAAGTCTTTAGAAGTGATAATGGCAAAGAATATTTTAATACTATTCTTGATGATTTTTTTCTAAAAAATGGAATTGTACATCAAAGTTCATGTCCTAATACTCATCAACAAAATGGAGTGGCCGAAAGGAAAAACAGACATTTACTAGAGGTTGCTAGAGCTCTACTTTTTTCAAATAAAGTTCCAAATTATTTGTGGGGAGAAGCTGTTTTAACAGCTGCATATTTAATTAATAGAATGCCCTCCAAAATTCTCAATTTTCAAACTCCAATTAATGTCTTCAAAGATTGTTTTCCTAGTACTCGTGTTTTATCTGATTTGACTTTAAAAATTTTTGGTTGCACAGCCTTTGTTCATGAGCATAAAAATGTTGGAAAACTTGAGCCACGGGCTATAAAATGCGTCTTTGTTGGATACTCCCCAACCCAAAAAGGGTATAAATGTTTTGATCCAAAAAATAAGAAAATGTTTGTCACTATGGATGTTACATTCTTTGAAAATAAACCTTTTTTTGATGACACTCATCTTCAAGGGGGGGAGATAAACGAAGATTCGTTTCAAATTGAGGACATGAGTTTTTTTAATAACTTATCTTTGCCAGTATCACAAAATTCTGAGATTTTTACACTTGCACCAACAGAAAATGGCCATGATTCTTTATCTGATCTTATTCCTGTTATGAGTAAGGAATCTTGTGAATCTGAGCCTACATTTTCTCTTGTAGAAGACAATGAGAATCCTAAAAATAATAATAATGATGATCTAATTGAAATGCCACAATATAATGAATCTCTTCAAGAAAATAGATTTGAATTAGGAAACAGGACTTGGAAAGGAAAGGTTTTTGTGAAAAAGCACCATAAAGGAAGGGATGAGTCCACATCTCAACACTGCCAGGAATCTGAACCGGGGGATGATCAACCTCCTAACAAACTGAAAGGTAAGTCTATCTCTATTTCTGAGAGTCGTATTTTGTATCCTGATATAGATGATCCTGTTGCCATTAGAAAACCTGTCAGATCTTGCACTAAACATCCCATGTCCAATTTTATATCATATTCAAATTTGTCTTCATCTATGTCTGCTTTCACATCAAAATTGTCTAGTGTAGAAATTCCAAAAAGTGTACAGGTTGCTCTAGAAATTCCAAAGTGGAGGGAAGCTGTGCTTGAGGAGATGAAAGCCCTTGAAAAGAACAAAACTTGGAGTGTTATGTCACTACCAGATGGAAAAAAGACAGTTGGGTCCAAATGGGTCTTTACTGTGAAGTACAATTCAGATGGAACAATTGAAAGGTACAAGGCTCGTTTGGTGGCTAAAGGCTTTACTCAGACCTATGGTATAGATTATTCAGAAACATTTGCTCCTGTTGCAAAATTGAATACTGTTAGAATTCTTTTGTCCCTTGCCGCTAACCTGGATTGGCCCCTACATCAGTTAGATGTCAAGAATGCCTTTCTTAATGGCGATCTAGAAGAAGAAGTATATATGGACATTCCTCCTGGTTTTGAAAAAAAATTTGGAGCAAATGTGTGCAAACTGAATAAGTCTTTGTATGGATTAAAGCAGTCTCCTAGAGCTTGGTTTGAAAAATTCACTCAGTCCATGAAGAAACAAGGGTACATCCAAGGACAGGCTGACCACACCTTATTCACAAAGTTCTCCCATAATGGAAAAGTTGCTGTCCTGATTGTTTATGTTGATGATATTGTCCTTACTGGAGACGATACAGTGGAAATGGCAAGAGTAAAAGAAAAATTGGCTGTAGACTTTGAAATCAAGGATCTGGGATTCATGAGATATTTTCTAGGCATGGAGGTCGCTCGGTCAAAGAATGGTATTGTGGTTTCACAGCAGAAATACATTCTAGACTTGTTGAAAGAAACAGGAATGAGTGGATGCCGTCCTGCAGATACCCCTATGGATCCTAATGCTAAACTTTGGGGAGAAGGTAATGTTCCTGTTGATACTGGAAGATATCAGAGATTGGTTGGGAAACTAATTTATTTGTCACACACCCGACCTGATATTGCTTTCTCTGTTAGTGTTAGTAAGTCAGTTTATGCATTCTCCTTTTGAGGAACATCTTGAGGCAGTTTATAGGATACTAAGATATTTGAAGGGAAATCCTGGAAAAGGATTATTTTTTAAGAAGACTGCGGAAAGAAATGTGTCTATCTTCACCGATGCTGATTGGGCAGGTTCTGTTACAGATAGAAGATCAACCTCTGGATATTGTACTTATGTTTGGGGTAATCTTGTGACATGGAGGAGTAAGAAACAAGGAGTTGTAGCAAGGAGCAGTGCAGAAGCCGAGTTTAGAGCTATGTCTCAAGGTATTTGTGAAGGATTATGGATCCTTAGAGTCCTTGAAGAACTTAAGATGAAAATTGAGCTTCCATTGAAATTGTACTCCGACAGTAAAGCTGCTATTAGCATAGCTCATAATCCAGTTCAACATGACAGAACCAAACATATCGAGATTGATCGACACTTCATAAAGGAGAAGTTAGATGCTGGAATCATATGTCTACCCTTCGTGACTTCAAGTCAGCAAACTGCAGATATCCTAACCAAAAGTTTGGCAAGGCCTACTTTTGAGCATTTGATAGACAAGTTGGGCATGATAGATATCTATGCACCAACTTGAGGGGGGGTGTTGGAAAATATATTATTTACCGGTTTTATTATTGTTTTTAATATTGCCTTTATTTGTCATTATTTCTCTTTATTCTCCATTAAGGAGAATATTATTGTAATCATTATAACTCTTCTATATAAACCAGCCTAAGGCTGAGGAATAAAAACACAACAGCTTTTACCTATTTTCTTCTAATACATATCATGATCTTTCGTAATGATCTCTAAAGGGAAATTTTTGTTTTCCGCTGTGTTTAGATTGCAAATTTCCCTTCAGTAGTATCAGAGCTACTTACAAAACTATGAGTCTGGTAATTGCTTACTTTCTGTTATTTTGTTTTAATTGGATTAAAACAAGTAAAAATTAAATCAAATCCAGATATTGAATTTTTGGCATCAAACTGTGTACGGGTTGGATGATTGATATTGACTATGCTTCGGAATACGACAATAGTATGGTGAAGCAGCAATATGCCAATCATCCATAAGTTACACATATATGATCGATCTAATTCATATGTGATATTGGTGTTTGCAGTTGATTTTGGCGAACAACCTCTGGTTTTCCAATTAACACTAAATTGGTTTACTTGCAGGATCAACCATACAAATCCTAGGACATAAGCGTAAAGTTTGCCGAAAATATAGCTTTAGTACTTTTTGTGATTTAACTTTTGTTAGGTTTTTTATGTATAATTCTTATGGTTAAGTACAAGAGTAAAACTCTTGGTGAAAACTTAAAGAAAATAGATTATGACAATGCATAAAGTAAATTGCAAAGTAAAGTTCTTAAAGGAAACTTAAAAGTATAAAGAATTTTACAATGCAGAAAGTTAAATGGAGAAGAACAAGTAAATGACTTGCAAATGTAAATGAATGTTATGTAACTTAGAATTTTATTAAACTGGATAAAGTAAATTGGTGTTACACACATACATTTTCCAGAACAAGACTTTTTTCTCACACACGGGTACTTTGAGTATTTTACAGGAAGTTTGTACAAGATTTTTCACACACACATTCTGATAAGAAATTACTCTATTTATACATGAATAAAATAACTATCAACTAACAGACAAATCCTACAAATACGCCACTTGGCCTTTGGCATGTCATCTTTTCACCAAACGCTTCCATGCGTCCTTCTTCCAAATGTGCCAACTTTTGAAAATGACATTGATGATTGATCCTGTCGAAAATATGCCTTATTCATCTGTCGAAAACGTCAGAAAACAATATCTTTACTTACTTAGTCAAAATTGATTCCTGAAACGTCTTCCCTTTTTTAGTCAAAATATATCATTTTAATCTTCATTTCATGGTGTCGAAAATCCTTGTCTACAAATTGCCCCCTAACAAAGAGTTTTCGACTAATCCCTGGAGAAAAGATCATTTGTTGTCGATGAATCTTTTTGATGCCACGTTGCCTTTATCACTTTTATCATTTCCAAGACTTGACATTTCAAATCCCTAAAAGCTCATCATTGCGCTTTTCTCAAAACGTCAACCTCATCTCACGTTTCTGACATCACCCCTACCATTTCCTAAAAGCTAGAAGGTCATAGGTGTTTCAACTGCCTTCAACCTACTTTCTCCATAATTTTTTTGCCACGTGGTCCATGATCTTCATCCAAAGCTCAACCGTTTCAGTCTTTTTTCTCTATAAATAGCCATTCATCATCTTCTTTAAATTTTTTCATGCAATTCTCTTATTTTCATTCTCAAACAAAAGAAAACCCATTTCTTCAAACTGCAAAGATCTTTCTTCAAAACAATTTCCTTATCCAAACCTTTCAGCAGCAAGAAAACTTCAACTTCACTTCCATATTCTCACAGATTGACTGGGCCCAACATCATCGGAAATCAACAATACATCCCAGAACCTCCCAATGAGAAAGAGAAGGCAAACATCTACAAGTCCCAGGTATTAATTCCAATTCTTGTTTCTGGTACTTGCCATGAAATATTAGGTCCTCTGCCTAATCCAGACATAAACCCATATAGGCTGAGAGAATTATTTCCTTCTTATCAGCGCCTTAAACTCATAGGTGATGGGGTTAGGCCTAAACCTTCTGCAGAAAACCCTAAGGAAATAGAGCCAAGTACTGATGCAGAACTCAACCAATGTTATTTACACAACGCTAGGATGTTTAGAGTCTTCCCCAGGTCGAAATATCTTTCAGACTATGTAGCCTGGTTAAGTAAGGTTGAAAAAATCGAGGCACCATTCTGGAAAGAAATCGAAATTTTCGACCTGAATCAGTTGTCGAAAGTAGGACTTAACATTTCCCCCAACATGTTATTGGCTTCCTTCTATTTTTGGGATATCACATACAATACTTTCCACATTCCCTGTGGAATGGTCACCCCTACCCTCTTCGACATATCTGCCATTGCTGGACTAAGTCCTTTAGGAGCAAATTTCGACCCTATTATTTTGAACCAAGATACCATGAAATTTGACACCAACAAAGCCTCATTCTCTGCGTTTACAGACCACTACCATGTCAAGACCACTGCAGAAGTCTCTGACAAAGAGCATATAACCTTCCTGACTTTATGGTTGTCAAGGTTCGTCTTTTGTTCTCGATCTCTCCAGGTAGCCAAACGTTTTATCACTATGGCTAACCAACTTCACTAAGGAATAAAACAATGCCTAGGCGAAATGATTTTGGCAAACCTTTATAAATTGCTAAGTGAGAGCGTAAGCTTCCTGAAGACCGTGAAAGAGAAAGGCAACCTTAGCGTGTCAGAGCCAATTTGGCTTTTGCAATTGTGGCTCAATGCTAATTTTGAAGCCTCCTTCCCTGTCAAGAATGACATAAACGAAGATGAAGTGAAGGATAGGGCTGTCGAATTGCCTCACCTGGTACAACTGAATCCATCTGAGGAAGGGATTAGTCTTCGCCAATCTTTCACCAGTTATATCATGATGTTCACCAAAAGATACAACTTCACCCCCTCCATGGCACCTTTTGCCAACAGGACAGTTGGACCTGAATGGTTTACCAAAAAAACTCCTTTTGAAATGCAGCAGGATGAAAACAGATTCCTCGATATTTGGGAATCATTTCTGATTCCTAGGCTTCTCCCCTCTCAACATAACGTCACAAAAACAAAGATTGTGATGATTTTCTATCAACCTAACCTCGTTGCTCGATAGTTTGGACTTGTGGAACCGAAACCCAAATCCATCTTTCCTAAAAAGGGATCTATCATCTTTCACAACTCCTATCATACTGAAGAACAAAGCAAAGAGTTGGCGAAGAAATTTTTTGACGAATCTCTTGACATTTTCCCAGTAGTCTTTCAACCCTCCTTCCTTTGCACTCATGAGTTCGATGTTTGGTGGAAGGAATACTATCTCACCAAATTCTATGACGTAGCATCTTTTACTACTCATCTGACAAACGCCTTTGCTCTTGTGTAGGACCGGATGAAAAAAAGGTAAAATAAAGGCACATCAAAGAGATATAGAAAATTCAAAAATATTTTGAAACTATCTATAGACCAGAGGAACTTAGTCGAACCATAAGCGAAACAATAGTGACTTTAAAACACAAGTTGACAGAAAGATTTGAAAAGTTGAAATTGCCTTCATATGTTCGACCAAAACAACGATATGAATTGGCTTTCAATCTTTATCCACCAAGGTTTCCCCCTCTACCTTCTGTTGACGTTAGCGTGGCATTAAGCCCTCCATTTCCAGATTGGTTCGTTTGTGCGGATTCTTTGAAAATTCTTCGACAACAATCCAAAAAGCCTGCTGAGCGAATGGTTCCCACTAAGTTTACTTTGGATAATTTCAGAGGACACCTTCATGTTGGAATAGAAAACGTTCGCGTGGAAACTCTCATACTTGAAGGTGTTTAACGAACAAATTTTTTTATTTCGAAATCCTAACTTTGTATATTTCTTGTATTCATTTCTGACTTTGTTTTATTTTCTTAGCCACAAAAATTCCGCCCAAGAAAGTTGTTGTCGAAAGCACAACTGATAAGATAGAAGAAGACCCACCAATTACTACAAAAAAGAATGCAACAAAGGAATAATCCCTTTTTCTCTGCTTAGCTTATTTTGTCTTTCAACACTGAATCATCTTTTATTTCTAAGTCCAGGGAGGTCAAAAACCCCCCACCTACCCCCAAAAGGAAACAACAAGAAGAAAAGGTTTCTAGTGAAGAATCTGGTGATGAATCACCAGAACCAATTCAACCTCAGAAAAAGAATAAGGTCACAAAGGTTTCCCCTCAAAAATCCATAGTCAAACCGCCCAAAGAAACTCCCCCACACAGTCCAGATGTGAAAATGCAAGTAAAAGATGCAGAGAGTGGGAACTCTATTTTTCACACCGAGATTCCTTAGGTACTTATTTTTTAATTGTTTACCTTTTATAGCTTATTACATTTTCTTTTTTAATTTTTGGGTTATTTGCAGATCAACCTAGATGACACACCTCAAAATAAAAATACATCAACAAACCAAGATGATTCAATTCACCAAGCTGCCAGCCCACCACCTCTTTCTCCAAAGAATTTGATGAAAGAACCAAAAATGGATAAGGAACAATCTCCTGATTCTCCTTAATATTTTGATAACCAATCTCCTCCTCCTCCTCCAAAATCAGACACAGCCCAAAAAAGTGATGACCTGAAAGCTGACGGTGAAGGTGAAGATGAGGATGATAAACAAGGAGAAACTGGTGGCGAGGATGGCAAGTCGAAACAAAAGAATGCTGGCTTGAACCAGGGACAAATCAGTCAACCAAATATTGACTTGTTGAAAGGAGGCCCACCATCAACTAGTTCGACAAGTTATTCACGTGAAGAACTTGAAAATCTCAAAGTACAGAAGCCTTTGGAGTATATAAAAGTTGTGCTTAGCGCTCGTTACAATTTTCAAGATTCTACTTAGAGTACTTCGACTACTTCAGGAGCAAATTCCAGTGTGCATTATCTTTATGCCACAATGGCTGAGATCAAGGCAAAAATCCATGATGTGGATTTGTTCCAGATTTTAGAGGAGAACTCAACCACCTGCTTCAACTTGAAGAGAGTCTTAAAGCACGGTAAAGGTCCTGGAATCCCCTGTTGAAGTGAGCAGTTTTATAATGGACCTGACTACTCTGATCAACTTGGCAAGTGCAAGCCTGAACTGTCGCAAAGATTTTTCCAAACAAATATATAATAAATCTGAGACCCAACTTGCTGAATGGGATGTTGCAGTTGCTTCGACCAACAAAGTCTCAGAGTTGCAGCAACTATTTGAAACTTACACCAACGAAATTTCCGAATGCGATGGCAACATCCAAAAGTGGAAGAAAAAGATAGCCACCCTTAACCA
This sequence comes from Lathyrus aphaca, assembly GCA_963966055.1. Lineage (NCBI taxonomy): Eukaryota > Viridiplantae > Streptophyta > Magnoliopsida > Fabales > Fabaceae > Lathyrus > Lathyrus aphaca. The sequence continues at coordinate 432,315,304 of OZ014519.1, forward strand.
GAAGATTTCTCAAGAAGAGAGGCGTAGGGAATCCCTTCGACAACCTAATCAGAAAGAGATTGAAGAAGAATTGAAGGTGCGTGTTCATCATGCCGAAAGGGTCCAGAAACTCACCCAGGAGATTGAAAACCTTTCGACCACCAATTTTTTTTGCGATCGTCGACTCGAAATTTAAAAGAAGAAATTTTAAGAATTGAAGAAGTCTTTTGTTAATATTAAATTGTAATAGGGATAATCTGATGTATTAGTTTTCCTTAATGTTTACTTGGAGTTTGTTTTGTAGTGACTTTTAATACCATTTATTTGGCGAAGTACAATCTTATATGCAATTTTATTCTTCGGCTATATTAACTTCTTGCAATATAGGTTATAGTTTTTCAAGTACTTTCCATTTATCTTTAATATTCTTTCATCCTTTCCTATATTTTCGATTTCGTATGCACCGTTCAAAAATATTTTTAAATCCTGGAAAGATCCTTCCCACTTAGGAGACCATTTTCCCATTAGTTTATCTTTTCGATCCAGAGGAAGAATTATCTTCCACACTAGGTCACCAACTAAAAGAGTTTTACGTTTTACTTTCTTGTTATAAAACTTTTTGACTCTTTCTTTTTTCCTTTTTACCAAATCCAGCGCACGCAACCTGTAACACATTGGGAGAACTGACTTTCTATAAATGTTGCGGATAGCAAGAGTCGCCACCGACTTTTATTTTATCCAAGTGGAAAGGACATAAAAGAACAAGAAATACCATTTTGAAAAGACTTGGGTTCAGGGGGTAGGTTATATAAAGGGAGGTGTTAGCACCATTTATATCCATGGTTATCCATGGGCTCTTAGTTACTTAGCTCACTTAAATGTTTTTGAAAAGTGTAGTGTGTGATTAGAAATTTTCTAAGTACTTTGTAATGATCCTCGTATGGATGTATACAAAGCCTTGTTTGAAAATATTTGAAAATATTGTGAGGTGTGAAAAGTATTTTTTTAAAGATGTGAGCAAGTAACTATGAGGTACCTACCCTAGACTAAGTCATTCATGTTCTTATATGTTCTTTCAAGGGTAAGACTATCCCTATTATCAAAGAATAGGTAGTTATTACCTTGGATTTTATTAAGGGACAGACATAGGGTCATCGTATGGTCAATGCAGGCAACTTAAAGGGTGTCTTTAGCAATTCTTATGGACTATCATCATTTATTCGAAGGGACAAGATCATTATTCCGTATGCAACCTCGAAGGGACTTGATCTTTTAAATCTGTAAGGACCTGATGATTTATACGTGAAGGGACTTTGCTTTAGACACTCCTATATTCGAGGGACTTGACCATTTTAAATGAGGCAACCAAGAGGGATACCCTAGGAAGTGCAGACGGCGATTTTAGATCGACTTACGTGTGTGAATGATTTATTTCAGATATTTATCATATTTAATTAATTATCTAAGTCTATATTATTATTCAATTAGTTCTCACTCCCTATTTACTAACCAAACATTTAAATAATAATAATTAAAAGGACGGAAAAGTAAATCTAAGCTATTACAAGGCTTTGGGCAGTTACAAAATAATCGAGCAAAAAAATAAATTACAACATACAAACCTATACATTTTTTCTAATAATTAAAATAAAGCAAGAATTAAGTATAAATAAAAAATAATAAAGCAACATTAAAAATAAAATAATTAGGGTTAGTATTTATTTTGGTTTAGAGAAAATTAGGGTTTATTAGAATTAATTAAAAAAAATTAGGGTTTGAAAGAATTATTTTAAACTTAATTAATTAATTTTATTTACAAAATAATTATAATAAGAGGAAAAAAATACATTAAAATAAAGTTATTATTATTTACAAATAAAAAATGTTTCTCCTTTTTTTTAAATAATAAAACTTTAATTAAGAAAGAGTTATTTTTATTATTTGGTTTAAATTTAATAAGTTAATTAATATATTTAAAATAGAGTTAATTAAAACAAAAGAAACTAGAAAATAAGAAAAGAATAAGAAAATTGCTCAAAAAGATAGGACCTGGGAATCGAACCCAGGTCCCTTACCTCAACAACGTATCACAAAACCAACAGGGTCAGCGCGCTGGTGATAGTCATATTGGATAAAGCTATTATATTTTGAACCTGCAAAAATAAATGAATTAAAAGAAGGAAAAAAAACGCTTCAGGCTAGGATCGAACCCAGGTCTTCAAGGTTTACCACGCACGTGCCTTACCACTAGGCTACCAGCATCTCTATGCCAATGATACAACATAATAACATAAAATAAATAAAACAAATTCAAAAAATAAATTTGCGCGCAGATGACATCCTCTTCAACCTCTGGACTGCATATTTTGCTACGAAATTAATAGGTTTTTGCTACGAAAAAGTCGTAGCTAAATGGCTACCATTCTCACAACATCATGAATACGCACAACCAGTCCACAATTCTTGTATCAATTGAATCCCCATGACCTGCAAAGTCTAAATTCATCATCAAACAATATTTATATTGCTTAAATAAGGAAACCCCAATTGAGAGCTCCAAACCCTAACAATGGCCGTTTGTGTATTTGGCCACGAAACTTTCATGTTCTCGCCCAGAAACATTCTACACAACACCACAAACATCAAAACACGATCAAATTTCAATAATAATGCACAAATGAGTGCAATCCAAAAATAAAAAATATCAAGAATAATATGAATTCGGTTAGCATGTCTTGGTGCATGAATGGATGTTTTTATGATCCAAAAACATTGTGTGATCTTCTAGGAATGATTTGGAACCTTCAAAAGCTTTGGAGATGGCTTGGATGCTTGAATCCAATTTTCACTTTTCTTGAATATTTTTGAAGTTGGTTTTCACTCTAGGCAGCTGCAAATTTGTGGCTTGTGTTTGTGTTCAATTGTGTATATGTAGAAGAGTCAAATTAGGTCAAAAAACTGATGGATTATTGGGCTTTTATGGTTTCTTGAGTGTGAAGAAATCTCATCCATAATTGTGATAAAAAATCAAATCTTTTCATACTCTTAAGGCTTTGCACGAAATTGGATAACTTCCAATCAACTTAAATGATGTTTATGAGATTCTAGAAGAAGGATCAAATCAAATATTTGAATTTTTATATTTTATTTTGATTTAAAATGAATTTTAATGAATAAAATCCAAATAAATAATAAATAAGTTATAAAAAACAGAAATAGTTTGAATTGGGTCGTTCTTGATGTTATTGTTAAGATTGGGTTGCAAATTGATAGGCCCATTTGGAAAAAATTGGATTTAAGACCTTATTTGCTTCATACACCCCTTAAAAATTTCCCAACTTTGCTAAGGCATAACTACCTCAATTTTAAGGCTATGAAGATGTTCTTGGACATTTTAGAAAGATTAAAGAGTCCTCTAACCAATATCTTTGGTCTCATGTCCATATCCTTTACCATTTTCAAATTATGCTCTTTGGAAAAAGTTGACTTTTTGTTGACTTTTGAAATGACCTGTAATGTTTTAGCTCATACCTTCCAAATGAAGCATTTTTAGGCTTGGCTTGAGAGACACAAAGTTGTAGAGAATTCAATTTCCTTCAAAATGAGATTTGGATGGGAAATTTTTTATGAAGCATGTGAAAGTTATGGCTGGTCAAAGTTCAGTTGACTTTTCCTACGAAACCCTAATTTAGAAACTTCCTGATTCTTGATGATCTGAGACTTCCTTGATGAATCATAATCAACCCTTAATCAAATGATGAATTTTACTTCATAAAATTGATGTTGGCAAAAAATCTTGAAGTTTGACTTTAATTTGACCACAGTTGACCTCAGTTTGACTTTTTAACTATTTTGACTGATTTTTGCATATCTGATCATCTGACTGGTCAAACTTATTGGGAAAGCCTTGAAATTTGACATGGGGATTCTTGAATACATGTGGGATGTTATTAAGATCACTTTAGGCCTTAGAAGTCCATTTATATCAGATAAACTCAAAACCCTAGTTGTGGATCCATTGCTTAGGAGGATGCTTTGTCTGAGATAACTCTCAAACTTTCTAACCAATTGTGAACTTTGTGAACCTTGTGAATCTTGAGAGAACTCTAGGTACACCTTTCTTTGATTGTGGGAGGGCAAATTTTGGGGTACAACACAACCTTTCTTCGTCTAAATCAACTAACTCATCCATCATCATATTCCAATATACATCTGATGTGATTTCATGATCTCTCTAAATTCGAATCGATTGTAAGTAGATTTCGAATAGTAAGACCGCATCATGACCATAAGTCATCCTAAATGGAGTAGAATTCGTGGCTTCTTTAGGAGACGTTCGACAAGCCCATAAAGCTTGATCTAAGGTCTTATGCCAATTCCTGGGTTTTTTACCCGCATGTTTTTTATCAAATTAATCACAACTTTATTAGCTGATTCAACTTGTCCGTTCACTCGGGCGTAATAAGGCATCGAAGTAAGGAGTTTAAATTCTACTTCCTTTGCAAATGTCTGCATATTCTTTCCAGTGAACACAGATCCTTGATATGTAGTTATTGTTTCTTGAATTCCAAATCTATAAATTATATGTCGTCAAATAAATTCGATGATTGCTTCTTGATCCATATTCACTAATGGTATAGCTTTAATCCACTTAGTGAAATAATCTATTCCGACAAGAATGTACTTTTTCCCTTTTAAAGAAGCTGGTCGAATTTCGCCAATTAAGTCCAAAGCCCATCCTATGAATGGCCAAGGCTTTATAATCGAATGCAACTCGCTTGCAGGAACGTGTGGTATGCCTGCATGAAATTGGCTTTCCTGACATCCTTTGGCAAAATCGACACAGTCTTTCAACATTGTTGGCTAGTACATTCCTTGTCGAAATAATAGTCATTTCATTTTGTGGCCTGGTTGATGTGTGCCACAAGCCCCAATATGTACATTCGACAAAGCTATGTAAGCTTCTTCTTCGCCAAAGCACTTTAACAAAACTCCTTCTGAAGTATTTTTGAATAGTTCATTTCCAAAGAGTACATAACTTAAAGCTCTGTACTTAACTTTTCTTTCAACTTTCATGTTTGTGTCTTGTAGATAATTCTTGATAGGTTTTCTCCAATCTTCGACTCCTGAATCATCTATGTTAAAAATTTCAAAATTTTCTTCGTCACTATATCCTAACTTCATTGTTTGTAAATCTGATGGAGACAACTTGGTGGATATGACTCTTCCTCTAACTTCAATAGCTTTTTCTAGATTCTCCTTCGACACCTTATATCCCGATGCAATTTGAGCAAGGTCATTTTCTTCTTGATTCTCCATCCTAGGTATATGCTTGATGGTCACATTGTCGAATCTTTTGAGAAGTATATTGGCTATTATGAAGTACATAATTAGATTTTCTTTTACACATTTATATTCTTTGGTCAATTGTTTTACAACCAATTCAGAGTCACCCATTATTTCGACTCTCGTTGCCCCCAATTCCAACAAGATCTCAAGTCCAACAATCAACGCCTCATACTTTGCTTCGTTATTCTAACACAGACCTTCGACTTTGTACTTGAATTTTGTTGGAATTTTGTTAGGAGACAAATGGATGGTTTGGATGAAAGCGTTGGTTTTTTCTAGTAAGATGTCGGTGTTGGTCAATGGTAGTCCAATGAAAGAATTCAAGGTTAGTAAAGGATTAAGGCAATGGGATCCTTTATTGCCTTTCTTATTTGTTATTGTTACAGAAGGTTTAGCGGGGTTGATTCGTAATTGGGTTTTGGGAGGGAAGTATGCCGACATTAGTATAAATCAGAGTTGTTTTGTTGATGTCCTCCAATATGCCGATGATACGCTTTTGGTAGGGGGCGAGGGTTGGAGACACTTATGGGCCATAAAGCTGGAGCTTAGAGCTTTTGAGTTGGTCTCGGGGCTTGGGATCAATTTTAATAAGATCAAAATTATTGGTATAAATGTTAGTGATTATTTCATTGAGGCGGTCGCTTCTTTTTTATCTTGTAGGAAGGAATCACGTCAATTTAATTTTCTCGGAAGCCCTATTAGAATGAATCCTAGAAGGACTGTATCTTGGACTACGATGTTAACTAAGTTCGGTAAAAGGTTATCAAGTTGGCATGGTCGATTTTTGTCTTTGGTAGGGAGGATCCCTCTTATCAAATCGGTTCTTAGTAGCTTATCGATTTTTCACCTCTCTTTTTATAAAGCACCGGTGAAGGTGTGGAAGGAGATGATGAGAATCCAAACTAGTTTCCTTTGGGGTAGCTCGGTAGTTAAAAGGAGATTTCATTGGATTAATTGGCAATTACTTTATTTGCCATATATTAGAGGCGGTTTGAAATTGAAAAGAGTGGATGTTTTCAATGAATCTCTTCTTCATAAATGGAGATGGAGGATTATAGGTGGGTCATATGAGCTTTGGTTTCGGGTCCTCAAAGCCAAATATGGTGATATTCGTTTGTTAATGTGGGGGTGGTGCGGAGCTTAATCAAAAAATTCAGTATTCATATTGGATTTTAGATCTTATTTCAATTGGAAAAAATATAATGATGATTACATGGTGGCAAATTGTCCTGTTAAGTTGGGCAATGGCTTGGGAACTTCTTTTTGGTGGGAAAACTGGACCCTTCGAGGTGCTCTCATGCTGTTATTTTCGAAACTGTTTGTTGTTTCTCGCCTAGAAAATGTAGTCGTCGATGCAATGGGTGGTTAGGTGAATGGGGTATGGAGGTGGGGGGATCTTGGTATTAATCTTAACAATATCAACGGGACGATTCAAAGATCAAGTGCAACAATTTCGGATCCTGATTTTTCTAACACTTCTTCTTTTGCAAGTACTTCGGAGATCGGTTTTACTCAGAATGTGTTAGCTTCACCCCTGTTTGGTCATTCTTCGCAGGAGGGGGAGTATGGTGATAACCATATGGAATATAGCCTCGCAGAAAATGAAAACTCTAGGAGGCTGGTGCTTAGTATGTATAGAAGTAAAACGGCATCAGTTCACTGTGATGCTGTGTAATACCCCGTATTTTAATAAAATGCTCTGGATAATATTAATTAAATTTAATAGGGTTCCGGTGTGCTCTGAGAGTTTTCATTTAAAATAATTAGAGCAACTGACGAACTTAAATTAATTGATTAAGTATTATCTGACTCAGAGGTTTTACTAAAATATTCGACTCAGAGACATTTTCGGATGCACTCATTTTGGACCCATCAGGCTACTAACTTTGGTATATCAGTATTATATTGTGTTGTTATAAAAGAAAGAAAAAGAAGAATTTGTAAAAGAGTTAGTAAGAGAAAGGAAAAAGAAAAAAGTGAAAGAAAGGGAAGAAAAAGGAAGAGAATAGGAAAATGGAAAAAGAGGAAACTCGTGGAAGCTCAAGAGCTAGAATCATCATTCTTCTTCATCATATTCATTAAACTCCTCGTCGTTGTAGAGGTCGGTTCATAGTTAGATACTTTTGTTTTAGATTTTTGTTGAGTTTTAGGGATTATAAGTTTTATGGATTTTGGTAGAAAAGCTTGAAAATCGAAGGATTAAACGGTTAAAACTTGTTAAAAATGAAGCATATTGGTTGTTATATGCATATAATCATGTTTTGTTGATGATTTAACTGGTTGGTGATGTTTAAATGAGATTTTGGAATTTATAAGTGATTTTTCAGGTTTTATAGCAGGTACAATCGATTGCAATAGAGTGCAAATCGATTGCACCATAGTCCAGAAACGTTTTTTTGAAAATCTGAGACTGTGCAATCGATTGCAGTAGTTGTGCAATCAATTGCATCATGTAGTTTTTCAAAAATGAAATTGAAACGGGCGTATCTTTTGAACTGTAACTCTGATTTGACCCCCGTTCGAAGCATTGGAAAGATATTTCAATGCTATATTTTATGGAAGGAAGAAATATTGTTTTATATGTGAAACTAATTAATTTGTGAGATTAATTAATTTGTGATAATTATTAATTTGTGATAATTATTAATTTGTGAGATTAATGGAAAGAATGTCAATCTCATATCTTTTGCCTCGGGTGTCTGTTTTAGTTGTTCCATATATCGAATTGAAGCTAATAATATGTTCTATCTTATGAGACCAAGAAATATTATTTTGAGCTTACTTTTACCCGACTTTTCCAATTAATCGTGATTATGTAAAGTTAAGGAATTGTGGTATTAATCTAGTTATGGATTATGTGTTAACCATGAGAAATGGATGGGATTAGAGACAATGAGATTATGGTGATAATTGAACTAAAATGTTAGAATTATATGTTTAAGAACTATATAATTAAAAGTACCAAGAATGGAGAAAGAGTGAGGAAACCTTACTTTAAACTAATAGTATGGCCTAGTATTGTGACTAGGGTGTGTGAGATGTATAACTTGAGAGGTAAGTAGGATTACCCTAGGTTGGTACAAAACTGTACCAGAGATGTGACAAAGCTTAGGCGTCGATACTCAAATAATATCTTCGGGCTAGGTAGTTGTGATAAGTTAGAAGTTTGTTTCCTTCGCGTTATAATCCTAATTTAATTATATCTGGCTCGTGTCGAGGTTCCATGAGATGGTACGGCCGGGGAGGTATAATTAATCAGTGGATTCGAATCCCTTAATGGATGACCATGACCCGTGCTCGTCCTGGTGTGGCTGGGCGGGGAAAGTATCCATTAGGATAAGTAACGAGTGACCCGTGCACGTCCTTATGTGGCTGGGCGGGGAAAGTTACTTTGTGGCGAGGTACTGTGGCCCGTGCTCGTCCTTGTGTGACTGGGCGGGGAAAGTACCTTAGATTAGATAATGAGTGACCCGTGTTCGTCCTTGTGTGGCTGGGCGGGGAAAGTTATCTATAGGTAGATAATGAGTGACATGTGCTCGTCCTTGTGTGGCTGGGCGAGGAAAGTTATATACGCATTGAGGATCGAGTGACCCGTGCTCGTCTGCTATGGTTATGGCTAGGCGGGGAAAGATGCCTCTAAGCACCTATGTGTGCTCTATTTTGTTACTTTGATGTCTCTAGTTTCAAATGAACTCGAAGTCTAGGTTTTCCCCGACTTGAGTATTTTTTAGAATTGAACCCTTAGAGCCGAGAGAACTCTAATATAGGGAACCCACTAAGATGTTGTTATCTCACCCCATTATTGTTGTTGCTTTTCAGGTTTCTTTTGCAGGTTTGATTTACAAGTGGAGCTATGCTCGAGATGTTTCAAGTGAAGCATAGTTTTAGTCTCCTGCTGTGTATTTCTACATCTTTGTACAACAATGGATATTGTATTGATCTTAGTATTTTTATTTTAGTATGATTTCCATGTCTTGTACCATTGTTGTATAGATTTTAGAATTGGTCAAGAATGTGAATTATACTAGTAGGCATTTATGATGGTGTCAGTACCAAAATAACACTTGTATGATATTATTCTAGATATATATTATATGGGCGTTACATGCTGTCTGCACAAATCCAGACAAGATTTTCGAACAGATTCCTCCAGAGGTCGCGGCGAGTAATGCAGGAGCTGACATAGGCTGGGAATCAAACGGTTTAAGAGATGTCGCGGGAATTTCCGTAAGTGTTTTTGCAGGATTAGTGCAACAACAATCTGTTAGTAATTCGTGCAGCAGTTCTTCAGAATCTGTGCAACAACATTCTCCTGTTGCAGTTCCGACGAATTCGGTTTCTAGGGTGGATGAGTCTCCTTTAAATACAGTATTGGAGGATGATGTCGTTGACAGAGGGAAGGGCCAGGATGAAAACCGTACAACATCTGCGTTTGACTTGTTTCAGTGCATTCTTCAGTTCACTCCTAATTCTGAAGTTAAAGAAAAAATATCATGGAGTTGCGAATCAAATGGGATGTTTGCGGTGAGATCGTTTTATTCGTTAACTTTATCAAATCACATTCATTTTTGATCCTTTACAACGGGAAGACGTAGCTTTGGAGTTGGTGTGGAAAGTGTTGGTTCCGTGTAAAATTAAAGTGTTTGGTTGGCGATGCCTCTTAAATAGACTACCATCCAAAGTGGTTTTATTCAATAAAGGTATCATAGTTGACGTAGAAGATGCGCTTTTCCCTTTTTGTTCATCTCTTCCAAAGACTTTAGATCATGTTCTTTTAAAATGTGTGGTTGCTAAAATGGTTTGGAAGGAAATTTGCATGTGGATAGGTTGTTCTGTAGTTTTGAATTTGAATTCCAAAAACAGTTTTATGCATTGGTAGGAGTTGTGTAAAGCCTTAAAAACGAGGAGTGGTAGAGAAGGAAGCTTATGGCTAGCGGTGTGTTGGTCATTATGGACGGTTAAGAATGATATAATTTTTTGTAGGTCACCTTGGAATGTTGTAGACATTGTTTGGAAGGTTAAATTTTTGAGTTGGAAGTGGTCTAGGATGGGAGATATTACCTATCCCAATTGTAGTTTTTACGACTTCGACAAGGATCTCTTGTTGTTTATGGCGTAAACTCATTTGGTTGGTAATCTCTTTTGTTGTTTTTGTCTCTCTCTTTGTTTCGGCGAGAGTGTTTTCTCGGCCTATCTTTTGTTTCGGGTGGAGTACCCCTTGTACTCGTATTAATATATCACTTGCTTACACACAAAAAAAGGCAATTTTGTTTTAGCTTTAAAAAATAGATTTATTCTTTGTATTTTCGAAAATAGATTTTGTAAAACCGTTTTTCAAAATATTACAAGTTTTTTAATATTCAGTTTTTCTAAATTGGAAGACTAATTTTGACATCATAAAACATAAATATACATTTAAGATCAAAACATAGTCGAAATCACAATTTTTAAAAAATATTATATCTCAAAAATAATTTTTTACTTTTTATACAATATTAGCCTAATTTTATTTTCTCTATCTATCTTTTGTTAGATTATCAATTGTATGTAATATTTATAAAATTTCAAATTTTCAATCATTTTGAAACTCTTCAAAATATTTAAGTGGAAAATAGAGATGAACCCTTTCTAGTCAATTCAAAATCTGAATAGTAAACTGATTAGCCTAATCAAAATTTCGATAATAATTAGTCCTTAACTGAAAACTTTGAGATACACATAATCTTGGATAAAAAAACAAGTATAATGAAGAATAATGAGTAGATAAAAAGGTTTTGTATAATTTGATGAAAACAATATCACTGAAAAGCAAAATCCAAAACAGCTAAAAAGGAGTATTACATGAGTTGTCTAGAAACAATGCATGTTAGGATTGTTAGCTTGAAGGTTAATTGGTAACCCTACCAAACCCTTGATTGGTTCCAAATCTATCCACTTTTAGTTGTTACTATGAAGACTTTCCTTTTGTGGTCTTATTTCTTAAAGAGTTGAGACCTAACAACTTCCCTAATGAAATGGACATTGGACCCTTCCTAAGGGTAGGGCTACTAAAGCATTTAAGTTCATCAACAAAAATTATTTGGGAATAGATATTTCCATGCAGGGAAATCTTATATCTATAAAATATAATAAGTTTAATGAAAAATAAAATATTTTTAACAAATATAAAAGTTGAATATTATGTCATACCTAAAATTACTATATTTAAATATTTTAAGTCCATAGTAGATAACGATAAAAGAATATTATGAGACCTAATTCATTGAATTCAAATTGAGCAGTTGAAATCATAAAATTCTCAAATGTTTTATGCGACATAGGAATATCATTCAAATTGAAGGAAATTTTTTTGTTAAATAGTGAGACCAAATATATTGTTTGAAAAAAAATGTTCAACTACAAAGAATTAACACGAGGATAAATGGACAAAGATAATGTGTTAAATATGTTTTAAATCTGAATGAAATAAGAGTAGACATGGAAATTTTAAAGAGTGATTTGTTAAGGTAGAAAAAAGATTTCCGAATGTTATAAATAAAAAAGTATTAAGAAAAAAACAATAAAAAATATTTTAAAAAAATTCAAAATTTATGAGTTGAATAAAAATACAATATTCATTGAATATTATGGCATAATTTAATATATGTATATAGTCGGTCTTATACAGTAGCAAAAAACTCTAGTGTACATGGTTTCAAATTTTGAAAAATTCCATTTTTTTTCATTAATATTAATAGATAATTGATCTTATCGGTTGATCAGAACTTGAAGTGGGGTTGAGATTTCGTCTTCAATGCTATAATCTGAGGAGGAGAAAGGGAGTGTACATGTAAGGCACTTTGATGCTAAAGTAAAGATCAGAGGCAAGTACAAAGTGAGTGTATTAGGATGATTTTGAATACCTAACCCTCTCTCATGTTTTTATAGTGCTCCCAACACTTGACCACTTGTCCATATTTTGGGCTGGATTTGAGGGATCTAGGCCCAAAATATGTGACTGCCAGGAATATAAGCGTAAAACAAGGATTCTTGTGAGGCTTCCCGAAACTAATTGTTGGGACGGGCAAAGATGCACTCCATGGCAGGAATGATGCCCTGCGAGTAGGTGACCATTTGTCCTCGGTTGAGGGGAGGAATGGGAATCTGGCATTGGCGAAGGTGGAGGCCTGACCGAAGGCAGCGAGGGCTCGTTGTCTCTTTGACCAGGTATAGGTTTTTCCCCGGTGGAGGGGAAGAAGGAAAAGTGCCTCCCTTTGTCCTCAACTGGTTGGGTCTAGGTTATCGGGTCATTGTAAAAGCAGAAGTGGGTTGGGCCATGCCTAGTCATTGGGCCAGTCCGAAATAGAAGCCCCATAAGTCGTTGCTCCCGAGCATATGAATGATTAAGAGCAGCCCGTGATTTCGAGGAGGAGTGCTAGTTACTGAAGGTGGAGATGCTTCAAGGAGCCCGATGATATGTGTGCCTGAGGGATCCAAAATGTCGCACTTTGTGCCCGGTGCACAGGGAGACCAACGGTTGATGGGGCTTGAAGAGACAAACTGAATTCCTATGTACAAAATCATGTTTAAAGAGATTGGGCTGAGGTTTCCCTTTTCGGACCTTCAGGCAACAATCTTCTCCATTTAGACTTAGAGCCCATGCAACTTCACCCTAATCCGCTTGCCATCTTTCGTGCCTTCGAGGTTTCCTGTGACTATCTCAAGATCGGGACCACGCTTCCTCTCTTCTTCGTCGTCTTCCATCTTCAGCGCCAAAACTCACAAGGGCAATTTGGATGGGTTTCCTTGAAGCAGGCGAAGAAGTTGTTCAAGGACTTCTCTGAACTATTCTAACTTTCAAGGAGAGGTATTATATCGTGGATCTGATGTCGGGGAGGGCTAAAACTTCCTTGTACTACTGTGAGATCCTCAATGGTGAAGACGGGGAGCCCCTTTGTACCGAGGATGGAAGGAGGATGAGGTGTCTAATGCAAAAATTTCATTTTTCTTGGAGCAACGATCATTTCATTTGGGATACCGATGAGTATCTTACCAAATCGTGCATGTTTGACGAGGATGACTTGGCCAGCTACAACAAGGTTGTGGCTTTTGTCGACAGTTTCACCCCTGCCCAATACGTGCCTAAGGGCGGGGAGATTGTCTATGATGATGAGGGGCATCCTACTTATGCTAGAGGCTCGACTTATAAATACTAAGGAACTCTTTGAATGTGGCACGCATGAGGAGGCTATGGAACTTTTGGATAGCCATTTATTTTATCAATTTGTATATGTTTTGGTTTTTAGTTAGCTAACTCGTGCTTGTTATTTTGTAGGAAATATGTCTTTGGCTCAAGAGCGGTTGATCAAAATTGTGGAGAACAAAGCCAAACATGGGAAGAAGATCACTAGGAGCCGCTTTGGCGACCAGGCAATCCCGCCCCCGATCAAATCGAGGACCTCTTCATCAACCCCAATTATCACTCAGGCTTCCCAACCTCGAGGCACAAGCGATTATGAGTGGACGATGTCGTTGACTTAACCGGCAGACAAGATATGGACAAATAAGAGTTGCCCCCTTGCTTTCATAATTGGGACTTCTTCGAAGGCTCCTACCATAAAATACAACGGGCACAATCTCTAGTGCTCGAGGAGCTGTACCGACTGAGCAAGAGGATGAAGTTGGCTTAGGATGCCACTGCCATGATGAGGATCTTGGTCATGGAGGTGGTCTATACTGAGGAGGGGACCTTATTAGATAAAGAGTTGAAGAAAGCCCAAGCTAACAACATGGTTCTCGGGGATGAATACATAAAAAGAGGCGCTAGAGAAGTCAAGGGAGGAGCTGGTCAAGGTGTCCAAGGAGCAGGATGTTTGGGTTGCAGAGAAGAAGGACCTTGAGGACATGGTTGATGCTCTATAGGCTTCCTCGGCGGCCGAGGATGAAAATGATGATTTGAAAATTTTAATGGCTCGTGCTGAGTTGGTTGCTCAAATCATACAGGCCGAGGAGGATTTCCTGAGAGCTACTGAAGATGCCTTCAACAACGCAGTGGAGTAACTCAGGGTTGTGAATCCCGGGGTCGATTTCATAATGGAGGGGACAGGATTCTTGCATATCATGAATAATGGTCGGATCTTTGTTCCTGAGGAGGGATGGAGGAACCAACGAGCCTTCGTAACTTACTCAAGAAGATATTCCTCATGAAAAGCAGCTGCAACCCGACAACTGACCAGTACCGTTAATTTTTTTCCGTTTGGCCTACGTGCCATGTTTTGTAATTTTTTTACGGGTTATGCCCGTTGATGTAACTCTCATACAATTTTGGCCTCTGTGGTCGTATTTTATGTAATTTCCTGACAATTGCGACATTTGTGGCCATTATTTTTTATATAATTCTGGCCTTGGTGGTCTTTTATGCTTAATTTGGTTTTTTCTTTTTTATATTATCTATGTGTGTGCATGATTTATTTTTGTTTGCATGTTTGTGTGCTCGTCTGCTAAAGATGTTTTTACTTTGCTTAATTTTGCCAAGTTTTTACACAATGCTCTTTTTGAATACCTGTTTGTTTGAGCTTCTATTGTGAATAGATTTTTCTAAGTGTTTTTAGAGGTTTGCTCGACAATATTGTTGTTCAACAGTGAGGGGAACTCATCGAAGGGCCTGGGTAGTTTTCGGGAAAAATGGGCAGAGCTCAGGTCGTGTTTGTGGCCTGAGTTCTGCGGCGTGAACTTCCCATTATGAGTTGCATGTTCTTCCTTTCGTGGTACGGTGGCGACGACGGGCTTATTTTAGGATTCGTTGTTGGACAAAGGATATACTCGATCAAGAGTATAAGCCCTCCTTGTTTATTTTTTGGTATGTAGTATTTGTACCCGGGCATGCATTTCTAGTCGGTACACTATGCTCATCGTTTTGATGGAGCACGCCGATCAGAATAACGACTGGAATTGAAGATCTCTATTTTTGGAAGGCTTTTATGACTTTTATTATTCATCCAAAAATGGCACAAGATGTCCCAACGGATCTCTTCATCACAAATCTATTTAAAGGGGATCATTTGAAGAAATTGCTCTCTTCTCTCTCGCACGAATTATCCAAGAACAATTTCTTTCTTACTCTTAGTTTGTAAAAACCATCACAGTTGTGATAATCGCTTTTTAGAAGCATTCTTAGTTACACAATTTTGTAAAAAAATTTGATATTCCTTGAGTGACTAAGTTTAGTCAGTAGACTCAAGAAGAATTTGACACTAAGTCATTGTGGTTGTATTCAAGATTTGAATTAGTGGATTAAGACCTCGTTGAGAGAGGCGAAATCACCTTGGCGGGTGGACTGGATGTAGTTTGAATTCAAACGAACCAGGATAAATCAAAGTGTTCTTTTTCATTTTAATTTTTAGAAAACCCAATTCCAACCCCCCTTCCTTGTGTTTTTGCTCCTTCATTTGGCATCAGAGCTCTAGGTTTTGAGTGATACACTTAACCGTGTCAGAAAATGATCCAGAAGATAAACACAATGGCAGATCTAGTCAACAACAATAATGATTACCAAAATGAAAAGATCAATGGAAAACCTCATGTATTCAATGGCGACAACTTTGACTACTGGAAGGATGTTCTGGAGAGTTTCTTTCTGGCTCTGGATGGAGATCTCTGGGATATGGTGACTGATGGATACATTCATCCTGTTGGAGCAGATGGTTAGAAGATCGAAAGAAAGAATATGACAGCTTAACAAAAGAAGGAATTCATAAATCATAACAAGGCCATAACCATACTTCTGAGTGCTATTTCATACACAAAATATGAGAAGATTACAAATAGAGAATCAGCCAAACACATGTTCGACTCTCTAAGAATGACACATGAAGTCAACACTCAAGTCAAGGAGACAAAAGCCTTAGCTCTTACCTAGAAGTATGAGGCATTCAAGATGGAAGAAGACGAAACGATTGAGAAGATGTTCTCAAGGTTTCAAATTCTAGTTGTTGGACTGAAAGTTTTGGACAAAGGCTACTCAACAACAGATCATGTGAAGAAAATCATCAGAAGCTTGCCAAAGGCTTGGCGACTGATGGTCACTGCTATCAAGTTATCAAAGAATCTAAATGAAATATCTCTCGAAGAACTGATCAACTCACTTAGGAGTCATGAGATAGAACTAGAAGAAGGAAGAACGGAATCTAAAGATTTACAGGAAGAAGAAGAAAATTCTGGAGGCTCATTAGAAGAAGAAGAACTATCACTTCTTTCTAGAAGAGTTCAACAACTCTAGAAACATCGTCAAAAGAAGTTCAGGAATCCCACAAGATCAAGCAATTACTCTGAATCATCCTCTGGCTACAAGAAGTCCAGAAGCAAATAAGTAGTTTGCTATGAATGCAAGGAACCTAGACACTACAAGAGTGATTGTCCCAAACTTCAGAAATAGAAGCCCAGAAATAATTTCAACAGAGAGAAGAAGAAAAGTCTCATGGCCACATGGGACGACTCAGAATCTTATGAAGTTGAATCAGAGTCAAAAGATGAACACGCCAACATTGCATTAATGGCAAAGATACCAGAAGATGTCAACTCATCTAAATCAAAATCGGATTCTGATACAAAATAGGTATTCTGTAAATGTTCTAGATCTCAATTAGAATATAGCTTCTCAGAAATTTTTGAAAAGTATCAGAACCTTCAATTCAAATACAAAGACCTGAAACAAAGTCTAGTATCTGAATCGGAGAAGACTAGAAAACTGAAGGCAGAAAACTCTGATCTAAATGAAAATATTTTAAATTACAAAATATCTTTTGAAAAACTTAAAGCTCAGAATGAATCAGAATCATAAGTTATATCTAGTTCTGATAATATCATAAAACAATATGATCACAGCTTTCAAAAATTTCTATCTAAAAACATAGATAGAAGCAAAATTGCCTCAATGATCTATGGAGTTAGCAGAAATGATAGATGAAGTATAGGTTATGTGAAACCTAAAGGAGAAGAACAACTAAAGTTTAAACAAGTTGATGATATGATTATAAATGTTAACACTCCTTTAAGTTCTCACTTCACCTATGGTTATAATCATGATCTGAAATATACTAGTGAGTCATCCTGTTCTACAAGTTCTGATGCGAAATTCAAACTCAATCAGAAGTTTGTAAAGTCTAACAAACAAGGACCCAAAAAGATATGGGTACCCAAAGATAAAATTGTGTATGTTGCAGATGTCTTTAATAGCCGGATTGAAACACCAATCTTGGTACCTGGACTATGGATGCTCACGACACATGACGGGAAGAAAGCATATGTTCCAAAGTCTTGAGCTAAAAGCTGGAGGCTACGTAGGTTTAGGAGGCAATCAAAAAGGAAAAATCATTGGCTCTGGAACTATTGGTAACAATACACTTCCCTTTATATCTAATGTTCTATTAGTAGAAGGATTAATGCATAACTTGTTATCCATAAGTCAATTAAGTGATAAAGGTTATGATATAATCTTCAATTAAAAGTTTTGTAAAGTTGTTAGTCAGAAAGATGGAACAATCCTATTTAGTGGAAAGAGAAAGAACAACATCTATAAAATAAAACTCTCTGAACTGAAAAGTAAGAATGTAAAATGCCTAATGTCCGTGGATAACGAGCAATGGGTCTGGCACAGAAGATTGGGACATGTTAATATGAGAAGATTGTCTCAGATTTAAGAACTCAATCTGGTCAGAAGACTTCCAAATTTGAAGTTCAACTCAGAAGCTCTATGTGAAGCATGTCAGAAAGGTAAATTTTCTAAACCTGCTTTTAAATATAAATATGTTGTTTCTTCCTCTAAACCTTTAGAACTTCTGCATATTGATTTGTTTGGACCAGTGAAAACTACCTCAATCAGTGGTAAGAAGTATGGATTGGTGATCGTAGATGACTATAGCAGATGGATATGGGTAAAGTTTTTTAGACACAAGGATGAGTCAATTGTTGTATTTTCTAACTTCTGTAAACAATTCCAAGACGAAAAAGAGTTTAAAATTGTCAAAGTCAGAAGTGATCATGGTGGAGAGTTTGAAAACAAAAAATTGGAATTATTTTTTTAATGAAAATGGCATCTCTCATAATTTATCTTTCCCTAGAACTCCACAACAAAATGGAGTTGTAGAACGTAAGAACAAAACATGACAAGAGATGGCCAGAACCATGATCAATGATACTAACATGGCTAAACATTTTTGGGTAGAAGCAGTAAATACAACATGTTATATTCATAATAGAATCTCTATAAGACCTATTCTGGAGAAGACTCCTTATGAATTGTGGAAGAACAGAAAGCCCAACATTTCTTATTTTCATCCTTTTGGTTGTACTTGCTTTATTCTAAACACTAACGATCCTCTGAACAAGTTTGACTTTAAGGCATAAAAATGTTATAAGTTAGGATACTCTGAATGTTCGAAAGGATACAGAGTATACAATACAAAAACATGAATTGTGATAGAATCCATCTATGTCAGATTTGATGATATGCTTGGTCCTGAAAAACAAAAGCTGAATGAATCTCTTGTAGATTTAGAAGTTAAAATCGCTGAAGAAAGAACATCTTAAGAACAACCATCCATAGAACAAGACAAGACAACTACACCAACAACTTCTGAAGAACCCAGTCAGAAGAGACAATCTAGAAGCATGTTGAATCACCCAGAAGATATAATTTTGGGAAAGAAAGATGATCCAATTAGAACAAGATCCTCCTTCAGAAACTATGAAGAATCTTTAATGGGACTTGTTTCTCTGATTGAACCAACCTCTGTGGAAGAAGCTCTTTTAGAAAATGATTGGATACTTGCAATGCAGGAAGAACTAAATCAATTCACCATAAACAACGTATGGGATTTAGTTCCTAGACCAAAAGGATTCAACATCATTAGAACCAAATAGGTATTCAAAAACAAGCTCAATGAACAAGGTGAAGTTGTCAAAAACAAAGCACGACTGGTTGCACAAGGTTATAGTCAACAAGAAGGAATAGACTATACAAAAACCTTTGCACCAGTCGCAAGGTTAGAATCTATCAGACTTTTAATTTATTTTTCTATAAATCATGACACCACTCTTCATCAGATGGATGTCAAGAGTGCATTTTTAAATGGTTATATTGATGAAGAAGTTTATGTGCACCAACCTCCTGGTTTTGAAAACTCTAAATTTCCAGAACATGTTTTCAAACTGAAAAAATCTTTATATGATCTGAAACAAGCTCCCAGAGCTTGGTATGAAAGACTAAGCAGTTTTCTTCTGGAAAATAACTTTACCAGAGGGAAAGTGGATACAACTCTTTTCTGTAAAACCTTTAAAAATGATATTCTGATTTGTCAAATTTATGTAGATGATATTATTTTTGGTTCTACTAAAAGTGCCTTGGGAAAGGAATTTGCTAAGTCAATGCAGGCAGAATTTGAAATGAGACTGATGGGAGAATTGAAGTTCTTTCTATGAATTCAAATAAACCAAACATCAGAAGGAACATATATTCATCAAAGCAAATATGTCAAAGAACTTCTGAAGAAATTTGACATGTCAGAAAGTAATATTTCCAAAACTCCAATGCATCCCACGTGTATTCTGGAGAAGGAAGAGGTAAGTAAGAAAGTATATTAAAAGATCTACAGAGGTATGATTGGCTCTCTCATTTACTTAACTGCCTCAATACAAGATATTTTGTATAGCGTTTACTTATGTGCTAGATTCCAATCAGATCCTAGAGAGACTCAATTAACAGCAGTTAAGAGAATCTTCAGGTATCTAAAAGGTACTACTAACCTTGGCTTATGCTACAAAAAGTACAGAGAATATAAGCTTGTAGGGTATTGTAATGATGATTTTGCTGGAGACAGAACATAAAGAAAAAGTACTTCTGGAAGTTGCCAATTTCTAGGAGACAACCTAATATCTTGTTCTAGCAAAAGATAATCAACCATTGCACTCTCAACTACTGAAGATGAATACATAGCAGCCACTGGATGCAGTACTCGGATGCTCTGGATGAAAAATCAGCTTGAGGATTTCAACATTTACGAGAGTAACATCCCTATCCTTTGTGATAATACTTATGCTATTTGTCTTTCTAAGAACCCTATTTTACATTCTAGAGCTAAACATATAGAAGTTAAACATCACTTCATTAGGGACTATACTCAGAAGGGAATATTATTTTTAAAATTTATAGATACAGGCCATTAATGGGCTAACATCTTTACAAAACCCCTTGCTGAAGAAAGATTTAATTTCATTCTGACTAATCTCAGTATGGAATTATGCCCAGAATTAAAATGTTTAAATCTATATATTTAACTCTCAGAATTTCTATAATATTTTATCTTCTGATCAATAGTACTTCTACTTTTAGAAGGAAAATTGCTTCAGAAGTTTTCTTTTCGATCTGACTGTCTACTTCTTAGAACTTCTGTGTCAAGAAAATAATATGAAGATCATTACATCAACACCTATCAATGAAGCTCTGAGGTGTCCTCAAAATCAGAATACGTGTTCAAACTATGAGGAAGGACAAAACATGCATTGCAACTCTTGGACAATTGTCCTCTGAAGAAGAATACGTGTTCAACTTCTAGGAAAGTGAAATGGCTGATAAGACAACATTGAGGCGCTAGCCACATTGGTAACTGTTCCAATATCTTTTACGCCACTCCCCAGTCAGAATTCAATTAATGATGTCAATCATGATGTTTGTGCATTAATGTTTTCCACTAATTGTGTTTTTCTTTTTACCGTTTCAAACTATATATATATATATATATATATATATATATATATATATATGTGTGTGTGTGTGTGTGTGTGTGTGTGTGTGTGTGTGTGTGTGTGTGTGTGTGTGTGTGTGTGTGATTGTTTTTACCTCACAAACACTTTTCACATTTTCACTTTCACTTTCACTCTCTTGTTTCTATTTTCACTGCATTCACTGCATTATTGCTCTAAAAACCTTCATCTTGTGATCAATGGCTTCTTCCTCCAAAGAAGTTCAACAAGATTCTTCTCAACAAGCTCCAGTTGCTCAAGCTTTAGAAGAACTCCACACTTCACCAGTCAGAACGCTCTAGAAGTTCTTTGTGAGCTATACATTGATTTTGATAGTTTGAAGGATAATGGGTTTGATTTAACTCCAGAAGTCGCATCTCAAGGCTGGGAAAAGTATTTTGACTGTCTGATGGGTCCAACTTTTCCTAAGTTGGTAAAGGAATTTTGGATTTTTGCTACTGCTTCCCACACTCAAGTAATTTCTTACATTATGGATAAGAAGATTGTCATCACTGAAGAACATATTGCCAAGCTGATACAATCTGATGGAACTGGAATCAAGTGCAGTGATATGGATAAATTTTCTAATACTTCACTTGTTTCTCAAGAAATTTTCACAAGTGGGCAACCCTCCAACAAAATTAAAGATCTGAAGGGTCATCTGAGAATTTGGGCTAAAATTGCATCAACCACAAGAAAGCCACCACCTCCCCAGATTACATTAACGTGGATCAGCAATTTCTGTTGTACTTCATCTCCATCAAAAAGAAGGTCAACCTTGCACACTCCTTGTTCAATCATCTGAAGAATAGTGTAAAGGAAACAAGAGAAGGTGATAAGACGAAGAGATATTGGATTCCTTTGGGAAGGCTTATTTCAGACATTCTGACTAAAAATAAGCTTGTAGATCATCTGGATGAAGCTCAACAAATTGATATTCTGGAAACAGATGCTGGAAAGCCTCTTAATGCAAAGAATTTGAAGAAGATGAAGTTTATATACACTATTAATAAGGATCCCGTTTTGTATCCTAGATAAGTTATCACCACCAGGAACATTCCTCTGAAGGATTTTCCTCTGTTCTCTGCTGATACACCACCAGAAGTTGTTGTAAGATACTTGGATTCTTGCAAGCATGATAGAATTGAACCTAGCTTCAATCCTGAAGAACTTAGAAGACTGGATCCAGAAGTTGCCACAAAGAAGAACAAGAAAAGGAAAGCTTCTGAAGGAACCTCTCAGAAGACACCAAAGATGGCAAGAAAGAAAGGTACTTATCCTTCATATGATTTTGTTTCTGTTGTAGAATCTGTAACAACTACAACATCTGAAAATACTTCTGATACCATTCCTTTTGTCACTCATATATCTTCTAACCCTATAACTTCTGAACCTACAACTACTGTCATTCTAGACATAAACCAATCTTCTGAAATCCCTATCTCTAATATTCCTCAACAAGAACTCCCCCAACCCTCTGAGAATATCCCTTAACCTCAAATCACTTAACCAGAAACTACCATACAACCTGAAACAATTACACTCCAAACTTCTCAACCTGAAAACCCTCCATTTCCACCAAAATATTCTGAACACCACTCACCTCAAACATTAGATGATTTTGACATGATAATTGACCCAACCCCTCCTTTTGATCTCAACAACACTTCCTTTGTTGAAACCCACCCAGAACTTCAGCATGTTCTCTCTGACATTGATGTATTTCCCACCTACATTGAAGCCTCTCAAGATCAATCGTCTAATCCACTACCACCACCAACAAATTAACAAATTCTTAGAATCCACTATCCTATGAACTCTGACTATCCTAGACTCGTTTTTTACTTATCCCCCTTACGTGAAGAACCCTTATCTTCTTATGAATCAACACCTCCCAAAACTCCCACATACATTAACATTCCAGATACTCCCTCTCCAACCAACGAACCTGAAGAACCCCTTATAACTTTCATTGATGTAGAAGATTTACAAAAACTCTCATTTATTTCTAACAAAATTGTTATACCCAAACCAAGACCCAAACCAACCAAATCAGATGTTGGTACGTTATTGTTGGCTTTCGAAGTAGAAATGAAAAATAGGCTAGAAAACCTGAAGACTGCGTGTGCAGAAAATCTTGACCATGTTGCTTCTGATTATCTTTGGACATCATTCAGAAAGTGGTTTAATTCTGAAACCAAGAAGCTGAAAGATATCTATTATGATATCGCTCAACATAAATTTTGTGAAAATCTGAAAGAAGTGATCACAAACTTGGAGAAGAAGAAAACCCATATTCTGGATGATAAAACTTGGAAAGAACTAGAGCCAAAGGTGTCCATTTCTGCATTCTAGCTAGTTATTGTTCCTTCTGCTGAAGATAAAGGAAAAGAGTTGTTGAAGAACCGTCTGTGCAACCTTCTACTCAAGCTGTTGCAACTGTTGAAAAAGCTACTCTAACATCTTTGGTACTGAAGACTCTGGATGAACTGAAGAAAGATAATGGGTCTGTTAAGCTAATATTGGAAAAGCAAGATGAGACAAATGTTGAACTCAAGCAGATGATAGGTCAACAAGTTGGATCAACTTCTTAGATCAAGTCTCTTCTAAAAGCATTGGTCACCAAGATTAACCCCCAACCTTGATCATGTATTCTGTGTGTTTTGTTGCTTGTTTTCTTGTTGTTTTGTTTACATCTCATGTTCTAAATGTTTTTTTGATTAATGAAAGATTTGATGTTTTTTTATATGTTCATCTTATTATCTTTTTCTAATTATCTTCTTTTTGAATTATGACAAAAAGGGGGAGAACTAAACTATTTTGATCTATAACATTCTACCAAGGCTAAGTCTCAAACATCCTAAAACTCTGATAAAATTATTTCAATGTTTTTAAGAACAGGACAAATATTTAACTCAGGGGGGATGTAAGCTATAAGAACTTCTTATCATCATAAATGGAGTTTCTCTATCTTTTTTTCTTAATCAAAATATCATTTTTTGTCATCATCAAAAAGGGGGAGATTGTTAGAAAAATATTTTGATTCTACTTCTCTTCTATAGTTTTGATGATAACAATAATTATAAGAACAAAATATATCACTTAAAATTATCTTCTATGTGCAGGACAAAAGTTCTTATGAAATTGAAGATCTCTATTTTTGGAAGGCTTTTATGACTCTTATTATTCATCCAAAAATGGCACAAGATGTCCTAACGGATCTCTTCATTGCAAATCTATTTAAAGGGGATCATTTGAAGAAATTGCTCTCTTCTCTCTCGCGCGAATTATCCAAGAACAATTTCTTTCTTACTCTTAATTTGTAAAAACTATCACAGTTGTGATAATCTCTTTTTAGAAGCATTCTTAGTTACACAATTTTGTGAAACATTTTGATATTCTTTGAGTGACTAAGTTTAGTTAGTAGACTCAAGAAGAATTTGACTGTAGGTCATTGTGGTTGTATTCGAGATTTGAATTAGTGGATTAAGACCTCGTTGAGAGAGGCGAAATCACCTTGGCGGGTGGACTGGATGTAGTTTGAGTTCAAACGAACCAGGATAAATCAAAATTTTCTTTGTCATTTTAATTTTTAGAAAACCCAATTCCAACCCCCCTTCCTTGTGTTTTTGCTCCTTCATTGATCCCTTCGTGTATCTCGCGCAAGATGTGGGCGACCTTATATTCCTTAACGCATTTGAGGAGAGGGATGAAGAACCCTCGTTTGTAAAGCTTATTTTCAACAAGTACATAGGAACAAGCTTTGTGCCTGACCACATTGGCCTCCTTTGGGTCAGAAGGTAATTCCCTTGGCAAGGTAGTAGTAGATTGGGGTCATCCACTAGTCGCTATTTTCGATAACATTTACATCAAGAACCAAGGAAGGTTTCTCGATACTTGGTCGAGGAAGTATCTCCTGGATGATGGATTTGTTCTCACCTTTCTTTTTTGTGCTTGCGAGCTTTGATAGAACATATGCTTGGATATTGTGTTCGTGGGGGACGTGTTTCACCTCCACATATGTGAACTTTGTCATCTTTTCCTTAACTAGGGTTAAGTATTCAGATAGGTTATCATTCTTGAGTTGATACTCTCCCCACACTTTGAGAGCCACGAGCTGGGAGTCCGTGCAGATTATGACTTCCTCAGCCCTAAGTATTTGGCCTAACGCAGACCTGCGAGGAAGGCATCATACTCCACCTGGTTATTGGAGGTTGGAAAGGCAAGGTTAGAAATACTTCGACGAGGATTTCTACCTCGTTCTCCAGGATGATACCTTTCCCACTTCCCATTGAGTTGGACGGTCCGTCCACGAAAATTGTCCATTTGCGAGCTCTGCACGTCGGGTAGCTTGGCGAGGTCATCTTCGCCATAAAATCAGTCAGCACTTGGGATTTAAGGTATTTTCCACTCTTGTAACTAATGTCGAACTCGTACAATTCTAGCGACCACTTGAGCATTCTGTCGACCATGTCTAGGCGGCCCAATAATTGCCTCACAGGATGGTCTGTGTGCACCACGATGGTGTGGACTAGAAAGTAGTGCATTGATATCCTCGTTGCATTAAGGAGGGCCAGGGATACCTTTTTGATCTATTGATATCTAAGCTTGGGGCCTTGAAGACCTTTTATCGTGAAGTATATGGGCATCTGCCTTTCGGGGGTTTCAGGAATGAGGGTCGTGCTGACAGCCTCGGTCACGACAACAAGATAAAGTTGGAGAGATTCCCCGTTGTCTAATCGGGAGAGGACCAATGGTTTCGATAATTCCTATTTGAGATGGAGGAGGGATTTATCTCACTCTTCCATCCACTCGAGCGATGCCTCTTTGCGTAGGAGTTTGAAAAGGGGGAATGTGTGTTGAATAGATTTTGCCATGAAACGAGACAACGAGGTGAGCCTCCCGTTCAGGGACTAGATTAATTTTTTCGAGCTCGGTGCAGGGTTTTGAAGAAAGCTCTGTATTTTTCGGGGTTTGCTTTGATTCCTTGTTCTATCAGGTAGAAACCAAGGAACTTGCCTGCCCATACCCCGAACGTACATTTCTTCGGATTGAAGCGCATCCTGCACGTTTTGGCCTAGTTGAACACCTTCTTCAAATGGAGTGCAAGGTTAGATTCCAACTGGGATTTCACGATCATGTCGTCCATATAAACTTCAATCATGTCCCTGATATCTCTTTGGAAGACTTTGTTTATCATTATTTGGTAGGTATCGCTATCGTTTTTCAAGCCGAAGGGTATTACGTTATAGTAATAGTTGTCTGATTTGGTCATGAAGGTTGTGTATTTTTGATCTCCTTTGGCCATGTGTATTTGGTACAAGAATAAGCATCCATGAAGGCCAATAATTTAAAATCGGCAGAATTATCAACTAATGTGTCTATGTTGGGGAGATGGTGTGCGTCTTTTGGGCAAGCCCTATTAAGATTTGTATAGTCAACACACATTCACCATTTTACATTAGATTTCTTTACAAGTACAACATTAGATAGTCAGGTCGTATATTGGGCTTCTGAAATGAAATTTTCCTTTAGGAGGTCTTTTATAGCTTGCTCGGCGGCCTCTATTGTTTTGGGAGACTGATTGCGCCTATGTTGAACTACTGCCCTAATGGAAGGGTTGATGGTGAGCTGGTGGCATGCCACCTCTAGATCTAGCTTGGGCATCTCCGAAGCGTTCGACGTGAACAGGTTTACATTCTCCCTGAGGCAAGTTTTCAATTGTTTCTTCGCAAGGTCAGGGAGACTGGTCCCAATCTTCACTCCTTTGTGTGTGTGTAGGGGGGGGGGGGTCGTTACCGAGGAGGACTAGCTCGAAATCTCCATATGGAATTGGTCGCATAGGATGGACGGGCTCACCATTGTTTGCTGACGTTGAAGAGCGACTTAGGGCTAGTTGAACTTTCGTCCCCTTTCTCTTCTGGTCCCCTAGGTCGTCCTTGGTGAAATGGTTTTCGAGGTCGATGGAGTCGATGCGTGGAAACGACTTTGGCTTGTCGGAGTTACATGGCAGGGCCGATTTGCTGGTTGTCTTGGGTCGCATGATGATGGTGTTCATCGCCTTTGAGGCTGCCTTGAAAAACCTTTTTGCGGTCTCTATGTCTCCGTGTAGGGTGGCCACGAGCCCTTTTGATGTAAAATGTTGCATCTTTAAGTGCACTGTGGTGGGTACAACTATCAATTCGGCCAGAGTTGTTTGTCTGAAGAAGCATTGGTATCTGGATGGGCAATCCACCACTAGGAATTGGACCTTGATGGATCTGGTCGTTTCCACTGCCCCGAAGGTGATGATCAGGTCCATGTATCCCCACGGCCTCATGAACGACCCATTGAAGCCCTATAGATCAGAGCCTATATATAGTGTCAAGTGCATTTCGTCTTGTTGTAACGTGGAGAACAATTGGGAATACATAATATCGACCGAGCTTCCCTGGTCGACCAAGATTCGTCGAACTTCAAAGTTGGTCATTTAGATGGATAATGTAAGATAAAAGGCGATGGGGACTGTATTTCCCCGGGACTTGTGAAGGGTGGAATTTTAGCTCGAGCTTGTGCTAATAAGGTGTTCGAACTTCCTCTTCACTGAACCCACAGTCATCTTATTGAATCCCCCCTCCTTATATGACCATGGTGGAGAGGAAGGTATCCCAGAGGCTGTGAGTTCCGAAGTAGAGGGGGACGTCTAGCCCCTCAGTAATATAGAAATCGACTTGGATGGTATTTACTTCGGAAAACGGATCCCTGCTTGTCGAAACTCCGAGTTCGCACACTCGAAAAGAATCTTCTCGCACGAGACGGTAAACAACGTGTATTCAAGAAAGTGGCCAAAAGAATCTTTGTAGTTGTATTTTTTTAAAAATTTAATTTAATTTTTTTATATTTAGATTCTCCTAATTAATTGGATCGACTATATAGCATACACATTAAATAAAAGTTGAAATTTTTATCATTTATATAGTTAGTATCAATATTAGCAATGAATTGCCTGATCAATTCTGCAAGAGATATGATTTATTAAAAAAAAAATTGTAGGATTGCTCTCTTGTTAATTAGTTCTGAAACATTAAGAAATTGCCATAAACACTGAAAATAAAAACTTTAGCCATAAAATTAGGAATACTTTTAGCAAATAATCTGAAAGCTTTACTAGCAGAAGAAGGTGACATATGAACTAAAATGACTAATAATTTATAACTTTAGAGACGTTTTTGTCAATTTGTTTGTAATTTCAAATCAGTTTTATCAACGTCCAACAAATTCATGAACCTATTTGGTCACATCTCACAAGTTTAGAAACCACTAAAAGTGATTAAAAGAATACTTATAAATAGCTAATAATATTATTCATATTTAGATGGATAATGTAAGATAAAAAGAGACAAAAATCACTAAAAAGAAATTAAAATGAGTGCTTAGAAAAATTTCAACCATTAACACTAAGCTTAAGTAGAACATACCTAACATTTGTGGTGGCCCTAATGTGTTTTGGGGAATTATTAACAATTTGATATGTTTAATCAACTCAACAACGGTTTAACAAGATTATTGAGGTGTTAGGTTAAGTGGCAAAAATTTTGGTGTCGAGAGTATATTCCTCTCAACGTCTCAGGTTCAAATCTCACTAGACACAAATAAATAATAAAATAAACTTTGGAGATTGTCGGAAGATTACACATCCCAATTGTAATTTTTATGAATTCATTAAAGATTCTATTTTTTATTTTTCATAATAGACAATTGGATTATAATTTTCTTTGAATATTTTTGTATATCTTTTATAAGCAGATTTGAGAACTCTTACTTCTTCTTTTCTATATAATTCGGACTTACGAAAAAAATGAACAAATTATAGGTGATTTTGTAAATGCAAATATAATAGTATTCTAATGATAAATAATATTATATTTTTATAAGATAAGTAGTATATATTATTTTCTTAGTTCACACATGCACAAAAACTTTGTAACGACCCCACACATACACAAATATATAGAAGCACAACAAGTATTAATTAAATGCATTTGCTCCAATTTTTAGTTTGAAATCCCTCCAAAATAAAAGTGAGAAAAATGGAAATAGAAATTCAAGAAAACATGAATCCAAAGAAAAGTGCTAAAGAATCTACTAGTGGATGCATATCTCATGATCATAATTCCAATTTCAATGAAGTTCCCAACAACAACAAATCATGTTATCTTTCATCATCATCATCAACATTTCATGCTACAACTTCAACAACACCTTCAAAATCTTGTTCTAAACCTCATTTTAACATTTTTGTTGGTCTTTACAAGAAAATCAAAGCTTCATTGTCAAAACCTATAGCTCTTGTAAGAAAAATTAAATGTTCTTGTTTTGATCAAAATTCTTTGCAAGTCAAAGAAAACAATACTTCACCACCAACACCTCAAGTTCAAACTCTCTCACAAAACCAAATTGCTAGGAAGTCAGTGAGTCACAAAACAACATCAAAAGGCAAGTTGAAAATAGATGATGATGATGATGATGATGAAAAAGAAGATGAAGATCTAGCAAGTGATGCAAGTTCTGATCTTTTTGAGATAGAGTCCACACAATCATACCCTATAAGACCTGCCATGATAGAGTGCCATGAGACTTCAACTTCAAGTGTTTTATGTGATACTTAGAATTTATTTTTCTTATTCAAAAGTTAAAATCTTGCATATGATTATGAACTGCGTAGATATCATGTCAAAACAATTATAAATGTGATTTTTTATAAATATGATATCAAGTGATGATGCAATATAGATATTATGGTCTTGAAAATAATTTTTATTGCATTTGTAGGTAATGTTTCCATTTAAGAAGAGAACTAAAGAAAAGGGGGAAGTGATGAGAAGAAAGCATAGTATATTTATAGAAGTTGATATTTTTTCCATTATAGTTCATGATGATCAACAAGAATTTGATAGATTCTAAATAAGATTCATAGTGAAAGGGGAAATAATACACACAAACCAATACTTTATTGCAGTTATGCTGGGAATAACTTCCAGCAGGAGCGTAGTTATAATTGCAACAATAGTTATATATAAATATATATATATAATCGTATCTAGAGATCAGGATCCGATGTGACCGCGTCGGGCATGGACGAGGGTTGTTGATGATGGAGAAAAGATGGGGGTGTACCTGCAAAGGCACTCCGATGTTAAAGTCAGAGAACGAGCAACGAGTGAGCAAGCACAATATAGTTGGGTCTAGATTTGAATACCTGACCCTCTCAAATGAGAGGGTTTATATACTGGTCAAAGTGAGTGCTCATTGGCCCAGAATGTTGTGCGCGGATTGCGGATCCCGCGATAATCGACGGTGATTAGGAACTAGTCATTGGGGCGAGAAAGAGCTTGCTCGACAGGCTCTTCGCCCGACAGTGTAGTTGTCCGACCGAGGGTAAGTCGAGCAATCGACTCCATAGCTCCGAGCGTGGTCGGGTTTTTGGTGGGCCGTTGGGCCGCGAGACAGATATGGCCCAATTCTGATGGTTGGGCCAGTCCAGAACATGAGTCCCCCAAGTCGTTGCTTTCGGTCGAGGAAGTGATGACTTAAAGTCGAGCGTCCCGCCCACAGGTCGACGCAGAGGAAGTGGAAACGAAAAGGTACCGTGTCTTGGGATTTGTGCCAATTTAATATTCTGACGGCTATTATAGGGCCTAGCGGGTAGGTTATAATTGCCTAGGGATAGGGGTCACGCTCCAGTGCACGTGCTCCTTCTCCCTATAAATAATAATGCTTTCCCACAATTGGAACTTTTCGCTTCGTCTTCTTCCTCCTTTGTTGCTCGTTCACTTGTGTACTGTTCACCACTGCCGACCACCGCAAGCTTTCGTCGACCACCATACTTCTCAACATATTTCTCAGTAATGGCATATCAAGGTCAAGGTTAGACTTCTATTCTGCTTTTTTAGACTTAGTTTTGTAAGAAGTAGCGATGCATGCGGTTTAGGATTTGGTTTTACCGGTAGATTAAGGCAATGTAGGGATTTTAGGTCTAGTAGTAGTTGTGTTCCTCCTTCCTGGACCCTGTTTCACGGTGGGCAGTGGTCTCGGTCGACGCTAGATCGAGGCTAGGGTTTTGCGCCCTTCTGGGCGTTGATCGTCTGGGGCTTTTGCCCGGAACCCTGTTTTCGGGCCGCTGCGCGCCCTTTCACTTGATAGGTAGTGGAATGGTGGATTTGATGCTCTGATCGAATTCACTAACGCCTTTCCTCTACTTTTCAGGTAAAAACGTGCTCGTCGATCCCTTCGACATCTCCTCTTAGGAGAGCTCATCGGAGGACTCGGGCTCCTCTGAGACTGTTCCATCTAATTCTGGGAGCTCATCGGGGGATTCGGAGTCGAACGAGGTGAGTGATGCTATAAAAGCCTCTGGGGAAGAGGTTGGAGCTCCCGAGGTCGTGCAAGAAGAAGCCAGGGTGTTGGCCCCCGAGGAGTGGGTCGTAGAAGATTTACTGGACAAAGTTTCTTCGTACGCTCGACCGCGAGCGAATCCTTTGCCAATAGTGGGGGATCCCGATCATTGGAGGGTGACCTTCCGGGCGACGATGACCGTATCTTCTCGGAGTTCGGTGGAAGGAAGTTCGCTATGTACGAGTACGCCATCACGACTTTGGGAATTAGGATGCCCTTTAGCGATCTGGTGTGCTCGGTACTTGGTTATCTAGGGGTAGCCTCGTCGCAGCTGCACCCTAACTCTTACGCTTTCATGAGGGCGTTTGAGATGACGTGCGAGCATCTGGGAGCGGGGGCTACCCTTCCTCTCTTTTTCCGGTTATTCTCTCTGCAACGCCAGGTGGGGCGTGGAACCGATCGGAAAGGGTTCATCTCTTTCAAGCAGCGGGCTAAAATTTTCAAAGCACACTCGGAGTCGATTAGGTCGTTCAAAGGTGACTACATTTTGATCGAGCCTTTGACCAAAGGAGCTACTAGGACGATCAGCTTTATGGGCAATGACACTGATGAGAACGACGTGCCTCGGTTGGACGCTGAAGGTCAACCGATTCGTAGGAGGATCTGGAGGTTCCCCTTCTCTTGGGAGCACAGTCATTACGGGCGGCCGGTGTGTGACTTTGTGCAAGTAGGGGATAACCTGGGCGAGGATGATGCGACCAGTTTTGAAGAATTCCGCAAGCTGGTATCATCTTTTACCCCGATCCCTTTGGTTGATGGGGAGGGGAAAGTGATGCTGGCTTCTGACGGAGGGGAGGCTGTGAAAAATCCGCTGATCGACGTTACAACTCTCCTAGCCTGTAAAAAAGGGCAAGAAATGTCTGATTTATTTGGTATTTCTCGTTTTTTATTCTGTTGTTTGTATGTTGTTCTTTTGTGCTCGTGAGGGGCTTGACCTTTGTTTCTTTTGTTTCGCAGGTTCGATGAAGTCGCTGGACAAGATCCAGGAGAGGTTGTTGCAGGTGTTGCACCCCAAAATTTTCCCTCACAAGACCATAATTTGTGTACTAAGAGTCTCACAAGGTTCACAAGGTTCACAAGACATCTCATGAGGTTCACAAGGTTCACAAAGTTCACAATTAGTCAGAAGATTTGACATTTCCCTCAGACAATGCATCCTCCTAAGCAATGCATCCTAAACTAGGGTTTTGACTTTAATCAGGCTAAATGGACTTCCAAGACTTCAAGTGAGCTTCATAATATCTTATATGTGTTTAAGAATCCCCATGACAAGTTTCAAGACTTTTCTCAATGATTTGCTCAGTCAGATGATCAGATAGGTCAAAATCAGTCAAAGCAGTTAAAGAGTCAAACTGAGGTCAACTGTGGTCAAACCAAAGTCAAACTTCATGATTTTTTTTGCCAACATCAAGTATATAAAGTAAAATTCATCATTTGATCAAGGGTTGATCATGATTCATCAAGGATATTTCAGATTATCAAGAATCAGGAGTTTCTAAATTAGGGTTTCCTCAGGAAAAGTCAACTGAACTTTGACCAGCCATAACTTTCACATGCTTCATCAAGAATTTTCCATCCAAAGCTCATTTTAAAGGAAATTGAATTCTCTACAACTTTGTGACTCACAAGCCAAGCCCAAAAATGCTTCATTTGGAAGGTATGAGCTAAGACATTATAGGTCCTTTTAAAAGTCAACAAAAAGTCAACAACTTCAAAAGAGCATAACTTGAGAATGGTAAAAGATGTGGACATGAAACCAATGGGGTTGGTTAGAGGACTCTTTAAGCTTTCCAAAATGTCCAAGAACACCCTCATAGCATTAAAATTGAAGGATTTGTGCCCTTGCAAAGTTGGGAAATTTTTGAGTGGTTTATGAAGTAAATGAGGTCTTAAAACCATAATTCTTCAAATGGGCTGACTTTTTTGTGACCCAATGTGTTCCATGACATCATGCACGAAATTTATTTAATATTTTCATAATTTTATTCACTTTATTTTTATTTATTATGATTTTTTATATTAAAAATCATTTTAAATTCAAATAAAATATAAAATGATGAAGATTTAAAAATATTTTGCTTCTAGAAAGTCATGAAAGTTGATTGGATTTAATTGATATGAAAATTATGAAGATTGTCTCAAAATAGCATTGATATATCAAAGAATATTCAAGTTTTATGACATGATCTTTTTCAATCTCAAATGATCAAAATATCCAAAGAACCATGACATTTTTTAACCTAATTTGATTCACTACATATAGAGGAACATAACACAACCAAAGGGACGGATTCTTGCAGCCTCTAAGACCTATTTCAAACTTCATAAAATACATCAAAAATCAATTTTCGGTTTCATCTTTGCAGGGGATTTCAAGGTATTCTAAGGACACTACAAGCTTCCTTAAGCTTCCCTGAATCAAAACCAACCTTTACATGCCTTTGATTCATCCTCATTTGCATAATCCGAAGCATATATGCCCTTGATATATTTTTCTTCGATTCATTGAATTTGCTTGTTTATAATGAATTTTGATTATGTATTAATGTTTGTTGTTGCTCATAGATGATTTCTGGATTGTTTTTGTGAAGAACCACGGCCGAATCATGAAAGTACCATTGTTAGGGTTTGAATGGCCGTTTAGGGTTTCTTGATTGTACCGATATAAATAAAATCTAAAACCATAGATCAATGCTAATCAATCTCTGGATCATATTTGTACATTTAATTTGATGAAATTTTGCAGTTTTGATGATGATTGAGATTCGTAGGTTTTGCTGCAAGTAAAAATTCGCAGGAAAGCTTGTAGCTAATTTCGCAGCAAAATTCGTAGATCCAAAGGTAGAAGATGAAGTCAGATGGCGCCAAAGCTGGAATTCAAAAATTGAGATTAATATTTTATTGTTATGTTTCTGTATTATTTCAGTTAACAATGGCTAGCCCAGTGGTAAGAGTCATGCGCGTTTGAGGTAAGGGTCAAGGGATCAAATCCCAGCTTCACCAATTTTTGTAATTTATCCATTTAATTTTTCAGGTGTAAAATATAATGATTCGTACTCATTCACTATCACCAAATGCGCGCTGGCCCAGTGGCTGGCTTGTTGGTCTTGGGGGAGTGAAGCCTGGGGCCTGGGTTCGAATCCCAGCCCCAAGTAAGTTTTTTATCACTTTTTCTTGTTTTATTTAATTTTTGTTTATATTATAATTAATTTAATTAATGATAAATGTTTAAAACAAAAATGTTTATATTATT
Source organism: Lathyrus aphaca (assembly GCA_963966055.1). Classification (NCBI taxonomy): domain Eukaryota; kingdom Viridiplantae; phylum Streptophyta; class Magnoliopsida; order Fabales; family Fabaceae; genus Lathyrus; species Lathyrus aphaca. The sequence continues at coordinate 432,350,096 of OZ014519.1, forward strand.
TTCTTGTATATAACTCAAAACTTATATTTTTAAAATTTAAACTTTATTAGTAAAATTATTTAATATTTATTCTATTGTATATTATTAATGTTATATGTTTTTTTTTGATAAATAATTTAATTATATTTATATTAAATAATTAACCCTAAAATTTTACATGTAAAAAAAAACCTATTTTTTTTTATAAACCCTAATTATGTTATAAATATTAATTTATTTGTTTGTAAATTTTAATTATATATATTTATTTTATAATTTGTTTATATTATTATTATATGTAGCTTTTTTATATAAATAATGTAATTAGGATTAGATTAAGTAATTAACCCTAATTTATTGTTTCTAAACAATTAAAAACCCTAACTTTATTTTATGAGTTTAATTTCTAATATTTTTATATGCTTACTTAATTATAATTAACAAAATATATTTTTATAATATGTATATAAAAATCAAATTATTAGAACTATTAATCATATTTATTAGTATATAATATTTATTATTTATTTCTTTTATTAAAATCCTTAAAAATAATTATTTATTTAATTTTGAACTTTTTATTTGTTTCTATATTATATTGTTATACTAACCTTGTTATATTTATTTTTGTTATTACTAACCAATTTATTTATTTATTTATTATATGCTTATTTATTTTTATTATTTTTATTATTCTTATAATGTAATTGTGCCAATGATGTAATAACTGTAGAATTATTTTTATTATTTAAATTGCCATGGTTAGTAAAATAGGGAGTGTAAACATGTTTGTATTTAAAATTGAATTTAGATCATTAATCTCAAGATAAATATATGAACTTGTACACGCACACACGTAAGTCGATTTTGGATCGCCATCTCACATTCTTAAGGACACCTCTCATGTTGCCTAAAGAAAAAGGTCAAGTAAGGTGTATAAAGCAAAGTCCCTTCACTTATCTATGTCATCTAGTCCCTTAAAAGATAAAAAGATCAAGTCCCTTCATGGTTGCCTTCATAAAATGATCTTGTCCCTTCGAATAAAAGATGATAAGTCCCTTCGAATTGCTAAATACACCTTACAGTTGCCTAATCACAGATGTCCCTTCACTTGTCCCTCATACATCCAAGGTAATGACTACCTATTCCTTAATAATAGGGATAGTCTTACCACTTAAAGGATATTTAAGAACAGAAAAGATTTAACTTAGGGTAGGTTCCTCTTATGTACTTGTTCACCTTTTCAAACATTTCAAAAACACTTCACATTTTTCAAGCAAAATTCCAAACAAAGGCTTTATATATATCCGTACATGGATCATTATAAAGTACTTAAGAAAATTTCTAAACATACACTACACTTCTCAAAAACATTTTAAAGTGAGCTAAGTAACTAAGAGCCCATGGATAACCATGGATGTAAAGGGTGCTAACACCTTCCCTTTACATAACCTACCCCCCGAACCCAAAAATCTTTTAAGGTTTTTCCTGTTCTTTTATGCCCTTTCCTTTGGATAAAATAAAAGTCGGTGGCGACTCTTGCTATCCGCAACATTTAACTAAAGTCAGTTCTCCCACCGTGTTACAGAACTGGCGACTCTGCTGGGGATTTAATAAAAGAGGGGTACCCTTAGGAATTAGACCACTTTAAATTGTTTGCCTTGTTTTCTTTATACTTATCTGTTGGGTGCTCTTATGTGTGAAAGATCCTAACCCGGATCTAGTGTACCTTAGGTAAATGGCAATAGACCAAGGAAACTGTACGGCGTGTACCGATATGGTTGATCTGGTGGCCATAGTTAGTGTGACTTCTTGGTTGGTGCTTATGTTCCTTAAGAAAGTTGAGGATAATATGAGGCTGCCATATGTTGTCAATACACTAACTAACTTTTAGAACCCTAGTTATCCCATCTTGGCCTTTAGAAAAGTAGTGAGATAACCGGCTTTGGTGAAGACTGAAGTTGGTTGATACTCGATACTACGCTCATTGAGATCCTAAACTTGGAGGGTTTTGGTTGGCAAGTAAGTTGCCTACTGAACAACCACCCTTGTGAAGGATCAATGATATTGAGATCCCTTAGAACCTGGTTACTTCATAGGACAGGATGAACCAACTAAACTTCAGGGGAGGGTATCTACCTCTAAACCTCATGCAAGCCTCTAAACCTAGGGCTATTATGTGACTTGTTTGTGTGTGACACATGTCTTTGATTGAGCATAACATCATAACATCATCATGCATCATAAGCATAGCATTTTCACTAACCATTTCAAGGACCAAAGGATTTATCTTTGTTCTTTGTTGCAGGTCATGGCTTCTGCTCGTAGGAACACTATCCGAATCAACTTTGTGGGAATACCTTCTAAGATTAAAGAATTGGTCTCTCAAGTTTCTGAAAACTCCCGGTTCATCAAGAGACATGGTCACCTATTGGATCTAGTCACTTCAGGGTTCAATGAAGACATGACGAGTGTTCTGTTTCAGTTCTTTGACCCTAAGCACCATTGCTTCACATTCCCCGACTATCAACTGGTTCTTACAATGGAAGAGTTCTCTAAACTTATGGGTATACCTGTTCTTGATCAAAGACCCTTCACAGGCATGGAAAAAGAGCTTAAACCAGAGGTTATTGCTACAGCTCTACATCTGAAGAAGTCAGACATTGTTCTAGAAACGAGAAGCGAAGTTAAGGGTATTCTTGCTAAGGTGTTGATAGAGAAGGCTCAAGTGTTCTTGAAGGCTATGAGCTATGATGCTTTTGAGGAGATCTTAGCCTTGTTAATTTATGGCTTAGTGTTGTTCCCCAATCCAGATCAGTTCATAGACGTTCATGCCATTAACATATTTCTGAGTCACAATCTAGTGCCTACATTGCTTGGAGACATTCTACATTCTCTTCATACTCATACTACGAAGGCACGAGGAACTCTGATGTGTTGCATACCTTTGCTATCTAGGTGGTTTATTTCTCACCTTCCTCGATCAGTGATGAAGAATGAGCAAGGGTTCAGGTGGTTTATTTCTGATTCTGAAGCTAACTACTATCATGATCCTAATGAAGATAAGTTCAAGATGCTGGTAGATAGAATGGATGCTATGGAATTACAAAAGTCTTCTGGGATGGATTTTGAAGATCTGAGTTTGATATCTGGGGTGGTTATACCCATTGGTTTCAAGGTTCCTGCTTTTGTAGTGTATGATGGTGTCTCTTGTCCCAAGTTTCATCTGAGGTCCTATGTCCGGAGAATTCAACCCCATACTGCTGATAAAAAGTTGTGGATCCATTTCTTCCAAGAGAGCTTATCTGAAGCTCAATTGGAATGGTACTATCAGTTGGAGAGTATCAACATCCGTGATTGGAACGATCTTGCTGAGGCCTTTTATAAGCAATATCAATACAATGCTGATCTGGCCCCTACTCGCATGCAACTACAAATCATGTCTATGGGTGCTAAAGAAAACTTCAAGGAGTATGCCCAGAAGTGGAGAGATTTGGCTGGTAGAGTGCAACCCCCTCTAACTGATAGGGAGTTAGTGGATATGTTCATGTGTACGTTGCATGGTCCTTTTTACAGTCATCTTATTGGAAGCTCATCATCTGGCTTCACTGAGTTGATAATGATAGGAGAGCGCGTAGAAAGTGGTATAAGGAGTGGCAAGATACAATTGGGTGCTTCTTCATCAAGTACTACAAAGAAGCCCCCTAGTGGGAAGAAAGAGTCAAATGCTGTTTATGGTCAACCGGATCGTAATAGGAGGCACCAATCTGTGAGTGCAGTTCATATCTCCAATCCTACTCCTGCAACACCAGAACCACCACAGGGTAATCAACAGAGGCCTAGAAGACAGTTCACCAAGCTCAACATGTCACTGGCCCAAGACTTGCAACACTTATTGAAGGGTGAACTCATCACTTTGAGGGACCCTCCTCAGAATCCCAATGTTACCTCTCCCAGGTACAATCCTAATGCACGATGTGCATATCATTCAAATTGTCAGGGACATGATACCAATAGTTGCTGGATATTGAAGAATAAAATTCAGGATATGATTGATGCTGGAGAGATTGAGTTTGACCCTCCGTGTACTCCAAATGTGATTATTGCTCCCATGCCAAATCATGAAAAGACTGTTAATGCCATTGATGAAGTTTCACATATTTCCTCAGTTACAGATGTAACCACTCCATTGTCTGTTATTAAGAAGAAGTTGGTACAAGTTGGGTTCTTTCCAGGTTGTAATGAAGATTGTTTCTATTGTGCTTATAAGCCGGATAGTTGCTGGAGATTGAAGGACATAATTCAACGCCTCATGGACAATTACACAATATTGTTTGAGAGGACACCTTCTGTAGAGAGCATGGTTGAACATATAACTAAAGGTGCGAAGGTTGAAGAGGTAAGGATTACTTCCAAGGGACCTGTAAAAATCACTCGTAAGGGTCCAATTAAAATTACTGATGAAGACCCTGTGAAGATTGTTGCTGAAGCTAGAGTGGCTCCTATGATCATTACCACTCCGGGTCCTATTCCATATACTTCTGATAAAGCTGTGTCGTGGCATTATGGGTCCGATGTTTATATTCATGGTGTTAAGCAGGAATCCTTGGCTGATGTACCTATTGTTGGTGAAAATCTAGATGTTGATAATATTGCTGGATCTAGTAAGATCACACGAAGTGGAAGAGTTTTCTCTCCTACGGTTACCTCCAAGAATACAGTTACTCCAGCTACTACCTCTACTGCTGATGCTCGGGGCAAAGGTCCTGTTATTGAACCTATACAAACTGATATACCAGCTGTTGATGATCTTTCTAAGCAGATGGAAGAAGTATTGAAGATCATTCGCAAGAGTGATTATGATGTTGTTGATCAATTGGGGCATACTCCTTCCAAGATTTCTATGTTGTCTTTGCCGTTGTGTTCTGAGGCTCATGCCAAGGCCTTGATTAAATTTTTGAAGACTGCTCACGTACCAAATGAGATTTCTGTAGACCAGTTTGAAAATTGTGTTGCACACTTGACCTATGATAATGGGTTAGGTTTCTCCGATGCTGATTTGACTCCTGCCAAGAGGGATCATAACAGGGCTCTACATATCTCTATTGAATGTAGGGGCACTACCCTGTCACATGTACTAATAGACAATGGTTCTTCGCTGAATGTGTTGCCCAAATAAGTGTTGAATAAGCTTAGTCCTGAAGATGTTGTGTTAAGGCCCAGTAATATAGTGGTGAAGGCCTTTGATGGCTCGAGAAGAGTGGTGCATGGAGAAATTGATCTCCCAATAAAAGTGGGTTCTCAGGTCTTCAATGCTACTTTTTATGTAATGGATATTCGTCCTTCGTATTCTTGTTTGCTTGGACGTCCCTGGATCCATGGGGCAGGTGCTGTAACTTCCACCTTACATCAGAAACTGAGATATCCAGTAGAAGGAAAAGTTGTCACTGTTTACGGAGAGGAAGGATATATGATTAGCCATGTGAACACATTTAAATATCTTGAAGTGGAAGGTGAATATGTTGAAACTCCATGCCAGACGTTTGAAATAGTTCCTTGGGTTGTTAATAATTATGAAGCTCCTCCTGTTGTCAAGAAATTTCCTGTGGTCACCAGAGTACCTCCTACAATGGCCTCCCTTAAAGATGCTAGAGCTGTGGTGGATGAAGGTGGTTGTACTATCTGGGGTCAGCTTCCTGACATCCCTTACAAGTCTGACAAATTTGGTTTGGGTTTCACTACAGAGTCCCAGAAGGCTGTTCGGCGTGCTCGTGCTGTTCGTATCACCAATCAGGGGATTATGAAAGATCAGATTAACGCTGTGGGTGACTATGATGAAGACTACAACTTGGATGCTTGGATTTTTCCTACTGTGGGTGATGGGCTCAATAATTGGAGAGCTGAAGATGTTATTCCTATCTCCTTTAGTCAGGAGTAAATACTATTACTGCGTTGTTACTTCTAAAGTTTGTAATTTTTGAACAATTAAACTTCAAAGCCTTGTGCCTTACCCGGGGCATAATGGTATGCTTGTTTCGGGATGTCATTTCATTTTCATACTTCATTCAATAAAAATCAGTGGACGTTTCGTTTTCGTAAATATTGTGTTCCTTGTCTTTCTTTTATTATTTTTCTTTTATCAGCTATGTGTTCTTACACACACCCACATCACTAAAATGCAGATCCTTATCCACTCTGGATACTGTTGATAACAGTTCTACTATTGCCAATTATAATTTCGAGAATCTGATCTATCAAGCTGAAGATGGAATTGAGGACGATTGTGAAGTACCTGTAGAGCTTGCTAGGTTATTACAAAAAGAAGAGAAAACTATACAGCCACATGAAGAGCCAGTCGAAGTTGTGAATCTGGGAACTGAAGAAAACAGGAAAGAAGTCAAGATAGGGGCTGAATTAGAGGATGGTGTCAAGAACAGATTGATTCAGATGTTGCGTGATTATGTGGAGATCTTTGCTTGGTCCTATGAAGATATGCCAGGGTTGGATACAGACATTGTGGTTCACCGTTTACCAGTGAAAGAAGATTGTCGTCCAAAGAAGCAGAAGGTTCGTCGCATGCATCCTGAGATGTCAGAGAAGATTAAGGCAGAGGTAATGAAACAGTTTGATGCAGGATTCTTAGTTGTGACTTCTTATCCTCAGTGGGTTGCAAATGTGGTGTCGGTACCCAAGAAATATGGTAAGGTACGTATGTGTGTAGACTACAGGGATTTGAACAAGGCCAGCCCCAAAGATGACTTTCCACTTCCTCATATTGATGTTCTGGTAAACAATACTGCTCAGCATAAGGTGTTCTCTTTCATGGATGGTTTCTCTGGTTATAATCAAATCAAGATGGCACCTGAAGATATGGAGAAGAAAACATTTGTTACACAGTGGGGCACTTTTTGCTATAAGGTGATGCCATTTGGTTTGAAGAATGCCGGGGCAACATATCAGCGTGCTATGGTGGCTTTGTTTCATGATATGATTCATCATGAGATAGAGGTATATGTGGATGATATGATAGCCAGGTCCCAGAATGAAGAGCAACATCTTGATCATCTGCATAAGTTGTTTGAGAGTTTGAAGAAATACAAGTTGAGATTGAACCCAAACAAGTGTACTTTTGGAGTTAGATCTGGAAAGCTCCTGGGGTTCATTGTAAGTGGAAAAGGTATTGAAGTAGATCCTGCAAAAGTGAAGGCTATACAAGAGATGCCAGCTCCCCGTACTGAGAAGGAAGTTAGAGGTTTCTTGGGACAATTGAATTACATTGCAAGATTTATTTCCCAATTAACTGCTACCTGTGAGCCAATCTTCAAGTTGTTGAAGAAAGATCAGGTAATGGAATGGAATGATGAGTGTCAGACAGCATTTGATGAAATCAAGAGATATCTTCTAGAACCTCCAATTTTGATGCCACCAGTTGATGGAAGACCCTTGATCATGTACTTAACAGTGTTAGACAACTCAATGGGGTGTGTGTTGGGGCAACATGATGAGTCTGGTCGAAAAGAGCAGGCAATATACTACCTTAGCAAAAAGTTTACCGACTGTGAAACAAGATACTCACTGCTCGAGAAAACTTGCTGCGCTTTGGCATGGGCTGCTCGCCGACTAAGACAGTATATGTTGACTCATACCACCTTATTGATTTCAAAGATGGATCCAATCAAGTACATATTCGAGAAACCTTCTCTCTCCGGAAGAATAGCAAGATGGCAAATGATCTTAACAAAATATGATATACAGTATACTACTCAGAAGGCCATTAAAGGAAGTGTTGTAGCTGATCATTTGGCTCATCAAGCAGTAGATGATTATCAGTCAATGAGTTTTGAGTTCCCTGCTGAAGACATTATGATTATTACCAAAGAACCTGGACAATATGACGGACCTGAACAAGGATCCCGATGGACTATGGTTTTTGATGGAGCTTCTAATGCACTTGGCAATGGTGTTGGTGTTGTGATCATTTCCCCTGAAGGTTGTCATACCCCGATTACTGCCAGACTTTGTTTCTATTGTACCAATAACATGGCTGAGTATGAGGCATGTATCCTGGGTATCAAAGCTGCCATTGATATGAAGATTCAGTTCCTTGACGTGTATGGAGATTCAGCCCTGGTAGTAAGTCAGATCAAAGGAGATTGGGATACCAAACATGATAATCTCATTCCTTACAGAGAGCATGTGTTGTCTTTGATCCCGTATTTCAAAGAGATTACCTTTGGACATATTCCACGAAGATAGAATCAGTTGGCAGATGCATTAGCCACCATGGCATCCATGTTTGAGATCAGCTGGGATGATGAGGCTCCCAAGATTACTATTGACAGATTTGAGAAGCCTGCATACTGCAATGAGATTGACACTGAAGAAGCAGAGGAGAAGCCTTGGTTTTATGAAGTGAAAAGATATCTTGAAGCTCAGGAATTCCCTGAAGGGGCATCTGTCAAAGATAAGAAGTTTCTGAGGAGGTTTTCTGCTAAGTTCTTCTTAAGTAATGGGATTTTGTACAAGCGCAATCATGATTCAACTTTGCTTCGTTGTGTGGATAAGAAGGAAGCAACAGAGATTATGGAAGACATGCATGATGGGATCTTTGGCACTCATTCTAGTGGTCATACCATGGCAAAGAAGATATTGAGAGCAGGTTACTATTGGTCTACTATGGAAGCTGACTGCTATCAACATTCCAGAATATGTCACAAGTGTCAGATCTATGCTGATAAAGTACATATACCTCCATCGCCATTGAATGTGTTGACTGCTCCTTGGCCTTTTGCCATGCGGGGCATTGATATGATTGGTGAGATCAAACCTACTGCTTCTAATGGGCATCGTTTCATCCTGGTTGCTATTGATTACTTTACGAAGTGGGTAGAGTCAGCTTCATTTGCATCTGTGACCAAGAATGTGGTGGCTCGATTCATTAAGAATAATCTCATATGTAGGTATGGCATCCCTGAAAGGATTATTACTGACAATGGCTCTAATTTGAACAACACTATGATTACTGATCTCTGCACGCAGTTCAAGATTAAGCATCACAACTCTTCTCCGTATCGTCCAAAGATGAATGGGGAAGTAGAGGCTGCTAACAAGAACATTAAGAAGATTATACAGAAGATGACTGTTACTTACAAGGATTGGCATGAGATGTTACCATTTGCTCTTCATGGTTATCGTACTACAATACGTACTTCAACAGGGGCAACCCTATTCTCCTTAGTATATGGTATGGAAGCAGTTCTGCCCATTGAAGTTCAGATTCCCTCCTTAAGAATTATGAAGGATGCAGGCTTGGATGAAGATGAGTGGATTCAGACTCGACTTGACCAGATAAATTTGATTGATGAGAAGAGGTTAGCAGCAGTTTGTCATGGCCAGATGTACCAGAAACGAATGATCAAAGCTTTTAATAAGAAGGTTAAGCCAAAGGTATATCAGGCCGGTGACTTGGTAATCAAGCGTATCATATTACCACAAGGTGATCCTAGGGGCAAGTGGACTCCTACATATGAAGGCCCATTTGTGGTCAAAACAGTATTCTCAGGAGGTGCCATGATACTTACTACTATGGATGGTGAAGACTTCTCGCAGCCTGTGAACACAGACATAGTTAAAAAACACTACGCATAAAAAGAGACCCGCTAGGTTGACTGGCCTAGGCAAAAATAAGGGCGTCCCGACGAACCAAAAGGGTTCGGGCAAAAATTAGGGATATATATATATATAAAAAATGTACACCCGGCAAGTCGAAAACCTGAAAAGGCGGCTTGGGCAAAAAAGGGTATCCCGGTGGATTGAAAACCTGAAAGGGAAATCCAGACAAAAGTTAGGGATTAAAGCGTATGACTATGTCTCGTTTGGATCACCCATGAAACTACAACCAGTTGTGCTACTTACTCAAGCTCGAACAGATAAAGAGCAATCCAATCATTTCCGTCTCGACAGTAGAAGATGAGATACTTGAAGATAATGGCAATAGTAGAATTGAAACTCAATAGGATTATTTCCCACATAGTTGATTTTCTTTGTTTTATAAATATTTTTTACGAAGAATTCCTCTTACTAGGATTTCTGTCTCCTTGTACAAACTTTCCTATGTATAGGTCACTTTGTGATATAAATAAAATTTCATCTTTGAATCCAGATTTACTTTTACCCTATTTACATAAGTGAAACGTCCATTGGTTGTGTTTGAATGTATGTATGCTTTTGAATATGATTGATGTTTACCAGAAATGCATAAAATGCTTAATATGATTGATGTTTACCAGAAATGCATGAAAATGCAGTAATAGTATTTACTAAGGACGAACGAGGGAAGGAATTCAACGAAACTTCGCCAGTTCATCCCCACAAGACAGCTACAAGTCCCCCAGTAGGACAAATCCATCTTCATAAATACTTCGAGTCACATTTCCCCTGGAATTTATATCCATCTCTTTTATCCTCAGACGGATAGTCGGGAATTTATTCCTTCAATAGGAGTACGACGAACGAAGACGGGAGGTTATGAATACCATACTATCGAACGAGACGGGAACGAGTTCCTCATATTCTTCAGCTACAAATCGGGATTTATTTTCCCTGGCCAGCAGTTGTTATACGAAGATATCCAGACGCTTCAGGCTGCAGGATGCATACATACATCATTTACATCATACCATAACATACATATCCATAAGTACATAATACATTTGCTTAGGTGCATCATACTATGCATGCATACATAATGCATAAACTAATATTTCCCTTGCAAGATAGTTATATGCAGGTAAAATAATATCAGTAACTTACAACGGGTCAGAAATGATCCATACACTACTCAAGATGTCCTCGAATAGAAGGCAAACGGTCCGTAAAAAGATCCATTCCCTGGTTCAAGACATCTTTCAGAAGAACAAATCCTGACATTCTTTTACCCCTTAAGAGCAAATCCTGACGCTCTTTTGGCTCCTTGTTCAAGACTTTTTCAGAAGAACAAATCCTGATGTTCTTTTGAACCTTAAGAGCAAATCCTGACGCTCTTTTGGCCCCTTGTTCAAGACATTTTTCAGAAGAACAAATCCTGACGTTCTTTTGACCCTTAAGAGAAAATCCTGACGCTCTTTTGGCCCCTTGTTCAAGACATTTTTCAGAAGAACAAATCCTGACATTCTTTTGACCCTTAAGAGCAAATCCTGACGCTCTTTTGGCCCCTTGTTCAAGACTTTTTCAGAAGAACAAATCCTGACGTTCTTTTGACCCTTAAGAACAAATCCTGACGTTCTTTTGGCCCCTTGAATAGCAGGCAAACAGTCTGTAAAAAGATCCATTCCCTGGTTCAAGATATTTTTCAGAAGAACTAATCCTGACGTTCTTTTGACCTTGGAGAATAGGCAAACGGTCTGTACAAAGATCCATTCCCTAATCCAAGATATTTCCAGAAGAGATAATCATCACGAAGATTTATTTCTACTGACCCATTCAACAATTCAGATCATGTTGCATAAACGATTCAGAGACGGCCTATACGAAGACCCAGTACTGATATCCAGTATCAACATAAAGACATCATCACATCCTGATACTTTAGATGGCATCTCCAAGCCCATCTCCAGATGGCATCTCTAAGCCCATCTTCAGTTCTTCCAAGTGGCATCTTTAAGCTCACTCAATCATATACAGCTAATCATCAGTATTACTCTATGCACTGGTGATTGCAAATTTTTGGGCTTTTGTGTTCAATCCCCTTCAACCTTCCAGGTCACGACTGGCACATATACCAATCTAATCCCTCAGGTTTCAGAAAATTGAACAGGGGCAGCTGTTGCACCCCAAAATTTGCCCTCACAAGACCAGACATTGTGTACTAAGAGGCTCACAAGGTTCACAAGGTTCACAAGACATCTCATGAGGTTCACAAGGTTCACAAAGTTCACAATTAGTCAGAAGATTTGACATTTCCCTCAGACAATGCATCCTCCTAAGCAATGCATCCTAAACTAGGGTTTTGACTTTAATCAGGCTAAATGGACTTCCAAGACTTCAAGTGAGCTTCATAACATCTTATATGTGTTTAAGAATCCCCATGACAAGTTTCAAGACTTTTCTCAAAGATTTGCTCAGTCAGATGATCAGATAGGTCAAAATCAGTCAAAGCAGTTAAAAAGTCAAACTGAGGTCAATTGTGGTCAAACCAAAGTCAAACTTCATGATTGTTTTTGCCAACATCAAGTATATAAAGTAAAATTCATCATTTGATCAAGGGTTGATCATGATTCATCAAGGAGATTTCAGATTATCAAGAATCAGGAGTTTCTAAATTAGGGTTTCCTCAGGAAAAGTCAACTGAACTTTGACCAGCCATAACTTTCACATGCTTCATCAAGAATTTTCCATCCAAAGCTCATTTTGAAGGAAATTGAATTCTCTACAACTTTGTGACTCACAAGCCAAGCCCAAAAATGTTTCATTTGGAAGGTATGAGCTAAGACATTATAGGTCCTTTTAAAAGTCAACAAAAAGTCAACAACTTCAAAAGAGCATAACTTGAGAATGGTAAAAGATATGGACATGAAACCAATGGGGTTGGTTATAGGACTCTTTAAGCTTTCCAAAATGTCCAAGAACACCCTCATGGCATTAAAATTGAAGGATTTGTGCCCTTGCAAAGTTGGGAAATTTTTGAGTGGTTTATGAAGTATATGGGGTCTTAAAACCATAATTCTTCAAATGGGCTGACTTTTTTGTGAACCAATGTGTTCCATGACATCATGCACGAAATTTATTTAATATTTTCATAATTTTATTCACTTTATTTTTATTTATTATGATTTTTTATATTAAAAATCATTTTAAATTCAAATAAAATATAAAATGATGAAGATTTAAAAATATTTTGCTTCTAGAAAGTCATGAAAGTTGATTGGATTTAATTGATATGAAAATTATGAAGATTGTCTCAAAATAGCAATGATATATCAAAGAATATTCAAGTTTTATGATATGATCTTTTTCAATCTCAAATGTTCAAAATATCCAAAGAACCATGACATTTTTTAACCTAATTTGATTCACTACATATAGAGGAACATAACACAACCAAAGGGACGGATTCTTGCAGCCTCTAAGACCTATTTCAAACTTCACAAAATACATCAAAAATCAATTTTCGGTTTCATCTTTGCAGGGGATTTCAAGTATTCTAAGGACACCACAAGCTTCCTTAAGCTTCCCTGAATCGAAACCAACCTTTACATGCCTTTGATTCATCCTCATTTGCATTACCCGAAGCATATATGCCCTTGATATATTTTTCTTCGATTCATTGAATTTGCTTGTTTATAATGAATTTTGATTATGTATTAATGTTTGTTGTTGCTCATAGATGGTTTCTGGATTGTTTTTGTGAAGAACCATGGCCGAATCATGAAAGTACCATTGTTAGGGTTTGAATGGCCGTTTAGGGTTTCTTGATTGTACCAATATAAATAAAATCTAAAACCATAGATCAATGCTAATCAATCTATGGATCATATTTGTACATTTAATTTGATGAAATTTTGCAGTTTTGATGATGATTGAGATTCGTAGGTTTTGCTGCAAGTAAAAATTCGCAGGAAAGCTTGTAGCTAATTTCGCAGCAAAATTCGTAGATCCAAAGGTAGAAGATGAAGTCAGATGGTGCCAAAGCTGGAATTCAAAAATTGAGATTAATATTTTATTGTTATGTTTCTGTATTATTTCAGTTAATAATGGCTAGCTCAGTGGTAAGAGTCATGCGCGTGTGAGGTAAGGGTCAAGGGATCAAATCCCAGCTTCACCAATTTTTGTGTTTTATCCATTTAATTTTTCAGGTGTAAAATATAATGATTCGTACTCATTCACTATCACCAAATGCGCGCTGGCCCAGTGGTTGGCTTGTTGGTCTTGGGGGAGTGAAGCCTGGGGCCTGGGTTCGAATCCCAGCCCCAAGTAAGTTTTTTATCACTTTTTCTTGTTTTATTTAATTTTTGTTTATATTATAATTAATTTAATTAATGATAAATGTTTAAAACAAAAATGTTTATATTATTTTCTTGTATATAATTCAAAACTTATATTCTTAAAATTTAAACTTTATTAGTAAAATTATTTAATATTTATTCTGTTGTATATTATTAATGTTATATGTTTTTTTTATAAATAATTTAATTATATTTATATTAAATAATTAACCCTAAAATTTTACATGTAAAAAAAAACCTATTTTTTTTATAAACCCTAATTATGTTATAAATATTAATTTATTTGTTTGTAAATTTTAATTATATTTATTTTATAATTTGTTTATATTATTATTATATGTAGCTTTTTTATATAAATAATGTAATTAGGATTAGATTAAGTAATTAACCCTAATTTATTGTTTCTAAACAATTAAAAACCCTAACTTTATTTTATGATTTTAATTTCTAATATTTTTATATGCTTACTTAATTATAATTAACAAAATATATTTTTATAATATGTATATAAAAATCAAATTATTAGAACTATTAATCATATTTATTAGTATATAATATTTATTATTTATTTCTTTTATTAAAATCCTTAAAAATAATTATTTATTTAATTTTGAATTTTTTATTTGTTTCTATATTATATTGTTATACTAACCTTCTTATATTTATTTTTGTTATTACTAACCAATTTATTTATTATATTCTTATTTATTTTAATTATTTTTATTATTCTTATAATGTAATTGTGCCAATGAAGTAATAACTGTAGAATTATTTTTATTATTTAAATTGCCATGGTTAGTAAAATAGGGAGTGTAAACATGTTTGTATTTAAAATTAAATTTAGATCATTAATCTCAAGATAAATATATGAACTTGTACACGCACACACGTAAGTCGATCTTGGATCGCCATCTCACATTCTTAAGGACACCTCTCATGTTGCCTAAAGAAAAAGGTCAAGTAAGGTGTATAAAGCAAAGTCCCTTCACTTATCTATGTCATCTAGTCCCTTAAAAGATAAAAAGATCAAGTCCCTTCATGGTTGCCTTCATAAAATGATCTTGTCCCTTCGAATAAAAGATGATAAGTCCCTTCGAATTGCTAAATACACCTTACAGTTGCCTAATCACAGATGTCCCTTTACTTGTCCCTCAAACATCCAAGGTAATGACTACCTATTCCTTAATAATAGGGATAGTCTTACCACTTAAAGGATATTTAAGAACAGAAAAGATTTAGCTTAGGGTAGGTTCCTCTTATGTACTTGCTCACCTTTTCAAACATTTCAAAAAAACTTCACATTTTTCAAGCAATTTTCCAAACAAAGGCTTTATATATATCCGTACATGGATCACTATAAAGTACTTAAGAAAATTTCTAAACACATACTACACTTCTCAAAAACATTTTAAAGTGAGCTAAGTAACTAAGAGCCCATGGATAACCATGGATGTAAAGGGTGCTAACACCTTCCCTTTACATAACCTACCCCCCGAACCCAAAAATCTTTTAAGGTCTTTCCTGTTCTTTTATGCCCTTTCCTTTGGATAAAATAAAAGTCGGTGGCGACTCTTGCTATCCGCAACATTTAACTAAAGTCAGTTCTCCCACCGTGTTACAGCAGGGAACCAAACAGAAAGCCAGGACTATTCAGACCAGATTGGTCGGAAATGATACGAGTGGGTTTGGTTCGGGCCCCATCGCTCGAGTTTGGAGCGGTCGTTACTGATCTGACAATGAACGCCCCCGCAAAGCCAAAGCATCCCTTACCTTCGTGCTTCGTGCAACGGAACTTCTTTGAATGCACGACTATGGAGGTTGACCGGGCAGACTCGTTGTACCTCGAATAGATGGATCGTCCCTCCCGGAGACTATCATTGGCGCAGGATTCTGGTGCGGTGATGTGGATGTTGTCGATGGCATCCATGTTTGCTGAAGGGAGTTCCGGGCAGGAGCTCAAAATTAAGCGGCTGAAGACTCTCCTGACCTCCTCTGAAGAGAAAGCGAAGAAAGCCGCCGAGGATGCTGAGGTCGCGGCTGCGGAGCTTGTGGTGCGGGCGGACGTTATCGCTAAGCTGGAGGTGGACAAAAAGAAGGTTGTCGATCAGAATAGGAAGTTGAGAGAGACCTTCTTCCCCAAGGATGACGAAGATGAGGACACCAATGGGTTGATGAGTCGGGCGCATTTTCTAGCGCAGTTGGATCCGGACCTCGAGGATCTGAGGGACTCGACTAAGTTGAGTTTCCAAAATGTTGTGGAATAGATAAAGGCCCTCCATCCTGAGTTGAACTTCGATAACGATCAAATCAGCTACTTGTACAAGGTTGAAGATGGTCGGATCGTGGTCCCTGACTACATGGTTGTGGACGAATCTCATCCTGGGGAGTCCGAGCAGCCGGTCCAGCCAGCCGTCCAGCAACTTCCGAATGAAGACCAGCCTGGCGTGCAAGAGGGTGAGCGTAATTAGGTCAGCCTGCGAGCCTAATTTACTTGTAATTTTAAATTTTTGTTTGGGGACTTGGTCCCTTTTTCATGTAATCTTGAACAAGTCGGCCTTTAGGGGTCGCGACATTTTGGATTAATATTTCCGACCTTGGTGGTCGTTTTTACAATTCATGCAGCCCTTTGATTATGTGTATGATTGCTCGTCCGTCAGAGGACTTTGTTTTTAAACGTTTATTTTTTCGTTAGGTGTTTTGCGCTCGTTTGGAGTGTGACGTAATGGTCGATGACAAAAAGGGGGACGAATGTTCGTGAAGGATGTGATCCATCGGTTTGGGGGACCGATCGGACGTGTGGAAGTTAATCCTGGGTCGGTATTCGGGCAAAGTTTATGGCTCGGACATCCGTGGCTTGAACGTCCCATCGCGAGCTGGGGTTCTTCCTGGTCGTGGTACTTAGGTGACGTCGGGCTCGTTTGAGTACCCGTACGTGCGACAGTTACTTTCCTCGTTACGACGAGGAGGTTCTGTTAGTAGAATGTTTTGGACTGTGATGCTTGTACCTGGGCATGCAGGTTTGGTCAGATCTTTCACCCTTCGTAGGGGGTTAAGGCGACCTTCATACTAGCTGTAGTATTTTTTAAGTTTATCGGCATTCCACGGCCGTGTGAGCTCTTCCCCTTGGACATTTTCTAAGTAGTAGGCTCCGTTTTCGGTTTTTGCTCGAACGCATTACGGGCCTTCCCAATTTGGTGCTAGTTTCCCTTCTCGGGAGTCTTTGTGGTTTTTCCTCAATACGAGGCTCCCGACCTCGAACGGTCGTTTAATAACTTTCGCGTTGTACCGAGCTGCGATTTTTTGTTTGAGTGTGGCTTCTCGGAGAGCTGCTCTTGATCGGATTTCTTCGACCAAGTCGAGCTCCTCTCTTAGCGTTTCTGAGACAGTGTCTTGGTCCATGGGCGATTTTGTGCGCATGGACGGTACGTGCATTTCTATGGGAATGACGGATTTGGTTACGTATGCTAGTCGGAACGGGGATTCTCCGGTCGTTGAATGAGGCGTGGTCATGTATGCCCAAAGGACGTTATGCAACTCTTCGACCCAGCGTTTCTTGTGTTCGTCCAGTCTTCGCTTGAGGCCCCTCAAGATCACTCTGTTAGCAGTTTCGGCCTGCCCGTTAGTCTGAGGATGTTCGACAGAAGCAAAGTGTTGTTTGGTTCCGACCGAGGATACAAATTCTTGGAAGTGTTTGTCGGTGAACTGAGTTCCATTGTCTATCACGATGGCGAGCGGTACCCCAAATCGAGCGAGGATGTTTCGCTTAAAGAAGCGTAGGATGTTCAGTGCAGTGATTTTGGCCAGGGTTTCTGCTTCGATCCATTTGGTGAAATAGTAGATGCCTACGATGAGATATTTGCTTTGGTCGGTGCCGATGATGAAGGGTCCTAAGATGTCTAGCCCCCACCAGGCGAATGGCCATGGGGATGATAGTGATTTTAACTCAGTAGGAGGCGCTATGTGTATGTCACCGTGCCGTTGGCACTTGTCACATTTTTAAACGTGTTCCTTC
This sequence comes from Lathyrus aphaca, assembly GCA_963966055.1. Lineage (NCBI taxonomy): Eukaryota > Viridiplantae > Streptophyta > Magnoliopsida > Fabales > Fabaceae > Lathyrus > Lathyrus aphaca. The sequence goes on from OZ014519.1 coordinate 432,368,090, forward strand.
GCATCGTCCTGCATCGTTGGCCAGTAATATCCTGCCCGTAGAATCTTACGAACGAGTGACCTTCCGCCAGGGTGTTGTGCGTTGATTCCCTCGTGGACTTCTCTCAATACGTGTGGGACGTTTTCCTCTTCGACGCATCTGAGGAGTGGTGTGGAGATTCCTCAGCGATACATTTTCCCTCCGACCATCGTGTACGAGCACGACCTACGTCGTACGGTGCTGGCCGTTTTCGGGTCTGCTGGTAACTCGTCTTTGGTCAGGTAATTAAATATCGGGGTCATCCAACAGTTAGTGTCGCCTATGATGTTGATTTCTATTGGCATTGACGTTTTTCTAATGTTAGGTTAGGGGAGTATCTCTTGTATGACGGATTTGTTGCCCCTTTTCTCTTAGTGCTCGCCAGTTTGGATAATATATCCGCTCGGATGTTGTTCTCGCGCGGGACGTGCCTGACTTCTACGTTAGTGAAGCGTTTTAGCTTTTCCTTGACCAAGGCTAAGTATTCAGCCATGTTGTCGTTTTTAGCTTGAAAATCGCCTCGTACTTGGTTAGAAACCAACTATGAGTCTGTGCATATTGTTATCTCTTCTGCTCCCAGGTCGTCGGCAAGGCGTAATCCGGCCAAGAAGGCCTCGTATTCTGCCCGATTATTGGATGTGAGGAAAGACAGGGTTAAGGATGCTTCAATGAGTGTTCCCTCCTCGCTTTCTAACATAACCCCGGCCCCACTACCTGTCGATCTAGATGCTCCATCGACGAAAATGGTCCATTTAAATGGAGATGTTGTTGTTTGCTTGTTGAAGGTAAGTTCTGCTACAAAATCGGCTAATGCTTGAGCTTTGAGGGCCTGTCGTCCTTCGTATTTGATGTCGAACTCGGCAAATTCTAATGACCATTTAAGCATTCGACAGACCATGTCGGGTCTTCCGAGCATCTGTCTGATGGGTTGGTCCGTTCTGACAACGATAGTATGGGCCAAGAAGTAGTGTCGTAACCTCCTTGCTGCGAAGAGTAGGGCTAGAGCTACCTTTTCGATTTGCAAGTACCTGAGTTCGGGGTCGTTCAACGCCTTGCTCATGAAGTATATGGGTTTTTGCCCCTCGGGGAGCTCTCGAATAAGGGCTGCACTAACGGCTTCGTTCGAAACTGCAAGGTAAAGGTATAGCGTTTCACCTGCATTGGGTCTGGAAAGTACCGGTGGTTCGGAAAGTTCTTTCTTTAGGTGAGCTAGGGCTTGCTCGCATTCGTCGGTCCACTCGAAAGCTGACTCTTTATGGAGGAGTTTGTAGAATGGGAGCGCGTGCTGGGCGGATTTAGCCACAAATCGAGCGAGGGAAGCGAGCACTCCGTTCAGTGATTGTATGGATTTTTTAGATTTTGGGGTAGGTATTTATGTGAATGCTCGACATTTATCTGGGTTGGCTTCGATCCCTCACTCGGTTAAGTAGAACCCGAGGAATTTACCTGCCCGAACTCCGAAGGTACATTTTTCAGGGTTGAAACGCATCTTTCTTTTTCGAGCTTGGTCGAACACCTTTCATAGGTGGGAAGCATGATCTGTTTCTTCATGGGACTTGACTATCATGTCGTCCATGTATACTTCGAGCATGTCCCCAATTTCAGCTCGGAAAACTTTGTTCATCGGTGCGCTGATAAGTGGCGCCCGCGTTTTTTAGACCGAATGGCATAACGTTGTAGTAGTAATTGCTTGATTCGGTCATGAAGGCCGTGTGTTTTTTGTCGGCCACAACCATGGGAATTTGGTTATATCCTGAATAAGCATCCATAAATGAGAGTAGTTTGAAACCGGCCGAGTTGTCGACCAATTTATCGATATTTGGCAGAGGGTAAGCATCTTTCGGGCAAGCCCGGTTAAGATCAGTATAATCAACGCACATTCGCCATTTCCATTAGATTTTTTGACAAGTACAACATTGGAAAGCCAGGTTGTGTACCTGGACTCCGTTACAAAGTTCGCCTCTAGGAGGTCTTCTACAGCTTTTTCGGCCGCTTTAGCTTTTTCGGTCGACTATTTTCTTCTCCGTTGGGCAATGACCTTGTGATTCGGATCGATGGAAAGATGGTGACATGCTACGTCTGGATCGAGCCCGGGCATTTCCGCTGCGCTCCATGCAAAGAGGTCGGCGTTCTCCCTCAGGCATGCTTCTAGCTGTCTTCTTGCTAATTCTGGGAGGTATGTTCCGATCTTTACGCATCTGCTCGGGTCCTCTCCCAGCGATATCAGTTCGAATTCACCGTCGGGGATAGGTCGGGATAATGAAGAAGAGGGCTGCTGAGAATTCTCTGCCTCATCTAGAAACCTGCAATCGAGGTCGATGGAATCGACCCGGGGGAGAGGTGCGATATCGAGCTAAGGCCTTTAGAGGCCGCTTCAAAACAACGTCAGGTAGCTTCCACATCACCATGTAGGGTGGCGACCCTTCATGAAGTGGTGTAGTACTTCATCTTTAGATGGACGGTGGATAGAACGGCTAGGAGTTCGGCCAGAGTTGGTCGACTCAGAATGCACTAGTATAGAAAAGGACAATCGACGACCAAGAACTGGACGCAGATTGACCGAGCAGTTTCTGCGGCTCCGAACATGACTATGAGATCGACATAACCCCATGGTCGTGACACTGCACCGTTGAAACCTTGTAGGTCCGATCCTACGTATGGTGTCAGGTGAGTTTCGTTCAGCTGGAGCGTAGCGAATAGCTGTGAGTACATGATGTCGCATGAGCTACCCTGATCGACCAGTATCCTGCGAACGTCGAAGTTGGCCATTTGGGCTCGGATGAGCAGTGGAATGTTGGCGTTTAGAGCTCATCCTAATAGTTCCTTTCTATAGAGGAGATGGGCACTGAATTGTCTCTGGGGGGATCCAGTGTGGCATTCAGGGCCGACCCTTTCGCAATTAGCTGGTCGAACTTCCTTTTTATGGAACCGACCGTGATCTTATTGAACCCCGCCTGAGATCACCGTGGCGGAAGGGAAATTTTCCCACGGGCTATGGGAAGAGAGATAACATGTACTCGTTGGACGGTCGTGTAGAAAGAAGTCTTTCGGGCGATAGATGCTGAGGGCCACTTGCATGTTGGCGTCTGTGGGGACTGCCACTACTTCCTCGGTCTTGATGGCTTCTTGTATCTCTGGCCTGGAGGTCTCCTTGGATTTAGTAAACTGTTTGAGGTGGTCGTCCTTGATGAGTATCTCTATTGCATCCTTCAGGTGGATGCAATCCTCAGTGTTGTTCCCATGGCTCTTGTGAAACCGACAATACTTGGTCTTATCGGTGTCCGGTTTGGTGGGTAGCTGCTTGGGGAAGCGTAACCCTGCTTGGCGGAATTCTGAGTTGGCACATTCGGTCAATATTTTCTCTCTCGACACCATCAAATGTGTATATTCACGAAATCGGCCCACCGGTCCTCTCTGCTCCCGCGGTTCACGGGAGCGGTCTTCCTTTCTTTTGTCGCTCCCCCGACGAGATGTCGAGGGCTCTTCTGATTTGGAAAGATTCGGGTCCTCTCGTCGTCGAGCATCGCGGAAGGAACTAGCCGCTTTCTTTTCCTCTTATTGGATATACGCTTGGGCCTTCAAGAGGAACGCATCCAGAGTAGCGGGCATTTCAATACCCATCGCACGATGAAAGTCGGTAGACGGACGTAAACCACGTTCCAGCAAATACTTTTTCATGTCGTCCGTGGTCGAGACTTGGACGTCTTCTTTATTGAACCTCTCGATGTATGTTCTGAGCGGTTCGTCCTTGCCTTGTATTATGGCCTCAAGAGATGCTTCCGTTTTCGGATGGCGCCTGGAAGCGGTGAAGTGCCTGGAGAAGGTTTGACCCAGTTGTCTCCAAGAAGTGATGGATTCAGGCTCGAGACTTTTTACCAAGTCATCGCCTCTTTCCTTCAGGTTGTCAGAAAGAGACGACACTTGATTGCTCCTCGGACACCTCTGTAGTCGAGTAGGGCGTCGATGTTCTCGATATGCTCGTCGAGGTCGGTCGTCCCATCGTACGAACCCAAAGGAAGGGGCTTCTCGAGTCCTCTCGGTAGTCTGGAGGCCATGATCTCAGAGGATAGGGGTCCCCTGATATCATCATCGTCTCTAGAGGTGATCGTTCGAGATCTAGACCGGCGCTTCCAGTCTCGTCGCGGGGACGGGGAGTTTGACCTGTTCTTCTTTGGTCGTTTTGGGGATGGAGATTGAGATCGTCTTCCTTTTCGGGGAGGGGAACAACGAACGTCTTCTTGCGACTCGTGATGATTCTTGGTCGATACTGGTGATCGAGGTCTTCGTGGGGGTGACTGACCGCGGTTCCGTATAGAGGACTCGTCGTGGTGGCCCTTAACTTTATTCCTTCTGGGGGAAAGGCTGCATTGGCTTCGGTGTCTCTTGGGTGATCGAGATGATCGACGATCGGCATCCTCCAAAAGGGATATCTTGGCACCGTGTGCTAGGAGTATGAGATACATTTGATTGATTGTTTCAACCAATGCAGCGAAGTCTGACCCGGTGGGCGCGGCCACGGAAGGTATAATCTCTGGTTGGCTCTCGAGCGGTTGATCGCGCTCGGGAGATTGTGAAGCATTATTTCCGTCCTGACGATCTTGGACGGTTTCTTCATGTGAAGGGGTGAAGGGGTTGCTCCCCCGTTGAGTAATGAGGGCACCATCAACTGTGCGGGCTTCGCATGGTATGTCGTTAGCAGCCATGGATCATTATGAATAGTAACTTTGGTTCTTGAATTTCTTTGGTGAAAAAGAACGGGGAAGTTGGTTTCCCACAAACGGCGCTACCAGATCGTACCTGGAGATCAGGATCCGATGTAGCCGCGTCGGGCGTGGACGAGTGTTGTTGATGATGGAGAAAAGATGGGGGTGTACATGCAAAGGAACTCCGATGCTAAAGTCAGAGAACGAGCAACGAGTGAGCAAGCACAATATAGTTGGGTCTAGATTTGAATACCTGACCCTCTCAAATGGGAGGGTTTATATACTGGTCCAAGTGAGTGCTCATTGGCCCAGAATGTTAGGCGCGGATTGTGGATCCCGTGATAATCGACGGTGATTAGGAACTAGCCGTTGGAGCGAGAAAGAGCTTGCTCGACAAGCTCTTCGCCCGACAGTGTAGTTTTCCGACCGAGGGTAAGTCGAGCAATCGACTCCATAGCTCCGAGCGTGGTCGGGTTTTTGGTGGGCCGTTGGGCCGCGAGACAGATATGGCCCAATTCTGGTGTTTTGGCAAGTCCGGAACAATATATATATATATATATATATATATATATATATAATCTCTAGGATTAGAGAGTTTATACTCTTCCAAACCAAACCAATCAATAGTAAACTGAACGAGACTTTCTCATTTTTTTATTCTACTTAAATACATTACATTTAACTAAATAATTTAGGCTTAATTCATTGGTCCTTGGGCCTATGCCTAACATAAGCATTAGTAATTGGAGGTCTACTAACAATACTCCCCCCTCCCCCCAAAAAAAAAAATTCACCCTGTCCTCAATGTGAAATTCAGGAAATTGGTGTTTGATAACCTCAGATGTTTCCCAAGTTGCTTCAAATTTTGGTAAGTATTTCCATTGAATGAGCACGTCCACGACATTGGCGTCATTAGTACGAGTATCCATGATAACTTGGGGTTCTACTTGAACTTATAAATATTATGATAGTATAAGAGGTAATGGTTGAGGATTTAGGGTTGGTGTGATAGTTTTCTTAAATAGGGAGACATGAAAGATGGGATGAATCTTAATTTCCGCAAGAAGGTCTAATTGATAAGCAACTGAATCGATGAGTTTTGTAATTTAATAAGGCCCCTAAAAATGAGGATTAAGTTTTTCATTAATCTTCTTTGCCAAAGACTTGAGTCTATATGGTTGTAACTTGAGATAAACCTGGTCCCCCAACAGCAAAGGAGACATCCCGTTGATGTTTATTGGCTTGAGTTTTCATCCGGTTCTAGGCTCTCTCTAAATTGGAACGAAGTTCAAGCAGAATGATGTCTTGTGCTTGAGTCAACCTATTAACTTCCTCCACCTCTGAATTCACTCTCTATAAGCTTATTTTATTATGCCACCTCATATCTTAGAATATGTTCTCCAGTCCACTGAGGACTTTTTCTCACCACATGTGTATTAATCACATTCCCAGATCAAAGCGAATAACAAATATGGTATTTAAACAGATGATATTGACAGTAATGAAAGATGACATGCACAGTAATATTAACATGATATTGAAAGCAATAATAAAAACAAAGTAGATTTAACCTTCTTAGGGGATGGGAAATTCCCCATTAGAGTTGCCATTTTTCTGTAGCTCAGTTTTAGTGGCGCGACCACTACCATATTGGTGCTACTTTCTGATATCTCAAACAAACCCTGCGCGCAATTATTTTCCCTATAAATACGAAGATATTTGAAATTTGGAGGTTGGTTATACCTAGGAAATTTATTAACACCCTAAATATTTGTAGTACTCTACGGGTATCCTTTGTTTTTATATTGTTTTTTTACCGTTTATCTGCCTTAATTATTATTTGCTTATGAAATAGGGCGTGAATTCTATCTTATAGGTGAGAGTGAGAACAATGGGATTTTCTTGAGAAATTTGTTGTTTTTATGGAAAAGAGATGTGTTTTTGAAAAGGTGTGTTCGCTAAGATCTCATGACCTTATGCCTACGTATCCCCAAAAAGAGAATTGGGAAATCAGAGTGTGCATAGTTCCTCCTAAATATATGGGAGGAAATTTGAGTGTCTTGTTCAAAGCCCAAGATTGAAGCTAAAGGTTTGATTGAGATTTGACAATTGTCAATTGAAAGGGAGATATCTCGCTTATTCATCACAAATATTGAAGATTAAGGTCATAAGGGAAGAAGCTTTGAACTTGGATGTTAAATATCCAACAATGCCACATCTTCCTTTATGGAAAGATTACTATGAAGGGAAAAGCTTTAAACTTGGATGTTAAATATCCAGTCAATGCCACATATTCCTTGAAAAAGGTTGATTTGAATGTTTGATTTTAATTGTTGTGTATATAAGAGATGTCCTCCTATAGAGATGACTTTATGTTTCATCTGAGGGGAAAGTTGGATTTTGTGTCTTGATCAAAGCACAAGGTTGAAGCGGAAAGAGTTGAAAACTAACTCACTTGGGAGTTTTATATGTGTCTTGTACAAAGCCCAAGATTGAGGCTGATTCACTGGGGAAATTCTTTATATAAAGCCTAAGAGGAGGATGAGTAGGGAATTATTTATGTTAAGCATGTGAGAAGGCTGACTGTTGAGGATATTTTAAAGGAGACTGTCTCTTTCTAAGGATTAAAGGTTTTGGGTCTTATACTCTAAATAGAGGCCTAAGATTATTTGAAAATAATGGTGGGACTTACACTCTAGATAGAAGCCCAAAGAAGATTGAAGATTATTAATTAAAACAATTTTAAAGAAAGATGAGACTTATACTCAAATGGAGGCCCATGATTATTTATTTACAAAGAGGGATGGGTCTTATACTCAGGGAGAGGCCCAAGTGTTATTGAGAATAGTTTATGGTTGAAGAGATTGAAATTTGAAAGATTGTTATTTTTGAAAGAGATTAAAGTTTTCAAAATATGATAGAAGAGAAAGAGGGATGGGACTTACACTCTATTAGAGGCCCATGGATATGACATTGAAGATTTAAAAGGGATAGGTCTTACACTCTAATAGAGGCCAATGGATTTTCATAATTTGAAACGTAATATGTAGGGTCTTACACTCTATTAGAGGCCCATAGATTTTGATGATTTGAAAAGTAGTGTGTTGGGTCTTACACTCTATCAGAGGCCCATATATTTTGATTGAATTTTGAAAGATTGAGAATGTTGGGGCTTATACTCAGGGAGAGGCCCAAAGAAGATTGATTTTGAAAACCTATTTACCCCCAAAATTGGTAAACAATCGTTGGTCGTCTGAAGATACCAAAATACCCTCAGTTACTCACAGGATCGACCAGATTGATCCTAGGACATATGCTAAAAGGTTGGTGGTTTGTAATGTTTTTGGGAAAAAGGTCTTGAATCCTTCGACAGGACTCAGAAGGTTTTTTAGAATAAAAGAAAATGAAGTAAAATCAAGAAATTTCATAGTAAAATAAAAATAAAGGGCAAGGCTTGAAGATTTAAAGGAAAAGTAAAGACAAGACTTGAAGGTAAATGAAAATTAAAGGCAAGGAAAGGCAAGGGAATTTAAATGACTGAAAGTGTAAAGAAAAGATAAGTGCAAGGCAGAATGTTAAAGTGCTGGAAAAGTAAATGGAAGGAATTGTAAAGGAAACACAATAAATTTCTTGAAAAGTAAATGACTTTGAAAGATAAATGCTTTAACATAAAAGACTTCAAAGTTTAAATGGCTTCAAAGATAAATAACTTGAAGATAAATTGATATTTGAAGATAAATTGGTGGTGTTTCAATCACGTACATTCTCACTGCACTCTTTTCTCTACACACAGATACTTTGAGTATATGGAGTTACTAGTACATATGATTTCCACACACTTATTCTAACACTAGACTAAGCTATTTATATACATTACAAAGTAACCGTTTTCGACGGTTTCTTCCTAAGACTATCCTAAGATGATGAAACTTGTTCCACTAACGTGCTGAAGAAGCTTGGTCTTGCGCCACTTGTCTCTGCATTTGAATTGAAAATTAAATAACTCCCCTCCAAACTTGAACGTGTCAAACTTATGTAACTGTCATTTTCGTCGAATTGATGCACTATCGAATCATCCCAACACTTAGAAAATATTTCAACTTGGAATTTCTCTAAGTACAGAACCTGTAAGTGGGTTCCTTCGACCCTCATCCTTTTAATGCGTAAGGTCGAAAACCTCGCTTTTAACTTATAACAAGAAAACTCTTTATTAAGCCAAATGACCTCATTAATTGCTAGTGAAGAAATTTAGGGATGACAAATTCCCCCTAGAAATGTTCTTTTCGACCATCTTGATGAAAATATCATTTTTTGATATTTATCTTTTTCGATGCCAACTTTGGCACAACAAAGAAACCTTTCCAAACTCTTGCAAACTATGTCTCTTTCATGCTAAAGTCTTCTTATTTTCTTCCAAGAACCCTAAAAAACTCCATTTTCATCTCCATCAATGGCGTCTTCTAAGGCTAACACTTCCCAAAAGAAAGGTCAAAAAGCAAAGGCTTTCGCCTTTGAGCAAACTCTACCTTCCTTCAACAACATCACCGAACCAAAGACAATAACAAACCCTCAGTTTGCACTAGAAACCATAGATGCTGAAATGAGGAGTTTGTACAAATCTCAGGTAATGATCCCATTTACTGTCAAGGATTCCCTTATGCTTTATCGGGTCCTTTGGCTACGGTTAAGAACACAGATGAGAAGCTGAAAGAGTTATTTCCTTGCTACCATAAAACCCAACCCTTAGGGCACAAGTATCTCCCTAAAGCTGATGACTCTTCATCTAACCCACCTCCTCTAAATCAACTAAACTTGAAGTACCTTCATGATGGTACTAGGTTGGTTAGGGTTGTAGCCAATTTAATGATTTTGATCTTTGGCTGGCTAGATTGGAAAAGACTAAGGCCGATCACTGGTTGCTTCCCTGTACTTCTGGGACTGCACATGTTATACTTTTCATCTTCCTTGTGGGATGGTTACCCCTACTCTTTTCGACATAGCCGCTATCATAGGGATTCTACCTGGTGGCTTCGACTTGATGTTCCAGTATATGACCCTTCCATTGATGTTGAGTATACTATTGGCTTCAATGAGTCAAAGCTAACATATATCCACTTCATCAACTATCACTCTAAACCCAATGATGAGAAAGTTTCTGATTAGGAACACATTGCCTTCCTCACTCTCTGGTTATCCAGATATGTCTTCTGCACCAAGTCCTTATAGGTGGTGAAGAAATATTTTCCCTTGGAAAACTAGCTCCACAACACTAGGAGGATTTTCTTGAGTGAAATTATCTTGGCCAATATTTATGAGTCTATTAGTGAAGGGTGTGACTCGGCTGAGAAACCCAACAACCACTTCTAGTGCCATGAGTCTCACTGGCCCTCTCTGGCTTCTTCAACTCTGGCTAAATTCCACTTTCAAACATGTACTTCCTAGAAAAGGGAAAGTTGATGAAGACTCAAAGGAGATTAAGCATAGAAGCACATAAGGTGTTCGACTGGCGAAGCTTACTCCCACTGATGAAGGCGAAACCCTGAAAGGGGCCTTCTCTAGCTTCATAATGATGTTTGCACATCAATATGATTTTTCATTATTCATGGCTCCTTTTGCCGAAAGGAAGTGTGGCCCCAGATGGTTTACTAGGGCTTTCACAAATTCCCCTTCAAAGAAGCTTCACATGGACTCTGTTTTGGTTTGGGAAGCCTTTTTAATTCCCGGATACATTGTCCACATGCTGAATGGTGGGAGATCAGACATAGTCCTTATTGCTTATCAACCAAACTTGGTTTCTAGGCAGTTTGGGATGGGCCAGAGCTTCCCCAAATGCCTTTATGATAAAAAAAGGTCAGTTCATTTTCTACGACAACTTCTTCGACGAGAATGACCTTACTGAAATCTTCGACAGATGTGATGCCCAAAAAGCAGTCATATCTCCTGTCTTTTTTCAACCTACAACCCAGCGCACCCACCTCTTTAATGATTGGTGGCACAAGTACTAGAGTGACAACTTTCTCATTGCCATTAAATTTTACCTTGCTTGACCTAGCTTTTGTTAACGAGCAGGAGAATTTCAAGGAGAGTAAGTCCACTCACATCAAAGAGATACAAGATTTTCAAAAATACTTTGAAACTGTCTATCGACCAGATGATCTTAGTCGAACTGTTCATGAGGCTGATATCACTTTGAAGGAGACATTTTTGCAAAAGATGGATAAGTTGAAAAACCTTTCAAACGTTCCTCATGAGAAGCATTATTAGGTGGATTTCCAACTCTTTCGTCCAACATTCCTCGACCGCCTACTTCTTATTTTGGAGTGGCCCTTGCCCCTTCATTTCCAAACTGATTTGTCTATGGGGATTCAATAAAAATCCTTCGACAGGAGTCTCAACCGAAAGCCCAAAGGGTGGTTGCGACTAAGCACACACTGGACAGTTTCAAAGGGAACTTTCATATAGGGATCGAAGAAGTTCATGTCGAATTCGACATATATGAAGGTTTGAGGTCTTTATTTACCCCTTATTGACTGATCAATTATTAACTTATAACAATTGTCTTTGTCACTTCCAACTCTTACCAGAAAATCCACTGCCAACAAAGGCGTGGTGATAAAGACTGAGAACAAAGAAGGCACTAAGGTATTTCATAACCCTTACTTACGCAACTTTTCACATGCTTGCCTCTTAATGTTTGGTCTTCCTTTAAAACAACCAAAAAGCCTTTGATGTCCCCAAAGAAGGGTAAAAAATCGTCCAGCTCTGTCATCCCATTAGATGATGATGAATCTCCTGAGGAGCAGCCCCTCAAGAGGAAAAGGAAGACTGCGTAGTCTCCTAGTACTACTGATCAACCTTCCTCCAAGGTGGCCAAAGTTATGAAAAGGCACCTGGCACAGGTGGTGTCGAAGCTGAACCTTCAGCCCCTGTGGTGAAGCCTGCTGGTGGTCCTCTTGAGAGTTCCAACTCCAGTTCAGGTGGTGAAGGGAATGAGGTACTTAGCTTTTCCTCTTACCTTTTTAATCTCCTTTTACGGCTTTAACTTAACTCCCTCCCCTTTTTTTTATCAGACTAGAGTAAACATTTCTCAACCTCCTTCGACTCCTTCACCCATAGGTCTTCTAAATAGCCAAGGTGAGCCAAATTATCACCCAACTTCTGATTTTGGCTTTGGTTATAGTTCTGTAAGTGAGATTAACCAGCCCATTAATACAGCAGTTGTTCCTCCCCTTGTGATCAAAGCTATCAGATCCTTTCCTACTAAAACCACTAATCAACAGTCTCACACTGATGATTCTGATCATGGGCTTGATGATATTTCGATCAAAGACTATCTTGTCCAAAGAAGCTAGATTGCTAGGGAAATACATGCAGCTTTTACTATAGAGGAAGAAACTGAGAGGACTCAGGACCCTACCCCCTCAAATCTAAAAATAAAGAACCAAGGCCTATGGGAGATCCCCAAGCTGATGCTTAGGATGTTGAAATGAATAGCCCAGAGCAGGAGGAAAAAAGGGAGGAAGAAGAGGATGAAAGCGAGGAAGATGATCAACAGGACAAGGGTGAGTTGATAAAGAAAAAGATTCTGAAAAGACTCAACAAACCTTTCCTGAGGAAAATCTCCAATACCCTCCTTCCTTTTAACTTTCGACCCCAATGGCAGATACAACTGGTGACCGCCTATTGGCTTTGAAGTGGTCGAATCCCAGGGAGTATGCCAAGATGAAGCTTGGGAAGATTTTTGGCTCTTCTGGAAGCAACTCTTCGACAGCTCCTGGGGCCTCAGCTCTAAATGACTTTGTTGGTCCCCTTCTTAAAAATATCAAAGACATGTTCTTCAAAAGGGATATCCACCTTACCCTGAATGTTGATCTAACTACCCGTGTCTTTCTAAAAGAGTCTCTGGACTAGATAGATCTTTCGACAATCGATCCTAAGATCTCCAGCGCCCTTATGGAACTGACTACTCTGGTGAACCAGATGTCTGATAATTTCAAATTCATTCCAAAAGTTGAAAAAATCATTGAGTCAACTGGTGCAAAGAGCTGCAGCGCATGTGATCTAGCAAGGGAGACTGAGAATGAAGTCGAAAGACTATAGCAGATCAAGACCAAGGGGGAAGGAAAGGACTGCTATTGACATAGCCATTGGAGTTTAAGAGAAAGAGCTTGAGGAGCTTCAAAATAAAATTGTTGATGCTAAACAGCGTAACCTTGAACTGAGTCAGTTTGGCAGTGTTGAATTGGATGTTGAACTAAAGCGCGTCATTGACCTTATTGATACTGCTGAAGTTCTCAACAAAGAGTTTGCGGAAGAAAAACTCGACAAGGCTTTGTGTGAGAATTACCTCCAGATTAGTAAGCATGATTTTCTTTAGCTACAAGGAAAGCTCCCTTTCTTATTTCAATGGCTTTGTAATATTTTAGGACTTTGTGTTTTCCTTTTATGTATTGATATTTTGGCCCTGATGAGGCCCTTATGTAATGACAATTTTGGGCATCATTTCCCCATTTTACTTTATGCTTCATGCCTTTTATTACTCTTCGACTTGTACTTTATCTTTCTGCATAACTAAAATTTAAGTGGTTGTTGAAACAACCTTTAAGTCAAAAAAATTCAACTTAAAACTTGGGTCAAAAATACAAAATTTCCTTGACCTTGGTTATTGTGGTAATGTTATAGCTTTTAATGCCTTGTATAACTTCATGGAACAAGTTACCATTTAACGGCTATAGCCATAACACATCTTTAAGGTGTTATTTCCAAAGAAGAACTCACGTGCTTTCTAGCCGCCTTTTGACTGACCAATCAGCGCACATGGGCTTCCTCTATAAATAAATCCCCACTCTGAATTCATCTTCTCCCCAAACAACAAACATGGATAATTATGCGAAGAAGGTAGATGGTATTGTTTCACACAAGCAAGGCAAAATCACCAAAAAGAAGGGAACTCCTTCTTCTCATGTGGGGATGGTCACTCGCTCTAAGACTAAGGAAGGTAGAAAAACCTCTCCCAAAAAGGAGCCTTAAAAGGGTGAACGTCCAAATGATGATAATTAAGTTGATGAAGATTGGATGAATTATCTTAACTCCCTTACCTAGGAGGAAGCTGAATAGTATAGTTTTCCTTTCTGGTTGTTAAACCATGTTTTGGATTTCTGTACTTGTAGTCCATTTATGGCCTTTTTAATCATTAATAAAATTTTATGTTCGTATATGAATCTCTTGAAGCATTGTCCTATATATTTTTAAATTTTTCCTATTTACTTTCAAGATTCTTAAATCAGCTTCAATCTCATGTACTTCATAAGCATTGTTACTAAATATTTTAGCAACTTGGAAGGGACCCTCCCATTTGGGTGACCATTTCCCTAGGGATCTGCTTTTTTGATCCATGGGCAAAATGACTTTCCACACTAATTCATCAACTGAAAAGGTATTTGCCTTAACCTTCTTGTTGTAGGATTTTTCTATCCTTTTCTTCTGCCTTTCTAGTAATTCTAAGGCATGAAGTCTCTCTTCATCCAAACCCAGCAACTCATCAAGCATCATATTCCAATAGACTTCAGATGGAATCTCATGGTGCCTTTGAATTCTTGTGGACTAAAGGTAAATTTCAAGAGGCAAGACTGCATCATGCCCATAAGTGAGTCGAAAAGGGGTAGTATTGGTTGCCTCTTTAGGTGAGGTTCGACATGCCCAAAGGATTTGGTCCAATGTCTGATGCCAATTTATTGGCTTCTTACCCACATGTTTCTTGATCAAACCAATAACTATTTTGTTCGCTGCTTCGACCTGGCCATTAACCTGGACATAATAAGGAGTGGATGTCAGGAGTTTGAAACCCATTTCAGTGGCAAACTTTTACATCTTTCGACCAGTAAACATGAACCCTTGGTCTGTGGTGATTGTTTCTGGAATGTCATACCTATAAATTATATGCTTCTGGATGAACTCAATTACATCTTCTTGATCGACATTAGGCAATGGAATGGCTTCGAACCATTTAGAGAAATAGTCAATTCCTACCAAAATGTATTTGTGATTTTTTGAAGATGTTGGTCGAATCTCTCCAACCAGGTCCAAAGCCCATCCTCTAAAGGGTCAAGGTTTAACTATAGAGTGAAACTCACTTACAGGAACATGTTGGATGCCAGTATGTACTTGACATTCTTGACATCCTTTAGAAAATTCAATGCAATCTTTTAACATAGTGGGCCAATATACACCCTGTCGAAATAAAATCCACTTCATTTTGTGACCTACTTGGTGTGCTCCACATGCCCCACAATAGACAATTGAAAGAGCTAAATATGCTTCAGCCTCACTAAGGAATTTGAGTTATACTCCTTCAGGAGTCTTTTTAAATAACTCATTTCCCAAAAGAACATAACTTAAGGCTTGGTATCTGATTTTCCTTTATGTTGAAGTTGTTGGATTTTCTAAGTAGTCCACTATGGGCTTTCTCCAATCCTTGTCACTTATGCTGTCGACCACAAATATTGCAAAACTTTCTTCGTCGGCACACCCAAGCTTAGTCTTTTCTAGATCTGATGGGGCTAACCCTACTGACACCACTTTTCCTATGACCTCAATTGCACTTTGTAATTTCTCTTTTGAAATTTTGTACCCTAATGCAATTTGAGCCAAGTCATTTGTAACTTGATTTTCTATTTTAGGAATCTGTCGAAAGGTAACTGCTTCAAATTTTTTCAGCAGCCTATTTACTACTACAAAGTACATAATTAAATTTTATTTTATGCATTTGTATTCTTTAGTGACTTGTTTTATTACCAACTATGAGTCTCCCGTTATTTTGACATGAGTTTCCCCTAATTCCAACAATACCTCAAATCCAACTATTAAAGCCTCACATTCAGCTTCATTGTTAGAACAGTGGCCTTTAATTTTATACTTGAGTGTTATTGGAATTTTATTAGGAGAAATAACAAGCACTCCTATAACAGTCCCATCTTTATGACTAGACCCGTCGAAGTATAACTTCCAAGGCTCAATCTCAAGATAATTCAAAAGACTTTCATTTACAAAGTGGTCGACTATAAAGTCTACAACCACCTGCCCTTTAACAGCTTTTAAAGGTTTATAAGTTAATGAATACTCAGTTAATTCTAGTGGCCATTTCCCAATTCGACTATGCAAAATAGGTTTGGATAACATATGTTTAATAACCTCAAAGTGAGAAGAAACATAAACATCAACTGGTTTTATATATTGTTTCAATTTAGTACAAGAGTAATACAAACACAGGTATAATTTATCTATCATACTATACCTAGTTTCTGCATCATTTAAAACTCTACTAAGGTAATAAATGTCTCTTTCGGCGCCATCATCATCCTCTTGGGCTAACATACTCCATAAGGTTCTATCTGAAGCAGCTATGTACAATCTCATACTTTTCTTCCTACAAGGTGGAGAAAGAATTGGAGGATGGCTCAAGTACTCCTTGATCTTGTTGAAGGCTTCTTGTTGAGCTTGTCCCCAATGAAACCCTTCTTTTCCCATTCGCAGCAAAGGTGAGAAGGCTTGCGTCTTGCCACTTAGGTTTGATATGAACCTCCTTATGAAGTTAATTTTTCCTAAGAGTGATTGCAGTTCCTTCTTTGTTGAAGGCGCTTTGGCCTCCATGATAGCTTTAGTCTGATTTTGATTGATTTTAATCCCTTTTTTATGGACCATAAATCCCAAAAAGTCACATGCCTGCACACAAAAAGCACATTTAAGAGGATTCATTTTAATACCATGTTTTCTCATTCTTTCAAAAGAACTTCGAAGATGACTGACGTGGTCTAGTCTTGAAATGGACTTTACAACTATGTCATCAATATAAATATGCATAAACGTATCTATGAAATCATGAAAAATTGAATTCATTTCTCTTTGGTAAGTTGCCCCTGCATTTTTCAAACCAAAAGGCATTACCACCCATTCATAGGTGCCCAAGGTCCCTGGGCATCGAAAAGCAGTTTTAGGAACATCTTCCTCAACAATGAATATCTGATTGTATCTTGAGTAGCCATCTAGCATACTTAGATACTCATGTCCTACACCAGAATCAATTCGTATTTCTGCCACATGCATTGAATACTCATCTTTAGAGGTTGCTGAATTTAGATCTCTAAAGTTTATGCACACCCTTAAAAGAGCCATTATTTTTAATTACTGGTACAATGTTTGCTAACCATTCGATGTACCTAGCTGTGTGAATGAACTTGCATATAAGCAACCTCTCAATCTCCTCTTTAATTTTTGTGAGGATTGTTGGGGCGAACCGTCTTAGATTTTATTTGACAGACTTCTTTCCAGGCTTGATTGGCATCTTATGTTTAATAAGCGCTCTTTTTAAACCAGACATTTCATTATAGTCCCAAGCAAAGAAATCTTTAAATTCCTTTATCAAGTGGACCACTTCGACCTTGAGTTCTGGGTCGAGGTTGGCACTGATGTAAGTAGGCCTTTTCAACTCCCTTTCTCCCAAGTAAATCTCTTATAGAGGATCCTGAGCCAGCATTTTAGTGCTTTCTAACAAAGGGTCCTTTTCAAATCCTAAAGGCTCATTATCATAGATTGCATCAAGCCTTTAGTCTGAGTTTTCTTGAGCCTTATCTGGAAGCTCTTGGTTGAAATCCTTCATAGGATTTTCTTCAACGAATTCTGTAATGGCCTCAACAGCCATATAATTTCCTGCAACCTCTAAGGCCGCATGTATTCTTGTTCCAGCCACGTATGCCAAAATTCTTTTCAATGCGTCAAAGTCAGTCATTGTTACTACCTTCGCTTCCCCACCCTATGGGCTGAATTGCAGGATCTAGAAATATGGTGGGATATTGCCTGCTTCTTCTACAACCTCCCTATCCCAGCAAAAACCTTCGACGGGATGGAGGTGTAATGAGCAGAATGTGTGATCATCAGTTGTGAACTCGAATTCTGCTGGTGCACATAGGCCAATGTGTGCCAAGTTCTTGTCGAACTTTAGACCTTCCACATGATTCACTGGCACCTTGAAGTACCCTTGATCAGTTTCAATGTTTTCAACAATACCATCTGGCCTCCATAGGGTGACCCTTTGGTGCATTGAAGATGGCCTGCACCTATGCCATGTAATCATTCCCTCCCTAGCAGAAGGTTATAGTTGGCCTTACTCCCGACCACCATAAAGAGAGTGGGCCTTGTGACTGTTCCCATAGTCAAGTCAACTTGTATGACCCCCGTAGTAGGTCCAGTCTTGCCCTCAGAGTTCGACAGGACCAGGTTGTGAGGTTTAAGGTCTGTGTCGAATTTTCCAATTCTGGCCAACTAGAAGTGTGGCATTATGTTCACTATGGCGCCACAGTTAACCAGAATTTATTTATGGCCATGTTTTCCACCTTCCCAGTGATATATAGGGGTTTTAGATGCCCCATCATGGCCTCAGTGGGTCTTTCAAAGAAAGCATTTTGTTCTTCGACACACCTACTGTTCATCACACAGTAGCACATTGGTTGATGTGTTTCCATTTCTGCTTCAGTGTTTGCATCCATATTTTCAACCTCAGTAATGCGATCATACTATCTGGGAATCACTAAAACTACATTGACCAAGACGTCAAGAGAAGCTTCAGATTCACAGTCGAAATTGTATGTCATATCTTCATCTTCAACAGCTCTCAACTCAGCCTTAATTTCTTCTTTTATCTCAGCTTCTTTGTTTCTAGACAAAAGTCCTTTGCGCCCCACATGCACTTTATTTATTATTTTTGTTTTAAGGTTGTCCCTAACTTCACCAAGTAAACTTGTGCTTGATTCAGCGCAATCACCTTTGGAGGCTCCTCTCTGAGCATTCCTCTTGCAATGCTCTCTACGCCATTGCGACCTAGACATAGGGTTTTTACCCTTGTAATTTTCAGATACATATGCAACTTTGTTTGAAGTCCTGACCTCCTTTTTGTATCTCATTTAAGGCCCTCTTTCGACCTCGAACATCTTCCACTTCTGGCTTCCCCTTTTTCCTGACTCATCAGGATTGAACCACTTGTCATTAGGGACTACCCCACTTGGTTTAAATGTGGGTTTTTTGGACTTTAGATATTGGGGAATACCACTTTGTTGATAGGGATTAGCACGCCTTAGGTCGAAGCGGCCATGCTTTTCAGCAGCCTTTAACTTCTACCCCTATTTGTCTTATTCGCCTATTGAAGGCTTTGAGCAACTTCTCTTTCAAAGATGGAACTACATCTTGGACAAAACATTACTTCTGACTTCTTGCGTTGACATCTACACAAGAAATCAATAATTGTCTCATCCTCTTTAGGATAAGCCCTCTTGTAGTGATCCTTCTGAGGTGCATAATGGTCCACCTTTGCCACTTGGTCATCTGTCACTTCGACCATATTGACATTAACTTCATCCCAAAGTTCCATCTTGGAGAAGTTTAGTTCAAGGCCATCAGTGGCCTTGTCCATCTTCACGAAACTCTCAGTAGTTTCTTTTGTAATCAGTGGGAGGCTTGACTCTTTGACCTCCTCATGTGGGACGATGGTAACCCCCACATTGAACTTTTCGACATCTGGTGATGTCTTGAAGAATCCTTCAGCAGCCTTGCATATCAAGTGTTCCCATTGCTCACTGGTCAGCTCTTCATTAACATAGCATAATTGTTGAAGTTTTCAGTAATCCTCAACTACCACAGGATCCACTATAGCTTCAATTGAATCATGGTTGTTGTCGTCATTAGCAACTAGCTCAGCAACCTCAATCTAGTTCACTATAGAAGGTTCAGTATAGTTTTCCTCAACCACCTGAAGAGGATTAGTATCAATCTTCATCTGTGCCTTAGGCTTGTCCCCAAATTTGAGTCTTCCCTCCTGAATTGTATTTTGCACCAAATCCCTGAAAAGAAAACATTGAGAAGTTTTATGACCCAAATAATTATGGTATTTACAAAAATATCTTTTCTTTCTTTGATTTAAAGGTGGAATTTTAGCACCAGGAGGCACAAGTATTTGGCCATCCTTAACTAATAAATCAAAAATTTTGTCACATTTGGTGACGTCGAAAGTATATGTTTTCTTTGGAAATTTGTCATTCTTTTCGACTTCGACAAGATTCTTTCCATTTGAGGGAACTAAAAGTTTACAGGAATAAGGAGGACCCTACTTAAGTTCAGCTAGGTCTATCTCATTATCATCTAGAGGTAGAGTTTCGTCATAGACGTTTTCGACCTCATCTTGATATTCGATATAAGTTATTTTCTTATGTTTGTTTGCCCTAGCTTTTTCGTCCTTCAGACGTTCAAGCTGTCGAACTCTATCTGCTAATTGGGCCATGTCTCTCAAGTACTGGGTATCCAGCTTTTTCCTGATAGAATAGTCAAGACCACTAGCAGCCATTTCGACTAGTTCACGCTCAGGTACTTGTGTAAAACATTTGGCCTTGAGCAGTCTAAATTTGTTCAAGTAATCATTAATGGACTCATTGAACTTTCGTTTAACACTGGCCAATTCTTTCAAACTAATCTTGGTTTGACCCATGTAGAATTGCTCATGAAACAAACGCTCCAATTGAGTCTAGTTACATATTGAATTAGGTGGCAACATAGTAAACAAAGTGAAAGCATTATTGGTGAGAGAGCTAGGGAAATATTTAATTCTTAGACTTTCGTCATTAGCAATCTCCCTAGCCTCTATCATGTAGCCTGCCACATGTTCGACCGTAGATTCAGTCGTATCTATTAAGAACTTAGTGAACTAAGGAACCTTTGTCCTAGGAGGTAGTTATGACTGAAGTATATATTCTACTATTGGTGAAGTGAAATTTGGCCTGGAAAAACCTGTATTTATCCCACTTCTAGCCATTATTCGTTCGACAAGGGCTGTCAAATTTTTTTCTGCTACCAAATTATTTTGTCGAACTTGTTGAACCATATGGTTCGCATCCTGATGCCTATTTACCTCCATCACCCTTAGTTCCTCCTCTACTGGCATTTTTCTTTGATCCCTGGTGGGTTCGACTTCCAATGGTTCGACCACTCGTGGATTCTCTTGATTTGGTGGTTGCATAACCTCTCCTACATTTGGCATGCGATTGGGCTGTCGAACTGGTGTTGGGACTCCCATGAATTCTTCTATGTGCGCCATTTGAGACACCATCTGTTGATTCGTCTGGGTTGTATTTTGAATCAAAGGTTGGAAAACTTCTCCCATGGGTTGGGATTGAGTGTGAACCATTTTCATGTTGATCTCATCCATTTGTTGTCTTAAATAGGATATAGACTCATTTGTTAAAGTGTGACCCTGAGTCGAATGCCCTAAACCAATAGTTTGGATGTTCCTTCTCATGTTTATTGCAAAACCAGATTCTTGCAGAGGTGGAGAGGCAACATTGTCTGAAAAAACTTGAGGTTCATTTCTTAGGTTCATCATCATGGTTTTTGGCATACCATAGGGTGGATTTCTGGTCACAGGTTGAGAAAATCCTGTAGGCATGTAAGGTCTGAATGCAGACGAATTTGGTGGTGGAGTTTAAGCATTTGGCCCAAGGTACTCCAACACTGGTTGATCATAGTAACTAGTATATATGCTAGTAACTACTGCTCCTGGCCTCATCGAAGGGGTTGGTACTGACACCATACTTGGCGTTGTCGAAGCCCCTTTCGAAGGGTTGGAGACTGGGATGGTCTCACTCTTAGGCACATCATGTGTGTTCATACTATGAACATTTGAACTGCTCACATGGGGATTCGACCCACTTGTTACGGGAATTGAATCACTTGGGTTTCCTTGGCTAGATGTCATCCTCCTCGTATTTATTCTTTTAGGTATATAATGGTTTGTACTGGCTACTTTCCCACTTCTCAAATGCATGCAACAGAAGTAATCGTTCTTTCGACCAGTATGCCCATGTAAAAGAAGTTACAAAAGAAGTTATAAAAAGGAAGTTATGAAAAGAGAAGTTATAAAACTTTTAAAAACCGTTTCCACACACTTATAACTTTAGTAACCGTTCTTTTCTCTACACGTGGATACTTTTAGTATACGAAATTACTAGTACATATGATTTCCACACACTTATTCTAACACTATACTAAGTTATTTATATACATTATAAAGTAATCATTTTTTGACAGTTTCTTACTAAGACTATCATAAGATGATGACACTTGTCCCACTAACGTGATGAAAAAGCTTGATCTTGCGTCACTTGTCTCTGCATTTGAATTGAAAATTAAATAACTCCCCTCCAAACTTGAACGTGTCAAACTCATGTAATTGTCATTTTCGTTGAATTGTTGCACGGTCGAATCATCCCAACACTTAGAAAATATTTCAACTCAGAATTTCTCTAAGTACAAAACTTGTAAATGGGTTCCTTCGACCCTCATCCTTTTAATGAGTAAGTTCGAAAACCTCAGTTTTAGCTTATAACAAGAAAACTCTTTATTAAGTCAAATGACCTCATTAATTGCTAGCGTCGAAATTTAGGGATAACAAAACCCTAATTTGAAATGTTTAATCAAAGGTATTTTTTAAATATACTTAAACATGATAAAAAGTGATATGCATATTAAATAAATATGTTGTGATCTTAAAAAAAAGTTTGAAACATTGAGTTTTATCCATATTATTAAAATCAAAATGCAGTAGGTTTTAAAATAATTAAGAAGAAAAATCAATTTTTCAAGGTTTTTAATCATTTAAAACAATTATTTTCAACTTAAATAAAAGTGATTAAATTAAAATCTTTTTTTGAATTTTTTTGGATTAAATAAGTAAAATGTGTGAATGATATGTGTGAAAAAAAATCATTTGAAAATAATTAAATTTGAGTGGAAAAATAATTATTTGAAAATAATATAGAAAAATGTGAAAATAATGTGAAAATGTCAACACAAAAAAAGACATTTGCCAACACAAGCACACTTAACACGTAGGCACTAATTAATAAAAATATCAAGTTTGTTTTTGAAACCTGAAAATGACGCGCCATGGCCATCTTCTTCCTCGAGCCAGTTAGCAATTAGTAAAAGGCATGTTATCTCCTTCGTTTCTCAATCAATTTAAAAAATGTAAACATGAAAATTCTGTGTTTTGTGACCAAGAACACGATGGCGGTATTTAATTCCATTTATTTTAAGTGTGGAGTGAAATATCATGTCATGATCAGATGAACCCTAACTTTTAAAAAAACTATAACGAAATTGTATATGCACATGATAAACATCAATTGTTTGGGAGTTATTACTCTATATACATGCAGAATCTTGTTGGTAACTTAAAACATTGCAGATGATGCATGGATAATTGAATTTAAGAGTTTAAGGCTTAGCTCTGCAAGAAGGAATCGAATTATGTAATGGAGGTGTTACAGCTGCAAGATGATGATCTGGATAGCTCCTTTATACCTTAATGAAGATGTTGATATGCTTGGAATGGATTGAAACCTTCTAGATTGATGAGCTAGACTCCAACTGCAACTTACTTGGGATGAATTATGATCTTGATGAATTTGATGTTACAGATGATGTTTAGTGTTTGGATCACTCATATATGATGTATGTGAGGTGTTTGAATCATTTGTTTGAGTGGAATTGCTCTTGTTTGAGAAATTCAATTTTCACTCTTTGAAAATTGGAACTTTGGTATGAAAGAAGGAAAGTGAGAAAACAATGCTTAGAGTTGTTTTGGTGTGTTTTAATTGATTATAAATGACTCCTATTTATAGGATAACAAGTTTGTTTTTGGAGAAATAGTGTAGGATGAGGGATCACTATATTATCCAATGGATTTTGTAATGTTGCACTTTACTTAAATGCCAAGGTACCAAAGTCTTCCAAGCATCTTGACTCAAGTACAATTTGTAGGTTTGAATACTTCATGTGGTGGATTTGATCTGAAATTATTATGCTTCATTCATGTCACCTCAATGCATCACATAAATGCCAAGTGCCAAAGTTGAAATTCAAGGCTTTTTCAATGATGATTATTCACATGCTAAGCTAAATTCTTGACTCTTTGGATCAATTTTGCAAGTTTTTTGTGAGTCATTCTGTTGTGCATTGAATAAGAATGGTATTGATCATTGCCCTTGGCAAAAAAAAATGTGTATGTCAAGTAATGGTTCAAACTAGTTTTGCAAAACAGATGCAGCAAGGTGTTTTGCAACCTCCATAACTCTTTACTCAAGTGGAGTTTCCTTGTGCTCTTAGGCTCTTTGGAAATTTGAGATGATGTACTTCAATTTTGATGTTCATAATTGGACTCGATTCATCTTGGATCATGGTGAAAATTCCCTCTATATTTTGATGTTTTGACTTGAGTCAATGGCTTGATGTCTTGGATCATAATTGGACTCAATTCATCAAAACATCATGGTGAAAAATTCCTCCATATTTTGATGTTTTGAATGAATTTAAAAATCTCTCCATATCATTTTTTAGCCTAATGAGATGTAAATGATATGGGATCTTAGAGTCAAAAATTAGGGTATGACAATCGGCCATGGCTGTAGTTAGAGAATAACAAAGGAAGAAGAATAAAATGTTATTTTGTGGAAGAAGAAATGAAGGGCTGTGATAAAATAAATAAATTTCATTGTGTAAAGTGTTGACTATTTAGCTAAATGTCCATTGTACCAATTACATACCTGGTATGCCAACTCAGCTATAGTAAACATGTTTTCACTAAAACTAACGAAAATGACCAAATAGTTTAACAAAGAAGTTAAAGGATTATTGTATAACTTTTTTAGTTTGTGGACCAAAGTGAAACTTTTCTTAAAGTTAAGGGACATATGGACTAATTATGCATATTCTTTTAATGGATGTTTCTCGTCTACCGAGATTCAACCTAGATTAGTCGAGTCGATTTTAATATTAAGGTTCAAGTTTGTCTAATGATAAGTGCATTTGATATCTTATAACGAGCTCTCTCTATATTGACACAAGTTTCTTATAGCACAAACCTTTCTTGTGTTGTCCTTTTTAGAGTGTTATAGAGGTCTCTTATTTGAAGGAAAAATCAAATGGACCTCCTCCAAAAACAAATGGTCCATATCAAATAGGAGTAACTAGAAAATTTAGGAGTAACTAATAAATTTAAATTTTTAGAATACATTTCATTGTTTTATTTGTTTAATTTAGATTACTTTTTTTCATTGAGTAACTATTAATTTGTTATATAATTTCAACTACAACTATTGAAATATTTATTTTTTTCTTTAAATATCTTTATGAATCATATTAAAAATGGCAATTAAATTACAAGTTTTTGTTATATTTTTAATAAAAAAATTTATAGATAAACTTGCCCCCACTATTTAAAATTTTTGGCTCCGTCCTTGAGAAGATGTAACTAAAGCAAGAAAAATGAACATGTTTTATTCTATGAAGATATTTATTATGTTTTTGTTTAAAAATGTATCGTTTCACTACAAGAAAACATTAATTTAGCCATGTGATTTAGCTAGGTGAAAATCACCTCGCAAATAATAGTACTTGTGTGGTGCAAAGCATTTCGCAACACACTTTTATCAATTTGCCAGCTTTTTCGTCTAACTAGTGATGGAGGAAAATTTAAATTTTTTGAAATTCATGTTGCAAGGTGATATCCACCTCGCAACTCTTTCTAAAAAAATTTGGGGGGGAAATATTTGAATATTTATTGTTGGGTCAGAGGTTGTAGGGAAAAGAATACCTCATAATGGTAAAAACGTTTTTGGGGTGCATCCCACGTTGCAACTGTTGCATTTTGCAGGGTGTTTACCACCTGGCTAAACTTTTTTGAAAATATTTATGGAAATTTGCAATTATGTATAGAAGAACAGGTGAACATTCTGTCAATTCTGACATTACATTTTGCGGGGTACATTATACCTCGCTAATTTCAACGATAATAAATTTTACAGGGTGATATTCACCTCACTAGTTTCCTTTATATACTCTCAATGTAACACCCTTTCTACCCCATCACAAATATAAAACATATTAAATCAAATATCAGAGTTCCCTCATGAAAGGGCATCACATTTCTTCGTAACTCAAACATCATATAACATCAAAGTAGTCTTGTCCCGTAACACGGGTTATAGAATCTTGAACAATTCAAACTCTTTTCAACAACTACGCAGCGGAAAAACCAAAACATTCATCTTTCATCTTTAATTAAAAGAAACTTTATAATATAATCCAAAACCTCATTTAAATCTCAAATTAATCGAAAGAACAACATCTTAATTCAAGAAAAGCAAAATAAACTCAAGTGAAAACCCATCCCGATGTTACTAGACACAAAGAAGACTCAACTTCTAACTAACCACAACAAACTCACTAACTCCGAGCTAAACGCGCATCGAGCTAACCTTGAGTATCTGCAAGATGGCATAATAGACCATCACAAAAGGCAAATATGGTGGGTAAATTCACATTCAATAAAGTAATATAAAAATGAGAATTTATAAACATGGGTTCAAAAAACCTAATCGATCATCACATGACTCATTCATTCACATCATCAATTACATCACATATTCACAATATCAAATACATCACATCATTACACAACTCAATGCAATTCATGTTATGTCATTTAGAATGAAAATGCAAACTCTTAATATGCATACGGTACCGAAACATCCTCATGGATGGACATTGGGTCATCAACCCTCCACAAGGGAGCACATCATATCACTTTAATCTGCACAATGGGATTTAAGCTACCAACGGACCGAAGTTCCCTCATAAATCATGTCATGAATGCAAGACGCAATATACACACACCTCATCAAACATCATAAGCATTGCATCCACATTCATCATCAATCATCATATATTTTCCTCATTTAACATCTTTCTCTACATCATGTCATCAAAACTCATAAAATCCTAAACATCTCATTTCATCATACATCATTTTTATCACCAAGTTCTATTCAAATAGCCTCTAAACACATCGTACAACGTCACTAAAATATCATAACATCTTAAAACGACAAAACACATCAATTATATAATTTTTCAGAATTAAATGATTTTTCAAAACATGTCAGGTCTTGCTAAGCGAGTTGGGACCCTCGCTAAGTGACCAAATCACGGGTTTTTGGTTTCCAAAGTTCTTACTTGCTCGCTAAGCGAGCTTCACGATTTCGCGAGAAAACCTGCGATTTCAGAATCGCCCTTCTGCGATGAAACTCACAAAAACTCAACATCTAATAGCAGTATAGCAGAAAAATCATAAACATACTCATCATCAACCATAATACCGCCAAATACATCATATATAATCATGATTTATCACTAAATTCATCATAAATCATCATCACGCGTCAATTTCTCAACAAAACCCCATAAACCCTAAGTTCTCCCTCAAAACCCCAATTCCTATTTCTACATTATAATATCAAACATAAATAGTCCCCATACCTTAGGTTCCATGATTCTTCGATAACTTCTCTTAAAACCTCAAGTCTTCCACTCTAGTTCTTCTTCCTCAGAGCTCTTCTTCTTTTCTCCCAAAAGTTCGATCGTTCCAAAATGATCATACAAAACCCAACTACACTCTCTTAGTCACTCTTGCCCCTAGGACCTCTTTAGTTTTTTCCCATCATACCCTCACTAATCCTCTACCAAAAGATCTCAATACCCTTGTCCTCTTATTCCTCTTATTTAATTTATTTTAATCTCAAATAATTAAATAAACTCACTATACTTAATATCAGAATATTACTAAAATATTAAGTCACACTCAAATTTCCACAAAATATCAAATCATCAAAAAATCATCATAATTCACAACAAACACATCAATTAAATTAAAATCGACTTTGGGGTGTTACACCCAACATATTCCTTTTTTCTGCATTCCAACTATTATAATTTCTTCAGCTTCCAACCTTTCACCTCTTCTTTCTCTTCCAACCTTTCCCAACCCTTCACAACCCAAAATCATAAATTTCATAAATTTCAAAATAGGCTAAATTTGTTGCTGGTCCTAGATTCACTCTCATATTTTCTTCATTTTGATTTGCAAAGGTACACATATTTTGCGCTCATATTTTCTTCAAATAGTTAAATTAGTTTGTATGATAGCGTGAATAATGTTTAGATCTGTGTATAATATGTTAGAAATTTTTTAATAAAATTCGTATGATTTTATTATGCATAATAATATGTTGAAATGAAAGAATATATAATTAGGGTTTATTATTTTCATTTTTCAGAGTATTGTTAAAAATAGAATATTGAAATGAAAGAATTAGTTAGATTTTATTATTTTCGTTTAAATTATAAAAAAAAAAAAAACTGAATATTAAAATAAAAATGGATTATTTAAAAAAAAACATAATATTATTTATAAAAACATAATATTATTTATAAAAACATAATATTATTTTCGTTTTATATTAATATTTATGAAAACGAAATATTAAAATAAATAAAAAACATAATATTATTTTTTTTTCGTTTTTTTTTATATTATTATTGTTATTTTTTAAAACAGAATATCATTAGATTACTATTATTATATACAGAATATTTTTTTTAATATTATTTTCGCTTTTTTTTTTTAGATTATTATTAATATATTACAGAATATTATTATTATTAAAACAAATTTTTTTAAACAAAATATTATTATTATTATAGATTATTATAATACAGAATATTATTATTATTATTATTTGTTAAAACAGAATATTATTTTTAAAAAAATTAAATATTATGCTAAATAGAATAATATAATAACAAACTAAATATTATACATAATATTATTTTTTTTAAACAGAATATTATTATTATTATATTATTTGTAAAAAACTAAATATTATATTTTAGAAAACAGAATATTAATATTATTATTAATTAAAAACATAATTAAATTTTATTATTAAGAACATAATTATAAATGTATATTTTACAGTAGCATATAGTAACATATCTAGTGATATTATGTTAAATGGTAGTAACATATTTAATGATACAATGCTAAACATAATTAAGATAAAAATATGTATTATAGTAACATTAATTAATATTGTATTAACATTTTGTTATTATTTTTTGATATATTGTTATTGTATGATAGTTAAATATATTTTTAAAATAGCATTGTGACATGATTTTATAATAGCATGATTATTTTGTAAATAGTATGGTATACTTTTATTTTGAAATGAAATGTTATTTATAATAACATAATTATAGTATTTACTATGTTTTTAAAACGTTTATGTGATCAAAATTCCCGAATTGGTCAATTGATTAAAACGTTTATGTGATCATAATGGTTACGATATTGTAAACATGCAATATGGAGTATTATAAGCACTATCGCAGTTGGATGTACGAACGTATGTATGCTGGAAGACGTGGACTTAAACCACATTTTGAGGAAGGAGTTAAAGCGTTTATTACATGGGAATTTGATCAAGAATGTTGTCGGACAGAGGGAGAAGTAAGATGTTTGTGTCCTAAATGTGGATGTAGACGTATAATAAGTAATCCGGAAGAAGTAGAAACTCCTTTGAAGAGAAAGGAAGTTAAGGATAATTATTGGGTTTGGACATCAAATGGGGAAGAAATACCTATGAATACGCCAGAGACTAGTAATTTACAACAGGGCTCAAGTAGTCGATCACAGATGGAGTATGAAGAACAATTTAATCTACACGATGACATGATTGGCGGTCCTTTAGGGGTGAACGTCGCCTACGATGAACAACAAGATAGTGATGAGGAAGAGTTGCCGAATGAGAAAGCTCAAAAGTTTTTGTCAGTTTGTTGAAAGGAATAAACACATTATTGTTTGAGGGTTTGTCAGACTCTAAATTATCTATGTGTGTGAGGTTGTTGACCGTGAAGTCAAACTGGAATGTTCCTGATAAGTGTTTGGAATTATTTTGTCAAATGATGTTGGATGCGACCCCTACGAAAGACAATTTGCCTAGAAGTTATTATGACACGAAAAGGCTAATTATGAAGTTGGGTTTAGAAGTAAGGAAGATTGATTGTTGCATTAGAGGTTGCATGTTGTTCTATGACAATTAGTTTGGTACAAACGATGCAGCATTGGAGGAATGTAAGTTTTGTAACAGTCCAAGGTATGTAGTTCGCACTAATGCCATTGATCGGAATAAAAAATGTGTAGAAGTGAAAGCAATGTTTTATCTGTCGATAATACCAAGGTTGCAGAGAATGTTTGCTTCAATGTACAGTGCAAGTCAAATGACATGGCATTATACAAACAAAACAAGTTCAGGTATTATGCGACATCCATCTGATGGCGAGGCATGGAAGCATTTTGATCGGATGCATCCTGATTTTGTTGCAGAGCCTAGAAATGCCAGACTCGGAATGTGCTCTGATGGTTTTACTCCATATGTCCAATTGACGGGAACTGGATATTCTTGTTGGCCAGTTATTGTTACCCCTTACAACCTCCCCCCTGAGATGTGTATGATAAAGCCTTAAATGTTTTTGACTTGCCTCATTCCAGGGTTGTGAAGTCCAAAAACAGGAATCAATGTGTATTTACAACCTTTAATTGATGATTTAAAGAGGTTGTGGATTGGAGAATGTACTTATGACATATCTCGTAAACAAAACTTCAATATGCGAGCTGCTTTGATGTGGACTATTAACGACTTTCCTGCATATGTCATGTTGTCTGGTTGAGTTACACATGGTAAAATGGGATGTCCTTATTGCATGGATGACATGAAGGCGTTTACATTGGAAAAAGGAGGGAAAAGTTTGTGGTTTGACTGTCATCGTAGATTCCTACCAAAAAACCATGGACTTAGAAAAAACAAGAATGATTTTAGAAAAAGTGTAAAGTAACAGATCCACCTCCCTGCCGTTTGTCATCAGTTGAAGTATGGAACATGGTACATGATCTACCTAAATTCACAGACAATGGAAAAGTGACCTGAATTCTAGGATACAGGGACAAACACAATTGGACTAAAAGAAGTATTTTTTGGGATTTCTCATATTGGAAAGATAATTTATTGCGACATAATCTTGATGTTATGCACATAGAGAAGAATTTTTTTGATAATGTATTTAACATAATGATGGATGTCCAAGGAAAGACAAAAGATAATGAGAATGCTAGAAAGGACATGGAGTTGTTGTGTAATAAAAAAGATTTAGAATTGAAGACTCTACCGAATGGGAAACTATTAAAACCCAAAGCTATTTATTGTCTAACTCTCCAAGAAGCCAAGCTTGTTTGTCGATGGTTAACTGAACTGAGAATGCCCGATGGTTATGCTTCTAACTTGGCAAGGTGTGCTAACGCCAACACTGGGAAGTTGAATGGAATGAAAAGTCATGATTAGCATGTTTTCATGGAACGATTGCTTTCAATTGCCTTCAGCTTATTGCCAACACAAGTGCTTAATCCACTAACTGAAATTTGTCAATTTTTTAGAGATATTTGTGCCTCAAATTTAAGAGTGGATGATCCCATTAAGTTGGACCACGACATTCCTCTCATTCTATGCAAGTTGGAACAAATTTTTCCACCTGGTTTTTTTGATTCAATGGAACATATTCCTGTGCATCTTGCATATGAATCTTTTCTTGGTGGACTAGTTCAATATAGGTGGATGTATCCCTTTGAAAGATTCATGGGTGATTCAAAGAGATCAGTGAAAAATAAGGCTAAAGTTGAGGGTTCATTATGTGCATATTATTTGCATCGGGAAGCATCACATTTTGTCTCTCATTATTTCAATCACATGATGTTAATTCCAAGAATCATAAGGAATGAAGTTAATGTTACAGAAAGAAGTCAATTCACCTTATCAGTGTTCGATCTTCCTGGTCGGAGTTCTAGAAAGACGAATGTGCACTGGCTGACCGAAAAAGGAATTGGAATCTGCTCATGTTCATGTATTGATTAATTGTGTTGGAGTTAAACCATACATTGAGTAAGTATACTAATTGAATATTTATTTTGAACGCGTTGGATATAAACTTCTTACCTTCTAACTTACTTTTAATGTGTTTCGATATAGGTCAATTAATAACTACCATTATGAACTCATCGGTGAACAAGCAACAACCACTAACATACATGTTAATTTTGCATCATGGTTCAAGCAACAATTGGCATGTAATATTGAATCGTCTCCACAATTACTCCATTTGAGAAACTTGTCCGAAGGCCCTGTTAAACGCGTGAAGAAATGGCGCACATACTTTGTAAACGGATATAAATTTCACACTTATGAATGGATAGAAGGAAAGAAAACCATAAATAGTGGTGTGTTTGTAAAAGGCATTACAGATGGTTGTAAAGACGACTTCTATGGTGTCATTACGCACATTTACGAGTTAGAATATAATTATTTGGACTCTGAAAACAAAGTTGTCGTGTTTTATTGTGATTGGTATGATCCATCTACTAGAGGCACAAAAATAAATAAAAAATATAACACTGTAGAGATTAAAATGGACCGAAGGTACAAACATGATGATTATTTCATCATGGCACATCTTGTCAGGCAAGTTTATTATGTCCTTTATCCTTCAATTTAGCGAGGTAAGCGAGATTGGTGTGTTGCAATCAAGTCAAAACCAATAGGCCATATTGAAACTGATGAACTTATGGAAGACCCTGCTTATCAAGTCGATGAAATGACAAAATAATGTTGTGATTGAAGTTGAACAACTTACAAGTTTGTGTGATAATGAGGTTGAGGGTCAGTAAGTTGATGTGTATATATTGTTGTCAAAAAATAATATGGTTGAAGATGATGAAGAGTCGGAATCCGAAGATAATTTTGAATCAAATGAAGATAATGAAGATTTTGAGGATACATAATTAGAATAGATCGCTTTTTAAAAATATTGTGTATTTGAATGATGAGTCTATTTTGTTTTTAACATATTAATACATATTATGTATTTGAATGATGGGTCTATTATGTTTTCAACATATTAATACATATTATGTATTTGAATGATGGGTCTATTATGTTGTCTGTAACACCCTTCTACCCCACGAACAATTTAAGTAAAATATTATCAGAGTAATTCATAGAAGGTGTCACATTTCTTCATAAAACATCGATCCAAAATATTATATTAATAATATTCTGTTCTCAAATAATCAAAACTATGGCAGCGAAATTATATATTCAAAAATATTTTCCTCTTATCTCATTAAAACATAAAGACATATTGGTCAAGTCAACAATTATCATCATTCTCAATTCAACATTTAACAACTCATAAAACCCATCATAACAAAATTAAAATTCAATCATATAAGCGTTATATTTCCCCCGACGTTACATCTACCAGAGCAAGACACCAGACACTCTAGACTTAAGCTACACAACCTCCAGCTAAGACTTCACGTACCGCGAACTCATCTTAGATATCTGCAAGTTACCCACAAAAGAGGCAACATTTTCAAGCAGGCAGGGTGAGTAATCATAATTTATCATAAATATATTAGAATATGGAATATAAATAAATTAGCATAAGCATGTCATAACATCTTCAACCATATAATTCAGCAACAACAACACAATCATGAACACATTATAAAAATTCAGAAACAACAACTCCATCGTGAATTCATCCAGACAAATGCAATTCCAACTATCATGAT
The DNA here is from genome assembly GCA_963966055.1 of Lathyrus aphaca. NCBI lineage: Eukaryota > Viridiplantae > Streptophyta > Magnoliopsida > Fabales > Fabaceae > Lathyrus > Lathyrus aphaca. The sequence continues at coordinate 432,401,429 of OZ014519.1, forward strand.
ATGCAATTATGCATGTGGTACCAATTTCATCGTGAGATGGATACATGACCATCAACCCTCCACAAGGGAGCACACCGTAATCATCGAGACACTTCAATCCACACAATGGGATTGAAGCTACTAAATAGGCCGAATCCCAATCGTGAATATCATGAAATGCAATGATGCGTTACACCGTAAAATTCATCGAGAAATCAATTGCGCATCATTCATTTCATATCAACACCTCAACATCAATTAATTATATATTTCCATCGTAATAACACGTCAAAACCTCATTTCATTAGCTACCTCAACTCATCAAGACATAACCAATCATTTCATGTTCAACAAATAATCATCATAAAATCATGTCTTTCATCCCGACAACATATCAACAATACTTATTTATCAATCATACAACAAAACAACTTATTCGATTCAATGAGACAACCAAACAACTCCCCTCATCAACAACAACAAAACGTCAATTCACAATAACATCATGTTTATAATCATAAAACCAGTTTTTAACAACAAAGCAAACAACTTCCTTCATCAACAACAACAACAAATCGTCAACTTACAATAGAATCCTATTTATAATCATAAAACCAACTCAACTTTTTCTAAATATTCATCATTTAAAAATATATCATTTCACTCATTTTATTTCATTAAATTAAATTTCATCTTGTTAGCTTTCTGACGCTTCAAACGGGACCTAAATCGGAGTTACGGATCAAAAGTTATGAATTTTTCAAAACTAAAAGTGCCACTGTTACAGTGTTAACCGATTAACCTATAGCGTTAACCGGTTAACGCCTCATTTTTTCGCCCAAAACGCATATTTTTCACTGGCTAACCGGTTAACACCTGTACATAAGCAGTTTTCTGCTGTTTTTACGAATTCTACACCAAAATACCTCAATTTTTCATACGAATTCATTCCAATGCAACCCAAAACTTCTTACCAATCAAAATTAATCATATACAACAACAATATATCAATTCAAACATCAAATACACCATTCTAAAACATCTTATTAATCCTAATTCACCAATTCATACTCTTATAACTCAATATATGTCATCAAACCTAACAATCACCAAAATCATACAAAACCTAATCTATTCATAAACCAATTCCTATATAATTATAATAGATTATGAAAACTCCCCATACCTTAGATAATTTCTCCGATTGACTCTCTTCTCTGGGGTTCTCCACAGCCTCCTGACTCTGAGCTTCCTCTTTCTCCCTCTTCTTCAGAGCACTTCATCAAACATGATAAAATGAGCATTTTGATCGTATAATCCCTTTTGATCAAAACTATCCCAGTTATGTCTTTTCCCACTTTACCCTCATAATTTTCACAAAAAGACCACTTTACCCTTTTCTTTAATATAATTTCAATAATAATAATAAAATAGTATAATAAAACACTATTTATCCTTATTATATAAATTACTCTTATACTCCAAAATAACCAACATAACATTCATACTTCCACTTCTATTATTTTAAATAATAACCAATAATCCGAATAATACTACATGATTATTCTTATTATTAATATTATTAAAATAATTTCACCACCATGTATCGGGTCACATAACCACCAATTGTCAATTCATTCATATATCCTCAAATAAGCAACAAATACTCATAATCAAATTTGGGGTGTTACAACTCTCCCCCACTTAAAGAATTTTCGTCCTCGAAAATTTATCTGATTCAACTATTTCCACTACTTAATCCATCCAACTAATCAACTTTTGACTCAGAAAGGCAACTCCATATATAATACAAACCATAACTCATAACATCAATGACAACAACAATGTGAATTCTACACAAGTGATACACTTGACAACTAGCATTGTACACAAGATAGTATCCAACTCAAGAATTCAATGATTGAAGCATTAGAACATCATAACATACGAACACACAACTCCAACACGATATTAATACAATCAACCTCAACATCATTGTTACTCACACATGAGCAACTACACTACGCCATGTGTTCGCTACGCACTCTGATTTCCTGTAAGGTAGTATGTCTGCCAAGTGTATTTCCAACTTCTTTAATCACCAATACCAACACATCAACAACACCTTTGACTTAACTCTTCTGAATTTCGTTCCAATAGGTATTCTACTCTTGTAGTTACCGAATACTTCCAACTTAGATCCCTAAGATAACAACTTCGAACGTTCAACATAATTACAATCGCGACTACTTCCAAATCTTGGACAATTATTCATATACTCCCATGAATTCCCAATTATCATCATCACGACTACAAGTTTACCATCTTATAATAACACGCCTTGCAAAAATCATCTTAACTACACAACATCATTGCACCAATATAAGATACAAGGGCCCAACGAATCTCCATTAGATAACTCATACCCTTCGCTTCCAACTAATTCAACTTACCGAATACTCGATTCTTACTCATACCGACACAACCTTTTATAGATTCTTATCCGAATAGACACAACCAACCAACTATTATCCAACCAAAAATCGCACCTTAATAAACCAACTTATAATTTCACTTCTAATACTTGCAACTTAACTATGTCCAACATTCTTGTCAAATCATCGTTTTACATTTCCACCTACTTTCCCTTCTAATCATCTCAAGGAAGCTTCACGTCTTATGCCACTTAACTCATCACCAAAACAACATTCAAATCCTTCAGAGTTCAACTATGAATTTTCTTATTACAATTCAATCCAAGCGCAACTTCATACTTCCCTCTTAAATTCCAACTAATACTCATATATAATAACTTGCATCAACAAAACCAACAATACTCAAGCACTCGACTTGACTTCAACCATTTCAACGTACATACTATACTAGTTGGCATGACACATCTATCCATCAATTATGATTATGTCTTCTATCAACAATAGATTAAGGGTGATCAGTTCCTCAATTTGTCAATAGACGTCCGACAACCATAACGGTGGCATAAATCATCATTACCCAACATAATAGCATACTTCAACTTGTGCCCAGAGTCCGTAAGCATAATGCTCCGCCAACTCTCCATGGCTTATCAACTCCTTCTTAGTCCCCTTAATTCCAACTTCATCAACGATACAAAACGTCCAAAAATCCCGTACACATTCTCTTATGTACATACATATTACCACACGACTTTCAATATCCCTCTAACATTGGAATCACTACAACAAGTACCATTCAAAGTGGTTAGCTCCAATTACAACTTCCAACCAAGTTACGATTCTTAACAACTCCAATCAAACATCCATCTTCTTCTCAACATCACCTTCATCTAGCATAGGCACTTTAATTACCCTTATTCGACATAAATCGTATCTCTATGCATTCTCCGATACCAACATTTTATTATTTAATAACATTTTCATCTTTCTAAATTTTTAGCAATAGACGTTCAACTTCGAACACAATTATCTCTTCCAATCATGACTTTCATCCAAATTATAATTCTTAACAGCACAATTCAAACATTTGTCTTCCTCTCGACATTACTATCATCTAACATCAGCACTTTAATCATTCTAATTACATATTTATTCATTCTCCGAATACTTATGCATTCCCTATAATACCAACATCTTATAAATTTTCCAACATTTTCATCTTTCTAAAATTTCCAGCAACACACGCTCCACTTCGAATGCAATTATCTTCTCCAATACAGACCTCCAAATCACAAAATTATATTCTATCATAAAGATAAATTTGTGCAGATTCCAGAACTTCAAGAATCGCTCGAATCCGACTTACGAGTAAAAAGTTATCCTCCTTGCAATGAGGTTGGTCGACAATTCCCGTATGCAGAATTTTCCAAAAATCAGCAGCAGAACCAACTATTAAAATACACTTATCTCCCTCATTATAAACCTCATGAATGCAAATCTTATATTCAAACTGTAGGGAATTTCGTAAGCTTTCCAAAAAGTCCAGAACCGCTTCAATCTGAATCACGGTTAAAACGTTATGCCACTTTTCGTGACAGCTGCTCCAAGATTGCAAAAACCAGAATTTTTGAGATTGATGAATGTAATTTCCACCTCTCTCCATCTTACTTCCAAGTTCTACCAAAAAAAATCTTGCTCTACATCCAACTTCGAAAATTGATCGACTTTAATCCAACTACACTCAAGGCATAGTAATCTACCGACTTGATCCTTCAACTTAATTCATCAACTTGTCTTTTTATTTTGAATAAATCATTCTTTCATAAACAATCTCCATCCATAAATCCACGCACTTCTCAACCCGACCGATACAAATTCATGAATCCATGCTCTCTCTGGTCCACAACAACATCTCTTGAACAACCTTGCACTCTTGTAATCAACATCAACTTTGAACTAACTTCTACATTTCAACAACAGTCCAGGTGTCAAGCTTCTCCCCCACTTAATTCCAACCAACACCTGCAGACAACGACTAAAACTAACAACAAGTACCAACAGTGTTTCACACACATGTTGCGTACTAAGGGATTAACAACACTAGACAACATTGGCCGGACGGACCGACCTGCTCTGATACCACTAATGTAACACCCTTCTACCCCACGAACAATTTAAGTAAAATATTATCAGAGTAATTCATAGAAGGTGTCACATTTCTTCATAAAACATCGATCCAAAATATTATATTAATAATATTTTGTTCTCAAATAATCAAAACTATGGCAGCGGAATTATATATTCAAAAATAGTTTCCTCTTATCTCATTAAAACATAAAGACCTATTGGTCAAGTCAACAATTATCATCATTCTCAATTCAACATTTAACAACTCATAAAACCCATCATAACAAAATTAAAATTCAATCATATAAGCGTTCTATTTCCCCCGATGTTACATCTACCAGAGCAAGACACCAGACACTCTAGACTTAAGCTACACAACCTCCAGCTAAGACTTCACGTACCGCGAACTCATCTTAGATATCTGCAAGTTACCCACAAAAGAGGCAACATTTCCAAGCAGGCAGGGTGAGTAATCATAATTTATCATAAATATATTAGAATATGGAATATAAATAAATTAGCATAAGCATGTCATAACATCTTCAACCATATAATTCAGCAACAACAACACAATCATGAACACATTATAAAAATTCAGAAACAACAACTCCATCGTGAATTCATCCAGACAAATGCAATTCCAACTATCATGATATGCAATTATGCATGTGGTACCAATTTCATCGTGAGATGGATACATGACCATCAACCCTCCACAAGGGAGCACACCGTAATCATCGAGAAACTTCAATCCACACAATGGGATTGAAGCTACTAAATAGGCTGAAGCCCCATCGTGAATATCATGAAATGCAATGATGCGTTACACCGTAAAATTCATCGAGAAATCAATTGCGCATCATTCATTTCATATCAACACCTCAACATCAATTAATTATATATTGCCATCGTAATAACACGTCAAAACCTCATTTCATTAGCTACCTCAAATCATCAAGACATAACCAATCATTTCATGTTCAACAAATAATCATCATAAAATCATGTCTTTCATCCCGACAACATATCAACAATACTTCTTTATCAATCATACAACAAAACAACTTATTCGATTCAATGAGACAACCAAACAACTCCCCTCATCAACAACAACAAAACGTCAATTCACAATAACATCATGTTTATAATCATAAAACCAGTTTTTAACAACAAAGCAAACAACTTCCTTCATCAACAACAACAAATCGTCAACTTACAATAGAATCCTATTTATAATCATAAAACCAACTCAACTTTTTCTAAATATTCATCATTTAAAAATGTATCATTTCACTCATTTTATTTCATTAAATTAAATTTCATCTTGTTAGCTTTCTGACGCTTCAAACGGGACCTAAATCGGAGTTACGAATCAAAAGTTATGAATTTTTCAAAACTAAAAGTGCCACTGTTACAGTGTTAACCGATTAACCTATAGCGTTAACCGGTTAACGCCTCATTTTTTCGCCCAAAACGCATATTTTTCACTGGTTAACCGGTTAACACCTATGGTTAACCGGTTAACACCTGTACATAAGCAGTTTTCTGCTGTTTTTACGAATTCTACACCAAAATACCTCAATTTTTCATACGAATTCATTCCAATGCAACCCAAAACTTCTTACCAATCAAAATTAATCATATACAACAACAATATATCAATTCAAACATCAAACACACCATTCTAAAACATCTTATCAATCCTAATTCACCAATTCATACTCTTATAACTCAATATATGTCATCAAACCTAACAATCACCAAAATCATACAAAACCTAATCTATTCATAAACCAATTCCTATATAATTATAATAGATTATGAAAACTCCCCATACCTTAGAGAATTTCTCCGATTGACTCTCTTTTCTGGGGTTCTCCACAGCCTCCTGACTCTGAGCTTCCTCTTTCTCCCTCTTCTTCAGAGCACTTCATCAAACACGATAAAATGAGCATTTTGATCGTATAATCCCTTTTGATCAAAACTATCCCAGTTATGTCTTTTCCCACTTTACCCTCATAATTTTCACAAAAAGACCACCTTACCCTTTTCTTTAATATAATTTCAATAATAATAATAAAATAGTATAATAAAACACTATTTATCCTTATTATATAAATTACTCTTATACTCCAAAATAACCAACATAACATTCATACTTCCACTTCTATTATTTTAAATAATAACCAATAATCCAAATAATACTACATGATTATTCTTATTATTAATATTATTAAAATAATTTCACCACCATGTATCGGGTCACATAACCACCAATTGTCAATTCATTCATATATCCTCAAATAAGCAACAAATACTCATAATCAAATTTGGGGTGTTACATTGTCAACATATTATTTATTAATTGTTTTATAAACAAATTCTTTTCTTTTAATCAGGTAAAATGCGCCCCCGCCCCCCCGTCTTGAGGATAAAGGTAAGGGTAAGAAAGGCTATCGCACGAGGATATGTGTAGTTGAGGTGCCTGATCCATCATCCATGTATTGTCCTTTGCCTCAATCTAGTTAGGGGGCTCAGCAGACTACGCCATAGACCATGCCTTAGACTACGCCGCAGACCATGCCTCGAACATACACTTCAATACTCACTTCACATGATGGTCCACCAGGATTTTGTATGCCTACATAAGTATCACCATTCCAGCCTACATATGCATCACCATCAGACATACTCCCACCATACATACAGTAGGGGGGTTCTAGCATACCCACACCATTTCAGCCTACATATGTATCACTATTAGACATACTCCCACCATATATACAGTCTGGGGGATCTATCATACCCTCACATGGACCCGAGGGTTCCCACATCCCACATCCCCATAGGGGCTCACGCACCTCACATTCCTCACATAGATCCTTGTCATCCCATCATCCTAGGCGCTCACATACCTCACATGTACCCTCACATGTCCATCAGGAGCCGGATGACCATATATTGCCCGATCAGAAGGAGGAGGATGAGGACATTGAGAACGTGGATGTGGATGCGATGGAAGTTCAACATAAGAAGTTTGATGGAAGATGGGTTATTAGGCCGGTTGGAAACTCGTAAGTTTCTTTCTTATATTTAAATGTTTCCATTTTTTAAATTTAATTAATAGTTACTCAAATTGTTGTTGTTTAGTTTTTTGTCAAGTAGGCCTGCTGCAGTTAGCATAAAAGAAGTTATTCATGAGTTGTATAAACAATCTTGGAAGACTTTTGGAGAACTTAAGAGGTTGTATAAACAATGTTTAAGAAATTAATTTTTTAATTACTAACTATCTTGTTTTAATTATCTAATAATTTTTTTAATATTGCAGGAGAAGTGTGTATGGGAGACACTAGATGATGAGATGGTTGAGATAAACTTTAGGAAGAGAGAAAGCGCTCGACTTTCTGACATGCTTAGGCGTGCCAGGCTTGGTTGGGAACAAAGAGGGATCAAGCCTCCGCGGGTGGGTGAAAACGTATTTAAAGAAATGCTTGCTTATTGAAAATCAGATGAGTTTAAGAAAAAAATTTGAAAAAGCAAAGCAACGTAGAGCATCAGAAAATGGAGTCACTAATCATAGATTTGGAAGCATTAGTATTGCCGATCATGTTGAATGGGTGGTAATTATATATTCAAGAGCTTCATGAGAGGACTTATCAGGGAAGAGATGGAGAGTATAGCGACGAACGTGCTAGAAATACTCAAGTAAGATGATATTAATATTTAAATGTTATATTTAATTTTTTTATTTAAATAAATTTCCTATTTAGGTTTATATGTATTAATTAAACTCTATTATTTAATTTAATTTTTTCTATATGTGTAGGCTGAGTACCAGAGACTGCAGGGAATATTTTTAGCTCAAAATCCTGAGTTAGGTGGTCCATGGGGAAACATCCTATTGATCCGGAAATTGATCAATATCTTTGGTTGAAAGCAAGTAAGGGAAACATAGAAATGAGAAAATTATGCTACTGGACCTTTAGATGACAACTACAAAAAAAGGATAGATTTTCTTTATTTAGAAGAATTGCAGATGGGAAAGGTTCCTCACGTCCTCCTACATTAACCCCTCAAATGACTGAAACAATTAAAAAGTTAGCTCAAAGTGAAGCAGCACGTGAAGCTGCAAAAAATGTTGAATGGAAAGAAATGAGAAAAAAATAAATTGAGTTGGAAGAAGCATTGAGAATTTAAGAGCAAATAATGCTTACACAACAACAAATGCAACAAATGTTTCAACAATATGGTGGTGGCAGAGTTAGAGTGGTTGGAAACCAATTAGCAGTAGACGAGAATGATGAAGAAAACGGAAACAATCAAAAATGTTCAGATTCGGATTGAATGTCATTTTAAATTTAAATATTTTGGATGAATTATAAACTTATTTAATTATGAACTTTTTAAAATTAAATTTGAATTTAAATATTTAGAATTTATTATAATACAGCAATTTTAAATATTTCTGAATTTAAATTATTTATTATATATATTATTCTAAATATTAATTTAATATTTAGAATAATATATATATATATATATATATATATATATATATATATATATATATATATATATATATATATATATATATATATATATATGCATTACATGTTGCGTGGTGATACAAACCAGAGACATATCAAACACGTTTGTCAGGTGAATTTAACCCAGCAAAATAATGAATATTCAAAATTTGCCAGGTGGTTTGCACCCTGCAAAATTCTGAACACTATGATAACCTGCTCTTCTGACTCACGCCTGCTCTTCTGAACACAAACTGTGCAAATGTGTTAGTGGGGTTAATTGTACCTGACAACTTTGCAGGATGAAATCTACCTGACAATGTTGCGGGGTGATTTTCACCTTGCAAAAAATTACGGCTGCCATTTTTACAAAGTATTTCAAACACCCCGCAAATGTGACGTTATAGAGTGAATTTTGGATTTGTGAGGTGATATTCACCTGCAAAAAATTACGGCCACCGTTTTTACGAAGTATTCAAACACCCCGCAAATGTGACGTTATAGGGTGAATTTTGGATTTGTGAGGTGATATTCACCTGCAAAAAATTACGACTACCGTTTTTACAAAGTATTTCAAACACCCCGCAAATGTGACGTTATAGGGTGAATTTTGGATTTGTGAGGGGATATTCACCTTACAACATCCTGTTTTTTTTGAAGTGTCTGTTTTTTAAATAGTCTTTCTAAAGTTAAGAGTTTCAATATTTACATAACTTACAACCTTCTATTCCCATTTTCTGGAGTTCGTCCTTTATAATGAAATTTTAATAATTTATTTTGTATTTTAATTTCATTTTAATTGGTTTGCACATTTCACTTCTTCACATTCTTTTAGAACAGTATTTTTTCTCAATTAACTAATTTAATTTTATGCAAACTAGGGGTGACAATTTGATCCATTAAGACAAAATTCATCCAATCCATCCACTAAAAAATTCATCCAATCCATTCACCACATAAAAAGTAAGTTAATGGATTGGATAAATCCATCCATTTATATGTATGGATTAATCCAATCCATCCAACATATTTTAATGATCAAATGGATTATTTTTATATCCATCGTATCTATTTAAAATTATTAATAATAATGAATTATTTTAAAAATTTGATTTTTTTATGGAAATACAAAAAATCGTTTTTTTTTTCAAAAATACAAAAAAATTGTTTTTTTCGAAAATTTTAAGAAATCGATTTTTTTCTAAAATATCAAAAAAAAAACAATTTTTTTTTAAAATATCAAAAAATCGATTTTTTTCGAAAATATCGAAAAATCGGTTTTTTCGAAAATATCATAAAACCGATTTTGGTTTTGAAAATATCAAAAAATGATTTTTTTCAGAAAATATAAATTTTTTTTATTTTAAAATATCAAAAAATTCGGTTTTTTTTTCGAAAATTTCAAAAAACCAATTTTTTCCCAAAAATATCAAAAACTAATTTTTTGATTTTTCTATTTATTCAAACGTTTGTTTATGCGAGAATGTTTTTCATCAGCCATAGCAAATATATACCTCTTACTTCTGCACGTCTATTTCTTGCTGAATCCAAATTAAAATCAATTCTAACACTAACAATTTTAAATTACTCTATCATTTATTATATATATTATATTTTATTCTTTTTATTCTCTTTACATTTTCATGCGTAAAATAATATAATTATATTAGTTCTTTTTATTTTTCATGTACAAATATTTATAAACAAAAATAATTCGTTACCTTAATACTTATAAAAAAATCAATAATTAAAATGAAGGACTTGCTTGATACCAACTAAAATAAATCATTAACAACAAAGTAATATATACTAAGCTAATAAATTAATTTAATCAACTATGCAAATTAAAATCTTGTTATATAATTCTATAGTTAAATAAAATATAAAAAAAAAACATTTTTTTTCAAAAATAACAAAAAATCGATTTTGTTATTGAAAATATTAAAAAACGACTTTTTTTAGTATATCAAAAAATCGATTTTTTTCGAAAATATCAAAAAATTAATTTTTTATTACTTTTAAAAAAAATTAGATTTTTTCAAAAAAAAAAAATCGATTATTTTCAAAATTTAAAAATAGATTTTTTTTAATATAAAAAAAATTAATTTTTTCAAAAAAAAAAATATTTCTAAAAAAATGGATTGATGGATATACATCCATTAAGAATATGTTAACGGATGGATTGGATGGATTTTATCCTTAATGGATGGATTGGATTGAATATTTTTAAGAAATTTGTAGTGGATTGTTAATGGACTCATGGATTGTTTTGATCCATCCATTAACAATCCAATTCATATCCATCTAATCCATCCATTTTGTCACCCCTATTGCAAACAGCTGATATTTATTCTGCTACAATTAATTCTTACTTTGCAATATTTTTATTTAGCACTTTATGTTACATACAAACATATATGGTACACTTATTTATTTATTTGAAACATTTCTTAAATAACTTATTTTGTAACAAATTGACAAAATATATCTTTCTTTTAAAAATAATAAAAATATTTTGTAAAATAGTTTTGTTTTTGTTATTTATATTTTTATTATATTTTAAAAACAAATGCGCTTGATAAATCAATATTCGTGCGAACATATAGATATTCCGCTAATTTTTAAAAATATTGGTCGTAATTTGGATTAATACCAAAAATTATGATGGGATCAAAATTGTAATCTATAAAATCTTTATAAAAAAAAGTACACAATTTACAAAAATAGGGAAGAGGCAAAGATTAAACATATCTTGAATTAGTAATGCGGAGAAAGACAAACATATTAAACATATTAGAGAATGCAGAGATTAACCATAAAATAAAAAACATTAGAATTATGTCACTATTAAATGACCAAACGCATTAGAAATATGTCACTCTTAAATAAATAAATGCATTAGAAATATGTCACTATTAAATGAATATCCAATTAGAAATATATCACTGTATTTTTTTTTTTTTAAGCATGAGATAATACTAAAACGAATACAAAGGGTATTCAACCTGATTACAAAAGAGGAAGACCGAGAACAAGACTCGCCTAAAACAAAAAGATATTACCAACCAAAATGCATCTATGACATGAATAACAAAAGGTCCTTGTCAAAATCATAAAAGGTGCATTTGGGATTTGTAATTTCCCCCATCATATTCCATTTCCAAATCGAGACATTGATCTTCTAAACGATGTCTAACACATTCCAATTGTCATTCCGAAAAATGATCTCATTCCGAACCAACCAGATATTCCAAGTCACCGTCAACCAAACGATACCTTCCTTGTCTTTCGCCATTTTTTTTATCTACAAAACGCAACCCAGTCTAAAAAACTATTTTTCAAACTGAGCTGAACGGGGTTCAAAAACTCCACCCAATCTGAAATATCCCTCCACACCAATACAGTCACTTTACAACGAAGAAATAAGTGATCCAACGACTTGTGGTACAAATCGCAAAGCGCACACAACAAACTATCCGAAACACCTAGAATTCCTTTCTTAGCCAAAGACACTTTAGATGGTAATTTGTTCAAAAAACATCTCCATGCAAAAGCTTTGATTTTGAAAGGCGCCAACAACTTCCAAACCAAAGCAAGGGTAATATCATCACGGTTTGACGGACCTAACAAAATTAAATAATTAAAAGTCCGCCTATAAAATGAACTAACCGTAAACTTACTGTTATCTTAAATAGCCCACAAAATAGTGTCCTTTGCATCTCTATATGGGGAGAAATTAACAAGCGGAAGAGCAAGACCATGTTCCGCCTCCGCCAAACCCGCCAAAATTGTTGAACTAGTATCCGGACCCCCCCCCCCCCCGCTGCAGCTGTCGCGAAAACCAAAAGTGACAGCCGTTAAACCTGTACCAGAACCCGCAATACTGTTGTCTGCAATATGCTCAACAATGCCAGCAACCTGCACTGTCGTAGGATGTGTAGCAGCATGCCCAGTCGTCGTTCCAACAGCAGCCACCACACCTGCATCAACACCGGTTGGAAAGTCTTCTACAGCAAACACAGAAATGGTATGAGGTGCATCAAACTGCATTGGCGTAGTTCCAACAGCAGGATTCAAACACGCATCAAGAACAGGCAAGGAGGCATCACCGTTAGAAATAAAAATATCCCTGAACCTACTGCCAATAGGAACACGATGTTGATTACTAACCGTACAATATGTATCATCTGATTCAGCCCCCGAAACATTCGTATTAAACGAACTCCAAAAGTCCTTGACTCCAACATCTCCCCATCGCCAATGGCCATCCCGCCAACCGCCCATAGCCGCTACCGACACCTCCTTCAATTGGGAAACCGCGTACACCTCCGGAAATAATAAAGCTAGCTTCCCTTTACCGGTCCAATTTGACATCCAAAAGGAGGAACCATAACCATCCCCGAGAACCACCGTACTATTATCTGTCAAGACATCCTCCGACCAATATTTTCCACAAGAGAATAAGTCCTTGAACCATTGAGAAACAAAATTCAACTTGGAGATATCCACCCTATTATGCCACATCAATAACCTAACATCTCCGTACTTCGTCTTTAACACCCGAAACCAAAGATCTTCCGAACTTCCAATGATCGTCCACCTCCACTTTTTTAAAAGGGCTTCATTAAAAACATCCAACCTTCTCAAATTAAGACCTCCCATAACGTGGGGTAAACATAAATCTTGCCACTTGATCCACTGAATTTTTCGGACCATTTCCGAACTACCCCAAAGGAACCTACTTTGAATCCTCATTATTTCCTTCCAAATTTTCACCGGGGCTTTGTAAAACGAAAGATGAAAAATCGAAAGGCTAGAGAGCACGAATTTAATCAAGGTTATGTTTCCCCCAAAGGACAAAAGTCTACCTTTCCAAGACGAAAGTCTCTAAAATTTGGATAAAAAAATCTTCCAAGTGTTAATCCGACGAGGGTTAGATCCAATTGGTAATCCAAGAAAAGAGAACTTAAAAGATTCCTTCCTACAAGAGAGAAAAGTTGTCGCGGCTTCAAGGAAGGTATCTCGAACATTGATACCAATAATCTTGCTTTTGTGAGAGTTTATACCGAGACCCGAAACTAATTTGAAAGCACAAAGCACCGCCTTAATAGCCCAAATATGTCTCCAACTCCCATCCCCCACCAATAAAGTGTCATTTGCATATTGTAAAACATCAATGAAACACTTCCAATTAATGTCGAATCCGGAGAATTCCCCAATGTTAACCGTGTTCTGAATCAAACTTGCCAATCCTTCCATAACCAAAACGGATAGAAAAGGAGATAGCGGATATCCTTGTCTCAAGCCTTTTTCAACCACGAACTCCTTAGTAGGACTACCGTTGACCAAAATGGACATCTTACAAGAAAACACCAAAACCTCCATCCATCCGATCCACCGCTCTCCAAACCCCATTCGATGTAAGATGTATCTAAGAAAATTCCAAGATACATTATCGTAGGCCTTTTCAAAATCTACTTTAAACAAGGAGCATTCCCTCTTCTCTTTTAGGGAGAAATCCACTAATTCATTAGCCACAAGAACTTCTTCTAACAATTACCGACCTGGAACAAAGGCCGTTTGACACGGAGAAATGATGGAATGGAGAACCAACTTCAATCTCGACGCCAAAAGCTTTGTCAATGCCTTGTAAATGCAGCCCATAAGGCAAATATGCATATAATCATCAAGGGTTAAAGGATTGTCTTTCTTCGGAATCAACGTCAAGAAAGACGAAACAACCGTTTTAGATAAGACGACACTTCGGTGGAAATCCGAAAAAAACCGAAGGAAATCTTCTTTTAGGAAGAACCAACATTTCTTAATAAACAAGAACGTGTAACCATCCGGCCCCAGGCTTTTTGAGTTACCACAAATCCAAAGAGCTTCCTTGATCTCCTCTTCTAAAAACGGCGCTTCAATCATATTTTTCTCAAAGGACGATAACATTTTGAAAGCTACATCGTCAAGAAAAGGGCGATCTTTGTCTAATTCCTTGAAGTTCCTAGCAAAATGCACATGCACCTCTTCTCTCACTCTGTCCACCGTGTCAACCAAACCACTCGCCGGATTTATAGACCCCAAAAAGTTAGTCATCCTCCTCTCTTTAATAATACTATGAAAGAACTGCAAATTATTGTCACCATCATTGAGCCACTTCAACCTCGCCTTTTGGATTAACATATTCTCTTTGATTTTCAAATTCAACCAAAACCGACTATTAGCCTCCTTGCGGATGTTGATAATGTCAAACAATTGCGAATCCTCACGCCATTCAAGATCTTCATCACCTTTATTAATCCCCTTAACACCCAACTCCAACTCTAAATCAAATTTCCCAAACACTTAGGAATTCCACCTCCTAAGATCAAATTTGAGCAAACGAAGTTTTTCCTTGATAACAAAATCGCTTCTACCGTGAACGTTTAAACTTCTCTAAGACTTCTTTACAAACGGTAAAAAATACTTGTCACCAAACCATTCATTATTGAACTTGAAAG
Source organism: Lathyrus aphaca (assembly GCA_963966055.1). Taxonomy (NCBI): domain Eukaryota; kingdom Viridiplantae; phylum Streptophyta; class Magnoliopsida; order Fabales; family Fabaceae; genus Lathyrus; species Lathyrus aphaca. The sequence goes on from OZ014519.1 coordinate 432,416,996, forward strand.
GTTTTGGACCCCAATCTAACCTATCTGATAACAACCAAAACGAACAATAATCTGACACATCTCTCATACCGATCAATTTCCCAATACCCGACCTACTAATCACATTTTTCGAAACAAGAAAGCGGTCAAGCCGACTCATATCCAAACCATCACCAATATACCAAGAGTATTTCTTACCCTTACAAGGAACATCCACCAAATCGCAATCAAAGATGAACTCCGAAAATTCTCTCACTTCCCCGCTTCTATCCACCAACGACCTACCCTTTCGCTCACTACAATTAACAATCGCATTAAAATCTTCCCCAATGATACAGTCTCCATTAGTGCATCTAGATTTAAAATGATCAACTCTTCCCATAACTTCCTCTTGAGAGATATATCACAGGACGAATACACATTCACAATATAATAATAAGCCTCATTCCATCTAACCTTCACTCCCAGAAAATCGTCCCATTTGAAGCTGCAATTGACTTCCACATTGGAATTCCAAAGAATTATTAAACCTCCGGGAGCATCATTGGATCTGGAAAAAGACCAACCTACCTCCTTGTTCCAAAATCTACCCACAATGTCTATGTTGACATTTTGGAATTCGACTCTTGAATCATGAAAATATCCGCATTACCCTTCGATATGATCTGGAAAATCCGCTTCCTCTTCACCCGGATGCCACCCCCTCTGATATTCAAGGACCCTATAATCATTGTTCATTGACTATATTCTCCATCCTTCCATCAATACATACTCTATTACTGATTTCTAATTCTGCCAATTTGGGCACACAATCCATCTTCGACTCTGAAACTACGACTCCGAGATTAACAATTGCGTCCCATAATTTCTCCCCCACCATCGAACACATATTTTTTTCTCAATCTAGTGTTACTCCTAATGATACATGAGTCATCATAATTTAAACCATGGAAATTAAGTTTATTCAGACTTCCATTACCTGTAGAGACTTCCGCTGGAAGTAGCCCCCTTTGAGAAAATTCTTGCGCAAATGAGATTGGGTCGGATGATATAGCTGCAGCTTTGGATCTGGCATTTTTCTTTTTTAGTCTTTTGCTCCTCCTTATTTCCATGAAATCTTTTTGGCTTTTAAATCTGACTTTTTTCAAAGCCAACTTAGGGAACCTGTGGTCCCCACTCACCATAGCACATGAAGTCTCATGTGGCTCCTCCCTATTAACAAACGGACCAGAGTGAATTGATGGAACCAAAAGTACTTGGGCCCCACTACCTGTCACAATACATTTGTTACCTTTATCTACCCTGCCTTTTTGTATCCCCAGTGGCGTCAACTTGGTACATCCAAAGCCTTCATCAAAAGGCGTGTCACTATTAAATGTTGTAGAAAAATCATCCTTACTCAGAGGTAAGGCCTCTTTTTCCTTGAGAAGCGCATCATCAAAAGACCCATTAAGTTGAGAGGAAGAAATATGGTCAACATGCAAAGACTCGTTAGTTTTATTGCCCTTTTCGTCATCTTTCTTAAACAACCCCTCACCTTGAGTTCCTTTCGTTCTAAAACCATCCGAACAGGAACCTGGAGATCCCTGCGTTTCTTCAACCTCCAAAAAAGCATCTTCATCACTACGAAACTCCATATAATTAAATTAATCCACCAAACTACTAGTTTCAGGATCGCTAGAAGACGAACCCGGAGCCATTGTTTTGTTATTTCCCAGTTCTAAAGGTAGTCTCATAGGACCAAAAGAGTTTTCCTTCAACAATAAAGTGAAAATCTTGCTATCAATCTTTATTTCAAACACCTCCTGAAGAGAGTACCCCAAAGGAACTTTAACTAACACCCTAGCCAAATCCATTTTACTCCCCTTAGAGGTCTCTTCATCACAACAGATGAAAACTCCAAACACTTTTGCTATATATTCGAAAAAATCCACTCCTCATACATGGCAAGGCACCCCATAAATTTGAATCCACATGGCTCTATCTTCATCTATGTCTTCTTCCTTCCACTCACTAATGGCACTAAAGTATTGACTCCACCAAAACATTGTATATTTTATGAAATCCTTCAAAGCTCCCGATTCCAACTCCTCAAGCAAACACATGTTAGATCCCAAAGGAGTAACCTTGAGATAAAAAATGCCCTTCATCTCCAAGTTCCTTTGAATGTTATAGGGCATTCCGGGTAAGTGCGTGTATTCTACTTGAGCATTTCGAAACTTCTCCAACTGAGTAGGATCTGCCAAAAAGTGGAAAGAGCTCTGTTTTGGCTTGTGAGAGACCACTTCGACGAACGTTTTCAATGGAGCGATGTTGTTCGTCTCAAAAGGACGAAGATTCAACTTCTTAACAACTTTCTGAGTCATTCTCCCTGTTCCACCGTGCAATCTGATAAACGTCGGATTAGTCGTCCCCGATTTCCTTTCGAATTTAGGGAGGTTGGCGTGTATCTTCCTCCCGTCAATGGTAACGTTTTCCAGTTTAACTCCAAGTAAGCGTGCATCCTCCACCTCGAAAAATCTCGCGAAAACAAATCTCTTCCCGAATTTGTTTCTATTTGGCAAAATCACCACCTCAAAGACATTTCTGATACAACCGAATAAAACGAACAAGTCTTTATCATTAATCCTATCTGGGAACTCCGAAATGAAAAACGAACAAGCTCGCTCCTTCTCTTCACCTCTTGTTTTCTTTTCACCGTAAGGAAAGACATCCCATCTCGCAGCCTTCCTTTGAGTCCGTCTATTCTCAACTCTCGTCCACTCCATGCAGGCAGAACGGGTTACCAAAGATGAACACTTCTAGAGAGAAGGCAGAGCCTCTCTCTTTCTAACATATTAGATAAATATATATCACTGTATGAATCACCAAATATACCCCCTCGATTCTTATTTATAAGTAAATTTTAACTTTTAAAGTTCATTGAATAATTAATGTATTTAACCTATATGTAGTACAAATATGTCATTTATTCAATGAACCTAAAAAATCAAAATTTGCTTATAAATAGGAATGGAGGGAGTATAATCTATCATATAAGAAAAGAGACTATTTTCTTCCCAAACCACAACACGTGAATGACCTAATAATCCAGCATTCTAAGTCTTTGAAATTCCAATTGTTTCACATTTATAAATATTTAAATCAAGATATATGATAAATTTAAACATTTATAAATTAATTAAAGAAAATAATATTTGTGTAATTAATTAATTGTAAAAACAGGAAATAAGTGATTAAAAATAATCAGTTTCATTATTATAAATAAGTGTTATTGAAAAAATAAGTTTGTGAATGAAAAATAAATAGTGATATCCGTGACTTGGCACGCGTACCGGTCGGTGACACATATTTGTTTAAAAATTAGTAAATATAAAAAATATGATTTATATTATAAAAAAATCAATACCCGCAGACATTGGTTGGTATTTGTAAATATTATTTTAATTATATTATTAAATATTATTAACATAAACTATTTCGTGGGATATTCATATCACACGGATACTAGTTTGTTACGCACATTTATTTTAAATTGATCATAAATTAAATAAATTATTTTATTCTATTTTTATTTATAATAGTTTTAATAAATTTCGAATCTCATTTATAAGTTTTTTTAAAAAATTAATATATTTGCTTATGATCATTATTACAATTAATTTTTAATTAAAAAAAATATGTTAATTTGCTATATAAGATATAAACTGATTATATATATATATATATATATATATATATATATATATATATATATATATATATATATATATATATATATATATATATATATATATATATATATATATATATCGAGGATATTTTTACTCCTGGAGTAAGTTTAATAAACCTACTCTAAATCTTAACCCTTGATTTGCATTAATCTAATGACTTTAATTGATCATTTAATCTAAATATATATGGAAATATTTTTCTACATAAATAATCAATCAAAGTCGTTAGATTAATACAAATCAAGGATTAAGATATGAAGTAAGTTTATTAAACTTACTCCTGAAATAAGAATATCTTCACTCATATAATATATATATATATATATATATATATATATATATATATATATATATATATATATATATATATATGGGAAAAAGTGTACTACTTATATAAAAATGAGAAAAATATATTTGTTATAAATAAATTTATATATATCTAAATATGAGAAAAAAATAAATGTCTCTTATAAATTAATTTAAAATATTTTAAAAACAAATTATATTATAAAACTAAATTATTGCGTAAAATGTTTTATAAAAAATATTAAAACAAAATTAATATCTATCATTTTGTAATATAATTTTTTTTTAATCAAAAGTGAGTATATATTAATTCAAAAAGGAAATTACAAGAACAAGGAGATCACAAAGGATCCAGCCAACAAAACTAGCAAAGCGAAACAAAAAAAGGAGACAATACCTACATCATAAAATTGGCGATATGAGGTTGAAGTCTCGCATTATACCACCTTTATAAACTATAGAGAATAATGTTATCAACTATTTTCAGCTTATCTACATGATTGCCAAAACAAACATCATTACGAAACCTCCAAATGGCATAAAGTGTTTCCGTAATGGCTAGGCGGAGGATGGTTGCTCTCCACCCTTTCCCTTTACTACGAGATTTGATCCAAACAAGCTCATCCGACCAATTTCCAGGAATATGACTTATATGTATCCAAGATAGGACCTTCAGCCAAATATGCTTAGTTTCATAACAATCAAAGAAAAAATGTTCCATGGTCTCCTCACTAGCACAAAAACAACAAATAGTATTTTCCAACAATCCGATTTTGTAAAGTTTATCGGAAGTCTCCCATGGCAGGCTTGCCACAGGGTCATAACCACACGAGGTCTAGCGGCATTTCCATAAATTAATCTGCTCCAATTCACTCGTTGCTCACCAGCACAACGAATCTTCAAATAGACAGTTTTTGAAGTGAACTTGTCGTTCTGGAGAAAATTCGGCCAGCTAATGCCCACATTCTCTATAATGTCCCGCTGCTGGAGAATAAAATTGAAAAGAGGAGAGTGACTGGCTCTCCCAGACAGATTAATAACATCCATACCTTTAAGGTAGTAGGAATGTACCCACCGTACCCAAAGATTATCTTACTTCTTATTGATGTTCCACAACAACTTTAACAAAGTGATTTGGTTCCAACAACCCAAATCTATTAAGTTAAGGCCACCAAAGTTCTTTGGACTACAGACGGTCTTCCACGAGATGGGGCTTTTTCTGTTTATGTCTGCTTTTCCCGTACAAAGAAAAGATCTCAAAATTGCATCAATTTTATTAATAACAGCTTTTGGGAGGGGGAGGCATTGCATCCAAAAGTTAGTCACAGCAAAAGAAACTGATCTAATAAGTTGAGCCCTACCTGCATAACGTAAAAGGTGGCTTCTCCAATGCTTGATCCTACCCACAATTTTATCCACAAGCGGCATATAGTGATGGATACTTAACTTCTTACAAGTAAGAGGAATGCTTAAATATCTAAATGGGAACACACCTTGATCAAATTTTGTCAAACCAGTAATCTGCATCTTAGTAGTATCATCCACCCCACCAAAGAAGACCTTACATTTTAAAGGATTCACTGAAAGACCAGTAGATTTGGAAAAATTCATGAGAGTATCAAACAACATTTCAACCGACCGAAAGTCACCTCTGGAGAACATCAGGACATCATCAGCAAAGGTAAGGTTGGTGAGATTAAGTTTTTTGCATTTCGGATGGTGGTTGAAATCAGGGTCTTTCTGCATCTTGTGGAGAAGTATATGGATATAATATATGGTGATAACAAATAGAAGAGGAGAAAGGGGGTCACCCTGACGTAACCCACGCTTTGCTTGTAGAATGGAAGAATAGGATCCGTTTACAATGAATCTGTAAGACACTGTAGAAACAAGACGCATAATTCAGGTTATGAACTTAGTAGGGATACCAATCTCATGAAGGATACATTCCAAGACGCATAATTCAGGTTATGAACTTAGTAGGGATACCAATCTCATGAAGGATACATTCCAAGACGCATAATTCAGGTTATGAACTTAGTAGGGATACCAATCTCATGAAGGATACATTCCAAGACGCATAATTCAGGTTATGAACTTAGTAGGGATACCAATCTCATGAAGGATACATTCTAAGACGCATAATTCAGGTTATGAACTTAGTAGGGATACCAATCTCATGAAGGATACATTCCAAGGCCTGCCAATCAAGCATGTCATACGCTTTCTGAAGACCGAGTTGTATCATGCACCTAGGGGTACCCCCTTCCTAGAATAGCCCCGGAGAAGTTCATGAGCAAGTAAGATATGGTTGTGAATTTGTTGACCGGGAATGAACGCAGCCTGATTTTTTCCAATAATATCACCAATAATTTTCCCCAATCGCGTGGTAAGAATTTTGGATATAATCTTATAAAACGTAGTACAACCTACAATAGGACGATAGTCCTTCATATTAGACGCACCGTCAATCTTCGGGATAAGAGTGATCAAAGTACAGTTGAAAGCATTGTGCAGGTAGTCGGTGTTGAAAAAAGCTTGGATTGTAGCAGTGACATCCTCTTTAATTATGTGCCAACAGGATTTGAAAAACTTTGCGCCAAAACCGTCAATACCGGGGGATTTCAAGTCCCCAATCCCATGTAAGGCATCAATGATTTCCTGGTTTGTGACAGAAGCATTGAGGAAGATCCTTTGGTTTGCAGACACGCGAGGCCCCTCTCTCATAGCAGTCACATCTATATAATTCATATTATTCATCTTCTTTCCCATCAAATTGGCATAATACTCCAGAACAACAGCTTCAACATTATCTTGGTTAGAAACTTGTGTGCCGTCGGGAGTAGTCAAAAAATTAATGTTATTTGCACGATGCTTTGCTTTAAGGGACGCGTGAAAAAACGAATTGTTACCATCCCCCATCTTCAGCCAGTCGATTTTGGTTTTTTGACTAAGAATTTTTTTCTTCCAACTCATTTAATTCAATAAGATCGCTACGAGCTTTTTGATGCTCAACAATTTAGAAGCATTCAACTTATCCTGCATTAGATCTTGTTGGGCCAGGTCAAGAGCATTCCTGGTAGAAATGATATCTTTATATACATTGTAAAGAGGCTTGCTGAACTTTCTTAAAACAGGTTACAATCTCTTCATTTTTTTCCACAGGATAGTCATAGGATTACCATGGATTGGAATAGTCCAGTTTGTTCTCACTGTGTCATAGAATCCTTCCATCTCAGTAGCACAATTAATGAATTTGAAATGCCTACACTTCCTTGTAATACACTGACCCTTGAGAAGTAAAAGGGAGTGATCTGAAACATTAGGAGGAAGTACATGGAGGATGAGATCCAAGTAAGTTTAAAACCATTATACATTAGCCAAGACCCTGTCAATACGTGAATAAATAGTATTGGTCGCATGCTTATTAGACCAGGTGTAATAATCTCCTAAGTTATCCATCTCGTAAAGACCGACATTTTGCATCATATCTGTAAGATCAGAAAATTCTACTTCAGTAACAGGTCTGCCGCCAATTCTATCTTGACATCTCGTAACATTGTTGAAATCACCAATTAAACACCAAGCCCCTTGTTGTTTTCTATGAATATGAGTTAAATCTCTCCATGACAATCTTCTTTGTTCAAGCGTATTTATGGAATAGATAGCCGTAAGCCAAAACATAAAATTTCCTGCAAGGTCAGACACTCTACAGTGGACAGATTGGCTAGTGGCATGAACAAGAGTAACATTATTATTATTCCAAGCAATCCATATTCTCCCATTTGCATGATTGGTATAATTGTCAATAAACCTGCCCTTGAAATTGAGCAGCCTCCTTACTTTATCCATACTCTCCTTCTTCACTCTAGTTTCCAACAAAACAACAATGTTTGGGTTAAGCTCGTGGAGACGGGAGCTTATCTCCCTAAGGTTACCCTGTTTGTTTAGCCCCCGAACATTCCAAGAGACGATCATTGACCTGTATCTTGGAGCACTTACGGAACATCCCCAATCACAAGTGCTTCAAAACCATTGTTGCAGGTAGTCTTAGTCAGAATAGGTTCTAGTTAGATCTCTTTCCCTTTGTCCCTACCGGAGCTGCGAGCTTGTATCCATACTGGTTTAGGATCTACAGGCTTGTTGATTGGAACTTTTCTTTCACCTGGTTTTGTGATCGCAACAGGTATCTTATCAGCAGCCCTCTCAAGATTGCGAGGACGCCATTGAGTCTTAGGCTTGTTAGTATCACAACTGTAACCAACCTTTTGACAGTGTTCACAAAAAAGCGGTTTCCATTCATACTCAACAGCTTGAATCTGTTTCTACCCTTCAACAACTTTAATATTGATTTCCTTTTTTATTTTATGTGTAACGTCCACCTCCACAAGAATCCTGGCGTAAGAAACACGAAGCTTGTTCGTGATACACTCATCAGTGAGAAGAGGTGTACCAAGAGCACTTCCAATTTTACTCAGACTTTTTTGGCCCCAGAGGTGGAGAGGCAAATGAGGGAGTTTAATCCAAATGGGAAGTGCTCGTAACATATCGTCCTTAAGGTTGAAATTCGGTTTCCATTCCCGGAGAAGCATAGGCAAATTTCTTTTAGTGTACAACCCCTTCATCATGACCTGATCGAGATCCTTATGTGAGTGAAACTTAAGCAAGAAATACCCTTCGTTGTGATAATGCATATCAGGGAGCTGAACGAAATTCCACGCCTTAGTCATAAACTGCTTGACGACATTCATACTCACTTTCCCTCCAAGATACATAATAAGAGCTGATTCCCAAAATTATATTTTTAATATTTATTGATTTTTATTAATTCTATTTTTTTTTCAAATTTTAAATATAAACAAACGCGTATCACCGATGGGTATCCGTGCAAATGCACCGGTAACATAAATAAATACTGAAGGAAGTACTTCTTTCATGCGATATATGTGTATCCCACGAAATAAATATTTGTAATAATATTTACATAAAATATTTATTTATGTTAATGATATTTAATTATAGAATTAAAATAATATTTTCAAAAATTATGATATTATTTGATATTTATAAAACTAAATCATTGTATAAATATTTTTTATAAAAAATATCAACCGATGTCCTCGAATTGATTCTATCTTTTTTTTTAAATAATTTTTTTTACTAATTTTTATAATCCTATAATTTTTTTTAAAAATAAATGCGCGTAACACACCAGTATCCGTTTATATCTTATATATAATAATATTTACAAATACCAACCAATGCCTGCGGGTATTGATTTTTTTAAATATAAATCATATTTTTTATATTTACTAATTTTAAACAAATATGTGTCACAGACCGGTACGCATGCCAAAACACGGATATCACTATTTGTTTTCCATTCATAAACTTATTTTTTCAATAACACTTATTTATAATAATAAAACTGATTATTTTTAATCACTTATTTCTTGTTTTTACAATTAATTAATTACAAAAATACTCCTTTCATTAATTAATTTATAAGTGTTTAAACTTATCATATATCTTAATTTAATTTAATATTTTTTATAAAAAATTATTTTGACAAACAAATGCGCGTTACACACAGATATCACCCTAGTTTTCTTTATAAATAGTATAGGGTAAATAACCTAACTAGTACAACTAGCAATGACAAAACTTAAAATAAAATATATATATATATATATATATATATATATATATATATATATATATATATATATATATATATATATATATATATATATATATATATATATATATATATATATATATATATTTACTATTTAGCGACGAGCTAAATACCAGTTTATATCTCTTTTTGATTTTTTACTATTTAGCAACGATTTTTAAACAATACAAAATTTCAAAAAAAAAAATTTATGTTTTCAACTTTTTAAGGACGGTTTAAAACCGTTATAAAAATAATTATTGAAAATTTATGACGGTTTAAATTTGACCCTAAATTATTTAAATTTGACAGCAGCTACTTACTATCTTAATAGAGATATAAAACAAGAAGAAAAATATGATATAAAGTAATCACTCAATACATACATAACTACAATAATAAAATTAAAATTATAAAAACTTATATATTATTCTTTCATAAACCAATAACTCACATTTCTCGAACTTATCTAAACAAGTTCGATACAAACTCTCGACTCATGTAGAGGAATACTCACTCCCATATTCTTCTCCAACTCAGTTTCATAGTTATGTGAGAATCTTGCATTCAAACATGAATCATCATCTTCATGAGTGTCAAAGGAAGTAGAAGAAACAATGGAACCTTGGTGTTCAATTTTCTTAGCTCTTACTAGAAAAGATAGAAGAAGAACAAGAGAAGCCATGAGCATAAAGAATGAAACTATGGTTTCAAGTTAGTTTGAATTTGAAAGTTTAATGCATATAAGGTTATGTTTATGGATATATATGTGTTGAGAAATTAATGATGCATAGAAAAAGACAAGTTGTGGCATTTAGTTTTTCTTGTGGGTTTCATTATTAGTAGAGAAAATTTGGCTATGGTGTTGCCAAAGTAGTTGAGGTTGTTGGGAAACTAAATAACTTATCCTAGTAGTATTTTATTATGAGAAATTTTTGCATGCTCATGAATTTTATGTGCTACTATTTTTAAGTAATTTTGATGTTTTTTTAATTAATATTCCATGAATTTAAATATCTATACTTCATTTGTTATACAATAATTGAATTATTTTAAAGAAATTCACTTTCAAATTTTAAAATAATATTAATTTTTTTAGTAGTACCTTTTAATAAACTAGTATGAATATTCGTGTCACGCCAAGAATATGTGTTAACAAGAATTATTTGAAATAAACTACTAGTACTATAAATTTGTTGATTTTCAAATATTTTTTCTTGAATTGAAAAGGATAAACACTAACTATTTTACTACATTTTGATAAAATTCTATGTTATAATATTTAATATACTAAATTATAGTTTTTTTTTATCTATTTTGGTTAATTCACGAAATCGGTCTCTATATTTTTTTTTAAATAATTTTGGTCCCTATATTTACTTTTTGTCTAAAAAACTCTGATGTGTTATTTTTTTTATATGTGGCATACTTTTCGAAAGAGAGAACATAGAAAGTATTTTTTGATTACGAAGAAGAATGAACAAGTCAAGAGAAAAAGAAGATGAAAAAGATAATCGGAAAAGATGACTGAAGTAATAAAACGTCGCAATGAATAATTAATTTTTCTTATGCAAAATCAATAAAAATCTAGAAGTATGGATGGTTGTTTGCCTATTTGAAAATTTAAAAGAAATAAATAAAGTTATATCAAATAAATTTTTGGAATAAAATAAATGAACAAAAATTAACATCCTTAAATTTTGATGGGTGTAAATTTTATTTATTTATTTATTTCTAAAGAATTGCTCAACAAACACTTATTTATTTATTCTTTTAGTAACTTGTTGTACCTAGTCATTTATTAGGTAACATATTTGGACTATCAGTCATTCACTCACATTAACTTCCCACCCACAATAGAGTTTGACTCCATTCAACCAAAATGCAAACACTCACAGATTTTCCATGCAAATTATTTCAAATTAGAAATTGCTTTAATAATCATTTTTTAATAATCCATAACAAATGGAAACTTGCTTTTAACCTAAATTCAACAACAGATTAAACACATTCAATACCATATTAATGATCTTAGAAGCTTCAAACGTAATGTTTCAGATTATTAGTTAGTTACTTAAAGCATTGTTGAAACACAGCAGAACCACCAAACCGATTTTAGCCCGGGGGCCAGTTCAACTGACGACCACCAAACCGATTGGCCTGTAAAAATCAAAATCACTAAAGAATCAACAACTCAAAAAGAAAGTGATGTTATTCATCAAAGTTCAAGTTCTTGTATGGATAATAACACTTACATTCTTGTTAAAATAAATGTGTTGTAACCACTATTATCTTTAATAAGCATTATGAAAGACTTATAATCACCACATTATAATTATTGTCTTTATTTAGAGTTATGGTAGAGTTGTATCATTAAGATTGAGAGAACCAAAGATTCTTCATCTTGATTACCATCTTATTCTATTCTCAGTCAGTTTCTCTTTCAAGCCTATATAAAGGCATTGTAATGCTAAGTTGCAAGCATCAAGAAATGAAGAGAAAATAAGAGTGTATGGTGAATTCAGTAAAATCAGAGTATTTTTAAGTACAACTTCCACCGGTGGAAGTTCAGTGTAAAAAGTGGCACAAAACTGTTTTCTTACTCCACCACCTCTAGAATACCTCCAACAGAGTGGTATCAGAGCTGCAGATTCTTGCAGCTACAACAAAACCAACAAAAATATGGCTTCCACAAGCAACATTTCCACAACTTATAGCAATGTTAAAGTTCCCTTGTTTGAAGGAGAAAATTATGATTTTTGGGTTGTTAAAATGCAGAATTTATTCACCTCGTTGGATGTCTTGGAGATTGTCCAAAACAGATATGAAGAACCAGTATCAACAGAGGCTGAAGAATCAAGCCAACAACTTGAAGAATTGAAGAAGAAGAAGAAGAAGATCACAGATGTTGGTGTTCTTGGGATGATTCAAAGAGGAGTCTTTATATTCATTTTTCCAAGGATTATGAGAGCTAAAACATTGAAGGAAACCTAGAGTATCCTACAACAAGAGTTTGAAGGAGACTCGAAGGTGCGAACGGTGAAGCTTCAATATCTTAAGAGAGATTATGAAAATTAAAGGATGAATGAGAACGAGAGCCTGAACGAATACTTCAATAGATTCTCTTGTGAGACATGGCATGAATTTTAATGTGTCAAAAACTTGGCATGATTGAAAGTATAAGTGGTTCTCAAGGAAAAAGGAAGAAATGACATTTTTGAGAAAATGAACTGAATGAGCCGACTCAAATTCCATAATGAGCCGACTCATTCAATGTGGTTGGTGCCCAAAACACACGGGTCCCAACAGGCTGTCTGAGGCAACATTTTGGCCGACTCATTGGTATAGATGAGCCGACTCAAACTCCTTCATGAGCCGACTCATCAAAATATTTTCCTTCTCAATTCCTGCGGGTCTCAACAGGCCGACTCTTTGTCAATTTAGGCTGACTCACCAAGCAATTTGAGCCGGCTCATTTTGTGATTTGAGTCGGCTCATTACTGTGATGTCTTATTTTTTCATTTAATTTTCCTTTCTATATTTATGCATTCACTAACCAATATAAATAGCTGGTTTCATTTTTTTTGAGATGTTAACAAGAAAAGTGAAAGATATACACACATCTCTCTTCATCTTCTTCCTTCTTACATCCATCAACAATCACACACAACAATCTTTGTTGATTAAGGTGCTTGCTTCGAAGATAACGTTCAATCGTGAATTAGTGTTTCATATTTGGTCTAGAGTGTGTGGGTTTTTCTTGGAAAAATCTGAAGGGTTTTCTCCTCCAAGATCATAGAAGATTTGGGGGTTTTTCACACAACTTTCGTTCGTAGATTCAGCCGAGTGAGGTAGATTGAAGATCAAGTGGATCGTTCTTTCATATCACGGTAGACGGAGGATTGCAAAGATCTTTGTGGGTTCATAAGTGTTGAAGAAACTCAGTTGTGCTCAAAGTTTGGAGGATCGTGAATCCTTGCAAGAAGGGAGCAACTAATCGGAGGCTTTCTCGACATGCGTGGAAGACTTGATTCTACTTTGGATCAAGGGACAAGAAGAAGATTTGATAGCATATTCAACGTGGTTTGGTTTGTTGGTTCATCTATTTTTCTTCTTGTAAAACAATTGCAATTTAATAAAATTTCCCAATTTGATTGTGAATTAGGGGCAGAGTACTTCGAGCGAGGACGACGAAGGAACTTCCTAAACAAATTCTTTGTGTTCTTTACGATTCTCGTATTTTACTTTTGTTCATCTTGATTTTTTGTGCTTTAAAATTCTGGTGTATCAAAGTAGTGCACTCAAGGTGTTTGATAAATTGTCACACTCAAAAGTGATAACTATATTGTGTAAAATTCTACACTACTTGATACAACATAATTATACTTTGGTTTTTGCACTCCAAGTGTTTGTTAAAAAGCTTAACCACACAAAATCAATTTGCTTGTGCTTATTTTCTTACTCTATATCATTGTTAAGAATAGTTTCATCAAGTGTTGAATTATCAAGTGAATCATTTGTGAAGTATTAATTCTTCTAGTCATCATTCAAATTCCAATTGGTTTAAGCGTATATCCGATCTTCGGTGACTTCAATTTTAATTAGACGATTTTCCGGGAAACTTCCGCAATATATTTTATATTAATTTTTGAAAAGTAATTTTTGAAAAAGGGATTTATTCAACCCCCCCTTCTAGATCCGCGCTATCGTCTAACATCTCTAAATTGGTGAATCAGATGAAGTCGCATGGTGATACGATAGAAGATTGCAGAATTGTTGACAAAATTCTTATCAATTTGACAGGAAGATTCGACCCAATGGTGGTTGTGATAGAAGAAACCAATTATCTATCAACCATGATTATTCAAGGGTTGATGGGATCTTTGAGATCCTACGAGCAAGGGTTGTTACGACACTCTAAAAAATCAATTGAGAGTTTCATTCAATCTAAGCTCAACATTCATCCCAATAATGGTGAAAATAAGCTCCCAATACAAAATAGAGGTGAGTCTTCTAGAGGTGGCAGATTTGGAAGAGGCAGAGGAAGAAACTCACAAGGAAGAGGAATAGGCGTGAATGGCGGAAGATGGCATGAAGGAGCATCTAACAAATGGTGCAAAAATTGTAACAACATCACTCATTACGAGAACAACTGTTGGAACAAAGGCAAACCGCAATGCCACAATTGCAAGAGATTCGGGCACCTTCAAAAGATTGTCGTCTTGCAAATCAACAACATGCTTCGTACGCAAAAGGAGAATCTGATGAAGGAATTTTGTTTTTTGCTTGTCAAAAAGCATTTCATGAAAAAGGTAAAAATGTTTGGTATTTGGACAAAGGTTGTAGCAACCATATGATCGGTGTAGCGATAAAATCATGAGTGTAAGCTATTGGTTAGCTTAACTCAAGGTAAACAGAGTCGCCACTGCGCTTTTATTTTATTCCAAAAAGGAAAATGAAAAAAGAGCGAATAAATCCTAATGAATCTAAAAGCAAAAAGCTAAAAGAATCGAGCAGAGAACGGGTAAGGGGGTTGGCTACAAAATGAGAAGGTTTTAAGCATCCAAAATGTTCGTGGTACTCCACGGGAGCCATTTGAAAATTTTATTGTTTTTTGTTTGAAAATGGTTTGTTTAAAAGAGATTGAAGAGATGAGAAGAGAAAAGTTTTTTTAAGATTTTTGTGTTTGACGAGACGTTCGTCTCATGTCTACATACCCACAATGTACAATGTAAGATCAAAACCCCGTAGTTTATGGTACAAATAGTGAAAACTAATGTGTTGGATTGATTTTAAAATGTAAAGATAAGTCATCATTCTTTAGCGAATTATTCTGCTAGAAAGAATGAATCATATCTAAACATATGAAAATTGTTAAAAGGAAAAGTGCACGAGGGCACAAAAATGATTGAATGAGTTTTGCATTTTTAAGGTCTTTTGAAAGAGGTTTCAATATGCTTATGTGATTTAGCACTTATTAAGAAATGAAATGAAAAAAGTAAAACCGCTTGACCAAAGTCAAGGTTTGAATTAGGAAAGTGGTGAGAGTTTGAAAACAAAGAAGGTTTTGAAAAGAGGGAGAAGTTTTGAAAATTAAAGAATGGGATGAGATGAAGAGGCTATCCTAAGACTTAATGTAAAAGTTAAAATAAGAACAATCTAACCGCATGGAAAACATTCTTCAAAGCATAAGCAACAATAGGACTTCATCCTCATAAACAAGTGAGCCAAATAAAGGCTAAACTCTCCAATCCATAATAACTCGAGCAAAGGGATTGATCCTAGAATCTAAGTCCAAAACTCCAAGTCTAATGTAACGGATAGTAACCATAGTCCAAGATCAAGATCACAAGTTTTTTAGATGGTTTAATCCTTTATTAATATTTTTGTGTCCAAATGACAAAAGAAAAAAACACAAAGATATATAACCATAAACATAAATAATATGATGAATGATAAAGCATAATAAAGAAATAAAGGAGATAAAGGGGACAAGAGATAAAAATAAAGAGGATAAGGTACAAGAAGAAGTTAAAATGTTAGTATAGTAATAGTTGTAATAATATGTACATAATAATGATATGGTGAACTTAATTATCCATAACCAAAGTAACCGATTTTACTTAGTATCTTACACTATAGTGATTAATCGAGACGATTAGATCCAAATTCAATGAAACTTGAAAGAAGATTGGGATACCCAAAGCAACTACGCATCAAGCTTCAAAAGTCGTGGATGTTAACGCAAATGACTAATCGCTTTGGGATTATGAGACCAACACGATATTCGGTCCATGAAAGTGCAAGTATCCAATTGGATTTTTATTCTGAAGTAGGGACACATTTAGGTCTATGTTAAGCAATCTCCGAGTGATTTACGAAGTAATTACCCTACAAATAAGGCCAACCAATATCAATTAAGATAAACTATATTTGTGATAATACATGTTAGAGAGATGATATAATGGATCATCCTCTGAAAACATGTCACACGAAAAGAAAAAATGGTAACAGTATAATCTTAATCGAGATTTCACATTGATTTATCAAAGGCAACCTATCATGATTCCAAAGTATGGAGTATGATCCAAATGATCATTCATCCATATATTTGAAATAATGAAGATTAAACATCTTAATAATCGTCGAATCGGAGATCTCTTCGACCAAAGGAAGAAAAAAATGAGATGAAGAGAAATATGGATCTAATATTTTAAATCTCAAATCGATTAAATCATCATTAATATCAATTATCTCTCTTGGTGGATAAAATTGACACCCAAAATTCATTGTTATTGATGAGATTTTATCAAAAAACATGATCCAAAATAAAATCCATAAAAAAACAAATAAAATATATTTCCAACTTTTTTCGAAGGATCTTTTAAATTTTATAGAAAATAAAAGAGGAAACCAGTTTTTAAGAAAAAAACTAAAATGAAAAAAAAAAAAAAATCATGAGGGGGTGATGCGCGCAACAAGGTGGTGGTGATATCAATTGGATTTTATTCACTTAAACCCAAACCAACATCTCATTAAACCAAAATAAAAAAACAAGTTATATATAAAAAAAAAATATTGAACCATAAACCCCTACACTTTGACATATACCCCTACAAAATTTTTAAAATACCAAATTAACTCTGATATTATTTTATTATTTTATTATATTAATTTTTACCATTCGTGTCAGACCGTCAGTGTTCCGAAAAATTTACCCAAAAATACACGTTCCAGAAGACTTTAGATATGACTTCCGGTATGTTTTTTTCCAAACCGGAAGACTTAGGGAAAGTGTTCCGATTTATTAACTTTTGATCACCGAAAGACTTAGGGGAAGTGTTCCGGTTCGGAACAGAACCAATGCATGTACCAGAACACTTCATGTAAGAGTTCCGGTTTATATTATATACATTACCGAAAGACTTACTTGAAGTGTTCCGGTTTGTTGTTTTTTTTTATTTTCTTTATAATTTGTTATTAAAAATATTTTTATTATACATGTGCGGAAATAGCTATATACGAAAAAGAACCGATATGTGTGAATACGTCAGATGTTTTTACAATGTCAGAAAGATTTGGTACACGAGAGGAAGTGATAAGATGGGTTAAAGACACCAGATTACATAATAAAGTGACGGTTATCATCACTCTTTCAGATACACAAACAGGAAAAAGAGGGAGAAGTAACAAAATAATATTTGGTTGTGATAAAGGTGAGATACAAGGATATTCATAGTGGAATCGAAAGTGCGACGAAAAAATGTGGATGTCCATTTAAGATCAGGTCGACTCCGGCGAAAGATGGATATGGATGGAAGATTGATGTAAAATGCGGGGTTCATAACCATGATTAACCTGATAGATTAGAAGATCACTCATTTGTTGGTAGGTTGGCAACGGATCAAAAGCAACATGTTGCTGATTTAACAAAGAGAAAGGTTGCACCTAGAAATATATTGCATTCCTTGCACGAGCAAGATCTAGATTGTGTCACTCGGATCACGCAAATATATAAGCAGAAGAGTATGATAGAAAAAGAGATAAGAGGTCCTAGAAGTGAGATACAACATTTGTTTAAGCTTATCGAGGCTGCAAGTTATGTTTATTGGAGTAGAAAAAGAGATGACTCTGAAGTTATTAAAGATATATTTTAAGCTCATCCAGATTCATTTAAGTTGTTGAATATTTTTCCTATTGTGTTAGTTATGGATAGCACTTACAAGACAAACAAATATAGACAACCTTTGTTTGAAATTGTTGGCATGACATCAACCGAGTTGACTTTTGTTGTCGCATTTGCGTATATTGAGTCTGAGCAGACTGGGACTTTTTGTTGGGTGTTAGATAAGCTTAAACAATTGTTTGTGAAGAAATATTTGTTTCCACAAATGATAATGACAGATAGAGATCTTGCTTTGATGAAAGTCGTTGAGACGGTGTTTCCAAGGACGAATAATTTGCTATGTTAGTTTCACTTAAACAAAAATGTTGGTGCAAAAAGGAAACTATTAGTGGCTCGTGATATGCAAGAGTCAATTGGAAAATTATGGACGAATGTTGTATGGGCTAGTGATGAGGTTGAGTATGCTCAACATTTAAAAGAACTTGAGCAGGCGTGTGTTGATTGCCCTATATTTTTTGAGTATGTGAACGACACATGGTTGACACCATATAGACATAGATTTGTTTGTGCATGGATTAATTGAGTCCTACATATGGGTAACACGACGACTAATCGGTATGTTTTATTTTAGATCCCAAAATTTAATTATTGCACATTTTGTATTTTTCTTAATTATTTTAAATATGTATTATTTTAGGGTTGAAGCATATGTTGGGTAACAGTATTGGTGACATGGTCAAATGTTGGGAAGCCATGAATGACAACTTAAAGATACAAATTGGCAACATTAGAGCTTCTTTTCAAAAGAGTGTCTATGAAGTTGCGCATGCGTATTTAAGTCCATTTTACACATATTTACGTACTTCAGTGTCGCGAGCTGCATTGAGGCGCATTGTTGAAGAGTTAACAAGAATTTATTATGTTGGAACAAACAAGGACAGATGTCGTTGTACTCTTAGAGCAACATATGGATTAACTTGCGCGTGTGAGTTGGCAGGGTATAGAATTAGTGGTATTCTGATACCAATTGACGTTGTGCATGTTCATTGGAGGAAACTAAGCATGGAAATTAAGTTGGAAGAAGACTTAGATGAGGAATTAGAGGTGGGTATGAAATGTGCAATGGATGATTTATGGAAAAGGTATTGGTCACAAGATGTTGTTGGAAGAAGGGCATTAAAAAGTAGGGTTTATGAACTTGCATTCCCCACAACGACTTCTTTGTTACCACCACCTGAAAAAATAAAAACAAAAGGTGGAGTCAAGAAGAAAGAAAAAACCCTATAGGGTATGATATTTATAGAGACCCTTCATATCATGAGCAGGTTGATCAAGCATCTCAATCTTCACAACGGAAATCTCAACCATCACAAAATTAAAAGAAGAAATCTCAACCATCACAACCTGTGAAAAAGAAGTTGAAATTATCACAATCTTCACAATCATCTAAGCGGTTCATCCTTCAATTTCCTAATCATATTAGGTCATTTATTGATGATGTAGTCAATGTATTGCCAGATGGTAATTGTGGATTTAGAGTCATTGCTTCATTGCCGGGTTATGGTGAAGATGGTTGGCCAATGGTTCGCCGAGACTTGGATATAGAAATTATACATAATGAAATATCAACTTTATATGCCAATTTATTTGCTGACCGGTTAGCCGAAGTGAGAGATTCTTTGAGGATATAGGGAAGTGGTTCTCAACCACCAAATAAATGGTTGACTCTACCAAACATGGGTTACGTGATTGTGAATCGGTACAATGTGGTACTTGTCTGTTTAGGATTTGAATGCTTGACTTTCTTCCCTATGACAACTACATTCTCACCGAATGTCTCATTTTATTGCATTGGATTTGTAAACTCAAATCATTGGATTCAGGTAAACATTGTTATAATTAGATATTATTAGTAAATGTTTTGAGCAATGTTAAATAATTTTTTGTTTATTTTTGTATCTAGGTTAACATAAAAGAAGGATTTCCATTGCCACCAGTGACAACAGATTGGAAGAACTTACGTTATCCAGCAACAACATTGTGGATGTTAGGATTTGAAGGACGTCTCCTACATTGGCAACAACTTATGCCTATATTACCAACACATTATGAATTATAAACTATGTTATTCATTTTAATTCATGAATTATATTATATGTTTGCAACATTTTATGAATTATAATCTATGTAATTCAATTTTAATTTTAATTTTTAAGTCTAAAAATTATCAATAACATATAACATAAATAACATTCTACATATATGTTCTTAATTTAATACATTAACATTAACATAACTATAAATCACTGAGAACGAGCAATACGTAAAGCTTCAAACAGATCAACAAATTGTGGGTCATCCTCTTCAGCAGCAGTCTGTTGAAGGTAACGATGAATCAATGTAGACACACGACCCCAGGCAAGATCAGATGGTCTCGCATCGTACTCAGGAACAGATGCAACTCTCAGCTCATCATGGCTATATGGTACCAATCGAGGATGCGAAACACTATAATACCACTTGAGATATCCATCATATGTCTCAAATGGGATAGTGGCCAGTGATGTCGGACAAATCACCTGCCCAACACTCTGAATATAACTAATCCACTCAACATCGATATCACCAGCCATCGTATAATCAATAGATGCAGGTGGAATATACTGAAAGTATCCAAACTATCGAAGACACCTGTCAGGCATATATGGAACAATAGTGTCACCCCACCTTAAACAACCTCTGTATAGAGAAATCTCATCAAATAGACGGTGAACTCTATGATCCTCGAATGGCCGCCATATGACATCGGTAGGTGTCAGCTCATCCAGAACATGTCTCAAATCATCCACCTTTGACGCACCTTGTTTGTATGTCCATCTCATCGCTCGCGGAAGACCATAATTATTAGCAAGTATCCAATTCTCTCCTTTTTTTCCAAGTGTTGGAAAATATTCATGAATCCAGCACTGTTAAAAAAAAATATTATAACATAATGAACATAATAAAATTTACATTAGACTTAAAAAAAATATTATAACATAATAATTAAGTATAACATAATGAACATAATAAAATTAACATTAGACTTAAAATAAAAACATATACCTGTAAGAGATTCGGGTAACTACCGAGCTGTTTACAACTGAACATGGACGCTTCTCCAAGATACCTATACAAGGTCACCAATGCAGCTTCTCCCCAACTATAGTTTGATAACCCATTCAAGTCCCTAAATAGTTCTAGGTATCGTGCCTCAACAAGTTTAAAGATCTTATCTGCAAAAATCGTGCAACCAACTAACATCATCAAATAACATCTGGTCTCATATGCCCACGATGAAGCAGCTCGATGCTCTACGAATCGATCATATAACCACTCCAGCTTGTAGTACGAAACCCTGCACTCACGAACCTTGTATAGTGCCACTCTCTGTGACACTCCTAGGTAGTCAACGGCCCACTCAATAGTTAGGTCTTCACTTATGTGTTAAGGGCTCCAGAATACCCCCTTGATGGGCAGGTGAAGCAAACATGCAACGTCATCCAGAATAATCGTCATTTCACCAAACGGCATGTGAAATGAAGATGTATCTAGATGTCACCTCTCAACAAATGCGGAAACCAAGTTTACATTTATCTTCTTCAAATTGGTTCTCTGTAGGGAAGCTAAACCGGACCTAGATATCAAAGCCTCCATCTCTGGTGGAAGTTGTTGTGGAACCATATGAGTCAGCTTCAATCCATGTCTTGCAACCTTCAACTCCTTTTTCGCACCTATCTCCTGAAAACAAATAAAATTAAGCAAATTATAATACACCATTGAAATTTCTGTTTTTATTCAATAATAAATAATTATAATTTACTTACCTCACCGAACCATAAACGTCTAGTGACATGATGCTCGTACTTAACCAAAACACTAGTATCGTACGGTCCTCCTGGATATCCAAATGGATTTGTTGCTACTGCAGATGTACCGATATGTTCTTCTTGTATCCTTCTAGACGTATCGCCCCGTCCCATAGATCAAACAGGTATCCTACCATCTATGTCGCGTGTGCGTACCACTGCAAGAAAAAAAAACTTAAAGTAATAACAAAAAATTGGGATAATACATATTTAAAATAATAAAAATAATAAAAAATAATAATAATAAAAAATTGAAAACCGGAAGACTTGAATAAAAGACATTCGGTACACATTTTTTGGAAGCCAAACCGGAACACTTAGGGGAAGACTTCCGGAAGGCATTACACAAAAGAGATAAAACCGGAAGACTTAATGAAAATATTCCGGTATGCAACACAAATAATGTGTGAACCGAATGACTTATGAAAACTCTTCCAATATATGAAAAACAAACCGGAAGACTTACTTGTAGTCTTCCGGGAAGATTTTAGGAAGATTTTGTGAGAGCTCTCTATGCGCAGCGCTGCGAAAAAGTAAAAAATGAAACAAAATTTACACTATTAAGTATTTATATGAGGGTATTTTAGTCCAACCATATTTTTTGTAGGGGTATAAGTTAAATTGTAGGGGTATATGGTACAATCTTTAAAAAAAATTAGAAGAAAATGTCTTCTTCTTCCTCATGTAGCTTCTGCGCGGTCACATTGTAGCAATAACTTCTTCCATTTTAGAGCTCCATCAAATTGGAGCGACGGAGCTCCAACAAGGTACCGTTGCGATCGGGACAAAACAAGGATCGAGAATATGCAATTGATTTCAACCGACGGTGCAAGAATTAGACAAATCTGATTCACGAATAACTGACAGAAATTTTCAAACTACCTTCAAATTGGTAAGCAAGGCTCCAATTCTTCCTCTCTAACACTCCTCTTGTTGTATGATGAATTTGACTCTTATAAATGGTTTTTGATGAAGATTGGATGAATTTTGTGAAGCTTTTGGAATTGAGCTTTAATGGAGTTTTTTGGGATTCAATAGGCTCTTTAAGCTTGATGAATTGAATGGAGATGAGCTCTATTTATAGAATTGGAGAATGAAAATTTGAATGAAATTTTTCATTGTTGTTTTGTCAATTTTTCCGCGTTTTTGCTCCATGAAATTTGCGTGTCTGTTGCTTGCGTTTTGATGCTTGTATTCTGCGTTTTCAATTTTTTTCACTGCGTTTTTGTTTTTTTGTTTTCAGCGTGATGTATGTCGTTTGCTGCATGTACTCACTGAGATGATGGTGTGTGTACGTGTAATGCGTGAACTCAGTTGGGCAGCTGATGAAGGAAAGGTCATGCTTGATGAAGTTATTTGGCTCGTATGGTACACGTGCGTTTTGTCTTGGATGTTGATCACGCGTTGTTTGGCTGAAGCTGGGAAAAGTCTCATAATTATGTTTTATCTTCTTTTTTTTGTTAATAGTAAATGGGCCTAAGATTAAATGGGCTCTATGATATTTAATGAGTTAATTGGAGGTTAAGAAAAATTTGGGCTGGTATTATGGTAAAAAAATTGGAAATGATATAAAAAGGTAAAAAGAAAAATAAAATATAAAAAGAAAGGATAATGGATTTAGAAAAAGAAAATAATTGGAAATTGGGGTATGGATATAAAATTGGATTTGGATTAAAGGTGGATAAAAAAAATAGATTTTGATTTGAAATTAAAATTGGAATATGGATTCTAAAAAATGGTTTATGAACATATATATTGGTTTAAAATGGTAATGATGGAAATATGGATGAGATAACAAAATGGTAACTAAATAATGTGTATGAATAGGATAATGCATGAAGCGATGATTTCTTTTAATTTTAGCCCATAACCAAATTTGAAATTTTCCACACGCCTGATAAAAAAACACAATCACCACTGAACAAATTATAACTAGAGCACGACCATCAACTTTTAATTTTCTGAATCTTTTCAAATAAGTCTGAATCGATCTCTGGAAAATAAAGACACAGATGAACCACTGATGAATGGATGAACACTCAATCAAGACAATCTGGATCAAACTTTTCACACATCCTTACTTGACAACCTGATGACTTTTCAGCAGACGATACTTTGAACTTTGAATACACATTTCCTGAGAAATAAACCACATGTACTAATAACTTGCATTTGAAGCAATTCTTGATAGTTTGACCAAGATTAGGTTAAACTTCCATCTGAATCGGATCATAACTGAACAACCACATTTGATTTGAAAACATTGTCTTGTCTTTGAAAACCCTGCAACACCTGATCATACAGAGAGAAGAAGATAGGTGTGACATATTTTTGTATTTTGGTTAGTGGTTAGTAAGGATAAACTAATAAAGGCAAGTAAAAGCATGGTGATCCCCTGTGAAGCATTAACCTGCAACCAAAAAGGATAGACAAATCAGTATGTGATCTTCTTTGTATGCACAATGCAGATTAAAATATGGAAAATCTTCGGGGCAAAAATTAGGGTGTTACAACTGGGCAGAAGGAACCATTTATAAACATTGATTCTTCATTCCGCTCAAAAGTTAAATTGGACAATGGAGAACATGTCGAAGTGAAAGGGAAAGGAAGCATTGGAGTCACTACGAAGCAAGGAAGCAAAGTCATACATGACACGTTTTATGTACCAGAGTTAGATGAGAACTTGGTTATTATTGGACAACTTTTGGAGCAAGACTATTCTCTAATTTTTTAGAATCGAGAGTGCCGAATTTTTTATTCAAAGAGAAAAAATGTTTTCGTTATGAAGATGACTTGCAACAGGAGTTTTCCACTATCTTTCAATTATGAGAAAAATGTAAGCATGATGGCCAGAGAAGAAAATGACTTGTGTTTATGGCATGGGAGACTTGGGCATTTGAATTACGAAAGCCTCAAGTTACTCTATCAAAAGAAAATGGTGTATGGGTGTAACACGGTGGGAGAACTGACTTTAGTTATGTTGCGGATAGCAAGAGTCGCCACCGACTTTTATTTTATCCAAAAGGAAAGGGTATAAAAGAACAGGAAAGACCTTAAGAGAATATTTTGGGTCCGGGGGGTAGGTTATGTAAAGGGAAGGTGTTAGCACCCTTTACATCCATGGTTATCCATGGGCTCTTAGTTACTTAGCTCACTTTTGAATTGTTTTTGAAAGTGTAGTGTGTGAATAGAAAAAATTTTCATATGAGTTAATAATGATCCATGTACGGATGCGTAAAAACTTGTTTTTGAAAATTTGTTTGAAATTTGTTAAGTGTTTGAAAAGTTTGAATAGTGAGCAAGTACATAAGAGGAACCTACCCTAAGTTTTAAGTCTTTCTTGTTCTTTATCCTTTAATTGGTAAGACTATCCCTACTATTAAGGAGTAGGTAGTATTTACCTTGGATGTAAGGGACATGAGAGGGACATCTGTTTGTATGAAGGCAACTGTGGGGTGTATTAAGCATATAGGAGGGACTATCATCATTTATTCGAAGGGACTTGACTTTTAAAGGCAACCAATAGGGACTTGATGATTTTTCTTTCAAAGGGACTTGCTTTATACACCCCACTTGACCTTATGATTTAGGCAACTTGAGGGATAGCCTTAGAAAGTGAGACTGCGATTAAAAATCGACTTACGTGTGTGAGTGTACAATTTTATTTATCTTGTGATTAAAGTGATCTAAACTTATTTTAAGTAAAATACATGTTTTGCACTCCCTAAATTACTAACCATAGCAACAATTAAATAATTAAAAATTTACATCCAGGAGCATTTACAAAATAATAATAAGCAAAATAAATAGCAAAATATGAATAATAAGCAAAAAATAATAAATTAGCAATAAATAAATAATGGGTTAGTAGTAATAAAAATTAAGAAATGGGGTTAGTTAAAATAATAATAATATTAAATAATAATCAAAAAGTTAGTAATAATAAAATAAGTGAGGTTAATAAATAATAAAAATTAGTGAAATAATAATAAAATTAATAAAGCAACATAAATAACATGGTTAATAACAATAATTAAAAATAGAATTAAATATTATAAACACAAAAATTGGATTTTAATATATAACATTTAATAAGAATAATTAAAAAAATTTTAAACATAATGTAAACAATTATTTACACATTATAAGAAGAAAATAAGTTTTAAATATTATATTCACAAAATTAAGCATATTTATAAAATTTAATTTTATTAGTTATTATATTTACAAATTATTTTAAACATATACACAATATAATTATTGTAAATTAAATTGTTTCTAAACATATATTAAAAGAAAAATAATTTGGATGATAAACATATTTACAAACAAGTTATAATTATTTCTAAATAAACATGTACAATAATAATTATATCACAAATTAGAAAAATAAACAATTAGGTTTTAATAGATATTTAGAAAATAAATTAGGGTTTTATTAGAAAAATATTTTTAGGGTTTAATTTATAATATACAAAAATATGTGAATTAATATACCTATATTTTAACTACATGAATAATAATAAAATTTAAATTGAGATACAAACAAGAATTTAGAATTTTAGAAAATAATTTTAAGAATTATAACACATAATATACATATAATATAAGAAAATTTTAATTTTAATTTTTTCATATATAATAGTAATTGAATTAAGAAAATAATGCAAAAGAAAAAGAAATCAAAAACCTGGTGGGGCTGGGGTTTGAACCCAGTCCCCTCTGCTTGCAACAAACATCATATACCACTGGGCTGCACACAAGCGCGCATCATCCTAGGGAGAAGAAGGAGTTTTATGCCTTATCTGAAAAATTAGAAAAATAAAAGAAGTAAAAAAAGGCCTGGGGTGAGAATCGAACCCAGGACCTTTTGGATACAAGCATGCATACGTTACCGCCTGGCTGGGAGAGCCTAACTGATAATGGAATGGGAACAATGCATAATATATTATATTCACTTAACCCCTGAAAAAGAGAAATAAAATGAACAAAAGCCAGGGATCGAACCCCTGCCCTTTTGCTTCACACGCCCAAGACCAAACCATCAGCCACTGGGACAAACACGCAGTTGTGATAATAAACAATAAACAATCAATAAAATATTATACAAATAATTTGAATTCAAATCACGCGCGGGAAACAGCCTTCTTCAACCTCCAGCACTACGAATTTAGCTGCGAAAATAGCTGTGAATTTTCCTGCGAAAATTAATTTCCAGCAAAACCTACAAAAATCAACGGCTAGCAAAACCATACCGTTTCACAAAATCAAACATAGCAACATAATCCTGACATTCACACGACTCATTCCATGTTTTTAGAATTGATTTATGTTTCTTAAATTAGAAACCCCTAAACCTAGGTCCAAACCCTAATAATGGCATCTCATGAATTAGGTACGGGTTCTTTGGTTTTCCTGTCCAGAAACGATCTATATCACACAACAAACAACATTAGCCAAGCAAATTTCATTGAAACACAACAAATTAATGCAATCGAAAAAGTTTTATTCAAGAACAAATTGAATTCGGGTGAGGCATTGTGGCATGATTTGGATGAATGTGAGTGATGCTTTAGCTTCAGTGATGATCAAAGAACACGTCTATGTCTTTATTTTACCTTGAAACCTCTTGGATTGAAGAATCCGAATTGGTGTTTTGGCTTGAATTTTTGAGCTATGAAACTTACCTTTTGATGCTGGAAATTCGTGAATGAGGGCTAGGGTTGTGTTTAGTATATATATGTGAATCATTCTAGGTCAAAATATTTATGTGGAAGTTTTAATATTTGAAGATTGAAAAAGATGGTGTCATGAAATTCAAATATTGGCTCATGAAAGCTTGCTATTTTTGGATAAATCACATGATTTCTTTCTCTTTCAACTTCAATCAATATTGATGAGATTCTAGAAGCTCCATCTTCATCCAAAAATATATTTTCATATTTTATATTTATTTAAAATGATTTTTTATGAATTAAATCAAAATAAATAAAAATAAAATAATAAAAATTATGATTTTTGATCAATTGGGTCGTGCATGATGATATGGTATGGATTGGATCACAATTTGGGCAGCCCATTTGGAAAGAAGTGGTTTTAAACCTCCATTTTCAACATAAACCATCATAAAATTTCCCAACTTTGCAAGGGCATATCTTCCTCAATTTTAAAGGTATGAGGGTGTTCTTGGACTTTTTGGAAATCTTGAAGAGTCCTCTAAACAACCCCATTGGTTTCAGGTCCATATCATTTACCAATCTCAAGTTATGCCCTTTTGAAGTTGTTGACTTTTTGTTGACTTTTGAAATGACCTATAATGTCTTAGGTCATATCTTCCAAATGAAGCATTTTTGGGCTTAACTTGCAAGATCAAAGTTGTAGAGAATTCAATTTCCTTCAAAATGAGCTTTGGATGGAGACTTGGTGATGAAGTATGTGAAAGTTATGGCTGGTCAAAGTTCAGTTGACTTTCACTGAGGAAACCCTAATTTAGAAACTCCTGATTATTGATGATCTGGAATCTTCTTGATGAACCATGATCAAACCTTGATCAAATGATGAATTTTACTTCATATACTTGATGTTGGCAAAAAATCATGAAGTTTGACTTTGGTTTGACCACAGTTGACCTCAGTTTGACTTTTAAACTGTATTGACTGATTTTGACTTATCTGATCATCTGACTAAGCAAACTTTTGAGAAAAGTCTTGAAACTTGTCATGGGGGTTCTTACACACATATAGGATGTTATGAAGCTCACTTGAGGTCTTGGAAGTCCATTAAGCCTGATTAAAGTCAAAACCCTAGTTTTGGATGCACTGCTTAGGAGGTGCATTGTTTGAGGGAGTTGTCAACTCTTCTGACCAATTGTGAACCTTGTGAACCTTGTGAACCTTCATAAAGTGTCTTGTGATACTCATGGGATGTATTGTGAAGCTTGTGAACCTTGTGAACCTTCAAGAAGTGACTTGTAGACTTCATGAACCTCATGAAAGGTTATATAAACATTGAGAAACTTGTGAACCTTGTGAACCTTCATAAAGTGACTTGTAGACTTCATGAACCTCATGAAAGGTATTGAAAGCATTGTGGAATTTGTGAACCTTGTGAACCTTCATAAAGTAACTTGTAGACTTTATGAACCTCATGAAAGGTTATGGAAATGTTGAGAAACTTGTGAACCTTGTGAACCTTCATAAAGTGACTTGTAGACTTCATGAACCTCATGAAAGGTATTGAAAGCATTGTGGAATTTGTGAACCTTGTTGTAAACACCCCAAATTTTCCCTCACCCATTCACCATGGCTTGTGATCATTTCATATGCATAAACACAATCATATCATCTCACATCTCATTTTTGATTCACTGCATTGGTTCTAAGTCATCTGCACCTAGGGTTTGTGATCTGAGCAATCTCAGGGCTTCTTGGACCACTATAAAGGTTACCAATCAATTCAAAGGGGTCTACATGTGTTCAAGCATCATAGTACACCCTCTCAAAGTCAAAAATGCAAAAGAATCACAAGAACTAGGGTTTGAGTGGGTGCAGAGCCAGGGTTGACTGCACGGTTGACTGAAAATTAGGGTTTTGGTTTCAGAGGCCATAACCCCAAATTTTTTGGTCATTCTTGTTTCCATTGGTCTCTATATGGTATAGGGAGTATGCATATCAATTTTCATGAAGAAATTCCATGGGGAAGTCATCTGATCAAGGGTTGACTTTTCAGACAAGTCAGTGTAAAATCAGGGCATCTGAGGCCCCCAATGACCCAACCAATGGGTGATCTTCATCATTTTGAGTGTATATGATCTTTATTTGATCATGGAGGAAGGTTGAAGTTCACAAAAATCAAGAATTTAGGGTTTTTGCAAATGTTGACTTTTTGGGCATAGTTGACTTTTCAAGAATGCTTCATTTTAGGTCATTTTTCAAGCCTTGATTCTTGATCCAAAAATGCTTCGAATGAAAAAACTTTGGTCATGAAAGTTGTAGATCTCATCTTTCCCTTTTCAAAAAGTACAAGAACATGATCAAACTCTTCTTGGATCAAAAGTTATGGTGTGGCAAAGTTGGCCAAAATCATTGATTTTCAAGGCATGCCTCAAATGGAGATTTTGCAAAATCATGAACCAATGCATTTTGTAACTTCTAATTCATTTCAAACCAGTATGCAAACATTCTCTAAGTCATAAAATTCAGATTTGAACCAAGAATGCCCATGGTTATGGTTCATGTAACAAGACTTTTCACATGTGAACAAAAAGGCAACAACTTGCAAAACACTCATGACACTTCCCTCAACTGGCTGCATTGGCTGTTGAACCAAGCTAGTTTCACACACACACCATGCTGCACCAGAACCAGCCTTGTACTAGCCTAGATCATGAGCCATACCTTCCTTACACAATTTTTGACTTTTTGCAAAAGGTGACTTACCAATCAATAAAGCACATGTCCAATCATCTGACCAATGAGAGAGAGTTATGTGGACAGAGTGCAAGCCATTTCATGTACAAGGCAAGGCTGAAACATCCCATACACACACATTCACAAAAACACACCACATTGCCTAAGCTTTCGAATCTGCTTCCACAGCTTGCAAACACAAAAACCATTTTCACCATTCAACTCACCATGCATCATTGAGTAGAAACCAGCAAGAACACAAGCCTGAATCAACCAGAACACCCCATAGCCATTCTTCACTTCATTTTGCAGTTCCTTTCGAATCTCCTTCCCTAGCTCACAAACATCCAAACAAACCTTGCAGACCTTCTCCACACATCATTTGGACCTCAAACAACCATTCACAATGCCCTGAAACAGCCTGAATCATCCCTGCCATTTTTGACTGAGCTTGAGCAGAAGTTTGTCAAACTTATCATCCAGCCAAAATAAATTTCTTTTGAGCATTCAAACATCATCTGGGGATCAAGTGGAGTGGATTGCACAAGGAGAAGTGGCCAGAAAGTCATCAGAGTGAAAGCTTCGAATCTCAGGTAGCTTGAAAATTATTTTTCCAGAAATCATTTTTCATGTTATAAACTTGTTCTATGTGCTTCACTGATCATCCTGATGTCATTGGTTTCTAAAATGGCTTTGAAATGAGCATTTAATTTCTCTCTGAAACCTGCGTGCCCTAGTTTTCATTTCCTTCGATTCAGCTTATCTAGAAAAAAGAAATTTGTTTTGGGAGAGGGGTTTGATTCGTGAGTGGTTGGAGAACATTTCCCAATTCGTAGATTTTGTTTTTGTTACGTTTTGAGGGTTTTGGGGATTTCTCAGGGGGATGCTGGCCGGAGAAGACGACCGGAAGTCTTCTCCGGCAGCCTGAAAGTGTTTAAGCCCTAATTGCGTGATTAATGATCATTTGAATGTGAGCCGTAGATGGCCTTTGACCTGTTGACTTCCCTCCAGTTTGGATGGCCCAGATCATTTCGTTTGCCCTAATCCACTTAATTAGTATTAATTAATTCATAATTAAATTAATTTGGCCAGATTGCATCCACACCCTCCATTCACGCGCCAGTCAACCAATTTAAATCCAGAGTGAATCTCGTCCCTCCATTCCTTTGACTTCCTATTTTATTTAATTTTTATTCATTTTCTTTTCTTTTTACTTGCATAATTTATTAAAAATAGTTAAAAATTCCTAAAAATTATGAAACTTTTTCCTAAAAGTTTTATTAATTTTTATGACACAAAAATATTTTTATTTAATTTTTTATCATCAAAAAAAGTATTTTTAAATATTTAAAAGATTATTTTTAATTGATTAATGGGAATTAATTAATTAAAAATACTTTTAGGTATTTAAAAATTACAAAAAAATTCATGAAATGTTCTAAGGCATTTAGAAACATTGTCCAACCTTCAAACCAAATTTCTTTTTTGATCTTGACACATTTTAAGAATTTTTCATGGAATTAAATCATGTTTTATGCATTATTTTGATCATGGGTTCAAAAATTCATTTCTGCCTATTTGAGAAGAGTTGGACATTGGTTCTTCTTGCATTGTCTTATGTTTTGCATGTAATTTCTAGGATAAAATGGCCATGATTTGATCTTGCATTTTCCAATTGTTTGGCATTTCTTTTGTTAAGAACCCTAAAAAACCCTAATAACTTAGAAAAATCATATCTTGAGATTGGTTAAGAGTTGAGACTTCCCCTTTGGACCTTGGTTTAGTATAGGTTTAGGGTTTCTTTGAGTGGCATTTTCCATTTTTTATCTTAGGGTTTGCTTCTGTTTTGGGTTTTTGTTTGATGTTTGATTCATGAACCCTAATTTGAGCTTTCATTTGCATACCTCTTGCATCCTCTTGCATAACATGACTTGTCTTTGCATTTTATGCATGCTTGTGTTTCATTTGACATCTTAAGACATGTAGGAAGCATGTTTGATCATTGCATCACATATTTGCCATGTCATTTGTCTTGTATGTTTCATAACTTTTCATGTGTACCCATGCTCCTTAACTTGCATCATTTGCATCCATGATCTTGTATGAACATCTCCATGCCTTGCCTCATGCTTGTAGCATCTCATAACATCATTATCATCATCAACATGCTTCTGGTTTTGTTTAGCATCATGCCATTTCATTCCATTTTGCATTGCATTGCATTCCTTGCTAACATTTCAGGTGGTAAGTAAACTTGGGAAGTGAATTTGCCTTCACTTCTCATAACTTTTCTTTTCATCTCTCTTGCATCCATTGCTGCATTTCTATTTGTGTTTGAGATTGAGCTTGCTCATTCTTGTTCCTCCCACTTTCTTTCTTCAAGTGACTTGACTTCTTGAATGAAGCAAGTCACTTTGCTTCTCTTGATCTTGTTCATCTGCTTCCTGGTGGCTCCTTTGAAGATTGTTCTTGTAAACCTCACCAACCTTAGGAACAACCAAGCATGACAATGAATTAGGGTTTTGATTAGTCTCCCCTCTTAGATTTTACCTTTGTGTCATCTCTTTGAGTCTTCTCTTCTCATCTCATAATCAGGAGCTAAACCCTAAAGGCTTTAAGGCTTTGTGATTAAGCTTATGCCTGCATCCTTCTCTTAGGATGGAGTGTATAACTTTAATCCTAAGTGTTAAACCCTTAATGTGTTTAACTCCTTTAATCAATCCATCTAATAATCATCAAGACATCACACTTGTAACTTGGGCCTTGCATTAGGGTTCTAATTCTTCCTTAATTGGTTAAGAAGGACTAACCCTAGTGTTAATGGACAAGTCCCCCTCAAGTTGTCTTACAAATCATAAAACTCACTTCATCATCATATCATTAACTAAAATCCACTTAATCAAAGGCTTGTTTTGTCATGAGTTTAATCCCTAATCATGGATTAAGTTGAGGAGCTTTCCTCAGCTTAAACATTCTCATCTATTATCCTTCTATTAGGATGGTGTAATGAGTTTGTTTAATCCCTGATTATGGCTTAACCTCATTACTCAACACTAAACAAAAACACCAAAAACATCTAAATAATCAAAGTAGGTTAATGATCTTAATCCTGCATCAAAGGTGATTAAGTGTGAGAATCTGACTTCACACTTAAGGTATTCTCACTACCCCTGATCAGAGGGAAGATGTGATGAGTTTACTAAATCCATTGGTTTAGGCTTAAGCTCATTAACTTATGACAAACTTCAAAAAGCAATAAAAGACTGAAAACTCAAAAACAAACAATAATCGTCTCCTCCGGGATTCTTTTCTCATCTCATTCACTCATAAACGAGAACTTGCTTCTTCCGTCTAATGCAAGACAGTTTGCATCTGTGCCAGACAGATCATACACTTGAGCATAGACAAGTAAGCAATTCACAGTCAATTCATCTTCCAGTCTCTTTGGGTCGAACTACGGTGTTCTGACTTCCTCATTGCACGAGAGGATACGTAGGCATAACTTAACAGTTATCGAACAAAAGTCTCTGTATATTCCCCCTTCCTTCCAGCTTCATTCTTTAGCCTCATGATCTTGAGCATTTCACTCCTTTCTTTACACTGACACTTTCATACTTCACATCACTTATACACTTTACACTGACACCTGTACATATTGCTTTCCAGCTCTTTATACACAGATTGCACTGACACTACCCCTTTAAAACACAAATCTCTTAAGCGTGGATCCCGTCGAGTACGGCGGACAATCTGGGTGCTAATACCTTCCCAGGTTGTAACCAACCCCCTTTCTCAGTCTTTCTGGTTCGCAACCGTCTTATCCATCTTTTCCTCGGCCTATGCAGCATTGCCTTTCCTCCGGGATAAAAATGCCTAGCTGGCGACTCTATTCATCTCCAGTGAGTTCACGGCTGTGTGTTCTCATTGTTCCCTTCGCCGACCATTCGCGTCTGTACCTTCATATGACCCGGTGTCATTTGTCGGGAGCGACAGCTTGGCGACTCTACTGGGGAACCTTATACTGCAACCAGGGCTTCTGGTTCTTTTTGTGGGTTCCTCCTAGCGCTTGATTGATTTGTGTTTACTGGGGTGTTATGTGCTTGTTTGTGCTTGTATTTATTTTGCTTTATGTACAGTTTGCTTTACTGCTTTCTTTATTGCTTTTCATATATCATACTGTCATGCTGGCTGGATCTGGTTTTTCTTTGGTGGGTGGGTATTTCATTGAGAGTTGAGGTCCTATACCTGGGACCTGAGTGACACCTAGGCTAGAGTGAATCATATTCTTTCCCATTCCATTTCGGTCTGGTGCGGGAATGTGAAACACGGTTCAGATATGGGTTTCTTCTTGAGAACTCTGTGTTGCAGATTTCCTGCAATGCTAGGGCTATCTGGGAAGCCTGCTAAGTCTGGATGACCTTTAGTATTGACCTTCAGAAACTGAGGTGAATTAGAGGAGGAACTGTTATGGTTATTGTAAACACTGTACCTCCGGGTTAGAAGTGCTTACACTTCTCATAACTGATCCAAGTCTGAGGACCCTTGTTCTAGAACACCACCTGTAAGGGGGTTGGACTGTTCACAGGTTTGCAGGTACCTTAACCTCAGAATACCCTGTCACTTTGATTTTGTTAAGAGTACTCTATGTGGGACAGTTCTTGTGATT
Organism: Lathyrus aphaca; assembly: GCA_963966055.1. Classification (NCBI taxonomy): domain Eukaryota; kingdom Viridiplantae; phylum Streptophyta; class Magnoliopsida; order Fabales; family Fabaceae; genus Lathyrus; species Lathyrus aphaca. Next base: position 432,452,300 of record OZ014519.1, read on the forward strand.
CTAAACCCTGGACTTGTGGCTCTTTATTTGAGTCCCCCACCCTGGTTACTGGATTTCTAGACCTCCAACTGGAATTCTTGAACACACTTGGACCTATATCAGGGCATTTTGATCAGATCCAGCTCAGTCACAAACCCTTGCATATCATTTGCATACATAATCATTGCATCATATTAACATTTGCTTATTTGTGTTTCAGGGTATCCATCTTCATCTGGTTTTGGTTTTGACCCCATCTTCAGTTTTTGACCTGCCATCATCAGCACTTGCTACCAGCTATCTATTCCAGCCAATCAGTGGCCCTTCTCTTCAGTATCTTCATCAACATTTGTCATCATGGCTCCAAAGAAAAGCAACATCACCTATCACTTCTTCCATCCAGACTTATCAGACATCAGGAGGATCCAAACCCTGATCACTCCAGATCACATACCTTTGTTCAGGGAGAGTTATGGAGATATACTGGACATGGTTATGGATCTGGACCCTTCGCAGAGGAGCCTCATCCACACCTGCATTCAGTTTTATGATCCCCCATTGAGATGTTTCACCTTTCAAGACTTTCAGTTGGGCCCTCTGTTAGAAGAATACTCATCATTGGTTGGTTTGCCTATCAGGGGTGGAATCCCTTTCAACCCCGAGATGGTCTTTCCTAGCAATGGAGAGGTAGCAAGAGCTTTACATCTGGAGCCTGTCCTGATTGAGCAGCATATGACCTCTAAAGCTGGGATCCCTGGTTTTCATCTGGACTTCTTAATTTCTCAAGCTACCTTGAAGGCTTCTCTAGGAGAATGGAAAGCTGTTTGTGCACTGCTGGCCTTGTGCATATATGGAATTGTGTTGTTTGCAGATGAGCCTCGATTCATTAGAAAAAATGCAATCCATCTGTTCATCCTGAAGAACCCAGTGCCAACTTTATTGGGGGATCTTTACTATTCAGTGCATCAGAGGAATGAGAAACAGAGGGGAAGATTAGTGAGGATTTGTGCTCCATTATTTCATACTTGGCTTCTCAAGCATCTACCCAGGACAGATACATTTCTCAATCCTCATCAGCAGAGCAACTGGGCTAAGAGGCTCACTACCCTAACTTCAGCAGATATCAGATGGTGTACTCAAAGCACCAAGGGTAGAGATATCATCACCAGCTGTGGGCATTTTCCTAATGTGCCTTTAATAGGAGTTAAGGGAAGTATCAATTACAACCCTCTGCTATTCAGGAGGCAATTGGGCTATGCACTGGTCCACACTCCAAGGGCACAGGACTTGGTGGAGACCCTTTATTGTGAGAACAAGATTAGTTTGGCTGTTGTTAGGCAGGCTGCCTGGGCCTGGGATAATGTTCAAACCAAGGGAGTCACCATTCTGGGGAAGTGTAATAATGTGGCATCAGCACAATATTATGAGTGGTCCCGTGCCAGGGCCCAATTCTCTGGAATGCCCTTTACCATAGAAGACATGCCTGAGTCATCTTCAGCACCACCCCCTGCCACCATCAGTTTGGAGGAGTTTGAGAGCTTGAAGGAAAGAAATGAGAAGCTAACCCAGGCTTTGCAGAAGACCCTCCGGGAGAGGAGTGAAGGTATGAGGGAGATTGAGAGATTGGAGAAGTTGAGGGTGGAGCATTTGACTAAGATTGAAAAGTCTGGGGATTATATCAAAAAGTCTAAGGCCGGGGAACAAATTCTGAAGAATGCTTGCAAAGAAGCCCAGTTCCAGAGAGCAAGAACAGACTTGTACTTGAAGGAGAGTCAAGCCCGGTGGGTCAGGATCACCGAGGCTCGTACCCTGGAAGACAAGAGAGTTCAAGACAAGATGGGACAACTGGAAGCTAGTGCAAAAGAACAGCAAGAAGCCCTGGCAGCAGCCCAGAGGGAAATATCAGAATTGAAGATCAAAGCAGGGGTGAAGAGGTCCAAGGACCAAACTCAGCACAAAAAGCTAACAGCAGCTGTTACAACCCGGAATCTCCTCATCAGGAATCTCACGGAGCGTCCGGCTGATCCTGTGACCGAAGCACTTCTCAAGGAAGTTCGTGAGGATGAGTTTGGTCTTGGTGTTTGACCATTTGTTTGTTGTTGCTTTCTTCCCATGTACTTTTATTTTCTTGTAATATATTTTGACCCCTTAGAGGGCTTGTGTTGTAAAAGGAACAATTTGTATTATTTCACCTTCTGTAATATATTTGTGTTAGTTTGCTTCATCTGAGTTTTCTTCAAGCAACAACAACATCATCAAGGGTCTGGAAGGGTCAAAACTGAAGGCCAAACCGGATACCTTGAGAACAAATAAGCATAACTGCATTGCATGCTAACCCTTTGTTTGTTTTGTAGGTTTTGTTTTATTGTTGCTAACCTCTGTTGTGAATCTCAGGAACTATTGCTAGGCGCCGGGTATTTCCCCTCAACCGTCCGCACCGTTATCCAACCCGAAACAACCTTCCGGGAATTCAAATGGATCAGATGCAGCAGGACCTTACGGAGGTCAGAAACCAGATGGCCAACGAAAGGTTGGAGATGAGAACTCAGATAACACAGTTCATGGAAGTAATGAACAACTTAGCTCAAAGCCAGGAGAGGCTCAGAGCTTTGGTAGAAGGGAGGAATCAAGAAGAGCCCCATGTGGGAACTGCTGGCACAAGTAACAACGAGAGGGTCCAACCTCATGTCAATCCCCCAGTTTTTGGACCCCATCTCCATCCAGAGGCCAACATCCCTGTCAATATACAAGGGACTGCCACAGCAGGGAGGGTACTACAGGAAGACCCTCAAGAAGACCAATTCACAGTAATGGGTGCTGGGGAAGAAGCTTATGATAGGAGATTGGATGAAATAGCTGAGAAGTTGAGGTCCTTAGAATCTCAAAACTCTTTGGGTTTCGACGTCATGGACATGGGCTTGGTAGACGGGGTCAGGATCCCCCACAAGTTCAAGCCTCCTTGTTTCGAAAAGTATAATGGGACTTCATGCCCCCGGACTCACTTACAGTCATTTCTGGGAAGGCTGAAGGCCTATACAATGGATGAGAAGCTTTGGATGTTCTATTTCGAAGACAGCTTAACTGGAGCGTCGAGAGAATGGTACTCTCACTTGACAAGGGCAACTATTAGATGCTGGAAGGACCTGGCAGAGGCCTTCATCAGACAGTATCAGTATAACTTGGACATGGCACCCAACAGGACCCTCCTAATGGGAATGTCACAGTCGTCAAGGGAAAGTTTCCGAGAATATGCACAGAGATGGAGGCAACTGGCTGCTGCTGTTCAACCACCTATGTCTGAACGGGAAATGGCAGATATGTTCATGAACACCCTTCAGGGAACATATATTGACAGGTTGGCTGCTTTCTCTTCCACTAGCTTCGCGGATGTTGTCATAGCTGGGGAGAGAATTGAAAGCCTGTTGAAAATGGGAAAGATCTCAGACAACGGTGCAAGCTCGTCCAGTGGTACAAGAAAGCCTTTTGCAGGCCCGAGAAGAACTGGCGAGACCAATGCCATCCACACCAACAGGGGCAGGCCCCAATATGCTCAAAGGTCAATAGCAGCAGTCACCATCCCTGCTCCAGCTCATCCACAGCCAGTCTATCAACCTCCTCAGCAAAATTATCAACAACAACCTCAGTACCATCAGCAAAATCAGTATCCTCCAAGAAATTACAACAACAGCAACACCAACAACAACAGTCAACAGAGGCCATTTCAGCAAAGGCCATCTCAAGCTAACAGAGTGATCGACCCAATTCCAATGCCATATGCTACTTTGCTGCCACAACTTCTGAAACTCAACCTAGTTGAGCTAAGAACGTTGGCACCCCCAGATCCCAACAGTCTACCAAGGAATTATGACTCCAATTCTAGGTGTGCTTTTCCTTCAAACGCACCTGGCCACAGCACAGAAAAATGCAGGGCACTGCATATGAAGGTACAAGACCTGGTAGACTCCAAGGCTCTGAATTTCGCACCACCACCCAATGTCAATAAGAATCCGATGCCAAACCATGGTGGTCCCCGGATTAACGCTATTGAAGAAGACAAACCGTCTTATTTAATAACCAGTGTGGGACAGATCAGGACACCATTGGTAGAAATCAAGGCTCAGCTCTTGGAATGTCAGATGTTCCCAGGATGTGAATTGGGTTGTGCTTACTGCAATATCTCTGTAAATGGGTGCGATAATTTGAGGAATGGCATAGACAGCCTTATTCAGAGTGGCCAGCTTCAGATCACCACATCATTTCCAACAAATCCAACAATATCATCAGCAACGGTTTCAGAACCTCCTACAACTGCAGCAACTATTGTTCCTGTCAATTCTTCGGTTTCATCAACAAGTACTTCATCCGTCATCTCAACCGATCAGTCTTCAACAAATTTTCCTGCTACAACTTCAGCTTCACTTCATTTTGAACCTCCAACAACAACAACATCGTTTCTTCCGACGCTATCTCCTACAACACCAGCAACAGATCATGAAGACGTCTCCACTGTCACGATATTCTATGATCCTGAAAACAACTCTGCCTACCATTCAGAAGGTGCTGCTCCCACCAGAGCACCAGTTACAATCTTTTATGATCCACAAACAATTATAGTCCCTTCAGCAGCGGCAATCAGTCCAGTCACTGTCACGGTGCCTGGACCAGTACCATATGAAAGCAATAGGGCCATCCCTTGGCACTATGGCTCTGACGTGTACTGCGAAGGAAAAAGAATCACTCTTGAAACGTCAACACCTGCACCACAAATTGACAATGTGGGGGGAGGCGGAGGCTTCACCCGAAGCGGACGTCTCTTCGCCCCACAAATTCAAAGGCCTACAGCCGAAGCAGAAGCTGCTGCTAAGGCAAAAGGAAAGAGCCCTGTGCAGGAAGATCAAGCTGTTAAAGAAGCCTTGAAGACACCGTTCGATCAAGAAGTTGATGAGTTTATGCGAATCATCAAAAAGAGTGATTACAAAATTGTGGATCAGCTTCACCAAACGCCATCCAAAATCTCTATCCTCTCACTGCTGATGTGTTCCGAAGCTCATCGGAATGCATTACTCAAAGTCTTGCACGCAGCTTACGTGCCTGAAGAGATTACTGTCAACCAGTTGGAAACCGTGGTTGGAAATGTTACTGCTAGCAATGGGCTAGGGTTCACCAATACTGACTTGACAGCAGATGGCCGCAACCACAACAAAGCCTTGCACATAACCATGGAATGCAAAGGAGCTGTCCTTTCTCATGTGCTGGTAGACACAGGGTCGTCCCTTAATGTCTTACCAAAGAAGGCTCTGGTGAAGCTAGAATATGATGGTTTGGCGTTGAGACCCAGCAACCTGGTGGTAAGAGCCTTTGATGGTTCTAAGAGATCGGTTCTGGGAGAAATTGAGCTGCCTGTGACAATTGGCCCACAGACCTTTAAAACTATCTTTTATGTGATGGACATTCAGCCCGCCTACAGCTGTTTGTTGGGTAGACCCTGGATTCACGCCGCCGGCGCAATAACGTCTACCCTTCACCAAAAGTTAAAATTTGAGTGGGAAGGCCAAGTTGTTACAATCTGTGGGGAGGAGGATATATTTGTCAGCCACCTGGCAACCTATAAGTACATTGAAATGGATGGGGAGATCCATGAAACGATGAGCCAGGGGTTTGAAGCTTTGAATGTGAATGAAGCATCTGCTGTATCTGGTACTCCAATGTCATCTTACCAACAAGCCCGGAAGGTTGTTGAGGAAGGAACCGCCCTGGGCTGGGGCAAAGTTTTAGCTGTGGAGAAGAAGAAGGACAAATTTGGGTTGGGTTACAGACCAACTCAACATCAAGCAAAGGCTGTTGGAGAGCCTGGTTTTGTCAGTGGGGGGATGCTTACCCCTGATGCTATCAACTGTCTGGAAGACGAGCTGGAAGAGGAGCGCAATCTGGAGAATTGGATTCGTCCAAAGATCCCGGGGAGCAGTATCTCGAACTGGTCTTCCCAGGAAATTATAAGAGTTACTCATGCAGAGTAATTATTATTTCCTGTATTTTATAGCATGCATCAAAGTCTTGCATCTTGCCCAAGATGACAAGACTCATTTTGTAATCGGGCCATCTGTACTTTTTTGTGCAAACAAGATCAATTAATGAAATATCAGACATCTTTTTGCAAACGCGTCTTTTTCTTTTCGTTCACTGTTTTTCCATTTTTCTTTTTGTACAAAAAATAAATGGCAGTGCTTTCAAAATGACAATTTCATTTCACTTTTTCTAAGGCAAGATTAAAATTAATCACTAAAATGAACAAATTAAACCCTTGCAGAGAATGCCTTCCTGACAGCACCGACAACAGCATGGCTATGACATCGTATGACTTTGACAATCCGATCAATCAAGCTGATGAAGGGGTTGAAGAAGAATATGAGCTTCCTGAAGAGCTAGCCAGGTTGTTAAGACAAGAGGAAAAGGTTATTACCCCTCACCAGGAGGAGGTTGAAGTGATCAATCTTGGTACAGATGAAGACGTGAAAGAGGTCAAAATCGGGGCCTGCCTGCAAAACTCAGTGAAGAGACAACTGATAGATCTGCTTCGAGAGTATGTTGATGTGTTTGCTTGGTCGTACCAAGACATGCCAGGGTTGGATACCGACATCGTTGTGCACAAGCTGCCTTTGAGAGAAGAATGCCCTGCAGTCAAACAGAAACTGCGCCGTACTCGTCCAGACATGGCTATGAAAATCAAGGAGGAGGTACAAAAGCAATGGGACGCCGGGTTCCTTGCTGTAACTAGCTACCCGCCGTGGGTTGCTAATATAGTACCTGTGCCTAAGAAGGACGGCAAAGTAAGAATGTGTGTTGACTACCGGGATCTGAACAGAGCCAGCCCGAAAGATGATTTCCCTTTACCTCACATTGATGTATTGGTGGATAATACGGCTCAGTTCTCGGTATTCTCCTTCATGGATGGATTTTCAGGATACAATCAGATTAAAATGTCACCTGAAGACATGGAGAAGACAACATTCATCACACCCTGGGGCACGTTCTGCTACAAGGTAATGCCATTTGGGCTCAAGAATGCCGGTGCGACGTATCAACGGGCTATGGTAACGTTATTCCACGATATGATCCATAAGGAAATTGAGTGTTATGTGGATGACATGATTGCCAAGTCCCTTACTGAAGAAGACCATCTGGTGAATCTGCTGAAATTGTTCAAACGTTTGAGGAAGTACCAACTGAAGCTGAACCCCAATAAGTGCACATTCGGGGTGCGATCCGGTAAGCTGCTGGGCTTTATTGTAAGCGAGAAAGGGATTGAAGTTGACCCTGATAAAGTCAAAGCCATTCAAGAGATGCCTGCACCGAAAACTGAGAAAGAAGTTCGAGGGTTCTTAGGTCGATTGAACTACATTTCAAGGTTCATATCTCACCTTACAGCAACCTGCGAACCCTTGTTCAAGCTGTTAAGAAAAGAACAAACGGTCAGGTGGAACGAAGATTGCCAGAAGGCTTTTGACAAAATCAAGGAATATCTGCAAGAACCTCCGATCCTCATGCCGCCAGTTGAAGGAAGACCTCTGATAATGTACTTGACAGTATTAGAAGAGTCAATGGGGTGTGTGCTGGGCCAGCATGACGAGTCTGGTCGAAAAGAGTATGCAATATACTACCTAAGCAAAAAGTTTACCGACTGTGAACAACGATATTCACTGCTCGAGAAAACTTGCTGTGCTTTAGCGTGGGCTGCTCGCCGACTGAGACAGTATATGTTGACCCACACTACCTTGTTAATCTCCAAAATGGATCCAGTTAAGTACATTTTCGAGAAGCCAGCTCTTACCGGACGGGTTGCAAGATGGCAAATGATCCTTACGGAATATGACATCCAGTACACATCTCAGAAAGCCATCAAAGGCAGTGTACTATCTGAATATCTTGCTGAGCAACCCATCGATGATTACCAGCCTATGAGGTTTTACTTCCCTGATGAAGACATCATGTTCATTAAATCAAAAGATCATGAAGAGCCTGTTCACACTGAAGGGCCCGACCCGGAAGAAGAATGGACTATGATGTTTGATGGGGCTGTTAACATGAATGGCCGTGGTGTTGGTGCAGTACTTATTACACCCAAAGGAGTTCACATGCATTTCTCGGCAAAACTCACTTTCAACTGCACTAACAACGAAGCTGAATACGAAGCTTGCATTATGGGTCTTGAGGAGGCCATTGACCTCAGGATCAAAACATTGACCGTATTCGGAGATTCAGCCTTGGTAATCAATCAGACCAATGGGAAATGGTATACACACCAGGATCATCTGATACCTTACAGGGATTATACAAGGAGGTTACTGACTTTCTTCACAACAGTCAAACTTGAGTATATCCCTCGAGATGAGAATCAGTTTGCAGATGCCTTGGCTACCATTTCGTCCATGATCAAAGTTCAAGCTGCTAACTTTGTACCTCAGATTTCAGTATCGAGACTTGATAGACCAGCATATGTATTCGCAGCAGATGCTGTCAAAGATGATAAGCCTTGGTTCCATGATATTAAGTGCTTCTTGGAGGATCAAACATACCCGCCTGGGGCATCTTCCAATGATAAGAAGACCTTGAGAAGGCTTGCTGGAAGTTTCTTTCTGAACACTGGTGGATCTCTATACAAAAGGAACTTTGATATGGTACTCCTCAGATGTGTTGACAAGACGGAAGCAGATTTGTTGATGCATGAAGTGCACGAAGGCTCCTTTGGTACCCATGCTGGAGGGCACGCCATGGCCAAGAAGTTGCTAAGATCAGGCTATTACTGGATCACAATGGATGCCGACTGTTGTGCCTACGCCCGAAAATGCCACAAGTGCCAGATCTATGCAGACAAGGTGCATGTGCCTCCCAACCCTTTGAACATCATGTCTTCACCATGGCCCTTTGCCATGTGGGGCATTGATATGATTGGCAAGATTGAGCCAACTGCTTCAAATGGCCACAGATTCATTCTGGTCGCCATTGACTATTTCACCAAGTGGGTTGAAGCAGCCTCATATGCAAACGTCACAAGACAAGTGGTAGCCAGATTTCTGAAAAGAGATATCATCTGTCGATATGGAGTTCCCGAGCGAATCATTACTGATAATGGTTCCAATCTAAACAACAAAATGATGGCAGAATTGTGCCGGGACTTCAAGATCCAACATCACAATTCTTCTCCTTACAGACCAAAGATGAATGGCGCTGTTGAGGCAGCAAATAAGAATATCAAGAAGATTGTGCAAAAGATGGTAATCACTTACAAAGACTGGCATGAAATGCTACCATTCGCCTTGCATGGGTACCGCACGTCAATCAGGACGTCCACTGGGGCAACACCGTATCAACTTGTGTATGGTATGGAAGAAGTCCTACCAGTTGAAGTTGAATTACCCTCCTTGCGAGTCTTGATGGATGTCAAACTGAGTGAAGCAGAATGGGTTAGGTCCCGATACGAGCAACTGAGTCTGATCGAAGAGAAAAGATTGGCTGCAATCTGTCATGGACAGCTATATCAGAAGAGAATGAAGAGAGCCTTCGATCAGAAAGTCAGGCATCGAGAGTACCAAGTGGGAGATCTTGTGTTGAAAAGAATCCTCCCTCCTCATACAGACCACAGGGGCAAATGGACTCCAAACTACGAAGGACCATTTGTGGTAATGAAGGTTTTCTCTGGTGGAGCACTGATGCTCAGCACCATGGATGGTGAAGATTTCCCGTCCCCTGTGAATTCAGATGCAGTTAAAAAATACTTCGCATAAAATGACCCGCTGGACATAAAAACAGAATGTAAGTCCAGGCAAAAATAGGGCATCCCGGCGAGTCAAAAACAGAATAAAAGACTCGGGCAAAAATAAGGGAAAATAAATAAAAAACGTACACCCGCTGAGTTGAAAAGCCGCATTGGACAACTCAGGCAAAAATGGGTATCCCGATGGATCGAAAACCCGAAAGGGCGATCCATGCAAAATAAGGGAATAAGCGAACAACTGCACTCTGAATTCGTCTGTATTGTCAGCAACTTGGTAAGCTTCGAAAGGATCAAGCTTCAATCAGAATCAGCCTTTTCAGAAAGCAAGACGAGAAGAACGTCATTGTCATACGAGTCATAGCAGAAGAAGAAGCTCCTTTGAAAGCATCGTCAACACTGCCAGCACTTTGTTTCCCAATTTGTAAAAAATCTCCTCATTTCAGGGGATATGTTTCTTTGGTTGTATCTTGCCAATTCAGGGCACATGAATTAATAAAATCAGATTTTTCAGTCATGTTTCGTTTTGTTATTTTTATTTGCAAAGGATGTCTGATGTCTCTAAAAAATCAATTGCATAAGTACAGATGCTTTTCTCCCAAAATAATAATAATAATAATAAAACACATGCTTACAGGGAATATACTTACTCTCGAAAGTACTTATCTCCTATGACGGAATCCAGTAAAGGATACCTCGGGACCTTTTGTGCGTTTCCTTATCTTTGCAGGATCGCAGGTATGCAGGACGCAACTTGGGGCATGTAAGCTTCATCCCAGCAAAGTTGTCGAATCAACATACACTCAATCTCAGCATCTGAAGTGCTCTATCCCCAGCTGAGTTGCCTCTTGTTGCTATCCCCAGCTGAGTTGCCTCTCATAAATTCCCCCCAGCCGAGTTGCCATTTCATCCCCAGCCTCTATCCAGAAGAGCGGCGCATAGAAGATCACAACAGAGTGAAGAAAGCTTCTACAAACCCCAGCTGGGCCTCACATTTATTAGGATATGTCAACCAGTGACCTATATCCCCAAATGAATACATCTCACCAGATCTACCAATGATCTCATCCCCAGCTGGGAAGTCCATTTCCAACAGATCGACCAGAGGTCTTCGCAGTGACGGGATCCGAATCCCAGTGTGGTATCTTTGCATAATCATGGCATTTGCATCATATTATCCCCTCAGAGCGTAGCATTCCGTCTAATACGGAGCATTACGGCAAAAATCAAACGCATAGCATAATCATGAGCCATGTTCTGAATTAACACTTGTGAATAATAACCGTTCATCATCATTGTACAGAAATCCTCACCAGAGTCCCAGCAAAAGCAGTTGCCTCTCAAATCACAAACACTACCATATACACCCTTTGATACCCGTCCATATCATCACTCCCCAGTAAAATCGCTGGAACACTCTTTATAACAAAATCACCCGTATTACAGATACTTCATGACACCCGTCCGTGTCATATTACCAGCAGAAAGCCAAAGACATCCTCTTTGCACCCACACATATCTATATATACGCTTTCCTGACACCCGTCCGTGTCATATCCCCAGCGCAGTCGTCTAGACTTTGTATAGCAGATACTTGTTCATATTACACTTTTCTCTCTTGGCGCCCGTCCGTGTCATTCTCCCCAGCGGTTAAAACACTCATCTATATATATACTCACTACTCACGATACACTTATACAGATACTCGTCCGTATCTTGTATACACCATCACTTATCTCCTCACAGATTCGACAATAGTCCTTGTTCTTTGTTAACCAGTTGGTACTCGTCCGTATCATCATCTCAGAACATTGCGTCTAATGTTTGTTTCTACATGATACTCGTCCGTATCATAGTCTTAAGGATGCTCGTCCGCATCTTTAATCCATACACCGTGTCAAACACTTGTGTCTTCTTGAATATAGATGCTCGTCCGTGTCTACTATTCCCCCAGAAGAACCATCAGATTCAACACTCGTCCGTGTTCCTTGTTAACCAGTTGATACTCGTCCATATCATCATCTCTGAACATGCGTCAGTTTGTTTCTACCCGATACTCGTCCGTATCGTAGTCTTAAGGATGCTCGTCTGCATCTTTAATCTATACACAATACCAAACGCTCATACCCTTTGTTTCTTGGATGTGAACACTCGTCCGTGCTTACTATTCCCCAGTAGATAACAAAACAAATTTTCCTTCTTATCTAACACTCGTCCTGTGTTATGATAAACCCTGAGAGCAGCCGTCCCCTGCTGAGTGGTCGTCCTCCACTTCTTGATGGTTGTCCTCCATCATGCTCGTCCGATGGCCATCCCCATCGTTGATTTTAGCAGCCGTCCCCTGCTAGGTGGTCGTCCTCCACCTTTTGATGATCGTCCTTCATCATTTTATCCAATGGCCGTCCCCATTGTTGATTTTGGTTATCTGGCACTCGTCCTGTGTCATGAGAAACCTCGAGAGCAGCCGTACCCTGCTGAGTGGTCGTCCTCCACTTCTTGATGGTCGTCCTCCATCATGCTCGTCCGATGGCCGTCCCCATCGTTGACCTTTTCTATCCGATGGCCGTCCCCATCGTTGATATTTTCGGCAGCCGTACCCTGCCAGGTGGTCGTCCTCCACCTTTGATGGCCGTCCCCATCATACTTCCTTTTATCCCCAACAGAGCAGCCGTACCCTGCTAGGTGATCGTCCTTCATCTTTGATGGCCGTACCCCATCATCTGTTTATTTCATTTATTCTTTAACCCGATGGCCGTCCCCGTCGTGGTCCCTTTTCCTTTCCTTTTAGCCCGATGGCCGTCCCCATCGTTGGTTACCTTGCTTTATGAACTTGATGGCCGTCCCCATCATGTTTCATTAACCCCCAGAGAATTTTACAGTTTTATCTTGATGGCCGTCCCCATCATATTTTGATTTTCCCCAGCTAGTCGGCCGTCCCCGTCTTGGCTTTACCTTTTATCCCCAGCATGTCGGCCGTCCCCGTTATTGCTTTATTTTCAGCACTTTTCTCAGCATGTCGGCCGTCCCCGTCATTGCTCTTTACCCAACAGTCGTCCTCTGCTCGACGGTCGTCCTCCGTCGCTCACACTTTATAATATACTTTATTTTTCTTTTACAATCTATATCCCTTTTCTTCTTCATTCTGTGAGTGCAAATTTTGGACTGTCTTTGGTATTCAACCACAAGTTATCTTGTTTGCCTGTTAAGCCATTGCTTACGTCCTGCACAGCTAACTCATGCTTGAATAGGGGCAGCTGTAAACACCCCAAATTTGCCCTCACCCATTCACCATGGCTTGTGATCATTTCATATGCATAAACACAATCATATCATCTCACATCTCATTTTTGATTCACTGCATTGGTTCTAAGTCATCTGCACCTAGGGTTTGTGATCTGAGCAATCTCAGGGCTTCTTGGACCACTATAAAGGTTACCAATCAATTCAAAGGGGTCTACATGTGTTCAAGCATCATAGTACACCCTCTCAAAGTCAAAAATGCAAAAGAATCACAAGAACTAGGGTTTGAGTGGGTGCAGAGCCAGGGTTGACTGCACAGTTGACTGAAAATTAGGGTTTTGGTTTCAGAGGCCATAACCCCAAATTTTTTGGTCATTCTTGTTTCCATTGGTCTCTATATGGTATAGGGAGTATGCATATCAATTTTCATGAAGAAATTCCATGGGGAAGTCATCTGATCAAGGGTTGACTTTTCAGACAAGTCAGTGTAAAATCAGGGCATCTGAGGCCCCCAATGACCCAACCAATGGGTGATCTTCATCATTTTGAGTGTATATGATCTTTATTTGATCATGGAGGAAGGTTGAAGTTCACAAAAATCAAGAATTTAGGGTTTTTGCAAATGTTGACTTTTTGGGCATAGTTGACTTTTCAAGAATGCTTCATTTTAGGTCATTTTTCAAGCCTTGATTCTTGATCCAAAAATGCTTCGAATGAAAAAACTTTGGTCATGAAAGTTGTAGATCTCATCTTTCCCTTTTCAAAAAGTACAAGAACATGATCAAACTCTTCTTGGATCAAAAGTTATGGTGTGGCAAAGTTGGCCAAAATCATTGATTTTCAAGGCATGCCTCAAATGGAGATTTTGCAAAATCATGAACCAATGCATTTTGTAACTTCTAATTCATTTCAAACCAGTATGCAAACATTCTCTAAGTCATAAAATTCAGATTTGAACCAAGAATGCCCATGGTTATGGTTCATGTAACAAGACTTTTCACATGTGAACAAAAAGGCAACAACTTGCAAAACACTCATGACACTTCCCTCAACTGGCTGCATTGGCTGTTGAACCAAGCTAGTTTCACACACACACCATGCTGCACCAGAACCAGCCTTGTACTAGCCTAGATCATGAGCCATACCTTCCTTACACAATTTTTGACTTTTTGCAAAAGGTGACTTACCAATCAATAAAGCACATGTCCAATCATCTGACCAATGAGAGAGAGTTATGTGGACAGAGTGCAAGCCATTTCATGTACAAGGCAAGGCTGAAACATCCCATACACACACATTCACAAAAACACACCACATTGCCTAAGCTTTCGAATCTGCTTCCACGGCTTGCAAACACAAAAACCATTTTCACCATTCAACTCACCATGCATCATTGAGTAGAAACCAGCAAGAACACAAGCCTGAATCAACCAGAACACCCCATAGCCATTCTTCACTTCATTTTGCAGTTCCTTTCGAATCTCCTTCCCTAGCTCACAAACATCCAAACAAACCTTGCAGACCTTCTCCACACATCATTTGGACCTCAAACAACCATTCACAATGCCCTGAAACAGCCTGAATCATCCCTGCCATTTTTGACTGAGCTTGAGCAGAAGTTTGTCAAACTTATCATCCAGCCAAAATAAATTTCTTTTGAGCATTCAAACATCATCTGGGGATCAAGTGGAGTGGATTGCACAAGGAGAAGTGGCCAGAAAGTCATCAGAGTGAAAGCTTCGAATCTCAGGTAGCTTGAAAATTATTTTTCCAGAAATCATTTTTCATGTTATAAACTTGTTCTATGTGCTTCACTGATCATCCTGATGTCATTGGTTTCTAAAATGGCTTTGAAATGAGCATTTAATTTCTCTCTGAAACCTGCGTGCCCTAGTTTTCATTTCCTTCGATTCAGCTTATCTAGAAAAAAGAAATTTGTTTTGGGAGAGGGGTTTGATTCGTGAGTGGTTGGAGAACATTTCCCAATTCGTAGATTTTGTTTTTGTTACGTTTTGAGGGTTTTGGGGATTTCTCAGGGGGATGCTGGCCGGAGAAGACGACCGGAAGTCTTCTCCGGCAGCCTGAAAGTGTTTAAGCCCTAATTGCGTGATTAATGATCATTTGAATGTGAGCCGTAGATGGCCTTTGACCTGTTGACTTCCCTCCAGTTTGGATGGCCCAGATCATTTCGTTTGCCCTAATCCACTTAATTAGTATTAATTAATTCATAATTAAATTAATTTGGCCAGATTGCATCCACACCCTCCATTCACGCGCCAGTCAACCAATTTAAATCCAGAGTGAATCTCGTCCCTCCATTCCTTTGACTTCCTATTTTATTTAATTTTTATTCATTTTCTTTTCTTTTTACTTGCATAATTTATTAAAAATAGTTAAAAATTCCTAAAAATTATGAAACTTTTTCCTAAAAGTTTTATTAATTTTTATGACACAAAAATATTTTTATTTAATTTTTTATCATCAAAAAAAGTATTTTTAAATATTTAAAAGATTATTTTTAATTGATTAATGGGAATTAATTAATTAAAAATACTTTTAGGTATTTAAAAATTACAAAAAAATTCATGAAATGTTCTAAGGCATTTAGAAACATTGTCCAACCTTCAAACCAAATTTCTTTTTTGATCTTGACACATTTTAAGAATTTTTCATGGAATTAAATCATGTTTTATGCATTATTTTGATCATGGGTTCAAAAATTCATTTCTGCCTATTTGAGAAGAGTTGGACATTGGTTCTTCTTGCATTGTCTTATGTTTTGCATGTAATTTCTAGGATAAAATGGCCATGATTTGATCTTGCATTTTCCAATTGTTTGGCATTTCTTTTGTTAAGAACCCTAAAAACCCCTAATAACTTAGAAAAATCATATCTTGAGATTGGTTAAGAGTTGAGACTTCCCCTTTGGACCTTGGTTTAGTATAGGTTTAGGGTTTCTTTGAGTGGCATTTTCCATTTTTTATCTTAGGGTTTGCTTCTGTTTTGGGTTTTTGTTTGATGTTTGATTCATGAACCCTAATTTGAGCTTTCATTTGCATACCTCTTGCATCCTCTTGCATAACATGACTTGTCTTTGCATTTTATGCATGCTTGTGTTTCATTTGACATCTTAAGACATGTAGGAAGCATGTTTGATCATTGCATCACATATTTGCCATGTCATTTGTCTTGTATGTTTCATAACTTTTCATGTGTACCCATGCTCCTTAACTTGCATCATTTGCATCCATGATCTTGTATGAACATCTCCATGCCTTGCCTCATGCTTGTAGCATCTCATAACATCATTATCATCATCAACATGCTTCTGGTTTTGTTTAGCATCATGCCATTTCATTCCATTTTGCATTGCATTGCATTCCTTGCTAACATTTCAGGTGGTAAGTAAACTTGGGAAGTGAATTTGCCTTCACTTCTCATAACTTTTCTTTTCATCTCTCTTGCATCCATTGCTGCATTTCTATTTGTGTTTGAGATTGAGCTTGCTCATTATTGTTCCTCCCACTTTCTTTCTTCAAGTGACTTGACTTCTTGAATGAAGCAAGTCACTTTGCTTCTCTTGATCTTGTTCATCTGCTTCCTGGTGGCTCCTTTGAAGATTGTTCTTGTAAACCTCACCAACCTTAGGAACAACCAAGCATGACAATGAATTAGGGTTTTGATTAGTCTCCCCTCTTAGATTTTATCTTTGTGTCATCTCTTTGAGTCTTCTCTTCTCATCTCATAATCAGGAGCTAAACCCTAAAGGCTTTAAGGCTTTGTGATTAAGCTTATGCCTGCATCCTTCTCTTAGGATGGAGTGTATAACTTTAATCCTAAGTGTTAAACCCTTAATGTGTTTAACTCCTTTAATCAATCCATCTAATAATCATCAAGACATCACACTTGTAACTTGGGCCTTGCATTAGGGTTCTAATTCTTCCTTAATTGGTTAAGAAGGACTAACCCTAGTGTTAATGGACAAGTCCCCCTCAAGTTGTCTTACAAATCATAAAACTCACTTCATCATCATATCATTAACTAAAATCCACTTAATCAAAGGCTTGTTTTGTCATGAGTTTAATCCCTAATCATGGATTAAGTTGAGGAGCTTTCCTCAGCTTAAACATTCTCATCTATTATCCTTCTATTAGGATGGTGTAATGAGTTTGTTTAATCCCTGATTATGGCTTAACCTCATTACTCAACACTAAACAAAAACACCAAAAACATCTAAATAATCAAAGTAGGTTAATGATCTTAATCCTGCATCAAAGGTGATTAAGTGTGAGAATCTGACTTCACACTTAAGGTATTCTCACTACCCCTGATCAGAGGGAAGATGTGATGAGTTTACTAAATCCATTGGTTTAGGCTTAAGCTCATTAACTTATGACAAACTTCAAAAAGCAATAAAAGACTGAAAACTCAAAAACAAACAATAATCGTCTCCTCCGGGATTCTTTTCTCATCTCATTCACTCATAAACGAGAACTTGCTTCTTCCGTCTAATGCAAGACAGTTTGCATCTGTGCCAGACAGATCATACACTTGAGCATAGACAAGTAAGCAATTCACAGTCAATTCATCTTCCAGTCTCTTTGGGTCGAACTACGGTGTTCTGACTTCCTCATTGCACGAGAGGATACGTAGGCATAACTTAACAGTTATCGAACAAAAGTCTCTGTATATTCCCCCTTCCTTCCAGCTTCATTCTTTAGCCTCATGATCTTGAGCATTTCACTCCTTTCTTTACACTGACACTTTCATACTTCACATCACTTATACACTTTACACTGACACCTGTACATATTGCTTTCCAGCTCTTTATACACAGATTGCACTGACACTACCCCTTTAAAACACAAATCTCTTAAGCGTGGATCCCGTCGAGTACGGCGGACAATCTGGGTGCTAATACCTTCCCAGGTTGTAACCAACCCCCTTTCTCAGTCTTTCTGGTTCGCAACCGTCTTATCCATCTTTTCCTCGGCCTATGCAGCATTGCCTTTCCTCCGGGATAAAAATGCCTAGCTGGCGACTCTATTCATCTCCAGTGAGTTCACGGCTGTGTGTTCTCATTGTTCCCTTCGCCGACCGTTCGCGTCTGTACCTTCATATGACCCGGTGTCATTTGTCGGGAGCGACACTTGTGAACCTTCATAAAGTAACTTGTAGACTTTATGAACCTCATGAAAGGTTATGGAAATGTTGAGAAACTTGTGAACCTTGTGAACCTTCTTAGAACACAAAGTCTTGTATTGTGAGGGCAAATTTTGGGGTGCAACAGCTGCCCCTGTTCAATTTTCTGAAGCCTGAGGGGTTAGATTGGTATATTTGCCAATCATGACCTGGAAGGTTGAAGGGGATTGAACATAAAAGCCCAAAAATTTGCACTCACCAGTGCACTAGAGTGATACAGATGGCTAGTTGAATATGATTGAGTGGGCTTAAAGATGCCACTAGGGGAAATTCTTCTGATACATTTCTTGAAGCAATCCAAAATATGAAGTTATAATGATAGCTGTCAGGAGTCTGGAGCAGTCCTGAGGTATTGATGATGTGCTTTCAGGAGACTGGAGTAATCCTGATGTAACAGCATGTCTTCAAGGGGGGATAAAGCAATCTTGATATATGAGAAGCTATCAGGAGGCTGGAGCAGTCCTGAGGTAACAATATAATTTCAAGAGAATAGAGTAATCTTGAGAGATTGATGATATGCTTTCAGGAGACTGGAGTAATCCTGATGTAACAGCAGGGCTTCAGGAGGATAGAGCAATCAATAATGATAACCCTAAAGCAGTCTTGAAATAATATAATTTCAGGAGGATAGAGCAATCAATAATGATAACTCTAAAGTAGTCTTAAAGTAATTAGAAGTTGTCAGGAGGATAAAGCAACCTTGAGGTAATAGCATGATTTCAGGAGGATAGAGCAATCAATAATGATAACTCTAAAGCAGTCTTGAAATAATGATGGTATGCTTTCAGGAGACTGGAGTAGTCCTGATGTAACAGCCGGTTTTCAGGAGGATAGAGCAATCCTGATGTAATAATGGTATGCTTTCAGGAGACTGGAGTAATCCTGATGTAACAGCATGTCTTCAGGAGGATAGAGCAATCCTGATGACCATAAGTTTGTTTGTTGGATAATTTACCTGAAACCAAGGTAACATTCTGTATAATAATATTAGTTTATGCTTTATGTATGCATGTATAATATGATGCACTTAGGAAATGTATTATGTATCCATGTATATGTATGTTATGGTATGATGTAAATGATGTATGTATGATATGACACTGCTGGAAGCGTCTGGATATCTTCATAGAACAACTGCTGGCCAGGGAAAATAAATCCCGATTCGTTGTTGAAGAATATGAGGAACTCATTCCCGTCTTGTTTGATAAGAGGGTATACATAACCTCCTGTCTGCTGGGGATAATAAGGTAGATATAACCTCCCGTCTGCTGGGGATAACAAGGTATATATAACCTCCCGTCTGCTGGGGATAGCAAGGTATAGATAACCTCCCGCATGCTGGGGATAGTAAGGTAGATATAACCTCCCGTCTGCTGGGGATAGTAAGGTAGATATAACCTCCCGTCTGCTGGGGATAACAAGGTATATATAACCTCCCGTCTGCTGGGGATAGCAAGGTATAGATAACCTCCCGTATGCTAGGGATAGTAAGGTATACATAACCTTCGTCTTCGTTTGATAGTAGGATAGATATAACCTTCCCGTCTTCGTTCGTCGTACTCTTATTGGACAGTGAATTCCCGAATATCCGTATGAGGATAAAAGAGATGGATATAAATTCCAGGGGAGATGAGACTTTGTGAAGATGGATTCGTCCTACTGAGAGTTTTGTAACTGTTTTGTAAAGAGGAACCGGTGAAGCTTCGTTGAAATCCTTCCCTCGTTCGTCCTTAGTAAATACTATTACTGCATTTTTATGCATTTCTGGTAAACATCAATCATATTAAAAGCATTCATGCATTTTTGGTAAACATTAATCATATTCAAAAGCATACAGGCATTCAAACACAACCAATGGACGTTTCGCTTATGTAAATAGGGTAAAAGTAAATCTGGATTCAAAAGATGGAATTTATTTATATCAAAAAGTGACCCATACATGGGTAAGTTTGTACAAGGAGACATAAACCCTAGTAAGAGGATTTTGTCATAAAGATTTTACAAAATAAAGAAAATCATCTATGTGGGAAATAATCCTATTGAGTTTCAATTCTACTATTGCCATTATCTTCAAGTATCTCATCTTCTGCTGTCGAGACGGAAACGATTGGATTGAGCCTTATCTGTTAGAGCTTGAGTAAGTAATATAACAGGTTGCAGTTTCATGGGTGATCTAAACGAGACATAGTCATACGCTTTAATCCCTAACTTTTGCCTGGATTGCCCTTTTAGGTTTTCAATCCACCGGGATACCCTTTTTTGCACAAGCCGCCTTTTCAGGTTTTCGACTTGCCGGGTGTACATCTTTTTATATATATCCCTAATTTTTGCCCAAACCCTTTTGGTTTGCCGGGATGCCCTTATTTTTGCCTAGGCCTGTCAACCTAGCGGGTCTCTTTTTATGCGTAGTATTTTTTAACTATGTCTGCGTTTACAGGCTGTGGGAAGTCTTCACCATCCATTGTAGTCAGTATCATGGCACCTCCTGAGAATACTGTCTTGACTACAAATGGTCCTTCATATGTTGGATTCCACTTGCCCCTAGGATCACCCTGTGGTAATATGATACGCTTGATTACCAAGTCACCAGCCTGATATACCTTTGGCTTAACCTTCTTGTTAAAAGCTTTGATCATTCGTTTTTGGTACATCTGTGTAAACACCCCAAATTTGCCCTCACCCATTCACACCATGGCTTGTGATCATCTCATATGCATAAACACAATCATATCATCTCATATCTCATTTTTGATTCACTGCACAGTTTCTAAGTCATCTGCACCTAGGGTTTGTGATCTGAGCAATCAAAGGGCCTCTTGAGCCACTCCAAAGGCCACCCATCACTTCAAAGGGATCCATATGTTTTCTTATATCATATTACATCCTATCAAAGTCAAAAATTCCAAAGAATCACAAGAACTGGGTTTGGAATGGAAGCAGAGCCAGGCTAGACTGCTCAGTTGACCTAAAATTAGGGTTTTGGTTTCAGAGGCCATAACCCCAAATTTTTTGGTCATTCTTGTTTCCATTGGTCTCTATATGGTATAGGGAGTATGCATATCAATTTTCATGAAGAAATTCCATGGGGAAGTCATCTGATCAAGGGTTGACTTTTCAGACAAGTCAGTGCAAAATCAGGGCATCTTAGGCCCCCAATGACCCAATCAATGGGCATTCTTCATCATTTTGAGTGTATATGATCTTTATTTTATCATGGAAGAAGGTTGAAGTCCACAAAAATCAAGAATTTGGAGTTTTTGCAAATGTTGACTTTTTGGGCATAGTTGACTTTTCAAGAATGCTTCATTTTAGGTCATTTTTCAAGCCTTGATTCTTGATCCAAAAATGCTTCAAATGAAAAAACTTTGGTCATGAAAGTTGTAGATTACATCTTTCCCTTTTCAAAAAGTACAAGAACATGATCAAATTCTTCTTGGATCAAAAGTTATGGTGTGACAAAGTTGGCAAAAATCATTGATTTTCAAGATATGCACCAAATGAGAATTTTGCAAAACCATGAACCAAGGCTGTTTGTGACCTCTAGTTGACATCAAACCATGACACAAACATTCTATGTGACCTAAAAATCAGAATTGAACCAAAGATCACATGTGTGTGGTTTGTGTAACAAGGCATTTTTCATGAAGTTTCAAAAAGTAACAACTTGCAAAACCACTCATCACACTTCACCAACTTGATGCATTGGATGCTGCACCTTGCTAGCCCTCTCGCCTCATCTTGCTGCACCAGAACCATGCCTTGTACTAGCCTAGAACCAAGCCATACTTTCCTTACACAAAAAGTTGACTTTTGGCAAAAGCAAACATCCCAATCACCACAGGCCATGTCACATCCTCTGGCCACTTGGATTAAAATATACTATCCATTTGCAAGCCATTTCATAAAGAAAGCAAGGCTGAAACACTCTCAAGGATCACATACACAAAAATACTCCCTTGTGCAAAACTTTTCGAATCAACCTCCACAAACTTCAAACGTCCAAACCATCTTCACCAATCATCTCACCAGGTTCCATTAAGTAGAAACCACCAAGAGTCAGGCCTGGTTTGAGCAAGAACACCACATTGCCATTTCTCACCTCAACTTGCAGTTTCATTCGAAACTCTCTCCACAGCTCACAAACATCCAAACAAACTCCATAAACCTTCTCTACTCATCATCTGGACCAAAAACAACCTTTCACCCTTGCCAGAAATAGCCAGAATCATCATTGCCATGTTCAACTGAGTTTGAGCAAAAGTTACTCAAACTCTTCATCCAGCCAATATAAATTTCTCCTGAGCACTCAAGCATCATCAAGAGGTCATAAGGAGTAGATTTCACCAAGAGAGGAAGTCAGAAAGTAGCTGGAGTGAAAGCTTCGAATCTCAGGTAGCTCAAGAACTTTTTTTCCAGAAATGGATTTTTAAGTTCTAAACTTGTTCTACATGTCTTCCTGATCATGAATATGCTTTTAGTTTTTGAAATGGTGATGAAATGAGAGTTTAAGTGATCTCTGAAACTCAGTTGACCTAATTTTTGTTTGCTTCGATTCAGCCTTGTTAGGAAGTATAAATTTGTTTTGATTAGGGGTTTTGGTTCGTGAGTGAGTGGGGATCATTTCCCAGTTTTTAGATTTCGTTTTAGTTAGGTTTTTAGAGTTTTGGGGATTCTCGGGGGGGATGCTGGCCGGAGAAGACGACCGGAAGTCTTCTCCGGCAGCCTGAATGTCATTATGCCCTAATCCAGTTTAACTCCCATTTGAATTTCGTGCGTTGGATTGGGTTGACTTGTTGACTTCGCGCGTGAGTAAAGGGCTCAGATTCATTTGATTAGCCCTAATTCAATTAATTAGTTTAATTAATTCGTATTTAGGTTAATTGGCTCAGATGCAACCCCAACCGTCCAGATGCGCGCTGGTCAACCAATTCAAACCCAGAGCTCATCCTGGCCCTCCACTCATTTGACTTTCCTTTTATTTAATTTAATTTCATTTTCTTTTTCATTTAACTTGCATAATTTATTTAAAATAGTAAAAAATGTGTAAAAATTATGAAACTTTTTCTCATAAGTTTTAATAATTTTTATGACACAAAAATATTTTCATTTTATTTTTTATCATTAAAAAAGTATTTTTGAATATTTAAAAGATTATTTTTAATTGATTAATGGAAATTAATTTATTAAAAATACTTTTAGGTATCTAAAAATCACCAAAAAATTCATGAAATGTTCTAAGACATTTAGAAACATTGTCCAACCTTCAAACCAAATTTCTTTTTGGATCTTGGTGCATTTTGAGAATTTTCCATTGAATTAAAATCATGTTTGTGCATTATTTTGATCATAAGTTCAAAAAATCATTTCTGCCTATCTATGAAGAGTTGGACATTGATTCTTTTTGCATTGCATTGTATTTAGCATGTAGTTTCTAGGATTAAATGGCCATGATTTGATTCCTCATTTTCAATTTGTTTGGTATTTCTTTTGTTTAGGAACCCTAAAAACCCTAATAACTTGTAAAAACCATAACTTGAGATTGGTTAAGAGTTGAGATTTCCCCTTTGGACCTTGGTTTAGTATGGGATTAGGGGTCCTTTGAGTGGCATTTTCCATTTTTTTATCTTAGGGTTTGCTTCTGTTTTTGGTTTTTGTTTGATGCTTGGTTCATAAACCCTAATTTGGGCTTTCTTTTGCATCCCTGTTGCATTCTCTTGCATAACATGACTTGCCATGACATTTCAAGCATCCATTTGATTCATTTGACATCATAAGACATATAGAAAGCATGTTTGATCATTGCATCATGTGTTTGCCATATTGTATGCCATGTGCACTTCATAACTTTTCATGTATGTCCATGCTTCTAAACCTGCTTCATTTGCATTCATAAGCTTGTATGATCATCCACATGTGTTGTTTCTGGTTTTTAGCATCTCATAGCATCATTATCATCATCAACATGCTTCTGGTTTTGTTTCTCATCATGTCATCTCATCTCACCTTGCATTGCATTGCATTTCTTTTCTAACCTTTTCAGGTGGTAAGTGACTTGAGAAGTGAATTTGCCTTCACTTCTCATAACTTTTCTTTTCATCTCTCTTGCATCCCTTGCTGCATTTTTATATGTGTTTGAGTTTGAGCTTGCTCATTCTTGTTCCTCTTACTTTCTTTCTTCAAGTGACTTGACTTCTTGAATGAAGCAAGTTGCTTTGCTTCTCTTGATCCTTTCATCTGCTTCCTGGTGGTTCCATTGAAGATTGTTCTTGCAAACCTCACAAACCTTAGGAACAACCAAGCATGACAATGATTAGGGTTTTGATTAGTCTCCCCTTTTAGTTTTACCTTTGTGTCTCTTTTGAGTTTTCTCTCCTCATCTCATAATCAGGGACCAAACCCTAAAGGCTTTAAGGCTTTGTGATTAAGCTTATGCCTGCATCCTTCTATTAGGATGGAGTGTATAACTTTAATCCTAAGTGTTAAACCCTTAATGTGTTTAAATCTCTTAATTAATTCACTTAATAAGTATCAAGACATTACACTTGTAACTTGGGCCTTGCATTAGGGTTCTAATTCTTCCTTAACTGGTTAAGAAGGACTAACCCTAGTGTTAATGGACAAGTCCCCCTCAAGTTGTCTTACAAATCATAAAATCCACTTCATCATCATACCATTAAATAAAATCCACTTAATAAAGGTTTGTTTTGTCATGAGTTTAATCCCTAATCATGGATTAAGTTGAGGAGCTTTCCTCAGCTTAAACATTCTCATCTATTATCCTTCTATTAGGATGGTGTAATGGGTCTGTTTAATCCCTGATTATGGCTTAATCTCATTACTTAACACTAAACAAAAACAACAAAAACATCTAAATAATCACAAGTAGGTTAATGATCTTAATCCTACATCAAAGGTGATTAAGGGTGAGAAGCTGACTTCACACTTAAGGTATTCTCATTACCCCTAATCAGAGGGAAGATGTGATGAGTTTACTATTCCATTGGTTTAGGCTTAAGCTCATTAACTTATGACAAATTTCCAAAAACAATAAAAGATTGAAAACTCAAAAACAAACAATAATCGTCTCCTTCGGGATTCTTTTCTCATCTCATTCACTCATAACCGAGAACTTGCTTCTTCCGTCTAATGCAAGACAGTTTGCACCTGAGCCAGACAGGTCATACACTTGAGCATAAACAAGTAAGCAGTTCACAAGTCAATTCATCTTTCAGTCTCTTTGGGTCGAACTACGGTGTTCTGACTTCCTCATTGCACGAGAGGATACGTAGGCATAACTTAACAGTTATCGAACAAAAGTCTCTGTATATTCCCCCTCTTCCCAGCTATCCTTTAAGCCTCATGATCATGAGCATTTCACTCCTGTCCTTACACTGACACTATATATTTATACACTTCACACTTCTCTTACACTGACACCTGTACATCTTTTTTCAGCTCTTTGATACACAAATTGCACTGACACTACCCCTTTAAAACACAAATCTTTCAAGCGTGGATCCCGTCGAGTACGGCGGACAATCTGGGTGCTAATACCTTCCCAGGTTGTAACCAACCCCCTTTCTCAGTCTCTCTGGTTCGCAACCGTCTTATCCATGTCTTTCTAGGTCTATGCAGCATTGCCTTTCCCCCGGGATAAAAATGCCTAGCTGGCGACTCTATTCATCTCCAGTGAGTTCACGGCTGTGTGTTCTCATCGTCCCTCTCGCCGACCGTTCGCGTCTGTACCTTTATCTGGGCCTTTCCCACTTATCGGGAGCGACAATCTGGCCATGACAAACTGCTGCTAACCTCTTCTCATCAATCAAATTTAACTGGTCCAATCGAGTCTGAATCCACTCATCTTCATCCAAGCCTGCATCCTTCATAATTCTCAAGGAGGGAATCTGAACTTCAATGGGCAGAACTGCTTCCATACCATAGACCAAGGAGAAAGGGGTTGCCCCTGTTGAAGTACGTATTGTAGTACGATAACCATGAAGGGCAAACGGTAACATCTCATGCCAATCCTTATAAGTAACAGTCATCTTCTGTACAATCTTCTTAATGTTCTTATTAGCAGCTTCAACTGCCCCATTCATCTTTGGGCGATATGGAGAAGAGTTGTGATGCTTAATCTTGAACTGCGTGCAGAGATCAGTAATCATAGTGTTGTTCAGATTAGAGCCATTGTCAGTGATAATCCTCTCAGGGATGCCATACCTACATATGAGATTATTCTTAATGAATCGAGCCACAACATTCTTGGTAACAGATGCAAATGAAGCTGCCTCTACCCACTTCGTGAAATAATCAATAGCAACTAGGATGAAACGATGCCCATTGGAAGCAGTAGGCTTGATCTCACCAATCATATCAATGCCCCACATGGCAAAGGGCCAAGGAGCAGTCAACACATTCAATGGTGATGGAGGTATATGGACTTTATCAGCATAAATTTGACACTTGTGACAAGTTCTGGAGTGTTGATAGCAATCAGCTTCCATAGTAGACCAATAGTAACCTGCTCTCAGTATCTTCTTTGCCATAGTATGACCACTGGAATGAGTGCCAAAGATCCCATCATGCATATCTTCCATAATCTCAATCGCTTCCTTCTTATCCACACAACGAAGCAAAGTTGAATCATGATTGCGCTTGTACCGAATCCCATTACTCAAGAAGAACTTAGCAGCAAACCTTCTCAGAAACTTCCTATCTTTGACAGATTCCCCTTCAGGGAACTCCTGAGTTTCAAGATATCTTTTTACTTCATAGAACCAAGGCTTCTCTTCTGCCCCTTCAGTGTCAATCTCATTGCAGTATGCAGGCTTCTCAAATCTATCAATGGTAATCTTAGGAGCTTCATCATCCCAACTGATCTCAAACATGGATGCCATGGTGGCCAAAGCATCTGCCAACTGATTTTCTCTTCGTGGAATGTGCTCAAAGGTAATCTCTTTGAAATGTGGGATCAGAGACAACACATGCTCTCTGTAAGGAATGAGGTTATCATGCTTGGTATCCCAATCTTCTTTAATCTGACTTACTACCAGGGCTGAATCTCCATACACATCAAGGAACTGAATCTTCATATCAATAGCAGCTTTAATACCTAAGATACATGCCTCATACTTAGCCATGTTATTGGTACAATGGAAACAAAGTCTGGCAGTAATCGGGGTATGACAACCTTCAGGGGAACTAATCACAACACCAACACCATTACCAAGTGCATTAGAGGCACCATCGAAAACCATAGTCCATCGGGATCCTTGTTCAGGTCCGTCATATTGTCCAGGTTCTTTGGTAATAATCATAATATCTTCATCAGGGAACTCAAAATTCATTGACTGGTAATCATTCACTGCCTGATGAGCCAAATGATCAGCAACAACACTTCCTTTAATGGCCTTCTGAGTAGTATACTGTATGTCATATTCTGTCAAGATCATTTGCCATCTTGCAATTCTTCCGGAGAGAGCAGGTTTCTCAAATATGTACTTGATAGGATCCATCTTAGAAATCAATAAGGTAGTATGGGTCAACATATACTGTCTTAGTCGGCGAGCAACCCATGCCAAAGCGCAGCAAGTTTTCTCGAGCAGTGAGTATCTTGTTTCACAGTCGGTAAACTTTTTGCTAAGGTAGTATATTGCCTGCTCTTTTCGACCAGACTCGTCATGTTGCCCCAACACACACCCCATTGAGTTGTCTAACACTGTTAAGTACATGATCAAGGGTCTTCCATCAACTGGTGGCATCAAAATTGGAGGTTCTAGCAGATACCTCTTGATTTCATCAAAGGCAGTCTGGCATTCATCATTCCATTCCATCACCTGATCTTTCTTCAATAACTTGAAGATTGGCTCACAGATGGTAGTTAACTGGGAAATAAATCTTGCAATGTAGTTCAATCGTCCCAAGAAACCTCTAACTTCCTTCTCAGTACGGGGAGCTGGCATCTCTCGTATAGCTTTCACTTTTGCAGGATCCACTTCAATACCTTTTCCACTGACAATAAAACCCAAGAGCTTTCCAGATCTAACTCCAAAAGTACACTTGTTTGGGTTCAACCTCAACTTGTATTTTTTCAACCTCTCAAACAATTTATGCAAATGATCAAGATGTTGTTCTTCATTCTGAGATCTGGCTATCATATCATCCACATATACCTCTATCTCATGATGAATCATATCATGAAACAAAGCCACCATGGCACGCTGATATGTTGCCCCTGCATTTTTCAAACCAAATGGCATTACCTTATAGCAAAAGGTGACCCACTGTGTCACAAATGTTGTCTTCTCCATATCTTCAGGTGCCATCTTGATTTGATTGTAACCAGAGAAACCATCCATAAAAGAGAATACCTTATGCTGAGCAGTGTTGTCTACCAGAATATCAATATGAGGAAGTGGAAAGTCATCTTTAGGGCTAGCCTTGTTCAAATCTCTGTAGTCTACACACATACGTACCTTACCATCTTTCTTAGGAACTGGTACCACATTTGCAACCCACTGAGGATAAGAAGTCACTGCTAAGAACCCTGCATTGAACTGTTTCATTACCTCTGCCTTGATCTTTTCTGACATTTCAGGACGCATACGACGAACCTTCTGCTTCTTTGGGCGACAATCTTCTTTCACTGGCAAACGGTGAACCACAATGTCTGTATCCAACCCTGGCATATCTTCATAAGACCAAGCAAAGATCTCCACATAGTCGCGTAACATCTGAATCAATCTGCTCTTGACACTGTCCTCTAAATCAGCCCCTATCTTGACCTCTTTTCTGTTTTCTTCAGTTCCCAGATTCACAACTTCGACTGACTCTTCATGTGGCTGTATAGCTTTCTCTTCTTGTTGTAACAACCTAGCAAGCTCTACAGGTATTTCACAATCGTCCTCATTTCCGTCTTCAGTTTGATAGATCGGATTCTCGAAATCATAATTGGCAATAGTAGAACTGTTATCAACAGGATCCAGAGTGGATGAGGATCTGCATTTTAGTGATGTGGGTGTGTGTAAGAACACATAGCTGATAAAACAAAAATAAAAGAAAAGAAAGACAAGGAACACAATATTTACGAAAACGAAACGTCCACTGATTTTATTGAATGAAGTATGCAAATGAAATGACAGCCCGTAACAAGCACACCATTGTGCCCCGGGTAAGGCACATGGCTTGAAAGTTTTATTGTTCAAGAAATTACAAATTTAAAATATAACACAGTAATAGTATTTACTCCTGACTAAAGGAGATAGGGATAACATCTTCAGCTTTCCAATTATTGAGTCCAGCACCCACAGTAGGAAAAATCCATGCATCCAAGTTGTAGTATTCATCTTGATCCCCCACAGCATTAATCTGGTCCTTCACAACCCCTTGATTAGTGATATGGGCAGCACGAGCACGACGAACAGCCTTCTGGGACTCTGCAGTGAAACCCAAACCAAACTTGTCAGACTTGTATGGAATATCAGGAAGCTGACCCCAAATAGTACAACCACCTTCATCCACCACAGCTCTAGCATCATTGAGGGAAGCCATTGCCATTGTTGGAGATTTTCTGGTGACCACAGGAACTTTCTTCACAACAGGAGGAGCTATATAATCATTAACAACCCAGGGAACCACTTCAAATGTCTGACACGGAGTTTCAATGTATTCACCTTCCATTTCCAGATACTTGAAGGTATTCACATGGCTGACAAAGTATTCTTCTTCTCCATAGACAGTAACAACCTTTCCATCCACCAGATATCTCAACTTTTGGTGTAATGTAGAGGTTACAGCATCTGCTCCATGGATCCAGGGACGACCAAGCAGACAAGAGTACGAAGGACGAATATCCATCACAAAAAATGTAGCAGTAAAAACTTGGGAACCAACTTTAATTGGAAGATCAATTTCTCCATGCACTACTCTTCTAGAACCATCAAAAGCCTTTACCACAATATTACTGGGCTTCAGCACAGCATCTTCAGGACTCAGCTTATTCAGGACTTCTTTAGGCAACACATTCAAAGAGGAACCATTGTCTATCAGCACATGTGACAGGGTAGTGCCCCTGCATTCAATTGAGATATGCAAGGCCCTGTTATGATCCCTCTTGGCAAGGGTCAAATCAGCATCAGAAAATCCCAACCCATTATCATAGGTCAGGTGGGCAACACAGTTCTCAAATTGGTCAACAGAAATTGCACTGGGTACATGAGCAGTCTTCAGAAACTTGATCAAGGACTTGGCATGAGCCTCAGAACATAACAACAAGGACAGCATAGAAATCTTTGAGGGAGTATGCCCCAACTGATCCACAATGTCATAATCACTCTTGCGAATGATTTTCAATACTTCTTCCATCTGCTTAGAGAGGTCATCAGCAGCTGGCACATCAGTAGATACAGGCTCAATAACAGGACCTTTGCCCCGAGCATCAGTGGTGGAAGTAGCAGCAGGAGTAACTGCATTCTTAGAAGCAACTGGAGGAGAGAAGACTCTTCCACTACGAGTGATCTTGCTAGATCCAGCAATATTATCAATGTCAACAGGCACATCAGCTAAAGGCTCCTGCTTAACACCATGGATGTAAACATCAGACCCATAGTGCCAAGGCACAGCTTTGTCAGACGTATATGGGATAGGACCAGGAGTAGTAATGACCACAGGAGCTATTCTGGCTTCAGCAACAACTTTCACAGGACCTTCAGCAGTAATTTTGATTGGACCCTGATGAGTGATTTTAATGGGACCCTTTTAAGTGATTCTTATTGGTACTTTGTCAACCATGTCAACCTCTTCAATCTTCCTACCCTGAGTCAGATGATCCACCATACTTTCTACAGACGACAGAGTCCTCTCAAACACTATAGTATACTTATCCATGAGACGCTGAATTCCATCTCTCAATATGAAGCAACTATCTGGCTTATAGGTACAATACAAACAATCTTCACGACAACCTGGAAAGATCCCAGCCTGTACTAACTTTTTCTTGATAACAGACAATGGTGTGGTCAACTCCATAACTGAATAAACATGTAGATCTTCATCAATGGCATTGACAGTCTTCTCGTGATTTGGCATTGGAGCAGTAATCACATTGGGAGTACCCGGAGGATCAAACTCAATTTCTCCAGCATCAATCATATCCTGGATTTTATTCTTCAAGATCCAGCAGTTATTAGTATCATGTCCCGGACAGTTTGAATGATATGCACATCGTGCATTGGGATTGTACCTGGGAGAGGTAACATTAGGATTCTGAGGAGCCTCTTTCAAAGTAATAAGTTCAGCCTTCAACAAATGTTGCAATGCCTGAGCCATTGACATGTTGATCTTCGTGAACTGCCTTCTAGCCCTCTGTTGGTTACCCTGTGGCTGCTCTGTTGGTGCAGGAGTTGGATTTGAAATATGAACTGCACTAACAGACTGATGTCTTCTGTTACGATCAGGCTGACCATAAACAGCATTGGATTCTTTCTTCCCACTGGGAGGCTTCTTTGCAGCACCTGATGAAGAAGTACCCACATGGATCTTACCATTCTTTATACCATTCTCTACTCGCTCTCCTGTCATGATCAACTCAGTGAAGCCAGATGATGAGCTTCCAATGAGATGACTGTAAAACGGACCATTCAGTGTACACATGAACATATCAACCAGCTCCCTATCAGTCAAAGGGGGTTGAACTCTTCCAGCTAAATCTCTCCACTTCTGAGCATACTCTTTAAAACTTTCTTTGGCACCCATAGACATGCTCTGAAGCTGCATGCGAGTGGGGGCTAAGTCAGCGTTGTATTGATACTGCTTATAGAAAGCTTCGGCAAGATCATTCCAGTCTCTGATGTTGACACTCTCCAACTGATAGTACCACTCCAGCTGAGCTCCGGATAAGCTCTCTTGAAAGAAATGGATCCACAACTTCTTATCAGCAGTGTGGGGTTGAATTCTTCTGACATAGGATCTCAGATGCAGTTTGGGACACGAGACCCCATCATAGACAACAAATGTTGGAACCTTGAAACCAATGGGTATGACTACCCCAGATATCAGACTCAAATCCTCAAAATCCAACCCAGATGACTTCTGCAACTCCATAGCATCCATCCTATCCACCAGCATCTTGAATTTGTCTTCATTAGGCTCATGGTAGTAATTAGCCTCAGAATCAGAGTCCCTCATTGTATGGTGGAGACTGCCTACCTCTTGCTCAGATTCTTCAGATTCATAGTCTTCAGCTGGTTCTTTGGTCTTGGCAAGACCTTTGAACCTTCTTCCCATGTTGATCAACCCAGCAGACCTTCTAGCCTTCTTAGTCTTCTTGGCCAGCAGTGCCTTCAATTCATCCTGCCCCTTGGACAGGTTCAAGATCAACTCTTGGAACTGTGCATTTTGTGCCTGGAGATCCTTAACTGATTGTTCAAGAGCCATTGCTGAAATAAACAGCGAGAAGATGAGAAACCTGTGCACAATATAAACCTGTGATGCAATGAAATGATATGGTAATGCATATGCAATGTTTTCAAGGACCGCAGAATTTAAATTTGCTTAAACAAACAAGAAGGTAAACTTTTATTAGTAATAACTTTGTTTTGCCTTTTAGGCTTACAAATAATGAAATGAAATAAGTACAAAAGATGGGGTTTTAAGTCTCCCATGGACGTTTTCTCTTTGTGTTGAGGTATGAATTGAGGTTCCGTTCCTCGTGAAGTTGCTTTGTTAGCTCTAGGATTCTTGCTTGGCTTGCTTTGTAATGAGCCTCGAAAGTATCCCTTTGCTCCTTCAGTTGGATCCATGATCTCTGTAAGTCTTCCTTATCAGTAGGCATGTCTGGGTGAAGGATGGTATAAGTTGTGTCTCCTTCAGCAACAGGTTCCATGGTAACTGGTAGGACGGCAGGATATGGCATCATGAGAGTCTGAGCACGAGATCGTACCCATCTGAGATAAGCCTCCATAGGAATAGTGTACTTAGGCTCCAGTGTCTTGCTGTCAACCCTGTTTACTTTTCTCCATGCTCGTATGAATCTCTGACGGTAACCTTGAAGATCGTTGTCGTAATCAAACACAATGCCTTGAATCAACATGTCATGTGGACCATCACTCCGGGCGTAACCAAACTGTCGTAAAGCTAGAGAAGGGTTGTAGGTGATGCCTCCTCTTATGCCTAGAAGTGGCACATTAGGGAACTCCCCACAACGGTCAATGATGGTGACATTCTCCATAGATCTGGAGCACCAATGGATGTCTGAGTGAGAAAGTGACATGATCCTCTTGGACCATCTGAACCCTTGCTCATTCTTCATTACTGAGCGAGGAAGGTGAGAAATAAACCACCTAGAAAGTAAAGGTATGCAGCACATCAAAGTTCCTCTTGCCCTTGTAGTACGGGTGTGAAGAGAATGTAGGATGTCTCCAAGCAATGTAGGCACTGGATTGTGACTCAGGAAAATATTGATGGCATGAACGTCTATGAACTGATCTGGATTGGGGAACAATACTAAGCCATATATCAGCAAGGCTAAGATCTCCTCAAAAGCATCATGACTCATGGCCTTCAAGAATATTTGAGCCTTATCCATTAGCACCTTGGCAAGAATACCCTTGACTCCGCTTCTCGTTTCTAGAACAATATCAGACTTCTTCAGATGTAGAGCTGCAGCAATAACCTCTGGTTTAAGCTCCTTTTCTAAGCCTGTGAAGGGTCTTTGATCAAGAACAGGTATACCCAAAAGCTTAGAGAACTCCTCCATTGTAGGGACCAACTGGTAGTCAGGGAATGTAAAGCAGTGGTGCTTAGGGTCAAAGAACTGAAACAGAACACTCATCATGTCTTCATTGAACCCTGAAGTGACTAGATCCAATAGGTGACCATGTCTCTTGATGAACTGGGAATGATCAGACACTTGAGAAACCAACTCTTCAAGCTTGGGAGGTATCCCTACAAAGTTGATCCTGATAGTGTTTCTACGAGCAGAAGCCATGACCTGCAACAAAGAACAAAGATAAATCCTTTGGTCCTTGAAATGGTTAGTGAAAATGCTATGCTCATGATGCATGATGATGTCATGATGTTATGCTCAATCAAAGACATGTGGCACACACAAACAAATCACACCATAGCCCTAGGTTTAAAGGCTTGCATGAGGTTTAAGGTAAGTACCCTCCCCTGAAGTTAGATGGTTCATCCTGTCCTACAAAAGTAACCGGGTTCTAAGGGATCTCAATATCATTGATCCTTCACAAGGGTGGTTGATCAGAAGGCGACTTACTTGCCAACCAAAACCCTCCAAGTTTAGAATCTCAATGAGCGTAGTATCGAGTGTCAACCAACTTCAGTCTGCACCAAAGCCGGTTACCTCACTACTTTCTAAAGGCCAAGATGAGTTAACTAGGGTTCTAAAAGTTAGTTAGTACATCGACAACATATGGCAGCCTCATATTATCCTCAACTTGACTTAAGGAACATAAGCACCAACCAAGAAGTCGCACTAACTATGGCCACCAGATCAACCGTATCGATATACGTCGTACAGTTTCCTTGGTCTATTGCCATTTACCTAAGGTACACTAGATCCGGGTTAGGACCTTTCACACATAAGAGCACCCCAACAAGATAATATAAAGCAAACAAGGCAAACAATTTAAAGTGATCTAATTCCTAAGGGTACCCCTCTTAAATTAAATCCCCAGCAGAGTCGCCAGTTCTGTAACACGGTGGGAGAACTGACTTTAGTTATGTTGCGGATAGCAAGAGTCGCCACCGACTTTTATTTTATCCAAAAGGAAAGGGTATAAAAGAACAGGAAAGACCTTAAGAGAATATTTTGGGTCCGGGGGGTAGGTTATGTAAAGGGAAGGTGTTAGCACCCTTTACATCCATGGTTATCCATGGGCTCTTAGTTACTTAGCTCACTTTTGAATTGTTTTTGAAAGTGTAGTGTGTGAATAGAAAAAATTTTCATATGAGTTAATAATGATCCATGTACGGATGCGTAAAAACTTGTTTTTGAAAATTTGTTTGAAATTTGTTAAGTGTTTGAAAAGTTTGAATAGTGAGCAAGTACATAAGAGGAACCTACCCTAAGTTTTAAGTCTTTCTTGTTCTTTATCCTTTAATTGGTAAGACTATCCCTACTATTAAGGAGTAGGTAGTCATTACCTTGGATGTAAGGGACATGAGAGGGACATCTGTTTGTATGAAGGCAACTGTGGGGTGTATTAAGCATATAGGAGGGACTATCATCATTTATTCGAAGGGACTTGACTTTTAAAGGCAACCAATAGGGACTTGATGATTTTTCTTTCAAAGGGACTTGCTTTATACACCCCACTTGACCTTATGATTTAGGCAACTTGAGGGATAGCCTTAGAAAGTGAGACGGCGATTAAAAATCGACTTACGTGTGTGAGTGTACAATTTTATTTATCTTGTGATTAAAGTGATCTAAACTTATTTTAAGTAAAATACATGTTTTGCACTCCCTAAATTACTAACCATAGCAACAATTAAATAATTAAAAATTTACATCCAGGAGCATTTACAAAATAATAATAAGCAAAATAAATAGCAAAATATGAATAATAAGCAAAAAATAATAAATTAGCAATAAATAAATAATGGGTTAGTAGTAATAAAAATTAAGAAATGGGGTTAGTTAAAATAATAATAATATTAAATAATAATCAAAAAGTTAGTAATAATAAAATAAGTGAGGTTAATAAATAATAAAAATTAGTGAAATAATAATAAAATTAATAAAGCAACATAAATAACATGGTTAATAACAATAATTAAAAATAGAATTAAATATTATAAACACAAAAATTGGATTTTAATATATAACATTTAATAAGAATAATTAAAAAAATTTTAAACATAATGTAAACAATTATTTACACATTATAAGAAGAAAATAAGTTTTAAATATTATATTCACAAAATTAAGCATATTTATAAAATTTAATTTTATTAGTTATTATATTTACAAATTATTTTAAACATATACACAATATAATTATTGTAAATTAAATTGTTTCTAAACATATATTAAAAGAAAAATAATTTGGATGATAAACATATTTACAAACAAGTTATAATTATTTCTAAATAAACATGTACAATAATAATTATATCACAAATTAGAAAAATAAACAATTAGGTTTTAATAGATATTTAGAAAATAAATTAGGGTTTTATTAGAAAAATATTTTTAGGGTTTAATTTATAATATACAAAAATATGTGAATTAATATACCTATATTTTAACTACATGAATAATAATAAAATTTAAATTGAGATACAAACAAGAATTTAGAATTTTAGAAAATAATTTTAAGAATTATAACACATAATATACATATAATATAAGAAAATTTTAATTTTAATTTTTTCATATATAATAGTAATTGAATTAAGAAAATAATGCAAAAGAAAAAGAAATCAAAAACCTGGTGGGGCTGGGGTTTGAACCCAGTCCCCTCTGCTTGCAACAAACATCATATACCACTGGGCTGCACACAAGCGCGCATCATCCTAGGGAGAAGAAGGAGTTTTATGCCTTATCTGAAAAATTAGAAAAATAAAAGAAGTAAAAAAAGGCCTGGGGTGAGAATCGAACCCAGGACCTTTTGGATACAAGCATGCATACGTTACCGCCTGGCTGGGAGAGCCTAACTGATAATGGAATGGGAACAATGCATAATATATTATATTCACTTAACCCCTGAAAAAGAGAAATAAAATGAACAAAAGCCAGGGATCGAACCCCTGCCCTTTTGCTTCACACGCCCAAGACCAAACCATCAGCCACTGGGACAAACACGCAGTTGTGATAATAAACAATAAACAATCAATAAAATATTATACAAATAATTTGAATTCAAATCACGCGCGGGAAACAGCCTTCTTCAACCTCCAGCACTACGAATTTAGCTGCGAAAATAGCTGTGAATTTTCCTGCGAAAATTAATTTCCAGCAAAACCTACAAAAATCAACGGCCAGCAAAACCATACCGTTTCACAAAATCAAACATAGCAACATAATCCTGACATTCACACGACTCATTCCATGTTTTTAGAATTGATTTATGTTTCTTAAATTAGAAACCCCTAAACCTAGGTCCAAACCCTAATAATGGCATCTCATGAATTAGGTACGGGTTCTTTGGTTTTCCTGTCCAGAAACGATCTATATCACACAACAAACAACATTAGCCAAGCAAATTTCATTGAAACACAACAAATTAATGCAATCGAAAAAGTTTTATTCAAGAACAAATTGAATTCGGGTGAGGCATTGTGGCATGATTTGGATGAATGTGAGTGATGCTTTAGCTTCAGTGATGATCAAAGAACACGTCTATGTCTTTATTTTACCTTGAAACCTCTTGGATTGAAGAATCCGAATTGGTGTTTTGGCTTGAATTTTTGAGCTATGAAACTTACCTTTTGATGCTGGAAATTCGTGAATGAGGGCTAGGGTTGTGTTTAGTATATATATGTGAATCATTCTAGGTCAAAATATTGATTAGTTATGTGGAAGTTTTAATATTTGAAGATTGAAAAAGATGGTGTCATGAAATTCAAATATTGGCTCATGAAAGCTTGCTATTTTTGGATAAATCACATGATTTCTTTCTCTTTCAACTTCAATCAATATTGATGAGATTCTAGAAGCTCCATCTTCATCCAAAAATATATTTTCATATTTTATATTTATTTAAAATGATTTTTTATGAATTAAATCAAAATAAATAAAAATAAAATAATAAAAATTATGATTTTTGATCAATTGGGTCGTGCATGATGATATGGTATGGATTGGATCACAATTTGGGTAGCCCATTTGGAAAGAAGTGGTTTTAAACCTCCATTTTCAACATAAACCATCATAAAATTTCCCAACTTTGCAAGGGCATATCTTCCTCAATTTTAAAGGTATGAGGGTGTTCTTGGACTTTTTGGAAAGCTTGAAGAGTCCTCTAAACAACCCCATTGGTTTCAGGTCCATATCATTTACCAATCTCAAGTTATGCCCTTTTGAAGTTGTTGACTTTTTGTTGACTTTTGAAATGACCTATAATGTCTTAGGTCATATCTTCCAAATGAAGCATTTTTGGGCTTAACTTGCAAGATCAAAGTTGTAGAGAATTCAATTTCCTTCAAAATGAGCTTTGGATGGAGACTTGGTGATGAAGTATGTGAAAGTTATGGCTGGTCAAAGTTCAGTTGACTTTCACTGAGGAAACCCTAATTTAGAAACTCCTGATTATTGATGATCTGGAATCTTCTTGATGAACCATGATCAACCCTTGATCAAATGATGAATTTTACTTCATATACTTTATGTTGGCAAAAAATCATGAAGTTTGACTTTGGTTTGACCACAGTTGACCTCAATTTGACTTTTAAACTGTATTGACTGATTTTGACTTATCTGATCATCTGACTAAGCAAACTTTTGAGAAAAGTCTTGAAACTTGTCATGGGGGTTCTTACACACATATAGGATGTTATGAAGCTCACTTTAGGTCTTGGAAGTCCATTAAGCCTGATTAAAGTCAAAACCCTAGTTTTGGATGCACTGCTTAGGAGGTGCATTGTTTGAGGGAGTTGTCAACTCTTCTGACCAATTGTGAACCTTGTGAACCTTGTGAACCTTCATAAAGTGTCTTGTGATACTCATGGGATGTATTTTGAAGCTTGTGAACCTTGTGAACCTTCAAGAAGTGACTTGTAGACTTCATGAACCTCATGAAAGGTTATATAAACATTGAGAAACTTGTGAACCTTCATAAAGTGACTTGTAGACTTCATGAACCTCATGAAAGGTATTGAAAGCATTGTGGAATTTGTGAACCTTGTGAACCTTAATAAAGCAACTTGTAGACTTTATGAACCTCATGAAAGGTTATGGAAATGTTGAGAAACTTGTGAACCTTGTGAACCTTCATAAAGTGACTTGTAGACTTCATGAACCTCATGAAAGGTATTGAAAGCATTGTGGAATTTGTGAACCTTGTGAACCTTCATAAAGTAACTTGTAGACTTTATGAACCTCATGAAAGGTTATGGAAATGTTGAGAAACTTGTGAACCTTGTGAACCTTCTTAGAACACAAAGTCTTGTATTGTGAGGGCAAATTTTGGGGTGCAACAATGGGCTGCCAAAAATCAAAGAAAAATCCGGTGTATGCGAAGATTGTGTGCTAGGAAAACACCATCGGCAACCTTTTTCCAAAGGAAGGAGCCTGGAGAGCTAAATGAGCATTAGAACTTGTACACATAGATGTGTGTGGTCCAATGAACACCTTATCTCATGGAAAAAACAATTATTTTGTCTTGTTTATTGACGACTTTACCTGCATGACTTGGGTATATTTCATGAGACAAAAATCTGAAGTTTTTGTAATTTTTAAGAAGTTTAAAGCATTTGTTCAAAAACAAAGTGACGGATTTATAAAGATGCTGAGAAGTGATCGAGGGAAGGAGTACACCTCGAGTGAGTTTCAAAAAAATTGTGAAGATGAAGGTGTCGAAAGACAACTCACTGTTGGTTACACACCATAACAGAATGGTGTGTCAGAAAGAAAAAATCAAATAGTGATGGAGATGGCAAAATCTGTGCTACTTGAAAAAGGTTTACCGAAAACTTTTTGCCTGAGGCTGTTAATATTGTTGTGTATTTACTAAACAGATGTCCAACAAAGGTTGTATGGAATAAGACACCATTTGAAGCTTGAAGTGGAAGAAGACCTTTAGTTAACCACCTTAAAGTTTTTGGGTGTGTTTTCTATGCTCAAATTCATAAATAAAAGAGGACAAAGTTGGAAGAAACAAGTGAAAGATGTGTCTTTATTGGCTATAGTTCCATGATAAGTGGCTATAAACTTTACAATTGAAGACAAAGAAAGTGGTCATTAGTTGGGATGTCGTATTCGATGAGAAAACCTCCTGGAATTGGGAAGAAAATGGAGAAAACAAAGAAAACATAGTCCATGTAGTGTTGTTACAAAAGAATTCAGTAGCTGGAAGTGAGCAACCAGCCCCGCATTCACTAAGTTTCTCAAATTCACCAAGTCCCTCAAGTGCATCGAGTTCGAGTTCAACATCTCCTAGTTCAACTCTAATAAAAATGAAAGATTTAAGTGATGTTTATGCAAGATGCAATTTATGTGTTGTCAAACCGGAAAATTTCGAATAAGCAATAAAATAAAGTATTTGGAAGAATGATATGCATGAAGAAATAGCTGCAATTGAAAAAATCAATACATGGAAGCTTGTAGAAAAACCAAATGAAAAAGAGGACATTGGTGTATAATGGGTTTACAAGCTGAAGCATAATCCATATGGGTCAATTCAAAGAGCCAATGCAATACCCCGATTTCTGAATTAATTATTTATTTGATTAATTTGGCATGAATATATGAATATTATCATTTAATGTGAAGTATTTAAA
Source organism: Lathyrus aphaca (assembly GCA_963966055.1). Lineage (NCBI taxonomy): Eukaryota > Viridiplantae > Streptophyta > Magnoliopsida > Fabales > Fabaceae > Lathyrus > Lathyrus aphaca. The sequence continues at coordinate 432,492,951 of OZ014519.1, forward strand.
TTTGGTGATGATCTGATGACGGTTATGTGATGGTTTTGAAGAATTTTTGGTTTATGGGATGTTTAAGTGCGTCGAAGAATTATCGGGTATTTTTGAATAATCAGAATAATTATTTATTTAAGTATTTAAGTCGATTATTGAGTAATAGAATTTTTGGTGAGAACTTTTGAGTTCGGTGACATGTCGAAGAGAGATATTTGGCAAAAGAGATGAGTGTGTTTGAAGTTGAACGATTCTTGCTGAAATTGGGTAAGATGAGGACGAGTATAAGATGTTGTTAAGGAATGAAATGTTTATATCAGAGGGAATACGATGGTATTGGAGAAGTGCCTAGAGATGCAACTTATGTTGAATAAGAATGATTAGAGTGGAAATAGCTTTTGTGATAATTATAATAAAAGAAAAACAAATGCAAGAGAGATTTGTATCATGCGTGTACAGACACCAGTTTCTATCAGGGAGAATTAAGAGGGTTTTTATAGCAACCAGATATGAGATGGTATTATTGAGATTGCGATTTGGAATGAGATTCAAATGTGAAAATATATGGATCCATGATGTAGAAGGGGTTAAAAGAAAACTAAATATTTATAGATGTGTTAAAGTTCTCTATGTGGATAGAGACTTCAAATGGAATAGAATGATTCGTGATGCGTTTAGTATTTTTAGCATGTCCTGAGTTGGAGATATTAACATTGATGTGATGTTAAGAGAGTATGGAAGAAAATTGGCTGCTAGTTTGGTAGTGTTATGTGAAAAGTTTTCGCGTTACTACCATGTCGGTAGAAGTATGGAAGTATATGTTCATTTGCATGATCACAACTTATGGAACTAAAGTGGTGAAATACAATTGTTTTTATTATGGGTATTGTTTATGTTCTTATGATGGTATTGATGGGATGGTAACGACATTATGGTGTTACGGCCTAAGAGCGAATGAGATTCTAAAGTGATGAGACAAGAAGTGAAATGGATTGGTATGTTCATAATTTGGGAGCAGTGCATCTTGTTGGATCGTTATGGTTAACAATGTGGAATTTGGATTTGTGGTGTGAGAATGGTTGTAAAAGGAGAGTTCTAATTGAAAAAGTGAATTTTCTTGGACTGAAATTCTGGTGTTGAGATTGTTGTAAACTCTTCTAAGGTTGAGGTTGTGTTGCAGTGGGAAACTCTGAAGTCTATGATTGAGATTCAAAAATTATTAGTTTAGAGGGTTACTATCAAAGAAATCTTTGAGGACTTTTTATAAGTGTTGTTAACATTAACTTGGGTAACTCACAAAAGACCGAGCTTATGTGTGAGATGTTAATCGGGAAGAGAATTCATGTGATTTAGGGAGTTGGCTACCGTCTCGGTATTGATTTTGCCTAATTAGAGTGAGTTTTATATGGTGCATTGTGATACGTTTAAGATGGACCTTAGGGGTGTTGTTACTTACGGATCAAGACTACTGGAAAACAAGAGAAGAAGTAATCATACGCATGATTGAAAATCAACATCTATGATGTTTGTGTTGAGAATTGGAGATATTATTTGTTTGGATCGAGTTATTAAAAGGATATGATTTAGAGTTGAAGTACCGTGATTGGTAAGAGCAAATGCAAGGACTGGTGCGTTGAGTAAGAAGTCGCTGCAAATGTCAATCCTTATAGTGAGAGAGTTAGGAATGATTGAGCAATTCAAAGATTCGAGTTTAGTATATGAGGAAATGCCTAACAGCGTGATGTGGGTTATGTTGAAATTGACTAGTGATACTTTTGGAGAAAATCAGAGAAGATCAGGAGTCCTAATTGAGATTGATTGATCAAATGATGTTAGTTAACCAAGGTAGTATATATGAAATCTCGTGTTGATGAGAAGGGTGTACTGATATGCAGGATTAAAGCGTGTAATTTGGAACCTAAGAAGAATATTTTTAAGAAGGAAGTTATTGGAATTGGTTATACTTGTCTGACTTGTCAGATGTCACAGATTGAAAATCAAAAGTCTTTGGGTTTGATACAACCGTTGAACATTCCAGAATGGAAGTGGGATGGAATTTGATAGGTTTATGTCGGGTAGATAGTTGAGAAGCAAAGAAATACGAGGTAAAGAGAGTGCCTTAGTGAAAGTGTTATGAAGTGGATCAACTAGCGAAAGTTGAACTTGAGAGACTAAAAACTAGATGAGGGAGTCGTATCCGACTCTATTTACTTCGGGTAAATTTTCGAGGACGAAAATATTCTAAGTGGGGGAGAGTTGTAATATCCAAATTTCTGAATTAATTATTTATTTGATTAATTTGGTGTGAATATATGATTATTATGAGTCAATGTGAAGTATTTGAATTCGATGATGATCTGATGACGATTATGTGATGGTTTTGAAGAATTTCTGGTTTATGGGATGTTTAAGTGCGTCGAAGAATTATCGGGTATTTTTGAATAATCAGAATAATTATTTATTTAAGTAATTAAGTCGATTATTGAGTAATATAATTTTTTGTGAGAACTTTTGAGTTCGGTGACGTGTCGAAGAGAGATATTTGGCTAATGACAATTTTGTGGACTTACCTATTTAATTTGGAGAAATAGAATTAGTTAGAATTAATCGAATAAAGAAAATAAAATAATATGTGATTTATAAAACCAAAGGGCATTGTGGTTATTTTGAGAGATAATTAAGGGTATTGTTGGAAAATCATAATTGGAGGTTATAAGGATTACATAAGTTAGGGAAGGTAAAAGAACTCATTCGGGAAATTGGCAAAAGAGGATAAGATAAGAAAACCAAGAACAAGGGATTTAAGGAGAAGCCAGAGAATCGAAAGAACGGATGATCGGAAGAGGATTGGATGAACGCGAAGAAGATTCGAATAACCAGCTATAATCAAAGGTAAGGGGTGTTTAATCATGGTTATTATATTTGATTATGGAATTGGTAAATTAGTAATTGTCTGAATTTTTCAGTCGATGGAATAATTGATGAATGTTCGATGAGGGACTGATTTTTGAATAAAAACCGTAATCGTGAGATAACTAGTGATAATTGTTTATAAGTTGAAGAGAATTGTGATGAACCAAAACCCAGAAAACTTAAATCAGTGGTGAGCGTCACTTAAAAGAAAAGAAAAAAAAAGTATAATAAAAAAATAGTGTGACCAGAGCCATGATATGGTGGTTGGTGCCACCTTTTAATAAAACCATGTGGCCAGAGCCACATGAAGGGTGGCTTACACAACTTTCTACCCTATTTAAAATGGCTTGCGCCACTAGTGAGATATAGGGGTGGCTTGCACCACCTAATGTCCTTTTGGGGTGGCCAGTGCCACTCCCTTGTGACCTGCGCCATCCAGTGCAGTGCAAGTGCTCTAAAATTTTGTTTTGTGCATAACTTGACCTCTGTAATTCCATTTTTTATGAAAATAGAAGTGTTTATTAGCTAGCAGAAAACATGATCTTTTAGGGAATAATCAATGAGATTTTTAGGAGTAGTAACAGTAGGAATTGGTGATAATCTTGTTGTCAAAAATAAAATGTGTACCTATTATTTTGGATACTAAAAATGTGTATGATTGAGGATTGTTGTGAATGATTGATGTTATGTGACATGTGAAGTATATGTGGTTTGTGTGTATAGCAGTATGTGCAGAAAACATGATGAACATGATGACCATGGTGAGTGATGATGTCTGGAAGTAATTTTTTTAAGATTTTGTTTTATGAATAATGATGTGTTAATTATGATGTACATATCTGATGATGTTGTGTATGAAGTATATGATTATTTTTTATGAATGGTGATGTGATTTGACTAGTCGTGGTCGTGTTTTATGTGTTGTACGCATCATACATTCATAGCATTTTATTAGGACGAGATGTCCAGTGACGTTTTTGCAGGATGAAAATCCAATGACGAATTTTAGGACGATAATGTCTAGTGATGGCCTTAATCCCATTGTGTGGATTAAGCGCAAATATTGATGCAATGATGGCTAGGTCATCAGTGATGAATATTGATGCAACGATGATTAGGTCATTAGTGATGTTTCGGTACCGCATGTATGAGTCTATTGAGTTGCATATCATTATGATTGACATTTTTGTAATGATAATTTAAATGACGTTTTGGTGATTATGACGAACTATATGATGAATATGTGTGTATTGTTGGTGTTATTCAAGTGACTTTACTTATTATCTAATTCTTGCATCTCTTATAATGATTATGATTACTCACCCTTTCTTCTTGGAATTGTTGCCTCGAATGCGGGTAACTTGCAGGTAATCAAGTGTAGTTCAGGAAGCTTAGAAGTTGCTTAGAAATGTGTTGTTTTACTTTGTAGAAGTAAAAGGAGTCTTGCTCTGATATGTAACACTGAGTTTGGAGTCGAATGATTTTATGAGATTTATGTTTTGTGTTATTTTCGGAGTTTATATGATATTTGACGAACTTTAGTCTAGTTTTGGTTTTCTTTGAGATGGTAACTATGAGATTTGTGGAATAACATGAATTTTTTAAATATCTTTTACGGTACTTGAGTATAGTTTATAAAAGAGTTTTGAGACATGATGTATCCAATGTGAAGTTCTAAATAATTTGATTTAAGATGTTAAAGTGTTTTGTTGATTATAATTTTGTTGCAACCCGTGTTACGGAACAAGACCGTTGTGGTAAGACGTTTATGAAGGTGTGACACCCATGTTTGTACAGTGATGATTTGCTAATTATTATGATTGTATTGTGATTATTCGTGGGTTTAGTTGGGTGTTATAGCCAAGGCTAGATTGGTAGTAAAAGGCTATGCACAATAGCCTAGAATTGACTATAGTGAAAATTTTGCCCTAGTTGCAAGATTGGATATTGTACGAACAATTATTGCAGTAGCAGCTCAGAAAGGTTGGAACTTGTACCAGCTTGATGTAAAGTCATCTTTCTTGAATGGAGAATTAAAAGAAGAGGTGTATGTGCAGCAACCTTAAGGCTTTGTGACTAAAGGCCAAGAGGAAAAAGTTTACAGGTTGAAGAAAGCTCTTTATATGTTGAAACAAGCCCTAGAGTGTGGTATAGTGAAATTGACAGTTACTTCATTCAACAAGGATTTCAAATAAGTCAAAGTGAGCATACCTTGTATGTCAAACATCAAGGTAAAGATGATATCCTTCTTGTTTCCCTTTATTTTGATGATTTGGTGTATACGAGTAACAACAAGAAAATGATTGAAATTTTTAAAATAGAAATGATGAAAAAATATGAGATGAGTGATTTTGGCTTGCTGTATCATTTTCTTGGTATTGAGGTTTACCAAGATGAATATGGAGTTTTTATTTGTCAACAGAGTTATGCTGGAAATATTTTAAAAAAGTTTGGCATGTATGATTGCAAATCTGTTGATATTCCTGTAGTGGTGAATAAAAAATTAAAGAAGGAAGATGGTGGAAGATTAGTAGATGCAAGCATGTATAGAAGTTTGGTTAGAAGCTTGTTTTATCTTACAGCTTCAAGGCCCGATGTTTGCTGCTAGTTACTCTCAAGATTCATGAGTAAACCAAGTCATTTACATCTTGGGGCAACAAAAAGAGTTTTAAGGTATGTCATGGGAACCATGGAGTACGAAATTAGATTTGAGAAGAATTCTAAACTTGAAGCTAAAGCCTATTGTGATAGTGATTGGGCCAGAAGTGTTGATGATATGAAGAGCACTTCAGGTTATGTATTCAACCTTGGTTCAAGTGTGATCTCTTTGTGTTCAAAGAAGCAAGATGGTGTGGCGCAATGTTCAGTTGAAGTTGAGTATTTAGCAGATGGTTTGGCTACACAATAATAACTTTGGTTGAGAAGAATATTGGAAGACTTTGGAGAGAAGCAAGGGGAAGTCTACAGCTTCATTGTGACAATAAATCAGCTATTGCCATGGTAAAGAATCTGGTTTTTCATAGTCGGACCAGACACATTAACATAAAGCATCACTTCATTTGAAGTGTGATTGAAGAAGGAAATGTGGAGTTAACTTTTTGCAGTTCACAAGAGCAGCTTGCAGACATTTTTATTAAAGCACTACCAAGAGGAAGATTTCAGCAACTTAGAGAAACAATGGGAGTTAAAAAGCAACATATTAAGGGTGAGTGTTAAAATTAATGTGTCGTAACCACCACTATCTTTAATAAACATTATGAGAGAATTGTAATCACCATATTATAATTATTGTCTTTATTTAGAGTTATGGTAGAGTTGTATCATTAAGATTGAGAAAACCAAAGAGTCCTCATTTTGATTACCCTCTTATTGTATTCTCTATCAGTTTCTCTTTCAAACCTATATAAAGGTATTGTAATTCTAAGTTTTAAGCATCAAGAAATGAAGAGAAAATAAGAGTGTGTATTGAATTCAGTAAAATCAGAGTATTTTTAAGTATAACTTCCACCAGTGGAAGTACAGTGTAAAACGTGCCACAAAACTATTTTCTAACTCCACCACCTCTAGAATACCTCCAACAATCCTTGTGGCTCGTCGTTAATTACAAATCGATAGCCTTTGTCAAGACCCTCTTACTTCGTAACCAATTTTGCAGTGTAGAGAAGTCGGCCAAGAATGTTGAATGCCTTTCCTCACCCTGAAGAAACATCACACATAAAGTAAGCTTGAGAATAACACTTCAAAGTTCAAAAGGCGTCACTGATTGTTACTGATTTTGCAGGATGAGATAAGTCAAATCATCTTTGTGTCCATACAATTTTAACAGTTTTGACAAACTGTACCAAACAAAATCGTTCATTTTCTTCATATTCCAGACAATAAAGAACAAATTTACATAGAAACTTATATCAATGAAATTAAAGAGAATAACAACTTTTGTGCTTGATAACCGTAGGCATGGATGCATAATCATTTGCGTGATTTATTTTAAAATGGAAGAGTTCAACAAGATTTAGCTTTTACGACCGGTTTAAATGTCCTACGGATTTTTTTGTAAATCTCTAATTTGAGATCCCTACACTTTTGTAACTCTTTATCTTATCATAGTGAAATCTTACTTATAAAAAAAACCTTGATAAGCTTAAAGAGATTATTAAACGTCATTTTTCTGATATATTTCAAGAAGAGGCAGAGATTATAGATTCTATTATTTTATTTTCCTTTTATGTTAATTATTTAGAGAATCGTGAGATAAACCTAAGATTTATGCCAACCATGATGGAGATCAAGAAGACTTTGTTTGACACGAGTCCCCAAGAAGCCCCGTGTGAAGATGGCTACCTGTATGCATGTGTTTTTGACACCAGTCTTTTTAAAGATCATTTCATATTCTTAAATGTATGATATGCGTACGAGCGAAATAAGGATGCATTTTAGTGCTACAACAGACTTTGTCAATGACAGAGCATTAAGATCAGCTGATAGTGTTTGACAGCAGTTAATGTGTATCATGGTTTGTTTTAACTTGAAACTATGTGGTGTTCTTACTAGTTGAAATTTTATATGCATTGTAACGAAGGATTAGTGTTGAAATGATACTTTCGACAAAATCTGCAAAAGAAGGAAAATGAAGGCAAAACATTCGACAAATTCGACAGGTAATGTTGGGATATTCGACAGTTCGATAGAGGAGATTGTATCTTGTTGTTTCAACATGGGGAAGAGTTGTGTTGTTTCAGCCTTAAGGAGAAGTTCAAATTTGAACCTTGGTTTCGTTTGGTGAAGGAATACGTGGATGTTTTAGGAACATGCAGAAAGCCAAGTGTCAAGTTTTTAGAGTTTTTTCGTTAGTTAGCAGTTATTTTATTTTTTTATAAATAGGATAGCATTTGTTAAGTTTTAGTGTGTGAAAACTTGTACAGAAAATTCCAGTGAAAATACTCTGAATACTCGTGCGTAAGAGAAAAGGAGATTTGTTTGGAAATGTATGTATAAACACCATATTTTATTCCAGTTTTAAAAGTTTTACAATTTCTTTATTTCTTATTATGTTTACCAGTTCAATTTATCTTTCAGCCTTTATTCTCATAAACACTTTTAAGCCTTTTTGTTTATATTGTTAAATTACAGACGATAACTTAACCATATAATTACAAATCATTCTTAATAAAAAGGAATCAAGACACTATATAGAAGAGTCAAAGAACGTTTGTCTTAAGAGTTTATAAAATACATTCAAATCTTAGCAAATGTGTCCTACGACTTGTTTGGTTGGTCCTGCAAGTTATCCAAATTCAGTAATGTTGGAAAACCAGAGATTGTTCGTTAAAATCTACTGCGAACAAATTGGCACGCCCAATGGGACCAGTGTTAAAATTCTTAAAGAATTCAATAAAGTGACTCTTAAATTTGAAAACATTTACTATGTTGTATGATTCTGAGAAGCGGTAAATTAGTCGTAACTGACATAGAGAGACCAAAAAGAACTAGAGTAAGAAGAATGACAAATTCAACACATAACCAGAATGAAAATAATATAGTAATTACCCCCACTCCTTCGACTGGAGGAAATACAGGGCCAATTTCTGTGTCAGAAGCCATACCCTCTTCGTCAGGGTCAACACCTACGTTTGCATTGTCTCAAAGTGCGCCTAGTTTTTCTTCCATGGGACCCCAAGTGTCCATGAGAACACCTCCCCCTATAGGAAACGTTCACAGGCCTTTTGTGACGAACTTTACAATGCCTTTGTTTGGTAGGGAACAACCTTATGGGATACCTACTACTACTATGGCAAATTTACAAAATGCATCTGCAATATATTCTGATTCCTTATTGAATAGGTCATCACCATTACAAGGATCAGGATCTGGTGGGAACATGAGATTAAATCAAACCCCAGCAGGCTTCCAAATGCCAGCAATTACAAATAATTTTGTGCAAATAATACGACAACAAATGGACGAAAATAACCATGATATGGTCCAAATGTTGACACAACAAATGGGAGTAGTTTTCAATCCTTTGATACAAAATACTACCCAAACAAACAAAGTATTGGCAGCACAGATGGCGCGTATTGCTGATTTCTTTGGTGTTCCTCAGATTCGACAGAGAGAACCTGTAATTCAGAACCCAGTGGTCAATGTCGAAGACAAGCCTACAATAAACCAGAGGCCTCTAAACAATCCCCAGGCTAACCTTAGGATCCAAGAAGAGGTGGTCGAACAGCCTCGTATCGAAGTCCTTGTTCAACAAGAGCCTAGAAGGGTATTAGTTCAGAGAGGTCAAGACGCTGATGATGTCTTGCAACAGAGAATGCTCTATAATAATTTACATGTCGAAAATAATTTGGCAGTCATGATCGAAAGAATAATGGTGCAAAATGGGGTAAATATAGGATTTCAAAGGCCTAGCTATATTTCCCCATTATCTGAATATGTTTTACAACAGGAGTTAACTCCAAGGTGGAAAATCCCCAAATTTACTAAATTTTCAAGGGACATTAGTGAATCCACAATAGAGCATATAACGCGTTATTTAATCGAATCAGGAGAAATAGCCCATAATGAAAATCTAAGAATGAAATACTTCCCAAGTTCTTTGACGAAGAACGCGTTTACTTGGTTTACATCCCTGCCAGCAAACTCCATATATACATGAACTCAGTTGGAAAGATTGTTCCATGAACAATTTTACATGGGATAAACTAAGATAAGTTTGAAGGAATTATCCAGTGTTAAGAGAAAGTTCTCAGAGCCCATAGATGATTATCTAAATAGATTCAGATTGCTAAAGGCAAGATGTTTCACACAAGTGCCAGACCAAGAATTAGTCGAAATGGCTGTAGGAGGTCTAGATTATTCCATAAGAAAGAAACTAGATACTCAATATTTGAGAGACATGGCACAATTAGCAGATAGGGTAAGTCAAATTGAAAGACTAAAAGCTGAGAAATTTAGGGCAAACAAAAGTAAAATGGAAAGAGTGGCCTACGTAGGAATATGCCAAGAGGACGAGGGTGACGAGGATGAATCGGTTATCTTCGACGAGCAAGAAATTGATTTGGAAGAATTGAAACAAGGCCCGTCATACACTTGTAAAATGCTAACTCCGTCGAACGGAAAAAATCCAGTCGAACCAGAAAAGAATAACAAGTTTCCTAAAAGAACGTATACTTACAACGTCACCAAGTGTGACGAAATTTTCGAATTATTAGTTAAGGATGGTCAGTTAATAAGACCACCAGGAGTTAAAGAACCTCTTGTTAACCAACAGAAAAAGAGAGGTTTTTGCAAATACCACAACATTATTGGTCATAAAACTTCTCAATGTTTCTTTTTCAGGGATCTTGTTCATAACGCAATTCAGGATGGAAGGCTGAAGTTTGGAGACAAACCAAAGAAACATATGAGGATTGACACCAATCCTATGCAGGTGATGGAGGCCAACTATGTTGAACCATTCAATGTGAACATGGTCGAAGTCGAAAAGATGTATGAAGATAACTTTGAGATGATAGAAGCCACTGAAGGTTTCGACACCCACGTCAACATGGTGGGGATTGCTGAGGATCTCCTAGACTAGGCCAAAGTGAAGGAAGTAACCAAAGACCATGTGACCATGCCAATGGTGACCAAGATTACTGATGATCTTAATGCAAAGATGCTGAATGACTGCAGCCAAAACAATGTTGAGACTACTGAGAGTTTCGACAACCCAGACCACGTTGAGATCACTGAAGATTTCAACAATCCAAATAGTGTTGAAACTACTGAGAGTTTCGACATCCCACCCAATGTTGAAGTTACTGAAGATTTCAACAGGCAAAACAAGGTAGAAACCACTGAAGATCTCAACAAAAGAAATAACAACATGCTTGAGAATAGAATAATATGGGATACTCTGGGAGAGCCAAGTGGGAAGTTTGATTAACTTGTGAAATACACTGCCCCTGCAAGTTCTCATGCTGACATCAACAAAATCCAACCAACTGGATGGGAAAATGTCCCTGTGAACAATAAAGAAGAATATGATAGTTCTTATGTAATAAAAAAGAAGGTTGTTGAGGGCCTCACCATGGGAGACAAGATTGATGACGGTTTCGACCCTGATTAAACAAAAGAAAAGGATGTTGTAGGCTACACTAACACTGTAAGACTTGTCAACAAAGACATTGCAAGAACTAAGGCAGAATCTGTTGAAGGTCCTGCAAAGCTGGTCCCTTATGGGATACTACGCAGGACCATAGAGGATCCAAGAAAGCAACAAGTCAAAGAAAAGAGTCTTTTTCTGACAAAAGGCCAAAGTGAAGTCGAAGAGGCTCTTGTTAGAAAAATGAACATATTAAGTATTACTGACGGACAAAAAATAGATATCAACATGGTGGATTGGTCTCACAAGAACCAAGAGGAGGCTGATGAAGATCGTCGTCTAGAAGAACACCAGAAGTTAGCATATCCAAAGGAGGAAGAAAATCTGGCAGAATTAATCCAAAGATGTCAAAGGAAGAAAACTGAAGTGATGTTATGTCCATGTTGCAGTGCAATCTTCGACAGGAAGGCAACAACAAACTTAGAAGCAGTGTATAAATCCTAGAGAAAGGGCAACTGGAGAAAAATCCAAGCAATCAAAACTGGAAGATATGACCCAAGAAGAACTGAGTACCACCTCCAGAAGTTTGGAGAAAGGCTCTACAATACTTACAAACCCTCTGGCGAATTTGTTGGTAATAGATGGGTCCAGCCCATTAGGGGTGATCAAGGGTCAAATAGGTGGAGAAACTTTGAAATTCAAAGAGGATCTTCTGTAGAAGGAAAGCAGGAAACTGAAAGACCAAAATCTAGACCATATCCATCAGATAACTACAAAGGAAAAAATCATATGTCAAGATCCCAATGGAGAAGATTCTAGAGACAGAAGAAGACTGAAAAAGAAGTTGCAGAAGGAATCATTGTCAAGGAAAAAGCTGCTGACAAAGATAAAGCAGAGTCAAGCAATGACGCTCAAGTTGCAGACAAAAGGGAATTTTCTCAAAAGAATAACACAAGCAGCTTGTCACAAATATCAACACTCAACAACAAAGTTCTAGAAGATGATGAGGTAATTGAGGATTTCAAGTCTGAATCAGGGGGATCATTCGACGTGGTTTGCAACGTAGTGTCTGTCCTCCCTAGAGACTATGACAGGATCATGGAAGTCGAAGATGAAGAGGAGAACATGGTGGATAACACAGTGGCACCTAGACCTGTATGTTACTACATAATGAACAACGGCTGCGTCGAAGAACAAAACGCCTTTCATTGAAAAGCCAGACGAACCAATTAAGGGACACTTGAAACCTTTGTTCATTAAAGGAAAGGTTGAAAATGTTGGCGTGAATAAAATACTAGTGGATGGGGGAGCTACAATGAATTTAAAGAGAATTGGAAAGGATGATTATGACGCAAAACCCCACAATATGGTACTGTCAAATTATGAAGGAAAAGTGGGCACTACCATGGGCGTTATCTAGGTAAACTTGACAGTTGGAACCATAACTAGGCCAACAATGTGCATAGTCATTGCTTCCAAGGCAAATTATAACTTGTTGCTTGGAAGGGAGTGGATTCATGGAGTAGGGGTTTTACCTTCTTCAATGCACCAGCGTATAGTCATCTGGCCCCCTGATGGAATTGTCGAAAACATAGAAGCAGACCAGAGCTATTTCATGACTGAAATAAACAATGCAAACAGTCGAAGCTTCGACAGAAATTTGGCTTATATACCTCCCTACAATCCAGCAGAGTTCGACTTTAAAGCAACTGACAACGCCTATTGTTCCATGTACCTTCACCCAACACATGGTTTCTAGTGGGACAAAGAAGTAATTGGAGAACCAAGCCACATATGGGGAACTTCTCCTATTGAGCAACGGGTTGGGGAAGTGAATTCGACGATGATGACTGAAGAAGCAGCACTTAAAAGACTGACGGCCTATATGGCCGAAAATAAACTCAAAACGGCTCTTGAAGACGAAGTAAAATACATGGTTGTCGAAGCCAACAAAGAAGAATTGAAAAAACAATGTGCTCAAAAGGACATTGACGAAAACGACAATAACAACCAGATGGGCGAATGGCAGAACCATAAGCTTGACGCCATCTATGATGACGAACCATTAGGGTTCGAAAAAGATCCAGTGTCAACAAGCCTGAAGATGGTGGCACAGGACCCATTAGAAGAAATTAATCTGGGGTTGGGGGCAGAAAAAAGACCAACCTACATAAGCGCTAGGATGGAGCCTCAATTCAAAATCGAATTAGTTCTTTTGCTGACAGAGTTCAAAGACTGCTTCACATGGGACTATAACGAAATGTCTGGTTTAAACAGGAGTCTGGTCAAACTAAAGTTGCCTATAATAGAATGAAAGAAGCCTGTAAAGCAAACTCCAATGCGCTTTGCGCCAGAAGTCTTGTCAAAAATAAAAGAAGAAGTCGAAAGGCTTCTCAAAAGCAAATTCATTCGCCCTACCAGGTATGTCGAATGGATTGCAAATATAGTACATGTGATTAAGAAAAATGGCAGTCTAAGGGTGTGTATTGATTTTCGATACCTGAATTCAGCCACCCCAAAAGATGAGTATCCTATGCCAGTAGCAGAAATGCTAGTAGATTCTGCAGCAGGCCATGAGTATCTAAGCATGTTAGATGGATACTCTGGCTATAATCAAATTTTTATTGCAGAAGAAGATGTTCCCAAAACAGCCTTTCGTTGTCCTGGAGCAATAGGGACTTACGAATGAGTAGTAATGCCTTTTGGTTTGAAAAATGTTGGAGCAACTTACAAAAGGGCTATGAATTCTATCTTTCATGATTTTATTGAAACATTCATGCAAATATACATTGATGATATTGTAATAAATCCTATTTCAGGAAAAAATCATTTAGACCATCTTCGACAATCTTTTGAAAGAATAAGGAAGTTTGGTTTGAAAATGAATCCCCTTAAATGTGCTTTTGGTGTGCAGGAAGGTGATTTCCTAGGTTTTGTGGTCCACAAAAAAGGAATCGAAATAAACGCCAACAAAGCCAAAGCCATAATGGAAGCGAAAGCGCCATCAACAAAGAAAGGATTGCAATCTCTGCTAGGGAAAATCAACTTCCTCAGAAGGTTCATTTCCAACCTTAGTGGAAAAACGCAAGCTTTCTCACCTCTGCTTCGACTAAATAAGGAAGACTTCACATGGGGACAAGAGCAGCAAGATGATTTCGACAAGATCAAGGGTTATCTAGCCAGTCTAGGTAATCATAAGGGTCTTTTGTTAATGGACAGCTCCTAAAAATCCTAGGTTGATTCAAATAAGTTAAGTCTAGCTCTGCAGGACTAGATGGATTTTCAGTTTTGCCGATGTGTTCTCCATTAGGGTTAAGATTCAGGCCAACACCTATGGGTTTAGAACGAGAGTAAACAGGAAAAAACTCTTTTAATCTAGCATGATCAATGTTTGGGTTAGGCAATGGACCTAACATGGCATGACAAGTCCCAGAGATAAGAACTGGAATGAGTACCTGGGATTGATAAATGTTGACCTTCTCTCTTTAGTTTGGAGGCTCTGGCACGTACTGCTGATTACCCACAATCTCTGGTCCAGGAAGTCTGTGTGCGTATGGGAGAGACGTTCTGTCTTTGACCTTCTAGTTGCTTGAAGACGCCATTGTTAATGAAGGGAGTTGGAGTGAGAGAAGAAGGTTTAAGATTAAGCTATGAAGAAGTAAGTTCAAGAGTGTAGAAAAGTTTTTCAAAAAGAGAAACTGAGTATTTATATGGGAAGGCAAGTAAGAAACGTTTTAGTTTTTGAAACGGTTATGGCACGTGTAAAAAATTCATTGGTAGTAAAGAAAAGTAATGGAAGTTGAAAAGAACGTGACAGACCTAGGTGACTAGGGTGATAAAGGTTATGTCCAAACGTGGGTTAGACATGATGTTTAAGGAAAAGTGTGATGATTATTTTGCCTTGTGATCTGACAAAAGGATTTTGGGAATCAGCGCATTTAATGTGAATAGTATGGAGTCGAAACATGACTCGACAGCAAATGATGGTTTCTCCAAAAGACAGTCGAAACATCTTTGTTGGGGGGAAAATTTGTATGCATGTGTTTTCGACACCAGGCTTTTTAAAGATCATTTCATATTCTTAAATGTATGTTATGCCTACGAGTGAAATAAGGATGCATTTTAGTGCTACAACAGACTTTGTCAATGACAGAGCATTAAGATCAGCTGATAGTGTTCGATAGCAGTTAATGCGTATCATGGTTTGTTTTAACTTGAAACTATGTGGTGTTCTTACTAGTTGGAATTTTATATGCATTGTGAAGAAGGATTAGTGTTGAAATGATACTTTCGACAAAATCTGCAAAATAAGGAAAATGAAAGCAAAGCATTCGACAAGTAACGTTGGGATATTCGACAGTTCGACAGAGGAGATGGTATCTTGTTGTTTCGACGTGGGGAATAGTTGTGTTGTTTCAGCCTTAAGGAGAAGTTCAAATTTGAACATTGGTTTCGTTTGGTGAAGGAATACGTGGATGTTTTAGGAACATGCAGAAAGCCAAGTGTCAAGTTTTTGGAGTTTTTCCGTTAGTTAGCAGTTATTTTATTTTTGTATAAATAGGATAGCATTTTTTAAGTTTTAGTGTGTGAAAACTTGTACAAAAAATTCCAGTGAAAATACTCTGAATACTCGTGCGTAAGAGAAAATGAGATTTGTTTGGAAATGTATGTATAAACACCATATTTTATTCCAGTTTTGAAAGTTTTACAATTTATTTATTTCTTATTATGTTTACCAGTTCAATTTATCTTTTAGCCTTTATTCTCATAAACACTTTTAAGCCTTTTTGTTTATCTTGTTAAATTAAGGACGATAACTTAACCATATAATTACAAATCAGTCTTAATAAAAAGGAATCAAGACACTATATAGAAGAGTCAAAGAACGTTTCTCTTAAGAGTTTATAAAATACATTTAAATCTTAGCACATGTGTCCTAGGACTTGTTTGGTTGGTCCTGCAAGTTATCCAAATTCAGTAACGTTGAAAAACTAGAGATTGTTCGTTAAAATTTACTGCGAACACTACCCAAGGTGGTTGTTCTTGTGAGTAGTGTTTGGAGTGACCCTTCTTTCTATCAGATCTGCTAACAACACTAGTATATTTGATGTTCTTTGTTTGTTGAAATTTTAGCATAGAAATTGAATGCACGAAGAAATGGATTTTGATCCGTTTAAACGTTGAAGTTTTTTTCTAATTGAAACGGGATAAAACTTTATTATGTTAATATGGATAAGCAATTTAGTAATTTTGTATTTGTGTTAGAAGTTTCTTTAGTTTAATTGTTAGATGGTGTGTGATAAAAAAAAATTGGGTTTGTTTTAAAATTTTCTAGATTTTTACATGAATGTGTTAAAGGTGAGGATAAAGATAAAGAAAGAGAAGACGAAAAAAGATGAAGAATTATCTATCTGACATAGTTAAACGGAAGAGAAGTTAAATGATTCTTATGTAACATTTTTGAGTTAGAGGAGCAAAGTGAAACTTCGTTAAATTTAAGAGACCTAAGAACTAAGTATACTTTTTGATGTCATTGCAAAACTATCAGCAAAACTAACTTTATTCAATATCATTATATGATAGAATTAGAATTTGGTTTAATTCAACCATATAAAACCGGTTGATAAGGTGAGGGAGCATCACTCTATTTAAACTAATTCTATATCTAAACAATGTAAAATTTGGGTTTTTTCCGATATTACAAAAACTATAAATTAAACTAACTTTAACGGAATTGATTACAAAATCATCAATTAAAGTAACTTTAACGGAATTGATTGATTTGTACCCACACTATTTCTTTTATTTTTTTTTATAATCAACTCATACTAGTTGTACACACTAACCAGTAATAAGAGACATCTTTCATTTATAACTTTTAACTTTCTTCTAAAGGATTGCAGAAACAACATGAATTATTACTTTATTCTTTTTAGTAACTTGGTGTGCCCTCTCATTTATTAGGCAACATATTTTGACTATGAGTTATTAACTCACGTGAATACACTTGGCTTCCCACCCACAAAAGATAGCTTAAAATTGGAACTCTAAGTAAATTAATCTTAGTAGGCAATAGGCATTGACTTCCACTCCATCACAGAAATCTTTAATACTATCTCATCAATTAATATTTCTGTGTTTTGGATTTAGAAAGTGTTTTTGTTGCTAGTTAAGTTTAAGGAAATAAAAACCAGACCCATCGCTTGGGCCGGTTTGACATTTTGGGCCCGAGTTTAACCCAAACCGACCATGTGTCCACCCCTACCTTTAACAACCAACCAATAGCAATCAGAGTCTGTAAAACCAACTCTGAAACTTGCTTTTAACCTAAATTCAACAATAGATTAAACACATCAATACCATATATAAACTAATCAACTTAGTAGCTTCAAATATCATGTATCAAATTGTTAGTTACTTGAACCATTCTTGAAACACAGCACAACCACCAGAGTATTATTATTGCCCTACGATTTCTGACGGCTCCCCGCAAATCGTTTACTATATATTTTAGCCCGGTGGCCAGTTTAACTGACGACCACCAATAACGTGCACATGAATGTGGTAAACCGATTGGCCTGTAAAAATCAAAATCACTCAAGAATCAACAACTCAAAAAAAGTGATGATATTCATCAAAGTTCAAGTTCTTGTATGGATAATAACACTTACATCCTTGTGGCCCGTCATTAATTACAACCCTGTAGCCTTCTTCAAGACCTTCTTGCTTCGCAACCAGCTTTGCAGTGTAGAGAAGTCGGCCAAGAATGTCGAAGTGCCTCTCCTCAGCCTGAAGAAACATCGCACATAAAGTGAGCTTGAGAATAACACTTCAAAGTTCGAAAGAAGTCACTGATTTTGCAGGATGAGACAAGCTGAACATCTTTGTAACCAAAAGAACTTTAACAATTTCGACAAACTGTGCTAAACAAAATCTATCATTTTCTTCATATTCCAGACAAGAAAGGACAAATTTACATGAAAACTTATATCAATGAAATTAAAGAGGATAACAACTTTTGTGCTTGATAACCGTAGGCATAGATGCATAATCATTTGCAAGATTTGTTTTAAAATGGAAGAGGGGAAAAAATTACCTTGGAGATACCGGTCAATCCATCTCTGACTTTAGGAATGATTAGAATGTGCACAGGAGCTTGGGGATTTATGTCCCTAAAGGCAAGCACCTTAGAAATTCAGGAAAATCAAGTTACATTAATAAAAACACAACAAAAAAAGGTAAAAATATAAATTATTCTGAATACTTAGGTACAATGTAGTCAAGCAAGAGATCTTAAGTAGGATCAGTCGACTTGTGAAAGATCGTAAAACTCAAATCGTTAGCACATGTAAGATCATACCAAAAGGAAAAAGGGTGAGTGATTTCATACATATATACACAAAAACATGAAAATCATAATACAAGCCCGAAAAAAAAGACGGAGCACATTTTTTTTACAATCTTGCTTCAAAAAGCTTGATCTTGACCACGCCTGCGAGGAAATCGATCTTTCTCTAATTGTAACACTCTTAGGCATCCTTAGCACGTAAGATCTTAAGATAAGATTTTACAATTCAACAATCATTCTTGACTACACTACTTAGGTAAGATAAGGCTTCATCAATAAGATCTTACAATTCAGCACTCATTCTTGACTACACTACTTAGGTAAGATAAGGCTTCATCGATAAGATCTTACAATTCAGCACTCATTCTTGACTACACTACTTAGGTAAGATAAGGCTTCATCAAAGTGAACTTGTCTTCAAAATGAGCAAGGATTAATAAATTTAAAGTGAAGCACACATTTAACTGTGTGATTATGCACTTGAAAATCTTTTGAACAGTTTGCATGTTTACACACAAAAAAACAGGAGAATTTGTAATGTTTTCAACATGATCGAGATTTGTAATGTTTTCGCAATGGATATTTAAATTAAGTTGTTCAAGAAAACACCAAACATAGCATCCACTATTTGTAATCACACATCATGAAGTAGTACCTTATCATCCTCATAAACAACAGTAGAAGGAATCTCCTTGTTGATGATCTTGTCAAATCTGTGCATCACAAAATATAACATTTAGCATAATAATCATAGGCACTTCAAAGATCTCAAAACACTAAAATATCTTATTCCACATCCAACACAAGGAGGCAAAACCTAGGATTCTAGACTAAGGTATTCAATCTCGGCGGCGACATTGCGGTTTTTGTATGGCCGAAACCACATTGCAACTACAATTGTGGCCGCATTTGACTGCATTTCTCCATGAATCATGACACGAACAAATTCGGGTGTATGTATGTATGTATCCACCATCACCACATCAAAAACCCTAATCCAAAATCCCATCAAATGTAGATCCAACTAAAATCAAACAAACAAACAGTTTTCAAATGTGGGTCCTATCAATCAAGCACACAGTTTCAAAAAATTCATTTTCCCAATCTTAAGATTGACTCAATTGTAAAATAAAATGCTAAAAATTTTCAGTACCCAATAGCATAAAAATATAACCTTTTAGGGTTTTTATATCTACAAACAAAAACCCAAAAAATCAAAACATGCACAAATCGGAACTTTGTGAGAAATCAAAATACCCATGAAAACGGAAACAACAAAAAGAGAAGATTGTAGCATACATGGTGGGAGAATCGGAATCAGGAGGAATGGCAGAAAGGGCAGCTTGTTTCTCAGAAGCCATCGAAATTGAATGAGTGAAGTGTGATGTCAAAACAGCAACTCTTTCGTTTGAGTTGTTGTTCTTCATATAGATTGAAAACGTGCTTATTCAGATAAGTTGTAATGACTTAAATGTCCATGCTTCCAAACGCACCTAGTATAATACCCGTTGACGTGCATTTTTAGTAAAATTATACGAAAAAATCTTTGGGTAAAAGTGGGATATTCGTAAATTCGCACAATATAGGTGTGTTACACGTATTTGTTTCAAAAATATAATAAAAATAAAAAAATAAAAGAATAAAATTATTTAATCAAATTTATTATTTTCAATTTTATTTAATTTATATTTTTAACATAAATATAATTATTCCATATATACAAATATTTACAAATATTTGGATGAAGCGTATATTTTTATGTAAATATTAATTTTTTCTCATTATTTATAAAAATATTTATACAATCATTTAGTTTTATAAAAATCAACTAATAACATAATATTTATAAATATTGTTTTAATTATAAAAATAAATATTAGTAACATAAGCAAATATATTTTGCCTGTATTTGGATTCAAACATTATTTTAAATATTTTTATTTTTATTTAATTTAATTATACAAAAAAAATAAAAACAAATATATTTTGCGTGTATTTGGATTCAAACATTATTTTAAATATTTTTATTTTTATTTAATTTAATTATACAAAAAAAAATAAAAACCCATGCATTTGCATGAATTTTAATATATATATATATATATATATATATATATATATATATATATATATATATATATATATATTCACATGAATTCTGGTATGGTTTGGATACCCTTGTGTTTGCATGATACTGATGTTTATACCAATTTTATTCTAAAATGCAATCTGAATGAAGAAAATAGAAAAACAAATTTTCTTAACAAAACATTTCGGTGTTGTAACATAAATAAATAATTTTTGTTCGTATTTGGATTCATATATTTTTCAAATTTTTAAAACAAGAAAGTTTTTAATTTTAAACTTTACCATATCAGTATTCGTGTGTCCACCGGGTACCCGTCGGTGACGCGAATTTGTTTACATTCAAAATTTGAAAATAAATACAATTAACAAAAATCGACAAATATAAAAAAAAATATAATTTATATTAAAAATAATATATGAATATATGTGGAAACCGATTGGGTGACGCATATTTGTTTTTTAAAAAATAAAAATAATATATAAGAGAATTGGTACAATTAAAAAAAACATATAGCTCACTTTTTCATATATTATCTGAAAAAATATATTGTGTCTTAAATTAAAAATAATTTTAAAATAAAATTTTTAGTAACATAAATAATTAAAAAATAATACATTTTTCCCGTTAAAAAATAATACATTTTTCCCGTGTTTGAATTCATCCATTATTTTAAATATATAATTATTTTTATGTTTTTAATTGTAAAAAATATATAATAACTTGTAAGTTAGAACAAATTCAGGTCTGGATATCCGTGCGTTTATTTGGGTAACAAAATTTATTTTTATTTAGAGCATAAGAGTGGTTTCTAACAAACCAGTACTCGTATCCTATAGATTGTATAACGATGTTTTTAATTTATTCTCTCTTATTATTTATCACATGTATATTTTTCTCTTTTTATTTTTATTATCAATTAATATTTTTGATGAAAGGTTGCTGAAAGGATGAGAAGAAGTAAATTATTTAATTATATTTATAATTTTAAATAGAAGAAAAATTTGTTGAAGTAATTGATATAATTATTGACCATTAATTTTTTTTTGTTTTAGTTATTTTTTTCCGTAAGACCAGTAAGATATTTTTCCCGTAATATCGTAGAATTTTTTTAATCAATTTATGAGTGATATAAACCATTATGGTATTTAAATTAATGATTAAATTTATTTATAATAAAAAATGGAAATTCTTGTATAGATTTTTCTTATATCAATGTCTTTCCAAAATACTATTATAAAACAACTATTGCAAAAATATATCATTAATTACAACATTATTTATATATATATATATATATATATATATATATATATATATATATATATATATATATATATATATATATATATATATATATATATATATATATTTGTTACTCTATACTTTTTAAGAAAAACAACAAATTATACATCACTTTTTGTTATAAAAAAAAATCTCTTAAATTATAAATTACTCTATAATTTTAATACAATGTTAATAATTTTTTTCAAATATATAATCTATTACTTAATAGTCTTTTATTTATAATTAATTAAAGAGGATATAATAAAATCAAATTAAAAAATTGGTAAAAAATGAATCATGTATCTTGATTGGTGTGAAATATTTAAATTTGTAATTATTAGTATTAATTTGACATTTATTTTAATTAAATTTGATGCAATAATTATTTGAAAATTTGATGATAAAATTTATTAGTCATAACATAATTTATTTCATTTTAATATAACAATAAATTCTAATAATAATAATAATTGTTTTGTTTTTTATTTTAATTTATTGCAGAAAACTAAATTATTTTTATTAGTAACGGAAAATTGAATTAATTTATAAATAATAAAAAAAGTTGGATATTATAAAATTAAAATCAACTCTGTAATAAGACTTTTAAGCAATAAAAACAAAAAGCAAAAGTTCTCATATAAAGTTTTTGGAAGACAAAACAGAATAATACTTGAGGCAGTGTGTTTACACAATACAAACTATGTATTACAACAAAATATATAACAATAATACCACAGTGGGGTTGTCAGAAAAATCACCACAGTGAGGTTGTCAGAAAGAGTTCACCATAATAAAAAAAAATACTTCCAATAAATATATATTTAAATCAATAACAATAACCTTATAATTAGCTATTAATATATTTTTTTTCTAATTAGCTATTGTATTCATTTACTATATTAGTTTATGATCTACACTTATATCAAATTGATTGATTAATAATCATAAGCTACATTTAAATTAAAAAAAATATACAGTAACATTAATTTGCAGTACCATGTAATTTTATTTAATTTTATTTTTTAATTTCATATATTAATGATGTATGCGATACCAATGATGAAGATTCATTCATTAAATTTATTGAGAATGAAAACTTTCAATTAACTTTTACAAACACACGATTAAATATTGATGAACTCTAAAATTATTTCTTTGATTAAAAAATTATAGTTTTAACTAAGATTTTAAAAATTAAATATAAACTTTGTTTTTTAATATTTATGGTTTTATACCAATTATTTTAAAATCCTATATAAAATCATGACTTTAAAAAAATAAAATCTTGATTTGTTGAAAGATCCAAATTTTACAGTTTTATTTGAGGGGTTTATTTTTTTTTTCAATAACTAATATCTAATATTTACGATATTTATAGTATTCAATTTCTTGTCCATTCAATATATTTTCCAATCAATGACTATTCAATATCTGTCTAATGATGTTTTCAGTATTTAATGAATTTATCCACTCTTATTATAATCATTTATATCTTTTTCTCTAAATAATAGAATAATTATAATAATGATGATAAAAGACATTAAATTAAAATAAATAATAAAATATTTTTCTAAAATAAACATAACCACAAATTTCATTGATTCTCTAACTATTTTTACTCTCAATTTGAATATTTATTTACAATTTATATATATATATATATATATATATATATATATATATATATATATATATATATATATATATATATATATAACAAATTACATAATAGAAAAAAGAAAATTTAATTAATAAAAAATAAAATAAGTCATTACTAAATTATTAATATTATTTAAATTTTTTCATCTTCTTATTAATAGATTACCACCTGAAAAAATAAATGAAATGAAAAAGATATCAAAAAACTTAATAAAATTTATTTCTCTTCCACGTATTCTTACAGCAATATATAATAATATCATTTAATAATAATAATATTAATAATAATAATAATAATAGAATAATAATAATCATAATAGCATAATATAATAATAATAATAATAATAATATAATGATAATAGTTTCATAAAAATATTTTTGACCAAATATAAGAGAAAAAAAATACATACTAACCTATGAATATATATATATATATATATATATATATATATATATATATATATATATATATATATATATATATATATATATATATATATATATATATATATATATATATATATATATATATATATATATATATATATATATATATATATATATATATATATATATATATATATATATATATATATATATATGAATCGGTAATATAGTTTAGGTCTACAAAATATTTGAAAAATAAATAATAATCTATATGAGTATTCAGATCTTGAAAGAAAAACAAACATAATGAAAAAGAAAAAAATATGGAAAGAAAAACACATTATCCTCGTTTCCTTTTTCTTATCTCCTGATCTATCTACAAAATGAAAAAAAAAAGAGTTTGAGAAAAAGAGAGAATGATAAGAGGACTGAAAAATATAATGAAAAGGATTTTTTTCAATAAAAATATTTGAAAAATGCATACTAACCCATATGAGATCTTGAGGTTCTTGTTCATCTTATTTCTGTCCTGCAAAATTAGCACACAAAAAATTAATTAAATGAGAAAAAGAGAGACAATTAACAGGACTGAGAAATAGAATGAAATGAGTTTATATGTAAGAAGAATCAGAAAGGGGAATTGTTACTGAAACGATTAATTTAATATCATAACCACTCATGAATATGAGGAAACTGAAAGAGTTTGAAAAATAAATATTTGGAATTTGAGAAAGGTTATATTTAATTTTTATGTAAATATTAATTTTGTTCTCATTATTTATAAAAATATTTATACAATCATTTAGTTTTATAAAAATCAACTAATAACATAATATTTATAAATATTGTTTTAATTATAAAAATAAATATTAGTAACATAAGCAAATATATTTTGCCTGTATTTGGATTCAACCATTATTTAAAATATTTTTATTTTTATTTAATTTAATTATACAAAAAAAATAAAAGCGTGTATTTGGATTCAAACATTATTTTAAATATTTTTATTTTTATTTAATTTAATTATACAAAAAAATAAAAACCCATGCATTTGCATGAATTTTAATATATATATATATATATATATATATATATATATATATATATATATATATATATATATATATATATATATATATATATATATATATATATATATATATATATATTCTGGTATGGTTTGGATACCCTTGTGTTTGCATGATACTGATGTTTATACCAATTTTATTCTAAAATGCAATCTGAATGAAGAAAATAGAAAAACAAATTTTCTTAACAAAACATTTCGGTGTTGTATAAATAAAAATTAGAACCATAAATAAATAATTTTTGTTCGTATTTGGATTCATATACTTTGAGAATGGTATGGTAGAAATTGAGAATGGTATGGTAGAATCAGTGGAGGGCGTAAAGGAAACAGTCAAATGTTTCTTTAAAGAGAAGTTTTCTGAAATAAATTTGAATAGGCCTTTGTTGGAAGGTTGTTCCTTCAATTATTTATAAGTGGTTGATGTAGAGTCTTTGGAGGCTCCTTTTTCTGATGACAAAGTCAAAGCAGCAATTTGGATTTGTGATGGATCAAAAAGTCCAAGACCGGATGGATTCAACTTTGTGTTTATTAAGAAATGTTGTCTTATCTTGAAGGAGGATATAATTCGTTTTGTCAGAGATTTTCATCATCATGCTTATCTCCTCAAGGTTATAACATCTTTTTTTTCTAACTCTTATTCCTAAATTAGATCATCCTATAAACTTAGGTGAATACATACTTATATGTTGGTAGGTAGTTTGTATAAGATCTTGGCAAAATTGTTGACGAAAATATTGAAAAGGGTTATTGGTGGCCTTGTATCTCATTGTCAAACAACCTTTGTCCCTGGAAGGCAATTGTTGGATGGAGTTGTAATAGCAAATTAAATTGTAGACATGTCTTCTAGGGATAAGAAGGATTGCATTATCTTCAAATTTGACTTCGAAAATGCATATGATTGTGTCAACTGGAACTTTGTGTAAAGGAAAAGTCAACTCCTGATTTTTTTAAGGTCAAGATCATGCTCCTCAGGTTCATGGACCTTTATTTGGTCAATAAATGTCAAGGATATCATCATTCATCAATAATCAAAGCTTATGAAAAAAGTTACTAAAAATGGAAATGACTTGTAATGATAAGTTTCTATTTTTGAATGCTTTATACCTCACATTACTTTTCATCATCAAAAAGCTTCAAATGGATTTTGACCAATCATGAAAGTTAAATACCATTATTTTCCCTTTCCAAAAGGTACAAGATCATCTTCATATCATTCTTGGATCAAAAGTTATGGTCAAAGGAAGTCAAGTTACATTTTAGGGTTTTTCATGCATGTCATTTTCCATTTCTTGCAAAATACCTCAAAATGAATTATGCTTGCTTCTAATTTCCAAAATCACATCACAACATGAAAATAAACTTCATTTTGCACATTTTTGGCCCTTAAACCAACCTTGTTCATGCCATATTCATCACTTATTTCACAAATGGACATTTTGCAAAATCAATTCAAACACAAAAATCATTCACTCCCAATGCTCAAATCTAATCACATTGTAATCATGAGTACACAAAATGCAAGGGTTTCATGGTCATAACCAGCCACGTGCACGTGGGAATCACCACTTCCATTTGAAATTGAAAATTTGAAAAATCCTTCAAAACTCATTAACCATGATTTAACTTGAGTCTAAACCCTGGTCAGACCCAATTACACTCATATTTAAGCCTTTAACTTGGTTGGGATTGGGCTAAGAGCTTCATTTTTCTTAGATTTCACATTTTCACTCTCAAACTTTCTCTCTTCGAATCTAATTTCTCATAGGGTTTCATTGAGATTTCTTTGCATAATCTTGATCAGCAAGCTTCAAGGAACAAGAATCAAGCATTATTTGAAGCTCATACTAAAGATTTCATCATGTTCAATTTTGGAAGGTTCAACTTCAAACTCTCAGATCTAGCTCAATTCAAGGCTCTAATTGCATTTATTTTGCAATTAAAGATCAAAAGAGGAAGATTTGCACCTTCTTACTGGATTTCTAGGAGTATTTTAGCTTGCTGTAACTTTCAGGTGAGTCCAGATTCATCATCTTATTTCATGATTTTAAGCTATGCATTGTGATATGGATGTTATGATGATCATCCTGATATGATTTGTATGGAATTTGGACGTGTTACATGTTAGAATTTTAGATATGAAATAGTTGTGTTCAAACTTTCTTGCTTTGATTTGATTCATACAAGCATGATTTGGAAAAATGAATGTGATATTTGGAATCAGTGATGAAAATGGAGTGGGTCTGTGGTCATGTTTTTTATTTCTGGAGATTTTTTGGTTGTTCTCCGTTGGTGTTCACTGGATAAAACGACCAGAGCCTTATCTCCGGCGTCTGGTTTTATTTCAGGTGGCCTGAGTTTGTTTGAAGAAGATGCAATCATATTTGTTTGTTTGTTTTCATCCAAGGGCTAGGGTTAGGACAATGTATTAATGAGGTCATGTGAGAGGCGCGTGGTTTGGATTTTTTAAAAGCTGACTTTTACTTGGTTGAATGTGTGTGCGTGTTTGTTTGCTTAGTTTATTTATTTCCTTGTGTCCATTGGATCTGAATACTTGAAATATTGACTGCATCTTGTGGTTGTATTTGAGTCAACATCTTGACTAAGGTCTACCTGATTTCCATGTGTAACACCCCAAAATTTGTCCTCTCATTTTCATAACATTTGGCATACTATTACCATGCATTGCATTGCACATAATCACAATTCTGACACACAATCGGGTATAATATAATCTAAATTCATAATTCCTTACAACACTTATCAATTTCCAAACCATACAATTCCACTATCATACTTAAGAATATCTACTCTAATATTCATATCAGATTATCCTTAAGAGATGAAAGAAATCCCACCCTTACTTTGATTCGACATGTGATTTCTCTCTTGACGGGATTCGCTTCCTCTAACTCTTGCCCTAGCTCCCTTCTTCCTTTCTTCTATTGACGCTCTTCTCAATTCCACGACCAGTTTTACGAACTGAATTTCTCCCTTTCTCAAAATCCCCAACATAACCATTGGTCCCCTAATATTGGAATTCCCATCTTGCCCTCACTAACCTCTCATCTAATCACCATAATTTCCTTTCCAATTAATATTCCACTAATTACATTATTTCACTATATTAATATAATCATTAAACTTATGTTAAATTAAAATAATATAATTCTATTTACTCAACACACCAACCTACATCACAATGCCACTACCCTTCACTAAGGATATGCAACCACCAATACAACACAACAACACACCATCAATCTCTATGACTCACACAACACATAATAAAATTTTCAATTAAACGAATAAATAATTAAACAATTAAATCGGGATGTTACAACATCAATTTTCTAAAACAGGCTACTCCACTATGCGCGTGTAAAGGTAAAGGGCTTAACGTGATTGCTTCAGAATGAAACCGGGTGGAATAGAAACGAGAGCATTAGGTTGAGATATAATAGAATGATTCGGACTGGTTTGTATAGGAGTTTATGATCACTATATGTTTTTAGTGTCATTAGTGTATCTTTAGTGTTTGAGTTATTATCGGTTCTTTTAGCAAAATGTCGTACAACGTATGGATAGGTAATGTGTTTCGTGTTTGTGTTTAAGGGATGCTTTTCAAAAACCTATTTGATTGTTTGCTTGAGGACAAACAAAGATTCAAGTCTAGGGGAGTTTGATACTATGATTTTATATCGATTATTTGGCATGGTTTCCGATTATTTAAGTTACTATTTTCCGTATTTTGAATGATATTATGCAAAGTTTGTGTTTGTTTTGCAGGTATTAAGATATATATGACTCGTGGAAGAAAAGAATTAAAATGAGACAAAATGAGGTTTTTAGCAAAAGATTTGAAGCAGATAGCAGAAAAGAGAGTTTCTGCATTCTGGAAGCCAGACAGACGTCACACTCATAGGACGGTCGTCCCACATTGCCAAGTTCAAACGACTGTCACACCACAAGACGACCATCATAGGTCAAAAATCGAGAATCCTAAAGTGTGCACCTCAGTCAATAACAGAGAGTCGTTACCACGACATTCTCTCATTCAACTCAGATATTTCCTCAACTCATTCCAGTCTCAGTTCAACCATACATAGTCAAGGCCCAGCAAA
Organism: Lathyrus aphaca; assembly: GCA_963966055.1. Classification (NCBI taxonomy): domain Eukaryota; kingdom Viridiplantae; phylum Streptophyta; class Magnoliopsida; order Fabales; family Fabaceae; genus Lathyrus; species Lathyrus aphaca. The sequence goes on from OZ014519.1 coordinate 432,521,916, forward strand.
ATAAGTTCTTGCAAATTCTCAACAACAGTACCACGTGAAAGCTATAAATAGAAGTTGCTTGGAGTTTCAAAGGGAGCTTCGACCATTCTACCAAATATTTGTCGTTTTACCAATCGAAACCATTTATTTTCCTTGTTCAGAGCCTTTCTTATTTATTTATTTTTTAGCATTAATTTAGTTTATGTTTCTGAACCTTAGTGATAGCTTCCTACATCGGGAAGCTATTGTCATTTACTTGTTTCCAACCACTGCCTTTCTTTAGTTTAGTTTTCTGCAAGAATTCTTAATCCAAGTGTATTGCACCCGGGTTCATTATTGAATTATATGCTTTATTTTCTAATTATTATGTCTTATGCTTTTATTCATTCCTTCTACTTATTTTCTTCTAATTTAATTAATATGTCTGGCTAAACTCCTTTAATTGGTATGTAATTGAATAATCGGAACGAATTCAATAGATCTAGGCTAAAACCTTAAACTTAATTTACTTTCTGGTTTCGATTTCTTAATATAAAAACAACTTTTGTTACGAAAGTAAAAAGGTAAAAAATGTTAGAATTAAGACCACGAGAGTGTGAGATTGTAACCGGGTGGCTGAAATTGAACATTGATTTTAAATACAGCGGAAGCGCTTTAAAACCAATTAGAATCTCAAGGTTTTCAAAAATTACTTTTAACTTTAATTGATACAACGAGATTGCTCAATCTAACTTAGGAGTATAGTAATAGGCAATACCACGAGAGTGTGAGATTGTAACCGAGTGGCTGAAATTGAACATTGATTTTAAATACAGCGGAAGCGCTTTAAAACCAATTAGAATCTCAAGGTTTTCAAAAAGTACTTTTAACTTTAATTGATACAACGAGATTGCTCAATCTAACTTAGGAGTATAGTAATAGGCAAGACCACGAGAGTGTGAGTTGACGACCATTTATTGAATTCGTGAAGGCGTACCAATTACATACCGATATTTTTATCGTAATTTAATTTAATTTAAAAATTATTACTTTCTCGTTCCTTAAAACTAAAACATCACTCGCCTTAGATAAACATAGTAACATCCTGATAGCGCTAGGTTATTATCGAGTCTCTGTGGGATTGATATCTTTTATGACTATGCGATTAGGTTGTATACTTGCAGTTCGAATCTTAAGACTCAGTAAGTCGCGATCAACAAGACCACTAGGATATAAAATAAATGATTTCTGGAATTTTTGGATAGTAAAAATAATTATTTTTGGTTCCATACCGTGCTAAGCGCACTCACCACTGCCTAGAAGAGGCGAAATTTCCCAACACCGCGCTAAGCGAGCTAGGCCTCGTTAAGAGAGCTCTACGTAATCGACATAATTTCTCTGCGATTTCAGACTTCTATTTTTGCAACTTTTCGTTGCGATTTCCTTCCACAAAAACTCAATTTTAACAGTGTTACACTCAGATTTTTCACACCACGGAACACAAAAACAATTCATCATTCAACATCACAATTCCGACACACAGTCGCACATGATATAATCTAACTTCACAATTCCTTACAACACTTATCAATTTCCCAACCACACAATTCCACTATCATACTTAAGAATATCTACTCTAATATTCATATCAGATTATCCTTAAGAGATGAAAGAAATCTCACCCTTACCTTAATTTGACGGGTGATTTCTCTCTTGACTGAATTCACTTCCTCTAACTCTTGCCCTAGCTCCCTTCTTCCTTTCTTCTGTTCACGCTCTTCTCAATTCCACTATCAGTTTTACAAACTGAATTTCTCCCTTTCTCAAAATCCTCAACATAACCCTTGGACCCCTAATATTCGAATCCTCATCTTGCCCTCACTAACCTCACATCTAATCACCATAATGCCATTTCCACTTAATATTCCACTAATTACATTATTTCACTACATTATTATAATCATTAAACTTATATTAAATTAAAATAATATAATTCTTTTTAATCAACACACCAACCTACATCACAATGTCATTACCATTCACTAAGAATATGCAATCACCAATACGACACAACAACACACCATCAATCTTTACGACTCACACAACACAATAAATTTTTCAATTAAACGAATAAATAATTAAACAATTAAATCGGGATGTTACAACATCAATTTTCATTTTTCATTTTCTCACACTTTGATTTATTCATCATACTTCTCTCTAACTTGCTTACAACATCACTATGTAATGATTGCTTTCTTAATCCTAAATATAAAGCACATCATTTGTTTTTTCTTTTTAGGTTCAAGGTTATAATTTTTCAAAAAGAAACAATTTCCAACAGTCAACTCAAAGGGGATATGGGGGATCGTTCTATCATGCTTTAGCTTTTATAGGTGTACAAAATATCCGATTGTAAGACCAAAATCCGTAATCAAATCTAAATTTATTTTAAATATCCAAATATAATTAAATGTTTATTAACCAGTTTAGTTTTTAATGATTTTGGTTATCCATTCATATAATTCGGATATAATTAAATGGTTATTAACCGGTTAAATTTTTTTGGATTCAATTATAATCCGGTTATTATCCAAAATCCAAAAATTTTAATTTTCAAAATAAATAAATAAAATTTTATTTTTAAAACCAATTTTTTGTGAAAAAACCGGTTATATAACCATAATCAAATTTATAACTGATTTTATAACCGGTTTTAATTAAATTATGATTTTGGTTATGAATCCAAACCATTTAAATGATTTGAAAATAATTATGGTTTAGTTTCTAAAAATAATCAACCATGCATACCCTTTTTATAGACCAACTGGATTTCTCTCAATAGTAAAATACCTTGATCTTTGCCACTATTTTCAAACAAGTCAAGAAAATCAACATAATCAATTAAAATAGCACCAGATCATGATGTGATGGATTCACACATATTTCAATTACAATGAAAAACTCAGACAATCTCACCAATTTTGACATTCCATATTAAGATGAATGGTTTAACCAATTTCACAGTTTCATTGTGAGTACATTAAAAAAGAAACAAGTTATTCAAGAATAACCATAAGATTGATCTTAAAATCTAACTTTGGACAAATATTTGTTTACACTTCATGGAAGTTAGTTGAATCATATACATAAGTCAAGCATCATGTTTCTAAGTAGTCATTTAAAAAATCATATTAGGTGGCATATGTTGTTTATGTTGTAGTGAAAATAGCAAGTGTAATATTATCATATCCATAGTGACTTGTTGTGTTTAAAGATTGGTTCAGCAAATTTTATGATTCTAAGGATTGTTTATAGTTGTTTGGTAACATAAAATTAAATGATATAAAATAAATTGAGAATTCGGTATTAACAATGAGAAAAATTGCTAGATTTTGTCATCATTTATTCTCACAGAAACCATTAGTCAGTAATATATATTTCTAATTAACTATCAATAATATGGAGACTTGGATCTAGTAACGACCAACACCTCTTTTATGTCAAGTAGTACCATGAAAACATGTTTTAGACAACTAATCTAAAAAAGCATTAAAAAAGAATAATCATCAAATATTAAGGCTTAGGTAGAATTACATAAAACGTCATAACATTAATTAAAAATGAGCCTATACTAACTACATTTATAGGCTTGATAAAGGTAGGCTCGCTAGGTGTACCATCCATCTTTGTTTAGCGCACCTACTTACTTTCCTGTTAAGCAATGTCAACTCACCCTGCAATTAGCTCTAGCTGTCCTAACTTGCTAGGTGCACCACTCATCTTTAAATAGCGTGTAAGTCATTTCTTCACGATATGAAGTAACTTAAACTTGAAATCTTCTTTTGCTTGTGCTCGCCTAATCCGCACATGGTCTTGGCCTAACAAGTCTTATTTGTAGGAAAATGGTCTTAGCAAGGTATATGTGTGTTGCTTGGTGGTTTTTCAGTCTTTTTAACCTATGTTTGATAAATGTGCAAGTAAAAAGTCCAAACATATGTTTTTATCACTTTTTGTTGAATACATAAAATAAGTTAATAAGTGCGTGCATATGTATTTTACGTAATTTTGGTACTTATCAATTTATCACATTTAACCTAACCTTAATCCTAAAAATCATGTAAATTAACTAAACATGGAACTGAAGTATTAATTCTTCTAATTTATGCATTTGAACTTGTCTTGTTTCTTTTGTTGGTGACTGGTCAAAATTCAAAAATTCCAATGCCTGAGAAGCTTTATGCTTCAATTCTATTGGAAGACGACGTGATTTTCCTTAAACCATCTAAAAATTGTCTGATTCTATATTCCCACAGTGATTCATCCAATTTTATTGATTAGTATACTATATTTTCTATATTTCTCTTAAGTTATATATTAGAAACTTCAATAAACTTTTTATTTTGGTGTCAATTAATTTCATCAGGGAGTTCTTGTATACTTTGTAATTTTCCATGTTGGTAAACCATGGTCATTCATGCACCATTGGCACTTTTTCATCTGGAAACTCTTATGAATTCACGCTCCAAGATTATTACCTTGTTATTGATTAGTCTTTGTAAGTGATCAACTACCAAGTTATTCTTACCTTTTTCACCTTTAATTTTCAAATCAAAATCTTGTAGTATTAGTGATGATAGTGCATCACACTATGTTTTTAGAATTCGATTTAGTTGTTTTTAAGTACTCTTATATTAATGCATTTCTGTTTTGGAGTTTTTTAATAAAGATTTTAAAGATTCGTGAAAAATATCAAACCAAATCAAAATTATCTTGAATAGATAAATTTTATAGTATTTTATTGTGAAAGTTATGATGTAGTATTTGGATCAAACTCTAGTATCGACAAGGGTAGTTTCATGGTTCAATAGAAGGTTTAGTATGAAGCTGAAATTTGTTCACATACTGATCTTATATGTTATAGTCGAAGTATGTTCAAACATGGAGTAGTCAAAATGCTAGGATTGTTAGCATGTCGAATTGAGTCTTGCTTGTAAGCCAAATTGTTAAGTTAGTTTGTAACCTGAGTTAGCTTATTAGTCTATAAATAGACTAGTTCTCTCAGGTTGTTAGAGAAAGATTAATTGTTGGTATTCACTTGTAATCTTTGAACCCTTAATGAGAAAGTGAATAGTTAAATAGATTTAACCAATTCTCTATTCTTCTATTCTTCTTCCTTTTTCTCTTCCTTGTAAAACCTAATAGGGTTTCTTGTGTTAGTTTAAGAAACTCAATCTTTATCTCATAATTTTTTTCTGTTATTGACGACATCAATTTACAACAAACTGGTGCGATTAGCGTGGAAGAGAAGATGTCGTCAACAAAGTATGAGATTGAGAAATTCACTGGCCTGAATGATTTTGGTTTATGGCACTTGAAGATGCAAGCCCTTCTTGTTCAACAGGGTTTGCTAGAAGCGTTGAAATGATCAGAGAAGATGGGAGCTTCCCTATCGGAGAAGGAGAAAACATTATCAAGTAGTAAGTTTTTCCATTGTATGCAGTTGATAAAACTGCATGATGAAAACTAGTTTGTTCCCTTGTTATGGTAGAGTTTGTTCCAAGGTGGAGATTTGTGGTATATGGATCAAACTCTAATGTCGACAAGGGTAGTTTCATGGTTACACATAAGGTTTAGTATGAAGTCGAAGTCTGTTCACATATTGATCTTGTATGCTATAGTCGAAGTATGTTCAAGCATGGAGTAGTCAAAATGCTAGGATTGTTAGCATGTCGAATTGGGTATTGCTTGTAAGCTCAATTGTTAAGTTAGCTTGTAACCTAAGTTAGCTTAGTAGTCTATAAATAGACTAGTTCTCCCAAGTTGTTGATAGAGGTTAATTGTTGGTATTCACTTGTAATCTTTGAAACTTAATGAGAAAGTGAATAGTAAAACAGATTTAACCACTTATTTATTCTTCTATTCTTCTTCCTCTCCTCTCTTCCTTATAAAACCTAATAGGATTTCTTGTGTTTGTTGAAAAACCTCAATCTTTATCTCATAACTTTGTTTTTTTATTAACAACATCAATTCACAACATATGACGACAAAGAAAGAAAAATACTAGCACACAAAGAATTAAATATAATCAATGTAAATCACAAGATACAAGACAACAGTGGTGCACCTTCAAGCAATGTGACACTATCCAGAGTAAAACAACCAAAATGGTACACTCCCAACACTAGCAGCGCTATCTCAAATTTCTTCCAAAATTAGAAAACAAATAAAAAGTCTAATCACAATGTGCTTAAGTGAAGGTGCAACACAATCCTTCAATTTTAGAATTTCATCAATAAATAGAAAAATGTGTTTAGTATATTTAGAGAGTATAAGGCAATCTTGTCCATGTTATAATCCAATCTTATAGCATATATGATATGTTAAACTTTTGTGTTAAAAGATCAATACTTTTGAACAAATATTATTGGATGCACTATACCTAGTTTATAGTACAGAAAAAGACTAGAGAGTAAGTGGTGTCTCTTTCGTGCACTATGCTAGATAACATTATTTTTCTTGTTTTGTTACTACTTGTACCTTGGATTGTGTAAAATTTTGTTTCCATTTCCAAATCAAAATCAAAAGGACAATTTTTTGTTCAGATATTCAACGGCAAATAATACTACTTGACAAGCAAGCAAATGTTACACTCAAAGTTTAATTTTCTTTTCAGTTTTTGTTTTTATCTCAGAGTTGTCTCTTCTTTCAATTCAACTCTTCTCATTTTCTTTAGTCATTAATCAATGTTTCTAATCCATGTAACATTGTTTATATAAATGCCTCACAAATAATATATCCGATCATTTTTAACAATAGATCAAACAACTAAGAAGATTAATCTAACATTAATGATTAAAATTATAATAAACTATTTTTGTTATGGCAAAATCATAACCACAATAATATTTTAATGATTTCAAACATAAAATTAAAATTTTGAGGAAGTTACCATGATTTTCCTTGCCTTCCATGTTTTCATATTGTCTTGTTGATCAAGTTCAAATAATGGCTAGTTTCGGATCGGATTCACTCCACTCCGCATGTTTTTTTTCATGTAGGTCAAAATTCCGCCTACAAAAAGATGTTATTATCTTGTTTTATTCTGGAGGTATCGTGGTTGAATGTCTGCTTTGTATAACTTTGGACAATATTGTGAAACGTGTTAAAGAGAACGACCTAGTCTGTGACTCGACTAAGTAATTTTTTCAGTGGCATTTTTTTCAAAATTGTAAAGCAATAATTTAAAGATGATTTCAAGTTGCCACGACTACCAAAAAAATTATAGCTACTTCTGCGGCTGTTGTCTCTGAAATATTGTTCAAATTTGAGACAAGTCACTTCAAACGCTGACAACGAAAAATTTGAGACAAGTCACTTCAAACGCTGGCAACGAAAAATTAAAATTTTCTTAACCCAAAAAAAAGTTTGCCAACGTTCTAACTGATAACATTCATGTTGCTTCTTTTGGATCAACCAAACAAACTAACGGCAAAAAATCTCTGGATTCACATGGAACTATTAATTCTACTGAAGTTGAATATGTTGCACATATTAAAGCAAACAATTTATAGCTCAGAAAAGAAATTTTTCCATGGAAAGAGAATGATTATCTTTACAAAATAACATTCTGAATGGACTCGTAGATGAAAGGTAAGCTATTAGTAGCAACTTGAAATATCATATGGTAGATGAAAGGTCTGTGGAACTCAATGTCAAAAACTCCAAAAGATAGCTCATAAGATCATCACTGAAGGTAAACCCTTATATGAACAATTTCACATTGTTGTTATAATTGACAAACTGCCCATGGCTAGAAAGATTTTAAAAACCTTTTGCGCCACAAACGTTAACGGTTTGGTTAATTGCCTCCAAATTGAAGAAGAATCTCAATGATAAGATCAGAAAGATGTGACTGCATCCCTAAATGTGATCTTGGCTCTAGCGCACAAGTTAACCTGAGTGGTGAGCAATTTATTGTTATGATCACTGAAATCAACATTGTTAGTGGATCTGATGGTTGGTGAATAGATATTGACGCCTCTCGTTATGTTTGTTATGATTGTACTATATCCAAAACATACACGAAAGTTGGAGATAAGAAAGTATTGTTGGGAGATGCTCATGCCATAATTTTGTTGGAATTTGAGACATGGAGCTATATTTTACCTCCGAAGAGACTTTAATCTTAAAGAAAGGTATGCATGTTCCTGAGATTAGAAAGAATCTTGTTTCCGGGTTTCTTCTAAATAAGGAAGTGTTTAGTTCACTACAACAAATAACACTTTTTATGACAAAGTTAATGCCTCACATAATAAAAAACGAGGGTATAGGTATTGGGAGTGCCAAGTTTCATTGTTTTTATAAAAAAAAATAAACAAGCATTTACCTCGGCTTTTAAAAAAATCGAGGGAATAGAGTTATAAGGGAGCTCACTTCGACACCCAATAATTGCATTTTATATTTTGTTTTCCAGTTCTTTAGTTAATATTAATCACTTGATGCCTTTCCAAATTCCATTTTAATCATTGTTATTTATTTTATTTTTTTTACTAGTATTTGCCTCGGCTACATGGTCCAACTGAGAATGGATATATTTTAAATTAGTCAATTTCAAAATAGTATTTTCAAAATATTATTTTAATTTTCTATTTGATATATTCAAACCCCTCGTTATACAAAAAAAAACGATGTTATATATCTTTTAATTGAATTTCCATAATATGGTGTTATTATTTTATTTTTTTATTTTATATTTTATAATTACTATTGACATGTCGGATTTTATATAAAACCGATGTGACACATATATTACATGAAATACTTTAGACTACAATCTAGCTGATTCTAACTTTTTATTTACCTATCAACGCTCAAATATCATTTCGTCACTCTTATTTTGCAAAAAACCTAGGAGGTTTTCAAGATGATATTCATCAAAACTCTTCCAACAGATATTCATCAAACATCATTTTCGCAACAAGTTTGTTCTTTACTGAAATGAGTTATACATCACTTTGTTTTTCACTGATCATTTTATATAGGGTTTTACGTCATTTTCGCAACAGGTTTGTTCTTCACTGAAACGAGTTATATATCACTTTGTTTTTCAGTGGTAATTTTTTCAAAATTGTAAAGCAATAATTTAATGATTTCAAGCTTCCACGACTACCGAAAAAATTATATCTACTTTTGCGGCTGTTGTCTCTGAAAGATCGTTCAAATTTGAGACAAGTCACTTTAAACGCTGACAACGAAAAAATAAAATTTTCTTAACTAAAAAAAGAGTTTGCCAACGTTCTGACCGATAACATTCATGTTGTTTCTTTTGGATCAACCAAACAAACTAACGACAAAAAAACTTTGGATTCATATGGAACTATTAATTCTATTGAAGTTGAATATGTTGCACATATTAAAGCAAACAATTTATAGCTCAGAAAAGAAATTTCTCCATGGAATGAGAATGATTATCTTTACAAAAATAACATTCTAAATGGACTCGCAGATGATCTATATGATTATTATAGCAATTGTGATACTGCAAAACATGTTTAAGAGGCACTAACAAAGAAGTATTACACCGAAGAATCTGGCGCAAAAAAAAAAGTAAGATATTAGTAGCTACTTGAAATATCATATGGTAGATGAAAGGTTCGTGGAACTCAATGTCAAAAACTCCAAAAGATAGCTCATAAGATCATCGCTGAAGGTAACCCCATATGTAAACAAATTCAAATTATTGTTATAGTTGACAAAGTGCCCATGGCTAGAAAGATTTTAAGAACTTTTTGCGCCACAAACTTTAACGATTTGGTTAATTTCCTCCAAATTGAAGAAGAATCTCAATGATAAGATCAGAAAGATATGACTGCATGCCTAAACATGATCTTGGCTCTAGCGCACAAGTTAACCTGAGTGGTGAGCAATTTATTGTTATGATCACTGAAATGAACATTGTTCGTGGATATGATGGTTGGTGAATAAATATTGGCACCTCTCGTTGTGTTTGTTATGATTGTACTATATCCAAAACACACACGAATGTTGGAGATAAGAAAGTATTGTTGGGAGATGCTCATGCCATAATTTTGTTGGAATTTGAGACATGAAGCTATATTTTACCTCCGAAGAGACTTTAATCTTAAAGAAAGGCATGCATGTTCCTGAGATTAGAAAGAATCTTGTTTCCAGGTTTCTGCTAAATAAGGAAGTGTTTACTTCACTATAACAAATAACACTTTTTATGACAAAGTTAATGCCTCACATAATAAAAAATGAGGGTATAGGTATTGGGAGTGCCAAGTTTCATTGTTTTTTATAAAAAAATAAACCAGCATTTACCTCGGTTTTTACAAAAAATCAAGGGAATAGAGCTATAAGGGAGCTCACTTCGACACCCAATAATTGCATTTTATATTTATTTTTTTCCAGTTGTTTATTTAATATTAATCACTTGGTGCCTTTCCAAATTCCATTTTAATCATTGTTATTTTTTATTTTTATTTTTTACTAGTATTTGCCTCGGCTACATGGTCCAATTGAGAATGGATATATTTTAAATTAGTCAATTTCAAAATAGTATTTTCAAAATATTATTTTAATTTTCTATTTGATATATTCAAACCCCTCGTTATACAAAAAAAAACGATGTTATATATCTTTTAATTGAATTTCCAGAATATGGTGTTATTATTTTATTTTTTTTATTTTTTATTTTATAATTAATATTGTCATGTCGGATTTTATATAAAACCGATGTGACACATATATTACATGAAATACTTTAGACTACAATCTAGCTGATTCTAACTTTTAATTTACCTATCAAAGCTCAAATATCATTTCGTCACTCTTATTTTGCAAAAAACCTAGGAGGTTTTCAAGATGATATTCATCAAAACTCTTCCAACAGATATTCATCAAACATCATTTTCGCAACAGGTTTGTTCTTTACTGAAATGAGTTATACATCACTTTGTTTTTCACTGATCATTTTATATAGGGTTTTACGTCATTTTCGCAACAGGTTTGTTCTTCACTGAAACGAGTTATATATCACTTTGTTTTTCAGTGGTAATTTTTTCAAAATTGTAAAGCAATAATTTAATGATTTCAAGCTTCCACGACTACCGAAAAAATTATATCTACTTTTGCGGCTGTTGTCTCTGAAAGATCGTTCAAATTTGAGACAATCACTTTAAACGCTGACAACGAAAAATTAAAATTTTCTTAACTAAAAAAAAAGTTTGCCAACGTTCTGACCGATAAGATTCATGTTGTTTCTTTTGGATCAACCAAACAAACTAACGACAAAAAAGCTTTGGATTCATATGGAACTATTAATTCTATTGAAGTTGAATATGCTGCACATATTAAAGCAAACAATTTATAGCTCAGAAAAGAAATTTCTCCATGGAATGAGAATGATTATCTTTACAAAAATAACATTCTGAATGGACTCGCATATGATCTATATGATTATTATAGCAATTGTGATACTGCAAAACATGTTTAAGAGGCACTAACAAAGAAGTATTACACCGAAGAATCTGGCGCAAAAAAAGAGTAAGATATTAGTAGCTACTTGAAATATCATATGGTAGATGAAAGGTTCGTGGAACTCAATGTCAAAAACTCCAAAAGATAGCTCATAAGATCATCGCTGATGGTAACCCCATATATGAACAAATTCAAATTATTGTTATAGTTGACAAAGTGCCCCTGGCTAGAAAGATTTTAAGAACTTTTTGCGCCACAAACTTTAACGATTTGGTTAATTTCCTCCAAATTGAAGAAGAATCTCAATGATAAGATCAGAAAGATGTGACTGCATGCCTAAACATGATCTTGGCTCTAGTGCACAAGTTAACCTGAGTGGTGAGCAATTTATTGTTATGATCACTGAAATCAACATTGTTCGTGGATATGATGGTTGGTGAATAAATATTGGCACCTCTCGTTGTGTTTGTTATGATTGTACTATATCCAAAACACACACGAATGTTGGAGACAAGAAAGTTTTGTTGGGAGATGCTCATGCCATAATTTTGTTGGAATTTGAGACATGAAGCTATATTTTACCTCCGAAGAGACTTTTATCTTAAAGAAAGGCAGGCATGTTCCTGAGATTAGAAAGAATCTTGTTTCAAAGTTTTTGCTAAATAAGGAAGTGTTTAGTTCACTATAACAAATAACACTTTTTATGACAAAGTTAATGCCTCACATAATAAAATATGAGGGTATAGGTATTGGGAGTGCCAAGTTTCATTGTTTTTATAAGAAAATAAACCAGCATTCACCTCGATTTTTACAAAAATTCGAGGGAATAAAGCTATAAGGGAGCTCACTTCGACACCCAATAATTGCATTTTATGTTTTTTTTCCAGTTGTTTAGTTAATATTAATCACTTGGTGCCTTTCCAAATTCCATTTTTATCATTGTTATTTATTTTTATTTTTTTTACTAGTATTTGCCTCGGCTACATGGTCCAACTGAGAATGGATATATTTTTAAATTAGTCAATTTCAAAATAGTATTTTCAAAATATTATTTTAATTTTCTATTTGATATATTCAAACCCCTCGTTATACAAAAAAAACGATGTTATATATCTTTTAATTGAATTTCCATAATATGGTGTTATTATTTTATTTTTTTATTTTATATTTTATAATTACTATTGACATGTCGGATTTTATATAAAACCGATGTGACACATATATTACATGAAATACTTTAGACTACAATCTAGCTGCTTCTAACTTTTTATTTACCTATCAACGCTCAAATATCATTTCGTCACTCTTATTTTGCAAAAAACCTAGGAGGTTTTCAAGATGATATTCATCAAAACTCTTCCAACAGATATTCATCAAACATCATTTTCGCAACAGGTTTGTTCTTTACTGAAACGAGTTATATATCACTTTGTTTTTCATTGATCATTTTATATAGGGTTTTACGTCATTTTCGCAACAGGTTTGTTCTTCACTGAAACGAGTTATATATCACTTTGTTTTTCAGTGGTAATTTTTTCAAAATTGTAAAGCAATAATTTAATGATTTCAAGCTTCCACGACTACCGAAAAAATTATATCTACTTTTGCGGCTGTTGTCTCTGAAAGATCGTTCAAATTTGAGACAAGTCACTTTAAACGCTGACAACGAAAAAATAAAATTTTCTTAACTAAAAAAAGAGTTTGCCAACGTTCTGACCGATAAGATTCATGTTGTTTCTTTTGGATCAACCAAACAAACTAACGACAAAAAAACTTTGGATTCATATGGAACTATTAATTCTATTGAAGTTGAATATGCTGCACATATTAAAGCAAACAATTTATAGCTCAGAAAAGAAATTTCTCCATGGAATGAGAATGATTATCTTTACAAAAATAACATTCTAAATGGACTCGCAGATGATCTATATGATTATTATAGCAATTGTGATACTGCAAAACATGTTTAAGAGGCACTAACAAAGAAGTATTACACCGAAGAATCTGGCGCAAAAAAAAAGTAAGATATTAGTAGCTACTTGAAATATCATATGGTAGATGAAAGGTTCGTGGAACTCAATGTCAAAAACTCCTAAAGATAGCTCATAAGATCATCGCTGAAGGTAACCCCATATGTAAACAAATTCAAATTATTGTTATAGTTGACAAAGTGCCCCTGGCTAGAAAGATTTTAAGAACTTTTTGCGCCACAAACTTTAACGATTTGGTTAATTTCCTCCAAATTGAAGAAGAATCTCAATGATAAGATCAGAAAGATATGACTGCATGCCTAAACATGATCTTGGCTCTAGCGCACAAGTTAACCTGAGTGGTGAGCAATTTATTATTATGATCACTGAAATGAACATTGTTCGTGGATATGATGGTTGGTGAATAAATATTGGCACCTCTCGTTGTGTTTGTTATGATTGTACTATATCCAAAACACACACGAATGTTGGAGATAAGAAAGTATTGTTGGGAGATGCTCATGCCATAATTTTGTTGGAATTTGAGACATGAAGCTATATTTTACCTCCGAAGAGACTTTAATCTTAAAGAAAGGCATGCATGTTCCTGAGATTAGAAAGAATCTTGTTTCCAGGTTTCTGCTAAATAAGGAAGTGTTTACTTCACTATAACAAATAACACTTTTTATGACAAAGTTAATGCCTCACATAATAAAAAATGAGGGTATAGGTATTGGGAGTGCCAAGTTTCATTGTTTTTTATAAAAAAATAAACCAGCATTTACCTCGGTTTTTACAAAAAATCAAGGGAATAGAGTTATAAGGGAGCTCACTTCGACACCCAATAATTGCATTTTATATTTTTTTTTCCAGTTGTTTATTTAATATTAATCACTTGGTGCCTTTCCAAATTCCAATTTAATCATTGTTATTTATTTTTATTTTTTTTACTAGTATTTGCCTCGGCTACATGTCCAACTGAGAATGGATATATTTTAAAATAGTCAATTTCAAAATAGTATTTTCAAAATATTATTTTAATATTCTATTTGATATGTTCAAACCCCTCGTTATACAAAAAAAAAACGATGTTATATATCTTTTAATTGAATTTCCAGAATATGGTGTTATTATTATTTTTTTATATTTTATATTTTATAATTAATATTGTCATGTCGGATTTTATATAAAACCGATGTGACACATATATTACATGAAATACTTTAGACTACAATCTAGCTGCTTCTAACTTTTTATTTACCTATCAACGCTCAAATATCATTTCGTCACTCTTATTTTGCAAAAAACCTAGGAGGTTTTCAAGATGATATTCATCAAAACTCTTCCAACAGATATTCATCAAACATCATTTTCGCAACAGGTTTGTTCTTCACTGAAACGAGTTATATATCACTTTGTTTTTCACTGATCATTTTATATAGGGTTTTACGTCATTTTCGCAACATGTTTGTTCTTCATTGAAACGAGTTATATATCACTTTGTTTTTCAGTGGTAATTTTTTCAAAATTGTAAAGCAATAATTTAAAGATGATTTCAAGCTGCCACGACTACCGAAAAAATTATATCTACTTTTGCGGCTGTTGTCTCTGAAAGATCGTTCAAATTTGAGACAAGTAACTTTAAACGCTGACAACGAAAAATTAAAATTTTCTTAACTAAAAAAAAGTTTGCCAACGTTATGACCGATAAGATTCATGATGTTTCTTTTGGATCAACCAAACAAACTAACGACAAAAAAGCTTTGGATTCTTAAGGAACTATTAATTCTATTGAAGTTGAATATGCTGCACATATTAAAGCAAACAATTTATAGCTCAGAAAAGAAATTTCTCCATGGAAAGAGAATGATTATCTTTACAAAAATAACATTCTGAATGGACTCGCAGATGATCTATATGATTATTATAGCAATTGTGATACTGCAAAACATGTTTAAGAGGCACTAACAAAGAAGTATGACACCGAAGAATCTGGCGCAAAAAAAAAGGTAAGATATTAGTAGCTACTTGAAATATCATATGGTAGATGAAAGGTTCGTGGAACTCAATGTCAAAAACTCTAAAAGATAGCTCATAAGATCATCGCTTAAGGTAACCCCATATATGAACAATTCCAAATTATTGTTATAGTCGACAAACTGCCCCTGGCTAGAAAGATATTAAAAACTTTTTGCGCCACAAACTTTAACGATTTGGTTAATTTCCTCCAAATTGAAGAAGAATCTCAATGATAAGATCAGAAAGATGTGACTGCATGCCTAAACAAGATCTTGGCTCTAGAGCACAAGTTAACCTGAGTGGTGAGCAATTTATTGTTATGAGTACTGAAATTAACATTGTTCGTGGATATGATGGTTGGTGAATAAATATTGGCACCTATCGTTGTGTTTGTTATGATTGTACTATATCCAAAACACACACGAATATTGGAGATAAGAAAGTATTGTTGGGAGATGCTCATGCCATAATTTTTATGGAATTTGAGACATGGAGCTATATTTTACCGCCGAAGAGACTTTAATCTTAAAGAAAGGCATGCATGTTCCTGAGATTAAAAAAAATCTTGTTTCCAGGTTTCTTCTAAATAAGGAAGTGTTTAGTTCACTATAACAAATAACACTTTTAATGACAAAGTTAATGCATCACATAATAAAAAATGAGGGTATAGGTATTGGGAGTGCCAAGTTTCATTTTTTTTATAAAAAAATAAACAAGCATTTACCTCAGTTTTTACAAAAAATCGAGGGAATAAAGCTATAAGGGAGCTCACTTCGACACCTAATAATTGCATTTTATGTTTTTTTTCCAGTTGTTTAGTTAATATTAATCACTTGGTGCCTTTCCAAATTCCATTTTTATCATTGTTATTTATTTTTATTTTTTTTACTAGTATTTGCCTCGGCTACATGGTCCAACTGAGAAGGGATATATTTTAAATTAGTCAATTTCAAAATAGTATTTTCAAAATATTATTTTAATTTTCTATTTGATATGTTCAAACCCCTCGTAATCCAAAAAAAAAACGATGTTATATATCTTTTAATTGAATTTCCAGAATATGGTGTTATTTTTTTTTTATATTTTATAATTAATATTGTCATGTCGAATTTTATATAAAACTGATGTGACACATATATTACATGAAATACTTTAGACTACAATCTATTTGCTTCTAACTGTTAATTTACCAATCAACGCTCAAATATCATTTTGTCACTCTTATTTTGCAAAAAGCCTAGGAGGTTTTCAAGATGATATTCATCAAAACTCTTCCAACAGATATTCATCAAACATCATTTTCGCAACAGGTTTGTTCTTCACTGAAACGAGTTATATATCACTTATTTTTTCACTGATCATTTTATATAGGGTTTTACGTCATTTTCGCAACATGTTTGTTCTTCACTGAAACGAGTTATATATCACTTTGTTTTTCAGTGGTAATTTTTTCAAAATTGTAAAGCAATAATTTAAAGATGATTTCAAGCTGCCACGACTACCGAAAAAATTATATCTACTTTTGCGGTTGTTGTCTCTGAAAGATCGTTCAAATTTGAGACAAGTCACTTCAAACGCTGACAACGAAAAATTAAAATTTTCTTAACTAAAAAAAAGGTTTGCCAACGTTCTGACCGATAAGATTCATGTTGTTTCTTATGGATCAACCAAACAAACTAACGACAAAAAAGCTCTGCATTCATAAGGAACTATTAATTCTATTGAAGTTGAATATGCTGCACATATTAAAGCAAACAATTTATAGCTCAGAAAAGAAATTTCTCCATGGAAAGGGAATGATTATCTTTACAAAAATAACATTCTGAATGGACTCGCAGATGATCTATATGATTATTATAGCAATTGTGATACTGCAAAACATGTTTAAGAGGCATTAACAAAGAAGTATGACACCGAAGAATCTGGCGCAAAAAAAAGAAGTAAGATATTAGTAGCTACATGAAATATCATATGGTAGATGAAAGGTTTGTGGAACTCAATGTCAAAAACTCCAAAAGATAGCTCATAAGATCATCGCTGAAGGTAACCCCTTATATGAACAATTTCAAATTATTGTTATAGTTGACAAAGTGCCCCTGGCTAGAAAGATTTTAAAAACTTTTTGCGCCACAAACTTTAACGATTTGGTTAATTTCCTCCAAATTGACGAAGAATCTCAATGATAAGATCAGAAAGATGTGACTGCATGCCTAAACATGATCTTGGCTCTAGTGCACAAGTTAACCTGAGTGGTGAGAAATTTATTGTTATGATCACTGAAATCAACATTGTTCGTGGATATGATCGTTGGTGAATAAATGTTGGTACCTCTCGTTGTGTTTGTTAGGATTGTACTATATCCAAAACACACACGAATGTTGGAGAAAAGAAAGTTTTGTTGGGAGATTCTCATGCCATAATTTTGTTGGAATTTGAGACATGGAGCTATATTTTACCTCCGAAGAGACTTTAATCTTAAAGAAAGGCATGCAAGTTCCTTAGATTAGAAAGAATCTTGTTTCCATGTTTCTTCTAAATAAGGAAGTGTTTAGTTCACTACAACAAATAACACTTTTTATGACAAAGTTAATGCCTCACATAATAAAAAATGAGGGTATAGGTATTGGGAGTGCCAAGTTTCATTGTTTTTATAAAAAAATAAACAAGCATTTACCTCGGTTTTTATAAAAATTCGAGGGAATAGAGCTATAAGGGAGCTCACATCGACACCCAATAATTGCATTTTATGTTTTTTTCCAGTTGTTTAGTTAATATTAATCACTTGGTGCCTTTCCAAATTCCATTTTTATCATTGTTATTTATTTTTGTTTTTTTTACTAGTATTTGCCTCGGCTACATGGTCCAACTGAGAAGGGATATATTTTAAATTAGTCAATTTCAAAATAGTATTTTCAAAATATTATTTTAATTTTCTATTTGATATGTTCAAACCCTTCGTTATACAAAAAAAAACGATGTTATATATCTTTTAATTGAATTTCCAGAATATGGTGTTATTATTATTTTTTTATTTTTTATTTTATAATTAAAATTATCATGTCAGATTTTATATAAAACCGATGTGACACATATATTACATGAAATACTTTAGACTACAATCTAGTTGTTTCTAACTTTTTATTTACCTATCAACGCTCAAATATCATTTCGTCACTCTTATTTTGCA
The DNA here is from genome assembly GCA_963966055.1 of Lathyrus aphaca. Taxonomy (NCBI): domain Eukaryota; kingdom Viridiplantae; phylum Streptophyta; class Magnoliopsida; order Fabales; family Fabaceae; genus Lathyrus; species Lathyrus aphaca. The sequence continues at coordinate 432,540,552 of OZ014519.1, forward strand.
AAAAACCTAGGAGGTTTTCAAGATGATATTCATCAAAACTCTTCCAACAGATATTCATCAAACGTCATTTTCGCAACAGGTTTGTTCTTCACTGAAACGAGTTATATGTCACTTTGTTTTTCACTGATCATTTTATATAGGGTTTTACGTTAGCTTGTCTTTTGATGATTTTGTTTCTACAATTTTCCATTTGTTTTTATTGAAACTTTTAGTTAGTATAGTTTCTCTTGATCCTTTTGAGGTTTATTTAGATAGTCATTTCATTAACAAATATCATTTTAAACATGTTTTTTCTTCACTGAAACAAGTTATATATCACTGAAATGAGTTATATATCACCGAAATGTTTTTATATAATTTTGTTTTTCACTATTGATCTCTTGGTCATTTTGTTTCTATTTATTTGTCTCTGGAGTCATGGTCGGTTCAACAAGCACCTCTTGTATAACATCTGTTAATATAAATCGTAGAAGAAAAACTAGAGGTGCCACGATGTATACCAAGGTGAAAAAAGACCACAAACTGGTGTTCGCTACCCATTTAGAGTTGATGTTGCAACCGACAGGGCTTATGGTGAACATATTGACGGTTTTATGGGTTACATTGCATTATAAGGTAGAAGTAAAGTGAATATTTTGATAGATAGTTGACACGATGTTGAAAAGGACTTGAAAACGCCATATGGGTAGATGTTCAAAGATTGTTATTTGGCCTCGTTCGACAAGAAATAATATCCTTCTTTGCTTAAAAGATAAGTTGAAAGAGAACATCAAAGATTGTTATTTGGCCTCATTTTACCACAAGTAAGTATATATTAATTTGTGTTTTCATTTATAAATCAATTATATATATATATATATATATTAATTATTCTGAATGTTTATGTAGTGAACATTGGTAACTAATTGTTATATGTCCCAAGAAAAATACTATAGTTGTTTTTTGCTCGTTGCACTTTGAACTTCCCGAAGAAGTGGTTAACGCTTTGAATGGGTAAGTGGAATTATTTTTAACTTTAGATTTGCATAGTTTTTATTCATGTTTAATTTTAACCGACATGTGTAGAGCGGCAGATGATTATAATACACTCAAACATAATGTACTTGGTAAAAAGTCATTCTATGTTTCTCCAAAAGTAAGTATATTACTTGTGTTTTTTGACATTATATTATTTGTGTGTATTAGTGTGATATAAATATAGAAACTTTTTTTAGTGGCGAAAATAACCTGACAACCATTCATTTGGATACTATGTTATAAGATATATGCTCTATATTGTCTCCACACACATTACAAATGGATGGATGAAGCATAAGGTATTAACTTAATCCATATCTTCTTAAGTTCATGTTGTTGTTGTTAGCTTATCATAATTTAATTTTTGTTCTAATTATAGGACTTTAACAACAAAACACCATACTAAAAAAAGATATGGATGATATTCGATCATATTGGGCCAGAGTCTTTTTAGCTTGTTATGATTCTCTAAAACAATAATTTTTTCTTGGTTGTAAATGCGTAAATTTCCTTAATTTGTTTTGTGCAAATATGTAAATGTGTGTATTATGTCTTGATGATCAGAGCAATATAAATATCTAACCTTGGTTTAAATTATGTGATATATTTCCAATTTTTTCGCATATTTTGTAGTTTCTGTGTAAAAAATGATACAGACGGGTGAAACTAAGATTTAAAATAACGTATATCTAGTATTCCTTGATTAATAGATTTATAATGATATGATAAAAGCTAGTGAAAATGATACAGGAAAAGTTATAGAGGTCGGTGAAAATGATATAGGCAACGAAAATGATACAAGAAAAAAAATGAGATTTTGATATTTCCGGTTGATCAGAATCTTGAGTGGGCCATAGACTGCGTCGTTGGTGTTGGATTATTGAGGAGAGGGGGAGGGTGTACTTGCAAGACACTCTGATGCCAAAGTAAGAACGGGCAGAAGAATGAGCAAGTACAAGTGAGAGTATTGTTAGAGTGAATATTTGATACCTAGCCCTCTCATGTGAGAGGGTTTATATAATGCCCCCGACGCTTGGCCATTGATCCCTATTTTGGGTCTAGATCATGGATCCCTCAAAAATAAATAACTTCCAGAAATTAACCGTTGGAATGGGAATACCTGCTCGAATTAGAGGATGGCGTCAGGTAGGGTGAAATGTCGAGCAGGGGCGATCTTTGGCTGGTTCTGGGTGGCTTCTCCCCGATGTCGGGAAGAAGTCCTGAGAAAATAGAGATGTGCGTGAAAGGAAATTAGCGATATAAATGCAGCGGGAAACAAAAATTTCCCTTTAGAGATCCTTACGAAAGGTCATGATTTGTGATAGAAAAGTTACCTCTTGTGGCGATGAAACCTTTGAAACCGAAACGATGGATGATCACGAGCGTTGTACGATGAACAACGCCTCTACTCGGTCTACACAAACAGCTTCCTTCAGTCGTAGTGCTAGGTGATTAGATTGGAGGTTTAGAGTGAGGGAGAAGAAATATAGAACACGACCAGGGTTTCAACAACAACATTTGAGTTTCTACACAAGGGTTCTATTTATATAACTACTTGTGTGGGCTTCAAGCTAAAAGTCCAACTCAATAATAATATTATTATATATTATTATAATAACTATTATTATATTAAACTTAATTTTATTATTATTATATTTTATAACTATTATAAAATTAACAATAACTATTATTATATCATATGTTAATTAAGCACATGGTACCTTACCATATTTTGTATTCTATTCTAGTGCAATGTACCTTACAGTGTACCTTATTTATTTTACCTCTTCTCTAACTGTCCTTATGTGTGTGACCCTGTAGGATTTCATAATGTTGGCAATTATATTAAATCATGTATTTAACATAATAAACAGTGAGCGGTATCTAGCAACACATCACTACTACCCAAATCACAAAATTGTCATGTGATCTGACAAAATCTTTTGTGATAGTACTTGTGTGAACAATTGCCCTTTTTCCCTTATGTCTATATTGAACACAAGGCATATATTGTGTCATCCTTGTCCAGTTCAATAGTAGGCTCTTAGACATTTATCCTGTTGTGCAGGATGGGAAAATTTCATCTAGGTTACTCATGTCCCTCAACATGCTTTGTGAAATACCCATCAACTATTTTTATGATCATCCAGTTACGGACAACGTTTGATCAGCAATAAAGTATCTGAATCTACATCTAAGGTCCATAGTAGTTTTAAGTCGAAGGGTGGTATACACCACTATCACCATGAGAGTAACTTATGACACTTTGCATAAAATTTTATGTAGTACTCTCATAGTGGATCAATCCAGTATACATATGACTCCTAATATTCATACCTATGTCAAGACTTGATAACTTCTTATCCATGATCCATGAGATGTGATCATCAGTCTATCTACATAATAGTCTTAATGCTTTAAGGCTATCCGATTTCATATTAAAGCTCGACTCTGGATGCTTTAAGAATAGTGTCCTTATGTTTAATGCAATCTCATGATTAAGTCACACTTAATATTTCATTAAACAAACTAGTTATTCTAGGGACTTTATCATTTTCGAAAAAACAAACATAATAAAGAAAATCCTTTTATTATTTATAAATAATTCGATACAAGTACCAAAAGTATTGGCCTCTTGGGTTTACACCAACAGTGCGACCATGTTTGCGGTTGGTCGGTACTCTCTCCCTGGCTGAGGGGCAGGGGGAAAGTTGGGCCCCTTGGCCTTAGTGGACTGGATTTGGACTATTGGGTCGTCCTGGATGCGGGAGTAGAATGGGCCATGCCTAGTCATTGGTGCAGTCCAGAAAAAATTGTATCCCTCAATTATAACTTAAAACCGAGGTAAATTATTAACTTATTACCTCAGTCTTTAAATACAACCGAGAGGTATATGACGTGCACAACAAAATTTAGAAAATAAAAAATATACAGATGATGGGGATCAAACCCATAACATTTTTATTTCTAACCCTAGTTTTAGAAACACCGAGGTGACAAGTGATTGTTATTCATGTCGCACTTCGTTACCTCGCATGTGTTGTCGAGGTTAAAGGCATTTTACGGTCGATGTTAGATGTGTTATTTGTAGTAGTGGTTCGTCTATAGGGAAAATTCGTACACCATCACTAAGAATGGATTTTTTGTTGGGAAATGGTACGCCATTGATGGAAAGTTTAAGTTGAATGTTGAATTGAATAAAATTTCTCCTTCTCTTTACTGCTTGTGTGATTTTAATATTTTGCCTGTTATACTTTGTCATGTAAATAAGCATATTATTTCTAATTTAGGTATAATATTAAAATTAAATGTCAGTGACTTAAAAAATGTGAATATTAAAGTCAAAATAAAATAACTAAGACTTCACATAAATCAGTAATTAGAGATCCTGATTCCTTAGATATTATACACTATGAACTATGTGAACTAGACGAAACTTTAAATAGAAATAGTAAACATTATTTCATCACTTTTATGGTTTATAGTTCTGATTATATTATGTATACCTAATGAAGAATAAAATTGAAGCATTTGACATGTTTAAGTTTATGTGAATGAAATTGAAAATCAGTTTAGTAAGAAGATTAAGAGACTTCGTGGTGATAGAGGAACTAAATATGATTCCAATTTATTAATAAGTTTTATAAACAGCATGAAATTGTACATGAAATGAATGCACCGTATTCTCCTGAAATAAATGGTAAAGAAGAAAAAAAATAGAACTTGATCGTACCTGGAGATCAGGATCCGATACGGCTGGCTTCGAGCGTTGTTGAAAAACGGTAGGTGAGGAGAGGAGGGGGTGTACCTGCAAGGCACTCCGATGCTGAAGTAAGACACTGAGCAAAGAGTAAGCAAGTACAAGAGTTAAAGTCAGAGAGTTGAATACCTGACCCTCTCAAATGAGAGGGTTTATATAATGGGCCAAGTGGAAGATTATTGGTCCACACCGTTGGGCGCGGATCACGGAATCCGTAAAGATAGGTAACGATCAGAGCTAACCGTTGGAAGACTTCGTCTTGGTTGGCATGATTTTGGTCGGCAGAGACCATGATTCTCAATATTGCTTGACGTCGAGCGTTCCGTAGAGCTGGTTTGCCTGGCCCAATTATGGGAATTGGGCCTGCCTAGAACAGGAGCCCCCCAAGTCGTTGCTCGTGCGGAGGAGCGATGACTTAGTAATGGTTTCGTACTCAAGGATACACCGTGTGCGGGCCAGGAAGCTATCGCTGACGATCATCGGTAGACGAGCAGTCGTTACGTCGCTCGACAAGAGGATATGAAACGAAAAGTTGGCGTCTTTGTAAATTCGCGCCTATTAATGCTCTGACGGCTAGCCTAGGGGCTAGTGCGTAGGTAATAATTGGCTAGGGGTAGGGGTCACGTGCGTCTGTACGTGTTCCCTTCCCTATAAGTAGGATCTCAAAGCTTCATTTTAAGCTTTTTCGTTTCCTTTTCTTCTCCGTTGCTCTGCCCGTTCATACACTGCCATTTTCAGCCGTCGACCACCGTTGACCACCGTTTCCAGAATCAACTTCTTCTACAAATGGCTTCTCAAGCTCAAGGTACGGCTTCTTTTTCGTGTTTATGGTAGTCATAGGCTAGATATCTTAGAAATGCATGTGGTTTAGGGTAGATTTTCCAGTAGTTTTAGATTTAAACCAGTAAGTACTAGAATTTCTGCCACCATTGTTAGTCGGCTACAAACCCTAGCTCGTGGTCGACGGAGGTGTAGGTCGACCTTGACTTGGGATTTGATAAGTTTTTAGGTTTAGATTCCATTATCTCTGAAGTTGGGCATTAGCCATCGCCTCGAGCGATGGTCAGCCGGGGCTATGGCTCGCGACCCTGTCCCTGGGTCGATGTGCGCCCTTTCACTTGTAGAGCGGTGGAAGGGTGTATTTGATATTCTCAATCGAATTCACTGACGCATTTCCTCTGCTTTTCAGGTGAAAACTCGCTCATGGACCCGCTGGAGGTCTCCTCGGAAGAAACGTCCTCGGAAGACTCTGGTTCTTCCGCATCAGTTCCCTCTGACTCCGGGAGTTCTTCAGGAGAGTCGGGCGCAAGCACCATGGAGGAGGGGGCTTCGACAGATTCACCTCGCTTCCCTGAAGAGATAAGGACCTCGCCCGAAGAATGGGTGGTGGAGGATCTGCTGGATAAAGTGTCTTCGTTTTCGAGGCCTCGCGCGGAGCCGCTGCCCGCTGTTGGTGACCCTGCGAATTGGATTGTTACTTGCCCAGGGGATGACGACCGCATCTTCTCGGACTTTGGCGGTCAGAAATTCTCCATGTATGAGTACGCGACCTCGGTCCTGGGGGTAACTTTTCCCTTCAGTGATTTGGTATGTGTTGTGCTCGGGCATCTGGGTGTTGCCCCGTCTCAACTACACCCTAACTCCTACGCGTTTCTGAAGGCGTTCGAGGTGACATATGCCCATCTGGGTGTTGGAGCCACGCTTCCTCTGTTCTTCCATCTATTCTCGCTGCAGCGTCAAGTCGGGCGAGGGACTGATAGGAAGGGATTCGTCTCCTTTAAACAGAGGACCAAGATCTTTAAGGCTCACTCAGAGTCCATTCGGGCTTTCAAGACGAATTATTTTTTGATAATACCCGCGAGCGTGGAGGCTGTGAGGGTGTTAAGTTTCATGGGGATAGACACTGATGAGAACGACAAACCTAAGCTTGACGACCAAGGACAGGTGATTCCGAGGAGGCTTTAGTTATTCCCCTTCACCTGGAGCTACACTCACTACGAGCGGCCGGTCAGCGAGTTCTTCCAGGTGGGGGATTCTCTGAATGAGGACGATGCAGCCAGTTTCGAGGCCTTTAGGAAATTGATAGCTTCTTTTACCCCGACTCCCTTGCTGGACGGAGAAGGGAAAATAATGATGGATCAGGACGGGGGGGAAGCTGTGGAGCGTCCTCTGATTGACGTCACAGACTTGCTGGCGTGCAATACCGGGCAGGAAGTGTCTGAGTTTTTTGGTATCTGTTTTATTTCTGCTTGTTATGTCTTTAATAATATTCTGTCGTTCGTGACTAGTCTAATTCCTTTTTCTTTCTTTTTTAGGCTCCGTGTCGAACCTGCTCGACAAGATTCAAGAACGCTTGCGCCAACAGCAAAAAAAGAGGTCTCGGGTCGTTCAGACCAAGCTGACTGAGACCAGCGGCTCTGGGTCGGGTCCCCTGGTCCAGGGTTCTCCAAGTGCTTCAACCGGCTCTTTAATGAAAAAGCACAAGTTTGCAGCGACTGTGGATCTGACGGCCAACGCTCCCCCCAACCGAAGCATGTGTTGCCGCTGTGCTTCGTGAAGCAGAACTTCTTCGAAGGGACGAGCATGGAGGTGGACCGTGCAGACTCCCTGTATCTAGAGGCGATGGATCGTCCTTCCCGACGACTGTCATTAGCCCAAGACGCAAGCACTGTCATGCGGGTCCTGTCAATGGCCTGGCAGACGGCTGAGGGAAACCCTGGGCAAGAGAGGGAAGTGGAGAGGCTGAAGGAGCAGTTGGCTGTGGTTGAGAAAAAGTTGACGACGGCCACTGAAGAAGTTACTGCCACGGCCAAAGAGCTGACCGAGCGGGGGAATATTATTGCTAAACTGGAGGTTGATAAGAGGAGGGCTCTGGATCAGAGTAAGAAGCTGAAGGATGCCTTCTACCCAAAGGAGGATGAAGATGCTGAAACCAAGAGCATGGTGACTAGGGCACAGTTCCTTGCTCGGATCAACCAAGATATGGAAGATCTGAACTCGTCGACTGAGCTCAGTTTCCAGAATGCTGTGGAACAAATAAGGGGCCTTCATCCTGACCTGGCCTTGGACACCATCCAGATCAGCTACCTCTACAAAGTCGAGGATGGCCAGATTGTGGTTCCCTCAGACTTGGTCGTGGAAGATTCTCAGCCTGGGGCGACTGTTCAGCCCAGTCAACCAGAAGTGCAGCCGGACCAGGGTGAGGTTCAACAAGGAGAGGGTCAACCTAATGCCGAGGATAATTAGTTTTGGCCTGCATGCCTTTGTAATTTAATGTGTTTCTTTTTGGGGGTGTGGTCCCCTTTGTAAGTAATCATGAACAAGTCGGCCATTCGAGGTCGCATTTTTTCAGTGAAAGTTTAATGGTCGTTTATTTTACGATGTTTCTCGTTTAATTGTTCGTCCGTCAGAGGACTATTTTCTTTGTGTTTTAAACGCTAAGTGTTTGGCATGCGTCTTTGCATTAATTGGATGTGATCGAATAAATACGGGGTGTGTCTGCGATTTATTGGTTAGGGGGACCAATCAGATTTCGGAGTCTTACTCCTGGTCGGTGCCCGGGCCAAGGTAATGGGCCGGGCTCCGTGGCTTGAACGTCCCATCGCGAGCTGGGGTCCTGCCTGGTCGTGGTACTTAGGCGACGTCGGACTTGTTCGAGTATCTGCTTGTGCAACAGTTTTCTCCTTCTCTTGGAGGGAGACCCTGATGATCATGTTATTTTGGGTTGTCGTGCTTGTACCTGGGCACGCAGTTTTTAGTCAGTCCTATCGCTCCTCGCGTGAGAGTTGAGCAAGGTGACTTTGTAAGTTAGTTGTAATATTGCTTGAGTTTCTCGGCGTTCCATGGCCGAGCAAGTTCTTCCCCGTGTAGATTTTCTAAATAGTAGGCCCCGTTTTCGGTTTTTGCTCGGACGCGATATGGGCCCTCCCAATTGGGTGTAAGCTTTCCCTCGCGGGGGTCTTTGTGATTTCTCCTGAGAACGAGATTGCCCGCCTCGAATGTTCGTCTTATGACTTTAGAATCGTATCGAGCGGCTATTTTTTGTTTGAGAGTGACCTCCCGGAGAGCAGCTTCTGATCAGATTTCTTCGACCAGATCAAGCTCGTCTCTCAAGGCTTCGGAGTTGGTGTCCTGGTCCATTGGGGACTCTGTTCGTCTGGATCGGACGTGCATTTCTACAGGGATCACTGCCTCGGTCCCATACGCCAACCGGAATGGGGACTCCCCGGTTGTTGAGTGGGGGGTTGTCCTATACGCCCACAGCACGCTGTGTAGCTCCTCGACCCAATATTTCTTATGTTCGTCCAGTCTTCGTTTCAGGCCTCTTAGGATTACCATATTCGCGGCCTCTGCTTTCCCGTTAGTTTGGGGGTGCTCTACCGAAGCGAAGTGATGTTTTGTTCCCACTGATGCAACAAATTCTTTGAAGTGTTTATCTGTAAACTGAGTGCCGTTGTTGGTCACAATGGCGAGCGGTACCCCGAACCGGGCGAGGATGTTCCTCTTGAAGAAGCGTAGTATGTTGAGTGCAGTGATTTTGGCTAAGACCTCGGCTTCTATCCACTTGGTGAAATAATCTACGCCTACGATTAGGTATTTATTTTGGCCGGATCCGACGACGAATGGCCCTAAGATATCCATCCCCCACCATGCGAATGACCAGGGCGACGATAGTGATTTCAGCTCGGTAGGGGGTGCTACGTGTACGTCCCCGTGTCGTTGGCACTTGTCACACCTTTTCACGTGTTCCTTTGCGTCGTGTTGGAGTGTAGGCCAATAATATCCTGCTCGGAGAATCTTTCGGGCCAACGACCGTCTGCCTGGATGTTGCGCATTAATTCCTTCGTGGACTTCTCTTAGTACGTGTGGGATGTTCTCTTCTTCTACACACCTGAAGAAAGGTGTAGAGAATCCTCGACGATACATATGTCCACCCACTAGAGAATACGAGCATGATCTCCGTCGTATGATGTTGGTTGTTTTCGGGTCGGCCGGTAACTCCCCTTTGGTCAGGTAGTTAAATACTGGGGTCATCCATCAGTTCGTGTCACCTACGAGATTAACGTCTAGGTGGATCGATGATTTCCCAATGCTTGGTCGGGGAAGTGCTTTTTGTATGACGGATTTGTTGTTTCCCTTCTTTCTAGTGCTTGCCAACTTGGAAAGGACGTCAGCTCGGGTATTGTTCTCTCGCGGGACATGTTTGACCTCTACGCTTATGAATCGCTTTAGTTCGCCTATTACGAGGGTTAGGTATTCGGCCATGTTATCGTTTTTGGCCTGGAAATCTCCTCGGACTTGGCTAGCGACCAGCTGAGAATCCGTGTAGATTATGATTTCCTCTGCCTCTAGGTCGGTCGCGAGTCGTATGCCTGCCAGGAAGGCCTCGTATTCCGCCTGGTTGTTGGAAGTGGGGAAAGATAAGGTTAGGGATACTTCGATGATGTTTCCTTCCTCGTTTTCTAAAATAACCCCAGCTCCGCTACCTGCTGGGCCGGATGCTCCGTCCACGAAGATAGTCCATCTGGAGGAAGATTTTGGCTCCTGCTCAGTGAAAGTGAGTTCTGCCACAAAGTCGGCCAGCGCCTGAGCTTTGAGAGCTTGTCTCCCCTCGAATTTGATGTCGAATTCGGATAGTTCCAACGACCATTTTAACATTCGCCCGGCCATGTCTGGCCGACCGAGCAATTGTCTTATGGGTTGGTCTGTTCTTACGATGATGCAAAAAGGAGGGCCAGGGCCACCTTCTCTACCTGGAGGTACCGAATTTCAGGGCCGTGGAGTGCCTTGCTCGTAAAATAGACAGGCTTCTGTCCCTCAGGTAAGTCGCGTATGAGGGCCGCGCTCACGGCTTCGTTTGCCACGACGAGATAGAGGTAAAGTGTTTCCCCTTCTTCAGGTCTGGACAAAACTGGGGGTTCAGATAGTGCCTTCTTCAGGTGGGATAATGCTAGCTCGCACTCCTCCGTCCATTCAAAAGTAGCCTCTTTGCGGAGGAGCTTGTAAAAGGGGAGAGCGTGTTGAGCGGATTTTGCTACAAACCGAGCGAGGGAAGTGAGGAACCCATTTAGTGATTGTATGGATTTTTTAGAATTAGGAGTTGGAAGTTCTGCGAATGCCCGACATTTGTCGGGATTGGCTTCGATGCCTCGTTCGGTCAGATAGAATCCGAGGAACTTCCCTGCTCGGACCCCAAATGTGCACTTTTCGGGATTGAAACGCATTTTTCATTTCCGTGCCTGATCGAACACTTTTCGCAAGTGGGACGCGTGGTCCGTTTCTTGTTGAGATTTGACGATCATGTCGTCCATATATACTTCGAGCATGTCTCCGATTTCTGCCCGGAATACTTTATTCATCATGCGCTGATATGTCGCGCCTGCGTTTTTTAGACCAAAGGGCATAACGTTATAATAGTAGTTGCCCGATTCGGTCATGAAGGCCGTGTATTTTTTGTCGGACACGGCCATGGGTATTTGATTATACCCTGAGTAGGCGTCCATGAAGGACAATAGTTTGAAGTCGGACGGATTGTCGACCAATTTATCGATGTTAGGTAAAGGGTATGCGTCTTTCGGGCACGACCGGTTGAGATCAGTATAATCAACACACATCCTCCACTTTCCATTAGATTTCTTGACAAGTATAAAATTTGAGAGCCAGGTTGTGTACCTGGCCTCGGTTACAAATTTTGCCTCTAGGAGGTCTTTAACAGCAGATTCGGCCGCTTCAGTTTTTTCGGTCGACTTCTTCCTCCTACGCTGGGAGACCGCTTTGTGTGCCGGGTCGATGGAGAGGTGATGGCAGGCTGTCTCGGGGTCGAGTCCTGGCATATCTGCAGCGCTCTAGGCGAACAGATCCGCGTTTCCTTTGAGGCAAGTTTCTAACTGTCGTTTTGCCAAGTCGGGCATATGTGCTCCGATCTTAACGCACTGGGTTGGGTCATCTCCCAGGGGAATCAGCTCAAACTCTCCGTCTGGGACTGGCCGGGATAGTGAATCGGTTGGTTTTTGAATGCCCTCGTTGTCGTCTGAGAACCTGCAGTCTAGATCGATCGAGTCTACCTGAGGAAAGGCCCTGGACGTTTGTGGAGCATCTGGTGAAGTCAACGCCGAAGGGTTTGGCTGGTATGATATTGAGCTAAGACCCTTAGATGCCGCTTCGAAACACCGGCGAGCAGCATCGACGTCCCCGTGCAGTGTAGCAACCTTGCCCGAAGTAGTATAGTATTTCATCTTTAGGTGGACGGTGGATGGGACAGCGATCAACTCGGCTAGTGCCGGTCGTCCCAGAATGCACTAGTATAGCGACGGGAAATCCACGACTAGAAACTGGACCCGGACCGTCCTGGCTGTCTCGGCTGCTCCGAAGGTGACAAACAGATCGACGTAGCCCCATGGTCGGGAGACCGCCGCGTTGAAACCTTACAAGTCCGACCCGACATATGGAGTTAGGTGTGTTTCGTTTAACTAGAGTGTTGAAAACAATTAGGAGTACATAATGTCGCAGGAGCTGCCTTGGTCCACCAAGATTCTTCTCACATCAAAATTCGCCATTTGTGCCCGGATGAGTAGCAGGATGTTGGCGTTTGGCGCCCCTCCCAAGAGTTCCTCCCGGTAAAAGGCAAGGGGTATCGAGCCTTCTCTTGGTGGGTCCAGGGTCGTATTCTGTGCGGGCCCCTTCGCAGTCAGCTGGTCGAATTTTCGCTTTACGGATCCGACCATGATTTTGTTGAAACCTCCCCCTGAGATGACCATTGCGGATCCGACCTGCATGTTTGCATCTGCAGGAACGGTTATAGCCTCCTCGATCTTTTGAGTCTCCTGTGCTTCTTATCGAGGAGTGTCCCTGGATTTGGTGAATTGTTTAAGGTGCCCGTCCTTGATAAGTATTTCGATTGCGTCCTTGAGATGGATGCAGTCTTCGGTGTTGTGGCCATAACTTTTGTGGAATCTGCAATATTTTGTTTTGTCCGTGCCCGGTTTGCTAGGTTGCTGCTTCGGAAAGCGTACTCCTGCTTGCCTGAATTATGAGTTGGCACATTCGGACAAGATTTTCTCCCTGGAGGCCAGGAGTGGAGTATATTCGTGAAATCGGCCGACAGGTCCTCTGTGCTCCCGCGGTTCACGGGAACGATCATCCTTTCTTTTGTCTCCTCGTCGAGGATTCATCGACTCGGTGGGGCTTCGCGTCTTCGCAACGTCGAGCGTCTCGTACGGAGTTGGCTGCCTGATTTTCCTCATACTGGATATAAGCTTGGGCTTTCAGCAGGAATGCGTCAAGGGTGGCAGGGATCTCGATGCCGACTGCCCGGTGAAAATCTGTTGACGGGCGCAGTCCTCGTTCCAACAAATATTTCTTCATGTCGTCGGTTGTGGACACCTGGACTTCCTCTTTGTTGAACCTTTCGATGTAAGTTCGCAAAGGTTCATCTTTCCCTTGGATGATCGCTTCGAGCGAAGCTTCTGTCTTTGGGTGTCGCCTTGAGGCGGTGAAGTGCCTGGAAAACGTGCGTCCGAGTTGTTTCCAGGAAGTGATGGATTCAGCTTCGAGGCTTTTATACCACGTCATCGCTCCTTTCCTCAGTGTTGTAGGAAAGAGGCGACATTTGATCGCTCCTCGTACTCCTCGGTAGTCGAGCAGCGCATCGATATTCTCGATATGCTCATCCGGATCTGTGGTTCCGTCATACGAGCCTAGCGGTGGGGGTTTCTCTAAACCTCTTGGAAGTTTAACCGCCATGATTTCCGACGAGAGGGGGCCCCGGGCGTCTTCGTCGTCGCTGGAGTTGAACGAAGGGGATCTGGGAGCGTGCTTCTTCGTTCGCCGGGGAGATCCAGATCTTGATCTGCTCCTTCTTGACTTTCTTGGAGGGGAAGACCGCGAAGGAGACTGGCGAGGTCGTTTGTCGCCAGTAGATTCGTCGATGTGTCCCTTCCTCTTTCTCTTGGGAGGAGAGGGACTACGCCTTCTCTGGTGTCTCGCGGGAGACCGGGGTCGACAATTGTTGTCCTCGAGACGGGCAATTTTCTCGCCATGGGCGAGGAGCAGCAGATTTGTCTGATTCAGGATTTCGGCCAGTGCGGCGAAGTCAGATCCTGAAGGAGTCGGGGGAAAGACGACTTCCGGGCGACTCTCCAAAGGTTGATCGCGGTCGGGAGAAGGCGAGGCCGTCTTCCCTTCAGGGTGATCTTGCACGGTTTCTTTGTGCGGAGGATGATGAATGTTGCTCTCACGTTATGTGAGGATCATGCCGTCGTTCGATCGGTTGTCTGGATTGTCTCGAGCAGCCATGGATCTTGGTAAAAACTTTGATTCTTTGAAGACTTTGAGAGAGAAGAACGGGGATATCAGATTCCCACAGACGGCGCCACCTGATCGTACATGGAGATCAGGATCCGATACGGCTGGCTTCGAGCGTTGTTGAAAGACGGTAGGTGAGGAGAGGGGGTGTACCTGCAAGGCACTCCGGTGCTGAAGTAAGACACTGAGCAAAGAGTGAGCAAGTACAAGAGTTAAAGTCAGAGAATTGAATACCTGACCCTCTCAAATGAGATGGTTTATATAATGGGCCTAGTGGAAGATTATTGGTCCACACCGTTGGGCGCGGATCGCGGAATCCGTAAAGATAGGTAACCGTCAGAGCTAACCGTTGGAAGACTTCGTCTTGGTCGGCATGATTTTGGTCGGCAGAGACCATGATTCTCAATATTGCTCGACGTTGAGCGTTCCATAGAGTTGGTTTGCCTGGCCCAATTATGGGAATTGGGCCTGCCCAGAACATAACTCTTATTAAACTAGTCGTTGTTATTATGTTGAATTTGGATGTTGCGTCTCACTGTGGAAAGGGGTTTTATTAACTATTTACTATGTCCAAAATAGAGTTTCCAAGTCTAAAAATACGATATATCTTTATGAAATATTGAAGAAAAGATAACCAAACTTGTCTTAGTTTAGAAGTTGGTGAAGTTTGACTTATGCCAGGATTCCGGATCCAAAATGTTTTAAACTCACTAGTAGAGCCTATGAATATGTACTCATTAGGCATGAAACAAAAAGTAAGGCATATAGATTTTATGATCTAAATGCTAAAGTGATCATAAAATCAAATGATGTTGAATTCTATGAAGGAAAAATTCTATTCTAATAGAGAATTAGTAGGGGAACTGAATCAAATCATATTTCTATGATAAGAAGCATTTAAAGCAATAACGAAGTAGAAACATCACTTCAACGAAGTAAACGAGTAAGAGTTTCTAAACGCTATGGGCCTAATTATGCGGCTTAGAGAGTAGAAGAATATCTAATAAATCTTCAAGATGTCTTATCTTCTTTGAATGCAAATTTATGGAAAAAGTTATTAACGATGAGATAAATTCTATAAAATCTAACAAAACTTGACACTTAGTAGATTTTCCTCCTGGTTTCATACAAATTGGTTGTAAATCTAAAACCTGATGGAACACCTGATAAGTACAAGACTCACCTTGTAGCAAAATGTTTTAGGCAAAGAGAAAATATAAATTTCTTCGATACTTTTTCTCTAGTCACTAGAATTACATCCATTAGGGCACTAATTTTATTTCCTACCATTTATAACTTAATAGTTCACCAAATGGATGTTAAAATAACTTTTTTTAATGGTAACTAAAAGATGAAATCTATATGGGCAGACCATAAGGTTTTGTGATTCATGGGCAAGATAATAAGTCTAACCAAGCTCCAAAATAATGGAGTGAAAATTTTGATAAAGTAATGATATTGAATGAGTATAACATTAATTAAAGTGACAAATGCATTTATTGCAAATCTGAAAATGGCATTTGTGCTATCATATGACTTTATATAGATGGCTTACTCATATTTGGATCAAACCTTTATTCCGTTTATGATGTGAAAATCATTTTTGTGCAACAAATTTGATATGAAAGATCTCAGAGAAATCAATGTGATTCTGGGCATCAAGATCACTAGATCCAAACAAGGAGTTTCTTTTGGTCTGTCTCATTATACAAAGAGGATCTTAAAAAATATAACTACTTTGACAGTAAACCTGCTTTTGCACCATACGATACAAGTGTTAATCATTTAAGAAAACTAGTGATAGTACTAGACAAACTGAATATGCCAACATCATTGGTAGTCTTAGGTTGCCACTTATTGTATTAGACCCAACATTTCATATGTCGTATGATTGTTGTCCATGTTTACAAGTAGAGAGAAAATGAGCTTTAGAAGACTAACGAGAGAGTCACACGACACCTTAAGAGGACCATGAATATCAATTTACATTATCAGAGATTTTATACTGTACTTGAGGAAACAAATATGTGGATTGGAACACCATATCAGATGATTTCAAAGCAACTGGTGGCTATATATATATATATATATATATATATATATATATATATATATATATATATATATATATATATATATATAATATAACTAGAGGAGTTATATCTTGGAAATAAAAGAAACATAGTATCTTGGATCAATCCATGATAGAGTCTAAAATGAAAGCATTAACGACTTCTAGTGAAAAAGCAAGTTGGTTAAGATGTTTGTCATAAATCCTTTTATGGGAAAAACTTACTCTAGTTATGTTGATTCACTATAATTGTACCAAAACTATTTCAAAAATTGAGAACCATTATTATAATGGTAAGAGACATAAAATAAGAAAGAAATACCTAATTGTTAGAGACTATATATCTAAATAAGTTATAAGAGTGGATCATGTACGCACTAATGAAAATTTAGGAGATCCTTTGACGAAAGGATTAGCTAGAGAGAAAGTCCATAATACATCCAATAATATGAGACTAATGTCTATAGTGAAATGATTTGATCATGAAAGTAATTCAACCTAATAGATTGGATATCCTAAGAAATAGGTTTAATGAGTAATAACACGTTGTGAGTAATATAAGATGACCATGCTAGTATAAAAGAGAATCATGAATCCTAAAGAGATAAGAGGATGAAATAATATAAACTCTTAATGAGATTTATACTTTGTATAAGATAGTACCTAGATACATAAATACTCTTGATAGACTCACCAATGTGACTGTGGAACTTATACTGGTTCCTATGGAAACTCTGAGGTAGAATTCCTAGAGCCTTCACTATAATGGGATAAACATGCATGTCTATTGAAGCACAAACTTATTAAAATACACCTTAAGAAAAGGTTATGTGCGAGTTTGATGTCTGAGATAAAGTTTAATAAAATTGTGGCAATCTTGTGAATTGGAATCCTACTTGCTACGCAAAGGTTCAAGTTGTAGACACCTTTAACTATGCATAATCTTAAAAACATTAGACATTACTTCTGAAACACTTTTTAAATTCAAGTGTGAAATTCTTGAAAATCAATAGATTAATGGAGAATTGGAAGGTGTACTGGTCAAAAAATACAAATGTGTGTGTTCCTTTTGCAAGGACAAGGGACTCAGAGGCCTTAGTAGGTATATTATGTTGTATGATGGTTACGACTTGGCCACAACGGCGAGAAGCCCTGTATAATGGTGTTTTAAGGTGGTTTACAAGTCCTGCACACGTGAGGTAAGATGCCTTGTTAATGAACGGTGTGATTTTGTGTACGCGTATATGGGGTATGATATATATGGATTTTTATCCCTCACTATCTAATGGGGGAAATGTATTTATAGAGGCCTCTTGGACCTAAAGTTCTCTTAGGAAGGATCACCGCCCACCCAATAAATAATGAATAGTTGAATCCCTAATTCCAAGGGGGTATGGGCCTGTTAATGACCCTGACCTCTCTTTTCCTAAGAAATGTCTTATCCCACGTTTCCCATGATTGCGATATGGGAAAACCTTAGGGTGAGGTGATACCTTCCCACGGGTGACACGTTATTGTCACCTTTTCTAGGGCGTTATATTGTCATTGCTATATGCGGTGCTTTTACAAATATAACACTACATAGTCCCTCAAGCACGATGCCTTTTGATAATAGACACATTTTTTTTAGATCGAGGCTCAAGGGAGTATCCCAAGGACCTGCACTTCTTTAGGATGTGCTCCCTCAGTTGAGGTTTTGACTAGCCTGGGAGATTTAAGTCACTCAAGTGGAGCGATTGACCTTTTGGACGAGACTTCTATTGAATTCTCATATAAGACTTATGATCAAGTCTCTTAGGCCAGAATTTGGTTGCGCTTCTCAGGCGTGATTTCTTTGTTTGGTCCCACCCGAAGAAACACTAAGTCCCGCAAACAAGGTTTTAATTAGCTTGGGAGATCTAAGTCCCTCAGGAGAATTTATATGTAGCCCGACTGATGAAACTGCAAGTCCCTTAGGTGAGGTAATTAACCTTTCAAGTAAGATTTCCATAAAGTCCTTAGACAAGACTTGTGATTAAGTATCTTAGGATAGAATTTGGCCGTGCCTATTAGGTATGATTTCTTTGTCTGATCCCGCCCCAGGAAACACTAAGTCCCTCAGGCTAGGTTTTAATTTTCTTGAGATATCTAAGTCCATCGGGCATTGTTTAGATAAAAATATTAATAACTAGTGTATCAAAAGAGTTATGAAAATAATAGTAACAATATATTACCATAAGCAGTGTGCAGCTTCCTATCATCTGCTTTGTCTTCCAAAGACAACCCTCACCTAACTTCATGTATAGGTAGACAAAATAGGCGCCCCACTTGCACTCGTGAATCTGCGTCAAGTCGATGAAGTATCTAAGGTAGACCACATCGACATAGGTTTCACTTTTGTCCACCAACATGGATGTGTCAACCAAGAACATGAGTTAACACCTCAATGCACATTGTCAATGGTACTCAACCAGCATATTAATACCTTCTCAATCCACAACCTTTTGTAGGTGGTCTTTATAAAGTTATTCCAAAAATTTAATTCTAGCATGAGCATCTCTGGTGTCAGCTATATCATTTATGGTGTTAGTTGGATCAACCTCCCAAATATGTAACCAACATCTCGTTGGCTTTCTCTCAACTGAGCCTTCTGTGGTTCAGTAATTTTTCCATGACAAGAAGATGCAGTATACATGAAACGTCATCTAAGGATGATGGTCTTCATGTCAATAGGAAGTTGGAAAGATGACATCTTTGAATGTCATCTCTTTGCAAATTAGGCATACATGTCGTGGTTTATGGTAATGTATGCAATAACACATAAACCAACAAGACCAAAGTAACGAATAACATTTTTGAACCAGTCAATGCCAGGCTGTTCTAAATCCAATATCTTCCTTTTTTGGTTTACGAATTTAAAATATGAACGCTCTTGTAAAAACAATTTCACCATCAATCGCGATTAAATTAGTTTAAAACAGATGTCATATAATAGTAAATAAATATGCACTCTTTCCCATACATGCATAACATCATGGTTTCCATACCGATGAAGTAATAAGGTGTCAAATGGGCCTCATAGATAACTATTTATAGAGGCATTAACAGTGGGTTCCTCCTGGGCTTTAGGGGATTCATGAGTTAGGGACACGTGACCCCGTGAAGTAGATCCCTAAAATAGGAGAATATGGGAAGGAAAATTGAATGGTTGTGAACCTCAAACTTGTGAACCATGAAGCATGGTATTTTCGCCTTGTGGCCTTGCCCCTACCCCTCTCATATCGCACAGACGCGTGTTGAGACACGTGAGTGAGCCTAATTCTATCTTGGTTGTTTTCAGCCATTGCACATGTAATAAAACCATAAAGCCACATAAAAAATTCAACCAAAATGTTGTCAGGCACAAATTTGAAGATACATCTCTAAAAATAGTACATCGAAAATCCAGAGATGCATCTCCGGATGAACTTGTGATTTCCAACAATGGGGCAATGGAAGAAACCTCGTTGCTGCTCTAATATCCAACTAAATGGCAATGCATGTTTATATCAACGGCCTATTTCGATTGTACTCCTATCTAATGCAACTTAAACAACATATGTTACCTAAAACATCATTCAAAACAAACAAAAAAATAATGAAAAGGTTGAAATGAGAAACTTACCAAATTTGAGTTGTGGATGAGAAGCTTGAAAGAAGTGAGTAACTTTTGCAGCGAATGAAGTAGATTGAAGTGAGTAAACTTGATGAAACTTGTTCAAATGAGTTTGTAAATGATTTGCAGTAAAAGAGCTCAAATGAAATTTTATAATGACTTTTCAAAAAAGGAAGGAGAATGAGAGAAATGTCTATCGTGGGTTTATGAATAGAACGCGTCCGGAGATGCATTTTCATAAAACTCCCTGAGTTTTGAATTAATGATTTTTATGGAGATGCATCTTCAAAATACAGAGATGTATCTTCAAATTAAATTTTGATAAAATAAAGATAATTCATCCATTTACGCTGAAGGATGTGTAAAAAAAATTAATTCATCCATTTACGCTAAATAAAATTAATTCATCCATTTATGCTAAATGTGTAAAAAAAAATACATCCAAACATGCATCTTCGAACGCCTAAGACATTTATGAATTTGAGGGTGGTGAAGAAGTACCCATTGGGGTTTAAAGAGTAACACTCTTATTTTTTATCATCTAAATCAAGTTTTATCATCATGGACCCAAACTCATGTTTGTGTTCTTTTTTTGTTTGAGTCAACCCAAACACTCGAGTTTCCTTTTTTAGGTTAGTGTAAGCAATGATCTCTCCTAAGGAATGTTCCACTTTCTCAGAAGTGTTTTGTTTGTGCTAAGGTTTTTGCAGCATCCATGTCTGTTTTTTTAATTCTTTAGTGCATAGTGTGATGATGATGATAATTAGAAAAATGACATGCATAATTAGTTTATGACTTTTCCACAATCTCTCTCTCTCTCTCTCTCTCTCTCTCTCTCAAAAACACTATTATCCTATGTTTGTGGAGCATCTGTTCTGTAGCATTTGATTCCTTTTTAACCTGATCTTGCTCTTTTTTCTTCTTCTTTTGGAACCAATTATTAACTACACCCTTTAAACCCCTTTCCAAAATTGCATGCTTTGTGTTTGTGAAATTGTCTCTGTTACCAAACTTCAAAGAAATTGATTTCATTTTCCAGGTATGTTCTGTTCTGTTCTCTCCCCTTTTTCTTTTTCTTTCAATTTTGGTTTCAAGTTTATGCTTTTAGGTACAAAACTTGCATCTTAGAAACTTTATCTTTGGTTTTTCAGTTCATTTTGTTGCTATCAAGTAACAACCAAATAGAGATTGAAGTGGGTTTTGAGTAAAGGGTTAAATTAGGTTTAGAAATGGAAAATATAGAGTTATAAGTTTGTGGTGAGTCTTGGAGAAAAAAATGGTGTCTCAAAGTGGAACAGTTCAAGAGTCAAAGACTGCACCTTTATCTAGGTCAGGATCTTTGTATAATCTAACCCTTGATGAAGTTCAAAACCATCTTGGTAATTTAGGGAAACCACTTGGAAGTATGAATCTTGATGAGCTTCTCAAGAGTGTGTGGAGTGTTGAAGCTGGCGAGGTTTCTGATTTCGGTAGAGATGATGGTGCTGCTAACATGCAGCAGAATCAACATAGCGAGATGAATCGACAGGGAAGTTTAACATTATCTGGTGATATTAGCAAGAAAACTGTTGATGAAGTATGGAAAGATATGCAAGTAAAGAAGATGGGTGTTGATAGGGATAGGGAAACACGCGAAAGACAACAAACACTGGGTGAAATGACTTTGGAGGATTTCTTGGTGAAAGCTGGTGTTGTTGGTGAACCTTTCCATAATAAGGAAGGTGGTGATTTGTTAAGGGTTGGTTCGAATGAGGATTCTCGGCAAAATGTATCACAGCATGATCATCATTGGATGCAATTTCAGCTTCCTTCGACGACACAGCAGCCTCCACAGCATCAGCATGAAAAGCATTTGATGCCTACTTTTATGGCTGTTCATGCCATTCAACAACCTTTTCAAGTTGCAAGGAATCCAGTTTTGGATGCAGCAATGTCACCGTCTTCTTTAATGGGTACTGTTAGAAAATAAAATAATATCTTATAATATTTTGATATTATGCTAGAATATTTCAGTTTATCTAGTTATTATCAACAATGTTCGATGTTCTTGGTAGTTTTCTCCTTCTATTTTTCCAAAGCCTCACACCTTTATCAGGTACTTTTTCAGATACACAAACACTAGGTCGAAAAAGGGTTGCTTCTGGTATAGTGGTAGAGAAAACCGTGGAGAGGAGGCAAAAGAGGATGATTAAAAATCGGGAATCTGCTGCTCGGTCACGAGCTAGAAGACAGGTTATTCTCTTTCTTCTGTGTGTATGGTGTTATATCTTTGAAGTCTTTATTTTAATTTTTGATACAAGGAAATATCTATGCCAATGGAATCGACAGGCTTATACACAAGAACTGGAACTTAAAGTTTCGCGCTTAGAAGAAGAAAACGAAAGGCTTAGACGACAGAATGTATGTTTCTGTGCCTTCATGAATATGCATTCTAGTTATTCGCGCCATTGAGCTGATTTTGGCATTCTAGATATAACATGTATACAATGCGCGTATACATGTTATACATCTACTGAGATAATTCATATCTACTCACCGTAATATTTCCGTTGTTACAGGAGATAGAGAAGGAGGTACCATGTGCACCGCCACCCGAGCCTAAGAATCAGCTTCGCAGAACTAATTCAGCATCCTTCTGATGTCATGCTATCACAGTTCTCATGTGCATTATGCATTTGACTCTCAAACAAGTTTCCATGCAGTTGGAAGTGCATTTACCACTAAAGTTTTGTTGTATCTATATTGTTATCAAGTCTGAATTATGATATATATTTGAGTCTAATTCTGGACCTACTTGTGGATTAACTACCATTTTCTTTTTCTATATAAGCATTTTTGTAACTTATAGTCATTGCCAGAGTAGTCAAGTAGTCAATCTCAGATAGCGTCGGGGAACAGTCGGCCCCAAAAATGGGATAGTGGGATAGCTATAGCGGGATAACACCGATATTGACTGCTCTGTCATTGCTCATTTGTATTTGCTTAGACAAGTTGAACTTTTAACTATTTCATTTCAAGTAGAAAGTACTTGCTGTTAGTGTGAAGAAGTTTGTAAAAGAGTGGAGTTTGGTTACATATATGTGAATGATTATTGCTTGCTAGTAAATGATTAATTGTTTATTAAGTGAATGTACTTTTTTGACCTTATATGATGTTAACAAATAGGGATTTCAATTCTCAATTTGTGAATTTTATTCTTCTATTTCAAATTGAAATTTTCTAATTGATTGATGTGACCCTGATTGGATCAGTGAGTGCATCAAAGTTCTTTTGACTTGTGTGAATGGACTCTAGTGGAGCAGCATCACAATATTTTTGCTGGCCAATTTGAGTTGAAAGAGTATAATATTTTTTATAAAATAATCTTTATTAATTGTTAATCACATGTTTTGTAAGTGTTAGTTGACTTAAGTGTAATACACATAGAATTGCATTTGAGATAGAATTAGAATAAAATAATACTTACTATTATAGTATTGAAAATATAAAATGTATAGCTTATTTAAGAATGTTTTTATGTGACTAGTTTAGTAGCAAATATTCTTATCTCAATTTGTTCAAGTGGGAGTACATCAATTTTTGTGGAGGAAAGCACTACATGAAAATATGTCCCCCATTTGGTGTATACAAAAATTTTAGTGGAGGAAAGCACTACATGGAAATGTGTCCCCCATTTGGTGTATACAAAAAGGGATGGAATATGCGATCGGAAGAAGGTTGGAACCCTTTGATGCAAAAATTGATTCCTGGATCGAATTAGTCAGTTTAATGGATCGGATAGTTCAGTGAAACAGATACTAGTGGTGGAAAAGAAAAAGATGATATATGAGAAGCTTTTCGATTTGAATAAGGATTCATATTATCTGACTTTCCATTCTCTAACTTTCTCTAACTTTAGACATTTCTTGAGTGGATTATTAGAGTGAGATAGATAGAAAGTTCTCTAACTTTAGGCATTTCTTGAGTGGATTATTAGAGAGATAAGAGAGAAAGTCAGTGTGCAGTTCTCTCCACAAAGTCAGTGGATCCTCTTCCTTCAAATGGACATGACATCGAAATCAAAAATCGATAAATGTTGGGTTCGAACCCTAAACATTCTTATCATTTGACTCCTTAATCCTCCACAAAACCAACCTCCATACTAGTGAGAAACCAAATGTCATTTACACAATCAATACATGTTATGTATGCTAAACATGCTTTCTAACAAAGACAAGACCTTATTTGCTGCTTATTGCTATGGATTCAACCATCTCACACAACATTTTTAGCATATAATTGCAAGACTTTCTCATGTACAATAACAATGTGTGTTTTGGTAATGTCAAGTAACTACATGTTCCATGCTGCATGACTCTATATCATCACAAAAATTTAGTAGAAATGAAATCTCCAATTGCCAAGCTTGATGTTAAACCAGGCGACTCAATTCCAAAAAGATTAACAAGTCCAGGTATCCCATGAATGTCCTCTCCCTGCATAAATTAAATCGATGGAAGAAATCGTATTGAAAATTTGAAATCTAATATCTTATGCAAAACTATCGATAGAAAGGTGAAACTGTATTAACCTGTATAACAAAATCAACAGGTGACTGATAGGGTCCCGAAAGTTTAGGTCGGATCCCCGAATATCCTGGCTCCAAAGATCCATCTTTTAGATTCGGATAGTATTTTCTTATCTCTGGATAAAACTTCTCGGCGCGGTTTGTATGTACTGAGTAGTCGAACCTATGATCAACGGTTACCATGGCGTTTAGCCATGTTAGACACGAGAAAATGTTGTTATGGATCATATAAAGCAGATACTAAAGAAATTCAAAAGCATGCAGATGAAAGTTTATTAGAAAGTACTGATTTTGAAAGCTTGAGATATCATCAACACCGTCGATCCATTCAACGTCCGGACCGAACTTGACCTGACCATTCAAGTCTAAAGTAACATGCACTCCAAGCCCACCATCCTCCGGTATAGGATATATCAAACGTCTGAAAGGAGCTTTCGTATTTGACAACGTGAAGTAGCAACCACGGGCGTAATATGCAGGAGGAATAACTCGGTTTTCTAAGCCAGTAAATCTTTTTGCAAGGGCAGGGGCACTAAGGCCTGCAGAATTTACTACAAGTTTAGGAATAAGCAATAATTCCGGTTGCAAAATTGATGTCTTATTCCGTTCTTTAAGACTCGTTGTTTCCGATATATGGAGACAAATCTCATTTCCTTCTATATGTCCCCCGATGACGGTTGAATTGTATGTGAAGGTTGTTCTGTGGTTTTCAGCTTCCCCCTGAACCAATGACGGTACGGTATTTAATTCAAAATGTTGTCAAATAGCAGCGCAATACGCTATAGCAGGGTAGCATAGCGGAATATGAACAAACCGTTATTTTACGTGAACCGTGGTATAAAACACTTATTTTATCCGAATGTGGATATGTTAGTCCATCTTTACAACATGGAAAAAGAAGCTAGAAATGCATACCACTAAAGAAAGCATTAAGGAATGAGAATCGACAATTCCTGAGAGAGGTGATAGTATTGCTTTCACGCATTGCAATTCTGGTTCCATTTTCATGGCATCAACACCATCCATCACCTTCAAACCGTCAACACCGTTCTGAATACCATGGTTTAAGATGTCATTTAACTTTGGAATCTCGGAAGATCTAGTAGCCACTATAAGCTTACCTGTTTGTTCGTGTGGAATATTGTTCTGTGAGCAATACTCGTATAACATTTCTCTTCCTTTTACACAAAAAATCGCCTGCAAAAGAAGATTGAATTGAATTCTAAGCAAAAAGAGGAAAAAACTATGGAAAAAAAAATACTCAAGAATGTGATAAGATGTACAAAACTATTTGCTACTTTCACTTTGCAAGAAGAAAGAATATCTCAGGGTTTTAAATGATTGTCCACACACAACCATAACTATGACGGTAACATCAAGGTTTATGAGATACTACTAGCACCTGCATCGCAATTGTTGGTGCATCAGTAACAATTTTACACGAAATCACTAATCGCAAAACATATTTGTCAAAGCCGTCTTTAAGGGTGTGCAAGACGGACTACCGCACAAGGCCTAAAATTTGATACAGTTAAACAGTGGCCAAAGAAAGCCTACAAATACGACAAGCCTACAAAGAGCCTCCGCAAATTTAAGGCGACCACGTCAACGATAGAAAGTTTAAACTTTTGAATGGTCCTAAACCTAGGTAATTTACTGCAACAGTCCACTTCTGAAATCTAAAGCAAACATGGAATATAGCCATGCTTTCTACCATATACAGTAACTTCAATGGATCAAACTACACCAATTGCCTGTACTATGAAACCCAGACACCGGAAACACGACACCGACACTGACACGTTGACACCAATAATTTGAAAAAATGAATAAATTAAACGCGATCACAATGTCGGTGTCGGTTTCAAACACCGACACTGACACATTTTTTCAGAAGTGTCGTGTTCCGGAGATGGTCTATTAAACTCAACTTCGAATGCTAATGAAATCACTAAACACATTGCTCCCCAATTTACAACAATCCTTCCTTTTTGGTCCAACTCAACCTTAAAAACTCACCCATTTGAAGTTCCATCTTTTAGGTTAAATCTCACCAACCCAATTTAATTTTCTCACCAACCAACACAATATCAAGCTTTAACAACAATCAAAAACATAAAAATGCGAACTTTATTAATGGGTTCACCTAAAAAGGAAAACTTTAATAACAAAAGAACACACCAACCTTAAAAGAATCACGAGGGTAGTAAATTCCAGCATGAACAACTTCACTATTTCGAGAACTAGTTCCAGTACCAAAACTAGGTGCTGATTCAATGACAATTACCTCTCTACCCTTGAGTGCTAGCGCTCTAGCAACTGCTATTCCAACCACACCAGCTCCTATGACTACACAATCCACTTTCTCCCTTGGAACAGAGTACGAGGTTGTTGAATCATTTTGTGTAGTACTGATAATGTTTCTGACAGAATTGCCAAATAGGTGGCTTCGTTTCATATGAAAATTACATTGTTTCAATGTTTGAATTGTTTTCTTCAGCATTGTAACTCACTCAGATGCAGATTTTGTTGTTATGGTTTTCGATTAGATTGATTGTTTATAGAGAATTATGATCAAGGAAGTAGTGGATT
Source organism: Lathyrus aphaca (assembly GCA_963966055.1). Classification (NCBI taxonomy): domain Eukaryota; kingdom Viridiplantae; phylum Streptophyta; class Magnoliopsida; order Fabales; family Fabaceae; genus Lathyrus; species Lathyrus aphaca. The sequence goes on from OZ014519.1 coordinate 432,567,496, forward strand.
ATGAACTTGAATTTTATTGTTTTCAATTTATTGGGCAATTTTGGTTAATCATTGTTTCCCCTTTTGCAATAAGTTAATTATTTTATTTTATTTTTTTAAATATTTTTTATATTATAACATAATTTTGTATTAAAAAATTTATATATATTTTTTTATAAAAAAACTAAAACAAAAATGGAATTTGAATAGTTGTTCTTAAGCAATTTTTTTTCCTTTAATTATATTCTTGAATTCAAATTAGTTTTATAATTTTTTTCGTGTGTTATTAATCCCTTAATTCTTAAAATATGTTATATTATTTTTTTATTTAATTAACGACGAATTTAACAATAAATTTTTAAATTTTTTCATCGCTAATAAAATAAAAAGGATTAATATGACACGTTTAAAGAATTAAGGGATTAATCTGACACGAAAAAAAATTAAATGATCAATCTGAATTCAAGAGTATATTTAAGAACCAAAAAATAATATATTGTCTTACCTTTTGTGAGATATTGGAACAAATTCTAGGTTTAGCATGTCATCGAAGTCTACTCACGATTCTGTTGTTTATTTGAGCTTTGTGTTATGAATCCAATTGTTTAAGTTAGCTTATACCCTAAGTTAGCTTGTAATGAATAATTGTTAAAAAATCTCATTAGGTTAGTATGTTAGTTTTCTTATAAATAACATACTAGTCTCTCATCTTTTAAATAAGGGAGAATAGGAAGATAAAACCATAATTCAAAAGTGAGAGAGGTTAGTATACTTGTAATCTTGTTTCAAGAGAAAGAAAAAAATAGCAGTTTATAACCAATCATTTTATCTGTGGTTACCCTAAACCCTAAATCTTGTGGGTTTCTTGACTAATCAAGGAACCAATTATATTTTGTTTCAAAGGCATCTGATTCACAACAAATTGATGCGGTGAGCATGGAGAAGATGTCTTCAACAAAGTATGAGACTGAAAAGTTCACCGGAGTGAACGACTTCGGTCTGTGGGGCTTGAAGATGAAAGCCCTACTTGTTCAACATGGTTGTTTGGAAGCGTTGAAGGGAGAGACGACCATGAATGTTGCATTGACGGCAGCTGGAAAGACGACTATGATTGAGAAAGCACACATCGTAATATTATTGAGCCTTGGTGAAAAGGTTCTTCGACAAGTATCAAAGGAGACGACGACGTCAGGTTTATGGTTGAAACTTGAAGGTTTGTACATGACCAAATCATTGGTGAATCGAATCTACCTGAAGCAAGCCTTGTATTTATTCAAGATGAGTGATGACAAAGTGTTGGCTGAGTAGTTGGATATGTTCAACATGCTCACTTCAAAGAAACCCTCTTGTATGAAAGACAGTCCCTGACCTTTGAAGATGTTCAATTTGCCTTGTACTTTAAGGAATTGAACAAAAGAAAGGAACATAAACCTTCGACGGTTGGTGAAGGTTTGGCCATGTAAGTTCTATATTTTTAGGATTGACATTAATTTTGTAAAACAACTATAACAACAATGTAATATGTACAAGATCTTTGCAAAATAAAGAACAGTTTAAGTAAGGAGTCCTATTGTGCACCTAAACATGTTGTGTTGAAGTGTTTCAACATCTGGAGCAACATGTCTAAGAAGATGTCAAGACAGTTCATTCGACATCATGAACTGCTGAAAGTGGATTGAAGATTCTGTTATGTTTTAACAGAAACTGAATATTTAGAAGTTTTGAAGCAATCCAATTGACGTTGTTTTAAAAGATCTTGAAGACTCAAATTTACATTGAAGACAAATATCAAATATTGAATAAATATAGAGTTTCTATATTTAGAGATATTTTAGGGAGTTGTTGATTTGAAGATGTTTTTATTTGTAGCAGATTTTTCTGCATTATTGTAGCAGCTGTTATGCTGCGTTTTTAGGCCCAAAATCCAGTTGGGATTAGGTTATAAAAAGAAACCTTGTAACCTAGGTTTAGTAACCAATCAAAGATGTAAAGATCATATCATTAGGGTTGTGTTCTTGGAGCAGCCGTGCGCAACAAGTTTCAGACTTTGTGGCTGTGTTTATCTGTGAGTCTCGAAGCTTTTAAGAAAGAGATGTTGTGTTCTTGACTGAAGTTGTGAAGCAAGGTTGAAGTAATGTCATGGAAGTATGTCTTCTATTTTGCCTTATTGTTTAGGTAAAGAGTCGTCATTATTAGCAACTGAGAGTTGGGACTGTGAGATATCATTGAGGTGATTAGAAGTGAGGATGAGTTTCTCATATTTAGGAGTTCTTAAGTAGAAGTTGCATTGGTAGTGATTAAGTGAGAAGATTGTAAAATGTAGGTGTTTTCTAAGAAGTGTTTGAATTGATACTACATAGTGGATTTCCTTCCTGGCTTGGTAGCCCCCAGAGTAGATGAGTTTGCATTGAATTGGGTTAACAAATTGAACGTGCTCTTTACAACTTTTCTATTTTATTCTTTATGCAATATTTGTGCTGAATGACATACAAGATGTCTAACCATCCTGAAGAAAGTTTGAATCTAGTATATCAGAAGTTTAGAATGTTGTTGTTTGTGTCTTTCCATGTTTATAAGTAACAGATCAGATGTCTCAACAATGTATTCGACATCTGAGTCGGTCATACCAGAATTTCAATTGGTATCAGAGCAGGCATCCTAGTCTGTTTCTAGATGAGATCCAAGGGGGATACTTTCTGGTTCATGGTCAAGGTGAAAGATCTTTTCTGAAAATATGTTTGTTGTGTGAATGGTCCCTAGAAGTTGAGGATGGACTATTATGTTGTTGCATCCTGATGGTAAGATGTTGTTGTAGTAGGTTTGATTTATTTTCAAACCTATTATTGTTGGTGTCACTTGGAGAATATTGCTAGGGCTAATGTGGGACACCTGAAAGTTATGAGGAGTTTGTATCTGCTGCTTATCTATCTGATAACTCCTTATGTTTAAGAAGGTTGCGTTTCTCTGAAGATATAACTTATGGTGATAGGATATATGCTTGTCTACTTCAGCTGACTTTGTCAACGATACTTGAAGATTTCTGCTCAAGTCCACTTATAAAGTCATTGTTAAGTAAAGTTGTTGTAAAGAGATCTGAAGACTACATAAGTATTTGTTGCAGACCTATTTCCAGTTTGTAGATCTCTTTATGTAATCCTTGGAATGATTTCTTATCCCATGATATAACATCACATCAGAATTAGGCATGATTATATTGTCTAAGGATTGATTGTATAGATGCTTTGGGTGCTAAACTAATATGGTTATATCACATATGTTTGGAACCTACTCCTGATCTGGAAGAGGAGGCATATGTATGTTGTATATGAGAAGTTTCTAGCCCTGGAACTTATCTCAGTTATATGTGTTGGTCAAAGAGTGATCAACATGTCTTGCTCTCCTGAGGACGGTTTATTTCTAGTCCTTGTTGCAGGAGTGAAGTACCTGAGCTTCAATAAGTATTATTTCAGAGAGACTCCTTGTACATGAAGGTCAAACTGAATCAACTTGTGGAGTTGATTGATGTTGATATAGCTGATCAGTTGCTATATTGGGTGTGAAGACATCTCAAGTCAGACAGACTGAGTACTAAGTCTGAAGGAGAAGTCTATTGAAGTGTTCCAGCTACTGCATATGTCTGTGATTTGGTTTGATAGCTTGATCAACTATTGATGGTTGATTCCCTTGTGTTCTCCTACATGTGTTTGTGTGGATTGATATGAAGGTTGTCTTCAAAATGATAGTAATTTGTGACAGATATTGATGTCTGAAAGAATGTTAGAACATCATCTCAGAAAGTGTCAGATTCCTGCAGAAGAAGAAGAAGTCAGGCTACATGTCCTACCTTGTGTGAGAAGGTAATCTTATCTGACCTATATTAAATACCTTGATGAGAGACTTGGTATTTGTCTATTGTTTATGTGATTCATAAAGGTGGATACTTTGACGCGAGACTTAGTATTTATCTGAGAAGTATGCATATCTGCATTCTGAATCTTATGATTCAGAAAGTGTACTGAGTAACTGATGCTCATCTTCAGAAAGAGATATGGTTGTTCATGAAAGGGGGAGTTAAGAGTGCTATCTGTGGTTTACTGGTGCAAGAGGGTAGACTGCTTTTGATGGATGCATCTGGAGTTTTGTTCTTCCCATGACAAGGAAAGTGTGCAAGAATCATGAAATTAGAATTGATAAAATCATCAGAACTTTGTGAAGATTGCTTTACTCAAGGAAAATTGTCATCCTTGGTATGGTTGTAAGGTGTATTTTTGAACTATTCCTTTTGAAGGTTCAAACAGTGGCAGGTTTGAAAACTTTGGAGAAACAAAGGGAGTTTCTCATAAATATTTGATATTGGTAGGGATTTTTGCAGAATCAACAAAATGGAGGTTGTCTACTCAAACTTGGTTGATGAATCAAGTCTATGAGAGCATGAAAATCTTGTTGTGTTAAGGGAGGAGGTTCTTTCAAGTGGAAGAAGAAGGAGCTGAGTTCAACAGTTGGATGTGGAATGGTAATGTTCAAACATCTAGTTTAACATCAAAATCTCAGTTGGTGGAGTGGCACATCAATTAAAGATAGGATGATTTACAAATAAGTAGATCAAAATATTTTTGAGAATATTCTGACAAACGTGAAGAAGATAAAGTGTGGCAGTTGGCTTTTTCATATAAGGGTTCCTAAATGAGGTGATCAAACCGTGGCCATTGGTTGATCTCTTTAGTGGATTCTAAGAATCAAGATAATCAGAGTGTGGCAGTTGGTTGATCTTGAGGATTTCTTGGAACAAGTCACTCTTGGGCAGAAGGGTGATGAGTTGAAGACTCGAGGAGATTTGTTCTTCTTGAAGGTGGATAAGAGTTTATCTCTCTTTCTGGATTTCTGATTCAAGCTGGTGGCACAGTGTTGTTGAAGATTTTCAGTTCTTGGATTACTATGCTATAGTAAGTCCAGTTGGTGGAGCACGTTAAGAAACTTGGTGATAAGGTCTTGGTGTATGGAAAATGTTCTAACTGGTGTTAGGACATTATCTGGGGCGTTTGTCTACATTGCTTCTAAAATTACTCTACCTAATCATATGGGAGAATGATAAAGTAGATGATATGTCTTGAAAGAAGAATGTAGAGAAGACTGAAGTAGATCATGTATTGATTGCTTAGAAGTCTGAATGTGAACATTCATTCTAATATCAAAGTTAGTTTGGATGAATATTGTCTGGATTGTATGGCAAATAATGTGTGAAGACCTAGTGTTAGGACCTGCTTGCTAGAAGATGTTCATCATTTGTGACTTGTGGTAACAACAAACCAAGAAGGGATCAAGTGTGCTTTGGTACAAGAAGTGAATGTGTTCAATTGAGAATTTACCAAAGGGTGAGCTCTTGAAGACATGAAGATGCGTCTTATGTTTTCCTTTCATCAAAGTGCAAAGAAGCATAGATAATCCTTGATAGGGGGAGTGTGTTACAATCCTGTGCAGCTGGATTTGTGAAGTTAAGGGGGAGTAGTACCTTAACCAGGTTTTGTGATGTTACACATCATGTTGTGACATGTGCTACTAAGTATGGAAAATTACTTGTCAGACCATGTTGTTGTATTGTTTCTATCAGACGGTATATGATGGGATGTCAGACCATGTTTCAAAACATGTGTGTGTTGAGGATAACCAGGATTGTTGAGTGAACGGTGCAAGTGTGAAACGCATGCTTATTCAAAGCTTGTTTTGGTCGGTTCACTTTATTGGGTATATAAGCTTTTGCGCCTAACATAATGGGACATTGACCGAGAATGCATCTGTTTTTTAAGGCACTACTGTTACTTTAAAGGTTAGCTTTTTACTATTTATAGAGAGTTATCTTTCTCCTTCAGACAGTGTGTGTTTTCATCCTTCTTCCTTCTGACGGGGTTCTTGTGCTTTTGGGTGAGTAATGCATGGGTTTGGTATTGTGTGGGCTGTCTTTTCCAATTTTTGGCTAAAAAGATGGAGAGAAAGTCTGGTGTTGTGATGAGTTTGGAGTTTATGTTCCAATGTTTGTATTGGATGTGTTCAGTGTGTGTGGCATGTGTGGTGGCAAGGATGTCAAGATGAAAGTTGTAGCTTAGTCCTTGTGACTTGTGTCCTGAGTTGTGATAACAATTGTGACTTGTGTTCTGAGTTTCATAAGAGAATGGGTGACTTGTTCTCATATGCTACCATTGGTCTCTCTGAAGGAATGAGTCTCTTAGAGCTCAGGAGGTATCTCTTAGAGTTCATGAGTTATTTCTTTTGAATGGAGAGGAAGTAGAAATGGGTTAGTTTGGTCAAAAGAATTCATGACTTTCTATTCCTTGTCCACTGCTGAGGAAAATGTCAAGCAACATTTCCTAACATGATCAAGAATAGGTTGTTGGTGTTCCTTCAGTTTTGCTGCTGGTTTTTGTATTTTAATTTTATTTGTTTTAGCCAAAATTTGCCAAAGGGGGAGATTGTAAGTTCTGTATTTTTAGGATTGGTATTAATTTTGTAAAACAAATATAGCAACAATGTAATATGTACAAGATATTTGCAAAATAAAGAACAGTTTAAGCAAGGAGTCCTATTGTGCACCTAAACATGTTGTGTTGAAGTGTTTCAACATCTGGAGCAACATGTCGAAGAAGATGTCAAGACAGTTCATTCTACATCATAAACTACTGAAGATAGATTGAAGATTCTGTTATGTTTTAACAGAAACTGGATATTTAGAAGATTTGAAGCAATCCAATTGGCGTTGTTTTAAAATATCTTGAAGACTCAAATTTACATTGAAGACAAATATCAAATATTGAATAAATATGGAGTTTCTATATTTAGAGATATTTTAGGAAGTTGTTAATTTGAAGATGTTTTTATTTGTAGCAGATTTTTCTGCATTATTGTAGCAGCTGTTATGTTGCGTTTTTAGGCCCAAAATCTACTTGGGATTAGGTTATAAAAAGAAACCTTGTAACCTAGGTTTAGTAACCAACCAAATATGTAAAGATCATATCATTAGGGTTGTGTTCTTGGAGCAGTCGTGCGCAATAAGTTTTAGACTTTGTGGCTGTGTTTATTTGTGAGTCTCAAAGCTTTTAAGCAAGAGATGTTGTGTTCTTGACTGAAGTTGTGAAGCAAGGTTGGGGTGTTGTCATGGAAGTATGCCTTCTATTTTTCCTTATTGTTTAGGTAAAGAGTCGTCATTATTAGCAACTGAGAGTTGGGACTGTGAGATATCATTGAGGTGATTAGAAGTGAGGATGAGTTTCTCATATTTAGGAGTTCTTAAGTAGAAGTTGCATTGGTAGTGATTAAGTGAGAAGATTGTAAAATGTAGGTGTTTTCTAAGAAGTGTTTGAATTGATACTACATAGTGGATTTCCTTCCTGGCTTGGTAGCCCCCAGAGTAGATGAGTTTGCATTGAACTGGGTTAACAATTTGAACGTGTTCTTTACAACTTTTTTGTTTTACACTTTATGCAATATTTGTGCTGAATGTCATATCAGATGTCTAAACATCCTGAAGAAAGTTTGAATCTGGTATGTTAGAAGTTTAGAATGTTGTTGTTTGTGTCTGGCCATGTTTATAAGTAACAGATCAGATGTCTCAACACTGTATTCGACATCTGAGTCTGTCATACCAGAATTTCAGGCCGTTAAGGTGAAATTCTTACGAAAGGATGGTAAGTTCGACAAGAAGAAGGGTAAAAGCCAACATAATTCTTATAGTGTTGAAGCATCTGGTGTTCAATGCTATCATTGTAAGAAGGAAGGTCACATTCGAAAGATGTGCCCTGAATGCCTAAAAGATCATAGAGGTAGGAATAATGGAAACGCGACCATTGTTCAAGATGATTTCGAATCATCTGATGTTCTTGTAGTTTCAAGTGGCGACTCAAGAAAATAGTGGATTATTGATTCATGTTGCTCTTGGCACATGACTCCAAACAAATATTTGTTTGAGGAATTATGTGTTCAAGATGGTGGATCAGTGTTGCTGTGAAACAACAAAGCTTGCAAAATTGCAGGTATTGGATTTGTGAGATTCAAGCTCCATGATGAGTCAATAAGGATATTGAGTGAAGTTAGGTATGTGCCTGATTTGAAGAGAAATTTGATTTCTCTTGGTGAATTCAACAAAAATATATATGTTTTTCATGGAGAGAAAAGTATCCTAAGAGTCGTGAAGGGGTCGAAGGAAGTCTTGAGAGGCGTGAAGAAACAAGGTTTGCATACACTTGAGGCTGAAGTTGTAAGTGGTTCGCCAAATGTTGGATCCACGAAACTGTTGTCAAAGACAAAATTATGACACATGAGATTATGCCATGTCATTGAGAGAGGCCTAGTCGAACTGGGGAAATAGAACCTGCTAGGTGGTGACAAAGTCGAGAAGTTGGAGTATTGTGAACCTTGTGTATTTGGTAAATCCTGTAGGGTGAAGTTTAACAAAGGTAAATAAAGAACACATGGATCCCTTGATTACATCCATGTTGATCTTTGGGGCCTGCAAGGAATCCTTTACATTCAGGTGCAAGGTATTTTCTATCCATAGTTGATGATTATTTCAGAAAGTTATGGGTATTCATTTAGAAGACTAAGGATGAAAATTTTGAGAATTTTAAGAGTTGGAAGGTTCTGGTCGAAACTCAAACTGGCATAAAGGTCAAGAGGTTGAGAACTGATAATGGCTTTGAATTATACAATGAAGCTTTTGAAGGTTATTGTGTCGAGTCTGGGATTTCAAGGCATAAGACTGTAGCAGGTACTCCTCAGAAAAATGGTCTAGCTGAGAGATTCAATCGAACAATCCTCGAAAGGGTTAGATGCATATTGGTTAGTGTTGGATTAAAGAAGGTGTTTTGAGCTGAGGCTGTTTCGATAGCAACATATTTGATAAACAGATGTCCTTCGACTGCGTTAGATATTAAGACACATGAAGAAGTTTGGTCGGGACATTCACCATATCTTGACAAAATAAGAGTATTTGGTTGTGTGGCCTATGATCACATTAGGCAAGACAAGGTCGAACCTAGAGCTCTGAAATGCATGTTCATGGGATACCCTAAAGGAGTCAAAGCGTATAGGCTATGGTGCCTAGAGCCAAGTCATATGAGGCGTCTCACAAGTCGATATGTAGTTTTCAATGAAGCTGAGATGGCTTTCAAGAAAACTGATGATGTTGTCGAAGAGCTGGAACAAGGAGAAATTCCTGTTGAGGTGGATCATAGTGACGCTGAATTGCATGACCCAGATTGTAACACGGTGGGAGAACTGACTTTAGTTAAATGTTGCGGATAGCAAGAGTCGCCACGGACTTTTATTTTATCCAAAAGGAAAGGTCATAAAAGAACAGGAAAGACCTTAAAAAGATTTTGAGTTCGGGGGGTAGGTTATACAAAGGGAAGGAGTTAGCACCCTTTATATCCATGGTTATCCATGGGCTCTTAGTTACTTAGCTCACTTTAAATTGTTTTGAGAAAGGTGTAGTGTGTGATTAAAAAATTTCTTAAGTACTTTATAATGATCCTTGTACGGATATATATAAAGACTTTGTTTTGAAAATTGTTTGAAAATGTGAAGTGTTTATGAAATGTTTTTGAATGAGTGAGCAAGTACTTAAGAGGAACCTACCCTAAATTGAATCTTTTCTGTTCTTAAATGTTCTTTCAATGGTAAGACTATCCCTATTATTAAGGAATAGGTAATCATTACCTTGGATGTTGTAAGGGACATGTGAAGAGTCATATGTGTTTAGGCAACTGTAAGGTGTCTTAGCAATACGAAGGGACTTATCATCTTTTATTCGAAAGGGACAAGATCATTTACGAAGGCAACATCGAAGGGACTTGATCTTATAATCGTAAAGGGACTTGATGATATTTTAGGAGAAGGGACTTTTCTTTTAGACACCTTACTTGACCATTTTATTTAGGCAACATGAGGGATATCCTTAAGAAGTGAGATGGCGATCAAAGATCGACTTACGTGTGTGCGTGTACAAGTTCATACATTTATCTTATAATTAGTGATCTAAATTAATTTTAAAATACAAACATGTTTTCACTCCCTATTTAACTAACCATAGCAATATATTTATAAATAAATAACAACAAAAAAAACTACGACTATTACAACGCTTTTACAGTTACATTACAATAAAAAACAAATTAAATAATAATTATATAATAAAATAAGCAATTAAATAAAAGGTTAGTGATAAAATAATTATAAGAAGAAAAAGTTAGTAATAATATACAAAATATATATATAATTCAATTAAGTATTTTTAGATTTAAATAAACAACTTTAAAGAATTTTTGAGATGAAAATAAAATATAAAGATAATAATAAACCATATACTAATTTATTTACAAAGTATGATTAATTATTTAGAAAAATCAATTAAGTTTAATATTTAAAGTTAAACAAAAATTAGGGTTAATTTTACAATTAAGAAAATCAGGATTATGGTTTTGATTATTTAATCTAAACTTAATTAAATTAAAATAAAATATATACAATAATAATATAAACAAATTATAAAAAAATATATATAAACAATTTAAATTTTAAACAAAATAAATTATGACTTTAAAAAAATATGAAGTTGTATATATTTATATATTATTATTTAAAAATAATTTTCTTATGAAAATATGATTTTGGATTAATTATAAAATAAATAGATAAATAATAATAAAACAAAAAAGAAGTAAAAAGGACTTACCTGGGGCAGGGATCGAACTCACGCCCTAGGCCCTTTTTCCCTTGGACCAACAAAGCTGCCACCAGGCCATGCGCGCGTTGTGAACATATGAGGGATAGTAATCCTTATGTATCAAGCCTGAAAAATAAATGGAATTTAAGCCAAAAAATAACTGAGAACGGATTCGAACACACACCCTTTGCTTCGTATGCGCATATGCCTTGCCAACTGAACCACTGCAACGTTTGTGAAATATAATATAAATAACTCATAATAAAATAAATTCAATTTTTAAATTGTATTTTCGCGCGCAGGACTTCTTCTTCTTCAAATTTCCTGCGAATTTTCATACAAAGCTTCCTGCGATTTTTCCTGCATGTTCATGAACCAGCAAACCTATGTTTTTTGAAACATCAAGCAAACCACAATATTAATGCAAATTAGCAACCCAAATCAATTATATGAGGTTTATACGTTATGGCCATGTTCTTAGAATCCATTTAAACACCATAAATACCAAGATCCCGAATTCGAATTCCAAACCCTAACAATGGCATCTAACGATTTAGGCCATGAAACTTCAATTAGTTTATCCAGAAAGCTTCTATGCTTCAAAACAAACACAAATCAGCAAGCAAAATCAATTAATAACGCATGAGAGTATGAAATCGAAAAAATATAAAAAACTTGAACAAGAGTGATTCGGTTAGAGCAATTCATGGTGTTAGAGATGCAGACGATGATTGCTACATGATCAGTGATGATCAGAGAAGCTAATGCAACCTTTAGAATGTCTTGAAATTCTCTCTAACTCTAAAACCGTATATGACTTTTTTCTTGATATTTTGAAGTTGAAGGATATGTGTGGAGGCTACCAAAATCGTCCTCTTGTGCTTGCAGTGTGTTCATGTATATATATGGATGCAATTAGGTCAAAAAGAATGGGCTTTGTATCATGAAAATTGATTGCTTGATTATGAAGAAATCTCTCATTCAAAAATATCAAAAAAATCCAATATATTCTTACTATCTTGGCCTAGCACAAATTTGGATGTGAATATTTAGTCTTGAATGGTGTTTATGACCTTCTAGAATCATAATCTCTTCCAAATATATGATTTTCATATTTTATTTTAATTTAATTTGTATTTTAATGAATAAAATCCAAATAAATACCAAATAAAATATCAAAAATCAGAAAATGTATGGGTTGGGTCGTGCTTGATGATATTATGAAGATTGGATGGCAATTTGGTGGGCTCATTTAGCAAAAATTGGTTTTAAGGCCTTATTTGCTTCATAAACTTCCCAAAAATTTCCCAACTTTGCAAGGGCACAAATCCTTCAATTTTAATGCTATGAAGGTGTTCTTGGACATTTTGGAAAGCTTAAAGAGTCCTCTAACCAACCTCTTTGGTCTCATGTCCATATCTTTTACCATTCTCTAGTTATGCTCTTTGGAAGTTGTTGACTTTTAAAATGACCTATAATGTCTTAGCTCATACCTTCCAAATGAAGCATTTTTGGGCTTGGCTTGTGAGACACAAAGTTGTAGAGAATTAAATTTCCTTCAAAATGAGCTTTGGATGGAAAATTTTTGATGAAGCATGTGAAAGTTATGGCTGGTCAAAGTTCAGTTGACTTTTCCTGTGAAAACCCTAATTTAGAAACTCCTGATTCTTGATGATCTGAAATCTCCTTGATGAATCATGATCAAACCTTGATCAAATGATGAATTTTACTTCATATACTTGATGTTGGCAAAAAATCATGAAGTTTGACTTTGGTTTGACCACAGTTGACCTTAGTTTGACTTTTTAACTACTTTAACTGATTTTAGCTTATCTGATCATCTGACTGAGCAAATCTTTTGGGAAAGTCTTGAAACTTGACATGAGGATTCTTGAACACATATAGGATGCTATGAAGCTCACTTGAAGTCTTGGAAGTCCATTTAGCCTGATGAAAGTCAAAAACCTAGTTTAAGATGCATTGCTTAGGAGGATGCATTGTCTGAGGGAATTGTCAAACTTTCTGACTGATTGTGAACTTTGTGAACCTTGTGAACCTCATAAGATGTCTTGTGAACCTTGTGAACATTGTGAGCTTCTTAGTACACAATGTCTTGTCTTGTGAGGGCAAATTTTGGGGTGCAACAGCTGCCCCTGTTCAATTTTCTGAAACCCGAGGGGTTAGATTGGTATATGTGCCAGTCGTGACCTGGAAGGTTGAAGGGGATTGAACACAAAAGCCCAAAAATTTGCACTCGCCGGTGCGCAAAATAACACTAATGATTAGCTGCATATGCTTAAGTGGGCTTGAGGATGCCACTTGGAAAAACTGGAGATGGGCTTAGAGATGCCATCTAAAGTATCAGGATGTGATGAGGTCTTTATGTTGATACTTGATATCAGTACTAGGTCTTCGTATAGGCCGTCTCTGAATCGTTTATGCAACATAGTTTGAATTGTTGAATGGACTAATAGAAATAAATCTTCGTGGTGATTATCTCTTCTAGAAGTATCTTGGATTAGGGAATGGATCTTTGTACGGACCGTTTGCCTATTCTCCAAGGTCAAAAGAACGTCAGGAAAATTCTTCTGAAAAATATCTTGAACCAGGGAATGTATCTTTGCTCAGACCATTTGCCTGCTATTCAAGGTCAAAAGAACGTCAGGATTAGTTCTTCTGAAAAATATCTTGAACCAGGGAATGGATCTTTGTACAAATCATTTGCCTGCTATTCAAGGTCAAAAGAACGTCAGGATTAGTTCTTCTGAAAAATATCTTGAACCAGGGAATGGATCTTTGTAAAGATCGTTTTCCTGCTATTCAAGGGCCAAAAGAACGTCAGGATTAGTTCTTCTGAAAAATATCTTGAACCAGGGAATGGATCTTTGTACAGATCGTTTGCCTGCTATTCAAAGTCAAAAGAACATCAGGATAAGTTCTTCTGAAAAATATCTTGAACCAGGGAATGGATCTTTGTACAGATCATTTGCCTGCTATTCAAGGTCAAAAGAACGTCAGGATTAGTTCTTCTGAAAAATATCTTGAACCAGGGAATGGATCTTTGTACAGATCGTTTGCCTGCTATTCAAGGACCAATAGATTAAATCTCCTGAGAATGTCTTGAACCAGGGAATGGATCTTTGTACAGATCGTTTGCCTGCTATTCAAGGGCCAAAAGAACGTCAGGATTAGTTCTTCTGAAAAATATCTTGAACCAGGGAATGGATCTTTGTATAGACCGTTTTCCTGCTATTCAAGGCCAGATAGACGAAATCTTATGGAAATATCCTGGATTAGGGAATGGATCTTTGTACAGACCGTTTGCCTACTCTCCGAGGACATCTTGAGTAATGTATGGATCATTTCTGATCTGTTGTGAATAGTTGATGTTGATTTATCTACGTATAACTTTCCTGCAAGGAGAATGTTAGTTTATGCAATATGTATGTATGCATAGTATGATGCACCTAAGTAAATGTATTATGTATTTATGGATATGTATGTTATGGTATGATGTAAATGATGTATGTATGAACCACGCAGCCTGAAGTGTCTGGATATCTTTGTATAACAACTACTGGCTAGGAAAAATAAATCCCGATTCGTTGTTGAAGAATATGAGGAACTCGTTCCCGTTTCGTTTGATAGTATAACATTTATAACCTACGTCTTTGTTCGTCGTACTTCTATTGAAGGAATAAGTTCCTGAGTATCCCGACTGAGGATAAAAGATATGGACATAAATTCAAGGGGAGATGTAACTCGAAGTTTTGCTATACTAGGGATTTGTAGTTATCTTGTGGGGATGAACTGGAAAAGCTTCGTTGAATTCCTTCCCTCGTTCGTCCTTAGTCAATACTATTACTGCATTTTTATGCATTTCTGGTAAACATCAATCATATTCAAAAGCATACATATATTCAAACACAACCAATGGACGTTTTCGCTTATGTAAATAGGGTAAAAGTAAATCTGGATTCAGAGGGAAAAGTAAAGCTGAACTTGAAAACAGAATCGTTTCAATTTCGAGAGTGTATAACCAATTGGATTTTAGAGCTCCTGAGCTTCTTAACTTTCCTGAATACTGTTGCACCCCAAAATTTGCCCTCACAACACAGGACTTTGTGTTCTAAGAAGGTTCACAAGGTTCACAAGTTCCCCAACACTTGCATAACCTTTCATGAGGTTCAGGAAGTCCCCAAGTTGCTTCTTGAAGATTCACAAGGTTCACAAGTGCTCCAACCACTTGCACAACCTTTCATGAGGTTCATAAAGTTCACAAACTACTTTATGAAGGTTCACAAGGTTCACAAGTCCCACAATGCTTTCAAGACCTTTCATGAGGTTCATGAAGTCTACAAGTCACTTCTTGAAGGTTCACAAGGTTCATAATCTTCTCAATATTTCCATAACCTTTCTTGAGGTTCATGAAGTCCACAAGTTACTTCTTGAAGGTTCACAAGGTTCACAAGTTCCACAATGTTTACAAAGCTTTCCTGAGAGTCATGAGGTCTATAAAGCCACTTCATGAGGTTCACAATGTTCACAAACTTCACAATGCCTCCCATGAGTATCATAAGACACTTTATGAAGATTCACAAGGTTCACAAAGTTCACAATTGGTCATAAGAGTTGATAATTCCTCAGACAATGCACCTCCTAAGCAGTACATCCAAAACTAGGGTTTTGACTTTAATCAGGCTAAATGGACTTCCAATACCTCAAGTGAGTTTCATAACATCTTATATGTGTGTAAGAACCCCCATGACAAGTTTCAAGACTTTTCTCAAAAGTTTGCTCAGTCAGATGATCAGATAAGTCAAAATCAGTCAATGCAGTTAAAAAGTCAAACTAAGGTCAACTGTGGTCAAACCAAAGTCAAACTTCATGATTTTTTGTCAACATCAAGTATATGAAGTAAAATTCATCATTTGATCAAAGGTTGATCATGATTCATCAAGGAAATTCCAGATCATCAATAATCAGGAGTTTCTAAATTAGGGTTTCCTCAGTAAAAGTCAACTGAACTTTGACCAGCCATAACTTTCACATACTTCATCACCAAGTCTCCATCCAAAGCTCATTTTGAAGGAAATTGAATTCTCTACAACTTTGATGTTGGAAGTTAAGCCTGAAAATGCTTCATTTGAAAGATATGATCTAAGACATTATAGGTCATTTCAAAAGTCAACAAAAAGTCAACAACTTCAAAAGGGCATAGCTTGAGATTGGTAAATGATATGGACCTGAAACCAATGGGGTTGTTTAGAGGACTCTTCAAGCTTTCCAAAAAGTCCAAGAACACCCTCATACCTTTAAAATTGAGGGAGATGTGCCTTTGCAAAGTTGGACAATTTTGTGATGGTTTATGTTGAAAAGGGAGGTTCAAAATCATTTCTTTTCAAATGGGCCATTCAATTTGTGACCCAATCCACTTCATAATGCCATGCACGAAATTTTCATGATATTCTCATATTTTTTATTTTTATTTTATTAATTTATTATGATTTATTACATTTTAAATCATTTTAAATTTAAAAAAAATATTAAACATGAAAGGATATTTTTGTGATTGGATTTAAAAAATCATAAATGGTGATTGGAGTCAAAAGAGAAGGAAATCATGAGATCCCTCCCAAAATAGTAAGGCATTATGATCAAATATTTGAAAGTTACACAATGATCTTTATGAATCTTTTTTGGATCAAATCTTCACACAACCAAATGGTTTTTCTGACCTAAATCAACCCCATATATATACATAACATAAACCTAATGCACATTCACGAATTTGAGCAGCCAAACATCACTTTCAAATTTCAAATTTTCATCACAAAATCAATTTTCGGTTTGATCATTGCAAGGGTTTTCAAGGTATTCTAAGAACACAAGAAGCTTCCTTAAGCTTCCCTGAATCGAAACCAACCTTTACATGCCATTGGTTCATCCTCATTTACATAATCCGAACCATTCATGCTCTCAAACTATTTTTCTTCGATTCATCGTATTTGTTTGTTTATAATGAATTTTGGCTGTGTATTAATGTTTGTTATTGTTCATAGATGATTTCTGGAATGTTTTGTGAAGAACCATGGCCGAATCATGAGACTGCCATTTTTAGGGTTTATAGCTCAGATTAGGATTTTCCAATACCTTCCATATAAATGAATTCCAGGGACGTAAATTGATTGGAAAACTCATTACAAACTTAATGGACTAATCAATTTTAAGAAACCTTGCTGTTTTGCCTATGTTTGAATTTCGCAGGATTTGTTGCAATTATGTTTTCGCAGGAAAACTCGCATAAAAATTCGCAGCAAATTTTGAAGGGTGAGAGGTTGAAGATGAAGCTGCTGGCGCGAAAATTCGTTTTCAAATTTTGTTTTAAAATATTATAATTTAATTTCTGTTTAATTCACAAGCTTGAAGCTTGTCCCAGTGGAAGAGTGCGTGTGTATTTGATGAAAGGTCCCAGGTTCGAATCATGCTGGGACCATTATTTTTGTTTATTTTTCAGGATTACAAAAGACTTAATATATAATGATTACTTGCCAACAAGCTAGCAGAATTGGCTCTTCCAGCCGGGTGGTGAGATGCGCGTTTGTGAAAATGAGGGTCCTGGGATCAAATCCTCCCCAGGCCCTTTTGTTCCTTTTTATTTTCTATGAATTTTCAAGATCAAGCAACAAAACAAACTCGTTCTCCTCACTTACTGCCTGCGCGCCAGTGGCCTGGTGGCTCTCCTTGTTGGCTGCAAATGGACTGACCTGGGTTCAAATCCCAGTCAGGTAAGTTTTTTTTATGCTTTCTTCTTATTTTATTTGTTTTATACAATAATAATCTTAGATTAAACTTAATATATGCATGCAAATATAATTAATAAAATATTCAAATTCTAATTTCTTTTCTTTTGAAACTATTGCTATAAACATGTAGATAAATTATAATATGTATATTAAAATAATCTTGTATCAAAATTCTAAAAAAAAAATATTCTTTATAAACCCTAATTCTAAAACCCTAAAAAATATAAAAACCTAATTTTCCAAATCTTAAAATATTTTTAAAAAAAAAAAAAAAAATAACATTAAATTCTGTTTTTTTTTATTAATTCCTAATATAATTATAATTTTTTTTCATTTGTAATTTAAATTAATTTTCTCTTAATGTTTGAAATAGTTTAATTTATATATAGTTAAAATAAGTTGTAAATATGATAACTAATGGAATTAGTTTTTTTATGACATTTAAAATCTATTTTTCTTATAATATGTATATAAATTATAAATATATGTTCATAATAATTAAAATTTTTGTAATTATAATAATTTAAATATTATATGAATATAAAAATTATCTAATTATGTATGTTAATTATTTTTTATATATTGTTAATTTCTATTAATTAATTGTTGTTTATTATAATTTCTTTAATTCGTTAATTAATTTTTATCACTAACCATGTTATTATTTATATTCTATTTTTCTAACCTTATTTATTATTTCTAATTACTAACCCATTTATAATTATGTTTACTGTTATTATTTTTGCTAATTTTATTTACTAACCCCTTTATCATTTATATTTTATTATTTATTGCCTAAATTTGCTATTTTTATTATTATTTTGTAATTGTTTCTCGGTTGTAATTTTTATAATTATTTTAATTATTATTGCCATGGTTAGTAATTAGGGAGTGTAAACAATATGTTTGTTATTAAATGAATTTAGATAATTTTTAATGTAAGATAATTAATTTAAACACTTCACACACGTAAGTCGATTTTAATCGCCGTCTCACTTCCTTAGGGATACCCCTCCAGTTGCCTACGAATAATGGTTAAGTGGGGTGTATAAAGCAAGTCCCTCAGATAGAAAAATCATCAAAGTCCCTTTATGGTTGCCTATACGAATCGAGTCCCTTCGGAAAAATGATGATAGTCCCTTATAAATGCTTATTACACCCCACCCTTGCCTTCAAAATCAACTTGTCCCTCATATGTCCCTTAAACATCCAAAGTAAGAACTACCTACTCCATTATAGTAGGGATAGTCTTACTAAGGAAAGAATAAAAAACAAGAAAGACCTTTAAACATTAGGGTAAGTTACTTTTAAGTACTTAAGCTCATTTCAAAACTTTCTTCACACTTAAACAATTTTTAAACAAATTTTCAAACATGTTTTTAACACATCCTTACATGGATTATTTATTAACTATTCTGAAAATTTTCTTATTCACACACTATACTTTCAAAACAATTCAAAAGTGAGCTTAAGTACCTAAGAGCCCATGGATAACCATGGATGAAAAGGGTGCTAACACCTTCCCTTTTCATAACCTACCCCCCGGACCCAAAATAATTCTCTAAGGTCTTTCCTGTTCTTTTATAACCTTTCCTTATGGATAAAATAAAAGTCGGTGGCGACTCTTGCTATCCGCAACATTGTTTAAAGTCAGTTCACCGGGTTACAGAACTGGCGACTCTGCTGGGGATCTATTTAAGAGGGGTACCCTTAGGAAATAAGATCACTTTAAATTGTTTGCCTTGTTTGCTTTATATTATCTTGTTGGGGTGCTCTTATGTGTGAAAGATCCTAACCCGGATCTAGTGTATCTTAGGTAAATGGCAATAGACCAAGGAAACTGTGCGACGTATATCGACACGGTTGATCTGGTGGCCATAGTTAGTGCGACTTCTTGGTTGGTGCTTATATTCCTTAAGTCAAGTTGAGGATAATATTGAGGCTGCCATATGTTGTCAATGCACTAACTGACTTTTAGAACCCTAGTTAACTCATCTTGGCCTTTAGAAAGTAGTGAGGTAACCGGCTTTGGTGCAGACTGAAGTTGGTTGACACTCGATGCTACACTCATTGAGATCTTAAACTTGGAGGGTTTTGGTTGGCAAGTAAGTTTGCCTTCTGATCAACCACCCTTGTGAAGGATCAATGATATTGAGATCCCTTAGAACCTGGTTACTTTCATAGGACAGGATGAACCAACTAACTTCAGGGGAGGGTACTTACCTTTGAACCTCATGCAAGCCTTTAAACCTAGGGCTATGGTGTGACTTGTTTGTGTGTGTCACATGTTTGTGATTGAGCATAACATCATGACATCATCATGCATCATGAGCATATCATTTTCCCTAACCATTTCAAGGACCAAGGGATTTATCTTTGTTCTTTGTTGCAGGTCATGGCTTCAGCTCGAAGAAACACCATCAGGATCAACTTTGTGGGGATACCTCCCAAGCTTAAGGAGTTGGTTTCTCAAATGTCTGATCACTCCCGGTTCAACAAGAGACATGGTCATCTATTGGATCTAGTCACTTCAGGGTTCAGTGAAGACATGATGAGTGTCCTGTTTCAATTCTTTGACCCTAAGCACCATTGCTTCACATTCCCTGACTACCAGCTAGTTCCAACCATGGAGGAGTTCTCTAAACTTCTGGGCATACCTATTCTTGATCAGAAACCATTCACAGGCTTGGAAAAAGAGCTTAAACCAGAGGTTATTGCTGCAGCTCTACATCTGAAGAAGTCTGACATTGTTCTAGAAACGAGGAGTGGAGTTAAAGGTATTCTTACCAAGGTATTAGTGGATAAAGCTCAAATGTTCTTGAAGGCCATGAGCTATGATGCTTTTGAGGAGATCTTAGCCTTGCTGATATATGGCTTAGTGTTGTTCCCCAATCCAGATCAGTTCATAGATGTTCATGCCATCAACATTTTCCTGAGTCACAATCCAGTGCCTACATTGCTTGGAGACATCCTGCATTCTCTTCACACCCGTACTACAAGGGCAAGAGGAACTTTGATGTGCTGCATACCTTTGCTTTCTAGGTGGTTTATTTCTCACCTTCCTCGCTCAGTAATGAAGAATGAGCAAGGGTTCAGATGGTCCAAGAGGATCATGTCACTTTCTCACTCAGATATTCATTGGTGCTCCAGATCTATGGAGAATGTCACTATTATTGACCGTTGTGGGGAGTTTCCTAATGTGCCACTTCTAGGCATAAGAGGAGGCATCACCTACAATCCCTCCCTAGCTTTACGACAGTTTGGTTACGCTCGGAGTGATGGTCCACATGACATGTTGATTCAAGGCATTGTGTTTGATTACGACAACGATCTTCAGGGTTACCGTCAGAGATTCATACGAGCTTGGGGAAAGGTAAACAGGATTGACAGCAAGACACTGGAGCCTAAGTACACTATTCCTATGGAGGCTTATCTCAGATGGGTGCGATCTCGTGCTCAGACTCTCATGATGCCATATCCTGCCATCCTACCAGTTACCATGGAACCTGTTGCTGAAGGAGACACAGCTTATACCATCCTTCACCCAGACATGCCTACTGATAAGGAAGACTTGCAGAGATCATGGATCCAACTGAAGGAGCAAAGGGATACTTTCGAGGCTCATTACAAAACAAGCCAAACAAGAATCCTAGAGCTAACAAAGCAACTTCACGAGGAACGAAACCTCAACTCATACCTCAACACAAAGAGGAAACGTCCATGGGAGACTTAAAACCCCATCTTTTGTACTTATTTCATTTTTGTAAGCCTAAAAGGCAAAACAAAGTTATTACTAATAAAAAGTTACTTTCTTGTTCGTTTAAGCAAATTTAAATCCTGCGGTCCTTGAAAACATTGCATATGCATTCCCATATCATTTCATCACATCACAGGTTTATAATTGTGCACAGGTTTCTCATTCTCTCGCTGTTTATTTCAGCAATGGCTCTTGAACAATCAGTTAAGGATCTTCAGGCACAGAATGCACAGTTCCGAGAGCTGATCCTGAACCTAACCAAGGGGCAGGATGAATTGAAGACACTGTTGGCTAAGAAGAAGAGTCCTGAGGACAACAAGGATGGTCAGTTGGAACAATTGCAAGCTGAAATAACAGAAATGAGGATCCAGATGAATGGCCAGGTGGCTCTTACCCAAAGTTTAGCTCAGGGGCAAGAAGAGTTAAGAACCTTTTTCCACAAACTTCAAAGTAATGGAGTCAGGAATCTAATTGTCGGTCAACCTCCGTTAAAACAAGCTGATTTGGTTGAAAGGAGGATGAGGATAAAAGAGGGTAAGAGACAGGTTGCCATTGATTGCTCTTCCATTAAAGAAGAAAGATCTGATAAGGTTAATCCACCTCAACACCAGAAAGGTAGAAGGCAGTTTATCAAGTTCAGCACTCCAATGTCACAAGTTTTGCAATGTCTGTTGGAGATGAAGTTGATTTCCTTGGAAAATCCTCCTCAAAATCCTAAAACTTCCTCTCCTCGCTATAATCCCAAGGCAAGGTGTGAATACCACTCCAACAGCCCTGGACATGATACTAATAGCTGTTGGGCATTGAAGGAAAAGATCCAAGACCTGATTGATGAAGGAATCCTAGAGGTTACTCCAGAAGGTCAAATTGAGTTCTACTATCGTCCATCAAACACCGAAGCTGCAAGACAAGTTACCCAAAGTAACAAGAAAGGAAGTCTACCTATTCCTGTTGAGATATGGGGCACCTTGGGACATCCAAGTGGAAAATTTAATTTCATGGTGAAGTATACTGCTCCTCCAAGTTCACAGATTGCAATTGAGGACATTCAGCCAACTGGATGGGACAGCATTTGAATTTTCATTTGTAACTTCTTTTATTTGTTTGAACATTTACTATTATGTTAAAACTTTTGTTTTCATTAATGCATTGCGTATGTTTGTCTTGAATTAATCCATTCGTTCCACTATATTTTGAATTATGCTTCTTATTTCTATCCTGTGATATTTAACTCCTGATAAAGCTATAAGCCTGTAGAGGGAGGATGACGAAAACAATACCATAATCTTATGCAGTATGCTTTTGAACAGACTATGCTGACGATGTACAGGCATTGTTTCAATCCCTAAACAGTGGAGATATAAGGAAGTTAATCCCTAGTCAACCCTTTTGAGCCTATGAAGTAGGAGTTTTTATTCTCGCACAAATTAAAACCCTTATTCATAACCTGGGGCAGGATAGTTACTCAGTTAACTCAAAATATGCCAAATGTATGTGTTGTACATAACTAATGATGGTTCACTGTAATCATGAAACCTGACAGTCAATATCCAGCAAAAGAACAATTCACTAGGTCAAAACCTATGAAGGAGACTTAGTAAAACATTAAGACATCCCGCTGACTGTAACCTTGAAATAAACAGTTCAGGCAAAAACAGGGGATAATAAAGTCAAAAGAGAAGGAAAAAAGAGGTTACTATGAATCCTCAACAAAGAAAGATGACTGGATGTTCAAATAAATTTTTGGTGGCTGAACCATCATAAATGTCAGTGTTACAATACCAAACTTCTTTGGAACTTCAATGCATAAGTTAACTGAGCATAGGACTGAAGAACATCATGGAGATTGGGTTGGGTACAAATAAAATTTGAGCCTTTATCCTTTGTTTCTTAAACCGTGAACCAGGCCACGTTATAACCCTTTAAAAGTCCTAACTGAAGCATGGTTAGTTCGAAAGCGTACTGCTACAAAAGGTATCCTGACTCCTTTAGGGCTTGTCATAAAATTTGAGTTAATATCACAGTTTTTCAAAAAAAAAAAAAAAAAAAAAATTTATTTTCAAGACAGATATAAGCATTGCATTTTTGAATATATATTGTTTGCATATACCTGAATGTCTGACAAATGGAGAAGCTTACAGGATGAATGTTCAAATGAACTAAAGTCCTTCCGATAAGCAAAGTTGCTTCCTGGATCAAAGTCCATGTATATAAAGGGGCATAGCCACTGTTTCCCAATCCATGGGCATTCCAAGTTACTGTTCAGATCATTCAGGGCAATCAGTTCCAGATCCAACAGTACTTAATGACCAGGGGCAGTTATTCTCATATCTTTGAAGTGCCAAGGGTAACATTACAGAATTCATAATGCCAGGGGCATGGTCGTTGTTTCCTAATCAAGGGGGCATTCTAAGTTACTGTTCAGATCATTCAGGGCAATCAGTTCCAGATCCAATAGTGCTTAATTGCCAGGGGCATATGATTATGGGGCATTCTACTTGTTTCTTTTGAGATGACTCATTACAGATACTTCCATTATGGGACAATTCATCCTCAACCAAGGGGCAATACTTTCTTTTCAAATATAGTATCCGGAGAGCACATGGTCCATTACAACTTGAAGACACAGTCCTCTACCTTGATTTGTGATTCTCAGCAGAAGCCATGGTGGAAATTAATAGTCTACACCAGTAGTATCAGATGGTGTCAGTATCATGTCTTAAAGATCCAGTTACGAAGATTTCTGGGAAGGTATTCAGGAAAGTTATGGATTTCAGGAGCTCTAAATCCAATTTCGAAGTTGAGACGATTCTGTTTTCAAGTTCAGCTTTACTTTTCCCTCTGAATCCAGATTTACTTTTACCCTATTTTTCATAGGCGAAACGTCCATTGGTTGTGTTTGAATGTATGTATGCTTTTGAATATGATTAATGTTTACCAGAAATGCATGAAAATGCAGTAATAGTATTTACCAAGGACGAACGAGGGAAGGATTTCAACGAAGTTTCGCCGGTTCATCTTTACAAGACAGTTACAAACCCTCAGTAGGGCAAATCCATCTTCATAAGGTCTCATCTCCCCTGGAATTTATATCCATCTCTTTTATCCTCATACGGATATTCGGGAAATTACTTTCCGATAAGGGTACGACGAACGAAGACGGAATGTTATACTTATCCTACTATCAAACGAAGACGAAGGTTATATATACCTTACCATCCCCAGCATACGGGAGGTTATCTATACCTTGTTATCCCCAGCAGACGGGGGGTTATATATTCTTCAGCAACGAATTGGGATTTATTTTCCCTGACCAGCAGTTGTTATACAAGATATCCAGACGCTTCCGGCAGTATCATATCATACATACATCATTTACATCATACCATAACATACATATCCATAAGTACATAACACATTTACTTAAGTGCATCATATCATACATGCATACACAATGCATAAGCTAACATTATTATACAAAAGCTACATTGTTTCAGGTTAATTATCCAACAAACAAACTTATGAGCTCCAGGACTGCTTTATTGTCACCTCAGGGTTACTTTATCCTCCTGATAAGCTTCCATTACTTCAAGACTGCTTTAGAGTTATCATTATTGATTGCTCTATCCTCCTGAAGCCATTACTTCAAGACTGCTTTAGAGTTATCATTATTGATTGCTCTATCCTCCTGAAGCCATTACTTCAAGACTGCTTTAGGGTTATCATTATTGATTGCTCTATCCTCCTGAAGCCATTACTTCAAGACTGCTTTAGGGTTATCATTATTGATTGCTCTATCCTCCTGAAGCCATTACTTCAAGACTGCTTTAGGGTTATCATTATTGATTGCTCTATCCTCCTGAAGCCATTACTTCAAGACTGCTTTAGAGTTATCATTATTGATTGCTCTATCCTCCTGAAATCAGTACTTCAAGACTGCATTGGAGTTATCATTATTGATTGCTCTATCCTCCTGAAGACATATCACACTATTATTTCAAGACTGCATTGGAGTTGTCATTATTGATGTCTCCATCCTCCTGAAATCAGTACTTCAAGACTGCATTGGAGTTATCATTATTGATTGCTCTATCCTCCTGAAGACATATCACACTATTATTTCAAGACTGCATTGGAGTTGTCATTATTGATGTCTCCATCCTCCTGAAATCGGTACTTCAAGACTGCATTGGAGTTATCATTATTGATTGCTCTATCCTCCTGAAGACATATCACATTATTATTTCAAGACTGCATTGGAGTTGTCATTATTGATGTCTCCATCCTCCTGAAATCAGTACTTCAAGACTGCATTGGAGTTATCATTATTGATTGCTCTATCCTCCTGAAGACATATCACACTATTATTTCAAGACTGCATTGGAGTTGTCATTATTGATGTCTCCGTCCTCCTGAAATCATTACTTCAAGACTGCTTTAGAGCTTTCCATTGCTCTATCCTCATGAAGACATGCTGTTACATCAGTATTACTCCAGACTCCTGACAGCTTTCATTATACTACTAAAGAACTTTCCCCTAGTGGCATTTTTAAACCCACTCAATCATGTTCAACCAACCATCAATATCACTCTATGCACTGGTGAGTGCAAATTTTTGGGCTTTTGTGTTCAATCCCCTTCAACCTTCCAGGTTACGACTGGCAAATATACCAATCTAACCCCTCAGGTTTCAGAAAATTGAACAGGGGCAGCTGTTGCACCCCAAAATTTGCCCTCACAACACAGGACTTTGTGTTCTAAGAAGGTTCACAAGGTTCACAAGTTCCCCAACACTTGCATAACCTTTCATGAGGTTCAGGAAGTCCCCAAGTTGCTTCTTGAAGATTCACAAGGTTCACAAGTGCTCCAACCACTTGCACAACCTTTCATGAGGTTCATAAAGTTCACAAACTACTTTATGAAGGTTCACAAGGTTCACAAGTCCCACAATGCTTTCAAGACCTTTCATGAGGTTCATGAAGTCTACAAGTCACTTCTTGAAGGTTCACAAGGTTCATAATCTTCTCAATATTTCCATAACCTTTCTTGAGGTTCATGAAGTCCACAAGTTACTTCTTGAAGGTTCACAAGGTTCACAAGTTCCACAATGTTTACAAAGCTTTCCTGAGAGTCATGAGGTCTATAAAGCCACTTCATGAGGTTCACAATGTTCACAAACTTCACAATGCCTCCCATGAGTATCATAAGACACTTTATGAAGATTCACAAGGTTCACAAAGTTCACAATTGGTCATAAGAGTTGATAATTCCTCAGACAATGCACCTCCTAAGCAGTACATCCAAAACTAGGGTTTTGACTTTAATCAGGCTAAATGGACTTCCAATACCTCAAGTGAGTTTCATAACATCTTATATGTGTGTAAGAACCCCCATGACAAGTTTCAAGACTTTTCTCAAAAGTTTGCTCAGTCAGATGATCAGATAAGTCAAAATCAGTCAATGCAGTTAAAAAGTCAAACTAAGGTCAACTGTGGTCAAACCAAAGTCAAACTTCATGATTTTTTGTCAACATCAAGTATATGAAGTAAAATTCATCATTTGATCAAAGGTTGATCATGATTCATCAAGGAAATTCCAGATCATCAATAATCAGGAGTTTCTAAATTAGGGTTTCCTCAGTAAAAGTCAACTGAACTTTGACCAGCCATAACTTTCACATACTTCATCACCAAGTCTCCATCCAAAGCTCATTTTGAAGGAAATTGAATTCTCTACAACTTTGATGTTGGAAGTTAAGCCTGAAAATGCTTCATTTGAAAGATATGATCTAAGACATTATAGGTCATTTCAAAAGTCAACAAAAAGTCAACAACTTCAAAAGGGCATAGCTTGAGATTGGTAAATGATATGGACCTGAAACCAATGGGGTTGTTTAGAGGACTCTTCAAGCTTTCCAAAAAGTCCAAGAACACCCTCATACCTTTAAAATTGAGGGAGATGTGCCTTTGCAAAGTTGGACAATTTTGTGATGGTTTATGTTGAAAAGGGAGGTTCAAAATCATTTCTTTTCAAATGGGCCATTCAATTTGTGACCCAATCCACTTCATAATGCCATGCACGAAATTTTCATGATATTCTCATATTTTTTATTTTTATTTTATTAATTTATTATGATTTATTACATTTTAAATCATTTTAAATTTAAAAAAAATATTAAACATGAAAGGATATTTTTGTGATTGGATTTAAAAAATCATAAATGGTGATTGGAGTCAAAAGAGAAGGAAATCATGAGATCCCTCCCAAAATAGTAAGGCATTATGATCAAATATTTGAAAGTTACACAATGATCTTTATGAATCTTTTTTGGATCAAATCTTCACACAACCAAATGGTTTTTCTGACCTAAATCAACCCCATATATATACATAACATAAACCTAATGCACATTCACGAATTTGAGCAGCCAAACATCACTTTCAAATTTCAAATTTTCATCACAAAATCAATTTTCGGTTTGATCATTGCAAGGGTTTTCAAGGTATTCTAAGAACACAAGAAGCTTCCTTAAGCTTCCCTGAATCGAAACCAACCTTTACATGCCATTGGTTCATCCTCATTTACATAATCCGAACCATTCATGCTCTCAAACTATTTTTCTTCGATTCATCGTATTTGTTTGTTTATAATGAATTTTGGCTGTGTATTAATGTTTGTTATTGTTCATAGATGATTTCTGGAATGTTTTGTGAAGAACCATGGCCGAATCATGAGACTGCCATTTTTAGGGTTTATAGCTCAGATTAGGATTTTCCAATACCTTCCATATAAATGAATTCCAGGGACGTAAATTGATTGGAAAACTCATTACAAACTTAATGGACTAATCAATTTTAAGAAACCTTGCTGTTTTGCCTATGTTTGAATTTCGCAGGATTTGTTGCAATTATGTTTTCGCAGGAAAACTCGCATAAAAATTCGCAGCAAATTTTGAAGGGTGAGAGGTTGAAGATGAAGCTGCTGGCGCGAAAATTCGTTTTCAAATTTTGTTTTAAAATATTATAATTTAATTTCTGTTTAATTCACAAGCTTGAAGCTTGTCCCAGTGGAAGAGTGCGTGTGTATTTGATGAAAGGTCCCAGGTTCGAATCATGCTGGGACCATTATTTTTGTTTATTTTTCAGGATTACAAAAGACTTAATATATAATGATTACTTGCCAACAAGCTAGCAGAATTGGCTCTTCCAGCCGGGTGGTGAGATGCGCGTTTGTGAAAATGAGGGTCCTGGGATCAAATCCTCCCCAGGCCCTTTTGTTCCTTTTTATTTTCTATGAATTTTCAAGATCAAGCAACAAAACAAACTCGTTCTCCTCACTTACTGCCTGCGCGCCAGTGGCCTGGTGGCTCTCCTTGTTGGCTGCAAATGGACTGACCTGGGTTCAAATCCCAGTCAGGTAAGTTTTTTTTATGCTTTCTTCTTATTTTATTTGTTTTATACAATAATAATCTTAGATTAAACTTAATATATGCATGCAAATATAATTAATAAAATATTCAAATTCTAATTTCTTTTCTTTTGAAACTATTGCTATAAACATGTAGATAAATTATAATATGTATATTAAAATAATCTTGTATCAAAATTCTAAAAAAAAAATATTCTTTATAAACCCTAATTCTAAAACCCTAAAAAATATAAAAACCTAATTTTCCAAATCTTAAAATATTTTAAAAAAAAAAAAAAAAAATAACATTAAATTCTGTTTTTTTTTATTAATTCCTAATATAATTATAATTTTTTTTCATTTGTAATTTAAATTAATTTTCTCTTAATGTTTGAAATAGTTTAATTTATATATAGTTAAAATAAGTTGTAAATATGATAACTAATGGAATTAGTTTTTTTATGACATTTAAAATCTATTTTTCTTATAATATGTATATAAATTATAAATATATGTTCATAATAATTAAAATTTTTGTAATTATAATAATTTAAATATTATATGAATATAAAAATTATCTAATTATGTATGTTAATTATTTTTTATATATTGTTAATTTCTATTAATTAATTGTTGTTTATTATAATTTCTTTAATTCGTTAATTAATTTTTATCACTAACCATGTTATTATTTATATTCTATTTTTCTAACCTTATTTATTATTTCTAATTACTAACCCATTTATAATTATGTTTACTGTTATTATTTTTGCTAATTTTATTTACTAACCCCTTTATCATTTATATTTTATTATTTATTGCCTAAATTTGCTATTTTTATTATTATTTTGTAATTGTTTCTCGGTTGTAATTTTTATAATTATTTTAATTATTATTGCCATGGTTAGTAATTAGGGAGTGTAAACAATATGTTTGTTATTAAATGAATTTAGATAATTTTTAATGTAAGATAATTAATTTAAACACTTCACACACGTAAGTCGATTTTAATCGCCGTCTCACTTCCTTAGGGATACCCCTCCAGTTGCCTACGAATAATGGTTAAGTGGGGTGTATAAAGCAAGTCCCTCAGATAGAAAAATCATCAAAGTCCCTTTATGGTTGCCTATACGAATCGAGTCCCTTCGGAAAAATGATGATAGTCCCTTATAAATGCTTATTACACCCCACCCTTGCCTTCAAAATCAACTTGTCCCTCATATGTCCCTTAAACATCCAAAGTAAGAACTACCTACTCCATTATAGTAGGGATAGTCTTACTAAGGAAAGAATAAAAAACAAGAAAGACCTTTAAACATTAGGGTAAGTTACTTTTAAGTACTTAAGCTCATTTCAAAACTTTCTTCACACTTAAACAATTTTTAAACAAATTTTCAAACATGTTTTTAACACATCCTTACATGGATTATTTATTAACTATTCTGAAAATTTTCTTATTCACACACTATACTTTCAAAACAATTCAAAAGTGAGCTTAAGTACCTAAGAGCCCATGGATAACCATGGATGAAAAGGGTGCTAACACCTTCCCTTTTCATAACCTACCCCCCGGACCCAAAATAATTCTCTAAGGTCTTTCCTGTTCTTTTATAACCTTTCCTTATGGATAAAATAAAAGTCGGTGGCGACTCTTGCTATCCGCAACATTGTTTAAAGTCAGTTCACCGGGTTACAAATACCTTCCCAGAAATCCTCATAGCTGGATCTGAAGACATGATACTGACACCATCTGATACTACTGGCGTAGACAATTAATTTCCACAATGGCTTATGCTGAGAATACAATATCAAGGTAATACAATGAGAGGAACGTGTATTCAAATTGTGACGGACCATATACGCTCCGGGTATTAGATTTGAAAAGAGAGCATTGCCCATTGGTTGAAGATGAATTATCCCATAATGGAAATACCTGAATGTAGTTACCTCAAGAATGCCCCACAATAATATGCCCTTGGCATCATGAACTCTGTTATCCTTGGTAATTCAGATAGATGAGGAGAGTTGCCCCTGGCTATTAAGCATTGTTGAATCTGGACCTGATTGCCCCGAATGAATTGAACAGTAACTTGGTATGCCCCCTTGATTGGGAAACAGTGACCATGCCCCTGGCATTATGAACTCTGTAATGTTACCCTTGGTAACTTAGATAGATGAGGAGATCTTCCCCTGGCTACTTAAACATAGTTGAATCCTGTCCTGATTGCTCCAAATGAGTTAGGCAGTATCATGGCCTGCCCCTTTGATTGGGAGATAATGACTATGCCCCTTTGTATACATGGACTTTGATCCAGGAAGCAACTTTGTTTATCGGAAGGACTTTGAACATTCATCTTGTAAGTTTCTCTATTTATCAAACACTCAAGTATATGCAAACAAATATATTCAAAAATGCAATGCTTATGTCTGTCTTGAAGTTTTGAAAAAGAGTTATTTTAGAAAAACAATTTTTGTGAAAACTGTGATATTAACTCAAGTTTTATAATAAGCCCTAAAGGAGTCAGGATACCTTTTTGTAGCAGTACGCTTTCGAACTAACCATGCTTCAGTTAGGACTTTTAAAGGGTTGTAACGTGGCCTGGTTCACGGTTTAAGAAACAAAGGATAAAGGCTCAAATTTTATTTGTATCCAACCCAATCTCCATGACGTGCTTCAGTCTTATGCTCAGTTAACTTATGCATTGAGGCTCCAAAGTAGTTTGGAATTGTAACACTGACATTTGTGATGGTTCAGAGACCAAAAATTTATTTGAACATTCAGTCATCTTTCTTTGTTGAGGATTCATAGTGATCTCTTTTTTTCTTTTGACTTTGTTATATCTTCTTTTTGCCTGAACTGTTTGTTTCAAAATTACAGTCAGCGGGATTTCTCAAAATTTTTTTTTTTTTTACTAAGTCTCCTTCATAGGTTTTGACTTAGTGGGTTTTTCTTTTGCTGGATATTGACTGTCAGGTTTAATGATTACAGAGAACCATCATTAGTTGTGTACAACACAGATAATTGGCATATTTGAGTTAACCGAGTAACTACCCTGCCTCGGGTTATGAATAAGGGTTTTAATTTGTGCGAGAATAAAAAACTCCTACTTCATAGGCTCAAAAGGGTTGACTAGGGATTAACTTCCTTATATCTCCACTGTTTAGGAATTGAAACAATGCCTGTACATCGTCAGCATAGTCTGTTCAACAGCATACTGCCTAATATTATGGTATTGTTTTCGTCATCCTCCCTCTACAGGCTTATAGCTTTATCAGGAGTTAAATATCACAAAATAGAAATATGAAACATAGTTCAAAACATAGTGAAACGAATGGATTAATTCAAGACAAACATACGCAATGCATTAATGAAAACAAAAGTTTAACATAATAGTAAGTGTTTAAACAAAACAAAAGAAATGACAAATGACAGTTCAAATGTTATCCCATCCAGTTGGCTGAATGTCTTCAATTGCAATCCGTGAACTTTCAGGAGCAGTATATTTCACCATGAAATCAAATTTTCCACTTGGATGTCCCAAGGTGCCCCATATCTCAACAGGAATAGGTAGGCTTTCTTTCTTGCTACCTTGGGCAACTTGTCTTGCAGCCTCAGTGTTTGATGGACGATAGTAAAATTCAATTTGACCTTCTGGTGTAACCTCGAGGATTCCTTCGTAAATCAGGTCTTGAATCTTTTTCTTCAATGTCCAACAACTATTAGTATCATGTCCAGGACTGTTGGAGTGATACTCACACCTTGCCTTGGAATTATAGTGAGGAGAGGCAGTATTAGGATTTTGAGGAGGACTTTTCAAAGAAATTAGTTTCATCTCCAACAAGCATTGCAGAACTTGCGGCATTGGAGTGCTGAACTTGATAAACTGCCTTCTACATTCCTTGTGTTGAGGTGGATTAACCTTATCAGGTTTTTCTTCTTCAACTGAAGAACAATCAGTGGCAACCTGTCTCTTACCTTCTTTTATCCTCATCTTCCTTTCAACCAAATCAGCTTGTTTTAATGGAGGTTGACTGGCAATTAGATTCCTGACTCCATTATTTTGAAGTTTGTGGACAAAGGTTCTTAGCTCTTCTTGCCCCTGAGCTAAACTTTGAATAAGAGCCACCTGGTCATTCATCTGGGTCCTCATTTCCGTCATCTCAGTTTGTAGTTGTTTCAGAGGATCATCCTTGTTGTCCTCAGGATTCTGCTTCTTAGCCAGCAGTGTCTTCAACTCATCTTGTCCCTTGGACAAGTTCAGAATCAATTCTTGGAATTGTGCATTCTGAGCCTGGAGATCTTTGATAGTTTGTTCAAGAGCCATTTCTGCTGAAATAAACAGCGAGAAGATAAGATACCTGTATATAAGAAACCTGTGATGCAATGATATAGTGTATAAATGCGTATGCAATGTTTTCAAGGACCGCAGGATTTAAATTTGTTTAAACAACCAAAAAGTAAACTTTTATTAGTAATAAATTTGTTTTCCCTTTGGGCTTACAATAAAATGAAATGAATACAAAAAATGGGGTTTTAAGTCTCCCATGGACGTTTCCTCTTTGTGTTGAGGTATGAGTTGAGATTCCGCTCCTCGTGAAGTTGCTTTGTTAGCTCCAGGATTCTTTCTTGACTTGCTTTGTAATGAGTCTCAAAAGTATCCCTTTGCTCCTTCAACTGGATCCAGGACCTCTGTAAGTCTTCCATGTCAGTGGGCATGTCTGGGTGAAGGATGGTATAAGAAGTATCCCCTTCAGCAACAGGCTCCATAGTAACTGGCAGGATGGCAGGATATGGCATCATAAGGGTCTGAGCACGAGATCGCACCCATCTGAGATAAGCTTCCATAGGAATAGTGTAATTAGGCTCCAGAGTCTTGCTGTCAACCTTGTTCACTTTACCCCATGCTCGTATGAACCTTTGACGGTAACCTTACAGATCGTTGTCGTAGTCAAACACAATACCCTGAATCAACATGTCACGAGGACCATCACTCTGAGCGTAACCAAATTATCGTAAAGCTAAGGAAGGGTTGTAAGTAATGCCTCCTCTTATGCCTAGAAGTGGCACATTAGGAAACTCCCCGCAACGGTCAATGATAGTAACACTCTCCATAGATCTAGAGCACCAATGAATATCTGAATGAGAGAGTGACATGATTCTTTTAGACCATCTGAACCCTTGTTCATTCTTCATCACTGATCGAGGAAGGTGAGAAATAAACCACCTAGATAGTAAAGGTATGCAGCACATCAGAGTTCCTCGTGCCTTCGTAGTATGAGTGTGAAGAGAGTGCAAGATGTCTCCAAGTAATGTAGGCACTGGATTGTGACTCAGAAATATGTTGATGGCGTGAACGTCTATGAACTGATATGGATTGGGGAACAAAACTAAGCCATAAATCAACAAGGCTAAAATCTCCTCAAAAGCATCATAGCTCATAGCCTTCAAGAACACTTGAGCCTTCTCTATCAACACCTTAGCAAGAATACCCTTAACTCCACTCATTGTTTCTAGGACAATGTCTGATTTCTTCAGATGTAGGACTGCAGTGATGACTTCAGTTTTAGGCTCTTTTTCCAAGCCTGTGAATGGTTTCTGATCAAGGATAGGTATACTCAGAAGTTTATAGAACTCTTCCATTGTAGGAACCAGCTGATAGTCGGGGAACGTGAAACAATGATATTTAGGATCAAAGAACTGAAACAGAACACTCATCATGTCTTCATTGAACCCTGAAGTAACTAGATCCAATAGGTGACCATGCCTCTTGATGAACTGGGAGTTTTCAGAAACTTGAGCAACCAATTCTTTAAGCTTAGGAGGTATTCCTACAAAGTTGATCCGGATAGTATTCCTACGAGCAGAAGCCATGACCTGCAACAAAGAACAAAGATAAATCCTTTGGTCCTTGAAATGGTTAGTGAAAATGCTATGCTTATGATGCATGATGATGTCATGATGTTATGCTCAATCACAAACATGTGGCACACACAAACAAGTCACACAATAGCCCTAGGTTTGAAGGCTTGCATGAGGTTTAAAGGTAAGTACCCTCCCCTGAAGTTTAGATGGTTCATCCTGTCTTACAAAGTAACCAGGTTCTAAGGGATCTCAATATCATTGATCCTTCACAAGGGTGGTTGTTCAGTAGGCAACTTACTTGCCAACCAAAACCCGCCAAGTTTAGAATCTCAATGAGTGTAGCATCGAGTATCAACCAACTTCAATTTTCACCAAAGCCGGTTATCTCACTACTTTCTAAAGGCCAAGATGGGATGACTAAGGTTCTAAAAGTTAGTTAGTGTATTGACAACATATAGCAGCCCCATATTATCCTTAACTTACTTAAGGAACATAAGCATCAACCAAGAAGTCACACTAACTATGGCCACCAGATCAACCATATCGATATACGCCGTACAATTTCCTTGGTCTATTGCCATTTACCTAAGGTACACTAGATCCGGGTTAGGATCTTTCACACATAAAGCACCCAACAGATAAGTATAAAGCAAACAAGGCAAACAATTTTAAAGTGATCTAATTCCTAAGGGTACCCCTCTTTTTTTTAAATCCCCAGCAGAGTCGCCAGTTCTGTAACACGGTGGGAGAACTGACTTTAGTTAAATGTTGCGGATAGCAAGAGTCGCCACGGACTTTTATTTTATCCAAAAGGAAAGGGCATAAAAGAACAGGAAAGACCTTAAAAAGATTTTGAGTTCGGGGGGTAGGTTATACAAAGGGAAGGTGTTAGCACCCTTTATATCCATGGTTATCCATGGGCTCTTAGTTACTTAGCTCACTTTAAATTGTTTTGAGAAAGGTGTAGTGTGTGATTAAAAAATTTCTTAAGTACTTTATAATGATCCTTGTACGGATATATATAAAGACTTTGTTTTGAAAATTGTTTGAAAATGTGAAGTGTTTATGAAATGTTTTTGAATGAGTGAGCAAGTACTTAAGAGGAACCTACCCTAAATTGAATCTTTTCTGTTCTTAAATGTTCTTTCAATGGTAAGACTATCCCTATTATTAAGGAATATGTAGTCATTACCTTGGATGTTGTAAGGGACATGTGAAGTGTCATCTGTGTTTAGGAAACTGTAAGGTGTCTTAGCAATACGAAGGGACTTATCATCTTTTATTCGAAAGGGACAAGATCATTTACGAAGGCAACATCGAAGGGACTTGATCTTATAATCGTAAAGGGACTTGATGATATTTTAGGAGAAGGGACTTTAATTTTAGACACCTTACTTGACCATTTTATTTAGGCAACATGAGGGATATCCTTAAGAAGTGAGATGTCGATCAAAGATCGACTTACGTGCGTGCGTGTACAAGTTCATACATTTATCTTATAATTAGTGATCTAAATTAATTTTAAAATACAAACATGTTTTCACTCCCTATTTTACTAACCATAGCAATATATTTATAAATAAATAAACAACAAAAAAAACTACGACTATTACAACGCTTTTACAGTTACATTACAATAAAAAACAAATTAAATAATAATTATATAATACAATAAGCAATTAAATAAAAGGTTAGTGATAAAATAATTATAAGAAGAAAAAGTTAGTAATAATATACAAAATATATATATATATAATTCAATTAAGTATTTTTAGATTTAAATAAACAACTTTAAAGAATTTTTGAGATGAAAATAAAATAATAAAGATAATAATAAACCATATACTAATTTATTTACAAAGTATGATTAATTATTTAGAAAAATCAATTAAGTTTAATATTTAAAGTTAAACAAAAATTAGGGTTAATTTTACAATTAAGAAAATCAGGATTATGGTTTTGATTATTTAATCTAAACTTAATTAAATTAAAATAAAATATATACAATAATAATATAAACAAATTATAAAATATATATATATATATATATATATATATATATATATATATATATATATATATAAACAATTTAAATTTTAAACAAAATAAATTATGACTTTTAAAAAATATGAAGTTGTATATATTTATATATTATTATTTAAAAATAAGTTTCTTATGAAATATGATTTTGGATTAATTATAAAATAAATAGATAAATAATAATAAAACAAAAAAGAAGTAAAAAGGACTTACCTGGGGCAGGGATCGAACTCACGCCCTAGGCCCTTTTTCCCTTGGACCAACAAAGCTGCCACCAGGCCATGCGCGCGTTGTGAACATATGAGGGATAGTAATCCTTATGTATCAAGCCTGAAAAATAAATGAAATTTAAGCCAAAAAATAACTGAGAACGGATTCGAACACACACCCTTTGCTTCGTATGCGCATATGCCTTGCCAACTGAACCACTGCAACGTTTGTGAAATATAATATAAATAACTCATAATAAAATAAATTCAATTTTTAAATTGTATTTTCGCGCGCAGGACTTCTTCTTCTTCAAATTTCCTGCGAATTTTCATACAAAGCTTTCTGCGATTTTTCCTGCATGTTCATGAACCAGCAAACCTATGTTTTTTGAAACGTCAAAGAAAACCACAATATTAATGCAAATTAGCAACCCAGATCAATTATATGAGGTTTATACGTTATGGCCATGTTCTTAGAATCCATTTAAACACCA
Organism: Lathyrus aphaca; assembly: GCA_963966055.1. Classification (NCBI taxonomy): domain Eukaryota; kingdom Viridiplantae; phylum Streptophyta; class Magnoliopsida; order Fabales; family Fabaceae; genus Lathyrus; species Lathyrus aphaca. The sequence goes on from OZ014519.1 coordinate 432,604,762, forward strand.
TAAATACCAAGATCCCGAATTCGAATTCCAAACCCTAACAATGGCATCTAACGATTTAGGCCATGAAACTTCAATTAGTTTATCCAGAAAGCTTCTATGCTTCAAAACAAACACAAATCAGCAAGCAAAATCAATTAATAACGCATGAGAGTATGAAATCGAAAAAATATAAAAAACTTGAACAAGAGTGATTCGGTTAGAGCAATTCATGGTGTTAGAGATGCAGACGATGATTGCTACATGATCAGTGATGATCAGAGAAGCTAATGCAACCTTTAGAATGTCTTGAAATTCTCTCTAACTCTAAAACCGTATATGACTTTTTTCTTGATATTTTGAAGTTGAAGGATATGTGTGGAGGCTACCAAAATCGTCCTCTTGTGCTTGCAGTGTGTTCATGTATATATATGGATGCAATTAGGTCAAAAAGAATGGGCTTTGTATCATGAAAATTGATTGCTTGATTATGAAGAAATATCTCATTCAAAAATATCAAAAAAATCCAATATATTCTTACTATCTTGGCCTAGCACGAATTTGGATGTGAATATTTAGTCTTGAATGGTGTTTATGACCTTCTAGAATCATAATCTCTTCCAAATATATGATTTTCATATTTTATTTTAATTTAATTTGTATTTTAATGAATAAAATCCAAATAAATACCAAATAAAATATCAAAAATCAGAAAATGTATGGGTTGGGTCGTGCTTGATGATATTATGAAGATTGGATGGCAATTTGGTGGGCTCATTTAGCAAAAATTGGTTTTAAGGCCTTATTTGCTTCATAAACTTCCCAAAAATTTCCCAACTTTGCAAGGGCACAAATCCTTCAATTTTAATGCTATGAAGGTGTTCTTGGACATTTTGGAAAGCTTAAAGAGTCCTCTAACCAACCTCTTTGGTCTCATGTCCATATCTTTTACCATTCTCTAGTTATGCTCTTTGGAAGTTGTTGACTTTTAAAATGACCTATAATGTCTTAGCTCATACCTTCCAAATGAAGCATTTTTGGGCTTGGCTTGTGAGACACAAAGTTGTAGAGAATTCAATTTCCTTCAAAATGAGCTTTGGATGGAAAATTTTTGATGAAGCATGTGAAAGTTATGGCTGGTCAAAGTTCAGTTGACTTTTCCTGTGAAAACCCTAATTTAGAAACTCCTGATTCTTCATGATCTGAAATCTCCTTGATGAATCATGATCAAACCTTGATCAAATGATGAATTTTACTTCATATACTTGATGTTGGCAAAAAATCATGAAGTTTGACTTTGGTTTGACCACAGTTGACCTTAGTTTGACTTTTTAACTACTTTAACTGATTTTAGCTTATCTGATCATCTGACTGAGCAAATCTTTTGGGAAAGTCTTGAAACTTGACATGAGGATTCTTGAACACATATAGGATGCTATGAAGCTCACTTGAAGTCTTGGAAGTCCATTTAGCCTGATGAAAGTCAAAAACCTAGTTTAAGATGCATTGCTTAGGAGGATGCATTGTCTGAGGGAATTGTCAAACTTTCTGACTGATTGTGAACTTTGTGAACCTTGTGAACCTCATAAGATGTCTTGTGAACCTTGTGAACATTGTGAGCTTCTTAGTACACAATTTCTTGTCTTGTGAGGGAAAATTTTGGGGTGCAACAGCTGCCCCTGTTCAATTTTCTGAAACCTGAGGGTTTAGATTGGTATATGTGCCAGTCGTGACCTGGAAGGTTGAAGGGGATTGAACACAAAAGATCAAAAATTTGCACTCGCCGGTGCGCAAAATAACACTGATGATTAGCTGCATATGCTTAAGTGGGCTTGAGGATGCCACTTGGAAGAACTGGAGATGGGCTTAGAGATGCCATCTAAAGTATCAGGATGTGATGAGGTCTTTATGTTGATACTTGATATCAGTACTAGGTCTTCGTATAGACCGTCTCTGAATCGTTTATGCAACATAGTTTGAATTGTTGAATGGACTAATAGAAATAAATCTTCGTGGTGATTATCTCTTCTAGAAGTATCTTGGATTAGGGAATGGATCTTTGTACGGACCGTTTGCCTATTCTCCAAGGTCAAAAGAACGTCAGGAAAATTCTTCTGAAAAATATCTTGAACCAGGGAATGTATCTTTGCTCAGACCATTTGCCTGCTATTCAAGGTCAAAAGAAGGTCAGGATTAGTTCTTCTGAAAAATATCTTGAACCAGGGAATGGATCTTTGTACAGATCATTTGCCTGCTATTCAAGGTCAAAAGAACGTCAGGATTAGTTCTTCTGAAAAATATCTTGAACCAGGGAATGGATCTTTGTAAAGATCGTTTTCCTGCTATTCAAAGGCCAAAAGAACGTCAGGATTAGTTCTTCTGAAAAATATCTTGAACCAGGGAATGGATCTTTGTACAGATCGTTTGCCTGCTATTCAAAGTCAAAAGAACATCAGGATAAGTTCTTCTGAAAAATATCTTGAACCAGGGAATGGATCTTTGTACAGATCATTTGCCTGCTATTCAAGGTCAAAAGAACGTCAGGATTAGTTCTTCTGAAAAATATCTTGAACCAGGGAATGGATTTTTGTACAGATCGTTTGCCTGCTATTCAAGGACCAATAGATTAAATCTCCTGAGAATGTCTTGAACCAGGGAATGGATCTTTGTACAGATCATTTTCCTGCTATTCAAGGGCCAAAAGAACGTCAGGATTAGTTCTTCTGAAAAATATCTTGAACCAGGGAATGGATCTTTGTATAGACCGTTTGCCTGCTATTCAAGGCCAGATAGACGAAATCTTATGGAAATATCCTGGATTAGGGAATGGATCTTTGTACAGACCGTTTGCCTACTCTCCGAGGACATCTTGAGTAATGTATGGATCATTTCTGATCTGTTGTGAATAGTTGATGCTGATTTATCTACGTATAACTTTCCTGCAAGGAGAATGTTAGTTTATGCAATATGTATGTATGCATAGTATGATGCACCTAAGTAAATGTATTATGTATTTATGGATATGTATGTTATGGTATGATGTAAATGATGTATGTATGAACCACGCAGCCTGAAGTGTCTGGATATCTTTGTATAACAACTACTGGCTAGGAAAAATAAATCCCGATTCGTTGTTGAAGAATATGAGGAACTCGTTCCTGTTTAGTTTGATAGTATAACATTTATAACCTCCCGTCTTCGTTCGTCGTACTTCTATTGAAGGAATAAGTTCCTGAGTATCCCGACTGAGGATAAAAGAGATGGACATAAATTCAAGGGGAAATATAACTCGAAGTTTTGCTATACTAGGGATTTGTAGTTATCTTGTGGGGATGAACTGGCAAAGCTTCGTTGAATTCCTTCCCTCATTCGTCCTTAGTCAATACTATTACTGCATTTTTATGCATTTCTGGTAAACATCAATCATATTCAAAAGCATACATACATTCAAACACAACCAATGGACGTTTTCGCTTATGTAAATAGAGTAAAAGTAAATCTGGATTCAGAGGGAAAAGTAAAGCTGAACTTGAAAACAGAATCGTTTCAATTTCGAGAGTGTATAACCAATTGGATTTTAGAGCTCCTGAGCTTCTTAACTTTCCTGAATACCTTCCCAGAAATCCTCATAGCTGGATCTGAAGACATGATACTGACACCATCTGATACTACTGGCGTAGACAATTAATTTCCACAATGGCTTCTGCTGAGAATACAATATCAAGGTAATACAATGAGAGGAACGTGTATTCAAATTGTGACGGACCATATACGCTCCGGGTATTAGATTTGAAAAGAGAGCATTGCCCATTGGTTGAAGATGAATTATCCCATAATGTAAATACCTGAATGTAGTTACCTCAAGAATGCCCCACAATAATATGCCATTGGCATCATGAACTCTGTTATCCTTGGTAATTCAGATAGATGAGGAGAGTTGCCCCTGGCTATTAAGCATTGTTGAATCTGGACCTGATTGCCCCGAATGAATTGAATAGTAACTTGGTATGCCCCCTTGATTGGGAAACAGTGACCATGCCCCTGGCATTATGAACTCTGTAATGTTACCCTTGGTAACTTAGATGGATGAGGAGATCTTCCCCTGGCTACTTAAACATAGTTGAATCCTGTCCTGATTGCTCCAAATGAGTTAGGCAGTATCATGACCTGCCCCTTTGATTGGGAGATAATGACTATGCCCCTTTGTATACATGGACTTTGATCCAGGAAGCAACTTTGTTTATCGGAAGGACTTTGAACATTCATCTTGTAAGTTTCTCTGTTTATCAAACACTCAAGTATATGCAAACAAATATATTCAAAAATGCAATGCTTATGTCTGTCTTGAAGTTTTGAAAAAGAGTTATTTTAGAAAAACAATTTTTGTGAAAACTGTGATATTAACTCAAGTTTTATAATAAGCCCTAAAGGAGTCAGGATACCTTTTTGTAGCAGTACGCTTTCGAACTAACCATGCTTCAGTTAGGACTTTTAAAGGGTTGTAACGTGGCCTGGTTCACGGTTTAAGAAACAAAGGATAAAGGCTCAAATTTTATTTGTATCCAACCCAATCTCCATGATGTTCTTCAGTCCCTTGCTCAGTTAACTTATGCATTGAGGCTCCAAAGTAGTTTGGAATTGTAACACTGACATTTGTGATGGTTCAGAGACCAAAAATTTATTTGAACATTCAGTCATCTTTCTTTGTTGAGGAGTCATAGTGATCTCTTTTTTTCTTTTGACTTTGTTATATCTTCTTTTTGCCTGAACTGTTTGTTTCAAAATTACAGTCAGCGGGATTTCTCAAATTTTTTTTATTTTTTACTAAGTCTCCTTCATAGGTTTTGACTTAGTGGGTTTTTCTTTTGCTGGATATTGACTGTCAGGTTTAATGATTACAGAGAACCATCATTAGTTGTGTACAACACAGATAATTGGCATATTTGAGTTAATCGAGTAACTACCCTGCCCCGGGTTATGAATAAGGGTTTTAATTTGTGCGAGAATAAAAAACTCCTTACTTCATAGGCTCAAAAGGGTTGACTAGGGATTAACTTCCTTATATCTCCACTGTTTAGGAATTGAAACTATGCCTGTACATCGTCAGCATAGTCTGTTCAACGGCATACTGCCTAATATTATGGTATTGTTTTCGTCATCCTCCCTCTACAGGATTATAGCTTTATCAGGAGTTAAATATCACAAAATAGAAATATGAAACATAGTTCAAAACATAGTGAAACGAATGGATTAATTCAAGACAAACATACGCAATGCATTAATGAAAACAAAAGTTTAACATAATAGTAAGTGTTTAAACAAAACAAAAGAAATTACAAATGACAGTTCAAATGTTATCCCATCCAGTTGGCTGAATGTCTTCAATTGCAATCCGTGAACTTTCAGGAGCAGTATATTTCACCATGAAATCAAATTTTCCACTTGGATGTCCCAAGGTGCCCCATATCTCAACAAGAATAGGTAGGCTTTCTTTCTGGCTACCTTGGGCAACTTGTCTTGCAGCCTCAGTGTTTGATGGACGATAGTAAAATTCAATTTGACCTTCTGGTGTAACCTCGAGGATTCCTTCGTAAATCAGGTCTTGAATCTTTTTCTTCAATGTCCAACAACTATTAGTATCATGTCCAGGACTGTTGGAGTAATACTCACACCTTGCCTTGGAATTATAGTGAGGAGAGGCAGTATTAGGATTTTGAGGAGGACTTTTCAAAGAAATTAGTTTCATCTCCAACAAGCATTGCAGAACTTGTGGCATTGGAGTGCTGAACTTGATAAACTGCCTTCTACATTCCTTGTGTTGAGGTGGATTAACCTTATCAGGTCTTTCTTCTTCAACTGAAGAACAATCAGTGGCAACCTGTCTCTTACCTTCTTTTATCCTCATCTTCCTTTCAACCAAATCAGCTTGTTTTAATGGAGGTTGACTGACAATTAGATTTCTGACTCCATTATTTTGAAGTTTGTGGACAAAGGTTCTTAGCTCTTCTTGCCCCTGAGCTAAACTTTGAATAAGAGCCACCTGGTCATTCATCTGGGTCCTCATTTCCGTCATCTCAGTTTGTAGTTGTTTCAGAGGATCATCCTTGTTGTCCTCAGGATTCTGCTTCTTAGCCAGCAGTGTCTTCAACTCATCTTGTCCCTTGGACAAGTTCAGAATCAATTCTTGGAATTGTGCATTCTGAACCTGGAGATCTTTGATAGTTTGTTCAAGAGCCATTTCTGCTGAAATAAACAGCGAGAATATAAGATACTTGTATATAAGAAACCTGTGATGCAATGATATAGTGTATAAATGCGTATGCAATATTTTCAAGGACCGCAGGATTTAAATTTGTTTAAACAACCAAAAAGTAAACTTTTATTAGTAATAAATTTGTTTGCCCTTTGGGCTTACAATAAAATGAAATGAATACAAAAAATGGGGTTTTAAGTCTCCCATGGACGTTTCCTCTTTGTGTTGAGGTATGAGTTGAAATTCCGCTCCTCGTGAAGTTGCTTTGTTAGCTCCAGGATTCTTTCTTGACTTGCTTTGTAATTAGTCTCAAAAGTATCCCTTTGCTCCTTCAACTGGATCCAGGACCTCTGTAAGTCTTCCATGTCAGTGGGCATGTCTGGGTGAAGGATGGTATAAGAAGTATCCCCTTCAGCAACAGGCTCCATAGTAACTGGCAGGATGGCAGGATATGGCATCATAAGGGTCTGAGCACGAGATCGCACCCATCTAAGATAAGCTTCCATAGGAATAGTGTACTTAGGCTCCAGAGTCTTGCTGTCAACCTTGTTCACTTTACCCCATGCTCGTATGAACCTTTGACGGTAACCTTACAGATCGTTGTCGTAGTCAAACACAATACCCTGAATCAACATGTCACGAGGACCATCACTCTGAGCGTAACCAAATTGTCGTAAAGCTAAGGAAGAGTTGTAAGTAATGCCTCCTCTTATGCCTAGAAGTGGCACATTAGGAAACTCCCCACAACGGTCAATGATAGTAACACTCTCCATAGATCTAGAGCACCAATGAATATCTGAATGAGAGAGTGACATGATTCTTTTAGACCATCTGAACCCTTGTTCATTCTTCATCACTGATCGAGGAAGGTGAGAAATAAACCACCTAGATAGCAAAGGTATGCAGCACATCAGAGTTCCTCGTGCCTTCGTAGTACGAGTGTGAAGAGAGTGCAAGATGTCTCCAAGTAATGTAGGCACTGGATTGTGACTCAGAAATATGTTGATGGCGTGAACGTCTATGAACTGATCTGGATTGGGGAACAAAACTAAGCCATAAATCAACAAGGCTAAAATCTCCTCAAAAGCATCATAGCTCATAGCCTTCAAGAACACTTGAGCCTTCTCTATCAACACCTTAGCAAGAATACCCTTAACTCCACTCATTGTTTCTAGGACAATGTCTGATTTCTTCAGATGTAGGACTGCAGTGATGACTTCAGTTTTAGGCTCTTTTTCCAAGCCTGTGAATGGTTTCTGATCAAGGATAGGTATACTCAGAAGTTTATAGAACTCTTCCATTGTAGGAACCAGCTGATAGTCGGGGAACGTGAAACAATGATATTTAGGATCAAAGAACTGAAACAGAACACTCATCATGTCTTCATTGAACCCTGAAGTAACTAGATCCAATAGGTGAGCATGCCTCTTGATGAACTGGGAGTTTTCAGAAACTTGAGCAACCAATTCTTTAAGCTTAGGAGGTATTCCTACAAAGTTGATCCGGATAGTATTCCTACGAGCAGAAGCCATGACCTGCAACAAAGAACAAAGATAAATCCTTTGGTCCTTGAAATGGTTAGTGAAAATGCTATGCTTATGATGCATGATGATGTCATGATGTTATGCTCAATCACAAACATGTGGCACACACAAACAAGTCACACAATAACCCTAGGTTTGAAGGCTTGCATGAGGTTTAAAGGTAAGTACCCTTCCCTGAAGTTTAGATGGTTCATCCTGTCTTACAAAGTAACCAGGTTCTAAGGGATCTCAATATCATTGATCCTTCACAAGGGTGGTTGTTCAGTAGGCAACTTACTTGCCAACCAAAACCCTCCAAGTTTAGAATCTCAATGAGTGTAGCATCGAGTATCAACCAACTTCAATTTTCACCAAAGCCGGTTATCTCACTACTTTCTAAAGGCCAAGATGGGATGACTAAGGTTCTAAAAGTTAGTTAGTGTATTGACAACATATGGCAGCCCCATATTATCCTTAACTTACTTAAGGAACATAAGCATCAACCAAGAAGTCACACTAACTATGGCCACCAGATCAACCATATCGATATACGCCGTACAATTTCCTTGGTCTATTGCCATTTACCTAAGGTACACTAGATCCGGGTTAGGATCTTTCACACATAAAGCACCCAACAGATAAGTATAAAGCAAACAAGGCAAACAATTTTAAAGTGATCTAATTCCTAAGGGTACCCCTCTTTTTTTTAAATCCCCCGCAGAGTCGCCAGTTCTGTAACACGGTGGGAGAACTGACTTTAGTTAAATGTTGCGGATAGCAAGAGTCGCCACTGACTTTTATTTTATCCAAAAGGAAAGGGCATAAAAGAACAGGAAAGACCTTAAAAAGATTTTGAGTTCGGGGGGTAGGTTATACAAAGGGAAGGTGTTAGCACCCTTTATATCCATGGTTATCCATGGGCTCTTAGTTACTTAGCTCACTTTAAATTGTTTTGAGAAAGGTGTAGTGTGTGATTAAAAAATTTCTTAAGTACTTTATAATGATCCTTGTACGGATATATATAAAGACTTTGTTTTGAAAATTGTTTGAAAATGTGAAGTGTTTATGAAATGTTTTTGAATGAGTGAGCAAGTACTTAAGAGGAACCTACCCTAAATTGAATCTTTTTTGTTCTTAAATGTTCTTTCAATGGTAAGACTATCCCTATTATTAAGGAATATGTAGTCATTACCTTGGATGTTGTAAGGGACATGTGAAGAGTCATCTGTGTTTAGGCAACTGTAAGGTGTCTTAGCAATACGAAGGGACTTATCATCTTTTATTCGAAAGGGACAAGATCATTTACGAAGGCAACATCGAAGGGACTTGATCTTATAATCGTAAAGGGACTTGATGATATTTTAGGAGAAGGGACTTTAATTTTAGACACCTTACTTGACCATTTTATTTAGACAACATGAGGGATATCCTTAAGAAGTGAGATGGCGATCAAATATCGACTTACGTGCGTGCGTGTACAAGTTCATACATTTATCTTATAATTAGTGATCTAAATTAATTTTAAAATACAAACATGTTTTCACTCCCTATTTTACTAACCATAGCAATATATTTATAAATAAATAAACAACAAAAAAAACTACGACTATCACAACGCTTTTACAGTTACATTACAATAAAAAACAAATTAAATAATAATTATATAATACAATAAGCAATTAAATAAAAGGTTAGTGATAAAATAATTATAAGAAGAAAAAGTTAGTAAAAATATACAAAATATATATATAATTCAATTAAATATTTTTAGATTTAAATAAACAACTTTAAAGAATTTTTGAGATGAAAATAAAATAATAAAGATAATAATAAACCATATACTAATTTATTTACAAAGTATGATTAATTATTTAGAAAAATCAATTAAGTTTAATATTTAAAGTTAAACAAAAATTAGGGTTAATTTTACAATTAAGAAAATCAGGATTATGGTTTTGATTATTTAATCTAAACTTAATTAAATTAAAATAAAATATATACAATAATAATATAAACAAATTATAATATATATATATATATATATATATATATATATATATATATATATATATATATATATATATATATATATATATATATATATATATATATATATATATATATATATATATATATATATATATATATATATATATATATATATATATATATATATAAACAATTTAAATTTTAAACAAAATAAATTATGACTTTTAAAAAATATGAAGTTGTATATATTTATATATTATTATTTAAAAATAATTTTCTTATGAAAATATGATTTTGGATTAATTATAAAATAAATAGATAAATAATAATAAAACAAAAAAGAAGTAAAAAGGACTTACCTGGGGCAGGGATCGAACTCACGCCCTAGGCCCTTTTTCCCTTGGACCAACAAAGCTGCCACCAGGCCATGCGCGCGTTGTGAACATATGAGGGATAGTAATCCTTATGTATCAAGCCTGAAAAATAAATGAAATTTAAGCCAAAAAATAACTGAGAACGGATTCGAACACACACTCTTTGCTTCGTATGCGCATATGCCTTGCCAACTGAACCACTGCAACGTTTGTGAAATATAATATAAATAACTCATAATAAAATAAATTCAATTTTTAAATTGTATTTTCGCGCGCAGGACTTCTTCTTCTTCAAATTTCCTGCGAATTTTCATACAAAGCTTTCTGCGATTTTTCCTGCATGTTCATGAACCAGCAAACCTATGTTTTTTGAAACATCAAAGCAAACCACAATATTAATGCAAATTAGCAACCCAGATCAATTATATGAGGTTTATACGTTATGGCCATGTTCTTAGAATCCATTTAAACACCATAAATACCAAGATCCCGAATTCGAATTCCAAACCCTAACAATGGCATCTAACGATTTAGGCCATGAAACTTCAATTAGTTTATCCAGAAAGCTTCTATGCTTCAAAACAAACACAAATCAGCAAGCAAAATCAATTAATAACGCATGAGAGTATGAAATCGAAAAAATATAAAAAACTTGAACAAGAGTGATTCGGTTAGAGCAATTCATGGTGTTAGAGATGCAGACGATGATTGCTACATGATCAGTGATGATCAGAGAAGCTAATGCAACCTTTAGAATGTCTTGAAATTCTCTCTAACTCTAAAACCGTATATGACTTTTTTCTTGATATTTTGAAGTTGAAGGATATGTGTGGAGGCTATCAAAATCGTCCTCTTGTGCTTGCAGTGTGTTCATGTATATATATGGATGCAATTAGGTCAAAAAGAATGGGCTTTGTATCATGAAAATTGATTGCTTGATTATGAAGAAATCTCTCATTCAAAAATATCAAAAAAATCCAATATATTCTTACTATCTTGGCCTAGCACGAATTTGGATGTGAATATTTAGTCTTGAATGGTGTTTATGACCTTCTAGAATCATAATCTCTTCCAAATATATGATTTTCATATTTTATTTTAATTTAATTTGTATTTTAATGAATAAAATCCAAATACATACCAAATAAAATATCAAAAATCAGAAAATGTATGGGCTGGGTCGTGCTTGATGATATTATGAAGATTGGATGGCAATTTGGTGGGCTCATTTAGCAAAAATTGGTTTTAAGGCCTTATTTGCTTCATAAACTTCCCAAAAATTTCCCAACTTTGCAAGGGCACAAATCCATCAATTTTAATGCTATGAAGGTGTTCTTGGACATTTTGGAAAGCTTAAAGAGTCCTCTAACCAAACTCTTTGGTCTCATGTCCATATCTTTTACCATTCTCTAGTTATGCTCTTTGGAAGTTGTTGACTTTTTGTTGAGTTTTAAAATGGCCTATAATGTCTTAGCTCATACCTTCCAAATGTAGCATTTTTGGGCTTGGCTTGTGAGACACAAAGTTGTAGAGAATTAAATTTCCTTCAAAATGAGCTTTGGATGGAAAATTTTTGATGAAGCATGTGAAAGTTATGGCTGGTCAAAGTTCAGTTGACTTTTCCTGTGAAAACCCTAATTTAGAAACTCCTGATTCTTGATGATCTGAAATCTCCTTGATGAATCATGATCAACCCTTGATCAAATGATGAATTTTACTTCATATACTTGATGTTGGCAAAATATCATGAAGTTTGACTTTGGTTTGACCACAGTTGACCTTAGTTTGACTTTTTAACTACTTTAACTGATTTTAGCTTATCTGATCATCTGACTGAGAAAATCTTTTGGGAAAGTCTTGAAACTTGACATGGGGATTCTTGAACACATATAGGATGCTATGAAGCTCACTTGAAGTCTTGGAAGTCCATTTAGCCTGATGAAAGTCAAAAACCTAGTTTAAGATGCATTGCTTAGGAGGATGCATTGTCTGAGGGAATTGTCAAACTTTCTGACTGATTGTGAACTTTGTGAACCTTGTGAACCTCATAAGATGTCTTGTGAACCTTATGAGCTTCTTAGTACACAATGTCTTGTCTTGTGAGGGCAAATTTTGGGGTGCAACACAGATGAAGTCGAAGACGAAGCAGAAACTGCTATCAAAGATGAGGAGAATGATAATGACTACTTGCTGGCAAGAGACAGGTTGAGAAGAGTCATCAAGCCACCTTAGAGATTTGGGTATGCAGATCTTCTAGCTTATGCCGTAATCTCTGCAAGTGAGGTTCTAGACGAAGAACCTAGAGACTATAAGGAAGTTATGAGGAATCAAAATAAGACTGAATGGCTGAAGTCTATGGATGATGAGATGAAATCTCTTCAAGATAACAATAGTTGGGAACTGATAAAAAAAAACTACAGGAGCCAGGTTAGTCAACTGTAAATGGATTTATAATGTTAAAAAAGGAAACGAAGGAGTGACGTCGAAGAGATACAAGGCAAGGTTTCTTGCAAGGGGTTTCACTCAAAAAGAAGGTGTCGACTTTAATGACGTGTTCTCTCCTGTTATGAAGCACATATCCATTCGAATGTTGCTTGCCATGGTGGCACAGTTCTACCATGAACAAGAATAGATGGATGTGAAAACCGCGTTCTTATATGGTGATCTTGATGAAACAATCCTGATGAGGCAACCTGAAGGGTATGTCGAAGAGGGAAAATAAGAGTATGTGTGTAAACTGAAGAGATCTTTATATGGGCTGAAACAATCTCCTCGACAGTGGAATAAGAGATTCGACAATTTCATGGCACACATAAGTTTCATTAGAAGTCAGTTCAATGATTGTGTTTGTAAGGCCCTGTTTATTAATTAATTATATTCACATTATTGGTGTTGATTTATGTTGAATTGTCGAAGTTGGTTGTGATAAGTTGCTAAGTTGATTTTTGTTGAATTAAAGTAAGTTGAGTTGAATTAAGTCGTATTGTGGATTACACGAATTAATTAAGTCGATTAAGTTGTGTCGTTGTCAGTGAGTTGATTAAGTTGTGGATTTAATTGGTAGAATTTTGCTAATTTGGATAAATGGGCTTGTTGGTATATAGAAGTAGTAATGGTGGGTGTAACACTCCAAAGTCGATTTAAATTTAATTGATGTGTTTTCTCGTGAATCATGATGTTTATGATGTTATTTAATGTTTTGAGGAATTTTCGGGATAACTTAATGTATTATCAATATTAGAAATATTAAGTTTAGTGGGTTTAGTTTATTATTTGAGATTAAATAAAATAAAATAAAAGAGGAGTTAGAGGATAAGGGCATTGTGGTCTTTTGGTTGAGAATTAGTGAGGGTATTTTGGAGATGGTCTATTGAGGTCTTAGGGGCAAGAGTGACAAAAGAGTAAAGAGGGTTTGTGAACGATCAATTGGAAACGATCGCATTTTTGGAGAGAAGGAGAAAAACTCCGAGGAAGGAAAAGCTAGGGCGAGAAGGTTGAAGTTTCGTGAAGATTAACGAAGTAATTAAGGAACCTAAGGTATGGGGAGTATTTTCCTTTTGATATTATAATATGGGAATGGAGTTGGGGTTTTGAGGTATAGGTTTTAGGGTATGGGGTTTCGTGATGAATATAATGATGTTAGATGATGTATTTGATGTTATGGTAAATAATGTTGATCTTAAACGTGAATCTACTTCTATGATGATATGAAAAAAGGGTTTTAATGAGTTTATCGCAGAAAGAGAATGTTGGGAATCGCAGAAAAATTCAGCAGAATTCACGACACGCGCTTAGCGAGCCACAACTCGCTTAGCGAGCATAGTCAGTGAGTTGGGCGATGAGCGAGCAGGATGTCTCGCTTAGAGAGCCCTGAGAAACTTTAAAAAAATGTTTTTTTTTCTTCTGAAAATTGTTTTTGAGGTGCTATGATGTTTTAAAGTCGTCGTGTGTCGTGTTTTATAAGGTATATGATGTATGAGGATTTTATTGATTTTATGAGATATGAGATAGGAAGTATGAGTAGAATTAATAATTAAGTGATGTATAATGGATTAAATTGATTCCCTTGATTAAGAGATATAATTACTTGATGTAGAGGTATGATGACATTAGTGTGTATGAAAATTGTGATTTATGATGAATGCGGATGCAATGTTATGATGTTTTGAGGATGATGTGTGTATAATTGCGTCTTACATTCATGGCATTGAATTATGAGGGGACTTCGGTCCAATTGGTAGCTTCATTCCCATTGTGCGAATTAAAGTGATATGATGTTATGATGTGCTCCCTTAGGGGAGGGTTGATGACCCACTGTCCATCCATGAGGATGCTTCGGTAACACATGCATTACTAAGAGGTTCCATTTCATTCTAAATGACATAGCATGAGTTGTATTGATTTTGTGTAATGATGAGATGTATTTGATGTTGTGTATACATGAGTACGGTGAATGTTATCATGATGTAATGAAAATGATGATTAGTATAATTGAGCTAGGGATGATAGATTGATGTTGTTGTTATGTTTTAAATTCTTATTCTATATTATTTTATTGAATGTGAATTTACTCACTCTGCCTGCCTTCTGGTGATGGTCTATTATGTCATCCTGCAGATAATCAAGGTTAGCTCGGGCGTGCTTAACTCGGAGATAGTGAGTCGTCGAATTAGTTAGAAGTGGAGTCCTGCTCTGTGTCCAGTAACATTCGGGATTGGGTTTCACTTGTTTTATGGTTTTTAAGAGAATTAAGATATTTATTTATTTCGATTCCTTTTGATTTTCAATGATGTTTGGATTAAACAATGAAGTTTCCTTTTTATACAAGATGTTATGATGTTTTGGTTGTTTTTCCGTTGCGTATTGTTTCAAAAAGAAATACAAACGAGTTTGATGATTTTATTAACCCGTGTTACGGGACAGGACTCAATGTGATGTTTATGATTTGTGATTTAAAAAGTAAATGTGATGCCCTTTTTAATGAGTTGTACTCTGATATATGATTTAAATTGCTTAATTTGTGATGGGGTAGAAAGAGTTTTACATTAGTGGTATCAGAGCAAGTCGGTCTGTCTGGTCGTGTGTGTCGTTGTCAGTTGTGTCGATTAATGCGTTTGAATGTTTTGAGGTTAAGTTGTTTTCTGATGTTGTTGGTGATTTGTAGAATGGCTTCAAATCGTGCTCTTGCGGATGCGGTAGCCGCACTTGCTCAGGCTATGACGCAGAACAATGTACGTGATGAGTTTCATGCCTTGGGGGGGTTTTCAGAGGAACAATCCGCCTAAGTTCTAGGGTTCCCATAAATCGAAGAACGCACATAAGTGGCTGAAGGCGATTGAGAAGATTTTTAGAACTATGGCGTGCTCCGATGCTCAAAAGGTGCAGTTTGAAACCCATATGCTGGATGAAGAGGCTGAGGATTGGTAGGATAATACTTGTCAAAGATTGGAAGGGGTTGGGGCTTCCATAACTTGGAATGTGTTCAGAAGAGAATTTTTTAGTAAGTACTTTCCTAAAGACGCTCATCGTAAGAAGGGGGTTGAGTTCTTAGAGCTGAAGCAGGGGAACATGACGGTGGCAGAGTATGCTTCCAAATTTGAAAGGTTAGTGAAGTTATATCCTCACTACAACCGTGATGACGCTGAGTTGCCCAAGTGTTTGAAGTTTGAGAATAGGCTGAGACCAAAAATCAAGCAAGCGATTGGGTGTCCGCAAATCCGCAGGTATACTGAGCTTGTGGATAAGAGTAGGATCTATGATGAGGATAGTCGAGCTCGATCTGCTCACTATAAGCAGGTGAGTGAGAAGAATGACAAGGGTCAGTTTCGAGGGAAGCCTTATGCAACTCCAAATGACAAGGGGAAACCAAAGGTTAATAACGGGAAGAAGCCAAGTGGGGGAGCGGGTTCCACTCCTCTCAAGTGCTATAAGTATGGTGAAGAAGGTCACAAATCTGATGTGTGCACTGCTACTGTGATAAGATGTTATAGATGTGGTAAGAAGGGTCACATGAAGAATGAATGTACGAATGCTGAACCAACTTGTTTCAATTGTTGTGAAGAGGGACATATCAGTACTCAGTGTCAGAAACCGAAGAAGGTTGCTACTACGGCTCAGACTACTAGTATAATGTTTGCCTTGAGTGGATCATATGCTCAGAAGAAAGACAACTTGATTATAGGTACTTGTTTTATTAATTATGTTGAGTTGGTTGCTATAATTGATACTAGAGCTACTCATTCGTTTATTTCGATTGAGTGAGCGACCAATTTGCCTTTGACTGTTATGAATGGTAATATGTTGATTGAAATGCCTGCTGACGGTTCAGTTACGACTAACCGTGTGTGTTTGAAATATCCTTTGACCATCTATGGTAGGGATTTCTTGATGGATTTAATGTGTTTGCCTTTGCACCATATGGATGTTGTACTAGGAATGAATTGGTTAAAATTCAACTTTGTGCATATCAATTGTTATGCAAAGAAGGTGGAGTTTCCAGAGTTTAGTGATGGTGGAGAGATGATGTTTCTATATACGAAGCAAGTGGATGAACTTCTAGCATATGAAGCCCAAATGTTTGCTTTGTTTGCGGCATTACAAGTGGACTATGAACAAGTGGGTGTGGAGTTACCTGTTGTCCGAGAATTTCTCGATGTGTTTCTGGACGACATCAGTGATTTACCTCCAGAGCATGAAGTAGAGTTTGTTGTGGATGTGGTACCAGGTATTAGTCCAGTGTCGATGGCTCCTTATAGGATGTCAGCTTCTGAATTGAGTGAGTTGAAGAAACAACTTGAGGAACTTCTTGAGAAGAAATTTGTTCGCCCAAGTGTTTCTCCGTGGGGTGCTATTATGTTATTGGTTAAGAAAAAAGATGGTAGCATGAGGTTGTGTTTCAATTATCGACAATTGAATAAGGTGACTATTAAGAATAAATATCCACTTCCGAGGATTGATGATTTTATGGATCAGTTAGTGGGAGCTTGCATTTTTAGCAAGATTGATTTGAGGTCGAGTTATCATCAGATTTGAGTTAAAGTAGATGATATTTTGAAGACAGCGTTTCGGATGAGATATGGCCACTATGAATATACTATGATGCCTTTTGGTGTATCCAATGCACCTGGTGTATTCATGGAGTATAGGAATCGGACTTTTCATGAGTATTTGGATAAGTTCGTAGTGGTTTTTATTGATGACATCCTGATTTATTCAAAGTCAGAAGAAGAGCATGAAGGATACCTGAGGATTGTATTACAAGTGTTGAGAGAGAAGAAACTTTATGATAAGTTGTCAAAGTGTGAGTTCTGTTAAAGGAAGTGAGTTTCCTTGGCCATGTAATTTCTAGTGGTGGGATTTTAGTGGATCCTTCAAAGATTGATGTCGTGTTGAATTGGGATACTCCGAAGTCTGCTACAGAGATCAGAAGTTTTCTTGGTTTGGCTGGTTATTACCGCAAGTTTATAAAGGGTTTTTCTAAGTTGAAATTGCCTCTGACGCAGTTGACTCGGAAGGGTCAGGCTTATGTATGGGATGTTGCTTGTGAGAAAAGTTTTGTTGAGTTGAAGAAGAGATTAACTACTGCTCCAATTTTGATTTTACCAAATCCGAATGAATCTTTTGTGGTGTATTGTGATGCTTCCAAGATGGGTCTTAATGGTGTTTTGATGCAGAATGGACAAGTAGTTGCCTATGCTTCTAGACAGCTACGTGTTCATGAGAGAAACTATCCTACCCATGACTTAGAGTTAGCAGTCGTGGTTTTTGTGTTAAAGATTTGGAGACACTATCTGTTTGGATCGAGGTTTGAGGTGTTCAACGATCATAAAAGTTTGAAATACTTGTTTGATTAGAAGGAACTAAACATGAGGCAGAGAAGATGGTTAGAGATGTTGAAGGATTTTGATTTTGATTTGAGTTACCACCCAGGTAAAGTTAATGTGGTTGCAGATGCTTTGAGTAGAAAAACTTTGCATATGTCAATGTTGATGGTAAAAGAACTTGAGATGATTGAGCAATTCAGAGACATGAGTTTGTTGTGTGAAACTACATCTGAGAGTGTGAAGCTGGGTGTGCTGAAATTGACTAATGATATTACGGAAGAGATCCGTTTAGGACAATAATCAGATTTAAAGTTGGTTGATCAAATGACTTTGATTAACCAGGGTAACGGAGGAGAGTTCTGTATTGATGAAAATAGGATGATGAGGTTTCGGGATCGCGTGTCTATTCCTGATATTCCAGAGTGAAGAAAAGTATCCTTGAAGAAGGACACCAAAGCCAGTTGAGTATTCATCCTGGTGCTACTAAAATGTATCATGATTTGTAGAAACAGTTTTCGTGGCCGGGTATGAAGAGAGATGTTGCAGAGTTTCTGTATGCTTGTTTGGTTTTCCAGAAATTGAAGGTTGAACATCAAAAGCCCTTAGGTATGATGTAACCGCTGAGTATTCCAGAATGGAAATGAGATAGTATTTCTATGGATTTTGTGACAGGTTTTCCGAAGACGGTGAAGGGAAATGATTCCATTTGGGTGATTATTGACCGATTAACTAAGTCGGCGCATTTCTTGCCGATGAAGGTTAATCATTCCATGTTGAAGCTAGTAGAGATGTATATTGACGAGATTGTGAAGTTGCATGGAATACCGTTGAGTATTGTGTCGAATAGAAATATGCGGTTTACATCGAGATTTTGGAAGAGTTTGCAAGATGCTTTAGGAACCAAATTGAGGATGAGTTCTGCTTATCATCCACAGACGGAAGATCAGATATAACAAACCATCCAATCTTTAGAGGATTTTTCGAGGGCTTGTGAGTTGAACCATGAAGGTGTGTGGGATAGTCATTCACCATTGATTGAGTTTGCTTATAATAACAGTTTTCATGCGAGCATTGGTATGGCTCTGTATGAAGCATTGTATGGGAGGCGGTGTAGGACTCTATTATGTTGGTATGAGTCAGGCGAGAGCGCTGTGCTCAGACCTAAGATTGTGCAGGAGACGACTGAAAAGATTAAGATGATTCGAGAGAGAATGAAGACTTCTCAAAGTCGTCAAAAGAGTTATCATGATAAGAGGAGGAAATCACTTGAATTTCAAGAAGGAGATCATGTGTTCTTTAGGGTTACTCCAGTGACTGGTGTCAGAAGAGCTATGAAGTCCAGGAAGCTCACTCCGCGTTTCATTGGACCGTATCCGATTTTGTAGAGGGTCGGAGAGGTGGCTTATTGTATTGTATTACCACCGTCACTTGCGAATTTGCATGATGTGTTTCATGTGTCCTAGACGAGGAAATATATTGCAGATCCATCACATGTGATTCAGATGGATGACCTTTGAGTAAGAGATAATTTGATTGTGGAGGTTTCACCAGTGCGAATAGACGGTAGAGAAATGAAGCGATTGAGAGGTAAAGATATTTCCTTGGTGAAGGTATTGTGGGGTGGACCAGCTGGTGATAGTTGGGCTTGGGAACAAGAGGACTAGATGAAGGAATCATATCTGATGTTGTTTGCTTCAGGTACATTTTCGGGGACAAAATTTTTTAAACGGGGGAGAGTTGTAACACCCCAAAGTCGATTTTAATTTAATTGATGTGTTTTCTTGTGAATCATGATGTTTATGATGTTATTTGATATTTTGAGAAATTTTGGGGATAACTTAATGTATTATCAATATTAGAAATATTAAGTTTAGTGGATTTAGTTTATTATTTGAGATTAAATTTAATAAAATAAAAGAGGAGTTAGAGGATAAGGGCATTGTGGTCTTTTAGTTGAGAATTAGTGAGGGTATTTTGGAGAAATTCTATTGAGGTCTTAGGGGCAAGAGTAACAAAAGAGTAAAGAGGGTTTGTGAATGATCAATTGGAAACGATCCCATTTTTGGAGAGAAGGAGAAAAGCTTTGAGGAAGAAAAAGCTATGGCGAGAGGGTTGAAGTTTCGCGAAGATTAATGAAGGAATTAAGGAACCTAAGGTATGAGGAGTATTTTCCGTTTGATATTATAATATGGGAATTGAATTGGGAGTTTTGAGGTATATGTTTTAGGGTATGGGGTTTCGTGATGAATATAATGATGTTAGATGATGTATTTGATGTTATGGTAAAGAATGTTGATCTTAAACGTGAATATGCTGCTATACTGATATGAAAAGGGGGTTTTAATGAGTTTATCGCAGAAAGAGAATGCTGGAAATTGCAGAAAAATTCTGCAGAATTCGCGACGTGCGCTTAGTGAGCCACAACTCGCTTAGCAAGCACAGTCAGTGATTTGGGCGCTGAGCGAGCCCTGAGAAACTTAAAAAAATGTTTTTTTTTCTTCTGGAAACTGTTTTTGAGGTGGTATGTCTTAGATTTCTATGTTGTTTTAGAGTCGTCGTGTGTCATGTTTTATGAGGTATATGATGTATGAGGATTTTATTGATTTTATGAGATATGAGATAGGAAGTATGAGTAGAAATAATAATTAAATGATGTATAATGGATTAAATTGATTCCCTTGAGTTAAGATGTATAATTACTTGATTATTTTATTAACCTGTGTTACGGGACATGACTCGGTGTGATGCTTATGATTTGTGATTTAAGAAGTAAATATGATGCCCTTTTTATGAGTTGTACTCTGATATATGATTTAAATTGCTTAACTTGTGATGGGGTAGAAATGGTGTTACAGTGGGGCGTAGAATTGAGCCCAATAGAATTAATAAAGAAATTATAATATCTATAGGAAGTTATTATTATTAATAATTGGGTGGAAGAGAGGAAAACAAGGAAGACTATGTATTATTATTATTATTATTATCATTTTAATAATTATAATAATGGGTCAAGTAGGAGAGAAAAAGAAGGAGATTTATAGGGTAAGTGGGAGTAGTAAGAGAATTGAGTTTATCAGAAAAATAAGAATAAGGGTTTAGAGAAAAAAAAGATGTGAAAGTGGAATGGCTGCAAAGAAAAGAAACAAAGGTTTGACAGAGAACATGTAGAGACGGCGAGAGAATCCAATCAGAAATTCGAGCTGCCTTTAATCCAAGGTAAGGGTGGGGTTCTAACCTTATAATTAGGTTTATGTGAAGAATTCGTATTGGGATTGGGTGCAGAATTGTTGCTGTCAATTGTTGGTTTGTGTGGAAAAATAGGTGGTTTTGATGAAAAGTTGTTTTTGATTTATAAGTTGTTTGATGAATTAAGTTGTTTGTGAGAAATAGGTGATTTTGGTGTATAAGTTGTTGTAGTAGATTACAAATGTTAATTAGTATTTATGAAATATCTGTAAGTGGATTATTCGTTGTTTGTGTATGAGTGTGTTGAGTGGTGGTTAATTGGTGTACTGAGTTAATTAGGAAATTAAACTGAGATGAGATCATGAAGAAGTTACAGAAACGGAAGAAGAAGCAAGAGAAATAGAGACGTATCAGGTTTGGCTGTGGGACGACCTTCCCTTAGGCCAGACGACCGTCACACCTCTTGGGACGACCGTCACAAGTTGTGACGAGAGTCACCAAGTGTGATGATAGTCACACGGGTCTGCGAGGATTTTATGGTTTTTGGGATTCTATTTCCTGTGTCTGAGATGCTGTTTGATCATGAACCACTTCCAGTAGAATTATTAGGTTAGGAAATATTAATTGAAGTATCATAGGTTCTAGTAATTAATTAACAGAGAATTAATAAGTGATATAAAACTGAATTAGTAGAAGAAAATTAATCCCACTAACATAAGTATGAAACACACTTTTAATGGAAGTAGCAGTGATCCTAATAGTCATGTGACAGGGAATTAATGAGTAATGTTGTGAGGAATTAATATGGAAATATTTAACTAACAGTGGAATAGAATTAGTAGTAGGATTGGTAGGTGGTTGCTGTCATGGATTTTACATGAGCATAGTAATAAACTAGTAATAAGTAGTAATGACATAGCATAGTAACTAGTTTAATTAATCGATTTTAGTCGGAACTTGTGTGGATAGGAATGCAGTAGATTGGTTGTTTTTTTTGTGTTGCTTTGTTATAAGTTATAAAGTTGTTGTTTGTTGTTCATTTTGTAGTGCCTTATAAATGACAAGATTTTGAGTTGCAGGCCTTGGGCTAAAGTTGGATGTTGTTGTGTCGTTATGTCGTTATGTTGTTATAGTTGTTTTTGGTTGATAAACATGTTGAGTCGCATAGCATATCATTATTCAAGTTGGAGCTGATTGCTCGGTAAGTTGGCCTGGATTGGCAAGAATAAATTTGAAGGCTTATACCTTGCAGAGGCCTCGATAACCTGGCATATTTTAAGTTGGGAGATTTGCTCCGTTTGTACCACATGCATCACATTGTCTAAGTTGCATATCAAGTTGCATATTATGTTGTGGTGTTGTATCTTATCTTGATTTCGAGTTGTTGGTTGTTTATGAAGTGGTGATTCGTGTAAACTAATTCAATATGTTATTTATCACATGCTTGATTATATTATTAGATAATTCACCCCTTCTGTTTGAATGTTTCCCTATGTTAGTAACGTGTAGGTAACCATGAGTCAAGTACTTAATAGCTTCGAGTTGGTGTTTGTTCTCTGATACGTAGCACTTTGAGGGGGGATGCATGCATGTCTTGTTTTATGTTGAATTTTTTATTTAGTTGATAGACTTGTTTCAGTTGTTTCTATTTGAAAAATCATGTTGAAATATTTGATGTTGAAAATACTCGAAGTTGTTTTAAAGTTGTAATTTTAATGAATTCGCTGCGTTGTTTTCGAAGCTTTATTATTAAAGAAGTTTATGTTAATTGGTTTTAAGTTGAAGATGTGATATCTCATGTATGTTGAGGAATTTTTATACTCCGATTTCGTTAATAATTATCGGATAGAATTGATGTGTTACATTATTGGTATCAGAGCAGGTCGGTCCGTCCAATCAAGTTGTCTAACGTTGTCTTTTCCTTAGTACACGACATGTGTGTGAAAAACTGTCGGTATTTGCTTGTAGGTTTTCTAACCGTTTATCTCCAGGAGTTGGTTTCAAATAAGTGGGGGAGAAAGTTGTTTTTCAAAGATGGTTGTAGTATGTAGAGTTGGTTCAAGTGTTGTCGGTGTTGTTGCGAACCGATGAGTAAGTATGATTGATGTTTGCTTCTCAGAGGAGAGAGAGAGAGAGTAATGTGATGAAACATGCAAGTGGAATATAACTCTTGAGGTCTCTTGAAGATGATTGCAACTTGCCTATTGAGTATAAATTGAAGTTAGAGTCAGTTAAGTAATGATGTTTTATCCGCTAAGTAAGTGAGATCACTCTTAGAGAATGAAGCTTATATGAGTGCATGTGTATAATGACGATTATATGAGATGTGAGCGAATTATTGACGGTGGATTAAGAAGATGATTGAGATTAGGGATATACTCCAGAGAGATTGACAATTTGATGAATCAACTGGTAGACTTGAATGTCTTGAGTATAATTGGATTGAAGTCGGATGATTTTCAGAGTTGGGTGAAGAGTAAGGATAGTTGGAAGATCTTGGGATCAAGAGGAAGAGAGAGGTAGAACTAAAGTTCACCAATTTCGATTCTTATTTTCGTAGTTAAGGAACAACCTTCAGTATAATGGGCATAACATTTTACTCGTTAATCGAATGAGAGTGATTATGGACTTTTCAAAAAACTTACAAAATTACCTACAGTTTTCATATAAATTTTGCCTTCAACAAGTTTTTGAAGAGGAAGAAAAACGTGTTTGAATATTTGGGTCCGGTGCTGGCTTTTGTAGAATTCTGCATACGGGATTTCTTGACCAGTCTCATTGCAAGGACGGTAAATTTTATTCGTAAATCGGATTTAAGTGATTCTTGAATTTATGGAATCTACATGAAATTCCCTTAATTTTGGAATATGATTTTGTGCTTGGGAGGTCTGTATTGAATGAGATAATTGTGTTTGAAGATGAGCAATTCTTGCTAAACATGGGAAGGAAAATGTTGGTATAAAAGAGAATGTGTCAGTGTCGGAGAAATTCATAGAGATGCAATTTATGTTGAATGAGAATGATTAGATTATGAATATCTTTGGAAAAGGTTAAATAGTAAAGTGAATGGTGTGTTATTGATGAGATAGTAAAGTGAATGGTGTGTTATTGATGAGAAGGTTCTTAACATGAATAAAGGTTTCAATTGGAGCAAACCGACTTTGAGTGTACTTGATGTGGTAGCGATTTCTGTATTAGAAGGAAATTCAATAATTATGTTGTGCGACAAGTGTGTATAGGAATATAGGTGTTGGGTTTTGTGCATTCTTGTATCATTGACAAAGTTGGAAACAAGTCAATTAAGAAATTTGTAAGCCTTAGAGAGACGGTGGAGTTGTATGCTTAGATGAATTTGAGTATGGGAAAGAGACACTATTATAGTTGAGTAATGATGATTTATGCCACTGTTATGGTTGCCGACTGTCTATTGACAAATTAAGGAATTAATCACCCTTAATCTCTTGTTAATAGTAGAAGGAATCATGTTGGATGGAATATATGTGTTTTACCAACTAGAATGGTATGTACATCTGATTGTTGGAGTTAAGCCAAGTGCTTAAGGATTGTTTTGATTAGTAGATGCGGTTTCTTTTATAGAAAGATGACGTGAACTTGAGGATGTTAGTATGAGGTTACAAACTGATCAGCGAGTAATATGAAAACTCACAGTTGTGTTCTGGATGATTTGAGTTTTGTCTCGTGATGGATTGAGAATCTGATTGATATGAAACTTGAAGCATTGTAGAGATGATCCAAGGAGAAAGTACTTGGAAATGTAAGACCATGACGTGACCAAGGATGTCAGATAGAGAATAGTAGTGGCCTTTATGCCTTAAATTATATGTGAGGAATATGGATTGTAATTTTCCATACTCGTTGGATAAGTTGGACCCGTTATCGTTGTGGATGTTTTGATGTTTTATAACTCAGGATGAGTAATCGAGAGTTGAGTTACAAGTGTGGAAAGAAGTGAAATTATATGTTAAGTTATCCAGGTGTGATTTTGAGTTGTAAAGATGAGTTTACTCGGTGATGTTACTTCAGATGAAAAATCTTGGAGAATTGTGCTAGTATGAGTAGAAGTTGATGAATTAGTTGTTTGCATTGGTTTGGTTAATGCATTGTGTTAAGTATAGAATAGTGATGCAGAGTCTGGGAGTGAAAAGATGATTTTCTTGTTGAGATTAATTGGACATGGTATCCTTATGTTGTTGTAATATTGTTATGTGTTTAAGATGAGTTGAGACATTGTGTTAGTATAAAATGGAAAAAAAATTGTAGCTTGTGTCTATGATGATTGGGATCCACGAAAATATCTATCCTATTTAAGATTTGGAAATTTGTTGCAGTTATAGTTGTGTTGGATATTCAGAGTCATTATTATTATGGATTTGGGATGAAGTATTCGGTAATCACCAGAGTGTAGAATACAGTTGAGTCAGAATTTCTGAAGAGTTAAGTCGAAAATCGTCTATTTATGTCTGTTGTGATGGTCGAAAGTTAGATTGAACTTAGTCGATTTGATAATTGTTAGTAAGCAGAGTGAGGAGCGAAAGCATAGTGCAAAGCAGTTGTTCTTATATGACTAACAACGATGTTGATAGTTGGATACATTGATGTTATGTTATGGATGTCGCTCCCGGGATTTTCATCCTAGTACAAACGCGAAAGTGGCGCGGAAAGGTAGAGTCGCCAGCCAGACATTTTTATCCCGAAGGAACGGGAAAGGTAATGTTGCACAAACCTGAGGAAGAAGGAAAAGGACGAGGCCTTGCGAACCAAAGATCTGAGTTCGGGAGTCAGTTACGAACTGGGAAGGTATTAGCACCCCAGATCGTCCGTCGTACCCGACGGGATCCACGCTTGCTTGTTTTGTTTCAAAGGGTAAGAAAATAAAGATGCTGCTGAATAAAACTGCTGACTAGAATGGGAATGAGAAAGGAACTGGAAAAGAGAAAGAACTGAAGAGGGAAAATGTAGGGAAAATAAAGAATGCGCTCGAACGGGCCCTACCCCGCTGCCTACGTACCTCATTGGGATAATGAGGATCAGAGTCGACGTAGTTCGCCTAACTAAGGCGGGAACTATTTGTTTGTGTTTTTTATGCTGGAACTGCGTATGTCTATGCTCAGGTGTTGCAGGCTCGTCTGGTACGAGTGCATTTACCGTCTTGCATGTGTGACAAGTCGTCGCAAGTTCGCGTTGTGAGTGAATGAGATGAGAAGAGAAGTTCCCGCAGGATAGTCGCTTGTTATTTGTTTTTTGTCTTTTATGAGAAGTGTTTTGAATTTGTTTGTGAACGATCTTGTACTAAGACCTATCCATCGCGGGGATGATAGATAATGTCAATTGATAAAGCTTCCCGCTGAAGATAAGAGCTCAAGTTGCCACTTGTTGTGGATAAGAGATAAATCCTCTCATGTTGGGAATGAGAGATGTAAGGCGTCTCATGTTGGGGATGAGAGACGATGATATCCTTCTGCTCAGGAAGTAACCTTCCATTTGTCGCACTACTGGAGAAGGAATTGTCTAACGAGACTTGCTAAGGGATTCTGATCAATGAAGTCCGCCGACGAAGCAACTCTTGAAGTACTGTGCCGACAATGGCTTTGCCCCCCAGCCCTGGGTGGATAGGTTGCCAACTAATCATGAGTGAACAATGGTTCTTTGCAATTTTCAACTCACCTTAGATTAAGGTCCATCGGAAGAAAATGTCTCAAGAGGATTTCACAGAAAACATGACATACGAAATGCCTTGGTGTCTTCAAACTCTTGGAGAGATTCGTCAGATCTCGAAATAACTGCCCCAGACTGCATGGTCTATGAAAGAAATTTGCCTCACGAGGATTAATGAAAAACCTCATATCACCGTGAAATATTATGCCCCAGTATTTTGACCTTTGGATAGGTGCTTTGGATTTACCGTCTTCGGGAGAAAGTACTTCTCATTAGGATGGCCTGCCCCGGTACAAGTCTTGAAGTGATCACCCTTGAATGACTGTGTTTTGAAGAAAACACCCATGCCAATTGTTCTTTGAGAGATTGGATCTCGAAGTAATTGCCCCAGTTTGGTTGAAATTTGAATACATGCCTCAGACTAATGGCTCTTTGAGAGATTTGAATCTCGAAGTGATTGCCCCAGCTTGGTTGAACTTTGAAGAGATTGCTCGACATGATTTCCCCAGATTAGTTGGCTCTTACCACGACTGTTGGGAAAGTCCCTACTCAATGGAGTTTTCTTGAAAAGTGCACCTCGATAGATTGTCCTTCGGAAGTTTCAGACTTCTCAACTTGGCAAGATTAAGCTTCTGGACTGAGATTCCATATGTAAACTTTTATGATGCCAAACAAATGTATGTAAGCAGAAAATGTTTATTTTAAGAATGAAAATTCTAATGCAACACACATGTTAATCTTGAAGTTTTACTGTAAAAAGATGTCGCCAACCTTTGTGAGTGAATCACTGGTTAAATACGACATTGGTTTTTGATGAATGAAAGCACACACATGCAACACCAACAAAGAACTTTTAGCACAACTCATAGGAGTCAGGAACGCGATCTTGTGGTAGTATGCTCTCGAAATAACCCTGTTTCAATTAGGACTTTTGAGGATTGTATCGTGGTCTGGTTCACGGTTATAAAAATAAAGGATATAGGCTCGAAGTTTATTTGTGCCCACCCATCTTCGTGATGTTCTCCATTCCTATGTTCAGCTAACTTTCACAAGCGCTCACCTCTCAAAAAGGGTTTTGTGATGGTTGAGGAACCAATTACACTAACGGTTTAAGCACCAATCAAGTTGTTGTTTGGAGTCAGTCACCCCTTCGTCTTCCGTGTCTGTATCACACGACTTTGTCCTCGTTCAAGGATCTTTCTTGTGTAATCCTTTTTGTCTTAAGCTTTTGCATTATTTTTCTTATCCCTAACTTTTTCCTGACTGATTCTTGTGAATCTTTGATTGTGAATTCCAGCGGGATGCCCTAATTTTTGCCTAAGTCGCTTGTTTTCAAGTTTCGACTTAGCGGGCTTTCTCATTCATTTTTTTTTTCAATTCTTCTTTTTTTTTCCGAACAAATCGTGTGACACTGTTTGTCTTGATTGCTTTGAAAGGATCGTGACTGTCTCACTTCTTGGTTGAGGAAAGATAACCTTTGTGGTTTCCGGTCTCTGGACTCTTGATTGGGATAACCATTGTGGTTTCTGGTCTTTGGACCTCTTGATTTGGTACAACGAAAGGTAATGGATCCTCAGATTCGCACTCCTTTTGAAATTTGAACGCTCGGTCAAACTAACTGACGCCTACCCTGCCCCTGGGTTAAATGAAAAGGTTTTTTTCATGCGAAAAGAAACTCCTACTTCAAGGCTCAAATGGGTTGGCGAGGGTCTATCTCCCTTATATCTCCGGTGTTTAAGATTTGAAACAATGCCTGTACATCGTCAACAGGGTCTTTCTCAAAAGCACACAATTAGAGATTTTTGCGTTTTCATTTCGTCATCCTCCCTGATAGAGTTTAAGCACAACAGTTGGTATTGCAATGCACATACACAAAATCATGAGTGAATACGAATGGATTACTTCAAGAAAAACATGTGCATTTTATTATAGTTAACATTCAAAAACAAATAAGTTTCATGCATGCATACAAATGTTTAAACAAACAATATAAACTACAAATGAAAATGCAGTAAAGAAGCTGAACATTGCCGTCATTGAGGAGACTTGACTCCGTCTGGACTTATTGCTTCTGAAGATGTCTTTGCAAATTAGGAGACCCATTTGATGAGGAGACTTCAATATGTGAGCAGACTTTCTGGCATGATGACCTTTGAGTCGATTAAATTCGGGACCTTATCTTCACCTTTACCTCTGAAAGACTTGCAATCTTCAATTAAAAGGCCAGGTGCCCCAGAATGGTAATCATACTTGGCATTGAAACCCCAAAGGAAACTTTGTCGGAGATGATCCTAATGCAGTTAGCTCAACCACTCCGAATTT
Organism: Lathyrus aphaca; assembly: GCA_963966055.1. Lineage (NCBI taxonomy): Eukaryota > Viridiplantae > Streptophyta > Magnoliopsida > Fabales > Fabaceae > Lathyrus > Lathyrus aphaca. The sequence goes on from OZ014519.1 coordinate 432,633,884, forward strand.
GCGTAAATGAGGACACTTGTTGCACGTACGTCATCAGAATATGATCAAACTTCTTCTCAAGTTGTTTTGGCCTTTACCCGCATTCTCTGCCCCTAGGATTCTCTTGGGAAGCTCAGGTCGGATGCTGACAAACGACATCTGGAGGGAAGAGGTTGATAAAGTTAATAGATAAGGTTGCTCGGAAAGATCTTGCACGATCTCCTGCCTACGTATCTCCATTGACCAATGGAGAATCAGAGCAGCGTAGTTCCCCTCACTAGGGATGAAAATAGCTTTGTTCAGAATTTCCATAACCAAGCTCATCTGAGTCTTCATCTGGTTGACTTCCTGTTTCAGCAGTTTCTGGTTTTGAAATAAAGCTTATACCTCTGCCCTGAATGGCCTCAGCTGGGTCTTCCTTTGATTACCTCCGCCCGGAGTTGCTTCAAATATATACCTTGATGATTGTGATTCAAGTTGTCCATTCTGATGAGAAATCAAGTTAGGAAAAGAATTTGTCTCTGAACACCTGTCAAGAATGCAAGGATGTATGCAAATGCCATGTTCAATTATTTCTGAGGAATCTATCTGCTTTAATTCAAGTTTTGATATAGAAAAATCCAACAACATGATTCAGATATGTGATCCTCGGAAATAACTGAACATGTATGCAGAAATGCTATGATGTCATGTATGCAACAGACGTGTGATCAATGGTGTGATGTTGGTGTTGAGTAGTGAACCAACTGTTTGTATAGAACCCCCATAACGGCACCATCTCTGTATAGAACCCCATAACTGAGAACCCAATAACTGTAGAACTGGATCACATAATAGAATAGTCACTGATGGTGTTGAAGTTGAACAACGATCCAAGTATCTGTGGAGAGTCACAACATCATGGTCATAATGGTAATCACAGTAACAATTTCTCTGAATAGAAATCTCAGATCTCAGAATCAAAGAACAATAGAACACTGAACAATACTGGCAAAGTGGGTATGTTGAAGTTTAAGCTTCCTGCAAACCTGTAAACCCCTCCCAATCTCACGGGTGTGCTACTCGGGTCAACATCACGGACTCTCAAAGCCGAATAGCAATAATACATTCACCATTTCCGAGAAATGGCTCATGACCAAATCAGGGAATCGGTTTGGCATTATGTACTAATCAGGGAGGCCTCAGCTGAGTCCAAGGAAACAAGCATCCCTCATTGGTCCCCAGCTTCAAGCACTAAATCGAGAAACAATAGTACATTCATCCCGAAGGGTACAATACTACCGTCATACGACCAGTTTGCCTTGACTTGATTCCTATGAGAGAACCAGGCCATCCTATGCGAGTTCCTAGTGGGCCCTCGGATGCGAGTGGGTTTGCCAACAAATGTGGTCTGCCACTGTCATCACTGGAGAGGGTTGTTTCCACAAAGGTTCTCAATGATCGGTCCCCAGATGCACATAACTATCAAGGTCCTATCCCGAAGTGGAGGAAATCCCCACACAAGATATTTCCAAGACAGTCGCAATCTGGGCGTGAAACACACTGCCACTCATCATGTCACATGCGAGTACAATATGTCCACTCTAATCCTATAGTGCACTCAAGCCGGGTATTTGGCTTATCTCACAGTAACTCCCATCCCGCAAAAAAAATGAAAACCAGCACAGCCAGACAGTCTAGTATAATATGATGCATGGAAAATAAAATACTGAAAGCGGTAAATAAATGCGGTAAAGTAAAGCTGTAAAGTAAAACTGTAAATGAAAACAATAAAGCTAAACTAAAGCACACAACAACAAACAAACACCCAAAGAAGCAAAACCAAACAGGCGCTAGGATTGACTCTACAAGGGAAACCGGAAGAATCAGGTTAGATCCCCAGCAGAGTCGCCAGCTGTCGCTCCCGGGATTTTCATCCTAGTACAAACGCGAAAGTGGCGCGGAAAGGTAGAGTCGCCAGCCAGACATTTTTATCCCGAAGGAACGGGAAAGGTAATGTTGCACAAACCTGAGGAAGAAGGAAAAGGACGAGGCCTTGTGATCTGACCTGATCAGGAGAGCCTTCCAAGGATTGTTGACTGGGCCAGAGAATGTATGAATGAGGAGGGGGGTGTACCTGCAAGGTGCTCCAATGCTTAAGTCAGAAGAGGTACAGAATAAGGTTATCAGAGTGTAAGTTAGAATACCTGTCCCTTTGCCATGAAAGGGGTATTTATATTGAGCCCCCAGCGCTGGGCCAAGGCTCCTAATGGGCTGGATTAGCTAGGCCCAAGGAGGAGCTGCCAGGGGACGCGTAAGAAGCGTGAAGACCTAGACCAAGGTCTGCTCCCTGGTCCAACTGCCCCTATCCCTAAGGAGATAATGTAGGGGAGTTGGATGACGTGGTAAGTGATGTGCTGTTATGGTTCTGCCCGACATAACGTAGGTGCCCGCGATGTGGGCTGATAGTACATGGACGGAGACCATGGGACGGGCAACATGCTCTTTGCCCGACACGTAGTTAGAAATTCGAGGAGACGTTCCTCGGGTGAACAGTCCTTCGCCCGATGTATCCACGTGCTTGATCATTTGGACTTGGGCCTGACGAGCGTTGGGCCGTGCCGTGCATAATGTCATGGCCCAGTCCAGAACAGGAGCCCCCCAAGTCGAGTCTCTGAGCCAGAGCGATGACTTATGTTGCAACTGGGGGTTCCTCGAGCTGACGGGGAAGTGCGGTCGTTCGGCATGTGAGGTCGTAATAGACTTGTTCGCGAATTCCTCTTTCCACGGTAGTGCCGGGGATGAACGTGATCGGTTGGTATGCATCTCCCTAGTAACAGTCGGGGGTATGACGCGGGGACATGGCGTCTTGATGAGTCGGGGAGACGGACAGGTGCCCGGCGTCGTTTCAGTTTCTTTTTTGGATAGACGTGTCTCAGACTTAATGGCGTCGCTTCGTTTTGTGTGCAAAGACGGCGTAGGCAGGGTAGGCAATGATGACCTAGCGCGTTGGTCCACGCGCCAGGCACTATAAAAGGGGGTTGAGTAACTTCATTTCTACTTTTTCGCTCATACGCTCACCGGAAGTTCTCCATATTCTCTCTTGTTTGCCCGTTTAACCGTCTGAACCGCCGTCTCCGCCCGTCTTCCTGTCTGAACCACCGTCCGTTGCCCGTGCACCACCGTCTCCTTTTCAACTTCTCTATGTCAGGTATGATTTTCCCTCTGTGATTCATCATTTTTCTTTCTGTTTTCCGTCAAATGCATGCTATCTCTGTAGAAATGTGGTTAGGAATAGTGTAATGGACTGTAGATGTATCGTAGATGTATTGTAGATGGTAGAAAATAGGGTTAGGATCATACTGTACCGGGCATAAATTTCATATGCCGGGCAATATTTGCATAGGCTGTATGAATTTTCTGCCCGGTCTCTATAGAACGCGCGTGTCCCTAAATTGAGCACAGTTAGTGTCTGTCGCCGCCACGCCCTTTCACTTGACCTGCGGTGGAAGGGTGGATTTGATATGACGTCGAATTCACTCTTTCTGTCTGCGTTTCAGGTGCTACCGGGCGTTTACGACCGAGGAGGGAAGATTCCGGGTCCTCGACCGAAGATGCGACAATCGCTCGTCTCCCTGTTGGGGATGGGAGTGTCCGGGATGGTACCGAACACGCCTCCTCTTCCGGGCAGGCTGACTTCTCCTGGGTTGCGGATGAGCCTTTGGAGGAGGAATCATATTTCTGCGACGAGGCCATCCCCGCTTATGCTGTGGTCGAGAACATAAACCGGGAGGATCCACCGAACTGGTATTGTTGCGCCCCCAAGGAAGAAGACCGTATCTGCCATCATTTCCCGGGGAAGCAGTTCACCATGTATGAATTTGCTTTCCGTGAGGCGGGGATTAGGCTGCCTTTCAACTCCTTCCAGATGTCGGTCTTCAAATGGCTTCGGCTGGCGCCGTCCCAACTGCATCCTAATGCTCTCGCCTTTATGCGGGCATTTGAGTTGGTCTGCCAGTTCCTCGGTATTGGTTGTACCCGGGCCCTCTTCTTCCACGTCTTCCACCTCCAGCGGTCCGGCTCCCGTGGGCGTCACAGCTGGGTCTCTTTCAAACAGCCCGTGCGTCTGTTCAAGACGTACGTGGACTCTGCTCGTCACTTCAAAGGCCGGTGGTACGTGGTGATGCCGATCACCCGTGCCGCCCTTCACTCTCTGTATTACTATCAACGGAAACCAGACGGGGAGGAGACATTGATGTCGAAGATACCGCTGAGGTGGCAGCGTGATCATTTCGACCTCTCCACGGCCCATTACCGGATCAAATATGCGATTCTCGGCCAGGAGGATAGGCTCGCGTATAAGAAGCTGGTTGATTACGTGCAGAGCTTCAGTTTGGGGTTCTGGGCGAATCGACAGGGCGTGCCCTATCTGGATGAGGCCGGGGAGCTAATCACCGAGACGCGCTACATCAATACAAAGGCTCTGCTCGAGTGTGATACCGAGGAGGAGGCTCTAGCATTATTGAGTAGGAAGACTTTGTTTAGTTTTTTATTTTTGTTTATGTCTTCGCTCGCTAATGTTTGTGTGTAATATTTTGCAGGTGCCATGCCCAGTACACGTGATCGGGTTTTGAAGCTGGCGAATCAGGTCGGTGCGCCTGACCGGGTGCCCAAGAAGAAGAAGAAAAATGTGGCCCGTGTCTTGGAGACTGCTGGTGATGCCGGGGCCGGTACTTCGAACGTGACTCCTCCCTCTCCTCCTCGGTCTAACCCGATCGATATTCCTGACAGTCCGTCGCCAGCGGCTTCTCCCCTCCACAAACGAAAGCGTCCGGCGGGGACTCTTACAAGGTCGTCACTAGGAAGTCCGAACGGACCGGGCAGCTATCTGCTACCTCCTTGCTACGTGGAACGGTCGTTCTTCAAGGCCGAGGAGGCAATTGCTGTGCCGGCGCCCGAGGCCAAGGCTATTCTGGATCAGGATGCTGGTGTCCGGAGAAAAGATCTGGCTAGGGACATTGTCGCTGTCATCCGGGTGATGGAGACGGCCATGGTCTTGACCGACACTTCGGTCTCCACTGCCTCGCTGGAGGATGCCCTTTTTCAGGTTCGGACGGAGAAGGACAAGCTGTCTAAAGACCTGTTGGACTACAAAGAGGAACATCAGCTGCAGGAAGGGCTGAGCCAGAAGCTGGACGAGGCAGAGAAGGAGAGGGACCAGTTGAAGGCCGCTAAGGCGAGCTTGGAAGAGCAGGTGGCTGATCATCAGAAGCTGACCGAGGACAATGCTGGCCTGCGGGCTCAGATTGAGTCTCTCGAGGAAAAGGTCCGTTCACTGGCCGACGAGACCGAGGAGGAACGCGCCATTGGTTCGCGCGGTGAGCTGCTGGGGCATATCCGCTCTCTCAACCAAGATCTTGTGGCCGTTTTCAAAGAGGGTTTCGACAATGCTGTCGAGAAACTTGGGCTTCTGAACCCTGAGTTGGTGACAGCAGGGTCGGCCCATAACTACTGTGTCAGGGATGGTGAGATTGTCTGCCCGTTTGAAGCGGAGGAAGAGCTGGGGGGTGAGGAAGAAGAGGAGGAAGAAGAGGTGCTCCGAGCGGAGTCTTGAATTGTTTTTTTTTTATGTTGATTTTGTCATGGCCTGCGTGCCTTATTATGTGGCCTGCGTGCCCGTTATATATTTTGGCCTTCGGGTGTGTAATATGGCCTTCGGGCGTACTTGGCTTCGGCCGTTGTTATTGTTTTTAATGTATGAATGTTTTTGTTATCATTCATTGTGTTCGTTTACGTTTGATATTTGCTTTTATGAATTCGTGCTCTGCTCGACCTAGTTAATCTCCTCGGTTTAGGGAACCGACAAAGTGTCGGACTTTGTGCCCGTTGGGATCGAAGCCCGGGTCCGTTGTTCGAACCCTGGTCTCGAGGCTTGGGCTTTCCCATCGCGAGCTGGGTGCCCTGCCTGTCCTGGTACTTCGACGTTGAGTCTTGGTCAAGATCCCAATCGTCGGGGAGGGTTGTGTTCGCTATGTGACCCCGGCTTGTTCCCGGGTCTCGCGGTTCCTCCCTGGGGGTTTGGAGACGAAGAGTGTGGTCGTACCAACCACGTCTCCCCGTGGTATATTCAACTGTAATATTGTCTAAGTTTTTCTGCGTTCCATGGTCGAGCGAGTTCTTCCCCTTGTAGGTTTTCTAGGTAATAGGCCCCGTTGCTCGTCTTATCGCGGACGCGGTAGGGGCCTTCCCAGTTGGCTGCCAGTTTACCCTCTCTTGGGTTTTTCTGGTTTCTTCTGAGGACCAGGGAGCCGACCTGGAACTCTCTTCTTATGAATTTCGCGTCGTGGCGTAGTGCTATTTTTTGTTTGAGGGTCGTTTCCCTGAGGGCTGCTTCGGAACGAATCTCCTCGACCAGGTCGAGTTCGGCTCTAAGGGTTTCATCGTTCATTTCCTCGTCTAGGGGTTCCTCTATCCTCCTCGTTGGTGCCCGTATTTCCACCGGGATGACTGCTTCGGTGCCGTAAGTCAGTCGAAATGGGGTTTCCCCGGTGGTAGAATGCGGTGTTGTGCGGTAAGCCCATAGGACGCTATGTAGTTCCTCGACCCATGCCCTTTTCGCGTCGCCGAGTCTTCGTTTGAGGCCACGTAAGATTACTCTGTTGGCCGCCTCTGCTTACCCGTTCGTCTGTGGATGTTCGACAGATGTGAAATGCTGTTTAGTGCCCAGGCTGGCGACGAAGTCCTGGAATCCTCCGTCCGTGAACTGTGTCCCGTTGTCCGTGACAAGTGCCTGGGGTATGCCGAACCGAGCGAGGATGTTGCGTTTGAAGAACCGGAGAATGTTCTGCGCGGTTATTTTAGCCAGTGCCTCCGCTTCGATCCATTTGGTAAAGTAATCCACCCCGACGATGAGGTATTTATTCTGGTATGATCCGGTGACGAAGGGTCCGAGGATGTCCATGCCCCACCACGCGAAGGGCCATGGGGAAGACAGTGATTTTAGGTCGATCGGGGGTGCGAGGTGCATGTCGGCGTGTCGTTGGCATTTGTCACACCTTTTGACGTGCTCCTTTGAATCGCTTTGCATGGTCGGCCAGTAGTAGCCTGCTCGAAGGGCCTTTCGTGCGAGCGATCGCCCGCCGAGGTGTTGAGCGTTAATTCCCCTGTGTATCTCTCCAAGTATGTCGGGAACTTTCTCTTCCTCGACACATTTAAGTAACGGGATGGAGAATCCTCTCCGGTAGAGTTTGCCTTCGAGGAGTACGTACGAGCATGCTCGTCGTTTGACAGTGGCCGCCTCTTTCGGGTCAGCTGGGAGCTCGTCTCGTGTGAGGTAATTGTAGATGGGTGTCATCCAACAATGAGCATCCCCGATAGCGTTGACCTTGACTGGAGGAGGTAGTTTGTCGATGCTGGGTCGAGGAAGGATTTCCTGAATTACTGATTTATTCCCACCCTTTTTCCTCGTGCTGGCTAGTTTCGAGAGAATGTCTGCCCGTGTGTTGTACTCGCGAGGTATGTGTTGAACTTCCCACTTTTCAAATTTATCAAGTTTTTCTTTGACAAGGGACAAGTACTCGAGGAGGTTGTCGTTCTTGGTTTGGTACTCTCCTCGCACTTGTGAGGCCACGAGCTGGGAGTCCGTGGATATTTTTACCTCTTTTGCTCCCAGGTCCTCGGCTAACCTCAGGCCTGCGATGAAAGCTTCGTATTCGGCTTGGTTGTTCGATGTCGGGAAAGCTAGTGCTAATGACACCTCTATCAGGATCCCCTCTTCGTTTTCGAGGATGATTCCAGCTCCGCTGCCTGACGTGCTAGAGGCGCCGTCGACGAAGATCGTCCATTTGTGGGCGCCCTCTGCTGGTGTCGGGCAGTGGGTCATTTCCGCGACGAAGTCGGCCAGTGCTTGGGCTTTCAAGGCTTTCCTACTTTCGTATTGTATGTCGAATTCGGAGAGTTCCAGTGACCATTTGAGCATTCTCCCGGCCATATCCGGACGCCCGAGCAGCTGTTTGATTGGCTGATCGGTCCTCACCTTTATCGTGTGTGCGAGGAAGTAATATCGTAGTCTCCTCGCCGCATTGATGAGGGCCAGGGCGACCTTTTCGATTTGCTGATATCGGAGCTCGGGGCCTTGGAGTGCTTTGCTCGTAAAATAGATGGGTTTTTGTCCCTCGTCGGTTTCTCGTATTAGAACGGTGCTGACGGCCTCGGTCGCCACGGACAGATATAGGTATAGGGTTTCCTTTTCTAATGGTCGTGATAAGACCGGGTGTTGCACCCCAAAATTTGCCCTCACAATACAAGACTTTGTGTTCTAAAAAGGTTCACAAGGTTCACAAGCTTCTCAACATTTACAAGACCTTTCATGAGACTCATAAAGTCTACAAGTTGCTTTATGAAGGTTCACAAGGTTCACAAGGTTCACAATGATTACAAAGCTTTCCTGAGGTTTATGAGGTCTACAAAGCCACTTCATGAGATTCACAAGGTTCACAAGCTTCACAATACCTCCCATGAGTATCACAAGACACTTTATGAAGATTCACAAGGTTCACAAGGTTCACAATTGATCAGAAGAGTTGACAATTCCCTCAGACAATGCACCTCCTAAGCAGTGCATCCAAAACTAGGGTTTTGACTTTAATCAGGCTAAATGGACTTCCAATACCTCAAGTGAGTTTCATAACATCTTATATGTGTGTAAGAACCCCCATGACAAGTTTCAAGACTTTTCTCAAAAGTTTGCTCAGTCAGATGATCAGATAAGTCAAAATCAGTCAGTACAGTTAAAAAGTCAAACTGAGGTCAACTGTGGTCAAACCAAAGTCAAACTTCATGTTTTTTTGCCAACATCAAGTATATGAAGTAAAATTCATCATTTGATCAAGGGTTGATCATGATTCATCAAGGAGATTCCAGATCAGCAATAATCAGGAGTTTCTAAGTTAGGGTTTCCTTAGTAAAAGTCAACTGAACTTTGACCAGCCATAACTTTCACATACTTCATCACCAAGTCTCCATCCAAAGCTCATGTTGAAGGAAATTGAATTCTCTACAACTTTTATGTTGAAGGTTAAGCCCAAAAATGCTTCATTTGGAAGATATGATCTAAGACATTATAGGTCATTTCAAAAGTCAACAAAAACTCAACAACTTCAAAAGGGCATAACTTGAGATTGGTAAATGATATGGACCTGAAACCAATGGGGTTGTTTAGAGGACTCTTCAAGATTTCCAAAATGTCCAAGAACATCCTCATACCTTTAAAATTGAGGGAGATATGCCCTTGCAAAGTTGGGAAATTTTGTGATGGTTTATGTTGAAAATGGAGGTCTAAAAGTAATTCTTTCTAAATGGGCTTGCTAAGTTGTGATCCAATCCATCTCATAACATTGTGCACGACCCAATTAACCAAAATTCAGCATTTTTATTATTTTATTTTTATTTATTATTGATTTAATTCATAAAAATCATTTTAAATAAATATAAAATATGAAAATCTATTTTTGGAGGAAGATAATGCTTCTAGAAATTCTTAATTGTTGATTGAATTTGAAAGAGAAAGGAATCATGTGATTAGTCCAAGAATAGCAAGTCTTCATGATCAAATATTTGAATTTTACACCATGATCTTTTTCAATATTTTTTGGATCAAATCTTCATACAACCAATCCATATTTCTGACCTAATTCACTCACATATATATACAAAACATAACCCTAGCCTCAAGGACACGAAATCCAGCAGCCAAAGGTAAGCTCCATTGTTCAAAATTTCAAGCAAAAAGTGAGATTCGGATTTGGAGATTCAAGGCACTACAAGGTATTTTAAGGACATGGCTGGTTTCCTTGATCATCATGGAACATAAACTGATCATCACATTGCCTTATATCATCACATATTGCTAAACCCGAATCAAGTTTCATCTTAAATTTCATTTTTTCGATTTCAATTATTTGTGCATTATTAATGAATTTTGTTTGTGCTTTTGTGTTTGTGATAATCCAAGGAACGATTCTGGACAAATTAATTGGATTTTCCTTGCCTAGAACAGATTCGGCCATTGTTAGGGTTTAGCTCTTGAAATTAGGGTTTGGTGATTCAATGAGTTTAAATAAATTCTAAGAACATGGGAGTGTTCTATGAGACCTAAGGATCATAAAACTGTAATCAATTTGATGAATCATTACTGTTTGGTGTGAGTTTGATTTTCGCAGGTCAAGAACTATGAAGAACTTGCAACAATATTCGCAGGAAAATTCAAAAGTAATTTCGCAGGTAAATTGGAGAAGATGAAGCTGCTTCCCGCGCGCCCAGAAATTCAAATAATGATAATTTATTTTATGTTGTTTTGTTGTTTTGTTATCACACGTGCGTGTGTGTCCTGGTGGTAAGCTTTGCATGCGTATGTTGTAAGGACCTTGGTTCGATTCTTGGCCAAGTGCATTGTTTTGTTTTATTTTTCAGGATAAAAGGAGATTGAATATATTATGTATTCTTGCCATTCAATAGTCAGATGGGCTCTCCCAGCCAGGCGGTAGCGCGCGCATGCTTGCATTCATAAGGTCCTGGGATCAAATCCCACCCCAGGCCTTTTGCATATTTTATTTTTCCAGGATATTTTGTGAATCAAGAACAAAACCAGCAGGACCTATTTCATTATCACCAACGCATGGTTGGTTGGATGGTGTGTTTTAGTGCTTGCAAGCATAGAAACCTGGGTTCAAACCCAGCCAAGGTAAGTTCTAATTTTTTGTCACTTTTTTTCTATTTTCTTAATTAAATTATATTTTGTTTATTATAAAAAACTTAATTTCTAAATAACCTTTTACTATTTTCTTTGTGTTCTAAAAAAATATATTATAATTTATTTTCTCAAAATATAAAAAATGTTTGTTTTATTTTGTAAATATATATTTATATTATGTATATATGCTTGTAAATAAATTAGATAATTAGGTTTAGATTAATTCCATAAACCCTAATTATGAATAAAACCCTAATTTTTCAAAACACTAAAATATTTTCTAAAAGAAAACAAACCCTAATTTATTTTTTAAAAACCTAATTTATTTCTATTTTCTTCTAACTAAATTTATTTTCTTAATGTAATTATTATATATATTCATTATAATTCTTAAAAATTTTGTAAATATGATTATTGTTTATTTAAAATTTATTTTCTCCATAATGTGTAAATATTTTTTTATTGTTGATATATTTAGAATTTTATAATGATTAAAATTTATAATTATATTATATTCAAAACTTTTATTCTTATTATATATTAAAATTAAAATTTGTGTTTATCATGTCATTATAATATTTTTCTATTTATTTTTATTTTATTTTAATTATTGTTACTAACTACACTATTATTTATTATTTACTATTATCTTATATTTTTATTATTTCTCTAACCTTATTTACTTTTTCTAATTATTATTATTATTATATTATTATCACTAACCCATTTATATTCTAATTATGCTTATTATCATTACTTTGCTAATCTTACTTATTATTATTTACTAACCCCTTATTTTCTTTTATTATTTATTGCTTATTTATTTATTATTTGATTTGCTATTTATTTTGCTTATTATTATGATTTTGTAATTGTTCCTTGGATGTAAATTTTGTAATATTTTAATTATTATTATTGCTATGGTTAGTAATTTAGGGAGTGTAAATATGTATTCTCTTAAAATTAATTTAGACCACTTTAATCATAAGATAATTAAAATAAACACTCACACACACGTAAGTCGATTTTTAATTGCCGTCTCACATTTCTAAGGTTATCCCTCAAGTTGCCTACGAATAAGGTCAAGTGGGGTGTATAAAGCAAGTCCCTTTAAAGAAAAATCATCAAGTCCCTCGTGGTTGCCTTTACGAATCGAGTCCCTTCGAATAATGATGATAGTCCCTCCAGTATGCTTATTACACCCCACAGTTGCCTTCATAAAACAGAATGTCCCTCTCATGTCCCTAACATCCAAGGTAATGACTACCTACTCCTTAATAGTAGGGATAGTCTTACCAATGAAAGGATAAAGAACAAGAAAGACTTTAAACTTTAGGGTAGGTTTCTCTTATGTACTTGCTCACTTCAAACTTTTTCAAACACTTAACAATTTCAAACAAATTTTCAAAAAAACAAGTTTTTACACATCCGTACATGGATTATTATAAACTATACTGAAAATTTTTCTATTCACACACTACACTTTCAAAAACAATTCAAAAGTGAGCTAAGTACCTAAGAGCCCATGGATAACCATGGATGTAAAGGGTGCTAACACCTTCCCTTTACATAACCTACCCCCCGGACCCAAAATATTCTCTTAAGGTCTTTCCTGTTCTTTTATACCCTTTCCTTTTGGATAAAATAAAAGTCGGTGGCGACTCTTGCTATCCGCAACATAACTTAAAGTCAGTTCTCCCACCGTGTTACAGAACTGGCGACTCTGCTGGGGATCTATTTAAGAGGGGTACCCTTAGGAATTAAGATCACTTTAAATTGTTTGCCTTGTTTGTTTTATATTATCTTGTTGGGGTGCTCTTATGTGTGAAAGGTCCTAACCCGGATCTAGTGTACCTTAGGTAAATGGCAATAGACCAAGGAAACTGTACGACGTATATCGATACGGTTGATCTGGTGGCCATAGTTAGTGCGACTTCTTGGTTGGTGCTTATATTCCTTAAGTCAAGTTGAGGATAATATTGAGGCTGCCATATGTTGTCAATGCACTAACTAACTTTTAGAACCCTAGTTAACTCATCTTGGCCTTTAGAAAGTAGTGAGGTAACCGGCTTTGGTGCAGACTGAAGTTGGTTGACACTCGATGCTACGCTCATTGAGATCTTAAACTTGGAGGGTTTTGGTTGGCAAGTAAGTTGCCTTCTGATCAACCACCCTTGTGAAGGATCAATGATATTGAGATCCCTTAGAACCTGGTTACTTTTGTAGGACAGGATGAACCATCTAACTTCAGGGGAGGGTACTTACCTTTGAACCTCATGCAAGCCTTTAAACCTAGGGCTATGGTGTGACTTGTTTGTGTGTGCCACATGTTTGTGATTGAACATAACATCATGACATCATCATGCATCATGAGCATATCATTTTCCCTAACCATTTCAAGGACCAAGGGATTTATCTTTGTTCTGTGTTGCAGGTCATGGCTTCTGTTCGTAGAAACACCATCAGGATCAACTTTGTAGGGATACCTCCCAAGCTTAAAGAGTTGGTTTCTCAAGTGTCTGATCATTCCCGGTTCAACAAGAGACATGGTCACCTATTGGATCTAGTCACTTCAGGATTCAGTGAAGACATGATGAGTGTCCTGTTTCAGTTCTTTGACCCTAAGCACCATTGCTTTACATTTCCTGATTATCAGCTGGTTCCAACCATGGAGGAGTTCTCTAAACTTCTGGGTATACCTGTTCTTGATCAAAGACCCTTCACAGGTCTGGAGAAGGAGCTTAAACCAGAGGTTATTGCTGCAGCTCTACATCTGAAGAAGTCTGACATTGTTCTAGAGACGAGAAGTGGAGTCAAGGGTATTCTTGCCAAGGTATTAGTGGATAAAGCTCAAATGTTCTTGAAGGCCATGAGCTATGATGCTTTTGAGGAGATCTTAGCCTTGCTGATATATGGCTTAGTGTTGTTCCCCAATCCAGATCAGTTCATAGATGTTCATGCCATCAACATTTTCCTGAGTCACAATCCAGTGCCTACATTGCTTGGAGACATCCTACATTCTCTTCACACCCGTACTACAAGGGCAAGAGGAACTTTGATGTGCTGCATACCTTTACTCTCTAGGTGGTTTATTTCTCACCTTCCTCGCTCAGTAATGAAGAATGAGCAAGGGTTCAGATGGCCCAAGAGGATCATGTCACTTTCTCACTCAGACATCCATTGGTGCTCCAGGTCTATGGAGAATGTCACTATCATTGATCGTTGTGGGGAGTTTCCTAATGTGCCACTTCTAGGCATAAGAGGAGGCATCACCTACAACCCATCTCTAGCTTTACGACAGTTTGGTTACGCCCGGAGTGATGGTCCACATGACATGTTGATTCAGGGCATTGTGTTTGATTACGACAACGATCTTCAGGGTTACCGTCAGAGGTTCATACGAGCTTGGGGAAAGGTAAACAGGGTTGACAGCAAGACACTGGAGCCTAAGTACACTATTCCTATGGAGGCTTATCTCAGATGGGTACGATCTCGTGCTCAGACACTCATGATGCCATATCCTGCCATCCTACCAGTTACCATGGAACCTGTTGCTGAAGGAGACACTGCTTATACCATCCTTCACCCAGACATGCCTACTGATCAGGAAGACTTGCAGAGATCATGGATCCAACTGAAGGAGCAAAGAGATACTTTCGAGGCTCATTACAAAGCAAGCCAAGCAAGAATCCTAGAGCTAACAAAGCAACTTCACGAGGAACGAAACCTCAACTCATACCTCAACACAAAGAGGAAACGTCCATGGGAGACTTAAAACCCCATCTTTTGTACTTATTTCATTTCCATTTTTGTGAGCCTAAAAGGCAAAACAAGTTATTACTAATAAAAAGTTACTTTCTTGTCTGTTTAAGCAAATTTAAATCCTGCGGTCCTTGAAAACATTGCATATGCATTCCCATATCATTTCATTGCATCACAGGTTTATAATTGTGCACAGGTTTCTCATCTTCTCGCTGTTTATTTCAGCAATGGCTCTTGAACAATCAGTTAAGGATCTTCAGGCACAGAATGCACAGTTCCAAGAGCTGATCTTGAACCTGTCCAAGGGGCAAGATGATTTGAAGGCACTGCTGGCCAAGAAGACTAAGAAGACTAGAAGGTCTGCTGGGTTGCTCAACATGGGAAGAAGGTTCAAGGGTCCTGTCAAGACCAAGGAACAGATTGATGAATATGAATCTGAGGAATCTGAGAAAGAGGGAGGCAGTCTCCACAACACTATGGGGGACTCTGATTCTGAGGCTAATTACTATCATGAGCCTAATGAAGACAAATTTAAGAGGCTGGTGGATAGGATGGATGCTATAGAATTACAGAAATCATCTGGGCTGGATTTTGAGGATTTGAGCTTGATATCTGGGGTGGTCATACCTGTGGGTTTCAAGGTTCCTACCTTTGTTGTTTATGATGGGGTCTCTTGTCCCAAGCTGCATCTGAGGTCTTATGTCAGAAGGATCCAACCCCACACTGCTGACAAGAAGTTGTGGATCCACTTTTTTCAAGAGAGCTTATCTGGAGCTCAGTTGGAGTGGTATTATCAGTTGGAGAGTGTCAACATCAGAGACTGGAATGATCTTGCTGAAGCTTTCTATAAGCAGTACCAATACAATGCTGACTTAGCCCCCACTCGCATGCAGCTTCAGAGCATGTCTATGGGTGCCAAAGAAAGTTTTAAAGAGTATGCTCAGAAATGGAGAGATTTAGCTGGAAGAGTTCAACCCCCTTTGACTGATAGGGAATTGGTTGATATGTTCATGTGTACGCTGAATGGTCCGTTTTACAGTCATCTCATTGGAAGCTCATCATCTGGCTTCACTGAGTTGATCATGACAGGAGAGCGGGTAGAGAATGGTATCAAGAGTGGTAAGATCCAAGTGGGCACTTCTTCATCAGGTGCTGCAAAGAAGCCTCCCACTGGGAAGAAGGAATCCAATGCTGTTTATGGTCAACCTGATCGTAACAGAAGACATCAGTCTGTTAGTGCAGTTCATATTTCAAATCCAACTCCTGCAACAACAGAGCAGCCTCAGGGCAACCAACAGAGGGCTAGAAGACAGTTCACGAAGATCAACATGTCAATGGCTCAAGCATTGCAATGTTACCTCTCCCAAGTACAATCCCAATGCACGATGTGCATATCATTCAAACTGTCCAGGACATGATACTAATAACTGCTGGGTCTTGAAGAACAAAATTCAAGATATGATTGATGCTGGAGAAATTGAGTTTGATCCTCCAAATGTGATTACAGCACCACTGCCAAATCACGAGAAGACTGTCAATGCCATTGATGAAGAAGACCTACATGTCTATTCAGTCATGGAGTTGAGCACACCATTGTCTGTTATCAAAAAGAGGTTAGTACAAGCTGGGATCTTTCCAGGTTGTCGTGAAGATTGTTTGTATTGTACCTATAAGCCAGATAGTTGCTTCATTTTGAGAGATGGAATTCAACGTCTCATGGATAAGTATACTATAGTGTTTGAAAGAAGACCAGCATCTGTAGAAGATATGGTGGATCATCTGACTCGGGGTAAGAAGATTGAAGAGGTTGACATGGTTGACAAAGTACCGGTGAGAATCACTTCAAAAGGTCCCATTAAAATCACTCATCAGGGCCCAATCAAGATTACTGCTGAAGGTCCCGTGAAAGTTGTTGCTGAAGCCAGAGTGGCTCCTTTGATCATTACCACTCCTGGTCCTATTCCCTATACATCTGACAAAGTTGTGCCTTGGCATTATGGGTCTGATGTTTACATTCATGGTGTTAAGCAAGAGCCTTTACCTGATATGCCTGCTGACATTGATAATATTGCTGGATCTAGCAAGATCACTCGTAGTGGAAGAGTCTTCTCTCCTCCAGTTGCTTCTAAGAGTGCAGTTACTCCTGCTGCTACTTCCACCACTGATGCTCGGGGCAAAGGTCCTGTTATTGAGCCTGTATCTACTGATGTGCCAGCTGCTGATGATCTCTCTAAGCAGATGGAAGAAGTATTGAAAATCATTCGCAAGAGTGATTATGACATTGTTGATCAATTGGGGCATACTCCCTCAAAGATTTCTATGTTGTCCTTATTGTTGTGTTCTGAGGCTCATGCCAAGTCCTTGATCAAGTTTCTGAAGTCTGCTCATGTGCCCAATGCCATTTCTGTTGACCAGTTTGAGAATTGTGTTGCCCACCTGACCTATGATAATGGGTTAGGATTTTCTGATGCTGATTTGACCCCTGCCAAGAGGGATCATAACAGGGCCTTGCATATTTCAATTGAATGCAGGGGCACTACCCTGTCACATGTGCTGATAGACAATGGTTCCTCTTTGAATGTGTTGCCCAAAGAAGTCCTTAACAAGCTGAGTCCTGAAGATGCTGTGCTGAAGCCCAGTAATATTTTGGTAAAGGCTTTTGATGGTTCTAGAAGAGTAGTACATGGGGAAATTGATCTTCCAATCAAAGTTGGTTCTCAGGTGTTTACTGCTACATTTTATGTGATGGATATTCGTCCTTCATACTCTTGTCTGCTTGGTCGTCCCTGGATCCATGGGGCAGGTGCTGTAACCTCCACATTGCACCAAAAGTTGAGATATCCGGTGAATGGAAAGGTTGTTACTGTCTTTGGAGAGGAAGAATACTTTGTCAGCCATGTAAACACTTTCAAGTATCTGGAAGTGGAAGGTGAATACATTGATACTCCATGTCAGTCATTTGAAGTGGTTCCCTGGGTTGGTAATGATTGTGTAGCTTCTCCTGTGGTGAAGAAAGTTCCTGTGGTCATCAGAAAACCTCCAACAATGGCAATGGCCTCCCTCAATGATGCTAGAGCTGTGGTGGATGAAGGTGGTTGTACTATTTGGGGTCAGCTTCCTGATATTCCATACAAGTCTGACAAGTTTGGTTTGGGTTTCACTGCAGAGTCCCAGAAGGCTGTTCGTCGTGCCCGTGCTGCTCGTATCACCAATCAAGGGGTTATCAATGCTGTGGGAGACTATGATGAAGACTACAACTTGGATGCATGGATTTTTCCTACTGTGGGTGCTGGACTCAATAATTGGAAAGCTGAAGATGTTATCCCTATCTCCTTTAGTCAGGAGTAAATACTATTACTGTGTTGTTGTTTTTTAAATTTGTAATTTCTTGAACAATAAAACTTTCAAGCCATGTGCCTTACCCGGGGCACAATGGTGTGCTTGTTACGGGCTGTCATTTCATTTGCATACTTCATTCAATAAAATCAGTGGACGTTTCGTTTTCGTAAATATTGTGTTCCTTGTCTTTCTTTTCTTTATTTTTGCTTTATCAGCTATGTGTTCTTACACACACCCACATCACTAAATGCAGATCCTCATCCACTCTGGATCCTGTTGATAACAGTTCTACTATTGCCAATTATAATTTCGAGAATCCGATCTATCAAACTGAAGACGGAAATGAGGACGATTGTGAAATACCTGTAGAGCTTGCTAGGTTGTTACAACAAGAAGAGAAAGCTATACAGCCACATGAAGAGCCAGTCGAAGTTGTGAATTTGGGAACTGAAGAAAACAGAAAAGAGGTCAAGGTAGGGGCTGATTTAGAGGACAGTGTCAAGAGCAGGTTGATTCAGATGTTACGTGACTATGTGGAGATCTTTGCTTGGTCTTATGAAGATATGCCAGGGTTGGATACAGACATTGTGGTTCACCGTTTACCAGTGAAAGAAGATTGTCGTCCAAAGAAACAGAAGGTTCGTCGTATGCGTCCTGAAATGTCAGAAAAGATCAAGGCAGAGGTAATGAAACAGTTCAATGCAGGGTTCTTAGCAGTGACTTCTTATCCTCAGTGGGTTGCAAATGTGGTACCAGTTCCAAAGAAAGATGGTAAGGTACGTATGTGTGTGGACTACAGAGATTTGAACAAAGCTAGCCCCAAAGATGATTTTCCACTTCCTCATATTGATATTTTGGTAGACAACACTGCTCAGCATAAGGTATTCTCTTTTATGGATGGTTTCTCTGGTTACAATCAAATCAAGATGGCACCTGAAGATATGGAGAAGACAACATTTGTGACACAGTGGGGCACTTTTTGTTATAAGGTGATGCCATTTGGTTTGAAGAATGCAGGGGCAACATATCAGCGTGCTATGGTGGCTTTGTTTCATGATATGATTCATCATGAGATAGAGGTATATGTGGATGATATGATAGCCAGATCTCAGGATGAAGAGCAATATCTTGATCATCTGCACAAGTTGTTTGAGAGGTTGAAGAAATACAAGTTGAGATTGAATCCAAACAAGTGTACTTTTGGAGTTAGATCTGGAAAGCTCTTGGGTTTCATTGTCAGTGGAAAAGGTATTGAAGTGGATCCTGCAAAAGTGAAAGCTATACGAGAAATGCCAGCTCCCCGTACCGAGAAGGAGGTTAGAGGTTTCTTGGGACGATTGAACTACATTGCAAGATTTATTTCCCAATTAACTACCATCTGTGAGCCAATCTTCAAGTTGTTGAAGAAAGATCAGGTGATGGAATGGAATGATGAGTGCCAGACTGCCTTTGATGAAATCAAGAGATATTTGCTAGAGCCACCAATTTTGATGCCACCAGTTGATGGAAGACCCTTGATTATGTACTTAACAGTGTTAGACAACTCAATGGGGTGTGTGTTGGGGCAACATGACGAGTCTGGTCGAAAAGAGCAGGCAATATACTACCTTAGCAAAAAGTTTACCGACTGTGAAACAAGATACTCACTGCTCGAGAAAACTTGCTGCGCTTTGGCATGGGCTGCTCGCCGACTAAGACAGTATATGTTGACCCATATTACCTTATTGATTTCGAAGATGGATCCAATCAAGTACATATTTGAGAAACCTGCTCTCTCCGAAAGAATTGCAAGATGGCAAATGATCTTGACAGAATATGACATACAGTATACTACTCAGAAGGCCATCAAGGGAAGTGTTGTTGCTGATCATTTGGCTCATCAAGCAGTGGATGATTATCAGTCAATGAGTTTTGAGTTCCCTGATGAAGACATTATGACTGTTACCAAAGAACCTGGACAATATGACGGACCTGAACAAGGATCCCGATGGACTATGGTTTTTGATGGTGCCTCTAATGCACATGGTAATGGTGTTGGTGTTGTAATTAGTTCCCCTGAAGGTTGTCATACCCCGATTACTGCCAGACTTTGTTTCTATTGTACCAATAACATAGCTGAGTATGAGGCATGTATCATGGGTATTAAAGTTGCTATTGATATGAAGATTCAGTTCCTTGATGTGTATGGAGATTCAGCCCTGGTAGTAAGTCAGATTAAAGGAGATTGGGATACCAAGCATGATAATCTCATTCCTTACAGAGAGCATGTGTTGTCTTTGATCCCACATTTCAAAGAGATTACCTTTGGACATATTCCACGAAGAGAGAATCAGTTGGCAGATGCATTGGTCACCATGGCATCTATGTTTGAGATCAGCTGGGATGATGAAGCTCCCAAGGTTACTATTGATAGATTTGAGAAGCCTGCATACTGCAATGAGATTGATACAGAAGGGGCAGAGGAGAAGCCTTGGTTCTATGAAGTGAAAATATATCTTGAAGTTCAAGAATTTCCTGAAGGGGCATCTGTCAAAGATAGGAAGTTTCTGAGGAGGTTTTCTGCCAAGTTCTTTTTGAGTAATGGGATTCTGTATAAGCGTAATCATGATTCAACTATGCTTTGTTGTGTGGATAAGAAGGAAGCAACAGAAATTATGTAAGAGATGCATGATGGGACCTTTGGCACTCATTCTAGTGGTCATACTATGGCAAAGAAGATTTTGAGAGCAGGTTATTATTGGTCTACCATGGAAGCTGATTGCTATCAACACTCCAGAACTTGTCACAAATGTCAAATTTATGCTGATAAAGTTCATGTACCTCCATCACCATTGAATGTGTTGACTGCTCCTTGGCCCTTTGCCATGTGGGGCATTGATATGATTGGGGAAATCAAGCCTACTGCTTCTAATGGGCATCGTTTCATCCTGGTTGCTATTGATTATTTCACGAAGTGGGTGGAGGCAGCTTCATTTGCATCTGTTACCAAGAATGTTGTGGCTCGGTTCATTAAGAATAATCTCATATGTAGGTATGGCATCCCTGAAAGGATTATCACTGACAATGGCTCTAATCTGAACAACACTATGATTACTGATCTTTGCACGCAGTTCAAGATTAAGCATCACAACTCTTCTCCGTATCGTCCAAAGATGAATGGGGCAGTTGAGGCTGCTAATAAGAACATTAAGAAGATTGTACAAAAGATGACTGTTACTTACAAGGATTGGCAGGAGATGTTACCATTTGCTCTTCATGGTTATCGTACTACAATACGTACCTCAACAGGGGCAACCCCATTCTCCTTAGTCTATGGTATGGAAGCAGTTCTGCCCATTGAAGTTCAGATCCCCTCCTTGAGAATTATGAAGGATGCAGGCTTGGATGAAGATGAGTGGATTCAGACTCGACTGGACCAGATAAATTTGATTGATGAGAAAAGGTTAACAGCAGTTTGTCATGGCCAGATGTACCAGAAGCGAATGATCAGGGCTTTTAACAAGAAGGTTAAGCCAAAGGTATATCAGGCTGGTGACTTGGTAATCAAGCGTATCATATTACCACAGGGTGATCCTAGGGGCAAGTGGACTCCAACATATGAAGGACCATTCGTAGTCAAGACAGTGTTCTCAGGAGTGTTGGTGTAAGCCCTAGAGGCCAATACTTTTTGGTACTTGTATCGGATTATTCGTTTAATAATAAAAGGCATTTCTTTATTATGTTTGTCTTTCAGAATAATAAAGTCCCTAGAATAGTTAGTCTGTTTAATGAAATGTTAAGTGTGACTTAATCATGAGATCCCATTAAACATAAAGACATTATTCTTAAAATATCCGTAGTCAAGCTTTATTGCAAAGTGGGATAACATTAAAGCATTGAGACTATTATGAAGATAGACTGATGATCACATCTCATGGATCATGGATAAAGAGTTATCAAGTCTTGACATAGGTATAAATATTAGGAGTAATATTTATACCGGATTGACCCGCTATGAGAATACTACATAATATGTTATGCAAAGTGTCATAAGTTATTCTCATGGTGATAATGGTGTATTACCACCCTTCGACCTGAAACCACTATGGACCCTAGATGTAGAGTCGGGTGCTTTATTGCTGATCAAACATTATCCGTAACTGGATGATCATAAAGACAGTTGATGGGCACTCCACGAAGCATGCTGAGGGACATGAGTGTCCTAGATGGAATTTGTCAATCCTGCATAACAGGAGAAATGTCTAAGGGCCCAATATTGAACTGGACAAGGATGACACAGTGTATGCCTTGTGTTCAATATAGACATAGGGGCAAAAGGGTAATTGTACAAACATATATTATCACGAAAAAGGTTTTGTCAGATCACATGACATTTTCGTGACTTGGGTAGCAGTGATGTGTTGCTAGATACCGCTCACTGTTTATTATGTTAAATATATAATTTAATATAATTACCAACGTTACGAAATCCTACAGGGTCACACACATAAGGACAGTTTGATGAGAGATAGAGAAATCAAAGGAACACCGTAAGGTACGGTGCACTTAAGTAAAAAATAGAAATTCGGATAATATAATAATAATTATTGTTATTTTATAATGGTTATAAAATAATAATAAAATAAATATATTTATTATAATAATAGTTATTATAATAATATATAATATTATTATGGATCATGTGAATTGGGCTTTTAGCCCGCAGCCCACAAGAGAGTCTATAAAAGGAACCCTTGTGATGAAGCTTTTACTTGATGCAATTTCGTTTTTGATTCTCACTCAAATAATTCCGTTCGTAAGCAGCTAGCACTGTGACCGGAAGCTGTTCGTGTGGACTGAGTAGAGGCGTTGCACTTCATCAACGCTTGTGATCGCTGCATCAAAGATCTGAATCGCCACAAAGAGGTAACGATTCTATCACTGACCATGCTCATTCGTAAGGATCACTAAAGGAAAATTTTTGTTTTCCGCTGCGTTTAGATCTCTATTTTCCTTCAAGGAGGTGCCATGATACTGACTACAATGGATGGTGAAGACTTCCCACAGCCTGTAAACGCAGACATAGTTAAAAAATACTACGCATAAAAAGAGACCCGCTAGGTTGACAGGCCTAGGCAAAAATAAGGGCATCCCGGCAAACCAAAAGGGTTTGGGCAAAAATTAGGGATATATATAAAAAGATGTACACCCGGCAAGTCGAAAACCTGAAAAGGCGGCTTGGGCAAAAAAGGGTATCCCGGTGGATTGAAAACCTGAAAGGGCAATCTAGGCAAAAGTTAGGGATTAAAGCGTATGACTATGTCTCGTTTGGATCACCCAGGAAACTGCAACCAGTTGTACTACTTATTCAAGCTCGAACAGATAAAGCTCAATCCAATCGTTTCCATCTCAACAGCAAGAAGATGAGATACTTGAGTGGCAATAGTAGAATTGAAACTCAATAGGATTGTTTCCCACATAGCTGATCCTCTTTTGTAAAACTTTATGACAAAATCCTCTTACTAGGGTTTATGTCTCCTTGTACAAACTTACCCGTGTATGGGTCACTTTTTGATATAAATAAATTCCATCTTTTGAATCCAGATTTACTTTTACCCTATTTACATAAGCGAAACTTCCATTGGTTGTGTTTGAATGTATGTATGCTTTTAATATGATTGATGTTTACCAGAAATGCATGAAAATGCAGTAATAATATTTACTAAGGACGAACGAGGGAAGGATTTCAACGAAGCTTCGCCGGTTCACCTCTAACAAAACAGTTACAAAACCCTCAGTAGGACAAATCCATCTTCATAAAATCCCATCTTCCCTGGAATTTATATCCATCTCTTTTATCCTCATACGGATATTCGGGAATTCACTTTCCAATAAGGGTACGACGAACGAAGACGGGATGTTATACTTATCCTACTATCAAACGAAGACGAAGGTTATATATACCCTACTATCCCCAACAACGGGAGGTTATATCTATACCTTACTATCCCCAGCAGACAGAGGGTTATATATTCTTCAACAACAAATCGGGATTTATTTTCCCTGGCCAGCAGTTGTTATACGAAGATATCCAGACGCTCCCGGCAGTATCATATCATACATACATCATTTACATCATACCATAGCATATATATCCATAGACATATAGTACATTACCTAAGCGCATCATATCATACATGCATACATAAAGCATAAACTAATGTTATTATACAAATGCTACCTTGTTTTCAGGTTAATTATCAAACAAACAAACTTATGATCTCCAGGACTGCTTTATCGTCACCTCAGGGTTACTTTATCCTCCTGATGAGCTTCTTATTATTTTGGGACTGCTTTATCGTAACCTCAGGGTTACTTTATCCTCCTGATAAGCTTCTTGTTACTTTGGGACTGCTTTATTGTAACCTCAGGGTTACTTTATCCTCCTGATAAGCTTCTTATTACTTTGGGACTGCTTTATTGTTACCTCAGGGTTACTTTATCCTCCTGAAATCATTACTTCAAGACTGCTTTAGAGTTATCATTATTGATGGCTCTATCCTCCTGAAATCACATTATTATTTCAAGACTGCTTTAGAGTTATCATTATTGATTGCTCTATCCTCCTGAAATCATTACTTCAAGACTGCTTTAGAGTTATCATTATTGATGGCTCTATCCTCCTGAAATCATTACTTCAAGACTGCTTTAGAGTTACCATTATTGATTGCTCTATCCTCCTGAAGACATATCACATTATTATTTCAAGACTGCTTTGGAGTTGTCATTATTGATTGCTCTATCCTCCTGAATCATATTATTATTTCAAGACTGCTTTAGAGTTATCATTATTGATTGCTCTATCCTCCTGAAATCATATTATTTCTTCAAGACTGCTTTAGGGTTATCATTATTGATTGCTCTATCCTCATGAAGACATGCTGTTACATCAGTATTACTCCAGACTCCTGACAGCTTTCATTATACCTCCATATTTTGGACTGCTTTATCTTCCAAGAAATATATCTGAAGAAAGTTCCCCTAGTGGCATCTTTAAGCCTACTCAATTATATTCAACTAGTCATTTGTATCACTCTATGCACTGGTGAGTGCAAATTTTTGGGCTTTTGTGTTCAATCCCCTTCAACCTTCCAGGTCACGACTGGTAAATATACCAATCTAACCCCTCAGGTTTCAGAAAATTGAACAGGGGCAGCTGTTGCACCCCAAAATTTGCCCTCACAATACAAGACTTTGTGTTCTAAAAAGGTTCACAAGGTTCACAAGCTTCTCAACATTTACAAGACCTTTCATGAGACTCATAAAGTCTACAAGTTGCTTTATGAAGGTTCACAAGGTTCACAAGGTTCACAATGATTACAAAGCTTTCCTGAGGTTTATGAGGTCTACAAAGCCACTTCATGAGATTAAAAAGGTTCACAAGCTTCACAATACCTCTCATGAGTATCACAAGACACTTTATGAAGATTCACAAGGTTCACAAGGTTCACAATTGATCAGAAGAGTTGACAATTCCCTCAGACAATGCACCTCCTAAGCAGTGCATCCAAAACTAGGGTTTTGACTTTAATCAGGCTAAATGGACTTCCAATACCTCAAGTGAGTTTCATAACATCTTATATATGTGTAAGAACCCCCATGACAAGTTTCAAGACTTTTCTCAAAAGTTTGCTCAGTCAGATGATCAGATAAGTCAAAATCAGTCAGTATAGTTAAAAAGTCAAACTGAGGTCAACTGTGGTCAAACCAAAGTCAAACTTCATGATTTTTTTCCAACATCAAGTATATGAATTAAAATTCATCATTTGATCAAGGGTTGATCATGATTCATCAAGGAGATTCCAGATCAGCAATAATCAGGAGTTTCTAAGTTAGGGTTTCCTCAGTAAAAGTCAACTGAACTTTGACCAGCCATAACTTTCACATACTTCATCACCAAGTCTCCATCCAAAGCTCATGTTGAAGGAAATTGAATTCTCTACAACTTTTATGTTGAAGGTTAAGCCCAAAAATGCTTCATTTGGAAGATATGATCTAAGACATTATAGGTCATTTCAAAAGTCAACAAAAAGTCAACAACTTCAAAAGGGCATAACTTGAGATTGGTAAATGATATGGACCTGAAACCAATGGGGTTGTTTAGAGGGCTCTTCAAGCTTTCCAAAATGTCCAAGAACATCCTCATACCTTTAAAATTGAGGGAGATATGCCCTTGCAAAGTTGGGAAATTTTGTGATGGTTTATGTTGAAAATGGAGGTCTAAAAGTAATTCTTTCTAAATGGGCTTGCTAAGTTGTGATCCAATCCATCTCATAACATTGTGCACGACCCAATTAACCAAAATTCAGCATTTTTATTATTTTATTTTTATTTATTATTGATTTAATTCATAAAAATCATTTTAAATAAATATAAAATATGAAAATCTATTTTTGGAGGAAGATAATGCTTCTAGAAATTCTTAATTGTTGATTGAATTTGAAAGAGAAAGGAATCATGTGATTAGTCCAAGAATAGCAAGTCTTCATGATCAAATATTTGAATTTTACACCATGATCTTTTTCAATATTTTTTGGATCAAATCTTCATACAACCAATCCATATTTCTGACCTAATTCACTCACATATATATACAAAACATAACCCTAGCCTCAAGGACACGAAATCCAGCAGCCAAAGGTAAGCTCCATTGTTCAAAATTTCAAGCAAAAAGTGAGATTCGGATTTGGAGATTCAAGGCACTACAAGGTATTTTAAGGACATGGCTGGTTTCCTTGATCATCATGGAACATAAACTGATCATCACATTGCCTTATATCATCACATATTGCTAAACCCGAATCAAGTTTCATCTTAAATTTCATTTTTTCGATTTCAATTATTTGTGCATTATTAATGAATTTTGTTTGTGCTTTTGTGTTTGTGATAATCCAAGGAACGATTCTGGACAAATTAATTGGATTTTCCTTGCCTAGAACAGATTCGGCCATTGTTAGGGTTTAGCTCTTGAAATTAGGGTTTGGTGATTCAATGAGTTTAAATAAATTCTAAGAACATGGGAGTGTTCTATGAGACCTAAGGATCATAAAACTGTAATCAATTTGATGAATCATTACTGTTTGGTGTGAGTTTGATTTTCGCAGGTCAAGAACTATGAAGAACTTGCAACAATATTCGCAGGAAAATTCAAAAGTAATTTCGCAGGTAAATTGGAGAAGATGAAGCTGCTTCCCGCGCGCCCAGAAATTCAAATAATGATAATTTATTTTATGTTGTTTTGTTGTTTTGTTATCACACGTGCGTGTGTGTCCTGGTGGTAAGCTTTGCATGCGTATGTTGTAAGGACCTTGGTTCGATTCTTGGCCAAGTGCATTGTTTTGTTTTATTTTTCAGGATAAAAGGAGATTGAATATATTATGTATTCTTGCCATTCAATAGTCAGATGGGCTCTCCTAGCCAGGCGGTAGCGCGCGCATGCTTGCATTCATAAGGTCCTGGGATCAAATCCCACCCCAGGCCTTTTGCATATTTTATTTTTCCAGGATATTTTGTGAATCAAGAACAAAACCAGCAGGACCTATTTCATTATCACCAACGCATGGTTGGTTGGATGGTGTGTTTTAGTGCTTGCAAGCATAGAAACCTGGGTTCAAACCCAGCCAAGGTAAGTTCTAATTTTTTGTCACTTTTTTTCTATTTTCTTAATTAAATTATATTTTGTTTATTATAAAAAAATTAATTTCTAAATAACCTTTTACTATTTTCTTTGTGTTCTAAAAAAATATATTATAATTTATTTTCTCAAAATATAAAAAATGTTTGTTTTATTTTGTAAATATATATTTATATTATGTATATATGCTTGTAAATAAATTAGATAATTAGGTTTAGATTAATTCCATAAACCCTAATTATGAATAAAACCCTAATTTTTCAAAACACTAAAATATTTTCTAAAAGAAAACAAACCCTAATTTATTTTTTAAAAACCTAATTTATTTCTATTTTCTTCTAACTAAATTTATTTTCTTAATGTAATTATTATATATATTCATTATAATTCTTAAAAATTTTGTAAATATGATTATTGTTTATTTAAAATTTATTTTCTCCATAATGTGTAAATATTTTTTTATTGTTGATATATTTAGAATTTTATAATGATTAAAATTTATAATTATATTATATTCAAAACTTTTATTCTTATTATATATTAAAATTAAAATTTGTGTTTATCATGTCATTATAATATTTTTCTATTTATTTTTATTTTATTTTAATTATTGTTACTAACTACACTATTATTTATTATTTACTATTATCTTATATTTTTATTATTTCTCTAACCTTATTTACTTTTTCTAATTATTATTATTATTATATTAAGGTCTTTCCTGTTCACCCAGTATGCTTATTACACCCCACAGTTGCCTTCATAAAATAGAATGTCCCTCTCATGTCCCTAACATCCAAGATAATGACTACCTACTCCTTAATAGTAGGGATAGTCTTACCAATGAAAGGATAAAGAACAAGAAAGACTTTAAACTTTAGGGTAGGTTTCTCTTATGTACTTGCTCACTTCAAACTTTTTCAAACACTTAACAATTTCAAACAAATTTTCAAAAAAACAAGTTTTTACACATCCGTACATGGATTATTATAAACTATACTGAAAATTTTTCTATTCACACACTACACTTTCAAAAACAATTCAAAAGTGAGCTAAGTACCTAAGAGCCCATGGATAACCATGGATGTAAAGGGTGCTAACACCTTCCCTTTACATAACCTACCCCCCGGACCCAAAATATTCTCTTAAGGTCTTTCCTGTTCTTTTATACCCTTTCCTTTTGGATAAAATAAAAGTCGGTGGCGACTCTTGCTATCCGCAACATAACTTAAAGTCAGTTCTCCCACCGTGTTACACCGGGGGTTCGGATAGAATCTTCTTTAGATGGAGTAATGCTTGCTCGCATTCGTCGGTCCAGTCGAAGGTAGCCTCTTTGCGAAGGAGTTTGAAGAATGGTAACGCGTGCTGGGCGGACTTGGTGATGAAACGGGAGAGTGAGGCGAGCACTCCATTGAGGGATTGGATCGATTTCTTTGTCCTCGGGGTCGGGAATTCCGAGAATGCCCGGCATTTGTCGGGGTTGGCCTCGATTCCTCTTTCGGTGAGGTAGAACCCCAAGAACTTTCCTGCCCGTACTCCGAACGTGCATTTTTCTGGATTGAACCTCATTTTGCACTGCCTCGCCTGCTCGAACACTTTGGTTAGATGTCGAGCATGGGTAACCTCCTCGTGTGATTTGACGATCATGTCGTCCATGTAAACTTCGAGCATGTCCCCTATTTCATCCTTGAAGACTTTGTTCATCATGCGTTGGTACGTAGCGCCAGCGTTCTTGAGCCCGAACGGCATCACGTTGTAATAGTAATTGCCCGTTGGGGTCATGAACGCTGTGTGTCTCTTGTCTGTGGGCGACATAGGGATCTGGTTATATCTGAAGGAAAATTGCGATCTAAACGCAGCGGAAAACAAAAAATTCCTTTAGTGATCCTTACGAATGAGCATGGTCAGTGATAGAATCGTTACCTCTTTGTGGCGATTCAGATCTTTGATGCAGCGATCACAAGCGTTGATGAAGTGCAACGCCTCTACTCAGTCCACACGAACAGCTTCCGGTCACAGTGCTAGCTGCTTACGAACGGAATTATTTGAGTGAGAAAAGAGAATCAAAAACGAAATTGCATCAAGTGAAAGCTTCATCACAAGGGTTCCTTTTATAGACTCTCTTGTGGGCTGCGGGCTAAAAGCCCAATTCACATGATCCATAATAATATTATATATTATTATAATAACTATTATTATAATAAATATATTTATTTTATTATTATTTTATAACCATTATAAAATAACAATAATTATTATTATATTATCCGAATTTCTATTTTCACTTAAGTGCACCGTACCTTACGGTGTTCCTTTGATTTCTCTATCTCTCATCAAACTGTCCTTATGTGTGTGACCCTGTAGGATTTCGTAACGTTGGTAATTATATTAAATTATATATTTAACATAATAAATAGTGAGCGGTATCTAGCAACACATCACTGCTACCCAAGTCACGAAAATGTCATGTGATCTGACAAAACCTTTTTCGTGATAATATATGTTTGTACAATTACCCTTTTGCCCCTATGTCTATATTGAACACAAGGCATACACTGTGTCATCCTTGTCCAGTTCAATATTGGGCCCTTAGACATTTCTCCTGTTATGCAGGATTGGCAAATTCCATCTAGGACACTCATGTCCCTCAGCATGCTTCGTGGAGTGCCCATCAACTGTCTTTATGATCATCCAGTTACGGATAATGTTTGATCAGCAATAAAGCACCCGACTCTACATCTAGGGCCCATAGTGGTTTCAGGTCGAAGGGTGGTAATACACCATTATCACCATGAGAATAACTTATGACACTTTGCATAACATACTATGTAGTATTCTCATAGCGGGTCAATCCGGTATAAATATTACTCCTAATATTTATACCTATGTCAAGACTTGATAACTCTTTATCCATGATCCATGAGATGTGATCATCAGTCTATCTTCATAATAGTCTCAATGCTTTAATGTTATCCCACTTTGCAATAAAGCTTGACTACGGATATTTTAAGAATAATGTCTTTATGTTTAATGGGATCTCATGATTAAGTCACACTTAACATTTCATTAAACAGACTAACTATTCTAGGGACTTTATTATTCTGAAAGACAAACATAATAAAGAAATGCCTTTTATTATTAAACGAATAATCCGATACAGGTACCAAAAAGTATTGGCCTCTAGGGCTTACACCAACAATCTCCCACTAGCACTAGAGCCAATTAGGCATACCCGTAATACCCATAGATCTAGTATGACCATCATGCTTCTGTTGCGCAAGAGGCTTTGTTAATGGGTCAGCGATATTGTCAAGTGTAGGTACTCTGCATATCTTCACATCTCCCCGATCGATTATCTCTCGAATGAGGTGATAACGCCTAAGTATGTGTTTGGATCGTTGGTGAGATCTAGGCTCCTTAGCTTGTGCGATAGCACCATTGTTATCACAATATAAACCAATGGGATCCACAATGCTAGGGACTATGCCAAGTTCACTAATGAACTTCTTGATCCAAACAGCTTCCTTTGCTGCATTTGAGGCAGCAATATACTCGGCCTCAGTTGTAGAATCAGCAACTGTTTCTTGCTTTGAACTTTTCCAGCTCACAGCGCCACCATTGAGACAGAACACATAACCAGATTGTGATCTAAAATCATCCTTATCTGTCTGGAAGCTAGCATCAGTGTAACCAATTATATCAAGCTCTTCCTGACCTCCATATATCAAGAATGAATCCTTAGTCCTTCTCAAGTACTTAAGGATATTCTTGACAGCTACCCAGTGAGCATCACCGGGATCAGATTGGTACCTACTCGTTGCACTTAATGCATACGAGACATCTGGTCGAGTACATAACATGGCATACATGATAGATCCTATTGCAGATGCATATGGAATCTTATTCATGCGATCCCTTTCTTCCTTAGTTGAAGGGGATTGTGTTTTTGATAAACACAGACCATGTTGCATAGGTATGAATCCTTTCTTGGAATCATGCATATTAAAGCGTCTCAACACTTTATCTATGTATGTACTCTGACTTAGGCCAAGCAGTTTTTGTGATCTATCTCTATAGATCCTAATTCCTAATATATAGGCTGCTTCACCTAGGTCTTTCATAGAAAAACAATTCCCTAACCAAGTCTTCACTTGTTGCAAGGTAGGGACATCGTTTCCAATGAGTAATATGTCATCTACATATAATACCAGAAACACGATCATGCTCTCACTAACCTTCTTGTAGACACAAGGTTCATCTTCATTTTTGATGAATCCATATTGTTTTACGGTTTCATCAAAACGAAGATTCCAGCTTCTGGAAGCTTGCTTCAATCCATAGATTGATCGCTGTAACTTGCATATCTTTTGGGCATCTTGTGGTATGTCAAATCCTTCAGGTTGTGTCATGTACACATCCTCAAGAAGATTCCCATTAAGGAAAGCAGTTTTGACATCCATCTGCCATATTTCATAATCATGATATGCAGCGATGGCAAGTAAAATCCGAACAGATTTAAGCATTGCAACTGGTGAAAAGGTTTCATCATAGTCAACCCCATGAATTTGTTTATAGCCTTTTGCAACCAGTCTTGCTTTATAGGTATGTACCTTACCATCCATGTCAGTCTTCTTCTTGAAGACCCACTTGCATCCTATAGGGTTAACTCCTATAGGAGGTTCTACCAAGGTCCAAACCTGGTTTGTGTACATGGAATCCATTTCAGATTTCATGGCTTCTAGCCACTTCTCAGACTCAGGACCAGTTATGGCCTCTTTGTAGGTCACAGGCTCATCTTGATCCATGAGTAATACATCACCCTGATCACTTATGAGATATCCATATCTCTCAGGTTGGTGACGTATCCTGCTTGACCTACGCTGGTCTTGTTCTACTTGAGCAGGTTGCTCTTCCACAACTACTTGTGTTTCCTGCTCTAGTTCCTCCATAGGTGTTTCAATGTTTTGTGATTCTTGAATTTCTTCAAGCTCTATTTTCCTCCCACTGTTTCCTTTGGAAATAAAATCCCTTTCCAGAAAGACTCCAGTTCGAGCGACAAACACTTTGCCCTCAGAAGGATTGTAGAAGTAATATCCTCTTGTTTCTTTAGGATACCCCACAAATAAGCATTTGTCAGATTTGGGCTCAAGCTTGGTTGAAATTTGTCGTTTGACGTAAACTTCGCAACCCCAAATCTTCATGTAAGACATATGTGGTTTCTTACCACTCCATATCTCATATGGTGTCTTATCAACCTTTTTGGATGGAACACGGTTAAGTATGTAAGCTGCTGTTAATAATGCATGTCCCCAAAAGGAGTTTGGAAGATCGGCGTGACTCATCATGGATCGGACCATGTCTAACAAGGTTCGATTTCTTCTCTCAGATACACCATTCCATTGTGGTGTTCCAGGAGGAGTAAGTTGGGATAGAATCCCATACTCTTTTAGATGGTCATCAAATTCTAGGCTTAAATATTCACCGCCTCGATCTGATCGAAGAACATTAATATTCTTACCTAGTTGGTTTTGTACTTCATTCTTGAATTCCTTGAACTTTTCAAAGGACTCAGATTTGTGTTTCATTAAATACACATATCCGTATCTACTGAAGTCATCAGTAAAAGTGATGAAGTACTGAAAACCTCATCTGGCTGGTATGTTCAGTGGTCCACATACATCAGTATGTATGAGTGCCAAAAGATCATTAGCCCTTTCACCTTTTCCTGTGAATGGGGACTTTGTCATCTTTCCAATTAAACAAGATCTGCATGTCTCATATGATTCATAATCAAAAGAGTCCAAGAGTCCATCTTTATGGAGTTTGGAAATGCGTTTCTCATTTATGTGGCCTAATCGACAGTGCCAAAGGTAAGTTGGATTCAACTCATTAGGTTTCAACCTTTTAGTATTAATGTTATAAATTGGCATTTCAAGATCAAGGACATATAGTCCATTATTCATTTTTGCAGTAGCATAGAATATATCATTCAAATAAATGGAGCAACAATTGTTCTTTATTATGAATGAAAAACCAAACTTGTCCAAACAAGAAACGGAAATAATATTCCTGCTAATTGCAGGTACATAATAACAGTTCTCTAACTGAATTATTAAACCACTAGGTAAAGTTAAAACATAAGTTCCTACAGCTAAAGCAGCAACCTTTGCTCCATTGCCAACTCGTAGGTCAACTTCACCTTTTGCCAAATCTCTACTCCTTTTTAGCCCCTGCACATTAGTACAAATGTGAGAACCGCATCCAGTATCTAATACCCATGATGCAGAAGTAGATAAATTAATTTCAATAACAAAAATACCTGAATTTGAAGTCTCTACTCCATTTTTCTTATCTTCCAGGTACTTTGGGCAATTTCTCTTCCAATGTCCGGTCTTACCGCAATGGAAGCAAGTGCCCTCCTTTGCTATTCCTCCACTAGGCTTCAAAACAGGAGGAGTGGGTTTGGGTTTGGCAACTTCCTTGCCTTTCCCTCTACCACCCTGTTTGATGGGCCTCTTGTTCTGTTTCTTTCCATTACTGACCATCAGAATAGATTTCCCTTTTGTCTTCATATTCTGCTCAGCAGTTCTCAACATGCCTAGCAGTTCTGGAAGGCTTTTGTCCAAGTCATTCATATTGAAATTCAGGACAAACTGACTGAAGCTCTCTGGCAACGATTGCAAGATCAGATCAATCGCAAGTTCTTTTCCAAGGGGAAACCCTAATCTGTCAAGGTTCTCCACATACCCAATCATCTTGAGTACATGGGGACTTACAGGGGCTCCCTCAGCTAACTTGCTGTTAAAAAGGGACTTTGAAACCTGAAACCTCTCATTTCTTGCTTGCTCTTGATAAAGCATTTTCAGATGTCCGATCATATCGAACGCAGACATGTTCTCGTGTTGCTTTTGCAACTCAGAGTTCATGGTAGCAAGCATGAGGCAAGCGGTTTCATTGGCATCATCGAAATGCTTCTTATAAGCATCTCTTTCTGCCTTTGATGCAGAACTAGGAGGTTCCTCCTCAGGAACTGGTGTCTCCAAGACATACAGCTTCTTATCGTGCTTGAGGACAATCCTCAGATTACGGTGCCAATCCAGGAAATTTGTCCCAGACAATTTTTCCTTATCTAGGATGGATCGCAAAATATTGTTCGATGTGTTTGTTGTCATGGTAATCTACAAGAGAAATATGAAAATATAAGTATCATTAAAACAACATATTTAATTAGGCCTTTAATCAAATATGCTCCCACTATTTTATTCAAAACAAATGACCCTCATCATTTGATTCGGAAAATCCCGTTGGAAGACTTTCTAGTGGGTCGAGATCCATGTTTCACTTTGTTTTAAGTCAGCGTTAGGCTGATTACACAAAACTAAGTTATTTAGGTAGGAACTCCTTCCAATTGTATCTCATACAACTCTCGAATATTTTCAATTGGGTGAATAACTCCTTATTCTGATCCATCACATGAATCATTCCCAATTCTTGCTTCTAAACATGTATAATCTTATTATAATTTGTTTAGTTAAGTTTGACCCATTGTTTTAGCAATTGGATATTACAATTATCCCATCACACCTTACTAATATAGAACATGCACCTCGCGTAGGCGAAACCTACAATGCTCGATACTAGTCTTGATGAGTGCTAAAAATTGGAAAGCATAAACTTAATATTTAATTTTGAGGGAATTTGTTATTAGTTTGATCTCACCGGCTTAACATGCAAAACGTCTCTCACATGCATCAACATACAATTACATGCATCAACATACATATAAAAAGATACAATTATGGCCCCTAACGCAATTGTTCTCTCAAGCCAATGAGAGAACCTAAGCTAACCTAATAACGATCTAAGCTTCTCCAAGCATGATCTCCAAGGTTATCCTCCTTTAATATTGAATACTTCTTTTTTCTTCATAACATAATTTTACATTACATATAAGAAAACTCGTTTTACATACGAGGGAGTGAGATGAGAAAAGAAGTTACATAAAGAGATTGAGAGAGAGGCACGACACGCAGGCCGTATTTAAAAATCCCAAAACAATAATAAAGGATAAACTAAGGCCATAACTGATCACCACAAATAAATAATAATAAACACACTTTTATTATTAGTTTAAAATTCCGATAATTAAATAAACTAAATTAAATTTCGGCTGATTGATCACACTTTGCAGACTTAGCCGGGGGTCAAGGGGGCAGCGCCTCCTTGCGGGGTTGTTAGGGGCAGCACCCCGACGAAACATTTTATGAACACTTCATTGTATTTCACGTCGTTTCCTGCACAACTTTTGTGCATTTACAACCCCAACCGGAAAAGTCTGCGGCAATACAACACTTGTACTGCCATTAATCCTAATGCAACAATTTCATGCCGTCAAACACAACTCGATTGATAACTCAATATGATAGATCAACATGTCATTGCTTCACCATACTAACGTCGGATTCCGAAGCGAATGAAAATGATGATCTTTCAAAAGAATTACAATCCTTATGTGATTGAATGGATGAAATCAAAACAGTATATCCCATATACCATCTTTGCATCAGAATTTCTTATATCTTATATAAAAGTGATCGATCTAATTGTGTAACCTATGGATGATCAATGTATCGCACAACTTCACCATACTAATGTCGGTTTCTGAAGCATAATCAACATCAATCATCCAAATCGTACACAACAGATGCCAAATTTAATTAATCGTTTATTGTTAAATTCATTCTGTGTTTTAATCGAATCAAATACAGAAAAGACGGAAATTTAACAGCTATCAGATCCATGGTTTCGTAAGTGGCTCTGATACCACTGAAGGAAAATTGCGATCTAAACGCAGCGGAAAACAAAAAAATTCCTTTAGTGATCCTTACGAATGAGCATGGTCAGTGATAGAATCGTTACCTCTTTGTGGCGATTCAGATCTTTGATGCAGCGATCACAAGCGTTGATGAAGTGCAACGCCTCTACTCAGTCCACACGAACAGCTTCCGGTCACAGTGCTAGCTGCTTACGAACGGAATTATTTGAGTGAGAAAAGAGAATCAAAAACGAAATTGCATCAAGTGAAAGCTTCATCACAAGGGTTCCTTTTATAGACTCTCTTGTGGGCTGCGGGCTAAAAGCCCAATTCACATGATCCATAATAATATTATATATTATTATAATAACTATTATTATAATAAATATATTTATTTTATTATTATTTTATAACCATTATAAAATAACAATAATTATTATTATATTATCCGAATTTCTATTTTCACTTAAGTGCACCGTACCTTACGGTGTTCCTTTGATTTCTCTATCTCTCATCAAACTGTCCTTATGTGTGTGACCCTGTAGGATTTCGTAACGTTGGTAATTATATTAAATTATATATTTAACATAATAAACAGTGAGCGGTATCTAGCAACACATCA
Organism: Lathyrus aphaca; assembly: GCA_963966055.1. Taxonomy (NCBI): domain Eukaryota; kingdom Viridiplantae; phylum Streptophyta; class Magnoliopsida; order Fabales; family Fabaceae; genus Lathyrus; species Lathyrus aphaca. Next base: position 432,670,803 of record OZ014519.1, read on the forward strand.
CTGCTACCCAAGTCACGAAAATGTCATGTGATCTGACAAAACCTTTTTCGTGATAATATATGTTTGTACAATTACCTTTTGCCCCTATGTCTATATTGAACACAAGGCATACACTGTGTCATCCTTGTCCAGTTCAATATTGGGCCCTTAGACATTTCTCCTGTTATGCAGGATTGGCAAATTCCATCTAGGACACTCATGTCCCTCAGCATGCTTCGTGGAGTGCCCATCAACTGTCTTTATGATCATCCAGTTACGGATAATGTTTGATCAGCAATAAAGCACCCGACTCTACATCTAGGGCCCATAGTGGTTTCAGGTCGAAGGGTGGTAATACACCATTATCACCATGAGAATAACTTATGACACTTTGCATAACATACTATGTAGTATTCTCATAGCGGGTCAATCCAGTATAAATATTACTCCTAATATTTATACCTATGTCAAGACTTGATAACTCTTTATCCATGATCCATGAGATGTGATCATCAGTCTATCTTCATAATAGTCTCAATGCTTTAATGTTATCCCACTTTGCAATAAAGCTTGACTACGGATATTTTAAGAATAATGTCTTTATGTTTAATGGGATCTCATGATTAAGTCACACTTAACATTTCATTAAACAGACTAACTATTCTAGGGACTTTATTATTCTGAAAGACAAACATAATAAAGAAATGCCTTTTATTATTAAACGAATAATCCGATACAGGTACCAAAAAATATTGGCCTCTAGGGCTTACACCAACAATATCCACTATATGCGTCCATGAAGGACAAGAGTTTAAAACCTGCAGAATTGTCGACGAGCATATCTATATTAGGGAGGGGAAAGCATCTTTCGGGCAAGCCCTGTTAAGATCAGTATAATCAACACACATACGCCATTTTCCATTATTTTTCTTAACAGGGACTACATTAGAGAGCCAGGTTGTGTACTGGGCTTCAGAAATAAAATTTGCCTCTAGGAGGTCTTTTACAACTCGCTCGGCAGCCTCTGCCTTCTCGGGGGACTGTTTGCGCCTACGCTGTGCTATGGGCTTGGCCGCCCGGTCTAAAGCTAGCTGGTGACATGCGATCTCAGGATCCAGTCCGGGCATTTCTGCGGCATTCCATGCGAAGAGGTCAGAGTTCTCCTTGAGGCATGCTACGAGTTTCTCTCTGGTTCCCTCGGGCAGTTCCTTACCTATCTTCACTGTCCTTTCTGGATCGTCCCCGAGCGGAACGAGCTCGAACTCTCCGTCGGGGATTGGTCGAACCGGGTGTTCGAGAGGTCTTTCCTTGGTGGATTTCCCTTCTTCGGTTTCGTCTGGCCCAATACGACAGTCGAGGTCGATGGCATTAACTCCCCGAGGAGGATCCTCGGTTCTGAGTTTTTTGTTGTTGCAGCTGCTCTTCGTGCTGACCACGGCCTGTCCTTTTACCGCAGCGTCGTAGCATCGTCGGGCGGCTTCGATGTCGCCGTGGATGGTGACCACGCGGCCCAATTTGGTGTAGTATTTCATCTTCAGGTGGACGGTGGATGGGACTGTGGTAAGTTCGGCCAGTGTTGGGCGTCCAAAGATGCAATTGTAAAGGGACGGGCAGTCCACGACCAGGAATTGGATTTTGACTTCCCTGGCCGTTTCCTGCTCCCCGAAGGTGACGAGGAGCTCGACATGTCCCCACGGCCTTGTTGTTGCTCCATTGAATCCTTGGAGGTCGGATCCGACATAGGGTGCCAAGTTGGTCTTGTCTAATTTCAGAGTCTTGAAGAGGTGGACGTACATGATATCCACTGAGCTGCCCTGGTCGACCAGGATGCGTCGGACGTCGAACTGGGCCATCTTTGCCCTGATCAAAAGTGGGATGCCCGAGTTCGGGGATCCGCCCGGGAGTTCCTCTAGGAAGAAGGATATTGGGTTGGACTTCCCCCGGTACTTTGTCAATGTCGCCTTCTGCTCGGGGGCTGTCAGTAGGAGTTCGTCGAACTTGCGTTTGACCGAGAGGGCAGCGGCTTCCCCGTTGATTCCCCCACCTGATATCACCAATGTGGTCGGGAAGTCTTCCCAGGGGCTGAGTGCAGCGATTCTTCCTTCGGGCAGCGGTTCGGGGAGGAAGAAATCTTCCGGGCGTGACACGCAGAGGGCCACTTGGTAAGGAGAGTTGTCAGGGGGCGTTTCTTCCTGGGGTCTCTTCTTTTCTGGCTCGTCATGTCTGGGTGCTTCGTTCTTCCTCGTATACTGCTTTAGGTGCCCCTCTTGGATTAAAATCTCTATTGCATCCTTCAAGTGGACGCAGTCTTCGGTCACATGCCCGTGACTTCTGTGGAATCGGCAGTATTTGGATTTGTCGGTGTGGGGCTTTGACGCAGATGGTTTCGGGAACCTGACCCTGCCCTGTTTAAATTCAGAGTTGATGCATTCTGCAAGGATGCGTTCTCGAGGAGCTGTCAGTAAGGTGTACTCGCTATATCGGCCCGCGGGGCCCCTTCCTTCTCGGAGCTCGCGAGGTCTTTCTTCTCTTCGCTTGTCCCCGTTGCGACGGGGGATGCTCGGGTCCTCGCGTTTGGAGTGCTCGGTATCCCCAGCATTACGTCCGCTGCGGGCATTGTGTGCCACCTGTTTTTCCTCGTATCTGATGTAGGCCTGGGCCTTGTGCAGGAGTTCGTTCAAGGTGCGGGGAGGCTCGATCCCGACGGCTCTGCTAAGCTCACTGCCGGGCAGGAGTCCTCTTTCGAGGAGGTACTTCTTCATGTGTTCGGTAGTATCCACCTCGACAGCTTCCTGGTTGAATCGCTCGATGTACGAGCGCAGCGTTTCATTCTTCTTTTGCACTATGGCTTCAAGGGTCGCCTCGGTCTTGGGGTGACGACGGGGAGCTGTGAAGTGCCTGGTGAACATGGACCTCATGACTCTCCATGATGTAATGGATTCGGGGGCCAAGCTTTTGTACCAAGCCATGGCCCCTTTCCTGAGGGTCGTTGAAAACAGTCGGCATTTGAGATGCCCGGTTATATCATTGCGGTAGTCGAGCATCGCGTTGACGTTGTCGACGTGGTCGTCGGGATCTGTAGTCCCGTCGTATACAGCTAGATTGGGTGGTTTCTCCATGCCTTTGGGAAGTGGGGCTTCCATTATTGCCCGAGATAAGGGACAGTGCTGGTCTTCCTCGTCGCTCCTTAATGGAGATAACTCGTTGTTGTCGGGGCTGTGCCCGCTTCTTGGTGGTGATCCCGCTCGACCACTGTCACGTCGGGCGCGCGCCCTGCTGACGTGAGGCTCTGGAGAGCGACGTCCTCGCTTCTTTGTTGGTTCTGGACGTTGTTGTGTCCTCCTCTCCGGCTGGGGCCGGGTCTCTTGTCCCTCGGCTTCGAGGGCCATGATTCGTTCGTGCTGCTGATAGAGCATAGAACCGGCCTGGTTGAGGGCATTTACCATGGCAATCATTGTGGCGTCCCCTTCAACGGGAACGGGGATTGGATGAAATGCCTCTGCCCCTAAGTTTTGAGCGTGGGGGGTATCCCCGTTATTTTGGGGTTCTGGAGACGGGGTGGATGGACGACCGTCTCGGGCGTCTGCTTCATGGGATGGCGGGCCGTCGTCCATAGTGTAGTCGACGAGGGGACGGTTGCGCTCGCTAGGTTGTTCTCCGGCCATGTTGGAAGGACAGAAATAAATGAGCTTTGATCCTCTGTTGATGAAGATGGGGATAGCTAGGTTCCCACAGACGGCGCCACTGATCTGACCTGATCAGGAGAGCCTTCCAAGGATTGTTGACTGGGCCAGAGAACGTATGAATGAGGAGGGGGGTGTACCTGCAAGGTGCTCCAATGCTTAAGTCAGAAGAGGTACATAATAAGGTTATCAGAGTGTAAGTTAGAATACCTGTCCCTTTGCCATGAAAGGGGTATTTATATTGAGCCCCCAGCACTGGGCCAAGGCTCCTAATGGGCTGGATTAGCTAGGCCCAAGGAGGAGCTGCCAGGGGACGCGTAAGAAGCGTGAAGACCTAGACCAAGGTCTGCTCCCTGGTCCAACTGCCCCTATCCCTAAGGAGATAATGTAGGGGAGTTGGATGACGTGGTAAGTGATGTGCTGTTATGGTTCTGCCCGACATAACGTAGGTGCCCGCGATGTGGGCTGATGGTACGTGGACGGAGACCATGGGACGGGCAACATGCTCTTTGCTCGACACGTAGTTAGAAAGTCGAGGAGACGTTCCTCGGGTGAACAGTCCTTCGCCCGATGTATCCACGTGCTTGATCATTTGGACTTGGGCCTGACGAGCGTTGGGCCGTGCCGTGCATAATGTCATGGCCCAGTCCAGAACACCTTGCGAACCAAAGATCTGAGTTCGGGAGTCAGTTACGAACTGGGAAGGTATTAGCACCCCAGATCGTCCGTCGTACCCGACGGGATCCACGCTTGCTTGTTTTGTTTCAAAGGGTAAGAAAATAAAGATGTTGCTGAATAAAACTGCTGACTAGAATGGGAATGAGAAAGGAACTGGAAAAGAGAAAGAACTGAAGAGGGAAAATGTAGGGAAAATAAAGAATGCGCTCGAACGGGCCCTACCCCGCTGCCTACGTACCTCATTGGGATAATGAGGATCAGAGTCGACGTAGTTCGCCTAACTAGGGGTAGAAAAGAAATTGCTTGTGAATTAAAGCTTGAACTGCCTATGCCATTGCTCAGGTGTTGCAGACTCGGACGACGAGTGCGTAACCGTCTTGCAAAGTGACAAGTAGGAGCAAGTTCGCGTACGGAGCGAATGAGGTGAGAAAAGAATTCCCGAAGGAAAGACGCTTATTGTGTTTGTATTTTTTATGAAGCTTTTATGAGTGAGAGTTTGCATAGGTAAGTGTACCTAAGTCTTACTCAATGGGATGTGTACATCTCACATCATCCGGAAATGGAATGCGCAAGAGGCACACCTATCTATGGAGGAAATCCCCAAAGCTAGTCCCACAAGTGAAGGCTCAAGCACACTGGCCTATTACTATTATTAAGTGTTTTTGTGGTTTTTGATTAAGAAGTGCTTTTTAGCTTTTCTTTGTGAGGTACTCATGCTAAGACCTATCCACCACGAGTGATGACTCACACCTCGCCCCGAAATGGAACGCATGTGAGCATCTCATAGCAAAGTCTCATGTCACATGAAGGTACTCAACCTTTATTAAGTGAATTAAAATTAAGTTCGAAGATGAGAAGAGAGAGAGCGCCAAAAGATCTCAAAGGAAAAAATTCTAAAGGGGACTAAAGCAACCCTAAGTGTTAACATGCATGGATATCCTAAGGGTTAAAGAGGTATTCTAATCCTAAGGAAGAAAAGAGAGCTTAGAAACTAACTTACTTCCTAAGGAAGTTAAGTTGTCTCTAAAGAAAGGGAAAGCCTAAAAGCAAAGCACAAAGTGCTAAGGCAAACACAATTAAAATGCATAAGAGATAGGAATGAAGTAATGCTTACCTCAATCTTCCCCCCTACAAAACAAAAGTTAGCATGACAATGCATATTGAAAGTAAAATCAAAGCATAAAAGCGATTAAGTACCATAAACGTCCTAGAATGGAACTAGGGTTCAAAATAAGACCTAAGTCTAAAGGTGAAGGTACCTAAAGGTTACATGACTTCTAAAGTCAGTAGCTACATGTTATAGGTCCCTAAGAATGTTAGGATACCTCACAAGATCAAACTATGTCAAACTATGTACAAAAAGTTCACCTAGGTTCACCTAAATGCAAGTTAGGGTTTATGGATGAAGTATGAATGCGTATGGCTTACAAGCATGAATTAATACATGAAATGAACATAAAAGTCAGTAGTGAATGCTTATGAATATGGATGAGTGAATATACAATCATGGATTCAATGGATTAGACATATGGAGCAATGAGAAGAAGATATGAGAAGAAAACGAACAAAAATCGCATAAGATCGCACATGATGAAAGTTAAGGAAGAATGGCATGTGAATATGCATGAAATGATTATGGGTCAGTATCATACAAGGTATGAGATGCAATGAGAATGCATGAATAGGCATTAATGATTTGCACATAATTCAAGTTATTATTTAGAGGAGAAGAGAATCTATTTTAGGTTAAAGTTAATTCACATAAGTATGCACTTTAAAGCACCAAAACAAACCAAATGAGCATGGTTCAAAAAATGACCTATGACTGGAATTAAAGAAATACAAATGACCTATAATCAACTCTTAAAAGCTACCAAAAAGTTCCTCAATCAAATGGCATGAATGCCTTCTTAACACTTAGGTTATGCGACACATAAACACATGAATCAACCTAGGATCTAGGTGACATGGAAAAATAGCAAAAAGCCTTTAAAAATTATGAAATTAAATACCTGGAATGATATAGTCATTATCTTACATTATCCAAAAGGATTATACAAAATTATGCATCAAAGTGCCAAAACAATTCCTTGACTAGCAAGGTAACAAAACATGATCACCAAAAACAACTCCACAAAGTGGATCAAAAAGGGAATCTAAAATTATGAAAAAAATGCCTAAGGAACATCAAAATGTCACAAATTACAGTGATTAATCACACACAAAAAATAGGTTTCACACCTATGGGAAAAAATCGTTTTCGGTCCCTTATGTCAAAACACTCCGTTTTGGGACAGCTTGTGATCTAAAATCCAAATTAATTATTAAAACCACCCAAATTTGGAAACAAAAAATATGACAAATTAATTAAGAGGATGAGGATCACTCATGAATTTTTCCAGAATTTTATCCCACCTAAAACTATTTTTAATAATTGCGACGAAACGGACAAAAAAGTGGATTTTAAGGGGAAGTGAAAGGAATCGATCCTAATGGTTCGTAACCTAATCCCTAAGTTCCGAAATCGACGCATATCATCATAAATAACAAATATATCCAATGCCTCAGGTGGGAGGGCTCAATATGCACCTTAAGTTACATGCTCCTAAGCCGTATACGACTAGAATGATGCGTTATCGTGGAAAGCTCGAAATTACTTACTTGATCGAAGTGTCGATTCTTCATATAAAAGAAATCCAAAAAAACTCAAGCAAGGTCTTGTAGTCTCTTATGAGCAAAATAAATGCTCATCTTCCATAATTGCTTTGTGAAGATCCCCCATAATCGAAACAAAAACAACGGCACAAAATATCATTTGAATCCAAAGGTATCCCACAAATAAAGTGGAATACCAACCAAACAACCGTCGTTAAGATCTTTGCGAGAACCTTGCATGAACTCAACAAACGCATTAGAAACCAAAAAGAGGTGCAACCGGAAGTTGCACCTATGCCTCACAACTCCAAATGAAGTAGAAATATGAATATACGAGTCATGGACATGCATTGAAATTTACGTTTCAAAACGGGGCAGCACTTATGCTCTAACATAAACAACATGCAAACTCAAACCGGAATCGAACAAATTTACATGCAATGAATGGCAAATGATCAACAAACATAAGTACAAGTCAAAACAAGATCAATGCATCAAAATCGCACCAAACCAAACTTAAAAAGCCTTAAAACGAAAAAAATGCGTCAAAAATCACCGACTCGGAATTGAACGAAAATCGCATGGTAACTTGCAAACGTGCCAACAGATTCAAATATGCAATCGGTTTTTGAAAATTCCGCTTGGAAGTGATACTTTTTGGCCGATTTCGTCGGCTGGCAGTAGCAAAATAGCCGGAAAAAATTGTCCGAAATCGACTAAAAAGTTCACCAATGGCTCCGAAATAATCAACAAAGTCAATTTACACTATTCACATTCGCGAAAACGCGCTACAGTTAGGAAGTTATGACCAAAACATATTCTCGACACGCGACACATGAACAACATCAACAATTAAGCCTCAACCTATCCTATTTCAAATTTGCACATTGAAACAAGCATGAATTTAAAAGTCAAGCACTTCAATCAATATCAAGTTATAATAATTAGCTCTCTTAGGAATTTTGTCAAACACCTAACATTCACCGATTATTCTATGTCAACTTTACCAAGCCTTTTCAATCATGCACCACAACAATTATTAGGATAAATTAATCAAGAATCAATCAATAATCAAATCATGAATCAATGCACATAATCTCCACAAGATTAATTCAACTTCAAAATTCAATTCAAGAAACAATTCAACAATTATTCATGAATTAAAGTTTAAGAAGCTTACCGAATGAAGAATCGACGAAGAAATTGCGAATCCGAAGGAAGTGAGACGCGATCATGAACGGAGGAAAGGAGGAGAGGCCGCGCGGCTGCCGGTGGCGGAAGATGGTGGTCTTACGGTGGTGAAGTTGACCGGAGGTGGTGGTTCGTGGCGGCTCGGCTACCGGAAGCTTGATCGGAATTGTTGTGTTCTTGAGTTCTTGATGAAGTTGTTGTTGTGTTCTTGAGAAAGAATTGAGAGAATGAACTTTGATCCTTTAGAGAGAGTTTGTGAGAGTTTTTTGGTGTTTGTAAATTATGATTGAAGTTATGAGACAAATTGTGGGTCAAAAGAATATATAGTGGAGTGTAAAATGAAAGGCAAAAGGTAGAATTTCGGCTTAAGTGAAAATAACAATATCTTCGGCAAGAAATTTCGACTCTGAGCTTTCCACAATATCGTCCGCCTCTGAATCACGGTTGCAACACAAAAAGAACGGACGTCATACGATCAAAATCGAGTGGGATCGATACGTTTAAGCTGCAAGACGTCACTGAATAAGTTGTTTTTTCGGCTTATTTGGTGTCCGCCACTCGAAAATGTGACGAGGTCAACCTCTTCGGAGCATAATCTCGACTCGACTTTGTCAGCAAAGTTGTAGATCTATGAGTCAGTGACCTGGTGTTAAAATATAAGCTCAACCGGACAAACGACGAGGGAGATATGAATTTTCTCGTGAAACCACTTTCAGCATTTTTCTTCGGTTCAGCACTTCAGTTTTGTGAAATAAACCAAAACGACAATCTTTGGAGCATCGTTCGAACTCACTTTTGTATTTGAAATTGAAGAGGATAAAATTTGTGAACCAACGCTTCAAGAACGGGTGATATCCGATGAAAATTGACCGAGTTATGAATTTTACAAAATCTGACAGACAGTGCACTGCATCAAAGAACCTTACTGGTAATTCGCATTTTCGAGATCCTTCCGCTCGGACCTAACCCAAACTGAATTCACATAATGAAGATAACATCTAAACGGAATTTTAGGCACCGAAACAACATCAATTCGATGAACGAGCCAAGAGTTATGAATTTTTTAGTGTTCAAAACTCACCGGTTCAGCACTGTTTTTCACTATGTCGACTCTAAAGACTCGCACATTCTGAGATCTTCTTCAAAGAATTAGTTCTCGGCCAAAACCCAAAAGTTAGAAAGGATATCAAGACGGAACTTTTGGCATATGAATCTCTCAGACATGTTGACCCAATCAGAAGTTACGAACTCTTGAATACCGCTAGCACAGTTAATCGGCGAAACCGAAATTTCAAAAACAAATAATTCCCGCCATTTTCCTTGACGAATTGGCCTCCGAGCCGAACACAAAAGTTGTAGAGAATACCGAAATAGTCTAAAATATTGAGTTTCAAGCCAAAATTAGTTTCCGAGCATAAGTTACAACTTTTGCAAACTGCACCATAAAACTGATATTCTGCTTAAACTCCTTTGAATCAACTGAGAACTTTTGGTTTCTTCTAAGATTCTTGAGCACGTTCCGCATGAAAAAATAAAGGCCAGTCGCAACCTGTGAAAGCTCAAATGGAGATGTATATTCATGTATGTTTATGATGCAATTGTGATCTAAATGCAATGCAATGTATGAAAGGATATGCTAAATGGCATGAAAATGAGAGGACAAATTTTGAGGTATTACAATGGACTTGGAGTTCCTATCTTTGTTGTTGCCTCGTTTCCTATGATGATGGTTCGAGTGTGAATAGCTAAGTCCTATGATGGAAATTAAGAGAGTGTTGGTTATGACGATGGTAACGTTGTGTTGGGTTTTGGTTCATAATGAACTTGTGTGTTCTTAGTTGGCTAATCTTTGTGTCGTAAGTTGGTCGTTGAGTGCATTGCGTGAGCATTGTTTCATGTTGTTGTTGTTATTGATGTGATGTATTGTTGTTTGGTTTAGTCATGGGTTTGCCATTTTATGGCAGGAAAGTTGAGTGTTAGATGAGACATCGTATCTGGAGTGTGGTGCATCGAGTAAATTTTCGAGGAAGAAAATATCCTAAGTAGGGGAGAGTTGTAACGCCTTGTTTATTAATTAATTATTTAATTAATTATATTCGTATTATTGGTGTTGATTTATGTTGAATTGTCGAAGTTGGTTGTGATAAGTTGCTAAGTTGATTTTTGTTGAATTAAAGTAAGTTGAGTTGAATTAAGTCGTATTGTGGATTGGACGAATTAATTAAGTGGATTAAGTTGATTAAGTTGTGTCGTTGTTCGTGAGTTGATTAAGTTGTGGATTTAATTGGTAGAATTATGCTAATTTGGATAAATGGGCTTGTTGGTGTATAGAAGTAGTAAAAGTGGGGCGTAGAATTGAGCCCAATAGAATTAATAAAAAAATTATAATAACTATGGGAAGTTATTATTATTATTATTATTTTAATAATTAATAATTGGATGGAAGAGAGGAAAACAATGAAGACTAGGTATTATTATTATTATTTTAATAATTATAATAATAGGTCAAGTGGGAGAGAAAAAAAACAAGAATCATAGGGTAAATGGAAGTAGTAAGAGATTTGGGTTTATCAGAAAAATAAGAATAAGAGTTTGGAGGAAAAAAAGACGTGAAAGTGGAAAGGATGCAAAGAAAAGGCACAAAGATTTAGCAGAAAACACGTAGAGACAACGAGAGAATCCAATCGGAAATTCGAGTTGCCTTTAATCCAAGGTAAGGGTGGAGTTCTTACCTTATAATTGGGTTTATGTGATGAATTTGTATTGGGATTGGGTGCAGAATTGTTGCTGTCAATTGTTGGTTCGTGTGGAAAAATAGGTGGTTTTGATAAAAAGCTGTTTTTGATTTATAAGTTGTTTGATGAATTAAGTTATTTGTGAGAAATAAGTGATTTTGGTGTATAAGTTGTTGTAGTAGATTACAAATGTTAATTAGTATTGATGAAATAGTCGTAAGTGGATTATTCGTTGTTTGTGTATGAGTATGTTGAGTGGTGGTTAATTGGTGTACTGAGTTAATTAGGAAATTAGTATGAGATGAGATCGTGAAGAAGTTACAGAAACTGAAGAAGAAGCAAGAGAAACAGAGACGTATCAGGTTTCGATGTGGGATGACCGCCCCTTAGGCCAGACTATCGTCACACCCCTTGGGACGACTGTCACAAGTTGTGATGAGGGTCACCAAGTGTGACGATAGTCACACGGGTCTGGGAGGATTTTGTGGTTTTTGGGATTCTGTTTCCTGTGTCTGAGATATTGTTTGATCATGAACCACTTCCAGTAGCATTATTAGGTTGGGAAATATTAATTGAAGTATCATAGATTCTAGTAATTAATTAATAGAGAATTAATAAGTGATATAGAACTGAATTAGTAGAAGAAAATTAATCTCAGTAACATAAGTAAGTATGAAACACACTTTTAATGGAAGTAGTAGTGATCCTAATAGTCATGTGTGTAACACGGTGGGAGAACTGACTTTAGTTAAATGTTGCGGATAGCAAGAGTCGCCACCGACTTTTATTTTATCCAAAGGAAAGGGCATAAAAGAACAGGAAAGACCTTAAAAGATTTTTGGGTTCGGGGGGTAGGTTATGTAAAGGGAAGGTGTTAGCACCCTTTACATCCATGGTTATCCATGGGCTCTTAGTTACTTAGCTCACTTTAAACTGTTTTGAGAAGTGTAGTGTGTGATTAAAAATTTTCTTAAGTACTTTATAATGATCCTTGTACGGATATATATAAATACTTTGTTTTGAAAATTGTTTGAAAATGTGAAGTGTTTATGAAATGTTTTTGAATGAGTGAGCAAGTACTTAAGAGGAACCTACCCTATGTTTAGATCTTTACTGTTCTTAAATGTTCTTTCAATGGTAAGACTATCCCTATTATTAAGGAATGGGTAGTCATTACCTTGGATGTTGTAAGGGACATGTGAAGGGTCATCTGTGTTTAGGCAACTGTAAAGTGTCTTAGCAATTCGAAGGGACTTATCATCTTTTATTCGAAAGGGACAAGATCATTTACGAAGGCAACGTCGAAGGGACTTGATCTTATAATCTTTAAAGGGACTAGATGATTTGTTTATGAGAAGGGACTTTGTTTTTAGACACCTAACTTGATCTTTTGATTTAAGCAACATGAGAGGTAACCTTAGAAAGTGTAGGATGGCGATCAAAGATCGACTTACGTGTGTGAGTGTTCATGTTCAAGTATTTATCTTATTTAATTAATTTTCTAAATTAATTTTAATCACAAACATGTTATGCACACCCTATAGTTACTAACCACGCAATGAAAATATTTATAAACATAAAATAGAAACAAGAATAAACCTACGACTATTACATGGCTTTAGCAGATACATAATAATCAAAATAAAATAATAATAATAAATAAAATAAGAATAATAAATAAACCACAAAATCAAATGTTAGTAATAATAAAATATTAACAATAATAATGGTTAGAATAATAAAGAAAATAAGAATTTAAAAAGAAAAATTATTTTTAAGTTAAATAAATATTGAAAATTTTTTAGTAGTTAATTAAGAAAATATAATAAATTTAATAATAATAAACAAAATATTAAAGTCATTTACATATTAATAAAAATAAGGATTAATGATTAAGGTTTAGAAAAATAAGTTAATTTTTAGGGTTAGAAGAAAAATTAGGGTTAGTATTTGAGAAAAAAAAAATTTAAGGTTTAAAAAAAATTTAAGGTTTAGGAAAAATTTTAGGGTAAAAATTATGGCGAAATTTGGGTTTTAAGATAAAGATTAGGGCTAAATTTTTAGGGTTTAAAGTTTATGAAAAAAAATTAAGATTTAGGTTTAAAATTAAGGTTTATGAAAAAAAATATAAGTTTAAAACAAAAAAGATTTTGTTTTATCTTTTTGAAATTAGTTTAATAATAATAATAAGGAAATTCAAAGAAAATACATAATTTGATGAAAAAGGGAAAAATAAAGTTAGAGATACCCAAAATATTAGGGGTTTGTCCTTTTTGCTTCATTGAGTTCTTTGCCACTGGGACACCCACGTTTTTTATCAAAATGCTCCAAACCTCAGTTCCTTGCCACTAGGTTGTGGGCCTGCATATGAATAAGTGTAACAAATACCTATTATATAATAAAAATGAAAAAAAACATGTTAGTAAAACAAAATTTTCCAAGGTTGAGTTTTACAAAAGAAAATATATAATCAGTTTATATTAAAATAGCCTAATAATTAAATAAATCTAAGAAAAATGAATTATGAGAATTAATTAAATTAAAAAACATTTAAAGGTTGATTAAGGTTTTTATAAAAAAAGTTTGAGGTTTTAATAAACCTAAATATAAATGTAATAATACTAATAAAAAATGCTAACCTAAATTTAATAAAAAAAAGATTTGTTAAAAAAAGTTAATTAAAAATAATAGGTTAGCCATGTTTAAAAGATAAATTAAGGAAAAAAAATGATGAAGAACCCATGTTTCTTTGCCAAAATATTGGGAATGAGTGTTGAACCCACACCCTCATACTTTCAACCTTAGGTCTTTGTCACTAGGCCAATCAGCGCATGTCACACACCATCTTCTTCCTCCCACCTGCATATTTTTGGTATATACTGTTGGAAGAATAAAAAAAGAAATAAACAGGATCAAATAAAATTGCTGCAGATTTTAAAATAATGAAAAATAAGAAAAGCAATTAAAATAAAATCTAAAAAATATTAAAATGATGCTAAAAATCTAATAAAATCAAATAAAGAACGCACAATTTTTTTTAGATTTTTTTGAGAATATGAAAATAGAAAGTAAATCAAATAAAATAGAAAAAAGAGGAATTTGAGATTTTGAGGGTCGAAATCTTTTAGAATTTTATTCTAAAAGAGTATTGTTTGTCGATTTTTTTTCTGAACTTCTGGAAAAAATTCGGAGCAAATCGAAACAGTAGTACTTACCTGACTTACCTGTCAGCCTGTAATGTTTATCACTACTGCAGCCTTCGAAGTATCGACAAAAACAGATTACAGCAGATTAACTAATAGTTTAGTTCTCCATGGTGCCCTATGATTTCTGCATTGAAACTTAAATCCAACTATCCAAAAACCATCTACACAATCAAACAAACATATTATGTAATCAAAATCAATTAATCATGCGTAAATCATTGAAATTGAAAAAAATCAAAAGAAAGGCAAGAATATGAATTTGGTTTGTATGATTTGGCATGAATTTGATGATGAGGATGATTGGAATAGGTTCAGGAAACCTCAAGGATTCATTTGCAGCCTTTAATCAACTAGTAAAAGTGGTGGATTGTGGAAACCTAATTTTGAATTATGTGAAATTTTAAAGTATGAATATCATCCTCTTGCTCTCCATCCTTTTTTTGTCTTGTGATGTTGTTGTGGTTATATAGTAAAAGAAAATTAGGTCAAAAAACCAATCTATTCTTTGGACTTTTGGATAGCTTGATCATGAAGAAATATATGATTCAAATATTGAAAAAAAATATAATATCTCCTTGCTATTTTGGTTGATCTGATTTTATATGATTCCAATTAACTTTTAAATGAATATTAAGACCTTCTAGAACCAAAATCAAATCAAATATCCATCCTTTTATATTTTATTTTAATTTAAAATGATTTTTAACATAAAAAATCATAATAAATAAAATAAAATGAATAAAATTATGAATAAATAAATTTTAATTCGTGCATGATGTCATGGAAGTGTTTGGATCATAAAAAAGCAGGCCCATTTGGTGAATTATGGTTTTAAGACCCCATTTGCTTCATAAACCTCTCAAAAATTTCTCAACTTTGCAAGGGCACAAATCCTTCAATTTTAATGCTATGAAGGTGTTCTTGGACATTTTGGAAAGCTTAAAGAGTCCTCTAACCAACCTCTTTTGTCTCACGTCCATATCGTTTACCATTCTCAAGTTATGCTCTTTGGAAGTTGTTGACTTTTTGTTGACTTTTAAAAGGACCTATAATGTCTTAGCTCATACCCTCCAAATGAAGCATTTTTGGGCTTGGCTTGTGAGACACAAAGTTGTAGAGAATTCAATTTCCTTCAAAATGAGCTTTGGATGGAAAAATTTTGATGAAGCATGTGAAAGTTATGGCTGGTCAAAGTTCAGTTGACTTTTCCTATGAAAACCCTAATTTAGAAACTCCTGATTCTTGATGATCTGAAATCTCCTTGATGAATCATGATCAACCCTTGATAAAATGATGAATTTTAATTCATATAATTGATGTTGGCAAAAAATCATGAAGTTTGACTTTGGTTTGACCACAGTTGACTTCAGTTTGACTTTTTAACTACTTTGACTGATTTTGACCTATCTGATCATCTGACTGAGCAAAGCTTTGGGAAAAGTCTTGAAACTTGTCATGGGGATTCTTAAACACATATAAGATGTTATGAAACTCACTTGAAGTCTTGGAAGTCCATTTAGCCTGATTAAAGTCAAAACCCTAGTTTAGGATGCATTGCTTAGGAGGATGCATTGTCTGAGGGAAATGTCAAATCTTCTGACTAATTGTGAACTTTGTGAACCTTGTGAACCTCGTGAGATGTCTTGTGAACCTTGTGAACCTTGTGAACCTCTTAGTACACAAATTATTGTCTTGTGAGGGAAAATTTTGGGGTGCAACAGCTGCCCCTGTTCAATTTTCTGAAACCTGAGGGGTTAGATTGGTATACGTGCCATTCGTGACCTGGAAGGTTAAAGGGGATTGAACACAAAAGCCCAAAAATTTGCGCTCACCAGTGCATAGAGTAATGATTATCTGTATATGCTTGAGTGAGCTTGAAGATGCCACTTGGAAGAACTAGAAATGGGCTTAGAGATGCCATCAGGATGAACTGGAGATGGGCTTAGAGATGCCATCTAAAGTATCAAGATGTGATGATGTTCTGATGTTGATACTGGATATCAGTACTAGGTCTTTGTATAAGCCATCTCTGAATCATTTATGCAACATGATTTGAATTGTTGAATGAATCAGTAGAAATAAATCTTCGTGATGATTATCTCTTCTGGAGGTATCTTGGGTTAGGGAATGGATCTTTGTACAGACCGCTTGCCTACTCTCCAAGGTCAAAAGAACGTCATGTTTGAATAGGGGCAGCTGTAAACACCCCAAATTTGCCCTCACCCATTCACACCATGGCTTGTGATATCCTCATATACATAATCTCAATCATAGCATCTCATACCTCATTTTTGATTCACTGCATTGGTTCAAAGTCATCTGCATCTAGGGTTTGTGATCTGAGCTATCCCTGAGCCACTTGAGCCACTCCAAAGGTCATCAATCACTTAAAAGGGGTCCATGTATGTTAAAGCATCACATTATATCCCCTCAAAGTCAAGAATGTCAAAAAATCACAAGAGCTGAGAATGACATGGAAGCAGAGCCAAGTTTAACTGCACAGATGACCTAAAATTAGGGTTTTAGATTCAGAAGCCATAAATCCAAATTTTTTGGTCATTATTGTTTCTATTGGTCTCTATATGGTATATGGATCATGCATATCAATTTTCATGAAGAAATTCCATGGGGAAGTCATATGATCAAGAGTTGACTTTTTGAGCAAGTCAGTGCAAAATCAGGGCATCTGAGGCCCCCAATGACCCAACCAAAGGGTGTTCTTCATCATTTTGATTATGTATGATCTTTATTTGATCATAGAAGATGTTAGAGGTTCACAAATTTGAAGAATTTAAAGCCATTTGCAAAGTTGACTTTTTGGGAAAATGACTTGTAAAATTGAAAATTGCCATTTTGGGAAACTTTTTCAACCCTTGCTTTTTGATTCAAAAATGCTTCAAATGGGAAAACTTTGGTCATGAAAGTTGTAGAATGGATCATTCCCTTTTCAAAAAGTACAAGAACTCATTCTAATTCATTTTGGATCAAAAGTTATGGCTTGTCAAAGTTGGCCAAAATCACATAATTTCAAGTTTTCTACCAAAGAGGCAAAGTTGCAAAACCACTTGCCAAGGCAAATTGAGCTTTCAAATGGACTTCTAAACTTCACACAAACATGAACCAATGTCTAAAAGTCAGATTGCATCAAGAGTTTTCTCATTTTTGTGACTTATGGGTCAAGAAACTTCAAAAGGGCCAAAGATGAACCAAGTTGCAAAACTTCACTCAAACCATAATCCACTTGCTTGCTGACTTCAGAATTGATCCTAGGGCTCTCCACACTTCTTGTTGCGCAGGACACCCCTCTTGTCCTTGGCTAGCCATGAGCCCATACCTCTCTTACACAAAACTTGACTTTTTTGCAAAAGACTCATACCAATCACAATAGGGCACACCAACTCCACAGACCTATCCATGAGTGATAAGTGGACCAAATGCAAGCAAAAGCACATAACAACTCATGCTGAAGCTCTCTCATAACCATAGTTCCAAGTTTATGCTCCATATGCAAAACCATTTGAAACACACAACACAAGCTTCAAACACACAAACAAACTTCACAAAACATCTCAGCACACTCTCCTGATCATTTCCCTGCCCTCACTTTGCCCTAAACCCCCCTGAAATCAAAACACGATTTCTCCCCTTCACTGAACAGAACCTGCTCAGTCTCTCAAACCATCCATTTTAAACTCCAACCAAGCATTGCAAGCTTCTCAGGAGGTCCATTAGAGGCGTTTTGGATCAAAGGGCCAGCCAGAAAGTTCCAGAAATCAAAGCTTCGATTCAGGTAGCCATGGAAATTCATTTTTCCAGAACTCTTATTTCTTGTTTCTAAAATGATCTACATGCTTCCCTGAGTTCACTGAACCTTTTATTTTTGAAAATGATTGAGTTTTGAGGTTGTATGCTTGCTCTGAAACTTTGCCCGTGAATTGATTTTTGCTTTGATTCTTATGATTCAGTGAAAATAAATGGATTTAGGGGTGGGGTTTAGGTTTAATGATGTTTAATGAGTGATTCTGGAGAGATTTGTGAAGTTTCATGGCGTATTGAGAGAGATTGAAAGAGGAGCTCGTCGGAGAAGATGACCGGAACACTGTTCCGGTCACCTGAATATGTTTAGGGTTGAGATTAGGGCATTAATCATAATTAAGGAAATTTGAATTCTGGCCGTCCAGATGCGCGCATAGTCAATTCCCGCGCGTCCCAGTTTGAATCCTGGCCCTTTGATCTGCTGACTTCCTTATTTTCACATTAAATTCATTTTATTTTCATTTGTTTTGCATTTATTTTCTTCATTTAATTTAAAATAGCAAAAAACGTTTAAAAAATCTGAAAATTTTTATCAAGCATTTTATTAATTTTCAGGAACCAAAAATATTTTCATTTTTATTTTTTGCATTAAAAATTATTTTTAAATCATTTAAAAGATTATTTTTAATTAATTAATGAGAATTAATTAATTAAAAATGCTTTTAGGTATTTAAAAATCACAAAAAAATTCATGAAACATTTAAAAACATTTAGAAGCATTGTCCAACTCTCAAACCAAATTTCTTTTTTGTTCTTGATGCCTTTTGATCATTTTCAATGGAATTAATTTCATTTCAAGGCATTATTTTGATTCAAACTTCAAAAATTCATTTCTGCCTAACCATTGAGAGTTGGACAATGATTCTTTTTGCATTGCATCTTGCATAACATGTATTTATAGGATAAAATTGGCATGAATTGATCTTGCATTTTCAATTTGTTTTGCATTTTTCTTGACAAGGTACCTTAAAACCCTAGCAATCTTAGGAAATTCATAACTTCCACTAGGTTAAGAGTTGGACCTCCTCCTTTGGGCAGTGAGTTTGTATAGGTTTAGGGTTCCTTTGAATGAATTTTCAAATTTTTATCATGTCATATGCTTCTGTCTTTGAATTTTGTTGTGTGCATTGATCATAAACCCTAATTTGGGCCTTCCTTTGCATCCCTTTCTCATTTGCTTGCATACCATGACTTGCCATGACATTTTGTGCATCCATTTGATTCATCACACATCTTAGGACATATAAGAATCATGTTTGATCATTGCATCTTTCATTTGCCATGTTGTATGTCATTTGCATTCCATGACTTTTCATGCACATCCATGGTTCATTACATGCTTCATTTGCATCCTTATGCTTGTATGATCATTCTCATGCTTTGTTTCATGTTTGCATCATCTCTTAGCATCATTAACATCATACTTATGCTTCTGGTCTTGGTTTGCATCATCCCATTTCATCTCATTTTGCATTGCATTTCATTTCTTTTGCTAACTTTTCAGGTGGTAAGTGGTTTGAGAAGTGAATTTGCCTTCACTTCTCACGATTTATTTTCATCTCCTTTATGCATAATTGCTGCATTTTTGTATGTGTATTGGATTGAGCTTGCTCATTCTTGTTCATCTTACCTTCTTTCTTCAGGTAACTTGTCTTCTTAAGTGAAGCAAGTTGCTTTGCTTCCCTTTTCTCCTTTCATCTGCTTCCTGGTGGTTCCTCTGAAGATTTCTTTCTTAAGCCTCACAAACCCTAGGATCTCCAAGCATGACAATAATTAGTGTTTTGATTAGTCCCCCCCCACTATTTTTACCTTTGTGTCATCTTTGAGTCTTCTTTTCTCACCTCATAATCAGGGACTAAACCATAAAGGTTTTAAGGCTTTGTGATTAAGCTTATGCCTGCATCCTTCTATTAGGATGGAGTGTATAACTTTAATCTCAAGTGTTAAACCCTTGATGTGTTTAACTCCCTTAATAAATCCACCTAATAATCATCAAGACATCAAGCTTGTAACTTGGGCCTTGCATTAGGGTTCTAATTCTTCCTTAACTGGTTAAGAAGGACTAACCCTAGTGTTAATGGACAAGTCCTCCTCAAGTTGTCTTACAAACCCTAAAAATCACTTCTTAATCTTATCATTAACTAAAATCCACTTAATAAAGGCTTTGTTTTGTCATAAGGTTAATCCCTAATCATGGATTAAGTTGAGGAGTCTTCCCCAGCTTAAACATTCTCATCTATTATCCTTCTATTAGGATAGTGTAATGAGTCTGTTTAATCCCTGATTATGGCTTAATCTCATTACCTAACACTAAACAGAAAACAACAAAAACATCTAAAAAATCACAAGTAGGGTAATGATCTTAATCCTACATCATGGTGATTAAGTGTGAGATGTTGACTTCACACTTAAGGTATTCTCATTACCCCTAATCAGAGGGAGGATGTGATGAGTTTACTAACCCATTGGTTTAGGCTTAAGCTCATTAACTTATGACAAACTTTCAAAAGCAATAAAAGACTGAAAACATAAAAACAAACAATAATCGTCTCCTCCGGGATTCTTTTTCTCATCTCACTCACTCACAAACGAGAACTTGCTTCTTCCGTCTAATGCAAGACAGTTTGCACCTGAGCCAGACAGGTCATACACTTGAGCATAGACAAGTAAGCAGTTCATCAGTCAATTTATCTTTCAGTCTCTTTGGGTCGAACTACGGTGTTCTGACTTCCTCATTGCACGAGAGGATACGTAGGCATAACTTAACAGTTATCGAACAAAAGTCTCTGTCTATTCCCCCTCTTTCAGCATTATTCTTTAAGCCTCATAGTCTTGAGCACCTCATTCTTGTTCTTACACTGACACTTCACATATTTCACCTCACACCTCTTTTACACTGACACTTGCATTCTTTCCAGCTTTGATACACAAATTGCACTGACACTACCCCTTTGAAACAAAAATCTTTTAAGCGTGGATCCCGTCGAGTACGACGGACAATCTGGGTGCTAATACCTTCCCAGGTTGTAACCAACCCCCTTTCTCAGTCTCTCTGGTTCGCAACTGTCTTATCCATATCTTTCTAGGTCTATGCAACATTACCTTTCCTCCGGGATAAAAATGCCTAGCTGGCGACTCTTTTCTTTCTGAGTTCACCCCTGTGTGTTCTCTTTCTCCTTTCGCCGATCGTTCGCGTCTGTACCCCTTCTGACCTGGGTGTCATTTGGTGGGAGCGACAAAGGGGCCAAAAGAGCGTCAGGATTTGCTCTTAAGGTTCAAAAGAACGTTAGGATTTGTTCTTCTGAAAAAGTCTTGAACAAGGGGCCAAAAGAGCGTCAGGATTTGCTCTTAAGGGTCAAAAGAACGTCAGGATTTGTTCTTCTGAAAAAGTCTTGAACAAGGGGCCAAAAGAGCGTCAGGATTTGCTCTTAAGGTTCAAAAGAACGTCAGGATTTGTTCTTCTGAAAAAGTCTTGATCAAGGGGCCAAAAGAGCGTCAGGATTTGTTCTTCTGAAAAAGTCTTGAACAAGGGGCCAAAAGAGCGTCAGAATTTGCTCTTAAGGGTCAAAAGAACGTCAGGATTTGTTCTTCTGAAAAAGTCTTGAACAAGGGGCCAAAAGAGCGTCAGGATTTGCTCTTAAGGGTCAAAAGAACGTCGGGATTTGTTCTTCTGAATGATGTCTTGAACCAGGGAATGGATCTTTTTACAGACCGTTTGCCTACTATTCGAGGACACCTTGAATGGTGTATAGATCATTTCTGACCTGTTGTAAGTTGTTGATATTGTTTTACCTGCATATAACTATCATGCAAGGGAAATATTAGTTTATACATTATGTATGCATGCATAGTATGATGCACTTAAGTAATGTATTATGTACTTATGGATATATATGTTATGGTATGATGTAAATGATGTATGTATGCATCATGCAGCTTGAAGCGTCTGGATATCTTCGTATATCAACTGCTGGCCAGGGAAAATAAATCCTGATTCGTTGCTGAAGAATATGAGAAACTCGTTCCCGTCTTATTTGATAGTATTGTATTTATAACTTCCCGTCTTCGTTCATCGTACTTCTATTGAAGGAATAAGTTCCTGAGTATCCCGACTGAGGATAAAAGAGATGGACGTAAATTCAAGGGGAGATGTAACTTGAAGCATAGATTTGTTGTACTGGGGATTTGTAGTTGTCTTGTGGGGATGAACCGGCGAAGCTTCGTTGAACTACTACCCTCGTTCGTCCTTAGTAAATACTATTACTGCATTTTATGCATTTCTGGTAAACATCAATCATATTCAAGCATTTTATGCATTTCTGGTAAACATCAATCATATTCAAAAGCATACATACATTCAAACACAACCAACAACGTTTTTCGCTTTAGTAAAAGAGGAAAAGTAACCCTGAATAAAGAGAGAAAAGTAAAGCTGAACTCAAAAATAGAATCGTTTCAACTTTGAGAGTGTATAACCAATTGGATTTAGAGCTCCTGAGATTCTTAACTTTCCTGAATACCTTCCCAGAAATCCTCATAGCTGGATCTGAAGACATGATACTGACACCATCTGATACTACTGGCGTAGACAATTAATTTCCACAATGGCTTCTGCTGAGAATCCAATATCAAGGTAATACCATGAGAGGAACGTGTCTTCAAATTGTGATGGACCATATACGCTCCGGGTATTAGATTTGAAAAGAAAGCATTGCCCCTTGGTTGAGGATGAATTGTCCCATAATGGAAGTATCTGAATGTAGTTACCTCAAGAGAAATAACCAGAATGCCCCACAATAATATGCCCCTGACATCATGAACTTCGTAATGTTACCCTTGGTAATTCAAATACATGAGGAAAGCTGCCCCTGGCTATTAAGCACTGCTGAATCTGGACCTGATTGCCCCAAATGAGTTAGGAAGTATCATGGCCTGCCCCCTTGATTGGGAGATAATGACTATGCCCCTTTGTATACATGGACTTTGATCTAGGAAGCAACTTTGTTTATCGGAAGGACTTTGGTTTATTGAACATTCATCATGTAAGTTTCTCTGTTTATCAAACACTCAGGTATATGCAAACAAATATATTCAAAAATGCAATGCTTATGTCTGTCTTGAAGTTTTGAAAAAGAGTTATTTTAGAAAAACAGTTTTTTTGAAAACTGTGATATTAACTCAAGTTTTATAATAAGCCCTAAAGGAGTCAAGATACCTTTTTGTAGCAGTACGCTTTCGAACTAACCATGCTTCAGTTAGGACTTTTAAAGGGTTGTAACGTGGCCTGGTTCACGGTTTAAGAAACAAAGGATAAAGGCTCAAACTTTATTTGTACCCAACCCAATCTCCATGATGTTCTTCAGTCCTATGCTCAGTTAACTTATGCATTGAGGCTCAAATGAGTTTGGAATTGTAACACTGACATTTGTGATGGTTCAGAAACCCAAAATTTATTTGAATATTCAGTCATCTTTCTTTGTTGAGGATTCATACTGGTCTCTTTTTTCTTTTGACTTTGTTATCTCTTCTTTTTGCCTGAACTGTTTGTTTCAAAATTACAGTCAGCGGAATTTCTCAATTTTTTTATTATTTTTTTTTACTAAGTCTCCTTAATAGGTTTTGACTTAGTGGGGTTTTGCTTTCGCTGGATATTGACTGTCAGGTTTAATGATTACAGAGAACCATCATTAGTTGTGTACAACACAGATAATTGGCATATTTGAGTTAGTCGAGTAACTACCCTGCCCCAGGTTATGAATAAGGGTTTTAATTTGTGCGAGAATAAAAACTCCTACTTCATAGGCTCAAAAGGGTTGACTAGGGATTAACTTCCTTATATCTCCACTGTTTAGGAATTGAAACAATGCCTGTACATCGTCAGCATAGTCTGTTCAAAAGCATACTGCCTAATATTATGGTATTATTTTCGTCATCCTCCCTCTACAGGCTTATAGCTTTATCAGGAGTTAAATATCACAAAATAGAAATATGAAGCATAGTTCAAAATATAGTGAAACGAATGGATTAATTCAAGACAAACATATGCAATGCATTAATGAAAACAAAAGTTTGACATAATAGTAAGTGTTTAAACAAACAATAGAAATTACAAATGAAAATTCAAATGTTCTCAAAGCCTCTTCCTCTAAACCCGTCACTCCAGTTATCTGGAAACTTTGATGCTTGATGGACGATAGAAGAACTCAACCTGGCCTTCTGGAGTAACCTCGAGTATTCCTTCGTCAATTAGGTCTTGAATCTTATTCTTCAATGCCCAACAGTTATTAGTGTCATGTCCAGGACAGTCAGAGTGATACATACACCTTGCCTTGGGATTATAGCGAGGAGAAGAGGTGTTAGGATTTTTAGGAGAGTTTTCCAAGGAAATCAACTTCATCTCCAACATGCATTGCAAAACTTGTGACATTGGTGTGCTGAACCGGATGAACCGTCTTCTACATTCCTTGTATAGAAGTGGATTAACCTTACAAGGCCTTCTTTCTTCCATTGAAGGATGGTCAGTAGTAGCCTGTCTCTTTCCTTCTCTTATCCTTACTTTCCTTTAAGCCAAGTCAGCTTGTTTCAATGGAGGTTGACTGATGATTAGATTCCCAACTCCGTTATATCGAAGCTTATTGACAAAGCTTCTCAACTCTTCTTGCCCCTGGTCCAAACTCTGGATAAGAGTCATTTGGCCATTCATCTGGATCCTCATCTCTGCCATCTCAGCTTGTAGTTTTTTCAGCTGATCATCCTTGTTGTCCTCAGGATTCTTCTTCTTCATATCCTCAGAGAGAAGTGCGTTCAACTCTTCTTGCCCCTTAGACAAATTCAAAATCACTTCTTGAAACTGGGCATTCTGAGCTTGAAGATCTTTGACAGATTGTTCGAGAGCCATTTCTGCCAAAATAAACAGCGAGAAGATGAGAAACCTGTTGTGACAACCTGTCATGCAATGATATGGTATGTAGATGCATATGCAATGTTTTCAAGGACCGCGGGATTTAAATTTGTTTAAACCAAAAAGTAAACTTTTATTAGTAATAAACTTGTTTGCCTCTTGGGCTTACAAAAAAAATGAAATGAATACAAATATGGGGTTTTAAGTCTCCCATGGACGTTTCCTCTTTGTGTTGAGGTATGGGTTGAGATTCCGCTCCTTGTGAAGTTGTTTTGTTAACTCCAGGATTCTTTATTGACTTGCTTTGTAATGAGTCTCAAAAGTATCCCTTTGCTCCTTCAACTGGATCCAGGACCTCTGTAACTCCTCCATGTCAGTGGGCATGTCTGGATGAAGAATGATGTAGGAAGTATCTCCTTCAGCAACAGGCTCCATGGTAACTGGCAGGATATGGCATCATAAGGGTCTGAGCACGAGATCGCACCCATCTGAGATAAGGTTCCATAGGAATGGTATACTTGGGTTCCAGAGTCTTGTTGTCAACCTTGTTCACTTTACCCCATGCTCGTATAAACCTTTGCCGGTAACCTTGAAGATCGTTGTCGTAGTCGAACACAATACCCTGAATCAACATGTCATAAGGACCATCACTCCGAGCGTAACCAAACTGACGTAGAGCTAAAGAAGGGTTGTAAGTAATGCCCCCTCTTATGCCAAGGAGTGGCACATTAGGGAACTCCCTGCAACGGTCAATGATAGTAACATTCTCCATAGATCGAGAGCACCAATGAATATCTGAATAAGAGAGTGACATAATCCTCTTGGACCACCTGAACCCTTGTTCATTCTTCATCACTGATCCAGGAAGGTGAGAAATAAACCACCTAGATAGCAAAGGTATGCAGCACATCAGAGTTCCTCGTGCCTTTGTAGTATGGGTATGTAAGACGTCTCCAAGTAATGTAGGCACTGGATTATGAGTCAGAAATATGTTAATGGCGTGAACGTATATGAACTGATCTGGATTGGGGAACAACACTAAGCCATAAATCAGCAAGGCCAAGATCTCCTCAAAAGCATCATAGCTCATAGCCTTCAAAAACACTTGAGTCTTCTCTATCAACACCTTAGCAAGAATACCCTTAACTCCACTCCTTGTTTCTAGGACAATGTCTGATTTCTTCAGATGTAGAGCTGCAGCAATAACCTCTGGTTTAAGCTCTTTTTCCAAGCCTGTGAAGGGTCTTTGATCAAGAACAAGTATACCCAGAAGTTTAGAGAACTCTTCCATTGTAGGAACCAACTGATAGTCGGGGAATGTGAAATAGTGATGTTTAGGATCAAAGAACTGAAATAGAACACTCATCATGTCTTCATTGAACCCTGAAGTGACTGGATCCAATAGGTGACCATGCCTCTTGATAAACTGGGAGTTTTCAGAAACTTGAGAGACCAATTCTTTAAGCTTAGGAGGTATTCCTACAAAGTTGATCCTGATGGTATTCCTACGAGCAGAAGCCATAACCTGCAACAAAGAACAAAGATAAATCCTTTGGTCCTTGAAATGGTTAGTGAAAATGTTATGCTTATGATGCATGATGATGCTATGATGTTATGCTCAATCACAAACATGTGGCACACACAAGCAAGTCACACAATAGCCCTAGGTTTGAAGGCTTGCATGAGGTTTAAAGGTAAATACCCTCCCCTGAAGTTCAGTTGGTTCATCCTGTCCTATAAAGTAACCAGGTTCTAAGGGATCTCAATATCATTGATCCTTCACAAGGGTGGTTGTTCAGTAGGCAACTTGCTTGCCAACCAAAACCCTCCAAGTTTAAGATCTCAATGAGTGTAGCATCGAGTATCAACCAACTTCAGTCTTCACCAAAGCCGGTTATCTCACTACTTTTCTAAAAGGCCAAGATGGGATGACTAGGGTTCTAAAAGTCAGTTAGTGTATTGACAACATATGGCAGCCTCATATTATCCTCAACTTGCTTAAGGAACATAAGCACCAACCAAGAAGTCACACTAACTATGGCCACCAGATCAACCATATCGGTATACGCCGTACAGTTTCCTTGGTCTATTGCCATTTACCTAAGGTACACTAGATCCGGGTTAGGATCTTTCACACATAAGAGCACCCAACAAGTAAAGTAAAGCAAACAAAGCAAACAAGTTTAAAGTGATTTAATTCCTAAGGGTACCCCTCTTTTATTAAATCCCCAGCAGAGTCGCCAGTTCTGTAACACGGTGGGAGAACTGACTTTAGTTAAATGTTGCGGATAGCAAGAGTCGCCACCGACTTTTATTTTATCCAAAGGAAAGGGCATAAAAGAACAGGAAAGACCTTAAAAGATTTTTGGGTTCGGGGGGTAGGTTATGTAAAGGGAAGGTGTTATCACCCTTTACATCCATGGTTATCCATGGGCTCTTAGTTACTTAGCTCACTTTAAACTGTTTTGAGAAGTGTAGTGTGTGATTAAAAATTTTCTTAAGTACTTTATAATGATCCTTGTACGGATATATATAAAGACTTTGTTTTGAAAATTGTTTGAAAATGTGAAGTGTTTATGAAATGTTTTTGAATGAGTGAGCAAGTACTTAAGAGGAACCTACCATATGTTTAGATCTTTACTGTTCTTAAATGTTCTTTCAATGGTAAGACTATCCCTATTATTAAGGAATAGGTAGTCATTACCTTGGATGTTGTAAGGGACATGTGAAGGGTCATCTGTGTTTAGGCAACTGTAAAGTGTCTTAGCAATTCGAAGGGACTTATCATCTTTTATTCGAAAGGGACAAGATCATTTACGAAGGCAACGTCGAAGGGACTTGATCTTATAATCTTTAAAGGGACTAAATGATTTGTTTATGAGAAGGGACTTTGCTTTTAGACACCTTACTTGATCTTTTGATTTAAGCAACATGAGAGGTAACCTTAGAAAGTGTAGGATGGCGATCAAAGATCGACTTACGTGTGTGAGTGTTCATGTTCAAGTATTTATCTTATTTAATTAATTTTCTAAATTAATTTTAATCACAAACATGTTATGCACACCCTATAGTTACTAACCACGCAATGAAAATATTTATAAACATAAAATAGAAACAAGAATAAACCTACGACTATTACATGGCTTTAGTAGATACATAATAATCAAAATAAAATAATAATAATAAATAAAATAAGAATAATAAATAAACCACAAAATCAAATGTTAGTAATAATAAAATATTAACAATAATAATGGTTAGAATAATAAAGAAAATAAGAATTTAAAAAGAAAAATTATTTTTAGGTTAAATAATTATTGAAAATTTTTTAGTAGTTAATTAAGAAAATATAATAAATTTAATAATAATAAACAAAATATTAAAGTCATTTACATATTAATAAAAATAAGGATTAATGATTAGGGTTTAGAAAAATAAGTTAATTTTTAGGGTTAGAAGAAAAATTAGGGTTAGTATTTGAGAAAAAAAAATTTAAGGTTTAAAAAAAATTTAAGGTTTAGGAAAAATTTTAGGGTAAAAATTATGGTGAAATTTGGGTTTTAAGATAAAGATTAGGGCTAAATTTTTAGGGTTTAAAGTTTATGAAAAAAAATTAAGATTTAGGTTTAAAATTAAGGTTTATGAAAAAAAAATATAAGTTTAAAAAAAAAGGATTTTGTTTTATCTTTTTGAAATTAGTTTAATAATAATAATAAGGAAATTTAAAGAAAATACATAATTTGATGAAAAAGGGAAAAATAAAGTTAGAGATACCCAAAATATTAGGGGTTTGCCCTTTTTGCTTCATTGAGTTCTTTGCCACTGGGACACCCACGTTTCGTTATCAAAATGCTCCAAACCTCAGTTCCTTGCCACTAGGTTGTGGGCCTGCATATGAATAAGTGTAACAAATACCTATTATATAATAAAAATGAAAAAAAACATGTTAGTAAAACAAAATTTTCCAAGGTTGAGTTTTACAAAAGAAAATATATAATCAGTTTATATTAAAATAGCCTAATAGTTAAATAAATCTAAGAAAAATGAATTATGAGAATTAATTAAATTAAAAAACATTTAAAGGTTGATTAAGGTTTTTATAAAAAAAGTTTGAGGTTTTAATAAACCTAAATATAAATGTAATAATACTAATAAAAAATGCTAACCTAAATTTAATAAAAAAAAGATTTGTTAAAAAAAGTTAATTAAAAATAATAGGTTAACCATGTTTAAAAGATAAATTAAGGGAAAAAAATGATGAAGAACCTATGTTTCTTTGCCAAAATATTGGGAATGAGTGTTGAACCCACGCCCTCATACTTTCAACCTTAGGTCTTTGTCACTAGGCCAATCAGCACATGTCACACACCATCTTCTTCCTCCCACCTGCATATTTTTGGTATATACTGTTGGAAGAATAAAAAAAGAAATAAACAGGATCAAATAAAATTGCTGCAGATTTTAAAATAATGAAAAATAAGAAAAGCGATTAAAATAAAATCTAAAAAATATTAAAATGATGCTAAAAATCTAATAAAATCAAATAAAGAACGCACAATATTTTTTAGATTTTTTTGAGAATATGAAAATAGAAAGTAAATCAAATAAAATAGAAAAAAGAGGAATTTGAGATTTTGAGGGTCGAAATCTTTTAGAATTCTATTCTAAAAGAGTATTGTTTGTCGATTTTTTTCTGAACTTCTGGAAAAAATTCGGAGCAAATCGAAACAGTAGTACTTACCTGACTTACCTGTCAGCCTGTAATGTTTATCACTACTGCAGCCTTCGAAGTATCGACAAAAACAGATTACAGCAGATTAACTAATAGTTTAGTTCTCCATGGTGCCCTATGATTCCTGCATTGAAACTTAAATCCAACTATCCAAAAACCATCTACACAATCAAACAAACATATTATGTAATCAAAATCAATTAATCATGCGTAAATCATTGAAATTGAAAAAAATCAAAAGAAAGGCAAGAATATGAATTTGGTTTGTATGATTTGGCATGAATTTGATGATGAGGATGATTGGAATAGGTTCAGGAAACCTCAAGGATTCATTTGCAGCCTTTAATCAACTAGTAAAAGTGGTGGATTGTGGAAACCTAATTTTGAATTATGTGAAATTTTAAAGTATGAATATCATCCTCTTGCTCTCCATCTTTTTTTTGTCTTGTGATGTTGTTGTGGTTATATAGTAAAAGAAAATTAGGTCAAAAAACCAATCTATTCTTTGGACTTTTGGATAGCTTGATCATGAAGAAAGATATGATTCAAATATTGAAAAAAAATCTAATATCTCCTTGCTATTTTGGTTGATCTGATTTTATATGATTCCAATTAACTTTTAAATGAATATTAAGACCTTCTAGAACCAAAATCAAATCAAATATCCATCCTTTTATATTTTATTTTAATTTAAAATGATTTTTAACATAAAAAATCATAATAAATAAAATAAAATGAATAAAATTATGAATAAATAAATTTTAATTCGTGCATGATGTCATGGAAGTGTTTGGATCATAAAAAAGCAGGCCCATTTGGTGAAATATGGTTTTAAGACCCCATTTGCTTCATAAACCTCTCAAAAATTTCCCAACTTTGCAAGGGCACAAATCCTTCAATTTTAATGCTATGAAGGTGTTCTTGGACATTTTGGAAAGCTTAAAGAGTCCTCTAACCAAACTCTTTGGTCTCATGTCCATATCGTTTACCATTCTCAAGTTATGCTCTTTGGAAGTTGTTGACTTTTTGTTGACTTTTAAAAGGACCTATAATGTCTTAGCTCATACCCTCCAAATGAAGCATTTTTGGGCTTGGCTTGTGAGACACAAAGTTGTAGAGAATTCAATTTCCTTCAAAATGAGCTTTGGATGGGAAACTTTTGATGAATCATGTGAAAGTTATGGCTGGTCAAAGTTCAGTTGACTTTTCCTATGAAAACCCTAATTTAGAAACTCCTGATTCTTGATGATCTGAAATCTCCTTGATGAATCATGATCAACCCTTGATCAAATGATGAATTTTACTTCATATACTTGATGTTGGAAAAAAATCATGAAGTTTGACTTTGGTTTGACCACAGTTGACTTCAGTTTGACTTTTTAACTACTTTGACTGATTTTGACCTATCTGATCATCTGACTGAGAAAACCTTTGGGAAAAGTATTGAAACTTGTCATGGGGATTCTTAAACACATATAAGATGTTATGAAACTCACTTGAAGTCTTGGAAGTCCATTTAGCCTGATTAAAGTCAAAACCCTAGTTTAGGATGCATTGCTTAGGAGGATGCATTGTCTGAGGGAAATGTCAAATCTTCTGACTAATTGTGAACTTTGTGAACCTTGTGAACCTCATGAGATGTCTTGTGAACCTTGTGAACCTCTTAGTACACAAAGTCTTGTCTTGTGAGGGAAAATTTTGGGGTGCAACAATGTGACACGAAATTAATGAGTAATGTTGTGAGGAATTAATATGGAAATAATTAACTAACAGTGGAATAGAATTAGTAGTAGGTTTGGTAGGTGGTTGTTGTCATGGATTTTACATGAGCATAGTAATAAACTAGTAATAAGTAGTAATAACAGAGTATAGTAACTAGATTAATTAATCGGTTTTAGTTGGAACTTGTGTGGATAAGAATGCAGTAGATTGGTTGTTTTTATTGTGTTGCTTTGTTATAAGTTGTAAAGTTGTTGTTTGTTGTTCATGTTGCAGTGCCTTATAAATGACAAGATTTTGAGTTGCAGGCCTTGGGCCAAAGTTGAATGTTGTTGTGTCGTTATGTCATTATGTTGTTATAGTTATTGTTGGTTGATAAACATGTTGAGTCGCATAGCATACCATTATTCAAGTTGGAGCTAATTACATGGTAAGTTGGTATGGATTGGTAAGAATAAAGTTGAAGGCTTATGCCTTGCATATGCCTCGATAACCTGACATATTTTAAGTTGGGAGATTTGCTCTGTTGGTACCACATGCATCACATTATCTAAGTTGCTATCAAGTTGCATATTATGTTGCGATGTTGTATCTTATGTTGATTCCGAGTTGTTGGTTGGTTAGGAAGTGGTGATTCGTGTAAACTAATTCAATATGTTATTTTACCACATGCTTAATTATATTATTAGATATCTCATCCTTTCTGTTTGAATGTTGCCATCTGTTGGTAACATGCAGGTAACCAAGAGTCGAGTACTTAGTAGCTTCGAGTTGGTGTTTGTCGCTCTGATACGTAGCACTTCGGGGGGGGGGGGGGGGGGGGGATGAACGCATGTCTTTTTTTATGTTGGATTTTTTTATTTAGTTGATAGACTTGTTTCAGTTGTTTCTATTTGTAAAACCATGTTGAAGTATTTGATGTTGAAAATACCCGAAGTTGTTTTAAAGTTATAATTTTGATGAATCTGCTGCGTTGTTTTCAAAGCTTTATTATTAAAGAAGTTTATGTTATTTGGTTTTAAGTTGAAGATGTGATATCCGATGTATGTTGAGGAATTGTTATACTCTGATTTCGTTAATAATTATCGGGTAGAATTGGGGTGTTACAGTGTTTACTTCAGATTTCGAACTGGTAATTCATTTGTTATTTTATTGCTTTATGTGGATGATATTCTAATAGTAAGAAACAATGTCGAAGATGTAATGAGGGTGAAGGTTGAACTCAATAAGGAGTTCGGTATGAAGGATCTGAGAGTTGCGTCCAGTATTCTTGGAATTGACATTCGGAGAGATATAAAGCAGTTGAGATTATGCTTATCTCAAGAGGTATACATGAAGAATATTCCCGACAAGTTTGATATGTCGAATTCAAAGTCTGTTGTGACTCCGACAAACCCTCAATTCAAGATGAGTATAGATCAGTGTCCCAGTACTGACGTCGAAAGAACTTATTTGGATAACATTCCATATGCTAATATAATAGGTTTTTTTATGTATATTATGGTATATACTAGACCCGACATATCATATGCAGTAAGTCTTGTAAGTAGGTACATGGTGAATCCTAGAAAGGCTCACTGGCAAGCATTAAAGTGAATTCAAAGGTACATAAATGTGTCTCTGAGCAGAGTCCTAATTTATGGTGGAGCCTTGGGTGAAGATAATAAAGCAGTAATCGAAGGATATGTTGACTCTGATTATGCAGGTTGCATGGATTCCATAAAATCTATTTCTAGATATGTTTTCACTATGTTTGGCACAACAATTAGTTAGAAAACAACACTTTAGAAGGTTGTTGCCTTATCAACCACTGAAGCGGAATATATCGCCCTAACTGAAGTTGTAAAGGCAGCATTGTGGCTTGAAGATTTTGCAAAGGAGCTGAAACATCAAGGTTGAGGTATCACTGTTAAATGTGATAGTCAAAGTGAAATACATTTGTCGAAGAACTCATCATATCATGAGCGAACCAAACACATTGATGTGAGGCTTCATTTTTTCAGAGAGGTAATCGAGCGTGGAGAAGTCCAAGTGCTGAAGGTTTCGACAAATCATAATGCTGCTGATATGATCACCAAGACGTTGCCCAGTTGCAAGTTTTTCCACTGTATGCAGTTGATAAAGCTGCATGAAGAAAGCTAGTTTGTTTCTTGTTGTTATAAAGTTTGTTCCAATGTGGAAATTTGTGAGATATTGGAACAAATTCTAGGTTTAACATGTCGTCGAAATCTGCTCATATATTGTTGTTTAATTGAGCCTTGTGTTATGGATCCAATTGTTTAAGTTAACTTGTAGCCTAAGTTAGCTTGTAATGGATGATTGTTAAAAAACACTCATTAGGTTAGTATGTTAGTTTTCTTATAAATAGCATACTAGTATCTCATCTTTTAAATAAGGGAAAATAGGAAGATAAAATCCTAATTCAAAAGTGAGAGAGGTTATTTGTTATTCTTCTATACTTGTAATCTTGTTTCAAGAGAAAGAAAAGAATAATAGTTTATAATCAATCCTTTTATCTGTGGTTACCCTAAACCCTAACCCTTGTGAGTTTCTTGACTGATTAAGTAACCAATTATACTTTATTTCTAAGGTATCTGATTCACAACACCTTTAAAATATTATTTTAACTATTTTATCATTTTATTAAAAAATTGAATATCAAAATTTTAAAAAATCACTTAATTTTGAAGTTCTTTCAAATAATTTTTCATAAAAGTAATTTTTGAGATACAATGTTTTGATTTTTTTTTTAATTTTGATTATAATTTTATCTTCAATAAATATGTTTATGTTATACAATGTCAAAATTAATATTTTAATTTAGAAAAAACAAATATAAAACTTTTTAATATTTTAAAAAACAATTTTATAAAATTTATTTTTAAAAATATAAATATTTTTTAAAAACTAAAACAAACAGGCTGTATATAACTTAAAGGGGAAATGCTAACGAGTGTCTTTAGAGTATTTTTTAAGAATCTTAAATAATAAGTTCTTATAAAAATATATGCAATAATGTGCAATCAGCGCATTGAAAATTGAATTTTTTGAATTTTTTAAAGAATAATTTCTTAATATGAATTCCTTAAAGAGTGATCTCAGAACATTAGTTAACAAAACTCTAATTATTCATTTTTTTTTTAAAATAATAAGTTATTCTTTTTATTTTTTACACGTATTTTTAATAAGCCCAAAATCTACTATCTACATATCAAAAGTAAATTGCATGCTTTGTCAATTACGCCCTTTCATCTACTTCTACATATCAAAATTAGATTGCATGCTTTGTCAATTATGCCCTTTCACCAAAATATTTTTTCACTACATTATGGACAAAATAGTAATTAACAAATGTTACAATTAAAACATCATTAAACCCCTCTATGTATGACACATGTCATATACATATTCTCTCTCTCTCTCTCTCTCTCTCTCTCTCTCTCTCCCCATTCAAATTTCAAACTTCATTCAAATATTACATACACCTATTCTCTCTCTCTCTCTCTCTCTCTCTCTCTCTCTCTCTCTCCATTCAAATTTCAAATCTCTCTCATATTTTTTTTTCATATTTTTTCATTTTTATATTTTTTTCTCTATTTATTTATTATCACTAAAAATACTAATAATTTATTTTTTAATTTTAATAAAATAAAAAATTTATTTATCTCATGGGTTACTATCAACATAAAATATATTTTATTTTAATAAATATTTATCTTAATTTGAGAGACAAATTCTTATTTTTAAATATTAATTTTTTTCCATCTCATAATTATTTTATATATATATATAATTATTTAATACAATTTAATTTATATGATTATTTTTTATTTTACAATTAAGTATATCATTTTAAATTTTGTATTTATATCTAAATATATTTTACATCGCATGAAATTTTTTTATTTATTTCATGCGTCATTATTGCATCAATTTTTTTTATCTTGTCTTCCTCTTACGAGTCATTTTTTTTCTTTTTGCATGATTATTTAATACATTTGAGATTGTATAATTATTTTTCAATTTACAAGTAAATAACTCATTTTAAATTTACATATGTATATAAATACATTTTATATTGTATCAAATATTATTTCTATTTCACGTGTCACTATAATCAGAATACATATTTTATTTTAATCAATAATTATTTTAATTTGAAAGATATAATCATTATTATCAAATATGTTTTTTTCATCTCACAAGTCATTTTTTCTATTTGTATTTTAATACAATTGAATTTATATAATTATTGTTCATTTTAAAATTTATAGTTATATATATATATATATATATATATATATATATATATATATATATATATATATATATATATATATATATATATAAAATTTATAATTTATAATGTTTCCAATTTACATATATATTTCAATTTATTTTATACCGTATGAAATAATTTTACTCATGCAGAAGCACAAATATATTACTAGTATAATTAATAAAAAAGATTGATAAAAAAAAGGAAATAAATTAACCCCAACAACTACAAAAATTAAAAATAAATAATTCTAACATAGTTTTTACAAAATCATTCCTAACCATTTTTAATTCTTTTACACGTTTTTTTAACAATCTTTTAATTCTTTTTACTACATTCACATTATTTATATATAGCTAAAATATTGTGTTAGCATCCACTATGTATATAAGTATTAAAGTAGTGCCAGGTTTACTTGGCCTAATGGTAGAAGTAAGCCTCATCATACTAGAAAATGGCTAGATACGGTCCTATGTGTCATCACAATACCAACGTTGTCGGGAAGATTATTAGTTTTATATGGTCAGTTTGTTTTGTTTTTTTTTTTTCTAAAATAATTTTTATAGTGTAATAAAATTTATGAAGAAATTTTCATAAAATTTTTTTTATAAAAGTTTTTAATGAAAATTTGCAATAATTATTTTTAAATATTATTTTAATTATTTTATTATATCATCGAAAAAAATTGAATATCAAAATTTCAAAAAATCACTTAATTTTGAAGTTATTTCAAATAGATTTTCATAAAAATTATTTTTGAGATATAATTTTTTTCAAAAATTGCGATTTCGATTAATTTTTGGTCATCAATAATGTATATTTATGTTGTACGATGTCAAAATTAGTTTTGCTATTTTAAAAAATTAAATACATAAACTTGTAATATTTTAAAAATCGATTTTTAAAAATATAAAAAGAAATTCCGTTTTTTTAAAACTAAAACAAACAGTCCATATGTGTCATCATAATATTAGTCCATATGTGTCATCATAATATTAAGGTTGTTGGGAAGGTTATTAGTTTCATACCACAAGTATATATATATATATATATATATATATATATATATATATATATATATATATATATATATATATATATATATATATATATATATATATATATATATATATATATATATATATATTCCTATCTTTTTCATGATAATAATACATCTTTTAAGGAGGTGGGTGGTAAAAGAGAAATTAAATGTAATTTTGATTCTAATAGTTTAGATCTTTTATATTATTGGTCCTCAGAATATTAAATTTATGATTTTATTCTCTTAATTTTGATGATCTTTATATTTGTGTAGTCCTTCTCCATTTTTGCAGATGTGATATTGATGATTAAGATAAAAAAATATTTTTTAATTAGACAGAAAAAATGATTAGGATATTTTAATATTTAATAATAGTTTTAATTAATTTAATATTTAAAAAATATATATTAATAGTCTAATAAAGTGTTTTTAGAAATTTATTAATTAAATTTTTTAAAGTTACCTAACACTGATGTTCCCAAGTCCCTAATCTACAAGGGGAAAAAGAAAAACAAGAAATAAATGGTGTATCAAGCTAAGAAGACAATTGCACTAAATAAACTGACTATAATATGATTTAATAAAACAGTAGCAATAATACCAGTAAACCCAAATGTTCAAAGGAAGAAGTGGGTTAGGAAAAAGGGTACTAAGAAGAGGATTGGTAAACAAGATTTTGTCAAGGAAGGTACAGGTGGGAAGCGACAATTGATAGATGTTATGATTACGGAAGGTTCGATCGAGGATTGTGGTTTAGGGGAGAAAAAGAGGAAACATGGAGGAGAGAGTCAGACTAATATTCTATGCGGACCAGAGGTGGTGTTGGAGAGCCAACACCGTCTGAATCAATGAAAATTTTAATCTGGAACTGCAGGGGTCTGGGAAGCCCTCGGGCAGTTCGAGCCTTGGGGGAGGCTCCTTTCGCGAGAAAAACCCCAACTGGTGTTTCTTATGGAGACAAAACTAAAAAAAGAGGAAGCTTTGAAAATAAAAATGAAATTCAAATTCACAGGTGATCTTATTGTCGACTGTAATGGTAGGGGAAAAGAGAGGGCTGAAGGTGTTTTGTTGTTCTGGATGGAGGAAATTGATGTTCACATATCATCTTTCTCTATAAACCATATTGCAGGCTCGATTCAATCGGAGGAAAGTGAGGGTTCTTAGGGGTTTGCTGGTATTTATGGGTTTCCAGATGAAGCAAACAAAAGGAATACTTGGAATCTTCTAAGTTCCATAACTGACTCTTATGAAGGAAGTTTACTGGCCTTTGGAGATTTTAATGACACTTCTGTCGATTGTGACAAAAGGGGTGGTATTGCGAGATCTACCAGTTAACAAGCTTGGAGTAGAGATACTTTAGATAGGTGTGGGATGATTGATATGGCGTACGAAGGATACAGGCAAGGCTTGACAGAGTC
Source organism: Lathyrus aphaca (assembly GCA_963966055.1). NCBI lineage: Eukaryota > Viridiplantae > Streptophyta > Magnoliopsida > Fabales > Fabaceae > Lathyrus > Lathyrus aphaca. The sequence goes on from OZ014519.1 coordinate 432,708,837, forward strand.
TTCTCTAATGCAGAATTTCGATCGACGTTCCAAAACTCTAGTGTTACTCATCTAGAGAGATATGGGTTGGATCATGCGGCAATCAGGATAATAACTGCTAAAGAGGTGCTTTTGGACAAAAGGATTCATCTTTTCCGTTTTGAAGAGGCTTGGAGTAAAGATAGGAGATGCAAATAGCTGATTTCGAACTTGTGGTGCAGGCCCAATTCTAATGTGGTTGATAAGCTTCAGTCTCTGAAGGAAGTACAAAATGTTTTCAAGGAGTATAGAACGGGTGAAGTTGCGAAGGAAATTAAGAGAATAGAAGGACTGATTGGGGATGAAAAAAACTGGTCTGAGAATTTTTCTGATATTCGCAGGTTCAAAGACCTGAACTCTCAAAGAGATAAGCTCCTTAGAATTGAAGAAACACTCTAGAGACAACGGAGTAGAGCGATGTGGCTGCAAGATGGAGACAAAAATACCAAATGTTTTCATGGGAAAGCTGACAAAAAAAGACGCACAAACAGGATCAAAAGATTGCAGGATAAACAAGGAAGATGGGTGTATGGGCAGAAAAACTATGAAAAAATCCTGACTGGTCATTTTGAGAATTTGTTTAAATATTCCAAACCGTCGAATGTCATTGAGGTTTGTAGGTGTCTGACTGGAAGATTGAGTGCGGAACAACAAGTTTTTTTCTCCTCCCCTTTTTCTACAGAAGAATTTGAAGCCGCATTCAACCAGATGCACCCTACTAAAGCTCCTGGCCCCGACGGACTCCCAGCCCTGTTTTTTCAAGCCTACTGGCCTATTGTTGGAAGTGAAGTTTCTAGGTTGGTGCTGGAAATATTGAATGATGGAAGAATGCCGAGAGACATAAATGGAACCTTTATGACCCTTATCCCCAAGGTTAAGCGACCTAAATCACCGTTGGAATTCCGGCCTATCAGTCTGTGCAATGTTGTCATGAAGGCTGTTATGAAGTCTATAGAAAACAAAGTGAAGACGGTGTTACCGGGTGTGATTAGTGAAGAACAAAGTTCCTTTGTCCAAGGAAGATTAATCACAGATAATGCCTCAATAGCCATGGAGTGTTTCCACTGGCTGAAGAACAAAAGAAATGGTAGGAAGGGGATGATGACCCTAAAGCTGGACATGTCGAAAGCTTATGACCAGATCGAATGGGAGTTTGTGGTTGAAGCCCTTCGTGCTTTGGTATTCCCGGAGGTTCTCGTCCAACTTATTTTCAGATGTATCTCTACGGTGTCGTATCCATTGCTCGTCAACGGCCAACCCGGAAAACATTTTTTACCTGAAAGGGGGCTCCGTCAAGGAGACCCCTTATCCCCTTACTTGTTTATTCTCTGTGCAGATGCTCTGTCTTGTTTGATGAAGGAGGCACGTGAAGCAAAGAAGATTCATGGTATTAAAGTGGCCAGGAAAGCACCTATCATATCCCATTTGTTTTTCGCTGACGACAGCTTACTTTTTGCGAGGGCAAATGAAGCTGAAATTCACACCATCCATCAAGTTTTGGAGAAGTATCAGATTGCATCCGGGCAACGTATCAATTTTGAGAAGTCAGAAGTTTCATTCAGCGGTAATTTGGATGACACAACCAAGGCAAGATTGAAAGATAAGCTTGGATTTAATGGAGTGACTCATCATTCAAAGTATCTAGGACTATCGGTGATCTTTGGGAAATCAAGAAAGGAAGTGTTCAAACTTGTGGTTGATAAAGTCTGGAAGAAAGTTAAGGGCTAGAAGGAAGCATTTCTCTCAAAGGCCGATAAAGAAGTTCTGATAAAGGTTGTTGCGCAAGCCATCCCCACTTATATCATGAGTTGTTACAAAATTCATGTGAGTTGCTGTAAGGAGATTGAAACTTTACTTGCGAAGTTCTGGTGGGGTTCGAGAAACGGCGAAAAGAAAATCCATTGGATGAGCTGGGAGAAACCTTCTGTCAATAAAGGAAGTGGAGGAATGGGTTTTCGGGGTATTCAAGACTTCAACACAAGTCTTTTAGGCAAGCAATTCTGGCGTCTACTCCAAGGTGGTGGTTCTTTGTTTGAAAGATTTTTTAAAGGAAGGTATTTCCCCCGGTGCACAATTCAAGAAGCGGGAATCAGTTTCAACCCAAGTTATGCGTGGCAGAGTATTTTTAGTGCGAAGGATTTGGTGCTGAAAGGTAGTATATGGAGGATAGGGAATGGAGAGACAACAAAAATCTAGCTTGATAGATGGATTCCAAAGATTTCTGATAACAGGCCCTCGGAAAGCAGTAGAAGGTTACACCGAATTGCTAACGTTTGCGAGCTCATCAATGATGACACTGGAGAGTGGGACTGTAACATTCTGAATGAGAACTTTGATGCAGGTACGGTGAGTCATATTCGGGGTATCCCCCTTTCTGGTTCGCGACCGGGGGACAAACTCATTTGGAAGTATGAAGATGACGGTGTGTATTCGGTGAAGACGGCTTACCATAGCCTTGGCACTTTCCAACGCAGCAACATGGCAGGATCATCTAACAAGGAGGGTGATAAGCTATGGAAGGACCCGTGGAAAGTTGAGCTGCAACCGAAGGTTAAAAACTTTGCGTGGCGGGTTATTAAGAACATCCTGCCAACTAGGAGTAAACTGAGAAAGAAAGGTGTATTTATTGATCCTTCTTGCCCCTTTTGTGCGTGTGCAAATGAGACAACAATCATTTATTTCTGGAATGCCATTATGCAAAGCAGGTTTTCTTCTCAAGCCCCCTCGGCATTAGAATTCCCATCTATGCTGATATCACCGACTGGATTGCGGAAGCTGCCTCTTTTCGTGATCAAAATGTGGGAAAATCCATCTTGACGGGTTTGTGGAAAATCTGGAACGCGAGGAATGAACTTGTTTTCAGGAATAAGCTTTTGAGTCCGCAGCTTCTGGCCATGGAGATAGCTGAAACAGTTGAAGGTTGCTCTAAGAGACCGATGGCGGGTGGCGATAGAACTGATACTGGTTTGTATGCGAATGATATTGAAAATTCCTGGGTGATCAAAACAGATGCAGGAGTTTATCCAGATGGTGTTGCAGCATTGGGGTGCGTTATCCTCAATCCATCTAGAGGCATTCATGTGGCAACTTGCAGAATTCAACCCGGAATCATGGAACCTAAAGTGGTTGAGCTTCATGGCATTATGTGGGGGCTTCACATTGTCAAGTCCTTAAAGATGGAAAATTTCCTGATTCAATCGGATGCTTTAAACATTATTGATGCTGTTAATGGGTCTAGTGGTTGTGCTTACCTAGAACATATCATTTCCGATTGCAAATGTTTATTAGATAGTTTTAATTCTGCTGTGTTAATGTATGTCAGTAGGGATATTTTGAAAGAAGTCCACCATATGGTTGGAGTGGGGAGGACCATGGGAGCTAGAACATGGTCTGGTACCATTCCGTTTTGGGATTCAATTGCTTGTATTGTCAATTTGGCTTTTGTTTAATTGGAAATCCCTTTTCTATAAAAAAGATAAATAAAAATAAAACAGTAGCAAGTTTCAAGTATTATGGAAATGTCATGAATCAAATTGCTATTGTTTCATTAAATCAAATTGTAGAACACATTTACCTTTTCCATAACTCTATAGATCTTGTGTGCTAGTTACCTTTTCAATCTATTCCTTCAAATGTATTGATTCCATAACATCTCAAAGTATTATGGAAAAAGGTAACTAGTACACAAGATAATCTCTGTTTGCAGTAATAAACAAAGAGATTGGAGTTATCTCTGTTTGCAGTAATAATTGATGTGTTTCATTTGGGAATTTTGAAGTTGTAATTCAATCTCTTGGGTTATCAATTTGGGATTAAAAATAATTGTTTTTCTGTAAGATTTTTCAGTGATTGAGAAAGTAATGGAAAAGAGATGGTTTTATTGTACGTGGAGATTAATTCCAACGTTGTTTTTCCTTTAAACAATATTAATGATTATATATGTCACAATTATCCAACAAGTTGTATTAATGCGGATTGGAGATATGTTTAATAGACTTAGGCCCAAAATACATAAATTTTTGCTTAAAATTTCAGTTAATTAATTTCATATAATTAACTAGTAACAAACCTGTCCGCACGGATTGAAGTTGTTTGATTTAAAATGATAAAATAAAAAATAAAAAGAATATAATACAAATTCATGATATAATGTCTGATGTTAAAGATTATAAAATAGCGGGTTGTGTTCCGTGTGACTTTATGAGTTACTTTAATCACATTTTTAAGATAAAAAATTATTTAAATATTATATAAAAATAATTAGAAATTAATTTAAATTTAATATATTAAGTGTGACATTATAAAATCTTTTTAATACTATTGAAATTTATTTAAGACCATTAAATTTTTATTAAAAGTAATCTTTTTGTGACATTATAAAAATAAAATCTTTTTAAGACCATTGATTTTATTTTTGGCAGAATTTAACGGATTGTGTCCCGTACAACTCTATTTAAATATTATATAAAATAATTATAAATAAATCCAAATTTAATATATTAAATGTGACATTATAAAATCTTTTAAATACCATTGAAATTTATTTAAGACTATTAATTTTTTTTAAAGTAATCTTTTTGTGACATTATAAAAATAAAATATTTGTAAGACTATTGATTTTATTTTTGGTGGAATTTAACAGTTTGTGTCCCGTACAACTTTATTTAAATATTATATAAAATAATTAGAAATAAACATAAATTTAATATATTAAGTGTGACATTATAAAATCTTTTTAAAACCATTAATTTTTTTTTAAAAGTAACCTTTTTGTGACATTATAAAAATAAAATATTTTTAAGACCATTGATTTTATTTTTGACGGAAGTTAACAGTTGTGTCCCATGCAACTTTATGAACTACTTCAATCACATTTTTAAGATAAAAAATTATTTAAATATTATATAAAAATAATTAAAAATAAATTAAATTTAATATATTAAATATGACAGAATCTATACATGCACTTAAGGATGAGAAGGATCGGCTACAAGTTGTGATTTAGAATAGAAATACAAAAGTATATCAGAGGTATTGTCCGTATTATAGTTAATTAATAATAGAGATGTGTTGTTATAGTGCCATAATATATTTTATAAGACTGGTAGTGTCTGTGTTATAATTTTATTTCATGTTTTTTTCCGACTGAAATTAACTGGTAGTGTCCCGTTTTATAATTTTGTTTAATGAGTAATAATTTAAATACACATTGAGAGTAATATATATGCATGTTTTTTTTTCTTTTCTGAATCTATAAAATCAATTTTAAAATAAAATAATAATATTTTTATTTATTTAATTATAAAAATTAAATTATTTAGATTATTTTTTGAAAATTTATAAAAAATTAATTTTTTAAAATCTTTCTCTCACATATACTAATTGCATTAAAGAGTTGACTTAGCAAGTAAATATAGTTACACATTAGTATATGCTTTCAGAATCACCTTTGAGGGCTACTTGAAGAGCTGCCAGAATTTCCATAAGTAGTATGCTGGAAATGAAACAGAGAAAGTTCGATGAAGACATTGAACAACATAAACTGTGTATATGCTCTTGTATAACATTTTAACATGTTATACTTACCTTCATATCTACTGTACAACCAATAGTCTGAGAAGGACGAGCAACACTTGGAGTTATTTTTGAAGATAATAAACCAATGGAAATGCAGCCTAAGCCTAAACTCCAAGATGATAGGATTGGGTGTGCCTTTCTGTTTGGTAACTTTGGTGTCTAGAAAAAAACGAATAAATAAAAAAGACATCAGATGATTCAGCGGCTAACTAAAGAACAATGGAAGTGCGCTGGATATGTATTTATTTAGAGTCATCTCCAAGTGACAGTTGGATTCAATTGTTACATACATATCTAGAATAAAGTCATCATTCTTATAGATGGTTAGAAGAATTGTGTAACCATGCTGATAAGAATATACTCATCATTCTTATAGGAAACAAAAGTGATCTTGAGGACCAGCGTGCAGTACCGACGATATGATCCAAAGATCCGGGTAACCTGCGATCCAAAAATTATCATATGAAAATCTTACAATCAACACAAATACTGTTGATACGGGGAATACAAGAAGAGTACATACACTAACCTGTACAATACAAAATAGGACTTGAATTCAATTGACAAATCTAACACAAAAACCGTTCTAAAATAGTGGAAGCAGTCCATCCCTTCACATAACCATCAAAATTCTTGGCAGGGAGACATTAAACAAAAAAACACATCAAAATTCAGTATTTTTCGCTTTGATTTTTAAGAAGAAAAAAAAGGAAACATAAGTAATACAAAAAGAGGGCATAAGGTTCTAATTAGTTTTACCTAAGGAAACATTCCACAAAGCAATGATGAACACAATGATGTAATAGCCCCAACATTTATAATGTATCTGCAATCACAATCAAGAAAAATGAAATTTTAAAACAATTGCATACTTGTTTGGCTGTTTGTAAAATCATAATTGAGTTGCAAATTTATACAACTTGCACTGCCCATTGCAATCCATTGTCAGTAAATGTATAAGATATAAGACTGTTAGGATTGATATCATAGTAAGGTACTAAACCAACAACAATAATGGATACTATCATATACAATCTACAACACAGAAACAATGAATAAATAAGACCAGCAAGAAAAATATGAAAGTGCCCAGCAGGCATCAGTCAAGACTACCTCATCATTTGAATGAATACGACCAGCAAGAGCATGAAGTGCATGTTTAACCTGTAAAAAGATAGTAAAATGTGAGGTCCATAAAATTAAACATAATAGAAGCATGGCACAGGCAGTAAAACATATACTGGACAAATCAAATACTAAGCTAATGGATAACCCTCCAGGTTCACAAACATAGACAAACAATTAAGATTTGGTTGTACACATGGATTCTCCAATTGCATTCTCAGCAAATCCAATTGCATTAATTGAAAGATTTCACTTAAAGAAAATAATTTCAAAGTGTCGGCATCGTGAAAAACTCTTTTAGTGTCGACATCGTGAACTCCTGAATCTTCTTCGTGCAGAACCGACTATTCATCCTAACAACAAATAGTTTCAAAGTAAATATTGATTTGGAAAAGGAAAAGAATGAATATATAAGCACCTCTTCCAATCAGCCACATATTGTTTCGGAAAAATCTCTACCCTTTTGTTTTCCTCATCCGTGACAGCATGAAGAACTTCCTTTGCGATATCACTGCAATTGACATACCCAGAACCGAGTTGGAAAACAAAAGCAAAGCAACCAAAAACCGAAACTTAAAATAATGTCAGACTAAGAAGAATCAAACGAAATTCAAACAAAAAATCACGGAACAACATCGAACAATTCAAGACTACCCAGAGATGAAACATACCTATGAACCGACCTCGACTCTCACTGAAGTAGAAATACACAGAGATAAAACTGGATTTGGAAGAAGGAAATGAACTTGAACATCTTCACTCTATCTTCACACCAAAAAATTAGATCTGGAAAAAAAACCGAGTATACAAATCTTTAAAATACGAGGTAAACTCCAAACCTGCCATTGAATAGAGAGAGAGGGAATGATATTTGGCGGCGGCTATGGTTTTATGGCCAAAGGAAGAACACAGAGAGAGAAAGGGTACTGACGAGAAAGAGGGGGAAAGGAAAGCTCAGATGAGAGTGAGAAAGGGGAAAACAATGAAGAAAATTTTGAAAATTTTGTGCTATATGTACAAAAACAGCATTTTGATTGGTCAATGAATTTTACTTTATTGAATTACCAAAAAGGACATGTGTTAGTGTAATTATATTTAGAAGAGAAGGGTAGATTGGGGTATGCTTAGGCATGTTTTAATCTTTGTTGCATAGTTGATTTATTATGTAAAAATATTAATTAATTAAAATTAATTGGATACAAATATTAAATTAGTTAAAAATATTATTAAATATTAAAATATTTTAGTCATCATTTTCATCTATTAAAGATTTTTTTTTTTTAATCCTAATTGTAAATGGCAAATCTACAAAATTAGAGGGAACCACAAAACTGCAAAGGGAACAAAATCGCAAGTTTTGTAATAGAAGGGTCAATAGTTTAAAAAGTTCAAATTAGGAAGACCAAAACTGCATTTAAGCCTAAATTATATTTAGAGTGATTGATCATCCATTTACAAGAAATATAGAGAGTATATTCAAAAACGTTGGGAAACAAATATAGCACATACATCACATACAATTTATTATGTCGAAGGGGGATAGTAGAATAAACGATGAAATGTGCTATACTCTCACGGATAGTACAATTTACTATGTCCAAGTTTATTCTACTATCCCCCTTCGACATAATAAAAAAAAACGTTGGGAAACAAATATAGCACATACATCACATGTCATCGTTTAGAAAAAGGGAAGAAGAAAGAGAAAAGACACATATGCATACTAGTCTATGCATGATTGATTTAAGATCCCTAATTAAGTTCTAATGGAAAAAAACTTTCTTTAAGAAAATAGTTTTGTAAAAATGTCTTCGAGTTGATTAGACGAGATCACAAACTCAATTGCATATTCTCCTTTTTCAACATGATCCATATTAAAATGATGCATAAAAATCAAATCAAATCGATGGAGATATCATCGATTTAAATATTTTTAACCAAAAAAATCAATCCAAGTCGAACCGATTACATCCCTAAGACATAGATGATGTCATAAGTATTTGGTGGAGTTATAAATACTTTTTTTAGAGAGATTTTTTTCAATAAGAAATTTGTTGACAAGATGGTTGACATCACTGATTTCGAGCGATCAAGGATAGTCTGAATTCCCCACAATGCTTGAGAACAATGGAAGAGGTTATGGTGTTAGTTTGAGAAAAAGTAAGTTCACTAAAATGGCACACATTAATTTGAACAGCTATACATAGGGTGTATCGCCTATTAATTATTCCTTTGCAAATGACATCAACTTTAACAGCTTTAATCGAAATTGAATCCGAGATAACAACTAGTACAAGAAGAAACACCAACCATAGAGAATAGTAACCACTCATTTTGTCTTATTTTATTTTTGTTTTCATTGTGGATTTTAAGTTTGGTTTTATACTTTTCAGAAGATTATGCATTTATGATATTAATATTGATATGAATTGATTATTTTAATTATGATTAATAAATACAATAAATTATAATTAAGAAAAAAAATATTTTTCTTATTGTTTTATTTTGTGGTTATTATTGATTTTGTTGATAATATTGAAAATGAATTACTGATAATATTCTAGTTAAGGTCAATAAATAAATACAAACAAATTTAATTAATGATAATATTTTTGATCTGACCTGATCAGAAGAAACCTTCTTGTGATGAACAACTTTGATGGGAGACTGGGGGTGTACCTGCAAGGTACTCCGATGCCAAAGTAAGAATGCAAGTACAGAAAGGTAGAAGAGATAAAGATTCAGAATACCCGACCATCTGATAGGAGAGGGTATTTATAGTGTGCCCCCAGCGCTGAGCCAAAGTTCTTCCATGGTCTGGATCAGTTAGACCCAAGGAAGAACTGCCAAGGAATGCGTATGAGCAAGTAAGACCCAACACGTGGTCTTGCCATTGTCCAACTGCCCTTACATTTCAGGAGATAATGATGGGCAGTTGGGTGATGTGGCGTACGTGGGGGAGTGTTCGCTGGTGTTTTCGGACGAACAACCTCTGGTTTCTAATCCAACGTTAGATTAGTTTACTTGCAGGATCAACCATACAAATCCTAGGACATAAGTGCGTATTGATTTGGTCGAAAGTGATGATTTTTAGCAATATTGATGGTTTCACCTTTTTTTAAAGTTTCTCTCGTATGTTTGTATGATTCATATAACTAAGAACTAAGAACAAGGGTAAAACAACCTGGCAAACTTAAAGGAAATAACTTCTAAAAATGTATAAAGTGATGAATAAGAACAAATGCAGAATGTCGAACTAAAACAAAAACTTGTAAATGGCTTAGATTGTAAAAGTGCAAAGATGTTAAATAAACTTGGAATTTATTAAACTTGAAGAATTAACGATGGTGTTTACACGTACATTTTTCCAGAATTACACTCTTTTACTTTGAGTTATTTACAGGAATTTGTACAAATGAAATTCACACACTTCCCATAACGGATAAATCCTAATATTACAACACATGCTTCCACGTGTTCCTTCTGCCAAACGTCTTTCATCTTTGAATTTTAAATTTCAGCGCTTGCGTCGAAACAACACGTCTTCTCAAAGTTGTCGAACTCGTCGAAGACTAGCCCTTGCCACCTTCAACTAGCCTCACTGAAGTTTTCGAAACATCACCATTTCCTATCTTTGTCGAAGACGTTGAAAACGTTCTTCACATTTCTTTGGTCGAAATTAACCCCCGAAAACATTTTATTTCTTTATCGAAATGCTGCTTTGGATTCTGAATGGCGTCGAAAATCCCTGTCTACAAATTGCCCCCAGCAAAGGTTTTTCCGACTACTTTGGAGAAAAGTCATTTGTTGTCGAGAATTACTTCGATGCCATGTCAACTTTATCATTTTCATCATTTCCAAGACTGGATACTTCAAATCCCCATAAATCTTCATCATCATATCTTTTCTCAAAAACGTCAACTCAACCCATGTTTCTGACAACTACTCCATCATCCCCTAAAGGCTAGGAAATCATAAGCTTTCCAACTGCTGTCAGCCCACTTTCTTTATGAAATAAGTTCGCCACGTGGCCCATGACTCAATCAAAACTTAACCATTTCAATCCTTTTGTCTATAAATACTAAACCATTTCCCCCTTCAAACCCTTTACACAGTTTTCTTCTTCTCAAAGCAAAGAGTTACATCCCTCTAAACCGCAAAGAAACTTCCTTCCAGACAACAATGGCCTCTAAAAAATCTTCCAGCATCAAGAAGACTAAAAGCTCCACTTCACATCCATACGCACACAGGCTGAATGGACCTAACATTGTTGGAAATCAACAATACATTCCAGAGCCTCCCAATGAAAAGGAAAAGGATAGCATTTATAGGTCTTAAGTATTAATTCCTATTCTGGTTTCTAGTACTTGTCATTCTATCTTAGGACCTCTCCCCAATACAGACATTAACCCAAATAGGTTAAAAGCATATTTCCTTTCATATCAACATCTAAAACCTATAGGAACTGGGGTTAAACCCAAACAAACTGAAGAACCAACTGAAGGTTCAAATTCGACCACTGATGAAAGTCTGAATTTGCTTCATCTAAACAATGATAGGATCTTTAGAACCAATCCCATGGCGAAAGATCCCTCCGACTATCTTGCTTGGTTAGCAAAGATTGAAAAGGTTAAAAAACCCTTTTGGAGAGAAGTAGGAATCTTCGACTTAATCCAAAAGTCGAAAATAGGACCTATCTACTGTCCTAACATGATTTTAGCTTCCCTCTTTTTTGGGGATATCACCTATAACAATTTTCACCTCCCTTGTGGAATGGTCACACCAACCCTTTTCGACCTAGCAGCAATATGTGGGCTCATCCCTCTAGGATGGAACTTCGACTCAACTGTTCTGAACCAGGACTCCATTGGTTTCGACACCAACAAAGCCTCTTACTCCGTCTTCATCAACCACTACCATGATAAGACGACTGATACAGTGTCTAAAGGAGAGCACATAACCTTTTTAACTCTGTGGCTGTCGAAGTATGTCTTCTGCTCCCGCTATTTACAAGTGGCGAATTTTTTTGTCACCATAGCTAATCAACTCGAAGATGGGATCGGATTATGCTTGGGAGAGATGATCTTAGCAAACTCGAAGATGGGATTGGATTATGCTGGGGAACATTTTTTTTTGTTTTATTGTTTTTGTTGAATTTAATTTATTGTTTGATGATGTTTGACCTTAGTTGTATGTTTTTTTTAAAAAGAATATTAAACAAGTTGAATTTTGATCCGCTGCGTAATTTGAAATATTGTATTATTTATGAATGAAAGTTGCAACCCGTGTTACGGGACAAGACACATATTATGTTGTTATTATGATGCTTTGTAAGTAAATGTGATACCCTTTTCGTGGAACTTTGATTTTTAGAAAAATAATACGATTAAGTTTGTTGTGGGTAAAAATGGGTGTTACACTTTGATTTACATAATTGCTCACTTCCCCCCTTTGAAGCAACTTAACTTCCATCATGGAAATAAGTTGTCTTCTTCTTTCTTCTTATTTTCTATCATTCTTCTTCATTAGGATAAAGATCTTCAAACCTCACTAACTTAGGATATCCAAGTATGACAATTCACTTGGTTTAGTCTCCCTTAGACTTTTTTTACCTTTTGAGATCCTTTTGGTGTTCTCTCTCTCTCTCTCTCTCTCTCTCTCTCTCTCTCTCTCTCTCTCTCTCTCTCTCCCTCTCTCCCTCTCTCATCTCAAAACAACTCAAAAATACTTAATAAAGGTTGAAGTGACTTCTTGTGTCATAAACTTATTCCATGGGGCATTTGTATCTATCACATCTTGGGCTAATTTAAACTTGTCTAGCATGATGTACAAGTCTAAACTTGAAGCCATTTTCACAATGAAAACCTAAAAAACACTTCTTTACTTCAAAATACAAAAACACTTAATAAGTACTATGGGCTAGTGTATTCGAGCCCTAATCCTTGGCCGAGTCTTAGGGATCTTCTACTTACTTGGGTGTGCTTTTTATTCGTTTCATCTTGGAGTGATATAAGAAGCACACACTCCATTAGGTGGGACTTGCTTACACTCTCCTATGCAAATTTAAATAAAAAGATTTTAAAAGCTTCAAACCAACAACAAGCGTCTTTCCTGCGGGAATTCTCTTCTCATCTCCTTCACTCTAAGCGAAAGAACTCGCTTCGACTTGTCTTTTATAAGACGATAAACACACTCTTTCCAGACGAGCATGCAACACCTGAGCATAGACATAAGCCGTTCAATCATAAAAAACACAAACAAACTAACTTCCTCCCTGTAACGCCCAAATTACCCCACGAATTTATAAATGAAAAATAAGAGTTATTAAAATGCACCGAAAATATTTGAGTGTTGCAATTTAACTAAAACCCATGGCTCAATAGATACGTGTTACAAAAATTATTCAACTCGCAACGGAAACTTCAAATGAAATATGAAGTAGTATTTCAAAATACAAATTGTTTTATTAAAAATAAATAAACAAGTGAAAATGTCGTCCCGACACCCAAAACACGTATCAAAGTCGACTCCTAAAAACATGAAGTACACCGACTTCACTGACCACCACTCGACTTATCCTGATCACCTTCATGTTACCAACATAATGGTAACATTCAAACAGAAGGGGTGAGATACTTACATCACAAAAGAGAAAAATAACAAGAATAATCAAGTATCATTAACTAGATCACCATTTCTAAACCAAAACAACTTCATAACCACATCACAAACACACATCAACATCATACACAACAACAACTTATGCAATACAACTTATGCATAGAGTCAAGTAGAGTCTCATTGCATAAGTTGTTGGTCAATATAAACAGACGCAACTTACGTTTAAAGACTTGATGATTCGCGTAATTTTGCAACCTTTACCCACCTTTTATGAAAGGTTGCAGAGAGTCCACCAAGTCATGTACACAAAAGTCATATTCAAAAGAAAAACTCGGACAAAAACAATTACTAAAAATCAAGAATTACACCTACAAAAAAAAACAACCAATATATCCTAAAATAGACACACAAGAAAGACTACTAACAACAAACAACTTCAGCAACTCACTGAGCTAACACTAAGACTTCCAAAATCCAATTATGAGCGATCTCTTAGGCAGAGCCTACTGGACAACCAATTATAACCGAGTATAACATTTAGACCTTGAAGCTTCATGAGTTGGTCAATATAAACATAAGAATTATCAACTTTTCACTATCATTGATGTTGATACTGTCATGCTAAGACCTGCTCAACCGAAACAGACTCGTTGCTCAATCAATACAATCTCGTTGAGAATTTCCAACATACTATTTCCGTCCCACAATGAGTGGTCCATTTGAAATAAAAAATGTAACAAAATGAGTGACCCATTTCAATTTTCAATGCATATTTTCGAATTCTACCCTCTAATTAATATTACTATAATTATTCTCAATACTTGATAAAATGTACTTTAGTAAAAATATAATTTTCTCTCTTTTATTTATTCATCTTTTTTAATCCGTGTTAAATGGTAAACTGAATAATTCATTATGAGACGTAGAGAGTAAAAAAAAGAATTTGTGGAAGTTAAGCCCCCTTTAATATTTATATTTTATATTTACATTTTTTTTTTAAATCTTAGAATTTTCATATTACGTAAATTCAAAGAAAATCTTCATTTTTTTAATGTGTATAGGATTTTTAGTATTTTCATAAACAAATTACTTATGAGTAAAAGAAAATGAATTACTTATTATGGCTACAAATCTCATTAAAATTATGTGAATATCACAATTCATAATTTAGCTCCATGACTATCACTTGTCATGTTTTATTCATTTGCATTTTAGTATTTTAATAATAGTTATGCTCATGTATTTGTGTCTTATATATTTAGACTGCATTGGTTAATTTGTCTTTAGATTTAAACTAAGCATTTAATTTTATTTTTTATTTTGCAATTACATTTCACTTTTGATTTTATTTTTTCTTTTGATTTTATTTTTTCTTTTGCAATTACATTTCACTTTGCGGATCAGATACTCTTGAGTCTGATATTAATTTTAAAAATAGGATAATTAAGAGTTATCAGAAAAATAATATTTTAGTAAATAAATGGAATGTGAACCCAGTGAACAAGAGAGTCTTGATTTAAAATTGAGAGAAGCTGAGAGTAAAAAAATAAAAATAACCGTTAGGCTTGATGGTTCAGCTAATTTTAAAACCATCTTAGCTTTGAATAGCATTTCACCACATAACACTAGAAGATTTATTTTATTGATAGCAACGGGTGTTTATATAAGATTTTATAAAATATTTTTCATTAATTATATAAAATATAAAATTTAAAAAATTATAGGAGAAAAAATAATAAATATTTAAATATATAATAAAAAAATACATTTATACATTCATATAGTAAAATAACTTATAATTTAGTATAAAATATTTCTCCAAAATGATTTATAATAAAAATAAAGAGAGTTTAAATTATTTCTTCAAAATGATTTATAATAAAAATAAAGAGAGTAGGTTTTACTATTTTATCTTTTATATGCTTTATTATTTAGTTAAATTAATAAATTTTTTTGTTGAAGTTGCATACTTTATTGTGATGATTAATTGTTTATAGGGAGAAAGTTGTGATCCCAGACACTTTGCCTTTCATAACTTTCTTAGGGGAAGCAATGACTCCACCCACTATTAACTGGGATGATTCAAAATCTAGCAATGGAAGTGATGGACATCCACTATTAGCTGTTGCACTTTGTATCTTTGGTAACAAAGCTGCTTTCTACAACTGTTCATTCTATGGAATTCAAGATACTTTATATGATTTCATTTCTCCTTGGTATTTATTTTAACATACTTTGATTAATCTCATTACTAACAAGTTGAGTTAGTAATTAGTAGAGTAGTGAAAGAGTAATGAATGTGATGAATAATAACTTAATCTTGTGGATCCTCTTAAGAAGAATCCTTTCAATTTCATAGAAACCATCTTCAAGCTTAAGCTTAGTAGGAGGAGAAGAAGTTGTTTATTCTTTAGAGGTAGGAAAATCTGGTTGTTGTTGATAATACTATGACCGATCTCAGAAAGAAAGAGAGAGTAAAAGAAACTTGTTTTTTACTTTTATGTATTGTAATTCACACCAATATAAATACCGACTCAAAATATTGAAGACAACTTCTTTACCCATCATCAAAAAATGAGTAATGTATCTTCAATCAATCCCATGATTGTTGGTGTAAGCCCTAGAGGCCAATACTTTTTGGTACTTGTATCGGATTATTCGTTTAATAATAAAAGGCATTTCTTTATTATGTTTGTCTTTCAGAATAATAAAGTCCCTAGAATAGTTAGTCTGTTTAATGAAATGTTAAGTGTGACTTAATCATGAGATCCCATTAAACATAAAGACATTATTCTTAAAATATCCGTAGTCAAGCTTTATTGCAAAGTGGGATAACATTAAAGCATTGAGACTATTATGAAGATAGACTGATGATCACATCTCATGGATCATGGATAAAAGGTTATCAAGTCTTGACATAGGTATAAATATTAGGAGTAATATTTATACCGGATTGACCCGCTATGAGAATACTACATAGTATGTTATGCAAAGTGTCATAAGTTATTCTCATGGTGATAATGGTGTATTACCACCCTTCGACCTGAAACCACTATGGACCCTAGATGTAGAGTCGGGTGCTTTATTGCTGATCAAACATTATCCGTAACTGGATGATCATAAAGACAGTTGATGGGCACTCCACGAAGCATGCTGAGGGACATGAGTGTCCTAGATGGAATTTGCCAATCCTGCATAACAGGAGAAATGTCTAAGGGCCCAATATTGAACTGGACAAGGATGACACAGTGTATGCCTTGTGTTCAATATAGACATAGGGGCAAAAGGGTAATTGTACAAACATATATTATCACGAAAAAGGTTTTGTCAGATCACATGACATTTTCGTGACTTGGGTAGCAGTGATGTGTTGCTAGATACCGCTCACTGTTTATTATGTTAAATATATAATTTAATATAATTACCAACGTTACGAAATCCTACAGGGTCACACACATAAGGACAGTTTGATGAGAGATAGAGAAATCAAAGGAACACCGTAAGGTACGGTGCACTTAAGTGAAAAATAGAAATTCGGATAATATAATAATAATTATTGTTATTTTATAATGGTTATAAAATAATAATAAAATAAATATATTTATTATAATAATAGTTATTATAATAATATATAATATTATTATGGATCATGTGAATTGGGTTTTTAGCCCGCAGCCCACAAGAGAGTCTATAAAAGGAACCCTTGTGATGAAGCTTTTACTTGATGCAATTTCGTTTTTGATTCTCACTCAAATAATTCCGTTCGTAAGCAGCTAGCACTGTGACCGGAAGCTGTTCGTGTGGACTGAGTAGAGGCGTTGCACTTCATCAACGCTTGTGATCGCTGCATCAAAGATCTGAATCGCCACAAAGAGGTAACGATTCTATCACTGACCATGCTCATTCGTAAGGATCACTAAAGGAAAATTTTTGTTTTCCGCTGCGTTTAGATCGCTATTTTCCTTCAGTGGTATCAGAGCCACTTACGAAACCATGGATCTGATAGCTGTTAAATTTCCGTTTTTTTTTCTGTATTTGATTCGATTAAAACACAGAACGAATTTAACAATAAACGATTAATTAAATTTGGCATCTGTTGTGTACGATTTGGATGATTGATGTTGATTATGCTTCGGAATCCGACATTAGTATGGTGAAGTTGTGCGATACATTGATCATCCATAGGTTACACAATTAGATCGATCACTTTTATATAAGATATAAGAAATTCTGATGCAAAGATGGTATATGGGATATACTGTTTTGATTTCATCCATTCAATCACATAAGGATTGTAATTCTTTTGGAAAGATCATCATTTTCATTCGCTTCGGAATCCGACGTTAGTATGGTGAAGCAATGACATGTTGATCTATCATATTGAGTTATCAATCGAGTTGTGTTTGACGGCATGAAATTGTTGCATTAGGATTAATGGCAGTACAAGTGTTGTATTGCCGCAGACTTTTCCGGTTGGGGTTGTAAATGCACAAAAGTTGTGCAGGAAACGACGTGAAATACAATGAAGTGTTCATAAAATGTTTCGTCGGGGTGCTGCCCCTAACAACCCCGCAAGGAGGCGCTGCCCCCTTGACCCCCGGCTAAGTCTGCAAAGTGTGATCAATCAGCCGAAATTTAATTTAGTTTATTTAATTATCGGAATTTTAAACTAATAATAAAAGTGTGTTTATTATTATTTATTTGTGGTGATCAGTTATGGCCTTAGTTTATCCTTTATTATTGTTTTGGGATTTTTAAATACGGCCTGCGAGTCGTGCCTCTCTCTCAATCTCTTTATGTAACTTCTTTTCTCATCTCACTCCCTCGTATGTAAAACGAGTATTCTTATATGTAATGTAATATTATGTTATGAAGAAAAAGGAAGTATTCAATATTAAAGGAGGATAACCTTGGAGATCATGCTTGGAGAAGCTTAGATCGTTATTAGGTTAGCTTAGGTTCTCTCATTGGCTTGAGAGAACAATTGCGTTAGGGGCCATAATTGTATCTTTTTATATGTATGTTGATGCATGTAATTGTATGTTGATGCATGTGAGAGACGTTTTGCATGTTAAGCCGGTGAGATCAAACTAATAACAAATTCCCTCAAAATTAAATATTAAGTTTATGCTTTCCAATTTTTAGCACTCATCAAGACTAGTATCGAGCATTGTAGGTTTCGCCTACGCGAGGTGCATGTTCTATATTAGTAAGGTGTGATGGGATAATTGTAATATCCAATTGCTAAAACAATGGGTCAAACTTAACTAAACAAATTATAATAAGATTATACATGTTTAGAAGCAAGAATTGGGAATGATTCATGTGATGGATCAGAATAAGGAGTTATTCACCCAATTGAAAATATTCGAGAGTTGTATGAGATACAATTGGAAAGAGTTCCTACCTAAATAACTTAGTTTTGTGTAATCAGCCTAACGCTGACTTAAAACAAAGTGAAACATGGATCTCGACCCACTAGAAAGTCTTCCAACGGGATTTTCCGAATCAAATGATGAGGGTCATTTGTTTTGAATAAAATAGTGGGAGCATATTTGATTAAAGGCCTAATTAAATATGTTGTTTTAATGATACTTATATTTTCATATTTCTCTTGTAGATTACCATGACAACAAACACATCGAACAATATTTTGCGATCCATCCTAGATAAGGAAAAATTGTCTGGGACAAATTTCCTGGATTGGCACCGTAATCTGAGGATTGTCCTCAAGCACGATAAGAAGCTGTATGTCTTGGAGACACCAGTTCCTGAGGAGGAACCTCCTAGTTCTGCATCAAAGGCAGAAAGAGATGCTTATAAGAAGCATTTCGATGATGCCAATGAAACCGCTTGCCTCATGCTTGCTACCATGAACTCTGAGTTGCAAAAGCAACACGAGAACATGTCTGCGTTCGATATGATCGGACATCTGAAAATGCTTTATCAAGAGCAAGCAAGAAATGAGAGGTTTCAGGTTTCAAAGTCCCTTTTTAACAGCAAGTTAGCTGAGGGAGCCCCTGTAAGTCCCCATGTACTCAAGATGATTGGGTATGTGGAGAACCTTGACAGATTAGGGTTTCCCCTTGGAAAAGAACTTGCGATTGATCTGATCTTGCAATCGTTGCCAGAGAGCTTCAGTCAGTTTGTCCTGAATTTCAATATGAATGACTTGGACAAAAGCCTTCCAGAACTGCTAGGCATGTTGAGAACTGCTGAGCAGAATATGAAGACAAAAGGGAAATCTATTCTGATGGTCAGTAATGGAAAGAAACAGAACAAGAGGCCCATCAAACAGGGTGGTAGAGGGAAAGGCAAGGAAGTTGCCAAACCCAAACCCACTCCTCCTGTTTTGAAGCCTAGTGGAGGAATAGCAAAGGAGGGCACTTGCTTCCATTGCGGTAAGACCGGACATTGGAAGAGAAATTGCCCAAAGTACCTGGAAGATAAGAAAAATGGAGTAGAGACTTCAAATTCAGGTATTTTTGTTATTGAAATTAATTTATCTACTTCTGCATCATGGGTATTAGATACTGGATGCGGTTCTCACATTTGTACTAATGTGCAGGGGCTAAAAAGGAGTAGAGATTTGGAAAAAGGTGAAGTTGACCTACGAGTTGGTAATGGAGCAAAGGTTGCTGCTTTAGCTGTAGGAACTTATGTTTTAACTTTACCTAGTGGTTTAATAATTCAGTTAGAGAACTGTTATTATGTACCTGCAATTAGCAGGAATATTATTTCCGTTTCTTGTTTGGACAAGTTTGGTTTTTCATTCATAATAAAGAACAATTGTTGCTCCATTTATTTGAATGATATATTCTATGCTACTGCAAAAATGAATAATGGACTATATGTCCTTGATCTTGAAATGCCAATTTATAACATTAATACTAAAAGGTTGAAACCTAATGAGTTGAATCCAACTTACCTTTGGCACTGTCGATTAGGCCACATAAATGAGAAACGCATTTCCAAACTCCATAAAGATGGACTCTTGGACTCTTTTGATTATGAATCATATGACACATGCAGATCTTGTTTAATTGGAAAGATGACAAAGTCCCCATTCACAGGAAAAGGTGAAAGGGCTAATGATCTTTTGGCACTCATACATACTGATGTATGTGGACCACTGAACATACCAGCCAGAGGAGGTTTTCAGTACTTCATCACTTTCACTGATGACTTCAGTAGATACGGATATGTGTATTTAATGAAACACAAATCTGAGTCCTTTGAAAAGTTCAAGGAATTCAAGAATGAAGTACAAAACCAACTAGGGAAGAATATTAAAGTTCTTCGATCAGATCGAGGCGGTGAATATTTAAGCCTAGAATTTGATGACCATCTAAAAGAGTATGGGATTCTATCCCAACTTACTCCTCCTGGAACACCACAATGGAATGGTGTATCTGAGAGAAGAAATCGAACCTTGTTAGACATGGTCCGATCCATGATGAGTCACGCCGATCTTCCAAACTCCTTTTGGGGACATGCATTATTAACAGCAGCTTACACACTTAACCGTGTTCCATCCAAAAAGGTTGATAAGACACCATATGAGATATGGAGTGGTAAGAAACCACATATGTCTTACATGAAGATTTGGGGTTGCGAAGTTTACGTCAAACGACAAATTTCAACCAAGCTTGAGCCCAAATCTGACAAATGCTTATTTGTGGGGTATCCTAAAGAAACAAGAGGATATTACTTCTACAATCCTTCTGAGGGCAAAGTGTTTGTCGCTCGAACTGGAGTCTTTCTGGAAAGGGATTTTATTTCCAAAGGAAACAGTGGGAGGAAAATAGAGCTTGAAGAAATTCAAGAATCACAAAACATTGAAACACCTATGGAGGAACTAGAGCAGGAAACACAAGTAGTTGTGGAAGAGCAACCTGCTCAAGTAGAACAAGACCAGCGTAGGTCAAGCAGGACACGTCACCAACCTGAGAGATATGGATATCTCATAAGTGATCAGGGTGATGTATTACTCATGGATCAAGATGAGCCTGTGACCTACAAAGAGGCCATAACTGGTCCTGAGTCTGAGAAGTGGCTAGAAGCCATGAAATCTGAAATGGATTCCATGTACACAAACCAGGTTTGGACCTTGGTAGAACCTCCTATAGGAGTTAACCCTATAGGATGCAAGTGGGTCTTCAAGAAGAAGACTGACATGGATGGTAAGGTACATACCTATAAAGCAAGACTGGTTGCAAAAGGCTATAAACAAATTCATGGGGTTGACTATGATGAAACCTTTTCACCAGTTGCAATGCTTAAATCTGTTCGGATTTTACTTGCCATCGCTGCATATCATGATTATGAAATATGGCAGATGGATGTCAAAACTGCTTTCCTTAATGGGAATCTTCTTGAGGATGTGTACATGACACAACCTGAAGGATTTGACATACCACAAGATGCCCAAAAGATATGCAAGTTACAGCGATCAATCTATGGATTGAAGCAAGCTTCCAGAAGCTGGAATCTTCGTTTTGATGAAACCATAAAACAATATGGATTCATCAAAAATGAAGATGAACCTTGTGTCTACAAGAAGGTTAGTGGGAGCATGATCGTGTTTCTGGTATTATATGTAGATGACATATTACTCATTGGAAACGATGTCCCTACCTTGCAACAAGTGAAGACTTGGTTAGGGAATTGTTTTTCTATGAAAGACCTAGGTGAAGCAGCCTATATATTAGGAATTAGGATCTATAGAGATAGATCACAAAAACTGCTTGGCCTAAGTCAGAGTACATACATAGATAAAGTGTTGAGACGCTTTAATATGCATGATTCCAAGAAAGGATTCATACCTATGCAACATGGTCTGTGTTTATCAAAAACACAATCCCCTTCAACTAAGGAAGAAAGGGATCGCATGAATAAGATTCCATATGCATCTGCAATAGGATCTATCATGTATGCCATGTTATGTACTCGACCAGATGTCTCGTATGCATTAAGTGCAACGAGTAGGTACCAATCTGATCCCGGTGATGCTCACTGGGTAGCTGTCAAGAATATCCTTAAGTACTTGAGAAGGACTAAGGATTCATTCTTGATATATGGAGGTCAGGAAGAGCTTGATGTAATTGGTTACACTGATGCTAGCTTCCAGACAGATAAGGATGATTTTAGATCACAATCTGGTTATGTGTTCTGTCTCAATGGTGGCGCTGTGAGCTGGAAAAGTTCAAAGCAGGAAACAGTTGCTGATTCTACAACTGAGGCCGAGTATATTGCTGCCTCAAATGCAGCAAAGGAAGCTGTTTGGATCAAGAAGTTCATTAGTGAACTTGGCATAGTCCCAAGCATTGTGGATCCCATTGGTTTATATTGTGATAACAATGGTGCTATCGCACAAGCTAAGGAGCCTAGATCTCACCAACGATCCAAACACATACTTAGGCGTTATCACCTCATTCGAGAGATAATCGATCGGGGAGATGTGAAGATATGCAGAGTACCTACACTTGACAATATCGCTGACCCATTAACAAAGCCTCTTGCGCAACAGAAGCATGATGGTCATACTAGATCTATGGGTATTAAGGGTATGCCTAATTGGCTCTAGTGCTAGTGGGAGATTGTTGGTGTAAGCCCTAGAGGCCAATACTTTTTGGTACTTGTATCGGATTATTCGTTTAATAATAAAAGGCATTTCTTTATTATGTTTGTCTTTCAGAATAATAAAGTCCCTAGAATAGTTAGTCTGTTTAATGAAATGTTAAGTGTGACTTAATCATGAGATCCCATTAAACATAAAGACATTATTCTTAAAATATCCGTAGTCAAGCTTTATTGCAAAGTGGGATAACATTAAAGCATTGAGACTATTATGAAGATAGACTGATGATCACATCTCATGGATCATGGATAAAAGGTTATCAAGTCTTGACATAGGTATAAATATTAGGAGTAATATTTATACCGGATTGACCCGCTATGAGAATACTACATAGTATGTTATGCAAAGTGTCATAAGTTATTCTCATGGTGATAATGGTGTATTACCACCCTTCGACCTGAAACCACTATGGACCCTAGATGTAGAGTCGGGTGCTTTATTGCTGATCAAACATTATCCGTAACTGGATGATCATAAAGACAGTTGATGGGCACTCCACGAAGCATGCTGAGGGACATGAGTGTCCTAGATGGAATTTGCCAATCCTGCATAACAGGAGAAATGTCTAAGGGCCCAATATTGAACTGGACAAGGATGACACAGTGTATGCCTTGTGTTCAATATAGACATAGGGGCAAAAGGGTAATTGTACAAACATATATTATCACGAAAAAGGTTTTGTCAGATCACATGACATTTTCGTGACTTGGGTAGCAGTGATTGAAGGAAAATTGCGATCAAAACGCAGCGGAAAACAAAATTTTCCTTTAGTGATCCTTACGAATGAGCATGGTCAGTGATAGAATCGTTACCTCTTTGTGGCGATTCAGATCTTTGATGCAGCGATCACAAGCGTTGATGAAGTGCAACGCCTCTACTCAGTCCACACGAACAGCTTCCGGTCACAGTGCTAGCTGCTTACGAACGGAATTATTTGAGTGAGAAAAGAGAATCAAAAACGAAATTGCATCAAGTGAAAGCTTCATCACAAGGGTTCCTTTTATAGACTCTCTTGTGGGCTGCGGGCTAAAAGCCCAATTCACATGATCCATAATAATATTATATATATTATTATAATAACTATTATTATAATAAATATATTTCTTTTATTATTATTTTATAACCATTATAAAATAACAATAATTATTATTATATTATCCGAATTTCTATTTTCACTTAAGTGCACCGTACCTTACGGTGTTCCTTTGATTTCTCTATCTCTCATCAAACTGTCCTTATGTGTGTGACCCTGTAGGATTTCGTAACGTTGGTAATTATATTAAATTATATATATTTAACATAATAAACAGTGAGCGGTATCTAGCAACACATCACTGCTACCCAAGTCACGAAAATGTCATGTGATCTGACAAAACCTTTTTCGTGATAATATATGTTTGTACAATTACCCTTTTGCCCCTATGTCTATATTGAACACAAGGCATACACTGTGTCATCCTTGTCCAGTTCAATATTGGGCCCTTAGACATTTCTCCTGTTATGCAGGATTGGCAAATTCCATCTAGGACACTCATGTCCCTCAGCATGCTTCGTGGAGTGCCCATCAACTGTCTTTATGATCATCCAGTTACGGATAATGTTTGATCAGCAATAAAGCACCCGACTCTACATCTAGGGTCCATAGTGGTTTCAGGTCGAAGGGTGGTAATACACCATTATCACCATGAGAATAACTTATGACACTTTGCATAACATACTATGTAGTATTCTCATAGCGGGTCAATCCGGTATAAATATTACTCCTAATATTTATACCTATGTCAAGACTTGATAACCCTTTACCCATGATCCATGAGATGTGATCATCAGTCTATCTTCATAATAGTCTCAATGCTTTAATGTTATCCCACTTTGCAATAAAGCTTGACTACGGATATTTTAAGAATAATGTCTTTATGTTTAATGGGATCTCATGATTAAGTCACACTTAACATTTCATTAAACAGACTAACTATTCTAGGGACTTTATTATTCTGAAGACAAACATAATAAAGAAATGCCTTTTATTATTAAACGAATAATCCGATACAAGTACCAAAAAGTATTGGCCTCTAGGGCTTACACCAACAATCTCCCACTAGCACTAGAGCCAATTAGGCATACCCTTAATACCCATAGATCTAGTATGACCATCATGCTTCTGTTGCGCAAGAGGCTTTGTTAATGGGTCAGCGATATTATCAAGTGTAGGTACTCTGCATATCTTCACATCTCCCCGATCGATTATCTCTCGAATGAGGTGATAACGCCTAAGTATGTGTTTGGATCGTTGGTGAGATCTAGGCTCCTTAGCTTGTGCGATAGCACCATTGTTATCACAATATAAACCAATGGGATCCACAATGCTAGGGACTATGCCAAGTTCACTAATGAACTTCTTGATCCAAACAGCTTCCTTTGCTGCATTTGAGGCAGCAATATACTCGGCCTCAGTTGTAGAATCAGCAACTGTTTCCTGCTTTGAACTTTTCCAGCTCACAGCGCCACCATTGAGACAGAACACATAACCAGATTGTGATCTAAAATCATCCTTATCTGTCTGGAAGCTAGCATCAGTGTAACCAATTACATCAAGCTCTTCCTGACCTCCATATATCAAGAATGAATCCTTAGTCCTTCTCAAGTACTTAAGGATATTCTTGACAGCTACCCAGTGAGCATCACCGGGATCAGATTGGTACCTACTCGTTGCACTTAATGCATACGAGACATCTGGTCGAGTACATAACATGGCATACATGATAGATCCTATTGCAGATGCATATGGAATCTTATTCATGCGATCCCTTTCTTCCTTAGTTGAAGGGGATTGTGTTTTTGATAAACACAGACCATGTTGCATAGGTATGAATCCTTTCTTGGAATCATGCATATTAAAGCGTCTCAACACTTTATCTATGTATGTACTCTGACTTAGGCCAAGCAGTTTTTGTGATCTATCTCTATAGATCCTAATTCCTAATATATAGGCTGCTTCACCTAGGTCTTTCATAGAAAAACAATTCCCTAACCAAGTCTTCACTTGTTGCAAGGTAGGGACATCGTTTCCAATGAGTAATATGTCATCTACATATAATACCAGAAACACGATCATGCTCCCACTAACCTTCTTGTAGACACAAGGTTCATCTTCATTTTTGATGAATCCATATTGTTTTACGGTTTCATCAAAACGAAGATTCCAGCTTCTGGAAGCTTGCTTCAATCCATAGATTGATCGCTGTAACTTGCATATCTTTTGGGCATCTTGTGGTATGTCAAATCCTTCAGGTTGTGTCATGTACACATCCTCAAGAAGATTCCCATTAAGGAAAGCAGTTTTGACATCCATCTGCCATATTTCATAATCATGATATGCAGCGATGGCAAGTAAAATCCGAACAGATTTAAGCATTGCAACTGGTGAAAAGGTTTCATCATAGTCAACCCCATGAATTTGTTTATAGCCTTTTGCAACCAGTCTTGCTTTATAGGTATGTACCTTACCATCCATGTCAGTCTTCTTCTTGAAGACCCACTTGCATCCTATAGGGTTAACTCCTATAGGAGGTTCTACCAAGGTCCAAACCTGGTTTGTGTACATGGAATCCATTTCAGATTTCATGGCTTCTAGCCACTTCTCAGACTCAGGACCAGTTATGGCCTCTTTGTAGGTCGCAGGCTCATCTTGATCCATGAGTAATACATCACCCTGATCACTTATGAGATATCCATATCTCTCAGGTTGGTGACGTGTCCTGCTTGACCTACGCTGGTCTTGTTCTACTTGAGCAGGTTGCTCTTCCACAACTACTTGTGTTTCCTGCTCTAGTTCCTCCATAGGTGTTTCAATGTTTTGTGATTCTTGAATTTCTTCAAGCTCTATTTTCCTCCCACTGTTTCCTTTGGAAATAAAATCCCTTTCCAGAAAGACTCCAGTTCGAGCGACAAACACTTTGCCCTCAGAAGGATTGTAGAAGTAATATCCTCTTGTTTCTTTAGGATACCCCACAAATAAGCATTTGTCAGATTTGGGCTCAAGCTTGGTTGAAATTTGTCGTTTGACGTAAACTTCGCAACCCCAAATCTTCATGTAAGACATATGTGGTTTCTTACCACTCCATATCTCATATGGTGTCTTATCAACCTTTTTGGATGGAACACGGTTAAGTGTGTAAGCTGCTGTTAATAATGCATGTCCCCAAAAGGAGTTTGGAAGATCGGCGTGACTCATCATGGATCGGACCATGTCTAACAAGGTTCGATTTCTTCTCTCAGATACACCATTCCATTGTGGTGTTCCAGGAGGAGTAAGTTGGGATAGAATCCCATACTCTTTTAGATGGTCATCAAATTCTAGGCTTAAATATTCACCGCCTCGATCTGATCGAAGAACTTTAATATTCTTCCCTAGTTGGTTTTGTACTTCATTCTTGAATTCCTTGAACTTTTCAAAGGACTCAGATTTGTGTTTCATTAAATACACATATCCGTATCTACTGAAGTCATCAGTGAAAGTGATGAAGTACTGAAAACCTCCTCTGGCTGGTATGTTCAGTGGTCCACATACATCAGTATGTATGAGTGCCAAAAGATCATTAGCCCTTTCACCTTTTCCTGTGAATGGGGACTTTGTCATCTTTCCAATTAAACAAGATCTGCATGTCTCATATGATTCATAATCAAAAGAGTCCAAGAGTCCATCTTTATGGAGTTTGGAAATGCGTTTCTCATTTATGTGGCCTAATCGACAGTGCCAAAGGTAAGTTGGATTCAACTCATTAGGTTTCAACCTATTAGTATTAATGTTATAAATTGGCATTTCAAGATCAAGGACATATAGTCCATTATTCATTTTTGCAGTAGCATAGAATATATCATTCAAATAAATTGAGCAACAATTGTTCTTTATTATGAATGAAAAACCAAACTTGTCCAAACAAGAAACGGAAATAATATTCCTGCTAATTGCAGGTACATAATAACAGTTCTCTAACTGAATTATTAAACCACTAGGTAAAGTTAAAACATAAGTTCCTACAGCTAAAGCAGCAACCTTTGCTCCATTGCCAACTCGTAGGTCAACTTCACCTTTTGCCAAATCTCTACTCCTTTTTAGCCCCTGCACATTAGTACAAATGTGAGAACCGCATCCAGTATCTAATACCCATGATGCAGAAGTAGATAAATTAATTTCAATAACAAAAATACCTGAATTTGAAGTCTCTACTCCATTTTTCTTATCTTCCAGGTACTTTGGGCAATTTCTCTTCCAATGTCCGGTCTTACCGCAATGGAAGCAAGTGCCCTCCTTTGCTATTCCTCCACTAGGCTTCAAAACAGGAGGAGTGGGTTTGGGTTTGGCAACTTCCTTGCCTTTCCCTCTACCACCCTGTTTGATGGGCCTCTTGTTCTGTTTCTTTCCATTACTGACCATCAGAATAGATTTCCCTTTTGTCTTCATATTCTGCTCAGCAGTTCTCAACATGCCTAGCAGTTCTGGAAGACTTTTGTCCAAGTCATTCATATTGAAATTCAGGACAAACTGACTGAAGCTCTCTGGCAACGATTGCAAGATCAGATCAATCGCAAGTTCTTTTCCAAGGGGAAACCCTAATCTGTCAAGATTCTCCACATACCCAATCATCTTGAGTACATGGGGACTTACAGGGGCTCCCTCAGCTAACTTGCTGTTAAAAAGGGACTTTGAAACCTGAAACCTCTCATTTCTTGCTTGCTCTTGATAAAGCATTTTCAGATGTCCGATCATATCGAACGCAGACATGTTCTCATGTTGCTTTTGCAACTCAGAGTTCATGGTAGCAAGCATGAGGCAAGCGGTTTCATTGGCATCATCGAAATGCTTCTTATAAGCATCTCTTTCTGCCTTTGATGCAGAACTAGGAGGTTCCTCCTCAGGAACTGGTGTCTCCAAGACATACAGCTTCTTATCGTGCTTGAGGACAATCCTCAGATTACGGTGCCAATCCAGGAAATTTGTCCCAGACAATTTTTCCTTATCTAGGATGGATCGCAAAATATTGTTCGATGTGTTTGTTGTCATGGTAATCTACAAGAGAAATATGAAAATATAAGTATCATTAAAACAACATATTTAATTAGGCCTTTAATCAAATATGCTCCCACTATTTTATTCAAAACAAATGACCCTCATCATTTGATTCGGAAAATCCCGTTGGAAGACTTTCTAGTGGGTCGAGATCCATGTTTCACTTTGTTTTAAGTCAGCGTTAGGCTGATTACACAAAACTAAGTTATTTAAGTAGGAACTCCTTCCAATTGTATCTCATACAACTCTCGAATATTTTCAATTGGGTGAATAACTCCTTATTCTGATCCATCACATGAATCATTCCCAATTCTTGCTTCTAAACATGTATAATCTTATTATAATTTGTTTAGTTAAGTTTGACCCATTGTTTTAGCAATTGGATATTACAATTATCCCATCACACCTTACTAATATAGAACATGCACCTCGCGTAGGCGAAACCTACAATGCTCGATACTAGTCTTGATGAGTGCTAAAAATTGGAAAGCATAAACTTAATATTTAATTTTGAGGGATTTTGTTATTAGTTTGATCTCACCGGCTTAACATGCAAAACGTCTCTCACATGCATCAACATACAATTACATGCATCAACATACATATAAAAAGATACAATTATGGCCCCTAACGCAATTGTTCTCTCAAGCCAATGAGAGAACCTAAGCTAACCTAATAACGATCTAAGCTTCTCCAAGCATGATCTCCAAGGTTGTCCTCCTTTAATATTGAATACTTCCTTTTTATTCATAACATAATATTACATTACATATAAGAAAACTCGTTTTACATACGAGGGAGTGAGATGAGAAAAGAAGTTACATAAAGAGATTGAGAGAGAGGCACGACACGCAGGCCGTATTTAAAAATCCCAAAACAATAATAAAGGATAAACTAAGGCCATAACTGATCACCACAAATAAATAATAATAAACACACTTTTATTATTAGTTTAAAATTCCGATAATTAAATAAACTAAATTAAATTTCGGCTGATTGATCACACTTTGCAGACTTAGCCGGGGGTTCCTTGCGGGGTCGTCAGGGGCAGCGCCCCGGCGAAAAATTTTATGAACACTTCATTATATTTCATGTCGTTTCCTGCACAACTTTTGTGCATTTACAACCCCAACCGGAAAAGTCTGCGGCAATACAACACTTGTACTGCCATTAATCCTAATGCAACAATTTCATGCCGTCAAACACAACTCGATTGATAACTCAATATGATAGATCAACATGTCATTGCTTCACCATACTAACGTCGGATTCCGAAGCGAATGAAAATGATGATCTTTCAAAAGAATTACAATCCTTATGTGATTGAATGGATGAAATCAAAAACAGTATATCCCATATACCATCTTTGCATCAGAATTTCTTATATCTTATATAAAAGTGATCGATCTAATTGTGTAACCTATGGATGATCAATGTATCGCACAACTTCACCATACTAATGTCGGTTTCTGAAGCATAATCAACATCAATCATCCAAATCGTACACAACAGATGCCAAATTTAATTAATCGTTTATTGTTAAATTCATTCTGTGTTTTAATCGAATCAAATACAGAAAAGACGGAAATTTAACAGCTATCAGATCCATGGTTTCGTAAGTGGCTCTGATACCACTGAAGGAAAATTGCGATCAAAACGCAGCGGAAAACAAAATTTTCCTTTAGTGATCCTTACGAATGAGCATGGTCAGTGATAGAATCGTTACCTCTTTGTGGCGATTCAGATCTTTGATGCAGCGATCACAAGCGTTGATGAAGTGCAACGCCTCTACTCAGTCCACACGAACAGCTTCCGGTCACAGTGCTAGCTGCTTACGAACGGAATTATTTGAGTGAGAAAAGAGAATCAAAAACGAAATTGCATCAAGTGAAAGCTTCATCACAAGGGTTCCTTTTATAGACTCTCTTGTGGGCTGCGGGCTAAAAGCCCAATTCACATGATCCATAATAATATTATATATATTATTATAATAACTATTATTATAATAAATATATTTCTTTTATTATTATTTTATAACCATTATAAAATAACAATAATTATTATTATATTATCCGAATTTCTATTTTCACTTAAGTGCACCGTACCTTACGGTGTTCCTTTGATTTCTCTATCTCTCATCAAACTGTCCTTATGTGTGTGACCCTGTAGGATTTCGTAACGTTGGTAATTATATTAAATTATATATATTTAACATAATAAACAGTGAGCGGTATCTAGCAACACATCACTGCTACCCAAGTCACGAAAATGTCATGTGATCTGACAAAACCTTTTTCGTGATAATATATGTTTGTACAATTACCCTTTTGCCCCTATGTCTATATTGAACACAAGGCATACACTGTGTCATCCTTGTCCAGTTCAATATTGGGCCCTTAGACATTTCTCCTGTTATGCAGGATTGGCAAATTCCATCTAGGACACTCATGTCCCTCAGCATGCTTCGTGGAGTGCCCATCAACTGTCTTTATGATCATCCAGTTACGGATAATGTTTGATCAGCAATAAAGCACCCGACTCTACATCTAGGGTCCATAGTGGTTTCAGGTCGAAGGGTGGTAATACACCATTATCACCATGAGAATAACTTATGACACTTTGCATAACATACTATGTAGTATTCTCATAGCGGGTCAATCCGGTATAAATATTACTCCTAATATTTATACCTATGTCAAGACTTGATAACCCTTTACCCATGATCCATGAGATGTGATCATCAGTCTATCTTCATAATAGTCTCAATGCTTTAATGTTATCCCACTTTGCAATAAAGCTTGACTACGGATATTTTAAGAATAATGTCTTTATGTTTAATGGGATCTCATGATTAAGTCACACTTAACATTTCATTAAACAGACTAACTATTCTAGGGACTTTATTATTCTGAAGACAAACATAATAAAGAAATGCCTTTTATTATTAAACGAATAATCCGATACAAGTACCAAAAAGTATTGGCCTCTAGGGCTTACACCAACAGTGATGTGTTGCTAGATACCGCTCACTGTTTATTATGTTAAATATATAATTTAATATAATTACCAACGTTACGAAATCCTACAGGGTCACACACATAAGGACAGTTTGATGAGAGATAGAGAAATCAAAGGAACACCGTAAGGTACGGTGCACTTAAGTGAAAAATAGAAATTCGGATAATATAATAATAATTATTGTTATTTTATAATGGTTATAAAATAATAATAAAATAAATATATTTATTATAATAATAGTTATTATAATAATATATAATATTATTATGGATCATGTGAATTGGGTTTTTAGCCCGCAGCCCACAAGAGAGTCTATAAAAGGAACCCTTGTGATGAAGCTTTTACTTGATGCAATTTCGTTTTTGATTCTCACTCAAATAATTCCGTTCGTAAGCAGCTAGCACTGTGACCGGAAGCTGTTCGTGTGGACTGAGTAGAGGCGTTGCACTTCATCAACGCTTGTGATCGCTGCATCAAAGATCTGAATCGCCACAAAGAGGTAACGATTCTATCACTGACCATGCTCATTCGTAAGGATCACTAAAGGAAAATTTTTGTTTTCCGCTGCGTTTAGATCGCTATTTTCCTTCAATGATATCATCTAATTTTTATATATTTAATTATTTATTAAATAGTATAATTGTTTGTTGTTTTCACATGATATCATTAATTTGTACATCATTAATATTATTAATAATCCAATTGCATTTAAATAAAGGGACTCTGAATAACATTGCACCTATCTTAAACTTTTCACCAGAATATGCATCATCAACTTCAACGCCTTCCTCCCACAAAAGTCTTAGATCTTCAATTAATGAACTTAGATAAACATATATGTCGTTTCCAGGTTGTCGTGGTCCAAAAATCATCATACTTAACAACATATACTTACACTTCATGCATAACCAAAGAGATAGGTTGTAAATCATGATAAGAACAAGTCACAAATAGTTAGTACTCATATTATCAAAGGGGTTCATTCATTGGTGGCAATCCCAAGCCTAAGGTTTCTTGGCTCAATTCCAAAATCCGGAAACAACGAATCAATTTTCTTCAATAGCAAAGAATCAACTACATGGCGTATGTTTCCATTAAATTTTGTTTCATATGCATGCCATTTAATATTCTTTGCGTCATTCGCATTGGCACAAAGTCTCTTGAATCTTGAAATTATTGACAAGTACTATAACACTTTAGCAGGAGACCTCTTCCTACTAACATTGTCATTGTCATCACCATTGTTGTCCTTCACCTTGTAACGCAACACCCCACATTTCGGACATTGATCAAAAAAGTTATACTCTTTCTTGTATAATATGCAATCATTAGGGCATGCATGTATTTTGATATACTCCAAACCCATTGAACACAATATCTTCTTGCCAACTAACAACGATCAAACAAATTGTTATCTTCTGGTAGCATTTATTATAGCAAATGAAGCAATTAAGTGAAACTTATATCCAGCCATCCATTTTTCGCTTTCAGATTAAACAATTTTAAGACAACAAACAATCGTGTAAAACTTGTGCACCCCTTATATAAAGGGGTGTCCTTATCACTACATAAAGTATCATAAATATGGACTTTCTTAAAAAAAATATTCTCCAATAATACAAACTATATCTTCTAGACGGTCATCCATATACTCATCTTCATCAACATTATTACTTTGTAACACACACTTTTGCTTTTTTTCCACCTCACCATGTCACGTCCATATTGGATAATCTTGACATATATCGTCACAACATAGGTGATGGAATATCTTGTAATACCCCGTATTTTTAAAAAATGCTCTGGATAATATTAATTAAGATTAATAAGGTTTCAATGTGCTCTGATAGTTTTCAATCAAAATAATTAGAGCAACCGACGAACTTAAATTAATTAATTAGTATTATCTGGCTCAGAGGTTTTATTAAATATTTGACTCAGAGACATTTTTGGATAATCTCAATTTGGACCCGTTAGAGTACTAACCAATAGTTATATCAGTATAACTATTTTGTTGTTATAAAAGAAAGAAAAGAAGGGTTTGTGAAAGAGTTGGTAAGAAGAAGAAGAAAGAAGAAAGAAAGGAAAAGAGAAGGAAGAGTAGAGAAAGAATGGGAGAAGAAGGAAAGAAAACCCAAGAAGCTCAAGATCAAGAATCATCACCATTTCTTCATCAATCTTCTTCTTCATCAAACTCCTCTTCATGTTTAGAGGTGGGTTCTAGTTAGACACTTTCATTTATAGAGTTTTTTGTTCTAGAGATTAGGTTGGAATTGTGAGAAAAATTATTAATCAATTAAATCGGAATTTTCTAACGGTTAAAGTGTCGATTAAATGCATGTGTATAATCATGTTATGTGTGGAAGTGATCAACAACAAGTATTATGAGGTTACTAGGTGAAATGGTGAGAAAATGAGGGTTATGTTATGAGAAACGCAGGATTTTGTGCTACTGACTGTCGCTTAACCGGTTAACCATATGCGTTAACCGGTTAATGAGACCCTGATACGTGAATGGAAATGGAAATTTAGACTAGTTAACCGGTTAACCATATGTGTTAACCGGTTAACACTGTAAGTTCGGGAAAAATATTATTTTTTGTTCCTTCTTCTAAAATTCATAATTTTTTACTCGGGTATCCGATTGAGGCAAACTTTATATCATTGGAAAGCTATGACAACATACTATCCAATGATAGAGGAAAATATTACTTTTGAAGTGGAAAATATTTATTTATTTTATGCCGATTAAAAATACCGATTTTTGTAAATGTAATGCGTGAACCATAAAATATGCAATTTAAAGTATTGTGAGGAAATCTTACCATAAACCAATAGTATAGCCTAGTAATGTAACTAGAAATTGTTAGATGATATAAATTGTGATATGTTTAGGACTACCTTAGGTTGATGTGAAACCGTTGGAAAGATGGGTAGTGGCTTGAGGTGGGTATTACACTGAGTCCTACGGGAAGCCTTGCCCAAGAAGTCTTGAGTAAGTCTTGAGGTGGGTATTACATTGAGTCTCACGGGAAGCATCCGTAAAGACTTGAGGTAGGTGTAACATTGAGTCCTCCGTAAGTCTTGAGTAAGTCTTGAGGTGGGTATTACACTGAGTCCCACGGGAAGCATCCGTAAAGGCTTGAGGTAGGTGTTACACTGAGTACCATTGTGCAGTCTTGAGTAAGTCTTGATGTGGGTATTAGATTGAGTCCCACGGGAAGCATCCGTAAAGGCTTGAGGTACCGATAGTGTGGTGATGGTAAAGGCTTAAGGTTTGTATTACACTGAGTCCCACGGGAAGCATCTGTAAATGCTTGAGGTACCGTTGGTGAGGTGATGGTAAATGCTTGAGATGGGTATTACACTGAGTCCCACGGGAAGCATGGTACTGGCTTGAGATGTGTATTACACTGAGTCCCATGGGAAGCCTTGCCCGGTGAAGTCTTCAGTAAGTCTTGAGGTGGGTATTATATTGAGTCCCACGGAAAGCATCCGTAAAGACTTGGTAGTGGCTTGAGGTGGGTATTACAATGAGTCCCATAGGAAGCCTTGCCGATAAACCCTTGAGGTGAGTATTCCATTGAGTCCCACGTGAAGTGTCGAGAGCATTGTATGTACGTGACCAAAGACTTGAGTAGTGATTAGATTTGAACCTTTAGAGGCGAGAGAACTCTAAGATAGGGAACCCACTGAGATGTTGATATCTCACGACTATTGTTGTTGCTTTTCAGGTTTTATTTGTAGGTTTGGTTTACAAGTGGAGCTATGCTCGGGATGTTTCAAGAGAATCATATATTTAGTTTCCGCTGTGTATTTATCTTGTACAATAATGAATATTGTATTTGATCTTAGTATTTTTATTTTAGTATAATTTCCATGTCTTGTACCATAGTTTGTATTGTTTTTAGAATTGGTCAAGAATGTGAATTGTACTATTAGGCACTTATGATAGTGTAAGTACCAAATAAACACTTGTATGATATTATATATATATATATATATATATATATATATATATATATATATATATATATATATATATATTATGAGGCGTTACAATTGGTATCATAGCAGGTCATATGCTCGACCTAGCCTTGAAACATCATAAGTAAATATTTCCTGCCTCTTAAATGTGTCTTGCTGGCATGGTTCTTAATATCATATATGTAGTATTGGGCCTGATCAACCTAATTCTATGTATGTGATAGGTAGAATCATGGTTGTAGGACCATGAGGACTCCAAAGTGTTGTGAGAACCTGTGCTGTGGGAGTAGGCTCAAGCCAGGAGTTGTTAAAGATGAGCTTTGGTCAACTTAGTTGGAGTCTTCTTAAGAGTTGTACTTCCTGTAACATGGAGTTGCATAGTAGTGTGTTGCTCGAGAAATCCTTTGGAATGGATATAGTCTGAAAGGTACAGATATCTACAGGATGAATGGTCAGTGTACCAAGGAATACGTAAAGTCACTAGTGGTTCAATATAGGTTACTAGTATGGACACGAGTTTTGAGAAATCTTATTCCACGAAAAGAGAGGATGCTTTGAGGAACATGTGACGTAAGTTCGGGAATAAGTTAATCGTTAGTGTTTCAGTTCTAAGGTCGATGTGGCATCTTAGATGAACGAGAGTACTTTAAGGAATGTATTCGGATAATACCTTACAGATGGATAGAAGTTACAAGTAAAGATCGTTTGTTTTCTTTTGAGAACCTAAAGTCATGGTGAAACATGAAGAGAAACACAAGGATGTGATTACACGTTTCAAGTGAGACAAGTATACCCCGGACGAAGTGTAGAAGATTGGAGTTGTATATTCAGATATGAACGAGGAGGCAAAGTTTAGAGTAATACATCAGTGTGTTATATTTAGTAAAGGATCAATTCGGAAGTGTTGAATTACCCAAGGAATGGTATAAGGTATAATGTCAGAGAAAGAACAAGCTTCATTTAGTAACACGAGGTGTATTTGGTATAGACCAGGTGAAGTTGTGATAAGTGATAGAGTAAGCACCTTGGATTCAGGATAATTCTAGGTAGATGAATTATGTTTGGGTATGAGAGGACTACTACAGAGCGTGAAGTGAACACGGTATGGAAACGGTATTAATAGTGCGATATGAGAAAGTGATAACGAAATGTATTTTTAGACGAATGTACCATGAAGTTGTTAAGTTGTTGTTGAAACTAAAGTTTAGGAAGTATAATCAATGATGTTTTAGCCATTAGGACACTGGTAATATGTTTAGTAATTGTGTGGAATCATCTGTTGATGATTGTTATAAATTTTGGTTGTGATTGGAATGAGTTTGGGCGGTTTAGGTAGCAATGAAAACCAGACTTTTGCTTCTGCGTTTGAAGTAATCAGATTACCCTCTGGGTGGTAACCAGTTACTGAATTGTGTTTCTAAATCTCTTTTAGCCATTGGAAGTCCAGGTTTCCACTGAGTAATCGGTTACCCTCCTGGTAGTAATCGGTTACCACTGTTAAGTTTTGAAATTTTGATTTTTCTAAGATTCATACATTTTGACTCGAGTGCCCGATCGAATCATTCTTGGTCTGATAGAAATCTGTGGAGACATTCTATGCAATGATTAGTAGAGGGTAAGGGAATGCCGATTAATACATAAATAGAGATATCGAAGGTTCTTCAGAAGAGTGCATTACCTCAGTTTTCAAGTGAAGGAAAACTCCTATATTTGGGAATGATCGGAGTATTTAGAATATACCTGTAGTGGGATTAAGGATGTCATTGTTTTAAATCCTCGCCAAGGGATTAAAGAGTGAGGACAAAGTTGTATACTAGACATGAGATGTCTATTGTTTGTTTTTACCTGATAAGGATTGTGCGTTGGATTTATTTTATGGACGAACCAAGTGTTAGCTTGTGACTAAAAACCCTTTTTATGTCGTCATTGTCATTTTTTTCCTACTAACGTCGTTGTGCGAGTGGAATCGAACTATTATGTTGTATATTAGTGATGTGACAGTAACAGAATGGTAGTTCTACTTCGTCCCTTATCTGGGGTATGTCATCAGTTTGTTGTATCTTGTTTTGTATTATCTTGAGTTGTGAACGGTGGGTGAATGTTATACATGTTTGGGAACCGTGAGTGTGAATCTTTTTGCAAAATAGTGCAAACTGAATTGAAGGTTTTGAGTTGGGTTGTTTGTTAACAAGAGGAACAAGTTCAGTTGTGTTCGACCGATTAGCCTCAGATGGGTAATCGATTGACACATGACTTTTGTGGAGGACTTTAGAGAATCGTAATTTCTGAATTGTAAGTCCATTTTAGCTTCCGTTCAAAGTGACAGAGGATAAAGTGTTGAACTTTCTTTTGAGAATGATTGGTAGACAATAAATGATTTGAATATTTGGTGTGTCGTCGTTGCGACTATTGAGGACCTAAATTACGAAGTTATAAGAGACTCGATAAGTGTTGATCTTCCAGGAAACATTTTGGTATCTGAATTACTGTATGGATGATGGATGAACAATTAGTCAGTACTAGTGTCGTTAATTCTTAACATAAAGTTATGGATTTCGTAAGAGTAATACCAGATGTGTACAATTGAGCCGTACTCAAAGATAAGAATTTGGAAGTTACCTTCTAGGTAAGAGTGAGAGATGAATGTTCCGAAGTTAAACATGTAAATTGGATCATTTAAGGAACGAGACCCTTGAGAGAAGTAAATTTGAACGAGAGGTTTTATATGGTCTTCAGAGGTGAGTATGTGGGATATTGTATGTAATAGGAAAGTGTTATGGAAATTCGTAAGCATACTAAGGATGATTTAAGTTTGGTACTGGTGACTCACTAATGATTGTAAGTTCTGTGACATTCTACATTGTTATTAATGGAGACCTTGTGTCAACAGAAACCTTGAGTGAATATAATCATGTGAATAAGATTGATATGAAGTATAGTAACCATGGCAGATTGTTAAGCTGAATTGGATGAATTGTTACGAGTTTAGAATGGATTTAGAAATTGTACTGGTATTGATTGCAGCAGTACAACCCTTGTATCTCTGTCGTTGGACAGTTTGGACCGTTGTTATTATTGTGTGGTTGACAAATAAGTTGTTCTATCCGTGAATGTATGCAAGTGTTGTTTCGTTGGATAGTGAGAACTCTAATGGATAAGTGTGCTCTCCGCAGACTATCAGCTACCCGGTATTGTTTGAGAATTCATGGTATCTCCATAGTTAGACTTTGAAAGCATAGTGGAAGGTGACATATGAAAGAGTTCTGTCGGATTATTGAGAATCAGAAGAGAAATTACTTGTTAGTGTTGAGATAAGAAAATTTTGTTCTAAGTTTGTGGTCTTAAGTAATATACCGAAAGGATGAAGTGTCAGATGCTAATGGTTATAGTGTATGATGTCGGACCAAGTGGAATTGGTAAAGAAGTCGTTTGACCACTTTTGAGATGGTTTTAGTAAGTGAAGGATTTTAATAAAAGCTTTTGTTGGTAATTGTGACTAGATAAGATTTCACTAATATACTTTGTGGATATTTGTCGAGTGTTATGCTTTTGTGTTGGGACTCAATAGAAGGAATTAGTATGGTATGTTTCTCAGAATGAGAAACGTAACTAACTGATTCAGTATTAAACAACAGATGAATTGCGGAAATAGTAATTTAGAATTCAACCCAATGTTGGAACAA
The DNA here is from genome assembly GCA_963966055.1 of Lathyrus aphaca. NCBI lineage: Eukaryota > Viridiplantae > Streptophyta > Magnoliopsida > Fabales > Fabaceae > Lathyrus > Lathyrus aphaca. The sequence goes on from OZ014519.1 coordinate 432,748,576, forward strand.
GCGTATGAGTAAGGACGTGAAGTTTGATTTGTTATGAAATAAGGACTTTGAGCCGCAAAGTAAAATTGGAATTTGAATATGTCGGAGTATGTAACAGGCGTAAGGACAAATGTGGATCTAAGACAGTGTTGTAAACTGTTGTTGTTGTTGAGTAAAAGAAATCCGAGGACGAATTTCAATTTAAGGAGGGGAGGATGTAATACCCCGTATTTTTTTATAAATGCTTTGGATAATATTAATTAAGATTAATAAGGTTCCGGTGTGCTCTGAGAGTTTTCAATTAAAATAATTAGAGCAATCGACGAACTTAAATTAATTAGTTAGTGTTATATGACTCAGAGGTTTTATTAAATATTTGAATCAGAGACATTTTTGGATACTCTCAATTTGGAACCGTTAGAGTACTAACCAATAGTTATATCAATATAACTATTGTATTGTTATAAAATAAAGAAAAGAAAGGTTTGTGAACGAGTTAGTAAGAAGAAGAAGAAAGAAGAAAGAATGGAGAAGAAAAGGAAGAGTAGAAAAATAATGGGAGAAGAAGGAAAGAAAACCCTAGAAGCTCAAGATCAAGAATCATCACCATTTCTTCATCAATCTTGATCTGCATCAAACTCCTCGTCATGTTTAGAGGCGGGTTCTAGTTAGATACTTTCATTTCTAGAGTTTTGTGTTCTAGAGATTAAGTTGAAATTGTGAGAAAAATGATTAATCGATTAAATTGGAATTTTCTAACGGTTAAAGTGTCGATTAAATGCATGTGTATAATCATGTTATGTGTGGAAGTGATCAACAATAAGTATTATGAGGTTACTAGGTGAAATGGGTGAGAAAACGGGGTTTATGTTATGAAAAACGCAGGTTTTTGTGCTACTGATTGTCGGTTAACCAGTTAACCATATTCGTTAACCGGTTAACGGGACCCTGATACGCTACTGGAAGTGGAGATTTAGACTGGTTAACTGGTTAAGCATATGCGTTAACCGGTTAACACTATAAGTTTGGGAAAAATATTATTTTTTGTTCCTTCTTCTAAAATTCCTAACTTTTTACTCGGGTATCCGATTGAGGCAAACTTTATATCGTTGGAAAGTTATGACAACGTATTATCCATTGGTAGAGGAAAATATTACTTTTGAAGTGAAAAATATTTATTTATTTTATGTCGATTAAAAATACCAATTTTTGTAAATGTAATGCGTGAACCATAAAACATGCAATTTAAAGTATTGTGAGGAAACCTTACCATAAAAATATAGTATGGCCTAGTAATGTAACTAGAAATATTTTGATGATAGAACTTGTGGGATGTTTAGGACTACCCTTGGTTGATGTGAAACCGTTGGAAAAATGTGTAGTGGCTTAAGGTGGGTATTACACTGAGTCACACGGGAAGCCTTGCCCAAGAAGTCTTGAGTAAGTCTTGAGGTGGGTATTACACTGAGTCCAATGAGAAGCAACTGTAAAGACTTGAGGTAGGTGTAACATTGAGTCCTCCTGAAAGTCTTGAGTAAGTCTTTAGGTGGGTACACTACGCCAAAAAAGACAATTAATAACGCTTTTTTCGGGCTTTGATAGCGCTATTAAAGCTCCCGCTATTGTAGCTACATACATACAATAACATTTTTAAGCGCTATTAAAAGCATCTCATTTAATAGCGTTTTATCTAAAAGCGCTACCATATCCTAGTATTTTAATGATGGGCTTATAATAACACTTTATATCAAAGCGCTATTACAACCCCTTTTTTATAAAAAAAAAATTCTTAATACAAACAAATCATTCATTCTCTTAAATGCCAATAAAACAAAAACAAATGACAAAAGGAATTACATTCATTTTCCAATACCAAATATCAATTTAATTGCACATAAAACATAATCAACTAATTTGTATTGATCCAAAGATTAATAACAAATGTGATAAACAATATAATTTAATCAATCATACATAAATTACAAATGTTACTGTCATGATTTTTCATTGAATAAGTTATGTTTCTTGAGATTGACTTTACGGTCAACATAACTAAACCAAAACTAATATCATTGACAAAGTGACAAAACCATTTCCAGCCATAACAATCCTAACTTTTATCCTCTCCATCTTGTCTCTTCTTTGTTAGAGCCTCAATGATATCTACATCTAGATTGGCTGCAAATGGTGCCTATAAAGGGGAAAAATAGTTAATAGACCACATACATACCAAGAAAACAAACACTTGGAAGCCATAACACCACACATTACAATAGAATAACAATGGAGCCTTAACTAATATATAAAGTATTCACCAAAAATTAAGACAAGCTAAAAACATCGATTAAGAGAAGCTAACATGAGAGAGTTTTCACATAAAGTCTGGAAAATATTGTTGATAAAAACAACACGCATATAGAAAGGAAAAAAAATGAAAATTAAGCAAAATTAACTAAGAAAAAGTGTCAAAAACCAAGAGCCATAAATTAATTGAAGCATCTATTGAACCTTATTTAGCATTCCATATAGCATAATCATACCATAAATATATATATATATATATATATATATATATATATATATATATATATATATATATATATATATATATATATATATATATATACTAAATACTAAAAAAACAAAGTAAGGAGTTCTATAAATAATAAAATAAATAAATATCACCAACACTTCTTTGATTGAGATTTAAGCCTGATTTACAACATGGCTTACCTCTAAGCATAGCAGTATGAAAACAATCAAATTAGTATGCAAACAGTCAAAATCCATTCATGAAAAAATGAACTTAGATCTGAAAACAAAAAAGTAGAGAAGCCAAAATGCATAAATACTATGTCATCAATTTAATATGTACCTTTGATTTTAAAACAATTTATATATAGATTTTATATACGTATTATAAAAATATAGACAAGCATTAAAACTAAAGGGGAAGATGGACAAACCTTGTCTCTAGCTTGCATTCCATCAACCATGCCTTTACCTATCTAAAAAGTGATATGTTATAATTTCAATTAGAAAACATCACTTATGATTTAATGGAAATGTCTAATTAAGTACATAACTTTAATAATTTATATTCCAACACATTATCAACAAAAGTAATGGTGATTGAGTGAGTCAATTAATCACCAAAAGAGGAAAGCATTAGAAAAGGAATATACTTAGTAGTAATGACTGCTGAAAGAATAAGGGTATCCCTTGACTTTGGTCTCTTTATAAAACCTGTAAGAGCATTATTAACAAAAAGTCAACACATTTAAATTTAAAAATTAATGGCATATTTGGAATATAGAAACTATTATCCAACATACTGAGCAAGCTATGAATAATTGGGGAGCTTGTCTTAGAGAAGTCCCATTTTTCCTACAATAACACCAAACACGGCTTTTATGAGAACCCAAAACAACTCTGGTTGCTTGAGCTTCACCATTGGTATTATATCCTCAATGGAAAATTTTAAATTCCTTAACAATAGTAATTTCTAAGTGAAACATTTATTTAGATCCAAATGGTAAAAGTGAATCTTGACCAATTTATAAAATGTTAACCTCATATTTAATTTTAGAAATTTGAGGGAAAACTCCTCTTCCCAATCACCTGAATTGCTGCATTTGCCAACATTAGCTGCAGGACAAGTCTCAAGCGGAGCATTCTGATAACACCATCAACAAAAATAAATCTTATTTTCATAAATATATCAAAAATTTAACAAACATACACACAACTATATAGAGAAAATGTATTAGAACCACTGTAACAGAAAACAAATCAATGACAAGAACTGTATCATAGATTCAACCAGAAATTATTCTATTAGAAAAATATTATTAATGTGTACAACTAAAACTAATACTAAGGGAAATCCATGTTTTGGTTTTCTAAGGCTTTAATAAAATCCTCTCAAGTATTTTGTCCCCCTTCCAAGAGGACCCGTTTTCCCCAAAATGGGAGAGGAAAAAGATCCCCACAACAATATACATGAAAAAATTTCATCATTTATGATAAGTTCACTTACCTAAACCTTAAATTGAGATCATCCAAAGCTAATCACGGGGCAACCTTGTGATTTCTTACCCTTTATAAAAACCCTAAATAGAGAAAAATTGTGAGTTTCAGACTAATTTCAAGTGGAATTTAAAAGGGGTTGAAAGACCTACCGATTCTTAGAAGTAATATGGAGAATGGGTCTTGAAGTTTTGTTGTAGGAATAGTAGAGAACATGAACATTATTTACGGGTTCCGACAGTGGTTGTGGCAAAGAAATAGTCTCAGGGTGTTCTCGCAAAGAAGGTAAAGGGTTTCACAGATAAAATTTTGATAATCAAAGCTCCGATTAAAATTGTAACCCTTGAGTTGAAAAGAAGAGTAAAGGGTGGTTCAGTGAGAGAAGTTTGACAGATAAAGGAGAACTTGTTGAGAGTGTGAGATTCGATGACAGAGGATCAATTTTTTTATTGAAAGACTTGATATTATTTTTATTAAAAATGGTGAGACTTTTGAGTTGACGTTAATAAAAACTTGAAATAAAAAAAATTAGTCCTATTTTTTTCAATTTATATTAGCGCTTTCAGTATAAGTGATATTACCGGTACCACTTTTATTAGTGTGTTTTGAGAAACGCTATTAAGCATCAACTATTTTTTTATATATTTTTTATTAGAAGCTATAATAGCGTTTCTAGGAAAAGTGCTTTTATTGAGTTTACCCTATAATAGCGCCCGTAAAAAAAGCGCTATTAAATGTATTTGTCTGAAATTTTCAATAGCGCTTTACATTAAAGTGCTATTAAATTAGTGCTATTATAAGCTTAAATTGTAGTAGTGGTATTACAGTGAGTCCTATGGGAAGCATCTGTAAAGACTTGAGGTAGGTGTTACACATAGTACCATAGTTCAGTCTTGAGTAAGTTTTGAGGTGGGTATTACACTGAGTCCCACGGGAAGCATCTGTAAAGGTTTGAGGTACCGTTGGTGAGTTGATGGTAAAGGCTTGAAGTGGGTATTACACTGAGTCCCACGGGATGCATCCGCAAATGCTTGAGGTACCATTGGTGAGGTGATGGTAAAAGCTTAATGTGGGTATTACACTGAGCCCCATGGGAAGCATGGTAATGGCTTGAGATGGGTATTATGTAACGACCGTTTATTTAAATAATTATTTAATTAAATATAATTGTTGTATGTTGTGTTAAGTCACGTTGATTTAAGTTGATTTCTAAAATATCGAAATATTATGTTGATATTTATAAGTTGATTGAAGTAGAATTTAATTAACTATGTTGATATAAGTTGTGGAAGACAATATGAAATATTCTCCGTGTATTGTTGGATATGTTGATTGGACCGTTTGGACCATTTGGTTGATAATCAGAAGTTAATCGATTACGTCAGGAATAAGTAGTTAGTCATGAATTAATATTCGGTTGATTTGGAATTATGGTGAATTAAGTCATTCAGTCGAGGAAATAATATTATAAGCGATATTATTAAGTCTTGGAGCATATTGGTTAATGGGCTTGGTTTGCGTCAGAAATAACAATTAAAGGGGGTGTAGTGTTTAGACCCATTAGTTGATTATTATATTGGATTATTATTATTTTAATAAAAAGAAGAAAATAAAGAATTAGTCAAGAAGAAGTTTCAGTAAGAAGAAGGAATCGTGAAAAATTGGAGAACGAGGAAAAGTGGAGAAAACGGTTACGAGAAGTCGCCGTTGGAAAATCAAACCGGAAAGAGTCGATCAGAGATTCGAGCGGCCATCGATTTAAGGTAAGGGTGGGATTCGATCCTTATAACCGGGTTTGATAAATAATACTAGGTTTGGGTGGTTGTATATGTTGTGTTTTTGTTAATGTTGATGTTGTGTAGAGAAATCGGTAACTTGTTATTTCGATGATTGTTCTGGATGGAATTGTTGTTCGATTGTGATTATAAGTCGTTATAATTGTTGATTATATGTTGATAGTGAATCATTCTGGTTGTGTTAATTTTGTTGATTGATTCTATGAAATTATGGATTAACTGTTGAAAATAAGTTGTAAATTTGATTATGTGAAATCAGGAGATTGTTGTTGAAAGTAAGTCATGAATAAACTATTCTGTAAATGGATGATTTTGTTGGTGTTGCTGTGTCGTATGTATTTAAGAAAAGTATGGAATTGAGGACGATAGAAGAAGAACCCGTAGGTTGGAAAACGCATGTGGCGGGAGCCACATGCTTAAAGTGGGAGCCACTTGCTCCCAGCACCATGGCACAAGCCATGTGCTTAAGTGGCGGGTGCCACTTTGTGGTGGCCACCAAAAGGCCTTAATGTGACGCAAGCCACCTGTAGCATATTGGAAGGGTGGCGCTAGCCACCCTATTTAAAAAGGGGAGATGTGATTTTTGCTATACAATATTTTAATTAAATGAAATTCCAAGCAATCTTATATTATATTATATTATGTTTAATTAATTATAATATTCTATTCTCATGAAATATCATCTTATTAAGAATCAAGAATTAGTATTTGAGAAGTTAGAGTCAGGAGCAATTGTAATGCGAACAAAAACAGTTTTGATAATTAATATTGTGTTATATAATTTTGACAAAAATGTAGTGATTTTAAGAATTTAGCAGAATCAGAGAGTAAGCCTATATTCTTGTGACAGATAATATGTATCAGAAAATAGAAAATTGTAGGTTTCGTAATAAACTCGTGATAATCGCAGAATGATGAAAACAATGTTGCTTTAGTCAATTTAGCTGAATTAGGCGAAAAACTTAGTTGCCCAGAATTTAACGAAAATTGTCGGGGTAAGTCAGATAGTTTAATTGTTTATTTTTGTTGCATTGTTTTGTTGAAAATATGTTTTAAAGTCGAGTTGAAGGTACATTTGAGATGGTAAGTGGTTTTGATTTACGAAAAATATTTAAGTTAATATGTTGAAGGCTTTAAAAGCCAAAGTTGATTTTTATTTGCCTATGTCTTATAAGTTGTTTGTGTTGCTTGTTATGTCATTTAAGTTGCTCAAGTTGTTTAAGTCGTTCTGTGTTGTTGATGTTGTTATGTTGTTCAAGTTGCAGGCTTAATAACCAATATTGATTTAAGTTGTTCAAGTTGTATAAGTTGGTTGTGCTGTTTGATGTCATATGTTGTTATGTTGTAAAGTCGTACATGCTATGTAGATCATTTGCATTTTTATGTCGAAGCATTGATCACACCATGTTGGCCTGGATTGACACTAAGTTGAAAGTTGAAGGCTTATGCCTTGATTGCCTCGATAACCTGTCAATAATTTTAAGTTGGGAGTTTTACTCCGAATGGTACCACATGCATTTGCATAGTCGAGTTGTATCTGTGTTGTTCTATTTATGTCGATTACATTGTATGAAGTAGATATAAATGTCACTAGAAGGGGGGGTTGAATAGTGACCCTTTTAAATCTTGCTTTTAATTTCTGAAACAATCTTTAACAAAATAAACTATGAAGATAATCAATAATTAAAGTGTTTGTAGTCTGTGAACTGTGTATAAATAAGCAAGCTATAAAGGAAAGAGTTTAAGAAAGAACACACAGAGATTTATCCTGGTTCACTGAACTTGGCTACTCCAGTCCTCACGTTTTGTGAGATTTTCCAATTAATGATCAATATCTTTTGATCCTTTTCTTACACCAACATGTATTTTCTTTAGCCTAACCAGGCTTACAACACTAATTACAAAGCTTCAACTAGCTTACACTATTACCCAAGATCAACCTTGACTTGAGGATATACAAGTATTAAATATTATTTCTAGGTAGGATTGGATTCTCAATTCCTCAACAAATGATAATTGAGAGGATGTGGTTTTAAGACAAATAATATTAAAAATAAAGATCCTTGATTCTAAGATTATGATTTTATTGAGAATATAATTTTGGAAGAATATGATGAATTTTCTTCGTTGAACTCTCCTTGAATGAATGTGTTTTCTCTTGATTTTTCCTTGAATGAATGATGTGGTTTTAAGACAAATATTCTTAGAATGAATATCCTTGATTCTAAGAATATGATTTTATTGAGAGAGAGAGAGAGAGTTTTGGTAAGCAAATTGATGAATGTTTCTCTTGGAATTTTTTCCTTTTTGATGTGTTGAAAATGAAATGAAGAACATAGGCTTTTATAGAGTTTCTGATTTTCTTACTTGTTGAGTACCAAGGTTGCCTTGAGTATGAACCTCTATTTACAAGTCTCCCACTAGTAATTACCATTTTGCCATTTGTAGTGTAAAGTGGAAGATCTTCTCTTTACGAAAATGTCATTACTGATGTTGATCTTCATCTTATATTTTCTTGATCTGGTTGCTTTATGTAATTAAAAAAATGTCACTTGATAATTACAAATTTTCCATTTCTTTATTCCTTGTTCTCCAAGTAATAAAAGATATTACAACTTTTCCATTACTTTAATTTCTTGATACTCATGGATGATAGATAATTATCATGATGTCATTACATAATATTCTTGATACTCACGTTTTATCCTTTGGTCCTCTTGTGTGAAATAAAATAATATTCAAGTACTTTTATTTTCTTGTAGTGAGCTTGATAATAAACTTGAGAACCATTTATTCTTGCATCCATTGATGATAACATTTATACATATATGCCTTATTAATTTCCACTCAAGATCACACATTAAATAACAAATAAGATCATAATCTTACTTATATTTCACTCAAAAGTTTGTCATCTTCAAAACATTACTAATATTTTTTCCTCAACAATCTCCCCCTTTTTGGTGATGATAAACTTCTTGTAATTAAGATTTTGATTTTTTAGAAATGGAGAAATTTTATGCTCCCCCTCAATTTGTGCACAAAATAAAGCTTATTCTCCCCCTCAATTTATACATGAAAAATATGATTTTATTTATTGAATATTTTAATTTCAAAATGTTTCTTCCTTAATTATTCTCCCCCTTTTATCATCATGCAAAAAATTCAAATAATACCATGGAGAAAGAGATGCAATTTTTGAGATAAATGCTCTTAAATAAATTTGATGTAAATAACACATGCCTCCTTTAGATGTGTTTCTTACACTGAGTCTTGAAGATGAAATCATCTTCAATTTTTAGTTTCTCCCCAATCTCATCTAATGATTTTGGCTCAATTGGGAGATAATGGTCATGTTGTTTGAATCTTCTTTTAACAATTGTCTTGTTCTGACTCCGTCAGAGATATTTCCAATTACTTGAGTTTGAGGATGATATTTAATTACTTTCCAGCTTCTAGGAGGATCTTGAGAGGATGAAGTTTGTATTTCCTCACCATTTTGATTGTTATCAAAAGTGTGGTTTTGTTCATCTTCTTCATCATCGTATTCCTTTCTTTTATCATAAAAAACATTAAGTTCATCAAAAACAACATGCATATTTTCTTCTACAGTTTTATTTTTGAGACTGTATACCCTATATTTTCTTAAGGATGTAAAATATCCTAAAAATATGCCTTTGATTGATTTTGAGTCAAACTTCTCCAAACTTTCTTTCAAAATATAACAATTACACCCAAAAGTATGAAAGTAAGATATATTTGGTTTTTCATTTTTCCAAAGTTCATATGGAGTTTTATTTAAGATATCTCTAATAGAACAACGATTCAAAACATAACATGAAGTATTAATGGCTTCGGCCCAAAATTGTTTTTTAACATTTGATTCAAATAAATTTTTTCTAGCCATTTCTTGCAAGGTTCTATTTTTTCTCTCAACAATTCCATTTGGTTTGGAAGTTCTTGAAAATGATAAATTATTAGAAATTCCATTTTCATCAAAGAAAGATTTAAAGTATGAACTTTCAAATTCGTTCCATTGATCACTTCTCACAAATATAATCTCCAAATGTTTTTCATGTTGAACCCTTTTGCAAAACTTTTTAAATGCTTCAAAAGAATCATATATTTGTTTTAGAAATAAAACCCAAGTAAAGTGAGAGAAATAATCAACTATCACAAAATCATATTTCTTTCCACTAAGGCTTGCAATTTTGATAGGACCAAAAAGATCAATGTGATGAAGTTCAAGAGGTCTATTTGTATAAATTATATTTTTATAATAGAACCTACTCTTGAATTGTTTTATTTTGATGCACAATTCACACCTTTTATCTTTATCAAAAATAATTTTAGGAAGACCTTTAACTGGATCAAGATTGGATAATTTTGAAATAGTCTTTATACTTAAATGACCAACCCGTCTAAGCCATATCCATTTATATTTTTCTATGGAGCTGAAATACAAATCATTTGGGAGTTCATTTAAGTCTAAGATATACATATTTTTCTTTCTTAATCCAGAGAAGATAGTTTTTCCCGAGGATAGTTGTTTTACTTCACACATGTTCGGTTTGAAAATAACTTTAAAGCTATTATCACATAGTTGACTTATACTTAGTAAGTTATATTTCAAACCTTCCATATATTGAATATCCTCAATCTTAGTAGAATAATTCTTACCAATGATACCAATACCTTTGATTTTTGATTTGACACCATTTCCATAAGTTATTGATCCACCATCTTTTTCTTTCAATAATAAGAAACAAGTTCTATCTCCAGTCATATGTCTTGAGCAACCACTGTCCAAGTACCAAAGCTTTTTCTTGTTTTTCAGAAGATATTCCTGCATCACAAGTTAGTAATGATTTGGGTACCAATATGGACCTGGGTCCTTGATAGTTAGTTTGTATGAGATGTGTAGTCTTGCTGAAATAATTAGATTCACGATGACCAGTTTTATTACAATATGAACATTTTCTCTTTTTTCTAAAGTAACAATTTGATCATGATGGTTAGTTTTTTTTGTTGTTGCAATAACAACATCTTTTTATGAGGTTTTCGTTGTTTTTATTTTTCTTGATACTCTCACCATCTTTGCATATAAAATTTTCCTTTTTGATTTCATTAATTTTGCTTTCAGGAACACAAATAATTTTATAGGTTTTGACATATTTCTTAAAATTTTCATCTTGCTTGTATACATGTTTTTCCTTCTTGATTGTTTCATCCTTGATATTAGGGACAAAAAAGTTTTTGTAAATCCTTTGATTTTTGCAAGTATTGAATCCAATTCCAGCTTTTTCAAAAATTCCTACTTGAGATCTCATAATTTTTTGAAAAGTTTCAATAGATTTTATAAATCTAGTAATATCATTTGTTAGTTCTTCAACTTTTGTTTTCAAAGCATTGTTCTCCTTTTGAGTTTCAGAAGAATTTTGAGAATGAACCTCACTTGTTTCTTCATTGAGATTCTTAAGTTTCTTAGACATTCCACACTGAGTTAGCTGCATGTTTTGAATGATTTTAAAATATTCATCATTTTTAATTTGCAGCATCTCATTTTCTTTCTTTATCTCATAAAATTTATTTTTTAGAGACAAACAATTTTTAGACAAAATGTTTGAGTCATTTAAAAGATTATCAAACTCTATTTCAAGCTGTTTACATAAAGCACAAGGTTGAGAAAATTTTACCTTTTTAAAACCAGAGTTTGCCATTAGACACATGTTGACTTCTCTCTCTTCTAATTTTGAGGATGACATTTTATGCAATTCTAGAATTGGTTTAGAATTCACTAACTCTTTTTCATCCTCAATTTGTTGAGTGCGTTGTTGATGCTTCATATTTCTCTTTTGTTGAGAGTGTTTTTTATTCAGAATCTTCTCATTAGAGCATAATGGTATACTGAAGACTTTGATGCATGTACATACTTTATTGATTTTGACATTTCTTCTTGGATCTTTTCCTCTTACACTGTTAAGTGCTTTAACCTTAGAGGTCATGCTTTGATGCCAATTGAAGTAGATAGAAATGTCACTAGAAGGGGGGGGGGGGGGTTGAATAATGACCCTTTTAAATCTTGCTTTTAATTTCTGAAACAATCTTTATCAAAATAAACTATGAATATAATCAATAATTAAAGTGTTTGTAGTGTGTGAACTGTGTATAAATAAGCAAGCTTTAAAGGAAAGAGTTTAAGAAATAACACACAGAGATTTATCCTGGTTCACCGAACTTGGCTACTCCAGTCCTCATGTTTTGTGAGATTATCCAATTAATGATCAATATCTTTTGATCCTTTTCTTACACCAACATGTATTTTCTTTAGCCTCACCAGGCTTACAACACTGATTACAAAGCTTCAGCTAGCTTACACTATTACCCAAGATCAACCTTGACTTAAGGATATACAAGTATTAAATATGAGTTGTAAGGAGGATTGTATTCACAATTCCTCAACAAATGATTATTGAGAGGATGTGGTTTTAATACAAATAATCTTAGAAATAGAGATCCTTGATTCTAAGATTATGATTTTATTGAGAATATAACTTTGGAAGAATGTGATGAATTTTCTTCGTTGAACTCTCCTTGAATGAATGTGTTTTCTCTCTTGATTTTTCCTTGAATTAATGACGTGGTTTTAAGAAAAATATTCTTAGAATAAATATCCTTGATTCTAAGAATATGATTTTAGTGAGAGAGAGAGAGTTTTGGTAAGAAAATTGATGAATGTTTCTCTTGGAATTTTTGCCTTTTTGATGTGTTGAAAATGAAATGAAGAACAAAGACTTTTATAGAGTTTCTAATTCTCTTACTTGTGGAGTACCAAGGTTGCCCTAAGTATGAACCTTTATTTACAAGTATGCCACTAGTAATTACCATTTTGTCATTTGTAGTATAAAGTGGAAGATCTTTTATTTACGAAAATGTCATTTAGTGATGCTGATCTTCATCTTATATTTTCTTGATCCTTGGTTGCTCTATGTAATTAAAAAAAGGTCACTTGATAATTACAACTTTGCCATTGCTTTATTCCTTGTTCTCCAAGTAATAAAAGATATTACAACTTTGTCATTACTTTAATTTCTTGATACTCATGGATGATAGATAATTATCATGATGCCATTGCATAATATTCTTGATACTCACGTTTTATCCTTTGGTACTCTTTTGTGAAATAAAATAATATTCAAGTACTTTTATTTTCTTGTAGTGAGCTTGATAATAAACTTGAGAACCATTTATTCTTGCATCCATTGATGATAACATTTATACATATCTGCCTTATTAATTTCCACTCAAGAGCACACATTAAATAACAAATAAGATCATAATCTTACTTATATTTTATTCAAAAGTTTGTCATCTTCAAAACATTACAAATATTTTTTTCCTCAACATTGTATATGTTGCTCAAGTTGATAAGTTGTTTATGTTGTGATAAGTTGTTTAAGTTGTTGTTGTGGGAGTGATGTGGTGATACTTGTATAAATCTTTATTTGTGTATTGTTTATCATATATCGTTTTTAATTATAGATATCTCACCCCTTCTGTTTGAATGTTAATCCTATGTTGGTAACGTGCAGGTAGCTTGCAGGAAGATGGTTATCTTCATTAGTTCGAGTCGGTGTCGGTGGTCTGATACTTAACACTCAGGGAACTAACGCTTAGTTGTTTTAGTTGTTGCTTTTAAGTTAATTCAATATGATTATGTTGTTACTAAGCTGAATAACATGTTGTACTTGTTTATTTGAATAATTTGTGAATCTGTTGCATAGTTGTAAAAGTTGGATTTGGTTTCTTAAATGAATAAAAGTTGTTGTTTTTAGTTTCTTATGAACCAAAATTATTATGTATCAATTTTCTTGACATTAAATGAAGTTTTTATAAGTTGAAAAATGTAGCATCCTGTTTGTGCACTTGTTAGATGAATTTTAATACTATGATTTTCTATATAATCGCTGGGTAGAAATGGAGTGTTACATTAGTGGTATCAGAGCAGGTCGATCCGCCCGGTAAATTTTGTTAATATCATTTATTCCCTAGTGCGTGATATGTGTGTGAAACACTGTCGACACTTGTTGGTTGATTTCTAGTCGTTGTCTGCAGGTGTTAGTTTGGAATTAAGTAGGGGAGAGGCTTGCTCCCGGACGCGATGTTGGTAAGTAGAAGTTGATTAAGTTGATGTTGATTTTAAGAGTGCAAGGTTTTTGAAGCGATGTTGTGCGGACCGACGAGCGTATGGACTCATGAATTCGTATCGGTCAAGTTTGAGAAGTGCGTAGATTTTTTGGATGGGAATTGTTTGAGAAGTAGGATTTATCCCAAAGGAAAAGATAAGTTGATGAATCAAGTTGGTAGGTTGTCATGCCTTGAGAATTGTTGGATTAAAGTCAAGTAATTTCGTAGTTGGATGAAAAGAAAAGATGTTGGTAGATCTTGGAAGTAAGAGGGAGAGAGATGGAACTTATGTTCATCAATCTCCAATTCCGATTTTTGGAATTTTGGAGCAGCTGTCAGAAAGAGGGGAATAACATTTTACTCATAATTCTGATTGAAGCGATTATGGACTTTTTGGAAGGCTTACAAATTTCCTACAGTTTTCATATAAGATTTTCCTTCAGGAGGTTTGTGATGATGAAGATAAGTAAGTGCATTTTAATAGTTGGGTCTGATGTTGATTTTTGGAAAATTCTGCATACGAGAATTGTTGACCAGTCCCATTGCAAGGAGGATAACGTTTTACTCGTGAGTCGTATTCAAGCGATTCTTGAAGTTCTGGATTCTACACAAAATTCTATTCATCTTGGAATATAATTTTGTGATTGGAAAGTCTTTATTGGAAGAGATAATGGTGTTCGAAGTTGAGTGTTTATTGCTGAAATTTTGGAAAGATGAAGACGAGTGTGAAACATTGATAAGGAATGTGATGGTGTTGAAAAATGTATAGGGATGCGATTTATGTTAAATGAGGATGGTTAAAGTGCCGATGTTAGATGATGAAAATGTTGAGAGGAAGGTGGATGTTTGATTAGTGTTGTTAAGAATTTTAACTTGGATGAAAGTTGTAAATTAGAAGCGAACGAAATTGAATTATGCTTAATGTTGTAGCGACTCCGGTGTTAGAAGAATATTTAAAGTTGTGTTATGCTACGAGCATGTATAAGGGATTGTGTATAGAATTTTGGATGTTTTGGTATAATTGACAAAGTCGAAATTAAGGAAACTAAGAAGACATTGGTGAGCCTGAGAGAGTTGTCATAGCTTTATGCTTACGGACTTTGGGCACAAGTTAAAGTACGCTATGGTGTTGGGTAATAATGATTTATGCCACTGTTATAGTTGCCGACTGTTTATTGACAAATTGAGGAACTGATCACCCTTAATCTATTGTTGATAGTAGACAGAATCATAATTGATGGATGGATGTGGCATGTGTCGTACCCCGAAAAATACGACCTCACGCGATCCGAAAGGACGGAGCCGCGCGCTGGACTGACCGAAGAGTCGCCACCTAATTCTATTTATTCCCGAAGAGGGAAAGGGAAGATATAGATACAACCCGGGAAGAGAAGGATGAGGACAAAGGTCAACGGAACCATTGCCTGGGTTCGAGAGTCGGTTATGCAGGGGGAAGGTATTAGCACCCCCTACATCCATCGTACTCGATGGGAACCATCTAAGTTATCGCGCGCGAAAGGATGTCTATGCTTAAACGAATTGCTTGCTAGAGGGAAATGAGTTGAATTATAAGTTAGATTGAACCTAGGTGCTCGGCAAGGATTGAGATCCTCGTGCCTACGTACTCCCGTGTGCAATGGGAAAGTCAGAGCCTCGTAGTTCGGCCTACTAAGGGTAATGGTTATTTGATTTTATTACCTTTCTTCGATGAAAGGGTTTAGGAGTTGAAATGCACTAAAGACTATGTATACTTTATCTCGCCCAACAAGACGAGCGTCCTGCGTCGAAATAATCGGAGCGAGTAACGAGAGCTCGTTATCCTCCTTTCTATCGCTTAAGGCTCGTGGCGTACAGATCTTCTCGTATTTGTTAAAGTGTTTTTATTTCCTAAAGCCACTTGACGTTGGATCAAGGGTTTGGATCTAATCGGAATATTTTGGTTTTTTGAGGTTTAGAGGGTAAATGCAAGTGGAGGTTTATTTTTGTGGTTTGTTAGCAAAGCACGAAGCGCTCGGCTCGCAAGGTAAGGTGGATCCTAATAAACGAAAATAACTGGAAAATAAAGTGCGAGTGTGCAAGTGCAATCGCTTGGCGTTGGACCAAGGATTCAGAATTAAAATAAATACAAAAATAAAGTGCGTACAAAGTAAGGGGAGAGGGGTACAAAATAAATACAGGGGATTGCGAGAAATAAAGGGTATCATTGTATTTTGCCCAAGAGGAAGCGTGTGTGCAGTGTGTTTGAACTATTCGAAGGCGTTCAGCCTGTTTGATCGGGACACAACTATTTGAAGGCGTTGGACCTTTTAATCGAGCGCAACTATTCGAAGGTGTTGGACCTTTTTGGGACGCGACGAAATTTTGTTCGTGAACTGCCTTAGAATCGGTTCAAAATGGGAACCATTCTATAAGGAGTCGAATCGTAATTTGAAATGCAAAATGAATAAATTAAATTGCGAAATATTAAATAAATAATAAATTGAATAGCTAAACAAATTAAATAATGAATACAATAATGAATAAAATGAATTAAGTTATATTACAAGTGTTTTTTTTTGTTCAAAATAAAAATAATAGAATAAAAAATAAAAGAGGGCCTCATATTGACCGCTCATCACCGATTAAATGTAATCGGGCGAAAAATGGCCTTTTATAATATCATCGGCCCATTTTAGAAAATAAAATATATGAATAAATCAAAATGCAATATAATGAATAAAAAGAAACTAAGAAATAAGGTGATCTAAACAAAGTGATAATTTAATTAAAACAATAAGAAATAAGGTGACTTAAACAAAAATGAAAATTTTATTAACAAACAGAACATGATATTGGTGATGTGAATTTATATATATATATATATATATACAAAAAAAAAAGTCAAGTGTGGATCAGTTGTGGGTATTAACCGAAATGAAATGTGAGCTAACAGAAGCCTAATGACAACAACTAACATAAAATCCCTCTTTTTAAATTAAAAATTTTTTTTAACACAAATTGATTGAAGGGTATGTCCGTTGGTTTACATGGGGCTGATCAGAAAATGTCAAAAAAAAAATAAAACAAATTAAACCATGAAGAAACAGTCAACATAAATATATTAAAAAAGTTAAAAGAAAAACAAGATAACAAATAAATTAATTCATGTTTTAAAAGGGGAAAAGTGAAGTAGACGAAAACCTACTTCAAGAATGAACTGCAGCGGCCTTTTTCTCTCCACGCTTGATTTCGCTCTGTCTCTCTCAACAAAATCTCTTCTTCTCCGTCTCTCTTCGTCGCGAATTTCGGTTTCTCAAGGATTCAGCTTCATCACTCTTGTTCGCACTCACGCGGGTCTCGAGCTTTTGCTTTGCTTCGGTTTTCTCTCTCCACGGAAAATCACAGATCTGTCTCTCTCACGCGGCGCTTCGGATTTCGGCTTCAGAGGATCTCGCGGCGGAGGTAAGGGTGGTTCCGACGGGGTTAGTTTGACGGCGGTGAATGGGTTCACGATTAAGGTAGTTTGGAAGGCTTTTTTCGGTGAAGATGGTGACGTTGAACGGCGGCCGGAGGGTCTAAGGAGGTTGAAGCTCGTCGGTCTTTACGCGTTTTGGTGCGAGTTGGTCGGTGAGGTCTCACAGAGTTTTGATGGAGTTGGCCGGCGGCTCGAAGGGGACAGTCTATTTTCGACCTGATGTTGATGTTGTGTTGAGGCTAGCGGTTTGAGTTTATGAAGAATAAAGGGATTAGAAAGTTTATTGTAGTTCTGGTTTGTGTTTGCAGGTGGTAATGAAGTCTGTGTTGCGACTGATGGATTTAAAGGGGGATGGTGAGTTTCCGCGGCTCAGGGTTTTGGTGTTTATGGCGAGGGCGGCATTTCTGGGCCTTCTGGGTTGTGAGTTTGTACAGAGGTGGTGTCGGGATGATGAAGGAGGTGATGATGGTTTTTGGTGAGTGTGAATGGTTCTGAAGGTGGTGGTGTTGGTGGTGACGGCGCGGTAAGTTTGGATTCGCGATTTGGTCTCTCACGGTTTTGGCGGCGGTTTGTGTTGTTGTGGTGATTTTAGTGGCGGAAAGTTATTGAAGAGAAGAAAAGTTTGTAGTTGAGAACACAGGTTGCAGATTCTGGTTTTGGCTTGATATTTTCGTTTTCTGAACTCAACCCCTCGTCTGTTTATGTTTATTTGATTTTTTTTGTGGTTTTGTTTTGAAGCTTGGTTCTTGATTATTTTGTGCAGAATTTTTGTGGTTTCTCCAAGCCTTTTTTAGAGTGATGAATGAAAGATGGTTTTTATAGGAAGATTGAAAAGGGGTATTTGAGAAATTTACAATGTGTATGAGCTGTGCAAATTCTGGATAAGGATGAGTTATGGGTAAGAAAATGCAAGCTGGATTTTGAAAGAAAAAGTTGTTATAGCAATGTTGCATATGGTGCTGTGGGATGAAGGAGTAGTGGTACGTTGGGTGGAATTGCATTCTGTTATGAAAAAAGAATTTGTTTTGGGTTGTATCACGTGTTCAGGTGGGGGAAGGGTGGAGTCACATGAAACTGTACTGTGATATATTACATTGTGTGTGTATTTTGTTATGCTGAAAATAAATAAAGTGGGTTTAATAATATGTGGGTTTAAAATAAAATAACAAATTATAATAATAAAAATATTAATAATAATAATAAACAATAGGGATAATAATAAAAATACTAATAATAATAATAGTAAGAGATGACAATTAAAATAAAGAAATAAAAAAGTAATAATAACACAAATGACAGTACTAAAATAACATGGTGATAAAAAATGAAATTTTTTTAGTGATGATTTTTGAATAATGGAATTTAAAAGGAAAATGGGTTTATGTAAAAATGATTTTGATAGAACTAACAATGATAGTAACGATATTTTTGTATTATTTTTTAATGAACCAAATAAAAAATACAAGAACATAGAATAAAAAGAGAAATTGAATTTTTTTAATTTTTAAAAGAAAAAAAACACACTTTTTTTGGAAAAATATATTGAACATGGATGAAACTAAATAATGGACAAGATCGGGTATATATGAAAAACAACTGACATTTTTTAGATTTTTTTGAATATCTGTTCAGAAAACAAAATAGTGCCTACTTTAGGATTTTTCGCGATTTATTAGTAAATAGAAAAAAATAGTACATATTTCTTGAATTTCTGAAGAATGATGATACGGTAAAATAAAAAGTGCGGGTAGGACAAATTTGGGGTATGACAGATGCCCCTATCGAATTGGCTTAAACCGAGTAAGATGAACTGGCTTGCGTTCAATCTTTCAAGGTATAAGATAATTAGATACTAACAGACTCCAAATTTGTCCGCCAAAAGAAAATATGCAGTAAATGGATGATTAAAATTGGAAAATGAAGGCGATATGAAACAGAAACAGGTTGACAGAAAGTTGAATAATCGCTTATCACCGCAAGGATGATAATGCGAACTCGGCATTCGATGCTAGGTCGATGCTGAGTAACAGAAAATAAAATAAAATAATCGCATACCACCGCAAGGATGATAATGCGAACTCGGCACTCGATGTTAGGTCGATGCTGAGGAACAGTAAATAAAATAAAAATAATCGCTTACCACCGCAAGGATGATAATGCGAACTCGACACTCGATGCTAGGTCGATGCTGAGTAACAGAAAATAAAATAAAATAATCGCTTACCACCGCAAGGATGATAATGCGAACTCGGCACTCGATGCTAGGTCGATATGGATGCCGAAAGACAGAAAATTAAAATAATCGCTTACCACCGCGAGGATGATAATGCGACCCCAGCACTCGATGCTAGGTCGATGCTGAGCAACAGAAAATTTAAATAAACTGGAAGAGAAATATCCAACGGGGACGCCCACTGTATAACACCTTAGGAGAATCTTTGAAAATTTCGATCGACCCTGGATCCTGACTTTCGCTGGGGAAAGGCTTGGAATCTTGTGTTGATCCTGGATCCTGAATTATGCACGTATGCGTGATCGTTTTGAAATGGTATTCCATAAAGGTGGAGATACGATGCAAATGTTTATGCACTGAGATGTAAGTTGAAAATGTTGGGGATAATAAAAGGGTCTGATTTTGTTTGGGCATGCATATGATGCACATGTTGTAAATGATTGATGCAAACGATGCTTATGCTGTTGATGATGCATAATGATGCATATGAGTAATTAGAAGGTGCCAGCTTGGTGGACTTTTGGTCTGGTAGTTGCCAATAACGATTGGACTTCGGATGGGTGGAGGGGTTGATTCCCCGACACTCGATCTTTGACGAAGCATGATCAGAAGATGGATCTGAAAGTTCCAAGTTTGGTCACTTACTGATGAGCGAAGCGACTTGGTTGACACGTGAAGACTGATTTCGCTTTGAATGATTGCCAACGTCTAGCACATACTGCTTGCTTAGCTGGGGAGAAGAAATAGGAAGATTTGCTCCTTATTTGCTTGCCCCTGCCTGTAGGGTATCTGAAATAAATTTGATGGGGAAGCTTCGACAATGGCCATGACATGCTCTGCCCCAGTGTCTGGGTTTGGCAGGCGTCTACCCCTGATTGGGCTGTTTGAAGATAACTTGCCCTTGATTAATGGACCTTGAGATAAATTGTACCTGATTGGGTTGTTTGAAGATAATTTTGCCCCTGATTGGGCTATTAAGAATGCTTTGCCCCTGATTGGGCTGCTGAAGTAGTCTTGATTCATGCTGGCACCAATGAAGTTCGAATTGATTGCCCCTTGTTGGGATTGCACTGATGTCAAGCACTAAATTGCAATTAAATTGTTCATACATAAATAGTAGTGTTAATGTAAAGTTCATATAAGTTTTGAAAAAGTCAATTTATTTGAATGATTGTGATAGTGTGACGAATGGACTGTTAGTCCAAACGAGGTGCTGATTTAGAAAGTGCGTAAAAGATGCATCAAGAATAATGTGCAATCGAGATTGAAGATTAGCAAATATATGGGAGTCAATTTACGCAACCTTGTTGGTAGCATGCTTTCAGAATAAACCCTGCCTCAATTAGGACTTTCGAGGGTTGTAACGTGGTCTGGTTAATGGTTTGAGAAACAAAGGATATTAGGCTCAAAGTTTGATTTGTACCCAACACTTCTTCGTAATGTTCTCCAGTCCTACGTTCAGTTAACTTTACACATGCATTTGTATTGACTTTGCAAGAATGAAGATGAAGCTTCAAAGTTTGCTTGAAGTGGCAGTCATCTTATTTTGCTTTGATGTTGGTGCCCCTTTGATTTTGATTTGGTGGTCACCTGATATTTGTTTTGTTTTTGTTGAGGATTTGAGTTCCTCTTTTGATTTTTTTTCCCGACTAAGTCTCCCTTCGGGTGCTCAACTTAGTGGTTTTTCTTTTTTTCTTTTTGAATGTTGTGACTGCCACATCATTTGTTGACGGCCCTCCGACGGGATATCTCATCTTGCGATTTGGAAGGTGTAGTCAGGTTAACTGAACAACTACCCTTCCCCGGGTTAAATGTAAGGGTTGTATCCGAAAGAAACTCCTACTTCTAGGCTCGAAGTGGTTGACTAGGGATTAACTCCTTATATCTCCAGTGTTTGGGGATTTGAAAGAATGCCTGTACATCATTGACGAGGTTTTATTCGAAAGCATACCGCAACAGTTATGGGTATTTTGTTTTCATCATCCTCCCTCAAATATTTGGTAAAGTGAAGTGAGGAAATATTTTTGTGATTTTGTGATAAATGATAAATATGAGCGAATGCGAATAAATTGATTCAAAACATGCATAAACATAACATTAACATAACCAAGTACAAACGATAACAATGTTCAGAGCAAATAGTATTTAAACAAACATTACAAAACAACAGGAATGCGGAAATAATAAATGGCACTGGCTGCCTTGATTTGAGGAATTGAACTTCTCTTGATTGAATGCTTCAAAGTTGGTGACTACTCAGCTTGGTCTTCAACAACCCCTTCAGATGACTTCACTTGTTGGCACCGTGTGACGACATTGGATCATTCTGGACGTTTGCGTTTCTTGGAGTGAAGGTGAGATCCTTAGAGTCGATTAAATCTTGGACTTTGTGCTTGAATAACCTGCAATTGTCAATTGTGTGACCTGGAGCACCCTTGTGATACTCACAGCGAGCATTGGCATCATAATCTCGAGCGTTACCAGTTTGAGGTGGCATGTCCTTCAACACAAGAGTTCCTTTTGCCATCAATCCGTTAAAGATTTCTCCATATGACATAGGCAAGGGATCAAAGGTTCTTTCAGGCCTTCTTTGCTGATATGGTGGACGCTGTTGAGGAGCGCGCTGTTGCTGTTGACCAGGCCGTGGTGGATAAGCCGGTGGCTGGTATGGATTGGGCGCATATTGCGCAGCCGCAACCATTGGACGTGGTTGATGAGCCATCTGAGGCGGAAATAGAGCTTGAAAGGCCTGCTGATAAGGCATTGGAGGAACTGGCTGATATGGCATAGGAGCATATTGCGCAGCAGCAACATAGGGATACTGATAGTAGGGAACTGGCGCAGGTGCACTCTGTTGGAAATTCCCACTTGCAGCGGAAACGACATTTGTTTCACCCTTTTTATACCCGTTGAAAGGTTTCTTGGCTCCAGATTGGCTGCTAGAACCCCCTTGGATCTTTCCACTTTTCAAGCCTTCTTCGATTCTTTCTCCGACCATTACCATGTCCGAAAATCCAGAAGATACGCTGCTGATCAGCTTTTCATAGTATTGCCCCTGTAGGGTACCCATGAAGATATCGATTAATTCACGGTCAACCAATGGCGGATGCACTCTGGCGGCTAGCTCTCTCCAGCGTTGGGCGTACTCTTTGAAGGATTCGCTCTCCTTTTGAGACATACTCTGAAGTTGAGTACGGTTAGGAGCAAGGTCAGTGTTGTACTTGTACTGCTTTTTGAATGCATCGGATAGATCAAGCCAAGTATGAACATTATTGCGTTCGAGCTGCATGTACCATTCTAGAGACGCTCCAGACAGGCTGTCTTGGAAGCAATGGATCATAAGCTTATCATCTTTGGCATGAGCAGCCATTTTCCTGCAGTACATCCTCAAGTGGAGCTCAGGACAACTGAGACCTTTGTACTTCTCGAATTCTGGCAGTTTGAACTTAGCGGGGATCACAACATTTGGAACTAAGCACATGTCTGAGGCACTCAGAGAAGTTGAGTTGTGTCCTTCCATAATTCGGAGTTTTTCAGCTAACTCACGGCACATCTTCATAGCTTCAGATTCTTGAACAGCATGAGGATTGGTGATTGGAACAGCAGTATGCATCTCATACTCAACTTGATGATTCTCTTCAGTTTGAGGAAACTGGACTTGAGTTAGGATAGGTTGAGCTTGAGGAATAGCACCAATAGTAACACCAGAAGCAGGTATTGGTTGGGAAGTGACCTCTTCCACGGCATGAGTGAAACCTGGAGGCAAACCGTATACCAAAGGATTTAGAACTGGAACGGAATGCATTGCGCGCGAGGTAGATCCTTGCACTTGTGCATTGTTCATTATGGCAGCAGCTTCGCGACGTTCTTCCATTCTTGCCAAAGATTGCAAAGTCTCATAAATCTGGTCAATCTTGCTCTTGACCGAGTCAATCTCCTCCCTCATGGCAGCTTGTTCTTCCTGAATCACGTCCATCAGTCTTCTAGTGTTGGCTCGAGTTAAGTACGGTCGTCTAGCTCGACACGGGCGTCGGGAAACCAGCTTGATTTACTGAAGATGGAGGAACATGAAATGAGTTCTTTGGATTTTGGAATGAAATGCAAGATGAATAAATGATGCAAATGAGATGATATGCAATGTCAGAATCCAGGATCACAAGATCAAGGTCTCACGAGTCCAAGGTACAAATGGAGGATACTCAGATCAAGAATTCACTGGGTAGACTCTAAAGTTTAGGGATCCCAAAGTTATCAATTCATATGGTTGTTCATCACACGTGCCATAAGCATGACGGTTGATTGACTCCGCCATATGAATCTATTTTGGGTGAGATCTTCGTATCGACAACCCACGAGAGAAGATTTTCTCGGGAGTCCATACTACGTGATCATCGACACAAGGTTTAAAACAAAGTCCTGGAGTTATGGAACTTTCTCAACTGTTTGATGCATGTGTCAATTTCATACATTCTTGACAGTCAATCAACTCCATTGAGTAAGTCTATTCCAAGTGAGGTTTTCGTATCGAGCCACGCGAGGGCGAACCCTGGTGCCCAATACTACGCAACCATCAACCGATGTTTTAACCAAAAGGTTCTAAAGGTCCTCAAAGTCGACGACTCTAATGAAAGCAACTGAGCACACACGTCAAGGACTTGACGGTTGTCAGTATTCTCATCAGAATCTACTCCAAGTGAGGTTTTCGTATCGACAACCCACGAGAGAGGTTCTCTCGGGAGCCCATACTACACAACCTCGCTAACTTAAATTTGTACTCGAAAGCCCGGGTATAGAGCTTTTCCCTCAAGTTTCTTTCGATCAAGTATCGATCCAAATCATAGTACCAAGGAGCCACAAGATATATAAAATGGAATGCGATAAAGAAAGCGATAAAAATAAACAAGCAAGGCATAAAAGCAAACATCCAAACAAACGCGGGAACCTAGACTAGGCTTGACTCGCATAGGGGTGAACCAGTCCCCAGCAGAGTCGCCAGCTGTCGTACCCCGAAAAATACGACCTCACGCGATCCGAAAGGACGGAGCCGCGCGCTGGACTGACCGAAGAGTCGCCACCTAATTCTATTTATTCCCGAAGAGGGAAAGGGAAGATATAGATACAACCCGGGAAGAGAAGGATGAGGACAAAGGTCAACGGAACCATTGCCTGGGTTCGGGAGTCGGTTATGCAGGGGGAAGGTATTAGCACCCCCTACATCCATCGTACTCGATGGGAACCATCTAAGTTATCGCGCGCGAAAGGATGTCTATGCTTAAACGAATTGCTTGCTAGAGGGAAATGAGTTGAATTATAAGTTAGATTGAACCTAGGTGCTCGGCAAGGATTGAGATCCTCGTGCCTACGTACTCCCGTGTGCAATGGGAAAGTCAGAGCCTCGTAGTTCGGCCTACTAAGGGTAATGGTTATTTGATTTTATTAACTTTCTTCGATGAAAGGGTTTAGGAGTTGAAATGCACTAAAGACTATGGATAGTTTATCTCGCCCAACAAGACGAGCGTCCTGCGTCGAAATAATCAGAGCGAGTAACGAGAGCTCGTTATCCTCCTTTCTATCGCTTAAGGCTCGTGGCGTACAGATCTTCTCGTATTTGTTAAAGTGTTTTTATTTCCTAAAGCCACTTGACGTTGGATCAAGGGTTTGGATCTAATCGGAATATTTTGGTTTTTTGAGGTTTAGAGGGTAAATGCAAGTGGAGGTTTATTTTTGTGGTTTGTTAGCGAGGCACGAAGCGCTCGGCTCGCAAGGTAAGGTGGATCCTAATAAAAGAAAATAACTGGAAAATAAGGTGCGAGTGTGCAAGTGCAATCGCTTGGCGTTGGACCAAGGATTCAGAATTAAAATAAATACAAAAATAAAGTGCGTACAAAGTAAGGGGAGAGGGGTACAAAATAAATACATGGGATTGCGAGAAATAAAGGGTATCATTGTATTTTGCCCAAGAGGAAGCGTGTGTGCAGTGTGTTTGAACTATTCGAAGGCGTTCAGCCTGTTTGATCGGGACACAACTATTTGAAGGCGTTGGACCTTTTAATCGAGCGCAACTATTCGAAGGTGTTGGACCTTTTTGGGACGCGACGAAATTTTGTTCGTGAACTGCCTTAGAATCGGTTCAAAATGGGAACCATTCTATAAGGAGTCGAATCGTAATTTGAAATGCAAAATGAATAAATTAAATTGCGAAATATTAAATAAATAATAAATTGAATAGCTAAACAAATTAAATAATGAATACAATAATGAATAAAATGAATTAAGTTATATTACAAGTGTTTTTTTTTGTTCAAAATAAAAATAATAGAATAAAAAATAAAAGAGGGCCTCATATTGACCGCTCATCACCGATTAAATGTAATCGGGCGAAAAACGGCCTTTTATAATATCATCGGCCCATTTTAGAAAATAAAATATATGAATAAATCAAAATGCAATATAATGAATAAAAAGAAACTAAGAAATAAGGTGATCTAAACAAAGTGATAATTTAATTAAAACAATAAGAAATAAGGTGACTTAAACAAAAATGAAAATTTTATTAACAAACAGAACATGATATTGGTGATGTGAATTTATATATATATATATATATATATATATATATATATATATATATATATATATATATATATATATATATATATATATATATATATATATATATATATATACAAAAAAGAAAAGAAAAGTGTGGATCAGCTGTGGGTATTAACCGAAATGAAATGTGAGCTAACAGAAGCCTAATGACAACAACTAACATAAAATCCCTTTTTTTTAATTAAAATTTTTTTTTAACACAAATTGATTGAAGGGTATGTCCGTTGGTTTACATGGGGCTGATCAGAAAATGTCAAAAAAAAAAAGAAAACAAATTAAACCATGAAGAAACAGTCAACATAAATATATTAAAAAAGTTAAAAGAAAAACAAGATAACAAATAAATTAATTCATGTTTTAAAAGTGGAAAAGTGAAGTAGACGAAAACCTACTTCAAGAATGAACTGCAGCGGCCTTTTTCTCTCCACGCTTGATTTCGCTCTGTCTCTCTCAACAAAATCTCTTCTTCTCCGTCTCTCTTCGTCGCGAATTTCGGTTTCTCAAGGATTCAGCTTCATCACTCTTGTTCGCACTCACGCGGGTCTCGAGCTTTTGCTTTGCTTCGGTTTTCTCTCTCCACGAAAAATCACAGATCTGTCTCTCTCACGCGGCGCTTCAGATTTCGGCTTCAGAGGATCTCGCGGCGGAGGTAAGGGTGGTTCCGACGGGGTTAGTTTGACGACGGTGAATGGGTTCACGATTAAGGTAGTTTGGAAGGCTTTTTTCGGTGAAGATGGTGACGTTGAACGGCGGCCGGAGGGTCTAAGGAGGTTGAAGCTCGTCGGTCTGTACGCGTTTTGGTGCGAGTTGGTCGGTGAGGTCTCACAGAGTTTTGATGGAGTTGGCCGGCGGCTCGAAGGGGACAGTCTATTTTCGACCTGGTGTTGATGTTGTGTTGAGGCTAGCGGTTTGAGTTTATGAAGAATAAAGGGATTAGAAAGTTTATTGTAGTTCTGGTTTGTGTTTGCAGGTGGTAATGAAGTCTGTGTTGCGACTGATGGATTTAAAGGGGGATGGTGAGTTTCCGCGGCTCAGGGTTTTGGTGTTTATGGCGAGGGCGGCATTTCTGGGCCTTCTGGGTTGTGAGTTTGTACAGAGGTGGTGTCGGGATGATGAAGGAGGTGATGATGGTTTTTGGTGAGTGTGAATGGTTCTGAAGGTGGTGGTGTTGGTGGTGACGGCGCGGTAAGTTTGGATTCGCGATTTGGTCTCTCACGGTTTTGGCGGCGGTTTGTGTTGTTGTGGTGATTTTAGTGGCGGAAAGTTATTGAAGAGAAGAAAAGTTTGTAGTTGAGAACACAGGTTGCAGATTCTGGTTTTGGCTTGATATTTTCGTTTTCTGAACTCAACCCCTCGTCTGTTTATGTTTATTTGATTTTTTTTGTGGTTTTGTTTTGAAGCTTGGTTCTTGATTATTTTGTGCAGAATTTTTGTGGTTTCTCCAAGCCTTTTTTAGAGTGATGAATGAAAGATGGTTTTTATAGGAAGATTGAAAAGGGGTATTTGAGAAATTTACAATGTGTATGAGCTGTGCAAATTCTGGATAAGGATGAGTTATGGGTAAGAAAATGCAAGCTGGATTTTGAAAGAAAAAGTTGTTATAGCAATGTTGCATATGGTGCTGTGGGATGAAGGAGTAGTGGTACGTTGGGTGGAATTGCATTCTGTTATGAAAAAAGAATTTGTTTTGGGTTGTATCACGTGTTCAGGTGGGGGAAGTGTGGAGTCACATGAAACTGTATTGTGATATATTACATTGTGTGTGTATTTTGTTATGCTGAAAATAAATAAAGTGGGTTTAATAATATGTGGGTTTAAAATAAAATAACAAATTATAATAATAAAAATATTAATAATAATAATAAACAATAGGGATAATAATAAAAATACTAATAATAATAATAGTAAGAGATGACAATTAAAATAAAGAAATAAAAAAGTAATAATAACACAAATGACAGTACTAAAATAACATGGTGATAAAAAATGAAATTTTTTTAGTGATGATTTTTGAATAATGGAATTTAAAAGGAAAATGGGTTTATGTAAAAATGATTTTGATAGAACTAACAATGATAGTAACGATATTTTTGTATTATTTTTTAATGAACCAAATAAAAAATACAAGAACTTAGAATAAAAAGAGAAATTGAATTTTTTTAATTTTTAAAAGAAAAAAAACACACTTTTTTTGGAAAAATATATTGAACATGGATGAAACTAAATAATGGACAAGATCGGGTATATATGAAAAACAACTGACATTTTTTAGATTTTTTTGAATATCTGTTCAGAAAACAAAATAGTGCCTACTTTAGGATTTTTCGCGATTTATTAGTAAATAGAAAAAAATAGTACATATTTCTTGAATTTCTGAAGAATGATGATACGGTAAAATAAAAAGTGCGGGTAGGACAAATTTGGGGTATGACAGATGCCCCTATCGAATTGGCTTAAACCGAGTAAGATGAACTGGCTTGCGTTCAATCTTTCAAGGTATAAGATAATTAGATACTAACAGACTCCAAATTTGTCCGCCAAAAGAAAATATGCAGTAAATGGATGATTAAAATTGGAAAATGAAGGCGATATGAAACAGAAACAGGTTGACAGAAAGTTGAATAATCGCTTATCACCGCAAGGATGATAATGCGAACTCGGCATTCGATGCTAGGTCGATGCTGAGTAACAGAAAATAAAATAAAATAATCGCATACCACCGCAAGGATGATAATGCGAACTCGACACTCGATGTTAGGTCGATGCTGAGGAACAGTAAATAAAATAAAAATAATCGCTTACCACCGCAAGGATGATAATGCGAACTCGACACTCGATGCTAGGTCGATGCTGAGTAACAGAAAATAAAATAAAATAATCGCTTACCACCGCAAGGATGATAATGCGAACTCGGCACTCGATGCTAGGTCGATATGGATGCCGAAAGACAGAAAATTAAAATAATCGCTTACCACCGCGAGGATGATAATGCGACCCCAGCACTCGATGCTAGGTCGATGCTGAGCAACAGAAAATTTAAATAAACTGGAAGAGAAATATCCAACGGGGACGCCCACTGAATAACACCTTAGGAGAATCTTTGAAAATTTCGATCGACCCTGGATCCTGACTTTCGCTGGGGAAAGGCTTGGAATCTTGTGTTGATCCTGGATCCTGAATTATGCACGTATGCGTGATCGTTTTGAAATGGTATTCCATAAAGGTGGAGATACGATGCAAATGTTTATGCACTGAGATGTAAGTTGAAAATGTTGGGGATAATAAAAGGGTCTGATTTTGTTTGGGCATGCATATGATGCACATGTTGTAAATGATTGATGCAAACGATGCTTATGCTGTTGATGATGCATAATGATGCATATGAGTAATTGGAAGGTGCCAGCTTGGTGGACTTTTGGTCTGGTAGTTGCCAATAACGATTGGACTTCGGGTGGGTGGAGGGGTTGATTCCCCGACACTCGATCTTTGACGAAGCATGATCAGAAGATGGATCTGAAAGTTCCAAGTTTGGTCACTTGCTGATGAGCGAAGCGACTTGGTTGACACGTGAAGACTGATTCCGCTTTGAATGATTGCCAACGTCTAGCACGGACTGCTTGCTTAGCTGGGGAGAAGAAATAGGAAGATTTGCTCCTTATTTGCTTGCCCCTGCCTGTAGGGTATCTGAAATAAATTTGATGGGGAAGCTTCGACAATGGCCATGACATGCTCTGCCCCAGTGTCTGGGTTTGGCAGGCGTCTACCCCTGATTGGGCTGTTTGAAGATAACTTGCCCTTGATTAATGGACCTTGAGATAAATTGTACCTGATTGGGCTGTTTGAAGATAATTTTGCCCCTGATTGGGCTATTAAGAATGCTTTGCCCCTGATTGGGCTGCTGAAGTAGTCTTGATTCATGCTGGCACCAATGAAGTTCGAATTGATTGCCCCTTGTTGGGATTGCACTGATGTCAAGCACTAAATTGCAATTAAATTGTTCATACATAAATAGTAGTGTTAATGTAAAGTTCATGTAAGTTTTGAAAAAGTCAATTTATTTGAATGATTGTGATAGTGTGACGAATGGACTGTTAGTCCAAACGAGGTGCTGATTTAGAAAGTGCGTAAAAGATGCATCAAGAATAATGTGCAATCGAGATTGAAGATTAGCAAATATATGGGAGTCAATTTACGCAACCTTGTTGGTAGCATGCTTTCAGAATAAACCCTGCCTCAATTAGGACTTTCGAGGGTTGTAACGTGGTCTGGTTAATGGTTTGAGAAACAAAGGATATTAGGCTCAAAGTTTGATTTGTACCCAACCCTTCTTCGTAATGTTCTCCAGTCCTACGTTCAGTTAACTTTACACATGCATTTGTATTGACTTTGCAAGAATGAAGATGAAGCTTCAAAGTTTGCTTGAAGTGGCAGTCATCTTATTTTGCTTTGATGTTGGTGCCCCTTTGATTTTGATTTGGTGGTCACCTGATATTTGTTTTGTTTTTGTTGAGGATTTGAGTTCCTCTTTTGATTTTTTTTTTCCGACTAAGTCTCCCTTCGGGTGCTCAACTTAGTGGTTTTTCTTTTTTTCTTTTTGAATGTTGTGACTGCCACATCATTTGTTGACGGCCCTCCGACGGGATATCTCATCTTGCGATTTGGAAGGTGTAGTCAGGTTAACTGAACAACTACCCTTCCCCGGGTTAAATGTAAGGGTTGTATCCGAAAAAAACTCCTACTTCTAGGCTCGAAGTGGTTGACTAGGGATTAACTCCTTATATCTCCAGTGTTTGGGGATTTGAAAGAATGTCTGTACATCATTGACGAGGTTTTATTCGAAAGCATACCGCAACAGTTATGGGTATTTTGTTTTCATCATCCTCCCTCAAATATTTGCTAAAGTGAAGTGAGGAAATATTTTTGTGATTTTGTGATAAATGATAAATATGAGCGAATGCGAATAAATTGATTCAAAACATGCATAAACATAACATTAACATAACCAAGTACAAACGATAACAATGTTCAGAGCAAATAGTATTTAAACAAACATTACAAAACAACAGGAATGCGGAAATAATAAATGGCACTGGCTGCCTTGATTTGAGGAATTGAACTTCTCTTGATTGAATGCTTCAAAGTTGGTGACTACTCAACTTGGTCTTCAACAACCCCTTCAGATGTCTTCACTTGTTGGCACCGTGTGACGACATTGGATCATTCTGGACGTTTGCATTTCTTGGAGTGAAGGTGAGATCCTTAGAGTCGATTAAATCTTGGACTTTATGCTTGAATAACCTGCAATTGTCAATTGTGTGACCTGGAGCACCCTTGTGATACTCACAGCGAGCATTGGCATCATATCGAGCGTTACCAGTTTGAGGTGGCATGTCCTTCAACACAAGAGTTCCTTTTGCCATCAATCCGTTAAAGATTTCTCCATATGACATAGGCAAGGGATCAAAGGTTCTTTCAGGCCTTCTTTGCTGATATGGTGGACGCTGTTGAGGAGCGCACTGTTGCTGTTGACCAGGCCGTGGTGGATAAGCCAGTGGCTGGTATGGATTGGGCGCATATTGCGCAGCCGCAACCATTGGACGTGGTTGATGAGCCATCTGAGGCGGAAATAGAGCTTGAAAGGCCTGCTGATAAGGCATTGGAGGAACTGGCTGATATGGCATAGGAGCATATTGCGCAGCAGCAACATAGGGATACTGATAGTAGGGAACTGGCGCAGGTGCACTCTGTTGGAAATTCCCACTTGCAGCGGAAACGACATTTGTTTCACCCTTTTTATACCCGTTGAAAGGTTTCTTGGCTCCAGATTGGCTGCTAGAACCCCCTTGGATCTTTCCACTTTTCAAGCCTTCTTCGATTCTTTCTCCGACCATTACCATGTCCGAAAATCCAGAAGATACGCTGCTGATCAGCTTTTCATAGTATTGCCCCTGTAGGGTACCCATGAAGATATCGATTAATTCACGGTCAACCAATGGCGGATGCACTCTAGCGGCTAGCTCTCTCTAGCGTTGGGCGTACTCTTTGAAGGATTCGCTCTCCTTTTGAGACATACTCTGAAGTTGAGTACGGTTAGGAGCAAGGTCAGTGTTGTACTTGTATTGCTTTTTGAATGCATCGGATAGATCAAGCCAAGTACGAACATTATTGCGTTCGAGCTGCATGTACCATTCTAGAGACGCTCCAGACAGGCTGTCTTGGAAGCAATGGATCATAAGCTTATCATCTTTGGCATGAGCGGCCATTTTCCTGCAGTACATCCTCAAGTGGAGCTCAGGACAGCTGAGACCTTTGTACTTCTCGAATTCTGGCAGTTTGAACTTAGCGGGGATCACAACATTTGGAACTAAGCACATGTCTGAGGCACTCAGAGAAGTTGAGTTGTGTCCTTCCATAATTCGGAGTTTTTCAGCTAACTCACGACACATCTTCATAGCTTCAGATTCTTGAACAGCATGAGGATTGGTGATTGGAACAGCAGTATGCATCTCATACTCAACTTGATGATTCTCTTCAGTTTGAGGAAACTGGACTTGAGTTAGGATAGGTTGAGCTTGAGGAATAGCACCAATAGTAACACCAGAAGCAGGTATTGGTTGGGAAGTGACCTCTTCCATAGCATGAGTGAAACCTGGAGGCAAACCGTATACCAAAGGATTTGGAACTGGAACGGAAGGCATTGCGCGCGAGGTAGATCCTTGCACTTGTGCATTGTTCATTGTGGCAGCAGCTTCGCGACGTTCTTCCATTCTTGCCAAAGATTGCAAAGTCTCATAAATCTGGTCAATCTTGCTCTTGACCGAGTCAATCTCCTCCCTCATGGCAGCTTGTTCTTCCTGAATCACGTCCATCAGTCTTCTAGTGTTGGCTCGAGTTAAGTACGGTCGTCTAGCTCGACACGGGCGTCGGGAAACCAACTTGATTTACTGAAGATGGAGGAACATGAAATGAGTTCTTTGGATTTTGGAATGAAATGCAATATGAATAAATGATGCAAATGAGATGATATGCAATGTCAGAATCCAGGATCACAAGATCAAGGTCTCACGAGTCCAAGGTACAAATGGAGGATACTCAGATCAAGAATTCACTGGGTAGACTCTAAAGTTTAGGGATCCCAAAGTTATCAATTCATATGGTTGTTCATCACACGTGCCATAAGCATGACGGTTGATTGACTCCGCCATATGAATCTATTTTGGGTGAGATCTTCGTATCGACAACCCACGAGAGAAGATTTTCTCGGGAGTCCATACTACGTGATCATCGACACAAGGTTTAAAACAAAGTCCTGGAGTTATGAAACTTTCTCAACTGTTTGATGCATGTGTCAATTTCATACATTCTTGACAGTCAATCAACTCCATTGAGTAAGTCTATTCCAAGTGAGGTTTTCGTATCGAGCCACGCGAGGGCGAACCCTGGTGCCCAATACTACGCAACCATCAACCGATGTTTTAACCAAAAGGTTCTAAAGGTCCTCAAAGTCGACGACTCTAATGAAAGCAACTGAGCACACACGTCAAGGACTTAACGGTTGTCAGTATTCTCATCAGAATCTACTCCAAGTGAGGTTTTCGTATCGACAACCCACGAGAGAGGTTCTCTCGGGAGCCCATACTACACAACCTCGCTAACTTAAATTTGTACTCGAAAGCCCGGGTATAGAGCTTTTCCCTCAAGTTTCTTTCGATCAAGTATCGATCCAAATCATAGTACCAAGGAGCCACAAGATATATAAAATGGAATGCGATAAAGAAAGCGATAAAAATAAACAAGCAAGGCATAAAAGCAAACATCCAAACAAACGCGGGAACCTAGACTAGGCTTGACTCGCATAGGGGTGAACCAGTCCCCAGCAGAGTCGCCAGCTGTCGTACCCCGAAAAATA
Organism: Lathyrus aphaca; assembly: GCA_963966055.1. NCBI lineage: Eukaryota > Viridiplantae > Streptophyta > Magnoliopsida > Fabales > Fabaceae > Lathyrus > Lathyrus aphaca. The sequence goes on from OZ014519.1 coordinate 432,782,775, forward strand.
CGACCTCACGCGATCCGAAAGGACGGAGCCGCGCGCTGGACTGACCGAAGAGTCGCCACCTAATTCTATTTATTCCCGAAGAGGGAAAGGGAAGATATAGATACAACCCGAGAAGAGAAGGATGAGGACAAAGGTCAACGGAACCATTGCCTGGGTTCGGGAGTCGGTTATGCAGGGGGAAGGTATTAGCACCCCCTACATCCATCGTACTCGATGGGAACCATCTAAGTTATCGCGCGCGAAAGGATGTCTATGCTTAAACGAATTGCTTGCTAGAGGGAAATGAGTTGAATTATAAGTTAGATTGAACCTAGGTGCTCGGCAAGGATTGAGATCCTCGTGCCTACGTACTCCCGTGTGCAATGGGAAAGTCAGAGCCTCGTAGTTCGGCCTACTAAGGGTAATGGTTATTTGATTTTATTAACTTTCTTAGATGAAAGGGTTTAGGAGTTGAAATGCACTAAAGACTATGGATAGTTTATCTCGCCCAACAAGACGAGCGTCCTGCGTCGAAATAATCGGAGCGAGTAACGAGAGCTCGTTATCCTCCTTTCTATCGCTTAAGGCTCGTGGCGTACAGATCTTCTCGTATTTGTTAAAGTGTTTTTATTTCCTAAAGCCACTTGACGTTGGATCAAGGGTTTGGATCTAATCGGAATATTTTGGTTTTTTGAGGTTTAGAGGGTAAATGCAAGTGGAGGTTTATTTTTGTGGTTTGTTAGCGAGGCACGAAGCGCTCGGCTCGCAAGGTAAGGTGGATCCTAATAAACGAAAATAACTGGAAAATAAAGTGCGAGTGTGCAAGTGCAATCGCTTGGCGTTGGACCAAGGATTCAGAATTAAAATAAATACAAAAATAAAGTGCGTACAAAGTAAGGGGAGAGGGGTACAAAATAAATACATGGGATTGCGAGAAATAAAGGGTATCATTGTATTTTGCCCAAGAGAAAGCGTGTGTGCAGTGTGTTTGAACTATTCGAAGGCGTTCAGCCTGTTTGATCGGGACACAACTATTTGAAGGCGTTGGACCTTTTAATCGAGCGCAACTATTCGAAGGTGTTGGACCTTTTTGGGACGCGACGAAATTTTGTTCGTGAACTGCCTTAGAATCGGTTCAAAATGGGAACCATTCTATAAGGAGTCGAATCGTAATTTGAAATGCAAAATGAATAAATTAAATTGCGAAATATTAAATAAATAATAAATTGAATAGCTAAACAAATTAAATAATGAATACAATAATGAATAAAATGAATTAAGTTATATTACAAGTGTTTTTTTTTGTTCAAAATAAAAATAATAGAATAAAAAATAAAAGAGGGCCTCATATTGACCGCTCATCACCGATTAAATGTAATCGGGCGAAAAACGGCCTTTTATAATATCATCGGCCCATTTTAGAAAATAAAATATATGAATAAATCAAAATGCAATATAATGAATAAAAAGAAACTAAGAAATAAGGTGATCTAAACAAAGTGATAATTTAATTAAAACAATAAGAAATAAGGTGACTTAAACAAAAATGAAAATTTTATTAACAAACAGAACATGATATTGGTGATGTGAATTTATATATATATATATATATATATATATATATATATATATATATATATATATATATATATATACAAAAAAAAAGAAAAGTGTGGATCAGCTGTGGGTATTAACCGAAATGAAATGTGAGCTAACAGAAGCCTAATGACAACAACTAACATAAAATCCCTTTTTTTTAAATTAAATATTTTTTTTAACACAAATTGATTGAAGGGTATGTCCGTTGGTTTACATGGGGCTGATCAGAAAATGTCAAAAAAAAAAGAAAACAAATTAAACCATGAAGAAACAGTCAACATAAATATATTAAAAAAGTTAAAAGAAAAACAAGATAACAAATAAATTAATTCATGTTTTAAAAGGGGAAAAGTGAAGTAGACGAAAACCTACTTCAAGAATGAACTGCAGCGGCCTTTTTCTCTCCACGCTTGATTTCGCTCTGTCTCTCTCAACAAAATCTCTTCTTCTCCGTCTCTCTTCGTCGCGAATTTCGATTTCTCAAGGATTCAGCTTCATCACTCTTGTTCGCACTCACGCGGGTCTCGAGCTTTTGCTTTGCTTCGATTTTCTCTCTCCACGAAAAATCACAGATCTGTCTCTCTCATGCGGCGCTTCGGATTTCGGCTTCAGAGGATCTCGCGGCGGAGGTAAGGGTGGTTCCGACGGGGTTAGTTTGACGACGGTGAATGGGTTCACGATTAAGGTAGTTTGGAAGGCTTTTTTCGGTGAAGATGGTGACGTTGAACGGCGGCCGGAGGGTCTAAGGAGGTTGAAGCTCGTCGGTCTGTACGCGTTTTGGTGCGAGTTGGTCGGTGAGGTCTCAAAGAGTTTTGATGGAGTTGGCCGGCGGCTCGAAGGGGACAGTCTATTTTCGACCTGGTGTTGATGTTGTGTTGAGGCTAGCGGTTTGAGTTTATGAAGAATAAAGGGATTAGAAAGTTTATTGTAGTTCTGGTTTGTGTTTGCAGGTGGTAATGAAGTCTGTGTTGCGACTGATGGATTTAAAGGGGGATGGTGAGTTTCCGCGGCTCAGGGTTTTGGTGTTTATGGCGAGGGCGGCATTTCTGGGCCTTCTGGGTTGTGAGTTTGTACAGAGGTGGTGTCGGGATGATGAAGGAGGTGATGATGGTTTTTGGTGAGTGTGAATGGTTCTGAAGGTGGTGGTGTTGGTGGTGACGGCGCGGTAAGTTTGGATTCGCGATTTGGTCTCTCACGGTTTTGGCGGCGGTTTGTGTTGTTGTGGTGATTTTAGTGGCGGAAAGTTATTGAAGAGAAGAAAAGTTTGTAGTTGAGAACACAGGTTGCAGATTCTGTTTTTGGCTTGATATTTTCGTTTTCTGAACTCAACCCCTCGTCTGTTTATGTTTATTTGATTTTTTTTGTGGTTTTGTTTTGAAGCTTGGTTCTTGATTATTTTGTGCAGAATTTTTGTGGTTTCTCCAAGCCTTTTTTAGAGTGATGAATGAAAGATGGTTTTTATAGGAAGATTGAAAAGGGGTATTTGAGAAATTTACAATGTGTATGAGCTGTGCAAATTCTGGATAAGGATGAGTTATGGGTAAGAAAATGCAAGCTGGATTTTGAAAGAAAAAGTTGTTATAGCAATGTTGCATATGGTGCTGTGGGATGAAGGAGTAGTGGTACGTTGGGTGGAATTGCATTCTGTTATGAAAAAAGAATTTGTTTTGGGTTGTATCACGTGTTCAGGTGGGGGAAGTGTGGAGTCACATGAAACTGTATTGTGATATATTACATTGTGTGTGTATTTTGTTATGCTGAAAATAAATAAAGTGGGTTTAATAATATGTGGGTTTAAAATAAAATAACAAATTATAATAATAAAAATATTAATAATAATAATAAACAATAGGGATAATAATAAAAATACTAATAATAATAATAGTAAGAGATGACAATTAAAATAAAGAAATAAAAAAGTAATAATAACACAAATGACAGTACTAAAATAACATGGTGATAAAAAATGAAATTTTTTTAGTGATGATTTTTGAATAATGGAATTTAAAAGGAAAATGGGTTTATGTAAAAATGATTTTGATAGAACTAACAATGATAGTAACGATATTTTTGTATTATTTTTTAATGAACCAAATAAAAAATACAAGAACTTAGAATAAAAAGAGAAATTGAATTTTTTTAATTTTTAAAAGAAAAAAAACACACTTTTTTTGGAAAAATATATTGAACATGGATGAAACTAAATAATGGACAAGATCGGGTATATATGAAAAACAACTGACATTTTTTAGATTTTTTTGAATATCTGTTCAGAAAACAAAATAGTGCCTACTTTAGGATTTTTCGCGATTTATTAGTAAATAGAAAAAAATAGTACATATTTCTTGAATTTCTGAAGAATGATGATACGGTAAAATAAAAAGTGCGGGTAGGACAAATTTGGGGTATGACAGATGCCCCTATCGAATTGGCTTAAACCGAGTAAGATGAACTGGCTTGCGTTCAATCTTTCAAGGTATAAGATAATTAGATACTAACAGACTCCAAATTTGTCCGCCAAAAGAAAATATGCAGTAAATGGATGATTAAAATTGGAAAATGAAGGCGATATGAAACAGAAACAGGTTGACAGAAAGTTGAATAATCGCTTATCACCGCAAGGATGATAATGCGAACTCGGCATTCGATGCTAGGTCGATGCTGAGTAACAGAAAATAAAATAAAATAATCGCATACCACCGCAAGGATGATAATGCGAACTCGACACTCGATGTTAGGTCGATGCTGAGGAACAGTAAATAAAATAAAAATAATCGCTTACCACCGCAAGGATGATAATGCGAACTCGACACTCGACACTCGATTTTATCCAAGGATTAAGGAGTAGTCGCCGTTGTAATAAAGTCGAACGTTCAAAGTTGTGGTCTTAGGGATCTAAGTTATAAGTATTCGGTAACTACAAGAGTTAGAATACCTGATGGAACGAAATTCCAAAGGATTAAGTCGAAGGCCTTGTTGATATGTCAATTTTGATGATTGGAAGTTGGAGTTAAACTCGGTAAACTTTGTAGTATGCAAGTAATCAGAGTGCGCAGCGAACGCGTGGCGTAGTGCATTTGTTCTTAGGTGAATGAAAACGATGTTGATAGTTTGCTTGTATTAACGTTGTGTTTAAGTTATGTGTTTCTATGTTGTTGTGTTCGAGTTCTTAAACCGGTGAATTCATAAGCTGGTTACTCGTCGTGTTGTGTTGATAGATGTCAAGTGCATCGCTTGTGGGTTGTACGTGTTGTTGTTGCCATCGAAGTTGTGTATTATTGTTTGTGGTATACGTGGGTTGCCTTTGGAAATGAGAGTTGATTAGTCGGATGAAGTCATTAGTTGGAGTAGTTGAATCGGATAAATATTCGAGGACGAAAATATTCTAAGTGGGGGAGAGTTGTAACACCCATTTATTTAATTAATTATTTAATTAAATATAATTGTTGTATGTTGTGTTAAGTCGCGTTGATTTAAGTTGGTTTCCAAAATATCGAAATATTATGTTGATAATTATATATTGGTTTAAGTCGAATTTGATTAATTAAGTTGATATAAGTTGTGGAAGACGATATGGAATATTCTCCGGGTATTGTTGGATATGTTGATTGGACCGTTTGGACCATTTGGTTGATAATCGGAAGTTAATCGATTAAGTCAGGAATAAGGAGTTAGTCGTGAATTAATATTCGGTTGATTTGGTGTTTTGGTGAATTAAGTTGTTAAGTCGGAATATTAAGTCAGAAAGTCGAGGAAATAATATTATAAGCGATATTATTGATTCTTGGAGCATATTGGTTAATGGGCTTTGTTTGCGTCGGAAATAGTAATTAAAGGGGGTGTAGTGTTTAGACCCATTAGTTGATTATTATATTGGATTATTATTATTATTTAATAAAAAGAAGAAAATAAAGAATTAGTCAAGAAGAAGTTTCAGTAAGAAGAAGGAATCGTGAAATATTGGAGAGCAAGGAAAAGTGGAGAAAACGGTTACGAGAAGTCGCCGTAGGAAAATCAAACCGGAAAGAGTCGATCGGAGATTCGAGCGGCCATCGATTTAAGGTAAGGGTGGGGTTCGATCCTTATAACCGGGCTTGATAAATAATACTAGGTTTGGGTGGTTGTATATGCTGTGTTTTTGTTAATGTTGATGTTGTGTATGGAAATCGGTAACTTGTTATTTCGATGATTGTTCTGGATGGAATTGTTGTTCGATTGTGATTATAAGTTATTATAATTGTTGATTATATGTTGATAGTAAATCATTATGGTTGTGTTAATTTTGTTGATTGATTCTATAAATTTATGGATTAACTGTTGAAAATAAGTTGTAAATTTGATTATGTGAAATCGGGAGATTATTGTTGAAAATAAGTCGTGAATAAACTGTTCTGTAAATGGATGATTTTGTTGGTGTTGTTGTATCGTATGTATTTATGATAAATATGAAATTAGGGATGATAGCAGAAGAACCCGTAGGTTGGAAAACGCATGTGGCGGGAGCCACATGCTTAAAGTGGGAGCCATTTGCTCCCAACACCATGACGCAAGCCAGGGGCTTAAGTGGAGGGTGCTACTTTGTGATGGCCACCAAAAGTTCTTAATTTGGTGCAAGTCACCTATAGCATGTTGGAAGGGTGGCGTAAGCCACCTTGTTTAAAAAGGGGAGAGGTGATTTTTGCTATACAGTATTTTAATTAAATGAAATTCCAAGCAATCTTATATTTATTATATTATGTTTAATTAATTATAATTATAATATTCTAATCTCTTATAATATCCCCTTATTAAGAATCATGAATTAGTACTTGAGAAGTTAGAGTCAGGAGCAATTGTAATGCGAGCAGAAACAATTTTGATAATTAATACTGTGTTATATAATTTTGACAGAAAAGCAGTGATTTTAAGAATTTATTAGAAACAGAGAGTAAGCCCATAGGTTGCGACAAATAATATGTATCAGAAAATAGAAAATTGTTGGTTTCATAATAAACTCATGATAATCGCAGAATGATGAAAACAATGTTGATTTAGCCGAATTAGGCGAAAAACTTAGTTTCCCGGAATTTAACGAAAAATGTCGGGGTAAGTCGGGTAGTTTAATAGTTGATTTTTGTTGTATTGTTTTGTTGAAAATATATTGTAAAGTCGAGTTGCAGGTACATTTGAGTTGGTAAGTGGTTCCGGTTTATGGAAAATCTTTAAGTTGTTATGTTGAAGGCTTTAAAAGCCAAAGTTGATTTTAAGTTGCCTATGTCTTATAAGTTGTTTGTGTTGCTTGTTATGTCGTTTAAGTTGCTCAAGTTTTTTAAGTCGTTATGTGTGTCGAAGTTGTTATGTTGCTCAAGTTGGAGGCTTAATACCCAACATTTATTTAAGTTGTTCAAGTTGTATAAGTTGGTTGTGTTGTTTGATGGTGTACGTTGTTATGTTGTAAAGTCGTGCATGCTATGTAGATCATTTGAATTTTTATGTCGGAACGTTGCTCACACCATGTTGGCCTGGATTGGCACTAAGTTGAAAGTTGAAGGCTTATGCCTTGATTTCCTCGATAACCTGGCAATAATTTTAAGTTGGGAGTTTTACTCCGAATGGTACCACATATATTTGCATAGTTGAGTCGTATTTGTGTTGTGCTATTTATATCGATTATGTTGTATATGTTGCTCTGATAAGTTGTTTATGTTGTGATAAGTTGTTTAAGTTGTTGTTGTGGGAGTGATGTGGTGATAATTGAATAAACCTTTATCTTTATATTGTTTATCATATATCGTTTATAATTATCAATATCTCACCCCTTCTGTTTGAATGTTACCCATATGTTGGTAACGTGCAGGTAGCTTGCAGGAAGATGGTTATCTTCATTAGTTCGAGTCAGTTTCAGTGCTCTGATATGTAACACTCGGGGAATGGACACTGAGTTGTTTTAGTTGTTGCTTTTAAGTTGCTTCAGTATGATTATGTTGTTACTAAGATGTTTTAAGTTGAATAACATGTTTTACTTGTTTATTTGAATAATTTGTGAATCCGCTGTGTAATTGTAAAAGTTGGATTTGGTTTCTTAAATGAATAAAAGTTGTTGTTTTTAGTTTCTTACGAACCGAAAGTGTTATGTATCAATTTTCTTGACATTAAATGAAGTTTTTATAAGTTGAAAAATGTAGCATCCTGTTTGTGCACTTGTTAGCTGAATTTTAATACTCTGATTTTCTATATAATCGTCGGGTAGAAATGAGGTGTTACATATTACACTGAGTCCCATGGGAAGCCTTGCCCGGTGAAGTCTTGAGTAATTCTTGAGGTGGATATTACATTTAGTCCCACGGGAAGCATCCGTAAAGACTTGGTAGTGGCTTGAGGTAGGTATTACACTGAGTCCCATGGGAAACCTTATCGATAAACACTCGAGGTGGGTATTCCATTGAGTCCCACGTGAAGTGTCGAGAGTGTTGTATGGACGTTTCCATCTTGTTTTGGTTACTTGTAGAGAATGACCAAAGACTTGAGTAGTGATTAGATTTGAATCTTTAGAGCCGAGAGAACTCTAAGATAAGTAACCCACTGAGATGTTGATATCTCACCCCATTATTGTTGTTGCTTTTCAGGTTTTATTTGCAGGTTTGGTTTACATGTGAAGCTATGCTCAGGATGTTTCAAGAGAAGCATAGATTTAGTTTCCACTGTGTATTTATCTTGTAAAATAATGGATATTGTATTTGATCTTGGTATTTTTATTATAGTATAATTTCCATGTCTTGTACTATAGTTTGTATTATTTTTAGAATTGGTCAAGAATGTGAATTGTACTATTAGGCACTTATGATGGTGTCAGTACCAAATAAACACTTATATGATATTATTCTAGATATATATATATATATATATAAATATATATATGTATATATATATATAAATATATATATGTATATATATATATATATATATATATATATGTATATATATATATGTATATATATATATATATGTATATATATATATATGTATATATATATATATATATGTATATATATATATATATGTATATATATATATATATATATATATATATATATATATATATATATATATATTATATGAGGCGTTACATATCTCATTTTGATCAGCATATTTAAGGAATTCAAGAACTCCTTTCTCATATATCGGATCTAATATATCAACTTTCATCCAACTACGATCCATAACATATTCTAAAATTTATATCAAAACAATATTGTGAATGACACAACAAATTCCAAACCTAAAGCATATTGAAAAACTGAAGCATATTTATAACAATAATACAACTCTAAATCTTAAGCATATGGATATACATTGTAGTAAAGTTATAATATTTTTGTTCACTACTAAACTGAAGATAGTGAAGATTATCAAGAATTAGGAAGATGAAGAAGAAAGTGAAGTTTGCAAGAAACATACCATACTTCGAAGAGGAAGAGACCGAGAATGAAAATAGTGAAGATTATCAAGAATGAAGATTTCAATGAACGAAGATTGAGAAGATGAATATTTCATTATCACTATCGTTGTTGCCGCTGGTTTGCTGATTGCTTAGGGCTTGTTATGAAAGGAAATAATGAATCTGTTTTGTTTTAAATTTATCAGGAAACCCTTTGACCACAATTGATATATACAACTGCAACGAAATTTAAATCTATTACAACTTCTAAATAGTAAAATTGTGGTTAAATAATTTTCAATTTATTATTTATTTATGAACTTAAGTGACACTCGCTTTTTGTAATAGGATAAATGGAAAAAATATAGTTGCTAATATTCGAAGCTTGTAACACTTAACTTATCTTACACCTACATGGAAAAGACTAATGACCCCAAGGATGGGAAGATACTATGAATGGAACACATTACTCGTTAGTATTTATCTTTACACACTTCGATTAATCTCTTGACTTTATATAAATTATTAATATGCAAATGCTACAAATGATTAATTTTTTGTGATTACATCTTTGTGTGTGAATAAATACAGAAAGACAATATACTATGGAGAATACAATTTAGTGGACCTGGATCCAATGTTTCTCAAAGACCTTCGTGGATACGAAAGCTAATTGATGAAGAAGTCCAACAATTTATAGGGATTCATTTTGTTGAAGGAGAAATGTGGCTCATCAATCCTAATTAAAATACTCTCTTTTCTCTTATTAGGTTTTTTTTCCATTAAATTTTTCTGTTAAAATTGTTCTCTTAATTTTTGGTTTAGTCCCTGAAGATGATTATTTTCTTTTGTAATTTTTAATGACATTTTATATTAAAGAATTAATTTATATATAATATTTTACTTTAAAATGTTGCTATGGGTGGTTTTGCTTCGTCTCTCTCACTCCCGTTTTCTCTCAAACGCGTTCAACTCTCACTCCCAAAATCAACTAAAAAACCTAACTTACCCAAATCAAAAAAAACCTTTAATCCCAATTTCATTATTTGGTATGAATTAACGTTATCAACACAACCAAAGGTCAAGTAGTCAACAACAATCGAAACAAAAAACGAATACAAGGACGTAAAGATAGGAATTGGTTACCAATCACAAACGACGAGGACACGAAAAAGGTATTGACTCCTTCTCTGTGTTTTCTTCTATTATCTTCGGTAATCTGTCATCTTCATACCTAGATGCTTATGTTTCCGCCACCCTTTGTTTCAATCTTTAGCGAGGTTTCTTGAAAGGGTCGATGAAGTTACGGTGGGATGAACAGTAGTGGTTCGTCGGTGGAGGTTTTTTTTTGTACCATTGGAGAAGGTCAACAATTTGAGGCAAAATGGCATTGGAGTTTATGGTTTATTGTTCTAGTCGATGTTTTTTTTGGTTATTTTGATGGTTAGTGATGTTGTGGTTAGGTTTTGGTTTAATGGATGGTTTACTGTTGCTTCGGCTATGCTTTGTTTGTGGTGGCCGAATTTTTTTTTTGCAATTTGTAGGGATATTTTTGTATAACTATGGCTTTTGCGTTTTATTATGTGTTTATTGCTGGTTCTTTGCATTGGTGTTGTTGGCTAGGTCTTTTTGTTCTTATGGCTGCACTAGGTTTTTTCTAAAGGGCCCCTTAGGGTTTTTTGTGTTAGCATGTGGTTAAGGTTATTTTTTATGGCTAGGTTTTGTGTTAATGGCTGAAGTTCTTGTATGGCTCTACTAGGGATTTTTTTGGATGAAGTTTGTGTGGCTGCCCTATTTTCTTGATTGATAACCTCTTTATATATGTGATGAAATTAGGGTTTTTAGGTTTGATTTCTTTGAAAACTTGCTAGCTAAGTTTTGACTGAGTTTTGGGGGGGGGGAATCTGAGTTTTTGAGAGTGATGGGTGAGGGCATGATAGTCTGCAGGCCTACTGTTATTGCTGTATTTTTATTTGTTTGTGAAGTAGAAAGTGGTCCTCTGCTGTGATGTTGTACTGCTGTTATTTATGTTGCTGCCTCTTTGACTTGTGAAATTTGTTTTTTTTTTAATTTCTTTATAACATTAACACTATGTGGTAAAATGTTTTGTGATTATGATTAGATGAAGAATGAGCATGAATAATATGATTATGTATGAGCTCACGAATTGAATGGATGATTAAGGATATGCATTTATTGGAATGAACTCTAATATGATGTAACATGTTTGAATGAATTTGCCATGAATTTGAATGAATTATGAAGATATGATTGTATTGGATTATGATGAACTTTGCTCATGATTTGAATTTGTAGATATGGAAGTGAAGGGCATGAAGAATGAAGCTTGTCATGAAGCTTGAGAAACGATGATGATTCAACGCGAAGCATTGTTTTTTATTTCTTTTTTTACTTGTAAACAAATAGTCTTGTGAATGTGTAATACCTCAAAATTTGCCCTCTCATATCCTTAACACTTTGCATAGCATTTTGCATACATAGATTCATAAAATAACCAAAAACATTGCATCATGTGTAGCATAGCTGAGGCATAGGTATGTGATCAATGATTGGAGCAACTTAAGGCATTACAAAGGAAATCAAAGGGTCACAAAGCTTCTCAACCTTGTGCAAAGGGTTCACAACATCCCACAAGTCTTCACTTGAAGCCACAAGCCATGGAAAGATGGGGTTTAATCAAAGGAGGCAAGTAGTGCAACATTTCTTGATAAAAAGGGCCAAATTAGGGTTTCACTTCTACTGGGCTTCTGCATGAGGTTCTGATTCAAAGTGGATTCCTTTATCTTGTATATGATGTCAAGTGCCTAGGGTTCAACTTTCATCCACAAATTCATTTTGGAAGAGGTTCGACTGGCCAGATGACTGAAGATCGGGGAATCGGAGAAAAGGCGACCGAGCTAGGTAAAAAGGGTAGAATCCTGACTTTTAAGATCGAAATCATGAAATTAGGGTTACAATGATCCTATGGTTAGAAATCATAAAAAAATCAAAAGGAAAATCATTTGAAAAGTGGTTGATTTCACATTTCCCTCCACTTTTCCTTCCACTTTCTTTCCACACTTCCTTTCATTCTTTCCCTCTTGTTTTACCATTTCATTTCCACTCCATTTCCCTAGGAAACTTCTACCATCTTCTAGAGTGTTCCAAGGAATATTCCAAGGAATATTCCAAGTAATATTCCAGGGAACATTCCTTCTCCAACCCTAACCCTAACTAACTACCAAACCTAACTCCATTGCTAGATCCTAACCTCATTACCAAACCATAATTTTGGATTCCAAGACTAATTTTTGGGCCCCAAACCTAAACCATATTTAATCCATTTTCATCCAAACCAAAAGGAATTCTCACACAATTTTCATTCACAAGTTTCTTCATTCTCTCACAATCACTTTTTCTCTCTCACTTTTCCTCCATTTTCCCTTTCTTCACTAAAGCTTTTTGAAGAAGCTCTTCAAGTTTCACATTGAAACTTAAAGATCTTGAAGCTTAGCCTTCAACCTCCATTGATTTTGTGGATTGTGGAAGGAGAAGCTACTGATTTTGGTGAAGGTTTCGACTTATCGGAAGCACACAAAGGTTCACGCATCAAGAACGCATTTTTTTTTACGGTTTCGCGGTTTTCTTGGTTTTCTCTTCAATCAAGCTCCGATTCTTGCAACATTCACCGAAGCACTTCTCCGCTTTGTAGGTTGGTGATCTAAATCACTTCTTCTTTAAGTTATTCTCTTCATCTCGCCATTTCGGCATTCTTTAATTGCTTTTCATTTTGATTGCGATCGATTATGTTCCGTTATGTGTTGCTTGCAATTTGTGATTTATAATGGATTATAAGTTAAGGTGTGGATAGTTATAGGTTTTAGCATGTGTAAATAAGCCCCAATTAAGTAGAAATTCGTTTTAGCATGTTCCTAGGTATGTTAGGGATCATTAGAAGTGAGTTTGTTGCCAAAAGCACTTATTTCTAAACTTTTTTCACATTCTGGTTCAGTGTTAACCGGTTAACCATTTGGTTAACCGATTAACGCATGCGTTTTAGCCACAAACAGTGCAATTTTAGGTCCGTTAATTGGTTAACCGGTTAATGCTGTTAATTTTTGGATTTTTAGCTTATTTGATAGCTTAGTCTTGCTTCCTAGTGCCTTTAATGTTCATACATGTTTAGGTATTGATTTTAGGGAATTTTTGGGTCCATTTCCAGTAGCTCATTCCCCCATTTCGAGTCGTTTCGACGCGTTCCTGTTCATGTTGCGTATTATGCGTTTTTGTGTTCCTTTGTACATAGCTTGATTTCTTTCATTTTTTTGCCATGTTTATGCATCATTTGGCATGTGATTAATCATGTTGCATTCTGTTTTTACATGTTTCACATTGCATTAAGTCATTTTGCATTTCATTATATCAAGGTATGTTGCATTTCACATAATCATGTATGTATGTGCATTTGGTTACATTTGGTTTCATGCTTGATCATATCATTTACATCAATTCAATTCTGAACTTTGCATTGAGTTTGACATTCTTTGTTGATCTAACATGTTGCACATTCATGATCAATGCTCATTATGTTCATATGCCATGTTCATGTGCCATACTTTGCATACTTGTTGCATAATCCATCATGTGATGCATTATTGCATAATCCTCCTAAAAAATGTTCATGTTCTTTTATTTATGTTGGTTGATTTAGGTTCAAATGCATGTTCATGATGAATTTAGTGCATGTTTTATTGAGTTTGAGCATTAAAAAATGAAAATAATCAAATCTGAATTTTGCATTTCATAGCTGTTTTTGCATATATGTGTTGTAAAAGGTATGTTGGTCGTTGTGTAGTTCATGCTATTTGTGACTTTTTACACCCACTTTCATGTTGTTTGATAGCTTTAGTATGCTGTTTGTATTATGTGTTGTCTTTCATAGCTGATTGTATGTTTGAGTGTTGTAAATAGTGATTGAATTTTAGTTTAGCATAGTGTAGGCACCCTTAAACTTAAGATTGAGTCTAGTTTAGGTCCAAGTTGCCTTATATTTTAAATAAAAAATGCACACTAACCTTTGTTTTATAGAGGGGAAGATTGAGGTAAGTTTCCTTCACCTTATCCTTTTATTTTTATGCATTTCTTTATGCATTTAATTCATTTTTTTCCTTCCATATTTGTTGTTGGTAGGATTCCCCTTTGTTAGGACCAACTTATCTTCCTTAGGAAGTAAGTTGCATCCTTTTTCTTCTTTCTTTTCCTTTTTCTCCTTAGGATTAGAAAAGCCTCACCAACCATAGGACCACCATTTTAATAAATATTAAGGTTGTGTCTTAGTCCCCCTTAATTTTTGTCCTTTTCCCATTTGAGTCTTCTTTCTCATCTTCAAACAAAAATCCAAAAAGTCTTAATAGATTCATGAAAGGATTCCTTGTGTATAGCCTTATTCCATGGGGCACTTGCATTCATTCCATCTTGGAGTGGTGTAGGCTTGTCTAGCATGATGTACAAGTCTCATCAAGGGGTTGTTTCACAAAGAAAACATAAAAGACATTTCTTCACAAAAATAACAAAAACACTTAATAAAGTTCAACAAGCTAGTGAACTTAAACCCTAATCCTAGGAAACAAGTCTTGGATAAAGTCTCCTTGCTTGGTGTGCTTGTTATATTATTCCATCTTGGAATGTAGTAGCAAGTACACATTCCATGGAAAAGAGTTTGAATTCACTTCCTTGTGCCAAATTCATGCAAAACTCTTAAAAAGAAAACAACAAACAATACTTTATTTTATCACCCTTTGAAGCAAACAAACAAGCGTGGATCCCGTCGGGTACGGTGGACGATTCGGGGTGCTAATACCTTCCCAGGTCGTAACCGACTCCCGAGATCTTTGGTTCGCAGGACCTTGTCCTTTCCTTCTTCCTCAGGTTTGTGCAACATTACCTTTCCCATTCATTCGGGATAAAAATGTCTGGCTGGCGACTCTACTTTTTCCGCGCCACTTTCGCGTTTGTACTAGGATGAAAATCCCGGGAGCGACAGCTGGAGACTCTGTTGGGAACGAACCCAGAATCTCTGGGTTCCCTTGTAGAGTCAATCCTAGCGCCTGTTTGGTTTTGTTTCTTTGGGTGTTTATCTGTTTGTTTTTGTGTGCTTTAGTTTAGCTTTACTATTTTCATTTACAACTTTACTTTACCGCATTTATTTACTGCTTTCAGTATTTATTTTCCATGCATCACATTATACTGGACTGTCTGGCTATGCTGGTTTTCATTTTTTCTGTGGGATGGGGTTACTGTGAGATGAGCTCGTAACCGGGGCTCGAGTGCACCCTAGGACTTAGAGTGGACAGTCACTTTGGCTTCATGGCATCTTGCTATGTTGGTAGTAGTGAGTTCCACACCTTGACTTGTGACCTTCTCGGAAATATATTGATGCCGGAATCTTTCTGGGGCAATACACAACCTTGATAGTTATGTGCAGTCAGGGGACCGATCATTGAGAACCTTTGTGGAAACATCCCTCTCCAGTGATGATAGTGGCAGACCACATTTGTTGGCAAACCCACTCGCATCCGAGGGCCCACTGGGAACTCGCATATGATGGTCTGGTTCTCTCATAGGAATCCAGTCAAGGAAAACTGTTCGTATGACGATAGTATTGTACCCTTCGGGATGAATGTACTATTGTTTCTCGATTCAGTGCTTGAAGCTGAGGACTTATGAGGGATGCTTGTTTTTCCGGACTCAGCTGAGACTTCCCTGAGTAGTACATAATGCCAAACCGATTCCCTGATTTGGTCATGATCCATTTCTCGGAAATGGTGAACGTATTATTGCTATTCGGCTTTGGGAGTCCGTGATGTTTGACCCGAGTAGCACACCCGTGAGATTGGGAGGGTTTACAGGTTTGCAGGAACCCTAAACTTCAACACACCCACTTTTCCAGTATTGTTCAGTAGTATGATTTGATTCTATGTTGCATTAATTCTGAGTTCTGAAGTATCTATACAAAGACAAAAGTGACTATCCACATTTGGTTCACCGTCCAACACCAGTATCGGACCCTTGATCACATGCCTGTTGCATACATTACATCATGGCATTTTAGCATACATGTTCGACTATTTCCAAGAGATCCCATATATGAACCATGTCATTATATGTTCCTATGTCCAAACTGGAATCAAAGTAGATGGATCCCTTGGAAATAATCGAACATGGCATTTGCATGCATCCTTACTCTCATTACAGGTGTCCGGGGACAGATTCTTATCCTGATTTGGTTACTCTTCAGAAAGGCCAATTTGAATCCCAATCATCAAGAGATTGACATGGAACAATGCCGAGCAGAAATAGCTGAAATAAAAATCCGAATGGAACAACTCTTGGAGGACATGCAGACCTTGTGCCATGGCCACATGCTATTGATAGAGAAAGTTTACCAACTGAAGAAACAAGAGAACCAGACCAGGGAAGCCCCAAAGCTCCAAGAATGGCCCCATGTCCCCTTTATTGCTGCAGAAGTTGTTAGTCCTCCCAGTTCAATGGTTTTGTTCCAAGATCAGGAAGCGTTTCAGGAAAACTCTCCTCAACTTTAGGATCCTAAGCCTCTCAATCTGCAGACTCTTCCAGTTCATCAAAGGTAAGGTAGGGGCAAAATCTGCGGACAAATGCCAAAGACGTCTGAAGCCAAGTTTAATTTGATTCCGGTGTCATATGCGCAATTACTTCTTTGTTTGCTCGAGCTTGATCTGGCTGAACTTGTCACCGTGACAGCCACACCCAAAAAGCTTCCTCTAGATTTTGACGCCAGTTCCAGGTGTGTTTTCCATTCTGGGGCACCTGGTCATCATGTAGAAAACTGTAAGAGGTTCAAATATCAAGTTCAAGAGCTCATTGATTCAAAGGTAATCGAGTTCGCACCGATCAGTGAGGATGTGTCAAAGGATTTCATATCGATGGAAGGTACTTCTCCTTTCCTTACCACAAGAATTATCCCCAATCAGGGGTGTGTGCCTCCACTCTGGGTCGTAAAGAAATCACGTCAGTCACCTCTACCCATTCACCGATCCAACATAAAGAAGAAAGTGCAGAAGAACTTCGGGTGTTCGAATTCATCTCAGCATCAGAACTATCAACAACAGCGGAGACTCAAACTCAAGCTGATTGAAAAAGTGCTTACTCCAAGTCCCATCCCTCCTAGTCAAGTGTTTACCCGTTCTCTCGAGAATTCTTTGATTCAGCCAAGGAATGCCTTGCCAATGCTCTACCCCATTCCCCCAGATTACAAAGCCTTCAGGCACAATGTCCAATATCTAATTGATTCAGGGATCATTACACCAGAGGGGTACCTCAGGAGCTGAAGCCTATTGATCCAGCTGGCCATGCAGACTGCACGAAGCTCAAGTCAGGAGACGTAAATTTCTTTGATGCATGTGAATTGATTTATTGTATTTCGAGATTACCTTCAGAGCTGTTGAAGGAATCTCTTGTTTTTCTGTTGTGGATTGTGACATTTTCCCGAATTTCAGTATTATTGGCAAGTGATTGTATAAGTTTTCGCACGTTGGAGTATTTTTTGCTTTATGGAAGTTTTTAGGTGCCATTGTTTCAACTTTTCTATCCTGGCAATTTTATTTTCATATTGAATTCCCGATGCTCAGCACTTTCTCCGCACACACTCACATAATTTATCTTATGATGTGGCACTCCGTGGGGTATCTGTCCCCCGATCTGAATGAAGTGGGATCAGTGACATGGCTTCTTCATGCATATCATTTTTGCATACTAATGAGTTATCTGGATTTCCTAATTTATTTGACCATTTCAGGAGAAGTATCGGCCATACCAGTACGCTACCCGAGTCAAATCATGAATACAATATAGACTGAGTTGAACGAGTTTAGCACTCAGATGGGGGAGTTCATGGCAGCAATGCAGGGTATAGTGCAAGGATAACAAGAAATGAGAACCGCCATGCAGAGGCTTAATCGCCCACAGGCTGATCCTCCAATGATTACCTTGGACGCCCAAGACAATCCAATCAACAACACTGTCATTCCACCTACGGAGAATAGGCCTCCTACTCCTGAAGGCGTTGGTCCAATTCATGTTCGTGTAGCAGAACAACAGGAGGATCAATTTACTTTTCTCAATGAAGATATGGGATTCAGTTCTAGGGCTAATAACCAAGACTTCCAAATGCTAGCCGAGAAGGTAAAGGCTCTAGAATGCAGAGATACCCTTGGAATTGATGTTACTGATATGGGGTTGGTTTCAGAGGTGGTCATCCCTCCAAAGTTCAGACCTCCTGTTTCTACAAGTACAGTGGCAGATCTTGCCCGAAAACTCACTTGCAGGCCTTCTATCGCAAAATCGTTGCACATACCAAAGATGAGAAGCTTTGGATGTACCACTTTCAGGACAGCCTGTCCGGGGGCTCACTGGAGTGGTACACGAAACTGGAAAAGAACTCTGTCCGTAACTGGAAGGAACTTGGGGAAGCCTTTCTCAAACAGTACCAGTATAACATTGACATGGCTCCCAGCCGAACCCAGCTTCAGAACATGTCACAAAAGAACTTCGAGAGCTTTAAGGAGTACGCACAGAGATGGCGCGAGGTCCCAGCCAGAGTACAACCATCATTGCTTGAGAGAGAAATGGTAGACCTATTCATGGATACCCTCCCGGGGCACTTCATAGAACGATTAACAGGCTATTCAGCTAACGATTTTTTTGATATCGTCTTGACTGGTGAAATAATTGAAAACTGGATGATGCGAGGAAAGATCCAGGGCAACGGTGCCTCTACTTCTGGGACCAAGAAGCCGTTTTCAAATGAGAAAAAGAGACAGTACGAAGAAGCGGGGGCAGTTTGTGTTCAGCGAATGAGGAGAAATCAAGGTTCACGTTACCAGACAGCATCCGTGATCACCCCAAGGGCCACACGTTCACAACAACAAAATTGTCGCCAACGTAATCCTCAACAGGGTCGTCAACAAAGGAGAGAAAGATTTTTTGACCCTTTGCCAATGTCTCACACTGATCTTCTTTAGCATTTTCTTCAGTTGAAGTTGGTTGGGCTTCGTAAGCTGTCCCCACCTCCTTTTCCACTACCGGATGGATGGGGTGCCAATGCCCGCTGTGATTTTCATTCTAGGGCGCCAGGGCATCATATTGATAGGTGTAAAGCTTTTCACCACACGGTGCAGGACTTAATCGACTCAAAAGCTGTCAACTTTGCACCAGACAGATAAGGGAAAGGACATCCCAATACTCCCAGTAATGGCATTGTTTCTCTCAAAGCATTTTCATCCCTATTGAGGGGAACTACGTCGCTCTGATTCTTCATTGGTTTGGGGTCAATGGAGATACGTAGGCAGAAGATCGTCAGGTCTTTCCGAGCAACCTTATTGGGAAAATTCATTCCCCAGCTTTACTCCTTCTTTCAGACCTCTCGTATCAAAGTCAAAATAACTAGAAGATGTATGATTTCCATGTCGGATATGCGACCATTGGACCCTAAGTCCATTAGTCCAGAAGGAGTCAAGCCTCCTCAATAATGGCTATGTTCAGCTTCTTTACTGCATTTTCATTTGTAGTTTCTGTTGTTTGTTTAAACATTTGTATGCATGCATGAAACTTATTTGTTTTTGAATGTTAACCATGATAAAATGCGCATGTTTTTCTTGAAGTAATCCATTCATATTCATTATTGATTTTGCGTATGTGCATTGCAATACCAACTGTTGTGCTTAAACTCCGTGAGGGAGGATGACGAAATAAAAACGCAAAAACTCTAATTGTATGCTTTTGAGAAAGACCCTGTTGACGATGTATAGGCATTGTTTCAAATCCTAAACACCAGAGATATAAGGGAGATAGACCCTCGCCAACCCATTTGAGCCTTGAAGTAGGAGTTTCTTTTTGCATGAAAAAAACCCTTGCATGTAACCCAGGGGCAGGGTAGGCGTCAGTTAGTTTGACCGAGTGTTCAAGTTTTGAAAAAGGAGTGCATATCTGAGGATCCATTACCTTTCGTTGTACCAAATCAAGAGGTCCAAAGACCAGAAACCACAATGGTTATCCCAATTAAGAGGTCCAAAGAACAGAAACCACAATGGTTATCCCTCGTCAACCAAGAAGTGAGATAGTCACGACCCTTTTAAAGCATTCAAGACAAACAGTGTCACACGATTTGTTCACAAAAAAAGAAGAGAAAAAAATAAAAGAGTAAAAAAGCCCGCTAAGTCGAAACTTGAAAACAAACGACTTAGGCAAAAATTAGGGCATCCCGCTGGACTTCACAATCAAAGATTCACAAGAACAAGTCCAGGCAAAAGTTAGGGATAAGTAAAAGAATTTAAAAGCGAAAAACGAAAAGGATTACACAAGAAAGATCCTCAAACAAGAAGAAAATCGTGTGGCACAGACACGAAAGACAAAGGGGTGACTGACTCCCAGCAATAACCTGATTGGTGCTTAAACCGTTAGTGTAATTGGTTCCTCAACCATCACAAAACCCTTTTTGAGAGATGAGCGCTTGTGAAAGCTAGATGAACATAGGAGTGGAGAATATCACGAAGATGGGTGGGCACAAATAAACTTTGAGCCTGTATCTTTTGTTTTTATAACCGCGAACCAGGCCACGATACAACCCTCAAAAGTCCTAACTGAAACAGGGTTATTTTTGAGAGCGTGCTACCATGAGACCGCGTTCCTGACTCCTATCAGTTGTGCTAAAAGATATGGGTTGGTGTTGCATATGCATGTTTCTTCTATCAAAAATAAATGTCGTATTTTAACCAGTGATTCACTCACAATGGTTTGCGACATCTTTTACAGTAAAACTTCAAGATTAACATGTGTGTTGCATTAGAATTTTCATTCTCAAAATAAACATTTTCTGCTTGCATACATTTGTTTGGCATCATAAAAGTTTACATATGGAATCTCAGTCCAGAAGCTTAATCTTGCCAAGTTGAGAAGTCTGAAACTTCTGAAGGACAATCTATCGAGGTGTACTTTTCCAAAAAGAAAAAACTCCATTGAGTGGGGACTTTCCCAACCAATTGTGGTAAGAGCCAACCAATCTGGGGAAATCACGTCGAGCAATCTCTTTAAAATTCAACCAAACTGGGGCAATCACTTCGAGATTCAAATCTCTTCAGGAGTATGTAGTATGGATATTTTCTTCAAAGCACAGTCAGTCAGAGGTGATCACTTCAAGGCTCGTATTGGGGCAGGCCACCCCAAGAGCACTAGAGGTTACTCTCTCCCGAAGACAGTCAATCAAAGCACCTATCCAGAGTTCAATATACTGGGGCAGAATATCTCACAGTGATATGAAGTATTTCATGAATCTTCGCAAGGCAAATTCTTTCACAGACCCTGCAGGCTGGGGCAGTTATTTCTAGATCCGATGAATCTCTCCAAGAGTTTGAAGACACTGAGGCATTTCGTATGTCATGTTTTCTGTAAAATCCTCTTGAGAAATTTTCTTCCGATGGACCTTAATCGGTGGCGAGTTGAAAATTGCAAAGAACCATTGTTCACACATGATTAGTTGGCAATCTATCAACCCAGAGTCTAGGGGCAAAGCCATTGTCATCACATTACTTCAAGATTTGTTTCATCTGCAGGCTTCATTGATCAGAAATCCTTAGCAAGTCTCGTTAGCCAATCCCTTCTCCAGCAGTGTAGCAAAGGGAAGGTTACTTCTTGAGCAGAAGGGTATCATCGTCTCTCATCCCCAGAGAGGGGCAACTTAAACTCTTATCTTCAGCAGGAAGCTTTATCATTGACAACATCCGTCATCCCCAGTAGAGTGGAAATTGAAATATTCCCCAGCGGTAGTGAAAGAAGATTGATGGTCTCCCCAAGCAGAGACTTCCCGCCAATGCAGAGGCAATCCCCAGCAGTACAAGGAATTTCTTTCCTCCCCAGCAGGTTACTGCCTCAGCAGTATCGTACATTTGTTTCCCCAGCCAAGTCAAAAGGTTCCACTTCCCCACCAGAGTTCAACGGGTAGCATACCTAGCGAGAAGAGTCCATCTCCAGCAGGGTCTTGGCGTTCCAATCTCAAAGTCCAATTTATTTTTTGCAATAATGGCAGTTCAGAGCATGTGTATCATCAATAACATTCCCCGCAAAGTTGCTTTCCCCTACAGGAATTCATCAAATCAATTCAGTGATCATCATTTCCCCAGTCAAGCCATCGGGGATATCTTCTATCTCCTCATCAGGAGACCCCTTTTGAATTTGAATTTAGTAATCATCATTACATTTGCATCCTCCAAAGCGTAGCATTTCCATCATTATGGAGCATTACGCCATAAAATTTAAACATATGCATACGAAGCATAAGCCAGTTGTGGTACCTTGCACAAACGCCCGAAACGTTTCATCTCCAATCAGACTGAAGTATTCCCCACATAATGCAACTTCATTTCCCAGTGTGGTTATTTCTACCAAGTCGTGTTGTTATCCCCAGTTGAGTCTTGTTTCAGTACAATAATCTCATTTTTTCGCGTCTCTGTTTAAGTACAATGGTCGCGTCTCGGGCTCTCGTTTAATTACAACAATCCCGTTCCTTTCGAGTCTCCATTTAAGTACAATAGTCTCGTCTTTGGGTCTTGTTTCAGTACAAAAGTCTCATTTTTTGCGTCCCCGTTTCAGTACAGCGGTTTCATGTCGGATTATCATTTAAGTACAATGATCCCGTTCCTTTTGGTCTCGTCTCAGTACGATGATTATGGATTGGTTGATACCATCTCCATGTTAGATCGGTTGATCTTATTTGAGTTGTAAATCAGTTGATATTACTTCTCTTCGAGACGTAAATTGGATGATATTACGTTCTCGTTTTCCGGGTTATGGATCGATTGATACCATTTCCTGGTTGGATTGGATGATCTTATTTGAGTTATGAATCGGTTGATATCACTTCTCTTCGAGCTGTAAATCGGATGATATTATATTCTCGCATTTCATGGTTATGGATCGGTTGATACCATATCCATGTTAGATCGGTTGATCTTATTTGAGTTGTAAATCGGTTGATATTACTTCTCTTCGAGCCGTAAATCGGATGATATTACGTTCTCGTTTTCCGGGTTATAGATCGGTTGATACCATTTCTTACTTGTGTTGTAAATCGGTTGATATTACCTCTCTTTGAGTCGTAAATCGGATGATATTACGTTCTTGCTTTCTTGGTTATGGATCGGTTGATACGATCTCCATGATAGATCGGTTGATCTTATTTGAGTCGCAAATCGGTTGATGTTGCGTTAAAAGCTCTCGCAATTATTCGTTCAGGCTTGCAGATTATTGAATAGGGGCAGCTGTAATACCTCAAAATTTGCCCTCTCAGATCCTCAACACTTTCCATAGCATTTTGCATACATAGATTCATAAAATAACCAAAAACATTGCATCATGTGTAGCATAGCTGAGGCATAGGTATGTGATCAATGATTGGAGCAACTGAAGGCATTACAAAGGCAATCAAAGGGTCAAAAAGCTTCTCAACCTTGTGCAAAGGGTTCACAACATCCCACAAGTCTTCACTTGAAGCCACAAGCCATGGAAAGATGGGGTTTAATCAAAGGAGGCAAGTAGTGCAACATTTCTTGATAAAAAGGGCCAAATTAGGGTTTCACTTCTATTGGGCTTCTGCATGAGGTTCTGATTCAAAGTGGATTCCTTTATCTTGTATATGATGTCAATTGCCTAGGGTTCAACTTTCATCCACAAATTCATTTTGAAAGAGGTTCGATTGGCCAGATGACTGAAGATCGGGTAATCGGAGAAAAGGCGACCGAGCTAGGTAAAAAGGGTTGACTCCTGACTTTTAAGATCGAAATCATGAAATTAGGGTTACAATGATCCTATGGATCGAATTTGGTCAAGAAACGATGGAGGAATCATAAAAAAATCAAAAGGAAAATCATTTGAAAAGTGGTTGATTTCAAATTTCCCTCCACTTTTCCTTCCACTTTCTTTCCAATTAATATTCCAAGGAATATTCCTTCTCCAATCGTAACCCTAACTAACTACCAAACCTAACTCCATTGCTAGATCCTAACCTCATTACCAAACCATAATTTTGGATCCCAAGCCTAATTTTTGGGCCCCAAACCTAAACCATATTTAATCCATTTTCATCCAAACCAAAAGGAATTCTCACACAATTTTCATTCACAAGTTTCTTCATTCTCTCACAATCACTTTTTCTCTCTCACTTTTCCTCCATTTTCCCTTTCTTCACTAAAGCTTTTTGAAGAAGCTCTTCAAGTTTCAGATTGAAACTTGAAGATCTTGAAGCTTAGCCTTCAACCTCCATTGATTTTGTGGATTGTGGAAGGAGAAGCTACTGATTTTGGTGAAGGTTTCGACTTATTGTAAGCACACGAAGGTTCACACATCAAGAACGCATTTATTTTGCAGTTTCACGGTTTTCTTGGTTTTCTCTTCAATCAAGCTCAGATTCTTGCAAGATTCACCGAAGCACTTCTCCGCTTCGTAGGTTGGTGATCTAAATTACTTTTTCTTTAAGTTATTCTCTTCATCTCGCCATTTCGGCATTCTTTAATTTCTTTTCATTTTGATTGTGATCGATTACGTTCCGTTATGTGTTGCTTGCGATTTGTGATTTTTAATGGATTAGAAGTTAAGGTGTGGATAGTTATAGGTTTTAGCATGTGTAAATAAGCCCCAATTAAGTAGAAATTCGTGTTAGCATGTTCCCAGGTATGTTAGGGATCATTAGAAGTGAGTTTGTGGCCAAAAGCACTTATTTCTAAACTTTTTTCACATTCTGGTTCAGTGTTAACCGGTTAACCATTTGGTTAACCGGTTAACGCATGTGTTTTAGCCACAAACAGTGCAATATTAGGTCCGTTAACCGGTTAACCATTTGGTTAACCGGTTAACGCTGTTAATTTTTGGATTTTTAGCTTATTTGATAGCTTAGTCTTGCTTCCTAGTGCCTTTAATGTTCATACATGTTTAGGTATTGATTTTAGGGAATTTTTGGGTCCATTTCCAGTAGCTCATTCCCCCATTTCGAGTCGTTTCGACGCGTTCCCGTTCATGTTACGTATTATGCATTTTTGTGTTCCTTTGTGCATAGCTTGATTTCTTGCATTTTGTTGCCATGTTTATGCATCATTTGGCATGTGATTAATCATGTTGCATTCTGTTTTTACATGTTTCACATTGCATTAAGTCATTTTACATTTCATTATATCAAGGTATGTTGCATTTCACATAATCATGTATGTATGTGCATTTGGTTACATTTGGTTGCATGCTTGATCATATCATTTACATCAATTCAATTCTGAACTTTGCATTGAGTTTGACATTCTTTGTTGATCTAACATGTTGCACATTCATGATCAATGCTCATTATGTTCATATGCCATGTTCATGTGCCATACTTTGCATACTTGTTGCATAATCCATCATGTGATGCATTCTTGCATAATCCTCCTAAAAAATGTTCATGTTCTTTTATTTGTGTTGGTTGATTTAGGTTCAAATGCATGTTCATGATGAATTTAGTGCATGTTTTATTGAGTTTGAGCATTAAAAAATGAAAATAATTAAATCTGGATTTTGCATTTCATAGCTGTTTTTGCATATAGGTGTTGTAAAAGGTATGTTGGTCATTGTGTAGTTCATGTTGTTTGTGACTTTTTACACCTACTTTCATGTTGTTTGATAGCTGTAGTATACTGTTTGTATTATGTGTTGTCTTTCATAGCTGATTGTATGTTTGAGTGCTGTAAATAGTGGCTGAATTTTAGTTTAGCATAGTGTAAGCACCCTTAAACTTAAGATTGAGTCTAGTTTAGGTCCATGTTGTCTTATATTTTAAATAAAAAATGCACACTAACCTTTGTTTTGAAGAGGGGAATGTAACACGGTAGGAGAACTGACTTTAGTAATGTTGCGGATAGTAAGAGTCGCCACCGACTTTTATTTTATCCAAAGGAAAGGCATAAAAGAACAGGAAAGACCTTTTAAAAGATTTTTGGGTCCGGGGGGTAAGTTATGTAAAGGGAAGGTGTTAGCACCCTTTACATCCATGGTTATCCATGGGCTCTTAGTTACTTAGCTCACTTTAAAATGTTTTTGAAAATGTGAAGTGTGTGAATAGAAATTTTCATAAGAGTTTGATAATGATCCATGTGCGGATGCGTAAAAAACTTGTGTTTGAAAATTGTTTGAAATTGTGAAATGTTTGAAAAGTTTTTGAATGGTGAGCAAGTAACTATGAGGAACCTACCCTAAAGTTTAAGTCTTTCTGTTCTTGAATCCTTTAAATGGTAAGACTATCCCTATTATTAAGGAATAGGTAGTCATTACCTTGGATGTGAGGGACATATGAAGGGTCATCTGTTTATTTAGGCAACTGTAGGGTGTATTAAGCAATTTTGGAGGGACTGTCATCTTTATTCGAAAGGGACAAGATCATTATGAAAGCAACATTCGAAAAGGACTTGATCTTTTATTGTTAAGGGACTAGATGACTTTATTATTAAGGGACTTTTGCTTTATACACCCTACTTGACCTTTTGATTAGGCAACAATGAGAGGTATCCCTAAGGAAGTGAGATGGCGATCCAAGATCGACTTACGTGTGTGAGTGTTCAGTTTTAAATATTTATCTTTTAAATTAGGTGATCTAAATTAATTTTAAATAGCATACAAGTTTACACTCCCTATTTACTAACCATAGCATAAAAATTAAATAATTTAAACATTATAAAAATTACATCCAGGAACAATTACAAAAATAATAATAAAAGCAATTTAAATAAATAAGCAAAAATAAAATAATAAGCAAAATAAATAAGCAATTATAATTGGGTTAGTAATAATAATAATAATAACAATTTAAAAATAAATGGGGTTAGTAATAATCATATAAACATAATTAATAATAATAATAATGAAATAAGCAAGAATATTAACATAATTAAAAATTCAATTTTATAAACAATTATAATTTAATATTAAAATATGAACAATTATACTAATTATTATAAGTTTTAAGTTATATGTAAATTATAAAAAAATAAATTAATTATGAACATATTATGAAAATAGAATTATAATTATAAAATTAATCTAGCAATTTTCAACTATTTCTAAACATATATTAACAACTATTTATATTAAAGAATATTTATACATTATAAAAATAAGATTAATTATAATTATATTTACAAAAATTTAATTATATTACATGATTAAATAAAATATGATCATACTATTATATTTACAAAATTTTAATTATTTTAAACATATTAAAGTATAAACAAATTATATGAGATATACACATGATTAAAGTTTATAAATAATAAATTAAAAAATTACAATGGAATTAAATTTTAGATAAAAAGGAAATTAGGGTTTGCATATTTTTTTAACCTAAATATAACTAATTTATTCATACAAGTCAAATAACAATAATAATATATAGTAAAATAGTTTTTAATAATAACATTTTAATTTTTTTTGAAAATACAAGTTTAGAATTTATATACAAGATAATACACATTTTATTTTCTAATATTTTATAATTTCCTAAATTAATTAAACAAACAAAAATAAGGATTAAATAAAATAAGAAGAAAAAAGGGATAAAAACTTACCTGGGGCTGGGATTCGAACCCAGGCCCTAGGCTTTGAAATCTCAAGACCAACAACATCACCATCAGGCCAAGCGTGCACTGGCGTTAGAATCTGGAGTCTAACTCCTTTTGTTATCAACCTGCGAAAAATCCAGAAAAAAACAAACAAAACAAAATGGCCTGGGGGATTCGAACCCAGGACCATCCATACAACATGCACGCGCCATCACCAACTGAGCCAGCCAACCAATTCTGATGAAATATAACCAACATAAAATAAAATATTATGACGAATTTTAAAAATAGAATTTGGCGCGCTGTGGATCATCTTCAACCTTGGGATTTCGCAGGTTTTCCTGCGAATTTTGCTGGGAGATTTCCTGCGATTTCTCTTGCGTTTTTGAACCTGCGAATTCCATCATCATCATACAAGTACAATTTCATCAAATTGATTACACCAATATGATCCAAACAGTTCATTGAGTTGATTTATGGTCTCAAAATAAATTTATATCCATTAAATTAGAAAGCCCTAAATTATGAGGTATGAACCCTAGAATGGCATCTAACGATTTAACCATTGTTTCTCCAATATTTTTGCCCAGAATCCATCACAAGCTTCAACTAAACATGAATCAACAAACAAAATTAGTGGGCAATGCATAAATAGTGAGAATCGAAAATTTGAAAACCAAGAACAAAAGAGATTCGGTTTGAGCAATATGTAATGATTTGGATGCAAATGATGATTGGTTTCGACTCAATGAAGCTTAGTGAACATTCTTGTGTCCTCAAAATACCTTGAAACCTCTTGAATTGATGAAACCGAAAATTGATTTTCTATGTTTTTTTGTGAAGTTTGAAAGTTATGTAAGAGGCTGCAAAAATCCGTCCTCTGCCTTGTGATGAGTTTGTGTACATATAGTGATGTAAATTAGGTAAAGAGTTTGTGGATTTATGGGCTTGATGATAGTTACTTGATCATGAAGATATCTCTTTCCAAATATTGAAAAATATCTTATCTAACATTGCCAAAACAAGCTAGCTCGAAATTGGATGGTATCAATCAGCTTTGAATGATTATTAAAACTTTCTAGAAGAAGAATCACATTCAAATATTGAGTTTTCATATTTTATTTAAATTTAATTTGATTTTTAATGGATAAAATCAAAATAAATAATAAATAAATAATAAAAAATCAGAAATTTGTTGCTTTGGGTCGTGCATGAAGTGTTGGCATGGATTGGATCATCATATGGCAAGCCCATTTAGAAAAAATTGGTTTTAAACCTCCATTTTCTTCATACACCAACCAAACATTTCCCAACTTTGCAAGGGCACATATCCTTCAATTTTAATGGTATGAGGGTGTTCTTGGACATTTTGGAAAGCTTGAAGAGTCCTCTAACCAACCCCACTGGTTTCATGTCCATATCATTCACCAATCTCAAGTTATGCCCTTTTGAAGTTGTTGACTTTTTGTTGACTTTCAAAAGGACCTATAATGTCTTAGCTCATACCTTCCAAATGAAGCATTTTTGGGCTTGGCTTGTGAGACACAAAGTTGTAGAGAATTCAATTTCCTTCAAAATGAGCTTTGGATGGAGACTTGGTGATGAAGCATGTGAAAGTTATGGCTGGTCAAAGTTCAGTTGACTTTTACTGAGGAAACCCTAATTTAGAAACTCCTGATTCTTGATGATCTGAAATCTCCTTGATGAGTCATGATAAACCCTTGATCAAATGATGAATTTTACCTCATATACTTGATGTTGGCAAAAAATCATGAAGTTTGACTTTGGTTTGACCACAGTTGACCTCAGTTTGACTTTTTAACTGCTTTGACTGATTTTGACTTATCTGATCATCTGACTGAGCAAACCTTTGAGAAAAGTCTTGAAACTTGTCATGGGGATTCTTGCACCCATATAAGATGTTATGAAGCTCATTTGAAGTCTTGAAAGTTCATTTAGCCTGATTAAAGTCAAAACCCTAGTTTTGGATGCACTGCTTAGGAGGTGCATTGTCTGAGGGAATTGTCAACTCTTCTGACCAATTGTGAACTTTGTGAACCTTGTGAACCATCATAAAATGTCTTGTGAACCTCATGGGAGGTCTTGTAAATCTTGTGAACCTTGTGAACCTCATAAAGTGATTTGTAGACTTCATGAACCTCATGAAAGGTCTTGTAAGCATTGTGAATCTTGTGAACCTTGTGAACCTCATAAAGTGACTTGTAGACTTCATGAACCTCATGAAAGGTCTTGTAAGCATTGTGAATCTTGTGAACCTTGTGAACCTCATAAAGTGACTTGTAGACTTCATGAACCTCATGAAAGGTCTTGTAAACATTGAGAATCTTGTGAACCTTCTTAGCACACAAAGTCTTGTATTGTGAGGGCAAATTTTGGGTTGCAACAGCTGCCCCTGTTCAATTTTCTGATACCTGAGGGGTTAGATTGGTATATTTGCCAGTCGTGACCTGGAAGGTTGAAGGGGATTGAACACAAAAGCCCAAAAATTTGCACTCACCGGTGCGTAGAGTGATACTGATGTTCGGGTTGTATATGCTTGAGTGGGCTTAAAGATGCCACTTGGAGAAAAGTTCTTCAAATACATTTCTTGGAGGATAAAGCAGTCCAAAATATGAAGATATAATGATAGCTTTCAGGAGGATAAAGCAATCCTGAGGTAGTGATATGCTTTCAGGAGGATAAAGCAGTCCTGCGGTAATAATATGCTTTCAGGAGGATAAAGCAATCCTGAGGTAGTGATATGCTTTCAGGAGGATAAATCAGTCTTGAGGTAATAATATGCTTTCAGGAGGATAAAGCAATCCTGAGGTAATAATATGCTTTTAGGAGGATAAAGCAGTCCTGAGGTAATAGGAAGCTTTCAAGAGGATAAAGTAGTCCTGAGGGAGTAAGCTTTCAGGAGGATAAAGCAATCCTGAGGTATAAGAACTTTCAGGAGGATAAAGCAATCCTGAGGGAGTAAGCTTTCAGGAGGATAAAGCAATCCTGAGGTAATAATATGCTTTCAGGAGGATACAGCAGTCCTGAGGTAATAATGTGCTTTCAGGAGGATAAAGTAGTCCTGAGGTATAAGAAGCTTTCAGGAGAATAAAGCAGTCCTGATGTATAAGAAGCTTTCAAGAGGATAAAGCAGTCCTGAGGTATAAGAAGCTTTCAGGAGGATAAAGCAGTCCTGAGGTAATAATATGCTTTCAGGAGGATAAAGCAATCCTGAGGAAATGATAGGCTTTCAGGAGGATACAACAGTCCTGAGGTATAAGAAGCTTTCAGGAGGATAAAGCAGTCCTGAGGGATTAATAGCTTTCAGGAAGATAAACAACGTCCTGAGGGGATAATATGCTTTCAGAAAGATGAACAATGTTCTGAGGTATAAGAAGCTTTCAGGAGGATAAAGCAGTCCTGAGGGAGTAAGCTTTCAGGAGGATAAAGCAATCTTGAGGTGATGATATGCTTTCAGGAGAATAAAGCAGTCCTGAGGTAATAATAACTTTTGGGAAGATAACAACGGCCCAATAGTCACAATTTGTTGATGAAATTTGTCTGCTGGAGAATTAACCTGAAAATAAGGTAGCATCCTATATGATAATATTAGTTTATGCATTATGTATGCATGTATAGTATGATGTACTTAAGTAATGTATTATGCATCCATGTATATGCATGTTATGGTATGATGTAAATGATGTATGTATGATATGATGCTGCCTGAAGCGTCTGGATATCTTCGTATAACAACTGTTGGCCAGGGAAAATAAATCCCGATTCGTTGCTGAAGAGTATGAGGAATTCGTTCCGTCTTGTGTGATAATAAGGTATACATAACCTCCTGTCTTCGCTTGATAGTAGGGTATACATAACCTCCCGTCTGCTGGGGATAGTAAGGTATACATAACCTCCCGTCTGCTGGGGATAGTAAGGTATACATAACCTTCCGTCTTTGTTTGATAGTAGGGTATACATAACCTCCCGTCTTCGTTCGTCGTACTCTTTTTGGAAAGTAAATTCCCAAATATCCGTATGAGGATAAAAGAGATGGATATAAATTCCAGGGGAGATGTGACTATATGAAGATGGATTTGTCCTACTGAGGGTTTGTAACTGTCTTGTAAAGATGAACCGATGAAGCTTCGTTGAAATCCTTCCCTCGTTCGTCCTTAGTAAATACTATTACTGCATTTTCATGCATTTCTGGTAAACATCAATCATATTAAGCATACATGCATTTCTGGTAAACATCAATCATATTCAAAAGCATACATACATTCAAACACAACCAATGGATGTTTTTGCTTAGGTAAATAGGGTAAAAGTAAATCTAGATTCAGAGGGAAAAGTAAAGCTGAACTTGAAAACAGAATCGTTTCAACTTCGAGAGTGTATAACCAATTGGATTTAGAGCTCCTGAAATCCATAACTTTCCTGAATACCTTCCCAGAAATCTTCATAGCTGGATCTGAAGACATGATACTGACACCGTCTGATACTACTGGCGTAGACAATTAATTGCCACCATGGCTTCTGCTGAGAATCCAATATCAAGGTAACACAATGAGAGGAATGTGTTTTCAAATTGTGATGGACCATATACTCTCCGGATACTAGATTTGAAAAGAAAGCATTGCCCCTTGGTTGGGGATGAATTGTCTCATAATGGAAGTATCTGTAATGAGCTACCTCAAGAGAAACAAGCAGAATGCCCCATAAGCATATGCCCCTGGCATTGTGAACTCTGTAATGTCACCTTTGGTAATTCAACTGTATGAGGAAAAATGCCCCTGGCATTATGAACTTTGTAATGTTACCCTTGGCACTTCAGATAGATGAGGAGATCTGCCTCTGGCTGCTTAAACATAGTTGAATCTTGTCCTGATTGCCCCAAATGAGTTAGGAAGTATCATGGCCTGCCCCCTTGATTGGAAGATAATGACTATGCCCCTTTGTATACATGGACTTTGATCCAGGAAGCAACTTTGTTTATCGGAAAGACTTTGGTTCATTGAACATTCATCCTGTAAGTTTCTCCATTTGTCAAACACTCAGGTATATGCAAACAAATATATTCAAAAATGCAATGCTTATGTCTGTCTTGAAGTTTTGAAACAAGTTATTTTAGAAAAACTGTTTTTTTTTTTTTTTTGTGAAAACTGTGATATTAACTCAAGTTTTATAATAACCCTTTAAGGAGTCAGGATACCTTTTTGTAGCAGTACGCTTTCGAACTAACCATGCTTCAGTTAGGACTTTTAAGGGGTTGTAACGTGGCCTGGTTCATGGTTTAAGAAACAAAAGATAAAGGCTCAAATTTATTTGTACCCAACCCATTCTCCATGATGTTCTTCAGTCCTATACTCAGTTAACTTATGCATTGAAGTTCCAAAGAAGTTTGGTATTGTAACACTGACATTTATGATGGTTCAGCCACCAAAAATTTATTTGAACATCCAGTCATCTTTCTTTGTTGAGGATTCATAGTAACCTCTTTTTTTTTCTCTTTTGACTTTATTATCCCTTCTTTTTGCCTGAACTGCTTATTTCAAGGTTACAGTCAGCGGGATGTCTTAATGTTTTACTAAGTCTCCTTCATAGGTTTTGACTTAGTGAATTGTTCTTTTGTTGGATATTGACTGTCAGGTTTCATGATTACAGAGAACCATCATTAGTTGTGTACAACATATATAATTGGCATATTTGAGTTAACTGAGTAACTACCCTGCCCCAGGTTATGAATAAGGGTTTTAATTTGTGCGAGAATAAAAACTCCTACTTCATAGGCTCAAAAGGGTTGACTAGGGATTAACTTCCTTATATCTCCACTGTTTAGGAATTGAAACAATGCCTGTACATCGTCAGCATAGTCTGTTCACAAGCATACTGCCTAATATTATGGTATTGTTTTCGTCATCCTCCCTCTACAGGCTTATAGCTTTATCAGGAGTTTAAATATCACAAGATAGAAATAAGAAGCATAATTCAAAATATAGTGGAACGAATGGATTAATTCAAGACAAACATATGCAATGCATTAATGAAAACAAAAGTTTAACATAATAGTAAGTGTTCAAACAAATAAAAGAAATTACAAATGAAAATTCAAATGTTGTCCCATCCAGTTGGCTGAATGTCCTCAATTGCAATCTGTGAACCTTGAGGAGCAATATACTTCACCATGAAATCAAATTTACCACTTGGATGTCCCAAGGTGCTCCATATCTCAACAGGAACAGGTAGGCTTTCTTTCTTGCAACCTTGGGCAACTTGTCTTGCAGCTTTGGTGTTTGATGGACGATAGTAGAATTCAACTTGACCTTCTGGAGTAACCTCTAGGATTCCTTCGTCAATCAGGTCTTGGATCTTTTTCTTTAATGTCCAATAACTATTAGTATCATGTCCAGGACAGTTGGAGTGATACCCACACCTTGCCTTGGGATTATAGCGAGGAGAGGAGGTTTTAGGATTTTGAGGAGAACTTTTCAAAGAAATTAGTTCCATCTCCAACAAGCATTGCAGAACTTGTGACATTGGAGTGCTGAACTTGATAAACTGCCTTCTATATTTCTTGTGTTGAGGTGGATTAACCTTATCAGGTCTTTCTTCTTCAACTGAAGAACAATCAACGGCAACCTGTTTCTTACCTTCTTTTATCCTCATCTTCCTTTCAACCAAATCAGCTTGTTTTAACGGAGGTTGACTGACAATTAGATCCCTGACTCTATCACTTTGAAGTTTGTGGACAAAGGTTCTCAGCTCTTCTTGCCCCTGAGCTAAACTTTGAATAAGATCCACCTGGTCATTCATCTGGGTCCTCATTCCTGTCATCTCAGCTTGTAGTTGTTTCAGTTGATCATCCTTGTTGTCCTCAGGATTCTTCTTCTTAGCCAGCAGTGTCTTTAATTCATCCTGCCCCTTGGACAAGTTCAGGATCAACTCTTGGAACTGTGCATTTTGTGCCTGGAGATCTTTAACTGTCTGTTCAAGATCCATTTCTGCTGAAATAAACAGCGAGAAGATAAGATACCTGTACACAATAAACCTGTGATGCAATGATATGATGTTTTAATGCGTATGCAATGTTTTCAAGGACCGCAGGATTTAAATTTGCTTAAACAAACAAGAAGGTAAACTTTTATTAGTAATAAATTTGTTTTGCCTCTTGGGCTTACAGAAAATGAAATGCAATAAATACAAGAGATGGGGTTTTAAGTCTCCCATGGACGCTTCCTCTTTGTGTTGAGGTATGAGTTGAGATTCCGCTCCTCGTGAAGTTGCTTTGTTAGTTGCAGGATCCTTTCTTGGCTTGCTTTGTAATGAGCCTCGAAAGTATCCCTTTGCTCCTTCAACTGGATCCAGGATCTCTGTAAATCTTCCATGTCAGTAGGCATGTCTGGGTGAAGGATGGTATAAGCAGTATCTCCTTCAGCAACAGGTTCCATGGTAACTGGCAAGATAGCAGGATATGGCATCATGAGAGTCTGAGCACGAGATCGCACCCATATGAGATAAGCCTCCATAGGAATAGTATACTTAGGCTCCAGAGTCTTGCTGTCAACCTTGTTCACTTTCCCCCATGCTCGTATGAATCTCTGACGGTAACCTTGCAGATCGTTATCGTAGTCAAATACAATGCCCTGAATCAACATGTCATGTGGACCATCACTCCGAGCGTAACTAAACTGTCGTAAAGCTATAGAGGGGTTGTAGGTGATGCCTCCTCTTATGCCTAGAAGTGGAACATTAGGAAACTCCCCACAACGGTCAATGATGGTGACATTCTCCATAGATCTGGAGCACCAATGGATATCTGAATGAGAGAGTGACATAATTCTTTTGGACCATCTGAACCCTTGCTCATTCTTCATTACTGAGCGAGGAAGATGAGAAATAAACCACCTAGAAAGCAAAGGTATGCAGCACATCAAAGTTCCTCTTGCCCTTGTAGTACGGGTGTGAAGAGAATGCAGGATGTCTCCAAGTAATGTAGGCACTGGATTGTGACTCAGGAATATATTGATGGCATGAACATCTATGAACTGATCTGGATTGGGGAACAACACTAAGCCATAAATCAACAAGGCTAAGATCTCCTCAAAAGCATCATAGCTCATAGCTTTCAAGAACACTTGAGCCTTTTCTATCAATACCTTAGCAAGAATACCTTTAACTCCGCTTCTCGTTTCGAGAACAATATCAGACTTCTTCAGATGTAGAGCTGCAGCAATAACCTCAGGTTTAGGCTCCTTCTCCAAGCCTGTGAATGGTTTCTGATCAAGAACAGATATGCCCAGAAGTTTAGAGAACTCTTCCATAGTTGGAACCAGCTGGTAGTCGGGGAATGTGAAGCAATGGTGCTTAGGATCAAAGAACTGAAACAGAACACTCATCATGTCTTCATTGAACCCTGAAGTGACTAGATCCAATAGGTAACCATGTCTCTTGATGAACTGGGAATGATCAGACACTTGAGAAACCAACTCTTTGAGCTTGGCAGGTATGCCCACAAAGTTGATCCTGATGGTGTTTCTACGAGCAGAAGCCATGACCTGCAACAAAGAACAAAGATAAATCCTTTGGTCCTTGAAATGGTTAGGAAAAATGCTATGCTTATGATGCATGATGATGTCATGATGTTATGCTCAATCACAAACATGTGGCACACACAAACAAGTCACACCATAGCCCTAGGTTTAAAGGCTTGCATGAGGTTCAAAGGTAAGTACCCTCCCCTGAAGTTAGTTGGTTCATCCTGTCCTACAAAGTAACCATGTTCTAAGGGATCTCAATATCATTGATCCTTCACAAGGGTGGTTGTTCAGTAGGCAACTTACTTGCCAACCAAAACCCTCCAAGTTTAGAATCTCAATGAGCGTAGTATCGAGTATCAACCAACTTCAGTCTGCACCAAAGCCGGTTATCTCACTACTTTCTAAAGGCCAAGATGAGTTAACTAGGGTTCTAAAAGTTAGTTAGTGTATTAACAACGTATGGCAGCCTCATATTATCCTCAACTTGACTTAAGGAACATAAGCACCAACCAAGAAGTCACACTAACTATGGCCACCAGATCAACCATATCGGTATACGCCGTACAGTTTCCTTGGTCTATTGCCATTTACCTAAGGTACACTAGATCCGGGTTAGGATCTTTCACACATAAGAGCCCAACAAGTAATATAAAGCAAACAAGGAAAACACTTTTAAAGTGATCTAATTCCTAAGGGTACCCCTCTTTAATATTAAATCCCCAGCAGAGTCGCCAGTTCTGTAACACGGTGGGAGAACTGACTTTAGTAATGTTGCGGATAGCAAGAGTCGCCACCGACTTTTATTTTATCCAAAGGAAAGGCATAAAAGAACAGGAAAGACCTTTTAAAAGATTTTTGGGTCCGGGGGGTAAGTTATGTAAAGGGAAGGTGTTAGCACCCTTTACATCCATGGTTATCCATGGGCTCTTAGTTACTTAGCTCACTTTAAAATGTTTTTGAAAATGTGAAGTGTGTGAATAGAAATTTTCATAAGAGTTTGATAATGATCCATGTGCGGATGCGTAAAAAACTTGTGTTTGAAAATTGTTTGAAATTGTGAAATGTTTGAAATTTTTTTGAATGGTGAGCAAGTAACTATGAGGAACCTACCCTAAAGTTTAAGTCTTTCTGTTCTTGAATCCTTTAAATGGTAAGACTATCCCTATTATTAAGGAATAGGTAGTCATTACCTTGGATGTGAGGGACATATGAAGGGTCATCTGTTTATTTAGGCAACTGTAGGGTGTATTAAGCAATTTTGGAGGGACTGTCATCTTTATTCGAAAGGGACAAGATCATTATGAAAGCAACATTCGAAAAGGACTTGATCTTTTATTGTTAAGGGACTAGATGACTTTATTATTAAGGGACTTTTGCTTTATACACCCTACTTGACCTTTTGATTAGGCAACAATGAGAGGTATCCCTAAGGAAGTGAGATGGCGATCCAAGATCGACTTACGTGTGTGAGTGTTCAGTTTTAAATATTTATCTTTTAAATTAGGTGATCTAAATTAATTTTAAATAGCATACAAGTTTACACTCCCTATTTACTAACCATAGCATAAAAATTAAATAATTTAAACATTATAAAAATTACATCCAGGAACAATTACAAAAATAATAATAAAAGCAATTTAAATAAATAAGCAAAAATAAAATAATAAGCAAAATAAATAAGCAATTATAATTGGGTTAGTAATAATAATAATAATAACAATTTAAAAATAAATGGGGTTAGTAATAATCATATAAACATAATTAATAATAATAATAATGAAATAAGCAAGAATATTAACATAATTAAAAATTCAATTTTATAAACAATTATAATTTAATATTAAAATATGAACAATTATACTAATTATTATAAGTTTTAAGTTATATGTAAATTATAAAAAAATAAATTAATTATGAACATATTATGAAAATAGAATTATAATTATAAAATTAATCTAACAATTTTCAACTATTTCTAAACATATATTAACAATTATTTATATTAAAGAATATTTATACATTATAAAAATAAGATTAATTATAATTATATTTACAAAAATTTAATTATATTACATGATTAAATAAAATATGATCATACTATTATATTTACAAAATTTTAATTATTTTAAACATATTAAAGTATAAACAAATTATATGAGATATACACATGATTAAAGTTTATAAATAATAAATTAAAAAATTACAATGGAATTAAATTTTAGATAAAAAGGAAATTAGGGTTTGCATATTTTTTTAACCTAAATATAACTAATTTATTCATACAAGTCAAATAACAATAATAATATATAGTAAAATAGTTTTTAATAATAACATTTTAATTTTTTTTGAAAATACAAGTTTAGAATTTATATACAAGATAATACACATTTTATTTTCTAATATTTTATAATTTCCTAAATTAATTAAACAAACAAAAATAAGGATTAAATAAAATAAGAAGAAAAAAGGGATAAAAACTTACCTGGGGCTGGGATTCGAACCCAGGCCCTAGGCTTTGAAATCTCAAGACCAACAACATCACCATCAGGCCAAGCGTGCACTGGCGTTAGAATCTGGAGTCTAACTCCTTTTGTTATCAACCTGCGAAAAATCCAGAAAAAAACAAACAAAACAAAATGGCCTGGGGGATTCGAACCCAGGACCATCCATACAACATGCACGCGCCATCACCAACTGAGCCAGCCAACCAATTCTGATGAAATATAACCAACATAAAATAAAATATTATGACGAATTTTAAAAATAGAATTTGGCGCGCTGTGGATCATCTTCAACCTTGGGATTTCGCAGGTTTTCCTGCGATTTCTCTTGCGTTTTTGAACCTGCGAATTCCATACATCATCATACAAGTACAATTTCATCAAATTGATTACACCAATATGATCCAAACAGTTCATTGAGTTGATTTATGGTCTCAAAATAAATTTATATCCATTAAATTAGAAAGCCCTAAATTATGAGGTATGAACCCTAGAATGGCATCTAACGATTTAACCATTGTTTCTCCAATATTTTTGCCCAGAATCCATCACAAGCTTCAACTAAACATGAATCAACAAACAAAATTAGTGGGCAATGCATAAATAGTGAGAATCGAAAATTTGAAAACCAAGAACAAAAGAGATTCGGTTTGAGCAATATGTAATGATTTGGATGCAAATGATGATTGGTTTCGACTCAATGAAGCTTAGTGAACATTCTTGTGTCCTCAAAATACCTTGAAACCTCTTGAATTGATGAAATCGAAAATTGATTTTCTATGTTTTTTTATGAAGTTTGAAAGTTATGTAAGAGGCTGCAAAAATCCGTCCTCTGCCTTGTGATGAGTTTGTGTACATATAGTGATGTAAATTAGGTCAAAAGTTTGTGGATTTATGGGCTTGATGATAGTTACTTGATCATGAAGATATCTCTTTCCAAATATTGAAAAATATCTTATCTAACATTGCCAAAACAAGCTAGCACGAAATTGGATGGTATCAATCAGCTTTGAATGATTATTAAAACTTTCTAGAAGAAGAATCACATTCAAATATTGAGTTTTCATATTTTATTTAAATTTAATTTGATTTTTAATGGATAAAATCAAAATAAATAATAAATAAATAATAAAAAATCAGAAATTTGTTGCTTTGGGTCGTGCATGAAGTGTTGGCATGGATTGGATCATCATATGGCAAGCCCATTTAGAAAAAATTGGTTTTAAACCTCCATTTTCTTCATACACCAACCAAAAATTTCCCAACTTTGCAAGGGCACATATCCTTCAATTTTAATGGTATGAGGGTGTTCTTGGACATTTTGGAAAGCTTGAAGAGTCCTCTAACCAACCCCACTGGTTTCATGTCCATATCATTCACCAATCTCAAGTTATGCCCTTTTGAAGTTGTTGACTTTTTGTTGACTTTCAAAAGGACCTATAATGTCTTAGCTCATACCTTCCAAATGAAGCATTTTTGGGCTTGGCTTGTGAGACACAAAGTTGTAGAGAATTCAATTTACTTCAAAATGAGCTTTGGATGGAGACTTGGTGATGAAGCATGTGAAAGTTATGTCTGGTCAAAGTTCAGTTGACTTTTATTGAGGAAACCCTAATTTAGAAACTCCTGATTCTTGATGATCTGAAATCTCCTTGATGAGTCATGATCAAACCTTGATCAAATGATGAATTTTACCTCATATACTTGATGTTGGAAAAAAATCATGAAGTTTGACTTTGGTTTGACCACAGTTGACCTCAGTTTGACTTTTTAACTACTTTGACTGATTTTGACTTATCTGATCATCTGACTGAGCAAACCTTTGAGAAAAGTCTTGAAACTTGTCATGGGGATTCTTGCACCCATATAAGATGTTATGAAGCTCATTTTAAGTCTTGAAAGTTCATTTAGCCTGATTAAAGTCAAAACCCTAGTTTTGGATGCACTGCTTAGGAGGTGCATTGTCTGAGGGAATTGTCAACTCTTCTGACCAATTGTGAACTTTGTGAACCTTGTGAACCATCATAAAATGTCTTGTGAACCTCATGGGAGGTCTTGTAAATCTTGTGAACCTTGTGAACCTCATAAAGTGATTTGAAAACTTCATGAACCTCATGAAAGGTCTTGTAAGCATTGTGAATCTTGTGAACCTCATAAAGTGACTTGTAGACTTCATGAACCTCATGAAAGGTCTTGTAAGAATTGTGAATCTTGTGAACCTTGTGAACCTCATAAAGTGACTTGTAGACTTCATGAACCTCATGAAAGGTCTTGTAAACATTGAGAATCTTGTGAACCTTGTGAACCTTCTTAGCACACAAAGTCTTGTATTGTGAGGGCAAATTTTGGGGTGCAACAGGGAAGATTGAGGTAAGTTTCCTTCACCTTATCCTTTTATTTTTATGCATTTCTTTATGCATTTAATTCATTTTTTCCTTCCATATTTGTTGTTGGTAGGATTTCCCTTTGTTAGGACCAACTTATCTTCCTTAGGAAGTAAGTTGCATCCTTTTTCTTCTTTCTTTTCCTTTTTCTCCTTAGGATTAGAAAAGCCTCACCAACCATAGGACCATCATTTTAATAAATATTAGGGTTGTGTCTTAGTCCCCTTTAATTTTTGTCCTTTTCCCATTTGAGTCTTCTTTCTCATCTTTAAACAAAAATCCAAAAAGACTTAATAGATTCATGAAAGGATTCCCTGTGTATAACCTTATTCCATGTTGCACTTGCATTCATTCCATCTTGGAGTGTGTAACACGGTGGGAGAACTGACTTTTAGTTAAATGTTGCGGATAGCAAGAGTCGCCACCGACTTTTATTTTATCCAAAGGAAAGGACATAAAAGAACAGGAAAAACCTTAAAAGATTTTTTTTGGGTTCGGGGGGTAGGTTATGTAAAGGGAAGGTGTTATCACCCTTTACATCCATGGTTATCCATGGGCTCTTAGTTACTTAGCTCACTTTAAAATGTTTTTGAAATGTGTAGTGTGATTAGAAATTTTCTTAAGTACTTTATAATGATCCTTGTACGGATATATATAAAGACTTTGTTTTGAAAATTGTTTGAAAATGTGAAGTGTAAAAGGTATTTTGAAAAGGTGTGAGCAAGTAATTAAGAGAAACCTACCATATATTAAGTCTTTACTGTTCTTTATGTCTTTCAATGGTAAGACTATCCCTATTATTATAGGTAGTCATTACCTTGGATGTGTGAGGGACAAATGAAGGGACAATTGTGATTAGGCAACTGTAAGGTGTATTTAGCAATTCGAAGGGACTTATCATCTTTATTCGAAAGGGACAAGATCATTTACGAAGGCAACTATGGAGGGACTTGATCTTATTATCGTTTAAGGGACTAGATGATATAAATAAATGAAGGGACTTTGCTTTATACACCTTACTTGACCTTTTTCTTTAGGCAACATGAGAGGTATCCTTAAGAATGTGAGATGGCGATCCGAGATCGACTTACGTGTGTGCGTGTACAAATTCAAGTATTTATCTTACAAATTAGTGATCTAAATTCAATTTTAAATACAAACATGTTACACTCCCTATTTTACTAACCATGACAATTAAAAATAAATAATAAGAAATTCTACAACTATTACATAATGTGTACAATTACATAATAATAAAATAAATTAAATAAATAAACACATAATAAATAAATAAATAAAGAGGTTAGTAATAATAAACAAAATAAATATAAGAAAAAAAGAAGTTAGTATAATCATATAATAATAAATTAAAAGTTCAAATTTAAATAAATAATTATTTTTAGAATTTTAAGAAAAATAAAGAATAATAATTATATACTAAATAATATGATTAATAATTATAGTAATTTAATTATATATACATATTAAAAATATTTGTTAATTATAATTATACAAGTATGATAAAAACAAGAAATTAAAATCATAAAATAAAATTAGGGTTTGAATTGTTTTAAGAAAAATAAATTAGGGTTAATTTTTTAATCTAAACTTAATATAATAATAATATAAACAAACTATAAAATAAATATTTTAAATTTACAAAATAAATTAAGATTTATAATATAATTAGGGTTTATAAAGAAAATTAGGTTTTACATATAAAAATATTAGGGTTTATGAATTAATCTAAATATAATTAAATTATTTATACAAAAAATACATACAAATATTAAATATATACAACAAAATAAATATAAATAACTTTCATTAATAAAGTTTGAATTATTTTTAAAACTATAAGTTTTGAATTATATAAGAAAAATAATGTAACTATTTTTATTTTTAACATTTTATTTAGGTTAATTAACTATAATATAAACAAAAATCAAATAAAAAAAAATGTGAGAAAAAGAACTTACCTGGGGCTGGGATTCGAACCCAGGCCCTAGGCTTTACACTCCTTGGACCAACAAGCTTTCCACCAGGCTATGCGTGCATTTGTGACTAACAGATAGCATCATATTGTTTTATTATAATCCTACAACACAAATAGAATTAAAGCAAAAAATTGCTTCTGGCCGGATTCGAACCCAGACCTCTTAACCTACTATGCGCGCATCAAAACCACCAGGGCACTCATGCTCTTTGAAACATAATTGCAAAACAAACAATATAAAATAAATCAGCTTTTTAAATCCTAGATTTCGCGCCAACAGACTTCATCTTCTTCATTTTACCTGCGAAAACACTTGCGATTTTTCCTACGAATTTACCTGCAAACTTTCAAAACCAGAATCCTATGTTTTTTGAAACATCATGAAAACCATCATAATAATAAAAATCAATAACCAAGATCAATTGCTTATAGTTTATACGTTATAGCCATGTCTTTGGAATGTCCAAAAACAATGCAAAACGTAAAGCCCTAAAGTGATGGCCGAAACCCTAACAATGGCATCTATTGTATTCGTCCATGGTTCTTCACAAAAACAATCCAGAAATCATCTATGAGCATCAACAAACAT
Organism: Lathyrus aphaca; assembly: GCA_963966055.1. NCBI lineage: Eukaryota > Viridiplantae > Streptophyta > Magnoliopsida > Fabales > Fabaceae > Lathyrus > Lathyrus aphaca. Next base: position 432,826,445 of record OZ014519.1, read on the forward strand.
TAGTACATAATCAAAATTCATTGTAAACATGTAAATTCAATGAATCGAAAAAAAATAGATTGAGAGCATGTATGCTTCGGGTTATGCTTATGAGTATGAATTAGAGGCAGTTAAGGGGTGGTTTAGATTCAGGGAAGCTTAAGGAAGCTTGTAGTGTCTTTAGAATACCTTGAAACCTCTTCAAATATGGAAACCGAAAATTGAGTTTTTATGGTTTTGGTGAAATTTGAAAGTGGTGCAAGAGGCTGTAAAAATTCGTGTCCTAGGCTGCTCAATGTTCTTTGTATATATATGAATGATATTAGGTCAAAAAATTGTATCACACTTTGGATATTTTGATCATTTGAGATTGAAAAAGATTATGTCATAAAACTAGATTTTTATTTGATCTAACCTTGCTATTTTGGGACAATCCTCATAACTTGTGTATCAATCTAATCCAAATAATGTTTATGACTTTCTAGAAGCAAAATCCCTTTTTAAATATATGATTTTATATTTTATTTCAATTTAAATAGTATTTTAATGAATAAAATTCAAATAAATATGAAATAAAAAATAAAAAATCATAAAATAGATGGGTTGGGTCGTGCTTGGTTTTTTTGTAAAGATGGGATGGCAATTTGGTGGGCTCATTTATCAAAAAATGTATTTAAGGCCTTATTTGCTTCATAAACTTCCCTAAAATTTCCCAACTTTGCATGGGCACAAATCCTTCAATTTTAATTCTATGAGGGTGTTCTTGGACATTTTGGAAAGATTAAAGAGTCCTCTAACCAACCTCATTGGTTTCATGTCCATATCTTTTACCATTCTCAAGTTATGCTCTTTTGAAGTTGTTGACTTTTTGTTGACTTTCAAAAGGACCTATAATTTCTTAGCTTATACCTTCCAAATGAAGCATTTTTGGGCTTGGCTTGTGAGACACAAAGTTGTAGAGAATCCAATTTCATTCAAAATGAGCTTTGGATGGAAAATTATTGATGAAGCATGTGAAAGTTATGACTGGTCAAAGTTCAGTTGACTTTTCCTGTGAAAACCCTAATTTAGAAACTCCTGATTCTTGATGATCTGAAATCTCCTTGATGAATCATGATCAACCCTTGATCAAATGATGAATCTTACTTCATATACTTGATGTTGGCAAAAAATCATGATGTTTGACCTCGGTTTGACTTTTTAACTGCTTTGACTGATTTTAACCTATCTGATCATCTGACTGAGCAAACCTTTGGGAAAAGTCTTGAAACTTGTCATGGGGATTCTTGTACACATATAAGATGTTATGAAGCTCACTTGAAGTCTTGGAAGTCCATTTAGCCTGATTAAAGTCAAAACCCTAGTTTAAGATGCAGTGCTTAGGAGGATGCATTGTCTGAGGGAATTGTCAAATCTTCTGACTAATTGTGAACTTTGTGAACCTTATGAACCTCATGAGATGTATTGTGAACCTTGTGAACCTCATGAGATGTCTTGTGAACCTTGTGAACCTTGTGAGCCTCTTAGTACACAATGACTTGTCTTGTGGAGGGCAAATTTTGGGGTGCAACAGCTGCCCCTGTTCAATTTTCTGAAACCTGAGGGGTTAGATTTGTATATGTGCCAGTCGTGACCTGGAAGGTTGAAGGGGATTGAACATAAAAGCCCAAAAATTTGCACTCACCAGTGCATAGGGTAATACTGATGATTATCTGTATATGCTTGAGTGGGCTTGAAGATGCCACTTGGAAGGACTAGAGATGGGCTTAGAGATGCCATCAGAATGAACTGGAGATGGGATTAGAGATGCCATCTAAAATATCTGGATGTGGTGATGTCTGTATGTTGATACTGGATATCAGTACTAGGTCTTTGTATAAGCCGTCTCTGAATCATTTATGCAACATGATTTGAATTGTTGAATAGACCAGTAGAAATAAATCTTGTGATGATTATCTCTTCTGGAAGTATCTTGGATTAGGGAATGGATCTTTGTACAAAATGTTTGCCTACTCTCCAAGGTCAAAAGAACGTCAGGATTTGTCCTTCTGAATAATATCTTGAACCAGGGAATGGATCTTTTTACAGACCGTTTGCCTGCTATTCAAGGGCCAAAAGAACGTCAGGATTTGTTCTTAAGGGTCAAAAGAATGTCAGGATTTGTTCTTCTGAATAAAATGTCTTGAACCAGGGAATGGATCTTTTTACAGACCGTTTGCCTGCTATTCAAGGGTCAAAAGAACGTCAGGATTTGTTCTTAAGGTTCAAAAGAACGTTAGGATTTGTTCTTCTGAATAAAATGTCTTGAACCAGGGAATGGATCTTTTTACAGACCGTTTGCCTGCTATTCAAGGGCCAAAAGAACGTCAGGATTTGTTCTTAAGGGTCAAAAGAACGTCAGGATTTGTTCTTCTGAAAAATGTCTTGAACCAGGGAATGGATCCTTTTACGGACCGTTTGCCTGCTATTCAAAGACAACTTGAGCAAATGCATGGATCATTTCTGACCCGTTGTAAGTTGTTGATATTGTTTTACCTGCATATAACTATCCTGCAAGGAAAATATTAGTTTATGCATTATGTATGCATGCATAGTATGATGCACTTAAGTAATGTATTATGTACTTATGGATATGTATGTTATGGTATGATGTAAATGATGTATGTATGCATCATGCAGCCTGAAACGTCTGGGTATCTTCGTATAATAACTGCTGGCCAGGGAAAATAAATCCTGATTCGTTGCTGAAGAATATGAGGAACTTGTTCCCGTTTCGTTTGATAACCTCTCGTCTTCGTTCGTCGTACTTCTATTGAAGGAATAAGTTCCTGAGTATCCCGACTGAGGATAAAAGAGATGGACATAAATTCAAGGGGAGATGTAACTCGAAGTACTTGTGAAGATAGATTTTCTCTACTGGGGATTTGTAGTTGTCTTGTGGGGATGAACCGGCGAAGCTTCGTTGAACTACTACCCTCGTTCGTCCTTAGTAAATACTATTACTGCATTTCACGCATTTCTGGTAAGCATCAATCATATTTAAAGCATATATACACTCAAACATAACCAACAAACGTTTCGCTTATGTAAATAGGGTAAAAGTAAATCTGGATTCAAAGATGGAATTTTATTTATATCACAAAGTGACCTATTCATAGGCAAGTTTGTACAAGGAGACAAAAATCCTAGTAAGAGGAATTTGTCATAAAATTTTTACAAAACAAAGAAAATCAGCTATGTGGGAAATAATCCTATTGAGTTTCAATTCTACTATTGCCATTATCTTCAAGTATCTCATCTTCTGCTGTTGAGACGGAAACGATTGGATTGAGCTTTATCTGTTCAAACTTGAGTAAGTAGTACAACTGGTTGCAGTTTCATGGGTGATCTAAACGAGACATAGTCATACGCTTTAATCCCTAACTTTTGCCTGGATTGCCCTTTCAGGTTTTCAATCCACCAGGATACCCTTTTTTGCCCAAGCCGCCTTTTCAGGTTTTTGACTTGCCGGGTGTACATCTTTTTATATATATCCCTAATTTTTGCCCAAACCCTTTTGGTTTACCGGGATGCCTTTATTTTTGCCTAGGCCTGTCAACCTAGCGGGTCTCTTTTCATGCGTGGTATTTTTTTAACTATGTCTGCGTTTACAGGTTGCGGGAAGTCTTCACCATCATAGTAGTGAGTATCATGGCACCTCCTGAGAATACTGTCTTGACTACAAATGGTCCTTCATATGTGGTAGTCCACTTGCCCCTAGGATCACCCTGTGGTAATATGATACGCTTGATTACCAAGTCACCAGCCTGATATACCTTTGACTTAACCTTCCTGTTAAAAGCTTTGATCATTCGTTTCTGGTACATCTGGCCATGACAAACTGCTGCTAACCTCTTCTCATCAATCAAATTTATCTGATCAAGTCGAGTCTGAATCCACTCATCTTCATCCAAGCCTGCATCCTTCATAATTCTTAAAGAGGGAATCTGGACTTCAATGGGCAGAACTGCTTCCATACCATAGACTAAGGAGAATGGGGTTGCCCCTGTTGAAGTACGTATTGTAGTACGATAACCATGAAGAGAAAATGGTAACATCTCGTGCCAATCCTTGTAAGTAACAGTCATCTTCTGTATAATCTTCTTAATGTTCTTATTAGCAGCTTCTACTGCCCCATTCATCTTTGGACGATACGGAGAAGAGTTGTGATGCTTAATCTTGAACTGCGTGCAAAGATCAGCAATCATAGTGTTGTTCAGATTAGAGCCATTGTCAGTAATAATCCTTTCAGGGATGCCATACCTACATATGAGATTGTTCTTAATGAATCGAGCCACCACATTCTTAGTAACAGATGCAAATGAAGCTGCCTCCACCCACTTAGTAAAGTAATCAATAGCGACCAGGATGAAACGATGCCCATTAGAAGCAGTAGGCTTGATCTCACCAATCATATCAATGCCCCACATAACAAAAGGCCAAGGAGCAGTCAACACATTCAATGGTTATGGAGGTATATGTACTTTGTCAGCATATATTTGACACTTGTGACATGTTCTGGAATGTTGATAGTAGTCAGCTTCCATGGTAGACCAATAGTAACCTGCTCTCAATATCTTCTTTGCCATAGTATGACCACTAGAATGAGTGCCAAAGATCCCATCATGCATATCTTCCATAATCTCAGTTGCTTCCTTCTTATCCACACAACGAAGCAAAGTTGAATCATGATTGCGCTTGTACAAAATTCCATTACTCAAGAAGAACTTAGCAGAAAACCTTCTCAGAAACTTCTTATCTTTGACAGATGCCCCTTCAGGGAACTCCTGAGCTTCAAGATATCTTTTTACTTCATAGAACCAAGGCTTATCTTCTGCTTCTTCAGTGTCAATCTCATTGTAGTATGCAGGCTTCTCAAATCTATCAATAGTAATCTTGGGAGCTTCATCATCCCAGCTAATCTCAAACATGGATGCCATGGTGGCTAATGCATCTGCCAACTGATTCTCTCTTCGTGGAATATGTCCAAAGGTAATCTCTTTAAAATATGGGATCAAAGACAACACATGCTCTCTGTAAGGAATAAGATTATCATGCTTGGTATCCCAATCTCCTTTGATCTGACTTACTACCAGGGCTGAATCTCCATACACGTCAAGGAACTGAATCTTCATATCAATGGCAGCTTTGATACCCAGGATACATGCCTCATACTCAGCCATGTTATTGGTACAATAGAAACAAAGTCTGGCAGTAATCGGGGTATGACAACCTTTAGGGGAACTGATCACAACACCAACACCATTACCTAGTGCATTAGAAGCTCCATCAAAAACCATAGTCCATCGGGATCCTTGTTCAGGTCCGTCATATTGTCCAGGTTCTTTAGTAATAATCATAATGTCTTCATCGGGGAACTCAAAACTCATTGACTGATAATCATCCACTACTTGATGAGCCAAATGATCAGCCACAACACTTCCTTTAATGGCCTTCTGAGTAGTGTACTGTATATCATATTCTGTTAAGATCATTTGCCATCTTGCTATTCTTCCGGAGAGAGCAGGTTTCTCAAATATGTACTTAATTGGATCCATCTTCGAAATCAATAAGGTAGTATGAGTCAACATATACTGTCTTAGTCGGCGAGCAGCCCATGCCAAAGCGCAGCAAGTTTTCTCGAGCAGTGAGTATCTTGTTTCACAGTCGGTAAACTTTTTGCTAAGGTAGTATATTTCCTGCTCTTTTCGACCAGACTCGTCATGTTGCCCCAACACACACCCCATTGAGTTGTCTAACACTGTTAAGTACATGATCAAGGGTCTTCCATCAACTGGTGGCATCAAAATTGGAGGTTCTAGGAGATATTTCTTGATTTCATCAAAGGCAGTCTGGCACTTATCATTCCATTCCATTACCTGATCTTTCTTCAACAACTTGAAGATTGGCTCACAGGTAGCAGTTAATTGGGAAATAAATCTTGCAATGTAATTCAATCGTCCCAAGAAACCTCTTACTTCCTTCTCAGTACGGGGAGCTGGCATCTCTTGTATAGCTTTCACCTTTGCAGGATCCACTTCAATACCTTTTCCACTAACAATGAAACCCAGGAGTTTACCAGATCTAACTCCAAAAGTACACTTGTTTGGGTTCAATCTCAACTTGTATTTCTTCAACCTCTCAAACAACTTATGCAGATGATCAAGATGTTGTTCTTCATTCTGGGACTTGGCTATCATATAATCCACATACACCTCTATCTCATGATGAATCATATCATGAAACAAAGCCACCATAGCACGCTGATATGTTGCCCCTGCATTCTTCAAACCAAATGGCATCACCTTATAACAAAAAGTGCCCCACTGTGTAAAAAATGTTGTCTTCTCCATATCTTCAGGTGCCATCTTGATTTGATTGTAACCAGAGAAACCATCCATAAAAGAGAATACCTTATGCTGAGCAGTGTTGTCTACCAGAACATCAATATGAGGAAGTGGAAAGTCATCTTTGGGGCTGGCCTTGTTCAAATCCCTGTAGTCTACACACATGCATACCTTACCATCTTTCTTAGGTACCGGCACCATATTTGCAACCCATTGAGGATAAGAAGTCATAGCTAAGAACCCTGCATCAAACTGTTTCATCACCTCTGCCTTAATCTTCTCTGACATTTCAGGATGCATGCGACGAACCTTCTGCTTCTTTGGACGACAATCTTCTTTTACTGGTAAACGGTGAACCACAATGTCTGTATCCAACCCTGGCATATCTTCATAGGTCCAAGCAAAGATCTCCACATAATCATGTAACATTTGAATCAACCTGCTCTTGACACCATCCTCTAATTCAGCCCCTATCTTGACCTCTTTCATGTTTTCTTCTGTTCCCAGATTTACAACTTCGATTGGCTCTTCATGTGGCTGTATGGCTTTCTCTTCTTGTTGTAACAACCTATCAAGCTCTACAGGTACTTCACAATCGTCCTCATTTCCATCTTCAGCTTGATAGATCGAATTCTCGAAATTATAATTGGCAATAGTATAACTGTTATCAACAGGATCCAGAGTGGATGGGGATCTGCATTTTAGTGATGTGGGTGTGTGTAAGAAAACATAGCTGATAAAACAAAAATAAAATAAAAGAAAGAAAAGGAACACAATATTTACGAAAACGAAACGTCCACTGATTTTTATTGAATGAAGTATGCAAATGAAATGACATCTCGAAACAAGCATACCATTGTGCCCCGGGTAAGGCACAAGGCTTTAAGAGTTTAATTGTTCAAAAATTACAAACTTAAAAGTAACAACACAGTAATAGTATTTACTCCTGACTAAAGGAGATAGGAATAACAACTTCAACTTTCCAATTATTGAGTCCAGCACCCACAGTAGGAAAAATCCAAGCATCCAAGTTGTAGTCTTCATCATAGTCACCCACAACATTGATCTAATCTTTCATAATCCCCTGATTGGTGATACGGACAGCACAAGCACGACGGACAACCTTCTGGGACTCTGCAGTGAAACCCAAACCAAATTTGTCATACTTGTAAGGAATGTCAGGAAGCTGACCCCAAATAGTACAACCACCTTCATCCACCACAGCTCTAGCATCTTTGAGGGAGGCCATTGTAGGAGGTACTCTGGTGACCACAAGAACTTTCTTGACAACAGGAGGAGCTTCAAAATTGTTAACAACCCAAGGAACTACTTCAAACGTCTGACATGGAGTTTCAACATATTCACCTTCCACTTCAAGATATTTAAATGTGTTCACATGGTTAACTATATATCCTTCCTCTCCGTAAACAGTGACAACTTTTCCTTCTACTGGATATCTCAGCTTCTGATGTAAGGTGGAGGTTACAACACCTGCCCCATGGATCCAGGGACGCCCAAGCAAACAAGAATACGAAGGACGAATATCCATTACATAAAAAGTAGCATTGAAGACTTGAGAACCTACTTTTATTGGGAGATCAATTTCCCCATGCACCACTCTTCTCGAGCCATCAAAAGCCTTCACCACTATATTACTGGGCTTCAACACAGCATCTTCAGGACTAAGCTTATTCAGAACTTCTTTGGGCAACACATTCAGCGAGGAACCATTGTCTATTAATACATGTGACAGGGTAGTGCCCCTACATTCAATAGAGATATGTAGAGCCCTATTATGATCCCTCTTGGCAGAAGTCAAATCAGCATCGGAGAAACCTAACCCATTATCATAGGTCAAGTGTGCAACACAATTTTCAAACTGATCTACAGAAATCTCATTTGGTACGTGAGCAGTCTTCAAAAATTTAATCAAGGCTTTAGCATGAGCTTCAGAACACAACAATAAAGACAACATGGAAATCTTAGAAGGAGTATGCCCCAATTGATCAACAATGTCATAATCACTCTTGCGAATGATCTTCAATACTTCTTCCACCTGCTTAGAAATATCATCAGCAGCTGGTACATTAGTTTGTATAGGTTCAATAACAGGACCTTTGCCCCGAGCATCAGTAGTGGAGGTAGTAGCTGGAGTAACTGTATTCTTGGAGGTAACTGGAGTAGAGAAAATTCTTCCACTTCGTGTGATCTTACTAGATCCAGCAATATTGTCAACATCAAGGTTTTCATCAGCAACAGGTGTCTCAGCTAAGGGTTCCTTCTTAACACCATGAATATAAACATCGGAACCATAATGCCAAGGCACCGCTTTATCAGAAGTATACGGAATAGGACCAGGAGTGGTAATGATCATAGGAGCCACTCTAGCTTCAACAACAATCTTCATAGGGCCTTCAGCAGTAATCTTAATTGGACCCTTATGAGTGATTTTGACAGGACCCTTGGAAGTAATCCTTATCGGCATTTTATCAACCATATCCATCTCTTCAACCTTCGCACCTTTAGTTATATGTTCAACCATGTTCTCTACAGAAGGTGTCCTCTCAAACAATATTGTGTAATTGTCCATGAGGCGTTGAATTCCATCCTTCAACTTCCAGCAACTATCCGGTTTATAAGCACAATAGAAACAATCTTCATGACAACCCGAAAAGAACCCAGCTTGTACCAACTTCTTCTTAATAACAGACAATGGTGTGGTCACATCTGCAACTGAGGAAATATGTGAAACTTCATCAATGGCATTAACAGTCTTCTCATGATTTGGCATGGGAGCAGTAATCACGTTTGGAGTACCAGGAGGGTCAAACTCAATCTCTCCAGCATCAATCATATCCTGAATCTTATTCTTCAATATCCAGCAATTATTGGTATCATGTCCTGGACAATTAGAATGATATGCACATCGTGCATTAGGATTGTACCTGGGAGAGGTAACATTGGGGTTCTGAGGAGGGTCCTTCAAAGTAATGAGTTCACCCTTCAACAAGTGTTGCAAGGCTTGGGCCAGTGACATGTTGAACTTGGTGAACTGTCTTCCAGGCCTCTGTTGATTGCTCTGTGGTTGTTCTGGTGTTGCAGGAATAGGGTTGGAAATATGAACTGCACTCACAGATTGATGCCTCCTATTACGATCAGGTTGACCATAAACGGCATTTGACTCCTTCTTCCCACTAGGGGGCTTCTTTGTAGTACTGGATGAAGAAGCACCCACTTGGATCTTGCCACTCCTTATACCACTTTCTACGCGCTCTCCTGTCATTATCAACTCAGTGAAGCCAGATGATGAGCTTCCAATGAGATGACTATAAAAAGGACCATTCAACGTACACATGAACATATCCACCAACTCCCTGTCAGTTAGAGGAGGTTGTACTCTACCAGCCAAATCTCTCCACTTCTGGGCATACTCCTTGAAATTTTCTTTAGCACCCATAGACATGCTCTGTAGTTGCATGCGAGTAGGGGCTAGATCAACATTGTATTGATATTTCTAATAAAAGGCTTCAGCAAGATCGTTCCAATCACGGATGTTAACACTCTCCAACTGATAGTACCACTCCAATTGAGCTCCAGCTAAGCTCTCTTGGAAGAAATGGATCCACAACTTTTTATCAGCAGTATGGGGTTGGATTCTCCGGACATAAGACCTCAGATGCAACTTGGGACGAGAGACACCATCATACACTACAAAAGCAGGGACCTTGAAACCAATGGGTATAACCACTCCAGATATCAAACTCAAATCTTCAAAATCCAGCCCATAAGACTTTTGCAATTCCATAGCATCCATTCTATCCACCAGCATTTTAAACTTATCTTCATTAGGATCATGATAGTAGTTAGCTTCAGAATCAGAATCCCCCATTGTATTATGGAGACTGCCTCCTTCTTTCTAAGACTCTTCAGACTCATAATCTTCAACCTGTTCCTTGGTCTTGACAGGACCTCTGAACCTTCTTCCCATGTTGATTAGGCCTCCTGACCTTCTAGTCTTCTTAGTCTTCTTGGCCAGCAGTGTCTTCAATTCATCCTGCCCCTTGGACAAGTTCAGGATCAGCTCTTGGAACTGTGCATTTTGTGTCTGAAGATCTTTAACTGTTTGTTCAAGAGCCATTGCTGAAATAAACAACGAGAAGATAAGATACCTGTGCACAAGAAACCTGTGATGCAATGATATGGTATGTAAATGCATATGCAATGTTTTCAAGGACCGCAGGATTTAAATTTGCTTAAACAATCAAGAAAGTAAACTTTTATTAGTAATAAATTTGTTTGCCCCTTGGGCTTACAATAAAAATAAAATGAATACAAAAAATGGGACTTTAAGTCTCCCATGGACGTTTCCTCTTTGTGTTGAGGTATGAGTTGAGATTCCGCTCTTCGTGAAGTTGCTTTGTTAGCTCCATGATTCTTTCTTGACTTGCTTTGTAATGAGCCTTGAAAGTATCCCTTTGCTCCTTCAACTGGATCCAGGACCTCTGTAAGTCTTCCATGTCAGTGGGCATGTCTAGGTGAAGGATAGTATAAGAGGTATCTCCTTCAGCAACAGGCTCCATAGTAACTGGCAGGATGGCAGGATATGGCATCATGAGAGTCTGAGCACGAGATCGCACCCATCTGAGGTAAGCTTCCATATGAATAGTGTACTTGGGCTCCAGAGTCTTGCTGTCAACCTTGTTCACTTTCCCCCATGCTTGTATGAACCTTTGACGGTAACCTTGCAGATCGTTGTCGTAGTCGAACATAATACCCTGAATCAACATGTCATGAGGACCATCACTCCGAGCATAACCAAACTGACGTAAAGCTAAGGAAGGGTTGTAAGTAATGCCCCATCTTATGCCAAGGAGTGGCACATTAGGGAACTCCCCACAACGGTCAATGATAGTAACATTCTCCATAAATCGAGAGCACCAATGAATATCTGAATGAGAGAGTGACATAATCCTCTTGGATCACCTGAACCTTTGTTCATTCTTCATCACTGATCGAGGAAGGTGAGAAATAAACCACCTAGATAGTAAAGGTATACAACACATCAGAGTTCCTCGTGCCTTTGTAGTACGAGTATGAAGAGAATGTAGGATGTCTCCAAGCAATGTAGGCACTGGGTTATGAGTCAGGAATATGTTGATGGTGTGAACGTCTATGAACTGATCTGGATTGGGGAACAACACTAAGCCATAAATCAACAAGGCTAAGATCTCCTCAAAAGCATCATAGCTTATAGCCTTCAAGAATACTTGAGCCTTCTCTATCAACACCTTAGCAAGAATACCCTTAACTCCACTTCTCATTTCTAGAACAATGTCTGATTTCTTCAGATGTAGAGCTGCAGCAATGACTTCAGGTTTGGGCTCTATGAAGGGTTTTTGATCAAGAATAGGTATACCCAGAAGCTTGGAGAACTCCTCCGTGGTAGGAACCAGCTGATAATCGGGGAATGTGAAGCAATGATGTTTAGGGTCAAAGAACTGAAACAGAACACTCATCATGTCTTCATTGAACCCTGAGGTGACTAGATCCAATAGATGACCATTCCTCTTGATGAACTGGGAGTTTTCAGAAACTTGAGAAACCAACTCTTTAAGCTTAGGAGGTATTCCTACAAAGTTGATCCGAATTCCTACAAGCAGAAGCCATGACCTGCAACAAAGAACAAAGATAAATCCTTTGGTCCTTGAAATGGTTAGTGAAAATGCTATGCTTATGATGCATGATGATGCTATGATGTTATGCTCAATCACAAATATGTGGCACACACAAACAAGTCACACAATAGCCCTAGGTTTGAAGGCTTGCATGAGGTTTAAAGGTAAGTACCCTCCCCTGAAGTTTAGTTGGTTCATCCTGTCCTACAAAAGTAACCAGGTTCTAAGGGATCTAAATATCATTGATCCTTCACAAGGGTGGTTGTTCAGTAGGCAACTTACTTGCCAACCAAAACCCTCCAAGTTTAGAATCTCAATGAGCGTAGTATCGAGTATCAACCAACTTCAGTCTTCACCAAAGCTGGTTATCTCACTACTTTCTAAAGGCCAAGATGGGATAACTAGGGTTCTAAAAGTTAGTTAGTGCATTGACAACATATGGCAGCCTCATATTATCCTCAACTTAACTTAAGGAACATAAGCACCAACCAAGAAGTCACACTAACTATGGCCACCAGATCAACCATATCGGTATACGCCGTACAGTTTCCTTGGTCTATTGCCATTTACCTAAGGTACACTAGATCCGAGTTAGGATCTTTCACACATAAGAGCACCCAACAAGTAAAGTATAAAGCAAACAAGGCAAACAATTTTTAAAGTGATCTAATTCCTAAGGGTACCCCTCTTTTATTAAATCCCCAGCAGAGTCGCCAGTTCTGTAACACGGTGGGAGAACTGATTGTTAGTTAAATGTTGCGGATAGCAAGAGTCGCCACCGACTTTTATTTTATCCAAAGGAAAGGACATAAAAGAACAGGAAAGACCTTAAAAGATTTTTTTTGGGTTCGGGGGGTAGGTTATGTAAAGGGGAGGTGTTAGCACCGTTTACATCCATGGTTATCCATGGGCTCTTAGTTACTTAGCTCACTTTAAAATGTTTTTGAAATGTGTAGTGTGATTAGAAATTTTCTTAAGTACTTTATAATGATCCTTGTACGGATATATATAAAGACTTTGTTTTGAAAATTGTTTGAAAATGTTAAGTGTAAAAGGTATTTTGAAAAGGTGTGAGCAAGTAATTAAGAGAAACCTACCCTATATTAAGTCTTTACTGTTCTTTATGTCTTTCAATGGTAAGACTATCCCTATTATTATAGGTAGTCATTACCTTGGATGTGTGAGAGACAAATGAAGGGACAATTGTGATTAGGCAACTGTAAGGTGTATTTAGCAATTCGAAGGGACTTATCATCTTTATTCGAAAGGGACAAGATCATTTACGAAGACAACTATGGAGGGACTTGATCTTATTATCGTTTAAGGGACTAGATGATATAAATAAATGAAGGGACTTTGCTTTATACACCTTACTTGACCTTTTTCTTTAGGCAACATGAGAGGTATCCTTAAGAATGTGAGATGGCGATCCGAGATCGACTTACGTGTGTGCGTGTACAAATTCAAGTATTTATCTTACAAATTAGTGATCTAAATTCAATTTTAAATACAAACATGTTTACACTCCCTATTTTACTAACCATGACAATTAAAAATAAATAATAAGAAATTCTACAACTATTACATAATGTGTACAATTACATAATAATAAAATAAATTAAATAAATAAACACATAATAAATAAATAAATAAAGAGGTTAGTAATAATAAACAAAATAAATATAAGAAAAAAAGAAGTTAGTATAATCATATAATAATAAATTAAAAGTTCAAATTTAAATAAATAATTATTTTTAGAATTTTAAGAAAAATAAAGAATAATAATTATATACTAAATAATATGATTAATAATTCTAGTAATTTAATTATATATACATATTAAAAATATTTGTTAATTATAATTATACAAGTATGATAAAAACAAGAAATTAAAATCATAAAATAAAATTAGAGTTTGAATTGTTTTATGAAAAATAAATTAGGGTTAATTATTTAATCTAAACTTAATATAATAATAATATAAACAAACTATAAAATAAATATTTTAAATTTACAAAATAAATTAAGATTTATAATATAATTAGGGTTTATAAAGAAAATTAGGTTTTACATATAAAAATATTAGGGTTTATGAATTAATCTAAATATAATTAAATTATTTATACAAAAAATACATACAAATATTAAATATATACAACAAAATAAATATAAATAACTTTCATTAATAAAGTTTGAATTATTTTTAAAACTATAAGTTTTGAATTATATAAGAAAAATAATGTAACTATTTTTATTTTTTAACATTTTATTTAGGTTAATTAACTATAATATAAACAAAAATCAAATAAAAAAAATGTGAGAAAAAGAACATACCTGGGGCTGGGATTCGAACCCAGGCCCTAGGCTTTACACTCCTTGGACCAACAAGCTTTCCACCAGGCTATGCGCGCATTTGTGACTAACAGATAACATCATATTGTTTTATTATAATCCTACAACACAAATAGAATTAAAGCAAAAAATTGCTTCTGGCCGGATTCGAACCCAGACCTCTTAACCTACTATGCGCGCATCAAAACCACCAGGGCACTCATGCTCTTTGAAACATAATTGCAAAACAAACAATATAAAATAAATCAGCTTTTTGAATCCTGGATTTCGCGCCAACAGACTTCATCTTCTTCATTTTACCTGCGAAAACACTTGCGATTTTTCCTACGAATTTACCTGCAAACTTTCAAAACCAGAATCCTATGTTTTTTGAAACATCATGAAAACCATCATAATAATAAAAATCAATAACCCAGATCAATTGCTTATAGTTTATACGTTATAGCCATGTCTTTGGAATGTCCAAAAACAATGTAAAACGTAAAGCCCTAAAGTGATGGCCGAAACCCTAACAATGGCATCTATTGTATTCGTCCATGGTTCTTCACAAAAATAATCCAGAAATCATCTATGAGCATCAACAAACATTAGTACATAATCAAAATTCATTGTAAACATGTAAATTCAATGAATCGAAAAAAAATAGATTGAGAGCATGTATGCTTCGGGTTATGCTTATGAGTATGAATTAGAGGCAGTTAAGGGGTGGTTTAGATTCAGGGAAGCTTAAGGAAGCTTGTAGTGTCTTTAGAATACCTTGAAACCTCTTCAAATATGGAAACCGAAAATTGAGTTTTTATGGTTTTGGTGAAATTTGAAAGTGGTGCAAGAGGCTGTAAAAATTCGTGTCCTAGGCTGCTCAATGTTCTTTGTATATATATGAATGAGATTAGGTCAAAAAATTGTATCACACTTTGGATATTTTGATCATTTGAGATTGAAAAAGATTATGTCATAAAACTTGATTTTTATTTGATCTAACCTTGCTATTTTGGGACAATCCTCATAACTTGTGTATCAATCTAATCCAAATAATGTTTATGACTTTCTAGAAGCAAAATCCCTTTTTAAATATATGATTTTATATTTTATTTCAATTTAAATTGTATTTTAATGAAGAAAATTCAAATAAATATGAAATAAAAAATAAAAAATCATAAAATAGATGGGTTGGGTCGTGCTTGGTGTTTTTGTAAAGATGGGATGGCAATTTGGTGGGCTCATTTAGCAAAAATTTGATTTAAGGCCTTATTTGCTTCATAAACTTCCCTAAAATTTCCCAACTTTGCAAGGGCTTAAATCCTTCAATTTTAATGCTATGAGGGTGTTCTTAGACATTTTGGAAAGCTTAAAGAGTCCTCTAACCAACCTCATTGGTTTCATGTCCATATATTTTACCATTCTCAAGATATGCTCTTTTGAAGTTGTTGACTTTTTGTTGACTTTCAAAAGGACCTATAATGTCTTAGCTTATACCTTCCAAATGAAGCATTTTTGGGTTTGGCTTGTGAGACACAAAGTTGTAGATAATTCAATTTCCTTCAAAATGAGCTTTGGATGGAAAATTCTTGATGAAGCATGTGAAAGTTATGACTGGTCAAAGTTCAGTTGACTTTTCTTGTGAAAACCCTAATTTAGAAACTCCTGATTCTTGATGATCTGAAATCTCCTTGATGAATCATGATCAACCCTTGATAAAATGATGAATATTACTTCATATACTTTGTTTTGGCAAAAAATCATGAAGTTTGACTTTGGTTTGACCACAGTTGACCTCAGTTTGACTTTTTAACTGCTTTGACTGATTTTAACCTATCTGATCATCTGACTGAGCAAACCTTTGGGAAAAGTCTTGAAACTTGTCATGGGGATTCTTGTACACATATAAGATGTCATGAATCTCACTTGAAGTCTTGGAAGTCCATTTAGCCTGATTAAAGTCAAAACCCTAGTTTAAGATGCAGTGCTTAGGAGGATGCATTGTCTGAGGGAATTGTCAAATCTTCTGACTAATTGTGAACTTTGTGAACCTTGTGAACCTCATGAGATGTCTTGTGAACCTTGTGAACCTCATGAGATGTATTTTGAACCTTGTGAACCTTATGAGCCTCTTAGTACACAATGACTTGTCTTGTGGAGGGCAAATTTTGTGGTGCAACAGAGTGGTGTAGGCTTGTCTATCATGATGTACAAGTCTCATCAAGGGGTTGTTTCACAAAGAAAACATAAAAGAAATTTCTTCACAAAAACAACAAAAACACTTAATAAAGTTCAACAAGCTAGTGAACTTAAACCTTAATCCTAGGAAACAAGTCTTGGATAAAGTCTCCTTGCTTGGTGTGCTTGTTCTATTATTCCATATTGGAATGTAGTAGCAAGTACACATTCCATGGAAAAGAGTTTGAATTCACTTCCTTGTTCCAAATTCATGCAAAACTCTTAAAAAGCAAACAACAAACAATAAGCGACTTTCTTGCAGGAATTCTCTTCTCATCTCACTCACTCTCAATGCGAACTCGCGACGACTTGTCTCCCATGCAAGACGGTAAACGCACTCGTACCACACGAGCCTGCAACACCTGAGCATAGACATACGCATTTCCTGCGCATAAAAAACACAAACAAATAGTTCCCGCCTTAGTTTGTCGAACTACGTCGACTTTGATCCTCATTTTCCCGATGAGGTACGTAGGCAGCGGGGTAGGGCCCGTTAGAGAACATTCTTTATTTTCCCTACATTTTCCTCCTTTTATTCTCATTCTCTCTTTCCATTCTCTTTTCCATTCCCATTCCAGTAGCCGTTTTGTTCAACAAAACTTTATTTTCTCACCCTTTGAAGCAAACAAACAAGCGTGGATCCCGTCGGGTACGGCGGACGATTTGGGGTGCTAATACCTTTCCAGGTCGTAACCGACTCCCGAACCCAGATCTTTGGTTCGCAGGACCTTGTCCTTTCCTTCTTCCTCAGGTTTGTGCAACATTACCTTTCCCATTCATTCAGGATAAAAATGTCTGGCTGGCGACTCTATCTTTTCCGCGCCACTTTCGCGTTTGTACTAGGATGAAAATCCCGGGAGCGACATAATGTACTTCTTTGTATCAATCCCCTCCTTGATTTGTAATCACAATTTGCCATTAGAATATGAATTTTGAATAAGATTTGGACTTTGTGTTGGAAATCTTGGATTCTAACATGGAACTTTGAAACTTGAATAAAACTTGGAAAGACTTTGGAAGTTAGATTTTGAACTTGAAATGAAATTTGGAAATTGGAATTGAAACTTAGAAATGGAAATTGGGGCTTGAAATGATCATCAATTTGAATTTGAATTTGGAATGATTTTAGGTTGGAATTGAAATAGAATTAGTGACTTGGAATTGGAAATAAAGATTGGAAAGGAATTGGAGAATGAATTGAATGGGAATTAGAGTTAGAGTTTAGAACTTGAAACTTAAAATTGAAATTGGAAGTTGTAATTAAAAATAGAAATAGTTTTGAAAATGAATTAAAAATTAGAAGAAAAAATTGAGATAAAAATTTGAAAACTTGAAACATGAAAATAGAAATTAAAAATTAATTTAGAAATGAGAACTTGAAAATGAGTTGAAAGCAACAGAAAAATAAATCTTGGAATTTTTCTTTCAAATGTAATGAATGTATGATGCGAAAAGTTAGGGGTAAAATTTTGGGTGCGACAGTTGCCCCTATTTAAATAACTTTACCATATGGCGTGAGTGATGATAATCCTCATGGAATCATGGTGAAAGGTATTTAAATATAGAAATAACCGGAAATTTCGCCCCTAAATACAATATTATGCTGGACGACAGACTACCTAACTATTTTTTTTTCAAAATTAAATTATGATTATGATGTAAATGATATGTATGATGTGATCTGCTGGGGACAGGAACAGAATCACTAGGGATAACAACATGTCAACTCAGAGGTTATGAAAACAAGTCAACTCGGAGGTTGAGAAAACAAGTCAACTCAGAGGTTGAGGATATGACTATAACGACATCGAATCGGGGTCGAGAACAAGTCAATTCGGAGGTTGAGGAAAACAAGTCAACTCAGTGGTTGAGGAAAACAAATCAACTCGGCGGTTGAGGAAAACAAGTTAACTTGGCGGTTGAGGAAAATAAGTCAACTCGGCGGTTGAGGAAATAACTAGTCAACTCGGCGGTTGAGGAAAACAAGTCAACTCGGCGGTTGAGGAAAACAAGTCAACTCGGCGGTTGAGGAAATAACTAGTCAACTCGACGGTTGAGGAAAACAGGTCAACTCGGCGGTTGAGGATAATAGGTCAACTCGGCAGTTGAGAAAAACATGTCAACTCGGCGGTTGAGGAAAACAGGTCAACTTGGCGGTTGAGGAAAACAGGTCAACTCGGCGGTTGAGGAAAACAAGTCAACTCGGCGGTTGAGGAA
Source organism: Lathyrus aphaca (assembly GCA_963966055.1). Lineage (NCBI taxonomy): Eukaryota > Viridiplantae > Streptophyta > Magnoliopsida > Fabales > Fabaceae > Lathyrus > Lathyrus aphaca. The sequence goes on from OZ014519.1 coordinate 432,845,271, forward strand.
AACAAATCAACTCGGCGGTTGAGGAAAAACAGGTTAACTCGGCGGTTGAGGAAAACAAGTCAACTCAGCGGTTGATGAAATAACTAAAACGACATCGACTCGGGGTCGAGAACAAATAAAGGAAATATTCAAAGTGAATGCGCAACAAGTTTAATTGTAACTGTTGACACTAAGAGTAAAGAAGACAAACACAATGATTGGGTAGCGGCGCTATGCGACCAACTGATACTGGGGTAGAATGCAAAGTATTTAAAGATAAATCAGCGGCTCCATGCGACCGGTTGGCAAAGAAGAAAACATCCACAGTGACTGGGAAGCATCTCTATGCGACTAACTAACACCGAGAGTAAAATGCAAAGTATAGATCGACGGCTCTGAGCGACCGGCTGAAAAAATAAAGAAATGTTGGAGTTTTCAACAAGATAAAACAACCAACCTCTGGAAATTCCTTAAATGAAGAGTTCAAAGAGAACCTCCAGGAAACATCAGGAAAACACAAATATGTGTCGAATTAAACAGGCTTAAACCGTAAGCAACCAGCTTAAAGGATTCGCGCCAATGACAATTGGACTTAAAATAAATATTGATGGCAATAAGACAAATGCCAACAACAAAATAGACTTCTGTTGGGGATATCAGTATTACTAGGGGAAAGAAATTGGTCGACCAAGCTTCGGGGTACCAACATCAATGAATTTAAAAAATGAAGGCCAATAGTATCTGGACTTGGAGTCAGACATACGACAACTGGGGAAAGACAAATGTTAATTTCCAATATGCATGTACCGAAATCCAAATACCAAAAAAATGGGATTTTTCAGACAAAGCTGCTAGCGACAAATGGATTTATCTTGACATGCCAGACGAGAACTGGTTTCTTTTGATTCATTGTCAGATGGGAACTGACTCTGGAAATGGTCTACCAAACAAGAATTGGTTTTGAACTGGATTTGGAAAAAATGATTGTCAGACGAGAATCGACTACCAAATAAGTTTTAAAAGAAATACCAAACAGGAACTGGTTTGAAAAGAAATTGACTACCAGACGGGGACTGGGTGTTAAAGAACTGATTTTCAGACGAGAACTGACTTTCAAATAAATTTCAAATGAAATACCAGACAAGAACTGGAGTAAAAAAACTGACTGTCAGACGGGAACTGGCTCTGAAGTAACCTTCAAAAGAAAATACCAGACGAGAACTAGTTTGGAAAGTGTTTGACCTGGGAATATGCTAGATGAGTAAGACGATATGCAAGGTTTAACAGTAAGAGCGGAGCGACGTGACTAACGCATGAGAGTGATTATGCACTGACTCAATGGTTTCAAAAATGCCCCTGTGTGGGTATTGGATGAGATAGTTCTTTTTGCAGACGAATTTTTAGAAGGAGACAAAGATGACAACAAGATTCCTGACACTTATCTTGAACTCAAAAGTTTGTTGTTGAATAAGGCCTGCTTGAACAACTTGAAGGCATGGAGACGACTTGCCCCTGTGTGACTCATCTTGCCCCAGTGCTTGAATATTTGAGATTTCCCATGGTTATCCAACTCTCGGGATGAGAAACTCCTGATTTGGTTAGTCATTGAGCTACTTGAACTCTTTGCGATAACTCACTCTAGTCTGAGTCTCGAGAAAAGGTTCAACCTCTGAGTAGCTGACTCTTGAAGATATTGATTCAGATTGACTGATTTTTGAAGTGGTTGTTGTTGCACCCCAAAATTTTCCCTCACCTAGTCAAGGCAATGTGTCCCAAGTATCCTCTCAAGGTTCACAAGGTTCACAAGGTTCACAATTAGTCAAGAAGTTTGACAACTCCCTCAGACAATGCATCCTCCTAAGCAATGCATCTTAAACTAGGGTTTTGGATCTCATCAGGCTAAATGGATTTCCAAGGCTTCAAGTGAGCTTCATAGCATCTTATATGTATTCAAGAATCCTTATGTCAAGTTTCAAGGCTTTCCCAAAAGGTTTGCTCAGTCAGATGATCAGATAGGCTAAAATCAGTTAAAGCAGTTAAAAAGTCAAACTAAGGTCAACTGTGGTCAAACCAAAGTCAAACTTCATGATTTTTTGCCAACATCAAGTTTATGAAGTAAAATTAATCATTTGATTAAGGGTTGATCATGATTCATCAAGGAGATTTCAGATCATCAAGAATCAGGAGTTTCTAAATTAGGGTTTTCATAGGAAAAGTCAACTGAACTTTGACCAGCCATAACTTTCACATGCTTCATCAAGAATTACTCATCCAAAGCTCATTTTGAAGTAAATTGAATTCTCTAAAACTTTGTGTCTCACAAGCCAATCCCAAAAATGCTTCATTTGGAAGGTATGAGCTAAGACATTATAGGTCATATTAAAAGTCAACAAAAAGTCAACATCTTCCAAAGGGCATAAATTGAGAATGGTAAAGGATATTGACATGGAACCAAAGAGGTTGGCTAGATGACTCTTTAATCTTTCCAAAAAGTCCAAGAACACTTTCATAGCCTTAAAATTGAGGGATTTATGCCTTGTTAAAGTTGGGAAATTTTTGAGGAGTGTATGAAGTAAATGAGGTCTCAAATCCAAATATTTCCAAATGGGCCCACCAAATTCCAACCCAAACTCAAAGATGACATCATGCACGACCCAATTCAACCAATTTCTGATTTTTATATTTTTATTATTATTTATTTGGATTTTATTCATTAAAATTCATTTTAAATCAAAATAAAATATGAAAATACAAATATTTGATTTGATTCTTCTTCTAGAAGCTCTTAAACATCATTTAAGTTGATTTGATACTCTCCAATTTTGTGCACAACCAATTTGGAAACATATCATTTGATTTTTTTGATATTTTTGACCATAGCTTTCTTCATCTTCAAGCAACCCATACAACTCCAACCAAGGCCCAAATTCTTAACCTAATTACATTACTATATAACCACAACAACATCACAAGACAAAAAGGAGGATGGAGAGCAAGAGGATGATATTCATACTTTAAAATTTCACATAATTCAAAATTAGGTTTCCACAATCCACCACTTTTACAAGTGGACTAAAGGCTGCAAATGAATCCTTGAGGTTTCCTGAACCTATTCCAATCATCCTCGTCGTCAAATTCATGCCAAATCATACAAACCAAATTCATATTCTTGCTTTTCTTTTGATTTTTTTTAATTTCAATGATTTAAACATGATTAATTGATTTTGATTACATAATATGTTTGTTTGATTGTGTAGATGGTTTTTGGATAATTGGATTTAAGTTTCGATGCAGGAATCATAGGGCACCATGGAGAACTAAACTATTGGTTAATCTGCTGTAATCTGTTTTCGTCGATACTTCGAAGGCTGCAGTAGTGATAAGCATTCCAGGCTGACAGGTAAGTTAGGTAAGTACTACTGTTTCGATTTACTCCGAATTTTTTCCAGAAGTTCATAAAAAAATCGACAAACAATACTCTTTTAGAATAAAATTCTAAAAGATTTCGACCCTCAAAATCACAAATTCCTCTTTTTTCTATTTTATTTGATTTATTTTCTATTTTCATATTCTCCAAAAAATCTAAAAAAAATTGTGCGTTCTTTATTTGATTTTATTAGATTTTTAGCATCGTTTTAATATTTTTTAGATTTTATTTTAATCGCTTTTCTTATTTTTCATTATTTTAAAATCTGCAGCTATTTTATTTGATCCTGTTTATTTCTTTTTTTATTCTTCCAATAGTATATACCAAAAATATACAGGTGGGAGGAAGAAGATGGTGTGTGGCATGCGCTGATTGGCCTAGTGACAAAGACCTAAGGTTGAAAGTATGAGGGTGTGGGTTCAACACTCATTCCCAACATTTTGGCAAAGAAACGTGGGTTCAACACTCATTCCCAACATGTTGGCAAAGAAACGTGGCGTAGCGTAGTGGCTGAAGGTTTTTGTTGGCAAGGGCAAAGTCAGGGGTTCAACACCAACCCCCAATATTTTGGGTATCTCTAACTTTATTTTTCCCTTTTTCATCAAATTATGTATTTTCTTTGAATTTCCTTATTATTATTATTAAACTAATTTCTAAAAGATAAAACAATTTTTTTTTAAAACTTATATTTTTTATTATAAACCTTAATTTTTTTCATAAACCTTAATTTTTTCCCTAAACCTTAATTTTAAACCTAAGTCTTAATTTTTTTTCATAAACTTTAACCCTAAAAATTTAGCCCTAATCTTTATCTTAAAACCCAGATTTCGCCCTAATTTTTACTCTAAAATTTTTCCTAAACCTTAATTTTTTTTTTAAACCTTAACATTTTTCTCAAACCCTAACCCTAATTTTTCTTAAATAAAAAATCTAAACCCTAATTTTCTTAATCCTAATTTTTCATAACCTTTAAAAATTTAATCTAATATTTTTATAAAGTATCATTAATTATTTATTATTTGTTTAATATGTAAATAATTAATATTTGTTTATTATTATTATTAATTGTTCTATTTTCTTCTAAATTTTTTCTAAAATTGTTTATTTAACCTTAAAAAATAATATTTTCTCTTAAATTTTTATTTTCTTTATATCTTTACTAACCCTCTTATTATTATTATTATTATTATTATTATTATTATTATTATTATTATTATTATTACTAACCATTGCTTATTTATTATTATTTATCGTTATTATTATTTTTTCCGATTATATTGTAACTATCCCAAAGCTTTGTAATAGTTTAGGTTTATATTTTTGCTTTATTTTTATTGTAAATATATTAACTGTGTGGTTAGTAATCATAGGGTGTGCATAACATGTTTGTGATTAAAATTGACTTAGAATAACTAATTAAATAAGATAAATATTTGAACATGAACACTCACACACGTAAGTCGATCTTTGATCGCCATCTTGCACTTTCTAGGGTTACCTCTCATGTTGCCTATTTCTAAGGTCAAGTAAGGTGTCTTAAGCAAAGTCCCTTCAGTTTATAAGATCAAGTGCCTTCGAGGTTGCCTACGATAAATGATCTTGTCCCTTCGAATAAAAGATGATAAGTCCCTTCGTATGGCTAAAGACACCTTACAGTTGCCTACATCCAGATTGTCCCTATACATGTCCCTTATCACATCCAAGGTAATGACTACCTATTTCTTAATAATAGGGCTAGTCTTACCATTGAAAGAACATATAAGAACAGTAAAGATTTAACATAGGGTAGGTTCCTCTTAAGTACTTGCTCACATTTCAAAATACATTTTACACTTTATATTTCAAACAAATTTTCAAAACAAAGTCTTTATATACATCCATACGAGGATCATTATAAAGTACTTAGAAAATTTTTAATCACACACTACACTTTTCTCAAGACAATTTAAAGTGAGCTAAGTAACTAAGAGCCCATGGATAACCATGGATATAAAGGGTGCTAATACCTTCCCTTTGTATAACCTACCCCCCGAACTCAAAATCTTTTTAAGGTCTTTCCTGTTCTTTTATGTCCTTTCCTTTTGGATAAAATAAAAGTCGGTGGCGACTCTTGCTATTCACAACATTTAACTAAAGTCAGTTCTCCCAACGTGTTACAGTTGCCCCTGGCTGGGTTTCTCTTACCAAGTCAAATTCCCTAACTGATTATATTAGTTGGGATTCCCTTGATGCTGAATTGTTTTGCAAATAAACATTATTCATTTAAAATATTGGCAATTTTAATGTAACATTTATGTATGTTTTTGAAATCACAATTTATTAGTATGATGGTGATACAGTGGAGTTGATTGAAACAACAAAGTGGATCTAGCCATTTATGGAATGGTAGATGAAGTGATCAATACAAATGATTAGCAAAGATCGTTAGAAGTCAGGTTAACCCAACCTTGTTGTAGTATGCTCTCGAAATAAACCCTGCCTCAATTAGGTCTTTTAAGGGTTGTAACGTGGCTTGGTTCACAGTTTATGAAACAAAGGATAAAGGCTCAAAATTTAATTGTAACCCACCCATTCTCCATGATGAACTCCAATCCTATGTTCAGTTAAATTGACATATGCATTCATATCTCAAAAGTCTTTGACGATGTAGCGGTAAGAATCCGGATTTGAAATAATATGGCAGCCACCTTGCTTTATCTTTTCTTTGTTTACTTCTTTTTCTTGACTTCATTAATTTTTGCCTAAGTTATTTTTATGGTTTTTGGACTTAGCGAGCTTTTTCTTTGTATTTATTTTCCTTTTTTGTCTTTGTTGAACAGTTGTGACTGGCATTTTGTTGGAGGATAGAGAACATGTACTACAAACTTTTGACCCTTCACGACTTCTTTGATGCGCAGAGGAAAGTATGTAGCTATTCCTTCTTGAATGATGGATTGAATTTCTTGAAGATTGAATGCAAATAGATTAAATGAACCGACTACCCTGCCCCAAGTTTAAAATTAAGGGTTTTTGCACTTTTTGAAAAAGAAAACTCCTACTTTGAGGCTCAAAGGGGTTAGCAAGGGATTATCATCCTTATTTCACCAGTGTTTGAGAATTTGAAACAATTCCTGTACACCATTGGCAAAGTTTTAATTGAGAGCATACAAATGGAGAATTCAGGTATCTGGTTTTCATCATTCTCCCTCCAATCTTTGCTAAAACAAAAGTTTGATAAAGATAAATAAATGGGAGAAATTGTGTTTTTGTTTTTTTATAACAAATGAAAGATGGGTTCAAAAGATGCATAGTCATTTTATTAATTTTGCCAATTCAAAAACAACAATGCTAACAAGCAAATACAAAATTAACATACAAAGAAAATAACAACAATGCTGAAACAAACAGAGGATTTCCAGCTTTAGGGAATTGAAAATGTCTTGATTTACTGTCTTCAAGAGATGCCCAAAGAGTCTTTGCACTCATTCAGGTGAGAGGATGACATAAACCACCAGGTTTCCTTCTGAAAATGATATGTACTTCTTGTCGATCAATTGTTGTACCTTGGCTTGAAAAGCTTTGCAATCTTTAGTTGAATGCCCCATTGATCCAACATGATATCCACATTTCTCATGTGAATTATACTCAGGTGGGTACGACTCTGGAAATGGCTTGAGAGATTTGGGAACCACCAATGAGCTTTTAATCAAAGGTTGCAGAAGATGAGTGTATGATAAAGGTATTGAATGAAGAGGAGCATTCCTTCTTTCCAAATTGTTGTGAGGCTTATGTTGACTCTGATGTTGATTCAGATATCCTTGGTTTTGGGCTCGCTGACTTTGATGAGGAGAAACCCAGGGTTGCTGGTAAGGTACCCTAAACATTGTTGGTTACCTACAAGGATGGTGACGCATATGAAATGCTGATTGCTGAAACGATGGAGGACCATAGGGTCTTGCTGATGCACCACAGGAATACTCGACGTCTTCAATGACTGCATTGATTACATCCTCTTCTTCCTCTTGGGGGTTGCTGAGGGATTCATTCTCACTAGTCTGGATGCTTGAGGCGTCTTGTACTTTTCCATTCTTAAGGCCGCTCTCGATGCGTTCTCCAACTTTCACCAAGTCAGAAAAGTATGATGACACAATGCCCACTATTTTTTCGAAGTATGAACTCTGTAGGGTATCCATGAACATGTCAACTAACTCCCTATCTAAGAGTGGTGGTTGCATTTGGGCTGCCAATTCTCTCCATCGTTGTGCATATCCTCTAAAGAATTCATTGTCTTTCTGAGACATACTCAACAATTGTCTTCTATCCGGAGCCACATCTAAGTTGTACTTGTACCGCTTCACAAAAACAGCTGATAAATCTTCCCACGAATGAATGTGACTCTTTTCCAACTTCATGTACCAGTCCAATGATGCCTTACTCAAACTTTCTTGAAAACAATGAATCATCAACTTATTTTCATGAGTATAGGGAACCATTTTTCGGCATAACATAACTAAATGGAGCTTAGGACAACTATCCTCATTGTACTTCTCGAAGTTGTGCATTTTAAACCCTGGAGGTATAACAAGACATGATACCAAACACACATCCTTCAGCCTCATTGTGTTAGAACCTTCCATAAGATCCAATCGCTTCTCAAAATCCTGACAAATTCCTGCTATTTCATCCCCTTGATAACGTTCCTTTTTGGCTATCATGTGAGCATCTTGAGAATTTGGTGTTTTCCTTATAACTCGAGAATTAACATGAACAACTGGGTTCTTCTGCATAATGGGGATCCCACTTGATGACAAGACATGCACTGGCTGAATTTGAGTTGTGGCACCCACCTTTAGAGGAACATAGTTAGGGGGAAAATCGTACATTGGGTTAGTGTAAACACCCCAAATTTTCCCTCACTCATTTCACATTGGCTTGTGATCTTTTCATATGCATAAGTTCAATCATAGCATCTCATATTGCATTTTTGTTTCACTGCATTGCTTCTAAGTCATTTGCATCTAGGGTTTGTGATCTGAGCCATCCAAGGGACATTTGAGCGACTCCAAAGGTCATCAATCATTTCAAAGGGGTCCATTTATGTCCAAGCATCATATTATATCCTCACAAAGTCAAGGAAGTCAAAGAATCACAAGAACTGAGAAAGGCATGGAAACAGAGCCAGGTTTAACTGCACAAATGACCTAGAATTAGGGTTTTGGTTTCAGAGGCCATAACTCCAAATGTTTTGGTAATTCTTGTTTCTATTGGTCTCTATATGTTATAAGGATCATGCATATCAAGTTTCATGAAGAAATTCCATGGGGAAGGCATCTGATCAAGGGATGACTTCTTGAGCAAGTCAGTGCAAAATCAGGGCATCTGAGGCCCCCAATGACCCAACCAAAGGGTGTTCTTCATCATTTTGATTGTGTATGATCTTTATTTGATCATAGAAGATGTTATAAGTTCACAAAATTGAAGGATTTCAAACCATTTGCAAAGTTGCCTTTTTGGGAAAATGACTTGTAATGGAAACTTGCCATTTTGGGAAAGTTTTTCAACCCTTTCTTTTTGATTCAAAATTGCTTCAAATGAGAAAACTTTGGTCATGAAAGTTGTAGAATGGATCATTCCCTTTTCAAAAAGTACAAGAACTCATCCTAATTCATTTTGGATCAAAAGTTATGGCTTGTCAAAGTTGGACAAAATCACATAATTTCAAGTTTTACACCAAAGAGGCAAAGTTGCAAAACCTCTTGCCAAGGAAAAATGAGACCTCAAAGTGACTTCTAACCTTTTCACAAACATAAACCATTGCCTAAAGATCAGAATGCACCAAAGATTTGTCCATTTTCATGACTTATGCTTCAAGTAATTACAAAAGGGCCAAAAGATCACAAAGTTGCAAAACCTCTCACAAACCCTAATCCACTTGCTAATTGGCCTCAAGACTGATTCTATGGCTCTCCTCAATCCTTGTTGCGCAAGACACCCCTTTGTCCTTGGCCTGCCATTGACCCATACCTCTCTTACACCTAGACTTGACTTTTTGCAAAAAGGGACATACCAATCAAGATAGGCCACACCAACTCCACAGACCTATCACAGTGTGATAAGTGGACAAAGAGCAACTCAAAGCAACACACACACAAGCCTGAAGCATCTCACAAGCCATAGTTTCAAGATTTCACCTCTTATGCACTTTCCTTCGAAACTCATCAGACAAACATCAAACACCAAAACAAACTTCATAGAATCACTCAACATGTTCCTCTGATCATTTCCCAAGCCTCATTTGTCCCTGAAACCTCCTCAATCAGAAACACGATTCTCACCCCTCACTGAACAGAACTTCATCAAACTCACAAACCAGCCACTTTAAACTCCAACCAAGCCTTGCAAGCTTCACAGGGGATCATTGGAGGTGATTGGAAGCAAAGAGCTGGCCAGAAAGTTGCAAACTGAGAAAGCTCAAGCTCAGGTACCTCAAGAACTTTTTTTTCCAGAAATGAAAATTTAAGTTCCTAGATTGTTCCTTATGCCTTGCTGATCATCCTGATGTTTTTACTTTTTGAAATGGTTAAGATTTGAGTGTGTACTGGTTGTCTGAAACTTTTGCCATTTTTAAGTTCTGATTCAAATCTTGTTTTGTAGGTTATAGAAATTTGTTTTAATGGTAGGTTTGGATTCAGGGAGGTTAGAGGGTTTGATCTGGAGCTTTAGAGCTCCAGAAATGGCCTAGGGAGAGAGTTCCTTTTTCGTCTCGCCGGAGAAGATGACCGGAACCACTGTTCCGGTCATCTGAAGGTGATTAAATTAGGGTTAGGGTTAGGCCAGGTTTGGATGTGAGCCTTTGGATCCTTTTTCCCGCGCGCAATCAACGTCCCAGATTTCATGATTTAGCCCTAATCAATGTTTAATTAAGTTAATCCAGTTTAATTAATTATAAAACAAAAATTAGCCAAGTTTGAACTTGGGCCATTGGATGTGGCGCCAAGTCAACCTTTCCCAGCCCAGATTGAATCTCAACTCTCCATTGTGCATACTTTCATTTATTTTAATTTTTATTTCATTTAATTTGATTTATCTTTTACGAATTATTTAAAATAGTTAAAATCATTTAAAAATTATGAAAATTTTTGTCAAAGATTTCATTAATTTTTAAAACCCAAAAATATTTTTATTTTTACTTTTTGCATTAAAAATCATTTTTAAATTATTTAAATGTTTATTTTTAATTAGTTAATGAAAATTAATTAATTAAAAATACATTTAGGTATTTAAAAATCACCAAAAAATTCACATTGCATTTAGAAACATTTAGAAACATTATCAAACCCTCAAACCAAATTTCTTTTTTGTTCTTGATGCCTTTTGATCATTTTCATTGGAATTAAATTCATTTTAAGGCAATATTTTGGTTCAAACTTTAAAAAATTCATTCTGCCTAACCTTTGAGAGTTTGATGATGGTTCTTTTTACATTGCATCCTAAATAGCATTTAGTTTATAGGATAAAATTGGTTTGAATTGATCTTGCATTTTCAATTTGTTTTGCATTTTTCTTGATGAGGTACCTTAAAACCCTAGCCAACTTAGGAAATTCATAACTTTCACTAGGTTAAGAGTTGGATCCTCTCCTTTGGGCAGTGAGCTTGTATAAGTTTAAGGTGTCTTTGATTGCATTTTCAATTTTTTATCATGTCATTTGCTTCTGGTTTTGAATTTTTGCATTGCATGATGTATGTAACCCTAATTTGTGCCTTCCTTTGCATCCATCTTTCATTTGCTTACATCCAATGACTTGCCATGACATTTTGTGCATACATATGATTCATAATACATCTTAGGACATATTAGAATCATGTTTGATCATTGCATCTTTCATTTGCCATGTTATATGTCCATTGCATTTCATAACTTTTCATGTACATTCATGGTTTAAAGCATGCTTCATCTGCATCCATGTCCTTGTATGATCATTCTCATCCCTTGTCATGTGTTTGCATCATTTCTTAGCATCATTAACACCATGTTCTTGCTTCTGGTTTTGATTTGCATCATGGCATTGCATCTCATTCTCATTGCATTTCATTTTCTTGTGCTAACATTTCAGGTGGTAAGTTGTTTGAGAAGTGAATTTGCCTTCACTTCTCACAATCTCTTTTCATCTCTCTTATGCATCATTGCTGCATTTTATCTTGTGTATTTGAGTGAGCTTGCTCATTCATGTTCTCTCCCACTTTCTTTCTTCAAGCAACTTGTCTTCTTAAATGAAGCAAGTTGTTTTGCTTCTCTCTGCTTCCTCCTCCTCTCATCTGCTTCTTTTCCTGTTGGCTTCTCTCTTGAAGATCTTCTTGCAAGCTTCATAAACCCTAGGAATAACCAAGCATGATAACAATTAGGGTTTGATTAGTCCCCCCATCTAGTTTTACCTTTGTGTCATCTTTGAGTCTTCTTTTCTCATCTCATAATCAGGGACTAAACCCTAAAGGCTTTAAGGCTTTGTGATTAAGCTTATGCCTGCATCCTTCTATTAGGATGGAGTGTATAACTTTAATCCTAAGTGTTAGACCCTTAATGTGTTTAAATCCTTTAATCAATTCACCTAATAATCATCAAGACCTCAAGCTTGTAACTTGGGCCTTGCATTAGGGTTCTAATTCTTCCTTAATAAGAAGGACTAACCCTAGTGTTAATGGACAAGTCCCCCTCAAGTTGTCCTACCAATCATAAAATCCACTTCTTAATCTTACCACTAACTAAAATCCACTCTAATAAAGGCTTTGTTTTGTCATGAGGTTAATCCATAACCATGGATTAAGTTGAGGAGTCTTCCTCAGCTTAAATGTTCTCATCTATTATCCTTCTATTAGGATGGTGTAATGAGTCCATTAAATCTTTGATTATGGCTTAATCTCATTACTCAACACTAAAAAAAAACCACAAAAACATCTAAATAAATGTAAGTAGGTTAATGATCTTAATCCTACATCAGGGTGATTAAGTGTGAGGTGCTTACTTCACACTTAAAGTATTCTCATTACCCCTAATTAGAGGGAGGATGTGATGAGTTTATTAACCCTTTGGTTTAGGCTTAAGCTCATTAACTTATGCAGAACACCAAAATTAATAACAAAACTGAAAACACAAAAAACAAACAATAATCGTCTCCTCCGGGATTCTTTTCTTACCTCATTCACTCACAAACGAGAACTTGCTTCTTCCATCTAATGCAAGACAGTTTGCACCTGAGCCAGACAGGTCATACACTTGAGCATAGACAAGTAAGCAGTTCACAAGTCAATTTATCTTTTAGTCTCTTTGGGTCGAACTACGGTGTTCTGACTTCCTCATTGCACGAGAGGATACGTAGGCATAACTTAACAGTTATCGAACAAAAGTCTTTGTACATTCCCCCTCTTTCCAGCATTATTCTTTAAGCCTCATAGTCATGAGCATTTCATTCTTGTTCTTACACTGACACTTCACTTATACACTTCACACTTCTTTTACACTGACACTTGCATTCTTTCCAGCTTTGGTACACAAATTGCACTGACACTACCCCTTTAAAACACAAATCTTTTAAGCGTGGATCCCGTCGAGTACGGCGGACAATCTGGGTGCTAATACCTTCCCAGGTTGTAACCAACCCCCTTTCTCAGTCTCTCTGGTTCGCAACCGTCTTATCCATCTTTTCTTAGGTCTATGCAGCATTACCTTTCCCTCGGGATAAAAATGCCTAGCTGGAGACTCTTTTCTCTTGAGTTCACCCTTGTGTGTTCTCTCTCCTTTCGCCGACCGTTCGCGTCTGTACCCCTTATGACCAGGTGTCATTTTGGTGGGAGCGACAGTTAGTCACCACAGTGAAGCATGACATGGGATCAACCATCTTTTTCCTCTCCATTGTCCTTCAATAACTTCTTTGAGCTTGGTAAAAATTCCAGGAAATCGGCTGACTGACAAGGATAAGTAAACAAATGAGTTTACTTGGAAAATGCATATGATATGCAATGCAGATGTAATGGTATGCAAATGGAGGCAATGCAAGTATGCTTGGAATCACAAGTAAATCCGAAACCTTCTTAATAGGTAAGCTGTAAGAGATTGGTTCTATATTCTCTACCCATAAAACCCACTCACATGATGATTTCTACGGTGATGGTTTTAGGAAATTCAAGGTCACTGACGTTTATCGTACTAACGCCCCGCCACAGGCTGGCTGCATTATAACGATAATGACGATAAGGTCTACCTTGAGTGGCGTTCTCATGTTAGGCCCTCAAGGGGCGAGCCCTTGTAAACTAACACTACACAATGACAAAAATAGAAACCGGTTCTTAACAAGGAATCCCAGAACCACAACCCTTTCATGAATCAAGTCATGCGACAAGCTAGCTGCGTTATGACAAGATCTACAAATAGGTCTACTATCTGGGGGAGCTTTCATGCTAGGCCCTCAAGAAGCGAGTTCTTGGAAACTAACACTAATAAATACCAATTCTAACCTAGGTGTTCCCTCTTTATTTTTCAAAATCTCAGCTTTTACTTGTGATATAATCCCAAGACCCCACAAGTATAATTGTGAGCAATAAGAGAAAGCGATAAAAGAACACATAAACAAAACATAAATAACAAATAGAGAAGACAAATAAGACAAGAATCAATAAATAAACGCACAATTAGCTAAGTTAGACTCGACCCTCTCTAGCATGGAGCTAGTTCCCCAGCAGAGTTGCCAAGCTGTCATACCTCGAAAAATATGATCCTCGCGATGGATGCGGAAAAAACAACAGAGTCGCCACCTAATTCTATTTATTCTAACTAAAGAAAAGGGAGATATATATACAACCTAAATAGGATAAGAAATGGTCAATGAAACCACTAATCTAAGTTCAGGAGTCGGTTACGCAAGGGGAAGGTATTAACACCCCTCACGTCCGTTGTACTCAACGGGAACCTCTTAGTCTAACTATGCAATTGAATGTTGATTTACGTCTTTGTCTTCTAAATGGTTTGTTAATATGTTTGTTTTAAGGAAAATATGTATTTTATTATTATTATGGAGAAATGATTAATTTTTTATTATTGTGCTCGCGAAGGATTAAAATCCTTATGCCTACGTATTCCCTTGTGCAATAGGAAAGTCAGAGCTTCGTAGTTCGTGCAACTACGGTTTGTGTTTTTTAATGAACAATTGTTTAAACACTCTCTAACTGCTAAGCATTAGCTTATTTACTCGCGATAGGAGGCTGAAGCGCTAGCTTGACTGCGAGATAGAAAGACCTTAAACAGTGTTTGTTTTGAAGACATGTTTGATCTTGTTTAAGGTATTTTAAGAATGAAAGGGAGAATGAATCACGTCCCGTGGGGCTGACCTCAGGAATGATCCACTCAAGAACCCGTGGAATGCTAGACTCCATAATTCAGTTCTTTCATTTTTTGATATGTAATTTAAGTGTCTTGAAAAACGAGAGGGCAAATGAATCACGTCCTGTGGGGCTGGCCTCAGGAATGATCCATTCAAGAACTATGTGGAATGCTATACTCCAGAATTTAGTTCCTCTGTTTAATTATGAAAATGATTTGAGTATTCGTTGGGTATGTTTTAAAGTTTGGATTTTAAAGAAAGAGACAAGTCGTCATCTTTAAGGGAGATATCTCACCTATTCCACCACGAACAGTTAAGGGAGAAAATTGAAAGGGAAGAAGCTTCGAACTTGGATATATGATCAACAAGTGATTGCCACATTCTTCCTTGATAGAAATTATTTGAGAAAATTGATTTGTTTTTGTTTGTGGGAATAGATGGAATATCTTTCCTATGGAGATAAATCATGTCTCATCTTTTCGAAGAAGCTGAATGTTTTAAGTATTTTAAATACGAAAGAGTGAATGGATCACATCCCGTGGGGATGGCCTCAGGAATGATCCACTCAAGAACCCGTGGAATGCTAGACTCCAGAATTCAGTTCTTCATATTATTATTTATAAATTATTTGATGTTTTAGGAACGAGAGGGCGAATAAACCACAACTTGAAGGCTAACCTCAAGAATGATTTATTCAAGAACTATGTGGAGTGCTAGACTCCAGAATTCGGTTCCTCCGTTATTTGATATGTGAATTAAGTATTTGAGTTTTTTTAATGATTTAGGGTTTATAATTTTAGAAACGAAGGAGTAAATGAAACACAACTCGAAGTCGTGCAGATAACGATCACATAAGTGACCGACTTACATGTGTGCAAAATGTAGGCATATGAATTGTTCACTTGGCGTTGGACCAAGAAATTTAATTATATTTGAAATGATTTTAATTATTATTTTGAAATGTTATATTCATGTCAGGCTTAACAAATTATGGTCGAAAAGCGAGAGTGAGATTCACGTTGTACAAGTCATACATTATCAATACAACTAAATAATGAACAAGGAAATATAAGCAAACACCTTGCAAATATAATCAAAAAAAATTAACCAAACTAATCTAAATATAATTATTTACCAAAAATTAATTAAGAAAATAATTAAAAAATTATTTAACATTATTAATTAACATAAAGTATTTTGAATTTGTTTTTAAAAGAAATATTAGAAAAAAACTTAAAAGAACTAAAAAAACAAAACATAAGAACAAAAAAAGAAGAATCATTGAAAAACAGGGGGGTGTTGAAAGAAACAAACAAGGAGGCCCAATAAAGGGCGGATTAGGTCTTGGGCTTAGACCGGTTGGGTCGGGTTCTACCCGTGACCTGGTTCGCTGGGTTTCTAAACAGGGAAAATAATTAGGTTTTTGTGTAGCAGCCTCCCAATTAATTTCCAAAAAAATGTAACAGCAACAATATTCTCGGCGCTCTCATGTCCCTCTCTCTCTCGTTATCTCTCTTACTCGCAAAACTCTCGACGATCTCACTCACACTCTGTTCGTCTCTCTCACTCGCGTTTTCTCTCAAACGCATTCAAATCTCACTCCCAAAATCAACTACAAAACCTAACTTTCCCAAATAAAAAAAACCTATAATCCCAATTTCATTATTTGGTATGAATTAACGTTTCAACACAATCAAAGGTCAAGTAGTCAACAACAATTGAAACAACAAACACATACAAGGACGTAAAGAGAGGAATTGGTTACCAATCACAAACGACGAGGACACGAAAAAGGTATTGACACATTCTATGTGTTTTCTTCTATTATCTTCGGTAATCTGTCATCTTCGTACCTTGATGCTTATGTTTCTGTCATCCTTTGTTTCAATCTTCAGCGAAGTTTCTTGAAAGGGTCGATGACGTTACGGCGGGATGAACAGTAGCGGTTCGTCAGTGGAGGTTTTTTTTTGTACCGTTGGAGAAAGTCACCGATTTGAGGTAAAATGGCCTTGGAGTTTCTGGTTTATTGTTCCAGTCGAAGTTTTTTAGTTATTTTGATTGTTAGTGATGTTGTGGTTAGGTTTTGGTTTAATGGATGGTTTACTATTGCTGCGACTATGCTTTGTTGGTGGTGGCCGAATTTTGTGTGTGTGCAACTTGCATGGATATTTTTTGTATAACTATGGATTTTGCGTTTGATTATGTGTTTATTACTGGTTCTTTGCATTGGTGTTGTTGGCTAAGTCTTTTTGTTCTTATGGCTGCCCTTGGTTTTTTCTAAAGGGGCCCCTAGGGTTTTTTGTGTTAGCATGTGGTTAGGATTATTTTTTATGGCTAGGTTTTGTGTTAATGGCTGAAGTTCTTGTTTGGCTCTAATAGGGATTTTTGATGGATGAAGTTTGTGTGGTTGCCCCTGTTTCTTGATTGATAACCTCTTTATATATGTGATGAGATTAGGGTTCTTAGGTTTGATTTCTTTGAAAACTTGCTAGCTAAATTTTGACTGAGTTTTTTTGGGGGGGGGGGGGGGGGGAGAATCTGAGTTTTTGAGAGTGATGGGTGTGGGCATGACAGTCTGCAGGCCTACTATTATTGTTGTATTTTTGTTTGTTTGTGAAGTAGAAAGTGGTCCCCTGTTGTGATGTTGTACTGCTGTTATTTATGTTGCTGCCTTTTTAACTTGTGAAATTTGTTTTTTTTTTAATTTCTTTATAACATTAACACTATGTGGTAAAATGTTTTGTGATTATGTTTAGATGAAGAATGAGCATAAATAATATGATTATGTATGAGCTCACGAATTGAATGGATGATTAAGGATATGCATTTATTGGAATGAACTCTAATATGACGTAATGTGTTTGAATGAATTTGCCATGAATTTGAATGAATTATGAAGATATGATTGTATTGGATTATGATGAACTTTGCTCATGATTTGAATTTGTAGATATGGAGGTGAAGGACATGAAGAATGAAGCTTGTCATGAAGCTTGAGAAACGATGATGATTCAACGCGAATCATTATTTTTTATTTCTTTTTTTGCTTGTAAACAAATAGTCTTGTGAATGTACTTCTTTGTATCAATCCCCTCTGTGATTTGTAATAACAATTTGCCATTGGAATATGAATTTTGGAATAAGATTTGGACTTTGAGTTGGAAATTTTGAATTCTAACATAGAACTTTGAAACTTGAATAAAACTTGGAAAGACTTTGGAAGTTAGATTTTAAACTTGAAATGAAATTTGGAAATTGGAATTGAAACTTAGAAATGGAAATTTGGGCTTGAAATGATCATCAATTTGAATTTGAATTTGGAATGAGTTTAGGTTGGAATTGAAATGGAATTAGTGACTTGGAATTGGAAATAAAGATTGGAAAGGAATTGGAGAATTAATTGAATGGGAATTAGAGTTAGAGTTTAGAACTTGAAACTTGAAATTGAAATTGGAAGTTGTAATTAAAAATAGAAATAGTTTTGAAAATGAATTAAAAATTAGAAGTAGAAATTGAGATAAAAATTTAAAAACTTGAAAATAGAAATTAAAAATTAATTTAGAAATGAGAACTTGAAAACGAGTTGAAAGCAACAAAAAAATAAATCTTGGAATTTTTCTTTCAAATGTAATGAATGTATGATGCGAAAAGTTAGGGGTAAAATTTGGGGTGCGACTGGTGTTAACATGTGTTTTCCCTTAATTTATGCGGAAGTTGAAGCTAGAAAAAATATAGAAAATGTGCGTATCGCGCTTGATGATATGTACAAAGAGTATGTTGATATACTTAGTGAGCATAGTGAAGAAGGATCTAGTAAAAGTGGTGTTGATCAAAATGGGCTTATTTTGGAGTCACAAATATCCTCAAGGTGGTCATTGTTAATGAATTATGTCGAAGAACAACAAGCAATTCCTGCTGTAAAATCTGAAATTGAAGAGTATTTGAATGAGCCAACTTATAAACCTAAAGATAACGGCCATATGTCATTTTGTGCCTTAGAATGGTGGAAATTGAATTGTGGAAATTGAATTGTGGAAAATATAGAGTGTTGTCCCATATGGCAGCAGATGTTCTTGCCATTCCAATATCTACTGTGGCTTTGGAGTTAACCTTTAGCGCCGAAGGGAAAGTTATCTATTCATTTCAAGCTTCTTTAAGTTCATCTATTTTCGAAGCTTTTATTTGTGGTGGTGATTGGCTTCGAATATTGCATGGAATTAGGAACAAACCTAAGGTAATATGCTCTCTTTTGATTATTAAGTATAATATAAACTTTTAAAAATAGCATTGATAATTTTTAAAACTAAATTCTTCTTTTTATTAATAGGTGGAGCAAGTGCAAACAAAAATTACATTACTCCTTTGATGATAAATAGAGAGCTATCAATGCAGGTGAGTGAGATTGTTGTATAATTAACTGTGTATTTAGTCTTTATTACTTGTTAGTTGTTAGCATCTCATACAATTAATAGGGTGTTTAAACCATACCAGTGTTGTAACATAAATGTAGAAATTTCATGAATTCAAAAAGAATTAATCATTTAAATTACTGCTATTTGTTATATATGAGGAACTTGTATTGTGTTAATTGTGTGTAACACCCCAAAATTTTCCCTCTTATTTATTATTAACCTTGAGCAGCGTGTGCTTCATTCCCGCATCATTCTGCATATCATTACATCTCATTTGAAAAATAAATAAATCATCATCCTTTGCATATGCATGCGGTGTGTGGTCGATCGAGGCTTGCCAAACATTGGAGTTCAAGAGAAAATAATATACCAAAAATAATCCAAACCACTTCCAAGCTAACCAACCAAAAAAAGGAAGATTTCACCTTTCCTTCCATTTTCCTTCCACTTTCCTTCCACATTTCCTTTCATTCTTTCCCCTCTTATTTCCCCACTTCAATTCCACTCCTTTTCCTTTGGATGCTTCTACCATGTTCTACAACCTTCTAGAGTATTCCATGTAATATTCCAAGGAATATTCTAAGGAATATTCCCTCTCCAACCTTAACCCTAACTAACTACAAACCTAACTCCATTCCTAAACCTAACTCCATTCCCAAACCTAGCTCCAAGCCTAGCCTCTATATAATTATTAATCACTTCAATGC
Source organism: Lathyrus aphaca (assembly GCA_963966055.1). Taxonomy (NCBI): domain Eukaryota; kingdom Viridiplantae; phylum Streptophyta; class Magnoliopsida; order Fabales; family Fabaceae; genus Lathyrus; species Lathyrus aphaca. Next base: position 432,865,148 of record OZ014519.1, read on the forward strand.
AAAAGGTTCCCAATTTTTCACTCTCTCACAATTTCTAAAATCATTTTTTCTCTCTCACTTTTCTTCCATTTCCCTTTTCACCAAAGCTTTTTGAAGAAGCTCTTCAAGTTTCACATTGAAACTCGAAGATCTTAAAGCTTAGCCTCCAACCTCCATGAATTGTGGATTGTAGAAGAAGAAGCTACTGATTTTTGTGAAGATTTCAACTTATCGGAAGTGCAAGAAGTATCAAGCATCAAGAACACATTTATTTTGCGGATTCGCGGTTTTCTTGGTTTTCTCTTCGATCAAACTCCAATTCTTGCAACATTATCCGAAGTACTTCTCCGCTTCGTAGGTTGGTAATCTATAACCATGCTAGCTTTAAGTTATTCTCTTCATCTCGCCATTTCGGCATTCTTTAAGTGCTTTTCGTATTGCTTGTGATCGATTACGTTTTCGTTACGTTTTGCTTGTGATTTGTGGTTTTTAATGGATTAGAAGCTAGGTTGTAGCTTGTTATAGATTCTAGCATGTGTTAATAAGCCCTAATTGAGTAAAAATTTGTGTTAGCATGATTAGGTGGGGGTTAGGATTGTTTAGAAGTAATATTGTGGCCAAAAACACTTATTTCAAAATAATTTTTCACTTTCTGTTCAGCGTTAACCGGTTAACGCATTTGGTTAACCGGTTAACGCGTGCGTTTTTTGGCCAAAATGCTGTATTTTTCTGTCCGTTAACGGGTTAACTAATTTGGTTAACCGGGTAACGCTGTTAGATTTCAGAATTTTAGCTTATTTTCTTGCTTGTTATGGCTTCCTAGTGCTTCTAAGGTTCATGTATGTTTAGGTATTGATTTTAGGGAATTTTTGGGTCTATTTCCAGTAGCCGATTCCATTGTTTCGAGTCGTTTCGCCATGATTCCGTTCACTTTTCCATATTTTGTGTTAAATATCATATGTGCTATAATTGATTCTTGATGTGTGTTGCTACTCTTTAATCACTTGTTTCACATGTTAAGTGCTTACTTGAAATTGATGTGTGCTTCATGATTACGATCCTTGCTTGTTTGGATTAATTAAGTTCTTAAATTGCCATGTGTTGATTTTGCTTAAAAGTGATTAAGTGTCTCACATGTTCATGCATGCTTCTTGTGCTTAATGGATCACTTCTTGACATGAGTTCAGTTCTGATTTTTTGTGTCATCCATGTGTAATAATTGAGGCTTGTAGTGATACTTGTTCAATTTCATGATAAATGCTTATTTGGTGCTATATGGAAAAATGTGGTTATTCTTGTTGATCATTGTTCCTTTTAATCAAATAAATGATGTAAATAAATTCACATGTTTGAATTCATTTTGTGATGTATGTAGATCCATGTTAATTGACATTAATGTGTTGTTTGTAATTCACTTTGTGCACATAAATGAAAAAGAATCGAATCTGCCCCATGTTTTCATAGCTGTTTGTTAGTGCAATAGCTGTAAAATGTGTGTTTGCATGTTGTATGTGACTTTCTACACCTATCTTTACATGTTGATTGTAGGCTGTAAAAAGCTGCTTTGTATTGTACTTTTGTTTGGTAGCTGTTTTTACTTTAGGGGCTGTAATAGGTGCTGAATTTTGTTGTAGCATTTTTTTAGTTTCTTTGAGAATTAAGATAGTGTTAGATTGAGTCCTAGAGTTATTAGGATTTAATTGTTGTGTGTTTTCCTTATTATTTTAAATAAAAATGCACACTAATCTTTGTTTTGTAGGGAGGTAAAGGTATGTTTCCTTACACCTTATCCTTTTATTTTATATGCATTTCCTTTATGCATTTAATTCACCATTTTACCTCCATATTTGTGAATGGTAGGATTCCCCTTCGTTCGGACCAACTTATCTTCCTTAGGAAGTAAGTTACATCCTTTTTCTTCTCACTTTTCCTTTTTCTCCCTAGGAATAGAAAAAACCTCATAAACCATTAGGACCACCATTTTAATAAATAACTTAGGGTTGGTCTTAGTCCCCCTTAGTTTTTGTCCTTTTCCGATTTGAGTCTTTTTTCTCATCTTCAAACAAAATCCAAAAGACATTTAATAAAGGATTGAAATAGCCTCCTGTGTATAGCCTTATTCCTTAGGGCACTCATATTCATTCCATCTTGGAATAGTATGGGCTTGTCTAGCATGATGTAAAAGTCTAATCATGAGACTATCTTCACAAACAATAAACTCAAAACACTTCTCATAAAAGACAACCAACAAAGACATCACGTATTCTCTTCTCATCTCCTAATCTTTGCGGACGAATGCGACTTGCCTCGACAGTTCAAACAACAATACGGTAAACACCCTCGAGTCAAAGCCGGTAACACCTGAGCTAGAGCTATGGCAACGTCATCCTAAAAATTACAAACAAAGTTCCCGCCTTAGTTAGGCGAACTACGGCGACTCTGATCATCATTTTCCCAATGAGGTACGTAGGCAGTGGGGTAGGGCCCATTCGAGCACATTCTTTATTTTCCCTACATTTCCCTCTTTCTTCCCATTTTCTTTTACAATTCCCTTTCTCATTTCACTTCCATTCTAGATAGCAATTCTTTCATCCAAACAACATCTTATTTCTTACCCGTTGAAACAAACAAGCAAGCGTGGATCCCGTCGGGTACGACAGACGATCTGGGGTGCTAATACCTTCCCAGGTCATAACCGACTCCCGAACCCAGATCTTTGGTTCGCAAGGCCTCGTCCTTTCCTTCTTCCTCGGGTTTGTGCAACATTACCTTTCCCATTCATTCGGGATAAAAATGCCTGGTTGGCGACTTTACCTTTTCCACGCCACTTTCGCGTTTATACTAGGATGAAAATCCCGGGAGCGACATTGTGGTATATTTAAAAGGTAGCTACAATGTATATTAATTTGTGAGCTTTAATATGGTGTTCAAACCATACCAATGTTGTAACATAAATCTCGAAACTTCATAAATTTAAAAAGAATTGATTTAAGGTACTGCTATTTGTGATATATGAAGTATTTATATTTGTGATATATTTTAAAGGTACTGCTGTCGCTCCCGGGATTTTCATCCTAGTACAAACGCGAAAGTGGCGCGGAAAAGGTAGAGTTGCCAGCCAGGCTTTTTTATCCCGAAGGAACGGGAAAGGTAATGTTGCACAAACCTGAGGAAGAAGGAAAGGACAAAGTCCTGCGAACCAAAGATCTGGGTTCGGGAATCGGTTACGACCTGGGAAGGTATTAGCACCCCAGACCGTCCGCCGTACCCGACGAGATCCACGCTTGCTTGTTTGTTTCAAAGGGTGAGAAATAACTTATGCTGAACAAAAGAATTTCTAACTGGACTTGGAACTGAAATGAGAAAAGGAATTGGAAAAGAGAATGGAAAGAAAGAGAGAAATGTAGGGAAAAGAAAGAATGTGCTTGAATGGGCCATACCCCACTGCCTACGTACCTCATCAGGAAAATAAGGATCAGAGTCGCCGTAGTTCGTCTAACTAAGGCAGGCACTTGTTTGTGTTTTTTAGGATGATGTTGCCATAGCTCTAGCTCAGGTGTTATCGGCTCTGACTCGAGGGTGTTTACCGTATCGCTGTTTGAACTGTCGAGGCAAGTCTCATTCATCTGCAAAGAGTATAAGATGAGAAGAGAAGACGTGTTGTCTTGGTTTGTTGTCTCTTAGAAGAAATGTCTTGATTTTGTGTTTATTGTATGTACAACACTAAAGACTATGATACATGAGCGAATACTTTCCAATGTCGCCCCCAATGGAATGTTTGTAAAGTATCCTAGAAGAGTGACGGAGACCTCCACTAGTCATTTCCCATATAGCTTAAGGTTCGTGGCGCATTGTACACATTTTCCTTTATTAAGTATTTTGATTTTTCTTTAAGATGAGAAGTGAGACTCAAATTGAAAGGAAGAGCTCTAAGGGAAACTAGACTTTACCCTAAGTTAATTGAGTTTAATGGTGACCTATGGTTAGTGAGGTTTGAAAGATTAAAGCTACCTAAGCGGATATAAATCATAAAGAAAGAAATGAGTATGAACAAAGTAATGGAACGAGGTCCTCCTAGTTCATGGTTGGTGATAACGTGCATAAATCATAAATGGGATGAAGCTATGGATCGGGTAGGTCGGTTGCATGGTGCTGAGACGCACGACTTATGGTGTGCAACATACAAGGCTTGCTTTTGGTGTAATGGAGTGGAGCGATGGTAATCGAGGAATCCTAAAGTCACATGAAACTTTATTTATTTATTTGAAAATTTACTCGCGTTGGATCGAGTATTTATTTATCTTATTTTTGAGATTTGGTTTTCTAGCGATTCATTTTATCTTTTCTAGCCTAATTATGAGAACTATACAAGCAAAAGAGTTCTAAGCTATTACATCACAAAGTACAAACCATAAAAAATGTAATCGAGGCATAATAAAAATAATCCAAGTCCATAAGCGAATCCTCGAAAAATACCTTGCACAAAAAGAAGATGTTAGTAAATGAAATGAAGATGCATATGCAACAATATGTCGAAAATGAATTAAGATAACAAAAAGTTGCAAGAATTTCTAAAGCATATAAGGCATAAAACCGAAATAACGCCTAATCGCTTCATGGAAACACACTTGAATGGTTTCTAAGCCTAAGTCCTAAAACTAAAGGATTTCACATGATATCAACATTCTACAATCAGTAGCTAAACCACACTAAGGCCTTATATTATTCTAAGATCAAGCATAATTAATCTATGTCCTAATGCACCATAAAATCCTAAGCTAAACTAGATGGATTTACAATGGAAAAGTTGAATGAGATCAAGGCAATAAAAATAGAAAAAGTCCTGGAAAAAATATGAAATTAATTCCCTAGGGTCCCTAACTTTACTATAATATTGTGTTAAAAAATCTCCTAGAAATTCATAACCTAACTATGTCAAATGGTCACTTAAACCTACCTAAGATCTATTCACAATTTTGCACAAACTAAGCTACCAAAACAGTAGATAAAATGACCTAAAAAATATACCAAAAATTACAAGTTTTTGTAGAATGTTATTACAAGTTTTTGTAGAATAAAATGACCTAAAATGAGTTAGAAAGCTCCTATAATTTTTGTAGAATGTTATTACAAGTTTTAGTATTTTTTATGGATTTAAATCAAACTATGCTAAAACAAAAAATAACAAAAACAAAGAAAAAAGTTGGGGAGGTGTATTTAGCAGTTTTTCTTAGTTAAAAGCTAATGGGCTTGAATAGTGGGGGTGAGAAAAGCGAGAAGAGCAAGGCCCATATGCGCAGGATAGGAGAGTGTATATCATGAACCTTCAGTCAATTCTGTTGATTTCAACTGAACCATTTGATCTTAAAGTATTCTAAAGTAATCTCATCAAGTGCTCACAAACGCATGCCCAAGAAATGCTATGGTATACCGCCCACACACAAATAGCCGCACAAAGTGCCAACCGGACGGTGACAAGTGTCACCGCTGGTGTGGCTGAAGATCCAAAAGTCTTATCCTTATCTCATTCTCTTAGGATCTTAACCGATAGACTTAAATGTGGATTAATTTATTTAATATCTCATTAATATCCTTTCAAAATATCAAGAAAATAAACTAATCCTTCTTATTAACTTAATCTAAATGTATTTATAATTAACATAAATAAAACAACACAAAGGCAAAAAGGGCTACAGAAAGAAACGGAACCCTAATCATCTTCTTCTTCCGCCTCCCTCACCACCTTTCTTTCCTCTCTCAAACAACTAGTGTCATTTCCAATCTCAAAATTCACCGGAAAAGATGGAGTACGACGGTGGTGCTTCATCCTCCACGATTTCAACCTAAATCGTCCCCTCATTCCTAATCCGAAAACCAAAAACCCTAAACAATCGCTTGAAATCTAGACTAATAATCAACAAATAACGACGCTGAGATCTTGTTTTCGTACCTTCTAGATCGAAGTTGCATCGTCAATCTCAATGAAGAAGGATGCAAATGTCGTTTTCGATGATGCTGCAAGCTCACCAATGATTCCAATGGTTGAACAATAAGTGTGCGACGATGATGACGATAAGTCGTTGACGAAGATGATTTCAGTTACCACGCGTTCAGGTACAAAATCGTATTCACGATTGTCGCTCCCGACAAATGAAACGGATCAAATGAAGGTACAGACGCGAACGGTCGGCGAGGGGAACAGTGAGAACACACAGCCGTGAACTCACTGGAGGATGAATAGAGTCGCCAGCTAGGCATTTTTATCCCGGAGGAAAGGTAATGCTGCATAAACCTAGAAAAAGATGGATAAGACGGTTTGCGAACCAGAGAGACTGAGAAAGGGGGTTGGTTACAACCTGGGAAGGTATTAGCACCCAGATTGTCCGCCGTACTCGACGGGATCCACGCTTAAAAGATTTGTGTTTTAAAGGGGTAGTGTCAGTGCAATCTGTGTGTAAAAGAGCTGGAAGGCAATATGTACAGGTGTCAGTGTGAGAAATGTGATGTGTATAAATGTACAGTGTCAGTGTGAGATCAGGAATGAAATGCTCAAGATCATGAGGCTTAAAGAATAATGCTGGAAGGAGGGGGAATGGACAGAGACTTTTGTTCGATAACTGTTAAGTTATGCCTACGTATCCTCTCGTGCAATGAGGAAGTCAGAACACCGTAGTTCGACCCGAAGAGACTGAAAGATGAATTGACTGATGAACTGCTTGCTTGTCAATGCTCAAGTGTATGATCTGTCTGGCACAGATGCAAACTGTCTTGCATTAGACGGAAGAAGCAAGTTCTCGTTTGTGAGTGAAGATGATGAGAAAAGAATCCCGAAGGAGACGATTATTGTTTGTTTTTGAGTTTTCAGTCTTTTATTTCTTTTTGGAGTTTGTCATAAGATAATGAGCTTAAACCTAAATCAATGGATTTGGTAAACTCATCACATCATCCCTCTGATTAGGGGTAATGAGAATTACCTTAAGTGTGAAGTCAGATTCTCACACTTAATCACCTTTGATGTAGGGTTAAGATCATTAACCTACTTGTGATTAATTAGATGTTTTTGTGATTTTTGTTTAGTGTTAAGTAATGAGGTTAAGCCATAATCAGGGATTTAACAGGCTCATTACACTATCCTAAAAGAAGGATAGTAGATGAGGGTGTTCAAGCTGAGGAAGGATCCTCAGCTTAATCCATGATTAGGGATTAAACCCATGACAGAACAAACCTTTGATTAAGTGGATTTTATTAATGATATGATGATGAAGTGTCTTTTATGATTTGTAAGACAACTTGAGGGGGACTTGTCCATTAGCTTTAGGGTTAGTCCTTCTTAACCAATTAAGGAAGAATTAGAACCCTAATGCAAGGCCCAAGTTACAAGTGTAATGTCTTGATGATTATTAGATGGATTAATTAAGAGAGTTCAACACCTTAAGGGTCCAAGACTTAGGATCAAAGTTATACACTCCATCCTAAAAGAAGGATGCAGGCATGATCTTAATCACAAAGTCTTAAAGCCTTGAGGGTTTAGTCCCTGATTATGAGGTGAGGAGAGAAGACTCAAAGAGAGACACAAAGGTAAAAACTGTGGGGAGACTAATCAAAACCCTAATTCATTATCATGCTTGGTTGGTCCTAATGTTTGTGAGGTTTTCAAGAACAATCTTCAGATGAACCACCAGGAAGCAGATGAACAAGATCAAGAGAAACAAAGTGACTTGCTTCATTCAAGAAGTCAAGTCACTTGAAGAAAGAAAGTGGGAGGAGCAAGAATGAGCAAGCTCAATCTCAAACACACATAGAAATGCAGCAATGGATGCAAGAGAGATGAAAAGAAAAGTTATGAGAAGTGAAGGCAAATCCACTTCTCAAGTTTTACTTACCACCTGAAATGTTAGAAACAAATGCAATACCATGCTAAATGAGATGAGATGACATGATAAGCAAAAAACAGAAGCATGTTGATGATGATGATGATGCTATGGAGTGCTATGAACATGAGACAAGACAATGAGATGTTCATACAAAGCCATGGATGCAAATGATGCAAGTTTAGAAGCATGAACAAGCATGAAATGTTATGAAACATACAAGACAAATGGCATGGCAAATATGTAATGCAATGATCAATGATGCTTCATACATGTCTTAAGATGTCAAATGAAACATAGGAATGCACAAAATGCAATGACAAGTCAAGTTATGTAAGGAAATGCAAGAGGGATGCAAATGAAAGCCCAAATTAGGGTTCATGGATCAAACATCACACATAAACCAAAAACAGAAGCCAACCTTAATATAAAAAATGGAAAATGGTACCTAAAGAAACCCTAGACCTATAATGAACCACTGCCCAAAGGGGAGCTCTCAACTCTCAACCAAACTCAAGTTATGAATTTTACAAGTTATTAGGGTTTTTTAGGGTTTGTAACAAAAGAAATGCCAATCAATTAGAAAATGCAAGATCAAATCATGGCCTTTTTATCCTTGAAAGTTCATGCTAAATGGAAAACAATGCAAGAAGAATCAATGTCTCAACCTTCACCAATAGGCAGAAATGAATTTTCAAACTTATGAACAAAATAATGCATCAAAAATGATTTAATTCAATGAAAAATTCTTAAAATGTATCAAGATCAAAAAAGAAATTTGGTTTGAAGGTTGGACAATGTTTCTAAATGTCTTAGAACATTTCATGAATTTTTTTGTAATTTTTAAATACCTAAAAGTATTTTTAATTAATTAATTCTCATTAATCAATTAAAAATAATCTTTTAAATATTTAAAAATACTTTTCAAATGATAAAAAATAAAATAAAAATGTTTTTGTGTCATAAAATTTAATAAAACCTTAAAGAAAAAGTTTCATAATTTTTATGAATTTTTAACTATTTTAAATAAATTGTACAAATAAAATGGAATAAAAATAAATAAAAAATCAAAATGAAAATAAAAGTAAACAGAACGCATGGCCAGGATTTGATCTGAGGGAGAGGGGGTTGACTTGGCGCGCCATCTGATGGTCCAGGTTTAAACTTCCTAAATTCAGTTAATTAACCTAATTAAACCTAATTAAATTAACTAAGTGGAAATTAGGATTAATGAAGCAATCTGGTCCCTTGGTCCATGCGCGGGAAGGGCAATCCAATGGCCTAGGTTTAAAAACACTAATGACTGGACTAAACCCTAATTAGGGCAAGTTAACCTCAGACGGCCGGAACAGTGGTTCCGGTCGTCTTCTCCGACGTACCACAAACCCTAGAAAACGTTTCAGGCCACCATTCAACAAATTTCCTGCCCAGAAACAACCCCCCATCCTAACTAAACCCTAATCCAAGATCAAAAGGCATTTATCTAACATGAACAAGGAGAATCGAAGACAAGAGCATTCACGGGCCAAGTTTCAGAGATGCATAAAATGCCCATTTGTTCACCATTTTTGATTCTAATCATACCACAGTGATCCCCAGAGCATGTATTTTTGATTTGTAACAAAAAAAACAAGTTTTAAAAAGTTTGAAGTTTGAGACTACCTGAGATGACAAACCCTGTTTCTGAGCTTCCAGAACCTTTTCTTGATGCAAGCTAGCTCTAATGGATCCCCTGGTGTCAATGGCAAGCTTGGAATGAACTTTGGCAAGCTATTTTGAGTGGTTCACTTCTGGTGTAGCAGAAAATGCACTTTGCATACAGGCTGTTTCAACTCAAAGTAAGGGGTGGTTTTGGCTCTTTATGGCATGCTTGACTTGTTGGTGAAGGAAAATGGAGTGTTTGATGGATGGATGGTGTGATTCGAAGAGAACTGGTTCTGATGATGGTGAATGGTGGAGCTCAGGCCAAGCTTGTTTCAGGCCTGAGTTTTGGTGGTTTGGGGGCTTTGAGGTGTGGTGAGTTGAGTGGTGATCAAAGTTTGTGTGTTTTGTGGCTGTACCAAGAGTTTCGACCGAACTTGCAAGTTGGGAGATTTTTGTATATGTGATGAGTTAGTATGTTTCAGCCCTTGTTCTTGTTATGTTCAACTTGCAAAATGAAATGATAAACAATTCTGATTGGCCTCTTGATGTGACATGGCCTGCTATGATAGGTGAGTTGCTTTTTGCTCAAAGTCCACTTTTGTGTAAGATAGGGCATGGCGTGATACTAGGCAAGGACAACTTGGGTTCTGGTGCAGCAAAAGGTGAGGGAGAGGCTAGCCCAAAGTCAGCAGCCAATGTCATAAGTTGGTGAAGTAGTCATGAGTGAAAATGCAAGTTGGCTAGCTTTATGGTTTTCCATGGAAATGCCTTGTTACATGAACCAAACCATGAGCAAACTTGGTCCATTTCTGATTTTTGTGACTTAGAGAACATTCACATGCTGGTTTGACATGAATTTGAGGCAGCAATCATGCATTGATTCAAGACTTAGCAAAATTCCCACTTGGTGCATGACTTGAAAAACAATGATTTTTGGCAACTTTGCATGGCCATAACTTTTGATCCAAGAAGAGTTTGATCATGTTCTTGTACTTTTTGAAAAGGGAAAGATGAGATCTACAACTTTCATGACCAAAGTTTTTCCATTTGAAGCCTTTTTGGATCATGAATCAAGGCTTGAAAATTGACCTAAAATGGTACATTCTTGAAAAGTCAACAAAACCCAAAAAGTCAACTTTTGCAAAAACCCTAAATTCTTGATTTCCATGAACTTCAACCTTCTTCCATGATCAAATAAAGATCACATACACTCAAAATGATGAAGATCACCCATTGGTTGGGTCATTGGGGGCCTCAGATGCCCTGATTTTACACTGACTTGTCTGAAAAGTCAACTCTTGATCAGATGACTTCCCCATGGAATTTCTTCATGAAAATTGATATGCATACTCCCTATACCATATAAAGATCAATGGAAACAAGAATGACCAAAAAATTTGGGGTTATGGCCTCTGAAACCAAAACCCTAATTTTCAGTCAACTGTGCAGTTCATCCTGGCTCTGCATCCACTCAAACCCTAGTTCTTGTGATTCCTCTGCATTTCTGACTTTGTGAGGATGTAACATGATATAAGAACACACATGGACCCCTTTGAGTTGATTAGTGGCCTTTGGAATGGCTCAAGATGCCCTGAGGTTGCTCAGATCACAAACCCTAGGTGCAGATGCCTTGGAAACTATCCAGTGAAAACAAATGAGACATGAGATGATGTGATTGTGTTTATGCATATGAGATGATCACAAGTCATGTGTGAATGGGTGAGGGCAAATTTGGGGTGTTTACAGCTGCCCCTATTCAAACATGAGTTAGCTGTGCAGGATGTAAGCGACGGCTTAACAGGCAAACAAGATAACTCGTGGTTGAATACCAAAGACAGTCCAAAATTTGCACTCACAGAAATGAAGAAGAAAAGGGATATAGATTGTAAAAGCAAATAAAGTATATTGTAAAGTGTGGGCGACGGAGGACGACCGTCGAGCAGAGGACGACTGCTGGGTAAAGAGCAATGACGGGGACGGCCGACATGCTGGTAAAGTGTATGAAAATAAAGCGATGACGGGGACGACCGACATGCCGGTAAAGTGTATAAAGCAATGACGGGGACGGCCGACATGCTGGGGATAAAAGGTAAAGCTAAGACGGGGACGGCCGACTAGCTGGGAAAATAAAATATCATGATGGGGACGGCCATCAAGATAAAGTAGTAACATTCTCTGGGGATTGGTGAAACATGACGGGGACGGCCATCAAGTTCACAAAGGTAAAGTAACCAACGATGGGGACGGCCATCGGGTTAAAAAAGAAAAGGGACCACGACGGGGACGGCCATCGGGTTAAAGAATAAATGAAATAAACAGATGATGGGGTACGGCCATCAAAGGTGAAGGACGATCACCTAGCAGGGGACGGCTGCTCTGTTGGGCATAAAAGAAATATGATGGGGACGACCATCACAGGTGGAGGACGACCACCTGGCAGGGTACGGCTGCCAAAATATCAACGATGGGGACGGCCATCGGATAGAAAAGGTCGACGATGGGGACGGCCATCGGACGAGCATGATGGAGGACGACCATCAAGAAGTGGAGGACGACCACTCAGCAGGGTACGGCTGCTCTCGAGGTTTATCATAACACAGGATGAGTGTTAGACAACTAAAATCAACAATGGGGACGGCCATTGGATAAAGTGATGAAGGACGATCATCAAAAGGTGGGGGACGACCACCTAGCAGGGGACGGCTGCTAAAATCAACGATGGGGACGGCCATCGGATGAGCATGATGGAGGACGACCATCAAGAAGTGGAGGACGACCACTCAGCAGGGTACGGCTGCTCTCAGAGGTATCATAACACAGGACGAGTGTTAGATAAAAAGAAAATTTGTTGGCAATCTACTGGGGAGATAGTAAACACGGACGAGCGTTTACATCCAAGAAACAAAAGGTATAAGTGTTTGGTATTGTGTATAGATTAAAGATGCGGACGAGCATCCTTAAGACTATGATACGGACGAGTATCACGTAGAAACAAACTGACACGTGCTCAGAGCTGATGATACGGACGAGTATCAACTGGTTAACAAAGAACACGGACGAGTGTTGCATCCGAAGGGACTCTTCTGGGGAATAGTAGACACAGACGAGTATCTATATTCAAGAAGACATAAGTGTTTGACATGGTGTATGGATCAAAGATGTGGACGAGCATCCTTAAGACTATGATACGGACGAGTATCATGTAGGAACAAACATTAGACGCAACGTTCTGAGATGATGGTACGGACGAGTACCAACTGGTTAACAAAGAACAAGGACTACTGTCGAATCTGCGGGGATATACATGGTGTATATAAGATACGGACGAGTATCTGAGTAGGTGTACCAATGAGTAGTGAGTATATAATGTATAGGTGGGTGTTTATCTGCTGGGGATATGACACGGACGGGTGTCAGGAAAGTGTATATACAAGTATAGGCGACCACGCTGGGGATATGACACGGACGGGTGTCGAGAAAATGTATAGGTATATGTAAGTGCAAAGAGGGTGTCTTTGGCTTTCTGCTGGTGACACGACACGGACGAGTGTCAGGATGTATCTGCAATACTGGTGATCTTGGTTTGTAAAGTGTATTCAGGCAACCTGCTGGGAAATGATGATACGGACGGGTATCAAAAAGGAGATATGTACTGGTGTTTGTGATATGGGGCAACTGCTTTTGCTGGGACTCTGATGGGGATGTATTCTGTATGCTGACAGATTGTCAATCTTTACAAGTGTTCAAATCACAACATGACTTATGATTATACTATGCATTTGATTTTTTGCCGTAATGCTCCGTATTAGACGGAATGCTACGCTCTGGGGGTGAATATGATGCGAATGCTATGATTATGCAAAGAGGCACCGATCCGGGATTCGGATCCCGTTGCTGCAAAGATCTCTGATCGATCTGCTTGAAGAAGACATCCCAGCTGGGGATGGGATCATTGGTAGATCTGTAGTTGTATCTGCTTGGGGATATACGTCATCGATTGACATATTTTCATAATACGGGACCCAGCTGGGGTTTGTAGAAGCTTTCTCTCTCTCTGTTGTGACTTCTTCGTGCGCTGCTCTTCTGAATAGAGGCCTGAAGCTCTGTGGGGAGATGATTCCCTGATTTCTGTATTCTGTTGAGGAAGAATGGCAACCCGGCTGGGGAAGTGAGAGGCAACTCAGCTGGGGAGAGCAATGGGGAGCAACTCAGCTGGGGATAGAGCATCTCGGATACTGAGATTGAGTGTATGCTGATTTGACAGCTCCGCTGGGGAGATGGGCACATCCCATTGCCACGTGGAAGATAGACCGAGTTGATAACGATTTGCCATCTTGCTAAGGCGTAACTGGCATGCCCCAGGTTGCATTCTGGATACCTGCAATCCTGCAAAGATAATGGAACGTACAAAAGGTCCCGAGGTATCCCTTTCTGGATTCCGTCATAGGAGTTAAGTACACTCGAGAGTAATCACATTCCCTGTAAGCATGCGTTTTTGTTTTTAGAGAAAGGCATCTGTACTTATGCAATTGTATTTTAGAGATATCAGACAACTCTTTGCAAAACATAAATGTAAAAAACGAGACATGACTGAAAATCTGATTATATTAATTCGTGTGCCCTGAATTGGCAAGATACAGTCAGAGGAACATATCTCCTGAAATGAGGAGATTGTTACAAATTGAGAAATAAAGTGCTGGCGGTGCTGGCGATGCTTTCAAGGAGCTTCCTCTTCTGCTATGACTCGTATGACAATGACGTTCTTCTCGTCTTGCTTTCTGGAGAGAGTTGATTCTGATTGCAGCTTGATCCCTTGGAGCTTACCAAGTTGTAGGTGATACGGACGAATTCAGAATGCAGTTGTTCGCTTATTCCCTTATTTTGCATGGATCGCCCTTTCGGGTTTTCAATCCATCGGGATACCCATTTTTGCCTGAGCTGTCCAATGCGGCTTTTCAACTCAGCGGGTGTACATCTTTTCATTTATTTCCCTTATTTTTGCCCGAGTCTTTTATTCTGTTTTTGACTCGCCGGGATGCCCTATTTTTGCCTGGACTTACATTCTGTTTTTATGTCCAGCGGGTCATTTTATGCGAAGTATTTTTTAACTGCATCTGAATTCACAGGGGACGGGAAATCTTCACCATCCATGGTGCTGAGCATCAGCGCTCCACCAGAGAAAACTTTCCTTACAACGAATGGTCCTTCATAATTCGGAGTCCATTTGCCCCTGTGGTCTGTATGAGGAGGGAGGATTCTCTTCAACACAAGATCTCCCACTTGGTACTCTCGGTGCCTGACTTTCTGATCGAAGGCTCTCTTCATTCTCTTCTGATATAACTGCCCATGACAGATTGCAGCCAATCTCTTCTCTTCGATCAGACTCAGTTGTTCGTATCGGGCCCGAACCCATTCTGCTTCACTCAGTTTAACATCCATCAATACCCGTAGAGAGGGTAATTCAACTTCAACAGGTAGGACTGCTTCCATACCATATACAAGCTGATACGGTGTTGCCCCAGTGGATGTTCTGATTGATGTGCGGTACCCATGCAAGGCAAACGGTAGCATTTCATGCCAATCTTTGTAAGTGACTACCATCTTCTGCACAATCTTCTTGATATTCTTATTTGCCGCCTCAACAGCGCCGTTCATCTTTGGCCTGTAAGGAGAAGAATTGTGATGTTGGATCTTGAAGTCCCGGCACAGCTCTGCCATCATTTTGTTGTTCAAGTTGGAACCATTATCAGTAATGATTCGCTCGGGCACTCCATACCGACAGATGATATCTCTTTTCAGAAATCTGGCTACCACTTGCCTTGTGACATTTGCATATGAGGCTGCTTCAACCCACTTTGTAAAATAATCGATGGCGACCAGGATGAATCTGTGGCCGTTCGAAGCAGTTGGCTCAATTTTGCCAATCATGTCAATGCCCCACATAGCAAAGGGCCATGGTGAAGACATTATGTTCAGGGGATTGGGAGGCACATGCACCTTGTCTGCATAAATCTGGCATTTATGGCATTTTCTGGCGTAAGCACAACAGTCTGCATCCATTGTGATCCAGTAATAGCCTGATCTTAACAACTTCTTGGCCATTGCATGCCCTCCAGCATGGGTACCAAAAGAGCCTTCATGCACTTCATGCATCAGTAAATCTGCTCCCGTCTTGTCAACACATCTGAGGAGTACCATGTCAAAGTTCCTTTTGTATAAAGATCCATCAGTGTTCAGAAAGAAACTTCCAGCAAGCCTTCTTAAAGTCTTTTTATCATTGGAAGATGCCCCAGGTGGGTACGTTTGATCCTCCAAGAAGCACTTGATGTCATGGAACCAAGGCTTATCATCTTTAGCAATATCTGCTGCAAATACATATGCTGGTCTATCAAGTCTCGATACTGAAATCTGAGGTACAAAGTTAGCAGCTTGAACTTTGATCATGGATGAAATGGTAGCAAGAGCATCCGCAAACTGATTCTCGTCCCGAGGGATATACTCAAGCTTGACTGTTGTGAAGAAAGTCAATAACCTTCTTGTATAATCCCTGTAAGGTATCAGATGATCTTGGTGGGTGTACCATTTTCCGTTGGTCTGATTGACTACCAAAGCTGAATCTCCGAATACGGTCAATGTCTTGATCCTGAGGTCAATGGCCTCCTCAAGACCCATAATGCAAGCTTCGTATTCAGCTTCGTTGTTAGTGCAGTTGAAAGTGAGCTTTGCCGAGAAAGGCATGTGAACCCCTTTAGGTGTAATGAGTACTGCACCAACACCACGGCCATTCATGTTGACAGCCCCATCAAACATCATAGTCCATTCTTCTTCTGGGTCAGGCCCTTCAGTGTGAATAGGCTCTTCATGATCTTTTGCTTTAATGAACATGATGTCTTCATCAGGGAAGTCAAACCTCATTGGCTGGTAATCATCAATGGGTTGCTCAGCAAGATATTCAGATAGTACACTGCCCTTGATGGCTTTTTGAGATGTGTACTGTAGGTCGTATTCTGTGAGAATCATCTGCCATCTCGCAACCCGTCCGGTAAGAGCTGGCTTCTCGAAAATGTACTTAACTGGATCCATTTTTGAGATTAACAAGGTAGTGTGGGCCAGCATATACTGTCTCAGTCGGCGAGCAGCCCACGCTAAAGCACAGCAAGTTTTCTCGAGCAGTGAATAACGCTGTTCACAGTCGGTAAACTTTTTGCTTAGGTAGTATATCGCATACTCTTTTCGACCAGACTCGTCATGCTGACCTAGTACACACCCCATCGATTCTTCTAATACTGTCAAGTACATAATCAGAGGTCTTCCTTCAACTGGAGGCATAAGGATTGGAGGTTCCTGCAAATACTCCTTGATCTTGTCAAAAGCTTTCTGGCAGTCTTCGTTCCACCTGACCGTTTGCTCCTTTCTTAACAGCTTGAATAAGGGTTCACAAGTTGCTGTAAGGTGAGATATGAACCGTGAAATGTAGTTCAATCGACCTAAGAACCCTCGAACTTCTTTCTCAGTTTTAGGTGCAGGCATTTCTTGTATAGCCTTGACTTTATCAGGGTCAACTTCAATCCCTTTCTCACTTACAATAAAGCCCAGCAGCTTACCGGATCGCACCCCGAATGTGCATTTGTTGGGGTTCAACTTTAGTTGGTATTTCCTCAGACGCTTGAATAACTTGAGCAGATTCACCAGGTGATCTTCCTCTGTAAGGGACTTGGCGATCATATCATCCACGTAACATTCTATTTCTTTGTGGATCATATCGTGGAATAATGTCACCATAGCCCGTTGATACGTTGCACCAGCATTCTTCAGTCCGAATGGCATCACTTTATAACAGAACGTGCCCCAAGGTGTGATGAATGTTGTCTTCTCCATGTCTTCAGGTGACATCTTGATCTGATTGTATCCCGAAAATCCATCCATGAAGGAAAATACCGAGAACTGAGCCGTGTTATCCACCAATACATCAATGTGAGGTAATGGGAAGTCATCTTTCGGGCTGGCTCTGTTCAGATCCCGGTAATCAACACACATCCTTACTTTTCCGTCCTTCTTAAGCACAGGTACTATGTTAGCAACCCACGGAGGATAGCTAGTCACAGCAAGGAACCCGGCGTCCCATTGCTTTTGTACCTCTTCCTTGATTTTCATAGCCATGTCTGGTCGAGTTCGGCGCAACTTCTGTTTGACTGGTGGGCATTCTTCCCTCAGAGGCAGCTTATGCACAACAATATCGGTATCCAACCCTGGCATATCTTGGTAGGACCAAGCAAACACATCAACATACTCTTGAAGCAGATCTATCAGCTGTCTCTTCACTGAGTCTTGCAGGCAGGCCCCGATTTTGACTTCTTTCACGTCTTCCTCCGTACCAAGATTAATCACTTCAATCTCCTCCTGATGAGGAGTAATGACTTTTTCCTCCTGTCTCAGCAACCTGGCTAGCTCTTCAGGAAGCTCATATTCTTCATCAACCCCTTCATCAGCTTGATTGATCGGATTGTCAAAGTCATACGATGTCATAGCTGTGCTGTTGTCGGTGCTGTCTGGAAGGCACTCTCTGCAAGGGTTAAGTCGGTTCATTTTAGTGATTGATTTTAATCTTGCTTTAGAAAAAAGTGAAATGAAGTTATCATTTTGAAAACACCGCCATTTATTTTTGTACAAAAAGAAAAATGGAAAAACAGTGAGCAGAAAAGAAAAAGACTCGTTTGCAAAAAGATTGTCTGACATTTCATTAATTTAATCTTGTTTGCACAAAAGTACAGATGGCCCTGATTACAAAATGAGTCTTGTCATCTTGGGCAAGATGCAAGACTTTGATGCATGCTATAAAAAAAATACAGGAAATAATAATTACTCTGCATGAGTAACTCTTATAATTTCCTGGGAAGACCAGTTCGAGACACTGCTCCCCGGGACCTTCGGACGAATCCAATTCTCCAGGTTGCGCTCCTCTTCCAGCTCGTCTTCCAGACAGTTGATAGCATCGGGGGTAAGCATCCCCCCACTGACAAAACCAGGCTCTCCAGCAGCCTTCACTTGATGTTGAGTTGGTTTGTAACCCAACCCAAACTTGTCCTTCTTTTCCTCCACAGCTAAGACCTTGCCCCAGCCTAGGGCAGTTCCTTCCTCAACAACCTTCCGGGCTTGTTGGTATGACGACATGGAGATCCCCGAAACAGCAGATGCTTCATTCACATTCAAGGCCTCAAAACCTTGACTCATGGTTTCAACGATCTCACCATCCATTTCAATATACTTGTAAGTAGCTAGATGGCTAACAAATATATCCTCTTCCCCGCAGATTGTGACAACTTGACCTTCCCACTCAAATTTTAACTTTTGGTGAAGGGTAGACGTTATTGCGCCAGCGGCGTGAATCCAGGGTCTACCCAACAAACAGCTGTAGGCGGGCTGAATGTCCATCACATAAAAGATAGTTTTAAATGTTTGCGGGCCAATTGTCACAGGCAGCTCAACCTCTCCCAGAACCGATCTCTTTGAGCCATCAAAGGCTCTAACCACCAGGTTGCTGGGTCTCAATGCCAGTCCATCATATTCAAGCTTCACCAGAGCCTTCTTTGGTAGGACATTCAGGGAAGAACCTGTGTCCACCAGCACATGAGAAAGGACAGCTCCTTTGCATTCCATAGTTATGTGCAAGGCTTTGTTGTGGTTACGACCATCCACTGTCAGGTCAGAATTGGTAAACCCTAGCCCATTGCTAGCAGTAACATTACCAACCACGGTTTCCAATTGGTTGACAGTAATCTCCTCGGGCACGTAAGCCGCGTGCAGTACTTTCAGTAGTGCATTCCGATGGGCTTCGGAGCACATGAGCAGTGAGAGGATGGAGATTTTGGATGGCGTCTGGTGAAGTTGATCCACAATTTTGTAATCACTCTTTTTGATGATCCTCATAAACTCATCAACTTCCTGATCGAATGGAGTCTTCAAGGCTTCTTTGGCAGCTGGATCTTCCTGCACCGGGCCTTTTCCTTTTGCCTTGGCAGCAGCTTCTGCTTCGGCAATGGGTCTTTGGACTTGTGAAGCGAAGAGACGTCCGCTTCGGGTGAAGCCTCCGCCTCCTCCCACATTATCTACTTGTGGTGCAGGTGTTGTTGTTTCAAGAGTGATTCTCTTTCCCTCGCAATACAAGTCAGAGCCATAGTGCCAAGGGATGGCCCTATTGCTTTCATATGGTACAGGTCCAGGTACCGTGACGGTGACTGGACTGATTGCTGCTGCTGAGGGGACTGTTATTGTCTGTGGATCATAAAAGATTGTAACTGGTGCTCTAGTGGGAGCAGCACCTTCTGAATGATAAGCGGAATTGTTTTCTGGATCGTAGAATATGGTAACTGTGGAGACATCTTCGTGATTGTTTGCTGGTGTTGTAGAAGGTTCTGTTGGAAGAACTGTTGTTGTTGTTGATGGGGAGTCGAAGTGGACTGAAGCTGAAGTGGTAGCAGGAGAAACTGTTGAAAACTGATCATTGGGTAGAACAGATGAAGTACTTGCTGATGTTGCTGATGAATTGTTGGGAACAATTGTTGCTGTATTTGTAGGAGGATCTGAAACCATTGCTGATGAAGTCGTCGGGTTCGCCGGGAATGATGTAGTGATCTGCAGTAAGCCACTCTGAATAAGGCTGTCAATGCCATTCCTCAAGTCTTCACACCCATTCCAAGAAATATTGCAGTATGGGCACCCTAGTTCACACCCCGGAAATATATTGCTTTCACGGAGTTGAGCCTTGATTTCCACCAATGGTGTCCTGATCTGATCCACACTGGTTATCAAATAAGACGGTTGGTCTTCTTCGATAGCATTAATACGGGGACCACCATGGTTTGGCATTGGATTTTTGTTGACATTGGGCGGAGGTGCAAAATTCAGAGCCTTGGAGTCTACCAAGTCTTGTACCTTCATATGCAGAGCCCTGCATTTTTCTGTACTGTGACCAGGTGCGTTTGAATGAAAAGCACACCTAGCGTTGGAGTCATAGTTTCTTGGTAGACTGTTTGGATCCGGAGGTGCCAACGTTCTTAGCTCAACCAGGTTGAGTTTCAGAAGCTGTGGCAGCAAAGCAGCATATGGCATCGGGATCGGGTCGATCACTCTGTTAGCTTGAGAGGGCCTCTGTTGAAATGGCCTCTGTTGATTGTTGTTGTTGGAGTTGTTGTTGTAGTTGTTTCTTGGAGGATATTGATTCTGCTGATACGGAGGTTGTTGTTGGAAGTTTTGTTGAGGAGGTTGATAGACTGGCAGAGGATGTGCTGGAGTAGGGATAGTGACTGCTGCTATGGACCTTTGAACATATTGGGGCCTACCCCTGTTGGTATGAATGGCATTGGTCTCGCCAGCTCTTCTAGGGCCTGCAAAAGGCTTCCTTGTACTGCTGGACGAACTGGCGCCATTATCGGAAATTTTACCCATTTTTAGCAGGCTTTCAATTCTCTCCCCGGCTATAACAACATCTGCGAAGCTGGTGGACGAGAAAGCAGCCAACCTGTCAATATACGTTCCCTGGAGAGTGTTCATAAACATGTCTGCCATTTCTCTCTCAGACATTGGTGGTTGAACAGCAGCAGCCAGTTGCCTCCATCTCTGGGCATATTCTCGGAAACTTTCCCTTGACGACTGTGACATTCCCATTAGGAGAGTCCTGTTGGGTGCCATGTCTAAGTTGTATTGATACTGTCGGATGAAGGCCTCTGCCAGGTCCTTCCAGCATCTTACAGTTGCCCTTGTCAAGTGGGAATACCATTCCCTTGATGCTCCAGTCAAACTGTCTTCGAAGTAAAACATCCAGAGCTTCTCATCCATTGTATAGGCCTTCAGCCTTCCCAGAAACGATTGCAAATGAGTCCGGGGGCATGAAGTCCCATTATATCTTTCGAAACAAGGAGGCTTGAACTTATGAGGGATCCTGACCCCCTCTACTAAACCCATGTCCATGACATCGAACCCCAAAGAATTTTGGGATTCCAAAGACCTCAACTTCTCAGCCAACTCATCCAATCTCCTATCATAGGTTTCCTCTCCAGCACCCATGACTGTAAACTGATCCTCCTGAGGATCCTCTTGAAGTACTCTGGCTGCAGTAGCTGTTCCTTGAACGTTTGCAGGAATATGAATCTCAGGATGTAGGTGTGGACCAAACACAGGGGGGTTGACATGTGGTTGCACCCTTTCATTATTACTGGTGCCTGCAGTCCCTACATGAGGCTCATCTTGGTTCTGCCTTTCCACCATAGCTCTCAGTCTCTCCTGGCTCTGAGCCATGTTGTTCATAACCTCCATGAACTGCGTCATCTGTGTTCTCATCTCCAATCTTTCATTGGCTAGCTGATTTCTGACATCAGCAAGATCTTGTTGAACTTGATCCATCTGAATTCCCGGAAGGTTGTTTCTAGTTGGATACCTGTGTGGCCTGTTGAGAGGGAATAGTCTGCGGCGAGCAATAATTCCTGAATGTCACAACAGAGGTTAGAAACAATAAAACAAAACCTACAAAACAAACAAAAGGGTTAGTATGCAATGCAGTATGCTTATTTGCTATCAAGGTATCCGGCTTGGTCTTCAGTTTTGACCCGTCCAGACCCTTGAAGATGATGCTGCTGAAGTTGCTTTTGAAGTGAACCCAGATGGAAACAAACACAAATATATTACAAAGGTGAAATAATACAATTTGTTCATTTTTACAACACAAACCCTCAAAGGGGCCAAAATACATCACCAAAAAGCAAAAGTACATGGAAAAGGAACAACAACAAGCAAATAATCAGACTCCAAGGCCAAACTCATCCTCGCGAACTTCCTTAAGAAGTGCTTCGGTCACAGGATCAGCCGGATGCTCCGTAAGATTCCTGATGAGAAGGTTTCTTGTTGCAACAGCTGTAGTCAACTTCTTGTTCTGGCTTTGGTCTTTGGATTTCTTCACTCCAGCTTTGATTTTTAACTCTGAAATTTCCTCCTGGGCTGCTGCCAGGGCTTTTTCCATCTGCTCCATCTTATCTTGAACTCTCTTGTCTTCTAGAGTACGGGCTTCGGTGATCCGGACCCACCTGGCCTGACTCTCCTTCAAGTACAAGTCTGTCCTTGCTCTTTGGAACTGGGCTTCTTTACAAGCATTTTTCAGAATCTGCTCACCAGCTTTAGACTTGTTGATATAGTCTCCAGACTTCTCAATCTTAGTCAAGTGTTCCACTCTCAGCTTCTCCAATCTTTCAATCTCCCTTACACCTTCACTCCTCTCCCTGAGGGTCTTCTGCAGGGCTTGGGATAGCTTCTCATTTCTTTCTTTCAAGCCTTCAAACTCTTCCAAACTGACAGTAGCAGGGGGTGGTGCTGATGATGACTCAGGCATGTCTTTGATGGTGAAGGGCAATCCTGAGATTTGGGCCCTGGCATAGGACCACTCATGATATTGGGCTGATGCCACATTATTGCACTTCCCCAGAATGGTGATTCCCTTGGTTTGAACATGATCCCAAGCCCAGGCAGCCTGCCTAACAACAGTCAAACTGATCTTGTTCTCACAGTAGAGGGTCTCAACCAGGTCTTGTTCCCTAGGAGCATGAACCAGTGCATAGCCTAATTGCCTCTTGAACAGCAGGGGGTTGAAGTTGATACTTCCCTTAACTCCTACCAAAGGTACATTGGGAAAGTGCCCACAGCTTGTGATCATATCTCTGCCCTTGGTGCCTTGGGTGCACCATCTGATGTCTGCTGCAGTGAGAGTAGTGAGCCTCTTAGCCCAGTTGCTTTGCTGATGAGGATTCAGGAATGCATCTGTCCTGGGTAGATGCTTGAGAAGCCAAGCATGGAATAGTGGAGCACAACACCTCACTAGCTTACCCCTCTGTTTCTCATTCCTCTGATGTACTGAGTAATAGAGGTCACCCAACAAGGTTGGCACTGGGTTCTTCAGGATGAACAGGTGGATGGCATTCTTGCTGATGAATCTGGGCTCATCTGCAAACAACACAATTCCATATACACTCAAGGCCAACAATGCACAAACAGCTTTCCAATCCCCCAGGGAGGCCTTCCGACTAGCTTGAGAAATCAGGAAGTCCAGATGAAAACCAGGGATCCCAGCTTTGGAGGTCATATGCTGCTCAATCAAAGCAGGTTCCAGGTGCAAAGCTCTTGCTATCTCTCCATTGCTGGGAAAGACCATTTCAGGGTTAAAAGGAATTTCTCTCTTGATAGGCAAACCAACCAAAGATGCATATTCTTCTAAGAGAGGCCCCAACTGAAAGTCTTGAAAGGTGAAACACCTCAATGGGGGGTCATAGAACTGGATGCAGGTATGGATCAGGCTCCTCTGAGATGGGTCCATGTCTATAACCAAGTCAAGTATATCCCCATAATGCTCCCTGAACAGAGGTATGTGATCTGGGGTCATCAGGGTTTGGACCCTCCTGATGTCTGACAAGTCTGGTTGGAAGAAATGATAGGTGATATTGCTTTTCTTTGGAGCCATGATGCGGGAGACTGGGTAGAGTGCTGATGACAATGCTGAAGTAGAGAAAACCACTGACTGGCTGGTGCTGAAACAGACAGCTAAACTGAAGCAGATGCTGGTGAAGATGGGTCAAAGCTGCAGATGGGGTCAAAACCAAAACCTGATGAAAATGGATACCCTGAAAAACAAATAAGCACATGTTAATATGATGCAATGAGGATGTATGCAAATGATATGCAAAGGGTTTGTGACTGAGCTGGATCTGGATAAACTGCCTTGGTATAGATCCATGTGTGTTCAAGAATTCCGGATGGAGGTCTATAAATCCAGTAACCAAGGTGGGGGACTCAAATAAAGAGCCACATGTCCAGGGTTTTAGAATCACAAGAACTATCCAACATGGAGCATTCTTAACAAAGTCAAAGTAACAGGGTATTCTGAGGTCAAGGTACCTGCAAACCTGTAAACAGCCCAACCCCCTCACAGGTAGTGATCTAGAACAAGGATCCTCAGACTTGGATCAGTTATGAGAAGTGTAAACACCTCTAACCCGGAGGTACAGTGTTTACAATAACCATAACAATTCCTCCTCTAATTCACCTCAATTTCTGAAGGTCAATACTAAAAGGTCATCCAGACTTAGCAGGCTTCCCAGATCCCCCTAGCACTACAGGAAATCCGTAGCACAGAGTTCTCAAGAAGAAACCCATATCTGAACCGTGTTTCATATTCCCGCACCAGACCGAAATGGAATGGGAAAGAATATGATTCACTCTAGCCTAGGTGTCACTCAGGTCCCAGGTATAGGACCTTAACTCTCAATGGAACACCCACCCACCAAAGAAAAACCAGATCCAGCCAGCACAGTATGACAGTATGATATATAAAAGCAGTAAAGAAAGCAGTAAAGTAACTGTACATAAAGCAATAAACAAAAATAAATACAAGCACAAACAAGCACATAACACCCCAGTAAACACAAATCAATCAAGCGCTAGGAGGAACCCACAAAAAGAACCAGATGCCCTGGTTGCAGTATAAGGGTCCCCAGCAGAGTCGCCAAGCTGTCGCTCCCGACAAATGAAACGGATCAAATGAAGGTACAGACGCGAACGGTCGGCGAGGGGAACAGTGAGAACACACAGCCGTGAACTCACTGGAGGATGAATAGAGTCGCCAGCTAGGCATTTTTATCCCGGAGGAAAGGTAATGCTGCATAAACCTAGAAAAAGATGGATAAGACGGTTTGCGAACCAGAGAGACTGAGAAAGGGGGTTGGTTGCAACCTGGGAAGGTATTAGCACCCAGATTGTCCGCCGTACTCGACGGGATCCACGCTTAAAAGATTTGTGTTTTAAAGGGGTAGTGTCAGTGCAATCTGTGTGTAAAAGAGCTGGAAGGCAATATGTACAGGTGTCAGTGTGAGAAATGTGATGTGTATAAATGTACAGTGTCAGTGTGAGATCAGGAATGAAATGCTCAAGATCATGAGGCTTAAAGAATAATGCTGGAAGGAGGGGGAATGGACAGAGACTTTTGTTCGATAACTGTTAAGTTATGCCTACGTATCCTCTCGTGCAATGAGGAAGTCAGAACACCGTAGTTCGACCCGAAGAGACTGAAAGATGAATTGACTGATGAACTGCTTGCTTGTCAATGCTCAAGTGTATGATCTGTCTGGCACAGATGCAAACTGTCTTGCATTAGACGGAAGAAGCAAGTTCTCGTTTGTGAGTGAAGATGATGAGAAAAGAATCCCGAAGGAGACGATTATTGTTTGTTTTTGAGTTTTCAGTCTTTTATTTCTTTTTGGAGTTTGTCATAAGATAATGAGCTTAAACCTAAATCAATGGATTTGGTAAACTCATCACATCATCCCTCTGATTAGGGGTAATGAGAATTACCTTAAGTGTGAAGTCAGATTCTCACACTTAATCACCTTTGATGTAGGGTTAAGATCATTAACCTACTTGTGATTAATTAGATGTTTTTGTGATTTTTGTTTAGTGTTAAGTAATGAGGTTAAGCCATAATCAGGGATTTAACAGGCTCATTACACTATCCTAAAAGAAGGATAGTAGATGAGGGTGTTCAAGCTGAGGAAGGATCCTCAGCTTAATCCATGATTAGGGATTAAACCCATGACAGAACAAACCTTTGATTAAGTGGATTTTATTAATGATATGATGATGAAGTGTCTTTTATGATTTGTAAGACAACTTGAGGGGGACTTGTCCATTAGCTTTAGGGTTAGTCCTTCTTAACCAATTAAGGAAGAATTAGAACCCTAATGCAAGGCCCAAGTTACAAGTGTAATGTCTTGATGATTATTAGATGGATTAATTAAGAGAGTTCAACACCTTAAGGGTCCAAGACTTAGGATCAAAGTTATACACTCCATCCTAAAAGAAGGATGCAGGCATGATCTTAATCACAAAGTCTTAAAGCCTTGAGGGTTTAGTCCCTGATTATGAGGTGAGGAGAGAAGACTCAAAGAGAGACACAAAGGTAAAAACTGTGGGGAGACTAATCAAAACCCTAATTCATTATCATGCTTGGTTGGTCCTAATGTTTGTGAGGTTTTCAAGAACAATCTTCAGATGAACCACCAGGAAGCAGATGAACAAGATCAAGAGAAACAAAGTGACTTGCTTCATTCAAGAAGTCAAGTCACTTGAAGAAAGAAAGTGGGAGGAGCAAGAATGAGCAAGCTCAATCTCAAACACACATAGAAATGCAGCAATGGATGCAAGAGAGATGAAAAGAAAAGTTATGAGAAGTGAAGGCAAATCCACTTCTCAAGTTTTACTTACCACCTGAAATGTTAGAAACAAATGCAATACCATGCTAAATGAGATGAGATGACATGATAAGCAAAAAACAGAAGCATGTTGATGATGATGATGATGCTATGGAGTGCTATGAACATGAGACAAGACAATGAGATGTTCATACAAAGCCATGGATGCAAATGATGCAAGTTTAGAAGCATGAACAAGCATGAAATGTTATGAAACATACAAGACAAATGGCATGGCAAATATGTAATGCAATGATCAATGATGCTTCATACATGTCTTAAGATGTCAAATGAAACATAGGAATGCACAAAATGCAATGACAAGTCAAGTTATGTAAGGAAATGCAAGAGGGATGCAAATGAAAGCCCAAATTAGGGTTCATGGATCAAACATCACACATAAACCAAAAACAGAAGCCAACCTTAATATAAAAAATGGAAAATGGTACCTAAAGAAACCCTAGACCTATAATGAACCACTGCCCAAAGGGGAGCTCTCAACTCTCAACCAAACTCAAGTTATGAATTTTACAAGTTATTAGGGTTTTTTAGGGTTTGTAACAAAAGAAATGCCAATCAATTAGAAAATGCAAGATCAAATCATGGCCTTTTTATCCTTGAAAGTTCATGCTAAATGGAAAACAATGCAAGAAGAATCAATGTCTCAACCTTCACCAATAGGCAGAAATGAATTTTCAAACTTATGAACAAAATAATGCATCAAAAATGATTTAATTCAATGAAAAATTCTTAAAATGTATCAAGATCAAAAAAGAAATTTGGTTTGAAGGTTGGACAATGTTTCTAAATGTCTTAGAACATTTCATGAATTTTTTTGTAATTTTTAAATACCTAAAAGTATTTTTAATTAATTAATTCTCATTAATCAATTAAAAATAATCTTTTAAATATTTAAAAATACTTTTCAAATGATAAAAAATAAAATAAAAATGTTTTTGTGTCATAAAATTTAATAAAACCTTAAAGAAAAAGTTTCATAATTTTTATGAATTTTTAACTATTTTAAATAAATTGTACAAATAAAATGGAATAAAAATAAATAAAAAATCAAAATGAAAATAAAAGTAAACAGAACGCATGGCCAGGATTTGATCTGAGGGAGAGGGGGTTGACTTGGCGCGCCATCTGATGGTCCAGGTTTAAACTTCCTAAATTCAGTTAATTAACCTAATTAAACCTAATTAAATTAACTAAGTGGAAATTAGGATTAATGAAGCAATCTGGTCCCTTGGTCCATGCGCGGGAAGGGCAATCCAATGGCCTAGGTTTAAAAACACTAATGACTGGACTAAACCCTAATTAGGGCAAGTTAACCTCAGACGGCCGGAACAGTGGTTCCGGTCGTCTTCTCCGGCGTACCACAAACCCTAGAAAACGTTTCAGGCCACCATTCAACAAATTTCCTGCCCAGAAACAACCCCCCATCCTAACTAAACCCTAATCCAAGATCAAAAGGCATTTATCTAACATGAACAAGGAGAATCGAAGACAAGAGCATTCACGGGCCAAGTTTCAGAGATGCATAAAATGCCCATTTGTTCACCATTTTTGATTCTAATCATACCACAGTGATCCCCAGAGCATGTATTTTTGATTTGTAACAAAAAAAACAAGTTTTAAAAAGTTTGAAGTTTGAGACTACCTGAGATGACAAACCCTGTTTCTGAGCTTCCAGAACCTTTTCTTGATGCAAGCTAGCTCTAATGGATCCCCTGGTGTCAATGGCAAGCTTGGAATGAACTTTGGCAAGCTATTTTGAGTGGTTCACTTCTGGTGTAGCAGAAAATGCACTTTGCATACAGGCTGTTTCAACTCAAAGTAAGGGGTGGTTTTGGCTCTTTATGGCATGCTTGACTTGTTGGTGAAGGAAAATGGAGTGTTTGATGGATGGATGGTGTGATTCGAAGAGAACTGGTTCTGATGATGGTGAATGGTGGAGCTCAGGCCAAGCTTGTTTCAGGCCTGAGTTTTGGTGGTTTGGGGGCTTTGAGGTGTGGTGAGTTGAGTGGTGATCAAAGTTTGTGTGTTTTGTGGCTGTACCAAGAGTTTCGACCGAACTTGCAAGTTGGGAGATTTTTGTATATGTGATGAGTTAGTATGTTTCAGCCCTTGTTCTTGTTATGTTCAACTTGCAAAATGAAATGATAAACAATTCTGATTGGCCTCTTGATGTGACATGGCCTGCTATGATAGGTGAGTTGCTTTTTGCTCAAAGTCCACTTTTGTGTAAGATAGGGCATGGCGTGATACTAGGCAAGGACAACTTGGGTTCTGGTGCAGCAAAAGGTGAGGGAGAGGCTAGCCCAAAGTCAGCAGCCAATGTCATAAGTTGGTGAAGTAGTCATGAGTGAAAATGCAAGTTGGCTAGCTTTATGGTTTTCCATGGAAATGCCTTGTTACATGAACCAAACCATGAGCAAACTTGGTCCATTTCTGATTTTTGTGACTTAGAGAACATTCACATGCTGGTTTGACATGAATTTGAGGCAGCAATCATGCATTGATTCAAGACTTAGCAAAATTCCCACTTGGTGCATGACTTGAAAAACAATGATTTTTGGCAACTTTGCATGGCCATAACTTTTGATCCAAGAAGAGTTTGATCATGTTCTTGTACTTTTTGAAAAGGGAAAGATGAGATCTACAACTTTCATGACCAAAGTTTTTCCATTTGAAGCCTTTTTGGATCATGAATCAAGGCTTGAAAATTGACCTAAAATGGTACATTCTTGAAAAGTCAACAAAACCCAAAAAGTCAACTTTTGCAAAAACCCTAAATTCTTGATTTCCATGAACTTCAACCTTCTTCCATGATCAAATAAAGATCACATACACTCAAAATGATGAAGATCACCCATTGGTTGGGTCATTGGGGGCCTCAGATGCCCTGATTTTACACTGACTTGTCTGAAAAGTCAACTCTTGATCAGATGACTTCCCCATGGAATTTCTTCATGAAAATTGATATGCATACTCCCTATACCATATAAAGATCAATGGAAACAAGAATGACCAAAAAATTTGGGGTTATGGCCTCTGAAACCAAAACCCTAATTTTCAGTCAACTGTGCAGTTCATCCTGGCTCTGCATCCACTCAAACCCTAGTTCTTGTGATTCCTCTGCATTTCTGACTTTGTGAGGATGTAACATGATATAAGAACACACATGGACCCCTTTGAGTTGATTAGTGGCCTTTGGAATGGCTCAAGATGCCCTGAGGTTGCTCAGATCACAAACCCTAGGTGCAGATGCCTTGGAAACTATCCAGTGAAAACAAATGAGACATGAGATGATGTGATTGTGTTTATGCATATGAGATGATCACAAGTCATGTGTGAATGGGTGAGGGCAAATTTGGGGTGTTTACAACGATCCTTCCTAACTTTCCTTTATGTAATGATTTCTTTTTATCAATCAGTTTCGCAAGTTTTTCGTCAATTCGCGATTCTGAACAATGTTCTTGATTGTTTTGCAGAGTGGTTAATTAGGTGTGGGTGTCGTGATATTTTACAGGTTATGGGGATGAAGGTGATGAAGTTGATTGATGAGAATTGAAGAAAGTCCTTGAAGTGTGATGAGGAAGAAGATGATACAGATCAATTGAAGTCGACGACGGAGTGTGCAATTTCGAAGGTTCATGTATGCAATTCTGTGTTTGGCTTTTTTTCTCTTCTGATTACGAGTTCGTATTTTATTGACCCCTGTATTGTTGTGGCTTTCTTGTCATTGGTGAACTAGTGATGATGAAACATTTTTTGCAGGTTCAGATGATGATCGAGATTGATGAATTCAAATTCGGATGAATTCGATGACATATGCGTGCAGATTGAGATCGACACATTTGTGTTGTTCTTGATGCAGGTTGGAACGATTGAAAGGAGAGGGATGAAGATGGTGAAGTTAGAAAAATGAAGATTGGAGAAGGAGTTGGAATAGGTTTCAGGAGTGAAGGTGGGGATGGAAAGAATGAGGAAGAAGAATGAAGAATTTAGCAAAATCGAAAATTGAGAGCCATCCCCAGAGAAGATGATCTTCTAATTTATAGCAGCTCAGAGGGGCGGTTTCGAGATTTTCACAGGTAATCGGTTATGAGTTTGTTATGAATCTATTTGTTGCGACTGATTTTGCAACTATATTCTTTTTTCGGTATTGAACTTCTTCTATTTCCTCTTTTTTTCGGACCGATATCTTCCTCCCTCAAACTCTATTTGTTTTTTCCTGGTGAATTGAGATCGATGACAGTTGGTAATTGTTTTTTTTGTTATAGTGGCGAAGGTTCGGAGTTGATTTATTGTTGTTTGTGTACGGTTTATGCAGGTTCATTGAAGAGGGTGAAGAAAGGATTTTTCGGATCAACGATAATTGATGGTTATGTGAAGTATGCTGATGGCGGACGTGAATCTTTTGAAAAAATTGATGAAGAGATTTGAAGAATCTTTATTGAAGACGCGCATCCGAGAAATTCTCGATTCTGAATTATATATATTTTTTGATGAAGACGTGAACTATTATTGTGTTGTAATTATTTTTCGGTTTCTGTATTTTTCCCTCCCTCTTATAACTGGCTCTATTGTTTATCAGCCCCTGAGTTTTCTAATGAGTATATCCATATAATCTAAGTTCTTCGTTGTTATATCTTATACAACACCGTCCAAATCATTCCCTATGTTATTCCTATTATATTTGGAAGCCTGACTAAGATGTCCACGTGACTGCACTTATTGTAAGGAGAAGTGAAAGAGTGAATGGCATGACTTCACCATTTTTTCTATGAATAACCAATATAATAGCACCTAAAGGTGTTGCAAAACACTAGCTGAGAGAACTACACTAATCCATCCAATAAATTTGATTCGAGCTATTTGTTATTTTTCTAGAAAATGAGTTAGAACAATAACCAAGCGAATTCCTCCCAAATTTAACAAGGTAAATAATATGAGGACAAGGTAAATTGTTTCTATTAAATAACCAATGCAATGATGGCGATCATAAGCATTTCACCAGCTTTGATGTAGGCATAAAATATCCAAAGTATTGCACTGAAGAGTGCAGCCACATATGAACATGACTGAAAAGCTTCAGTTGTCTTCTTATAAATCCGATAAGATATTGATCTTTTATACCATGACTCGTACTTGTACCTCACTCCACAAAATGTCTCGACTTGACATCCCAAGAAATTTAATATGAACCTCCAATCCTACCTAACTTGACCAACATGAAAGAAACCATACTTTGCTTGATTCTGTTGATAAGTCCAGAGGAAAATAAACTTGATACTTGATGAACCTTGATAAAGAAATACTCATGATGACCGTGGAGTCCAAACTCTGTCTCGATCTTGAGTGCAATAGCCAGATAAGTTACCTCTGAATAGAAACTCCAATCACCAGGGAATACTTTGATCACACGTCTTAAAAGACACTGAAATGCATGATTACAGCTTTCTGACCTAATGCAGAAGCATATGAATGGAGCATAAGTTCAATTAAGGCAATAAATTAGAGGGCAAATTTTGGGGTGTTACAACTGCTATTTGTGATATATTTAAAATGAATTTATTTATAGAAGTAATTGATTTAGCATAGCATACCATGATCATGTTGTGTTGATATTCTGATATATGAATTTAATTGGCTTAAAAATTATCCTCTTCCATCTTGCAGGTTATCCTTTCCTTAATAGCTATGACAGTAAATCAGTTGACAGTTGGTATAATGAAGATTGAAGTTGAATAATCATTTTGTGATGGGAATGTTTCAATTTCTAATAGTTTTTGTTGTACTATTTTATTATATTTGTAATAGTTGTTGAGACAAACTTAAACTCAAAAAGAATAGTTTTTGAATTAAACTTTTAAATTTATCTCTTGAAAGTTTTATTTTGTTTTAATATTTTCCCTTTACAAAGAATAATTTAAAATGTCAAATATAATAAAAAAATTTAAACTTTAAAAAATGACTTTTTAGTCCGTGAAGTAAACAAACTGAACCTAACGAACTGAATCTAACGAGTTGAACCGAGTTGTTCAAGAACTTAAAACAAGTCGATTTCGAGCTTAAAAAAAGGTTCGTGTCGAACTCGATTTGAGTTTCGAGCTAAACCAATTCTTACCGAGTTGAGTCGAGCTGAAGGTGGGTTCAACTCGACTCGACTCATTTCCAGCCCTACTCTTGCCCCTAAGACCTCAATAGACTTTCTCCAAAATACCCTCACTTATCCTCAACCAAAAGACCACAATACCCTTTTCCTCTAATTCCTCTTATATTATTTAATTTAATCTCAAATAATAAACTAAACCCACTATACTTAATATTTCTAATATTAATAAAAATATCAAGTCACTCCCAAACCTCCATTAAACATCAAATAACATCATAAAAATCAAAATTCATAAGAAACACATCAATTAAATCAGAATTCAACTTTGGGGTGTTACAACTCTCCCCCACTTAAGAAATTTTGTCCTCGAAAATGTACCTGAAGCAAACAACATCGGATACGACTCTTTCATCTGATCCTCTCGCTCCCAAGTCCAACTATCACCAGCTGGTCCACCCCATAATACCTTCACCAAGGAAATCTCTTTTCCTCTTAATCGCTTCATTTCTCTTCCATCTATCTGTACTGGTGAAACCTCCACAGTCAAATTATCTCTTACTCGAATATCATCCATCTGAATCACATACGACGGATCTGTAATGTACTTTCTCAGTTGTGACACATGAAACACATCATGCAAATTCACAAGTGACGGAGGTAGTGCAATCCGATATGCCACCTCTCCGACCCTTTGTAAAATCTGATACGGTTCAATGAAACATGGAGTGAGTTTTCTTGACTTCAAAGCTCGGCTGACACCTGTCACTGGAGTAACTCTCAAGAACACATGATCTCCCTCTTGAAATTCAAGTTCCTTCCTCATCTTATCATGATAAATCTTTTGACGACTTTGCGAAGTCTTCATTCTCTCTTGAATCATCGTAATATTTTTCATCGTCTCTTGCACAATCTCAAGTCCGAGCACAACACTCTCGCCTGACTCATACCAACACAATGGAGTCCTACACCTCCTCCCATATAATGCTTCATACAGAGCCATACCAATGCTCACATGAAAACTATTATTATAAGTAAACTCAATCAACGGAAAATGACTATCCCACATACCTCCATGATCCAACACACAAGCCCTCAGTAAATCTTCTAAAGATTGCATGGTCCATTCTGTGTGACTGTCTATTTGTGGATGATAAGTAGAACTCATCCTAAACTTAGTTCCCAAATCATCTTGTATACTCTTCTGAAATCTCAATGTAAACCGCGAATCTCTATCTGATACGATACTCGACGGTATCCCATGCAACTTCACAATCTCATCAATATACATCACTGCTAGCTTCGACATGGAATGATTAATCTTCATTGGCAAGAAATGCACCAACTTAGTCAATCGTCAACAATCACCCAAATAGAATCATTTCCCTTCACCATCTTTGGTAAACCTGTCACAAAATCCATAGAAATCCTATCCCATTTCCATTCTGGAATAGTCAATGGTTTCATCATACCTAAAGGCTTTTGATGTTCAACCTTTGATTTCTGACAAACCAAACACACATATACAAACTCTGCAACATCTCTCTTCATACCCGGCCACCAGAACAGCTTCTACAAGTCATGATACATCTTAGTTGCGCCAGGATGAATAGTCAATCTACTTTGGTGTCCTTCTTCAAGAATACTCTTCTTCAACTCTAGAATATCAGGAACATACACACGATCCCGAAACCTCATCATACCCTTTTCATAAATACGGAACTCTCCTCCATTACCTTGGTTAATCAAAGTCATCTGATCAACCAACCTCAAGTCTAATTGTTGTCCTAAGCGGATCTCTTCCACAATATTATTAATCAGTTTCAGCATACCCAACTTCACACTCTCAGATGTAGTCTCACACAACAAACTCATGTCTCTGAACTGCTAAATCATCTCAAATTCTTTCACCATTATCATCGACATATGCAAAGTATTTCTAATCAAAGCGTCTGCGATCACATTAGCTTTACCAGGGTGGTAACTCAAATCAAAATCAAAATCCTTCAACATCTCTAACCATCTTC
Source organism: Lathyrus aphaca (assembly GCA_963966055.1). Classification (NCBI taxonomy): domain Eukaryota; kingdom Viridiplantae; phylum Streptophyta; class Magnoliopsida; order Fabales; family Fabaceae; genus Lathyrus; species Lathyrus aphaca. The sequence continues at coordinate 432,900,072 of OZ014519.1, forward strand.
TCTGCCTCATATTTAGTTCCTTCTGATCAAACAAGTATTTCAAACTCTTATGATCGCTAAACACCTCAAACCTCGATCCAAACAAATAGTGTCTCCAAATCTTTAACACAAAAACCACAACCGCTAATTCTAAGTCATGGGTAGGATAGTTCCTCTCATGAACACGTAACTGTCTAGAAGCATAGGAAACTACTTGTCCATTTTGCATCAAAACACCACCAAGACCCATCTTCGAAGCATCATAGCACACCATACAAGATTCATTTGGATTAGGCAAAATCAACACTGGAGTAGTCGTTAACCTCTTCTTCAACTCAACAAAACTCTTCTTGCACGCAACATCCCACATATAAGCCTGACCCTTTCGAGTCAACTGAGTCAGAGGCAATGCCAACTTAGAAAAACCCTCTATAAACTTTCGGTAATAACCTGCCAAACCAAGAAAACTTCTAATCTCCGTAGAAGACTTTGAAGTATCCCACTTTAACACATCATCAATCTTCAAAGGATCCACTGAAATCCCACCACTAGAAATCACATGGCCAAGGAAACTCACTTCCTTCAACCAGAACTCACACTTCGACAACTTAACATAAAGCATCTTCTCTCTCAACACTTGTAATACAATCCTCAGGTGTCCTTCATGTTCTTCTTCTGACTTTGAATAAATCAGGATGTCATCAATAAAAACCACCATAAACTTATCCAAATACTCATGAAAAGTATGATTCATATACTCCATGAATACATCAGGTGCATTATGTAAGTATATGAGTGCGCCTAAGAGGGGGGTGAATTAGGTTCTTAGATATTTTTCAGGAGTTTTATCGATGGTTGAATTTTTCTTGATTATTCTTCTAAGATAAGAAAGCGGTAAAGCGGAAAAGTAAAATGGACACAGTGATATATAATGGTTCCCCTCACAATCTGAGAGTATTCCACTCATCTTTCAACAAGAAAGAGAAATTACTATAGTTTTGGACAATACAAGACTCTTCCTAGTCTTTCTATACAAGTCATTAAACTATAATCACCAAGATCAATCCTCTTGGATTTTTCCACTAAGTCCTATTGAGAAAAATCCTCCCAATAAAGGACCTCTTGTATCCACAATCCGGATAACAAGAATTACAATAATTCTGAATTTTATAAGAGTAGAAAGTTGAAGCTTTGATTCTTTATCAATATAAAATTGATCTTCTCTTTCACCAACAATAATTCACAAAGACATAAAGTATTAGATAGCTCAAGGATTTTGTATGTGAATTTTTGAATATGAAGATTTTATTGAAAGAGGTGAAAAAATTGATTTTAAAAAGTTAGGAATTTATATGCACATAACACCCTTATGAAACAAGGCAAAAACTGTAGAAAAATCATGAACAAATGTCAATGCATCATGAAAAGGTTCTATGAAGAGATGCTTGAAGAGGTGTTATGAAAAATAACGATTTTTCAAATCTGTACAGGTTGCAATCGATTGAACTATAATGCAAATCGAATGCACATGCCAACATTAAACAATTTTTCAAAATTTAGCAGCATGCAATCGATTGCATCATTATGTAAATCGATTGCACTTAAAGAAAAAGTGAAAAATGCTTAAAAAAGCAGATGTAAATCGATTGCATATATATGTAAATCGATTTACATATTCTTGAAATTGAAAAATGCAAATTTTAATCATGCCAAGGTTAAGAAATATTTATGCAATAATGTTAGTTTTGATTGAGCATCTAAGACTTTAATATTTGTGTAGAATTGTTATTATACCTTCATGAAAACATCTTCTTGAATACTAATTCTTGAACATGATGCTTTAACTTGAAAATCATCTTTGCCTTCTTATCATATTTTGCTACTAAGAGATTTGTCTTCATCAAAACAAATGTTGACCATAGAGAAGTTTGACTTCACATTCTCCCCCTTTTTGATGATGACAAAACAATCTTCTTAGATGCTTTGTAATTTCTGGAATACTTCTCCCCCTAAGATGTATATCTCCCCCTTTGCATGTGAGCAGGGCTTTGTACCTTTAAAATTTTAATACAAGCAAATATACAAGCATAACACCTTTCTCCCCCTTTGACATTATCAAAAAGAAGGGAAAGCTGGGTGAAAATAATAATTCACAGACAAGAAGCAATGATGCTAGTAGTAACTTATCATAGATTAAAATTTTTAAGTGCATACATAGCATAAGCGCAAAATTTTAACGAGTACAACATAAAGAAACATAAAGAAACATGATAAGTTCATACATTAGACATTACAACCACAAAACATTTAAACACTACATAAAGAGAACATTCAAACAAATAACATTAAAACATTTTTAAGAAAGATCCATATTGGGGTCAAAAGGGCCTTGGTTAGGAAAATGTTGGTTGAGAGGTGGTTGACGAGGTGGTGGGACAATCAGGTTGGATGGATCATAAGGTGGTATGTAGAGATGGGAATAGATATAAGAGAATTGTTGGTTTACATCATGCTGAAAGTTTGAAATCCTTGTATTGACGGATGCATCAACAACATTGTAGCGGTCATTGATGGTGTTATTTAGGCTAACTAGGGAATCTTATGAGTTATTTAGAGTTATTAGGGTGGTTAAGAGAATTGTAAAGGTGAGTTAATGAGTCAAACTAGAGAATCTTGTAGGTTTAGGCTAAAGAGGGAACTAGAATTGAAAAGTTGGTTGAGGAAATGATGTGAATTGATGGGTAAGAAGTTATGACACAATGGATCAAGGTAAATATGAAGGAATATGAAAAAATAAAAAATTTTCACAAAGTTGCAGACTGTAATCGATTTGCATCAACATGCAATCGATTGCAAAACAGAAAAAATGCGCAAAAACCAATTTTCTTCAGACTGCAATCGATTTGCATTATAGTGCAATCGGTTGCACTAATCCCAGTTTTGAAAAAATACATAAAAATGCAGACTGCAATCGATTGCAGTAATGATAAATCGATTGCAACATGTTAAAATCTTGTTAAAACTGAAAACAAACATTCTTAAACATAACTTAAACATATTTAATGTATACTAAACATATATGACACATATAAGATGGGAGTAAAAGTAGAAAAACATTGATATAATTTGCATAAATAAGAGAAGAATGAATTTTGTGCACCTTTGCTAATGGAGGATCTATACATCATTTTCATCTAAGATTCCAAGTTCCCTTCTAATCTTGTAAAATGATTCTCTTGCGAGCGGTTTTGTGAAAATGTCCGCTTGTTGATTATGCATATCCACGAAGGTAACATCTACATCTCCGTTAAGCACATGATCACGAAGGAAATGGTGTCGAATGTCTATGTGTTTTGTCCTTGAATGCATGACCGGGTTCTTTGTGATGTTGATGGCACTTATGTTGTCGCATCGAAGAGGAATGCAACTGAGATCTACGCTATAATCAAGAAGTTGTTTCTTAAGCTACAAAATTTGTGCACAACAACTGCCTGCTGCAATGTATTCCACTTCGGTCGTGTTAAGTGCGACATATGCTTGCTTCTTGCATGCCCACGACACTAGTGCATTCCCGAGAATGTGACAAGTACCACTTGTGTTTTTCCTATCGGTCTTACATCCTGCATAGTCAGCGTCAAAATAACCAATCAAAGAACATATACTACCTCTTGGATACCATAGTCCAACATTCGTCGTCCCTTTAAGATACTTCATGATCCTCTTCACAGCGGTGAGATGCGACTCCTTCGGATTTACTTGAAAGCGTGCACACAAACAAACACTGAACATAATGTCAGGACAACTTGCCGGCAAATATAGTAATGAACCAATCATACCTCGATATTTCGTGATATCAACTGATATTCCGGATTCGTCTTGATCAATGTACGTTCCGAATCCCATAGGAGTGGAAATCACTTTGCAACTATCCATATCGAATTTTTTCAACAATTCCTTGCAATACTTGGATTGGTTGATGAAGATGCCATCCTTTGTTTGCTTGATTTGAAGTCCAAGAAAATAGTTCATTTTTCCCATCACGGACATCTCAAATTCTCCTTGCATCATAAGTGAAAATTCTTCGCAAAGGTCTTTGTTCGTTGAACTAAAGATGATGTCGTCGACATAGACTTGAACTAATAAGGTGTTACCCTTTATCTTTCTATGAAAAAAGTCATGTCAACCTTTCCTCTTACAAATCCCTTTTCACATAGAAAGTTGCTGAGGCGGTCATACCACGCTCTTGGTGCTTGCTTTAAGCCATATAGTGCTTTCTTCAACTTGTAAACATGTGAAGGATTCTTGAAGTATTCAAAACCCGAAGGTTGTTTGACGTAGACTTCTTCATTGATGTAGCCATTTAGGAAAGCGCTTTTGACATCCATCTGAAACAACTGAAAATTCATATAGCAAGCATAAGCAAGTAATAATCTAATTGCTTCTAACCTTGCTACCGGAGCGAACGTCTCATCAAAATCGATTCCTTCCTCTTGGTTGTATCCTTGTGCGACCAATCTTGCTTTATTATGAACTATGATCCCATTCTCATCGAGTTTTATTTTGAACACCCATCTCGTTCCTATGATGTGTTTGTTGTCCGGTCTTGGTACGAGACTCCAAACTTGATTTCTTTCGAATTGGTTAAGTTCTTCTTGCATTGCTACTATCCATTAATCGTCGCCTAAGGCATCATCGACTTTGTTTGGTTCTATTTGAGATACAAAAGCCATGTTGAGACAAGCATCCTTGAGATTTAGTCGAGTTGCAACGCCTTGGCTAATATCACCAATAACTTTATCGATCGGGTGATCTCTATGAGTTCTCCATTATTTGGGTAGATCATGATGTTCTTCAATGATCTGTGAGTCATCTTCTTGTGGTATTGGTTGATCATTTGGAACTTCCTTTTGATGTTGTGACATATCTTCGTCGAATTTCTCATCGAACTTACCAAGGTTGTCCTTATCATTGTTGAGGACAAAACATTTGTACCCAAATATGTGAAAGAAAGATATATTGGGCTTCCTTCCTTTGAATAGCTCATACATAGCCTTTTTTAGAATTAGCCGAATGTTGACACGGTTGTTTACGAAACATTTTGTGCTAACAGCGTCCGCCCAAAAATATTTAGGAAGGTTGGAGTCACTGAGCATTGTTCTTGCAAGCTCCACCAAATATCTATTCTTTCTTTCTACGACACCTTTTTTTTGTGGAGTTCGTGGTGCGGAGAAGTTGTGAGAAATTCCATGCTCTTTGCAAAATTCTTCAAAGAATGTGTTTTGGAATTCTCCACCGTGGTCACTTCTTGTGGAGGTTATTGTGAGGGACTTCTCGTTTTGAATTTGTTTCGCATACTTCTTGAAAGCTTTAAAGGCGTCACTTTTATGCACTAGAAACAATGTCCACGTATATCTAGAGAAATCATCAATAATAACTAAAGCGTAAACATTACCTCCAAAGCTTTTCGTTCTTGATGGACCGAAGAGATCCATATTCAATAATTGTAGTGGCCTAGATGTAGATACCACATTCTTGGATTTGAAAGTTGTTTTGGTTTGATTTCCCTGTTGACATGCGTCACATAGCTTATCCTTGATGAACTTAATCTTTCGAAGACCAACAACTATATCATGCTTTATCAACTTGTTCAAGTGCTCCATGTGAATATGAGCGAATCTTTTATGCCATAACCAAGCCTCGTTGTTGTTTGACAATAAGCATTTTACCTTCAAGGAAGAGTCATTAAACGAAATCATAAAAATATTATTTATTCTTTTACCTTTTAGCAAAACGTCATGTGTGATTTCATGTTTGATTAGGCATTCATCCTTTGTGAAGTTGATTCGGAATCCTTTGTCACACAATTGACTTATGCTAAGTAGGTTGTGCTTTAGGCCTTCAACGTAAAGGACATCTTCGATGATTGTAAATAGTGGTGCATCAACGGTTCCTACTCCAAGGATCTTTCCTTTATTTTCATCACCGTATGTAACATATCCTTTGGCCTTTAAAGATAAATGTGAAAATTTGTTGATGTCTCCCGTCATATGCTTTGAACAACCTCTATCAATATACCATTGATTCGAAGTTGTCTTCAAGCATACCTACAAAACAACATCAAGTATTGTTAGGTACCCGAATTGCTTTTGGTCCTTGATAGTTAGTACCTTTTTCAACCCACACATAATTCCCTTTAGCAACATCAATGTTGCGCACATATCAAGCATTAGGTGTGTGGCCTTTGATTCCACAATAAAAACAAGTAGGTTGAAAATGACTTCTATATCTAGGAACACAACTATTTTTCTTAACAATTCTTTTCTTTCTATGACTTTGATACACACTTTTAGAATTTTTTTCCTTTTCTTTAACAACTTGTTCATCTGCTTTAACAAAAATGGTCTCATTTTTGCTTGGTTTGGAAAACTTAGAATATCCCAATCCACTTTTATCATTAGGATACCTTTGGTGCCTAAGCATTTCCTCCAAGCCAATTTGACCTTTTTCATATCTTTCTAAAACTCTTTTAAGTTGAACAATTTGGAAAGATAAAGACTTACAATTTTTACATACAAGACTTTGTTTTTCATCCATCAATTTTTGCTTTTCACTTTCAATATATTTTTCCAAAGCAATATTATTTTCTTCTAAAGATGAAATTCGTTTCTTTTGGGATGAAATACGTTTATAAAAAGTCTTGCATTATTTTAAAAGTTAATCTATTACATCTTGTGCATCATTATTCTTAACGGAAAAGTTGCTACTAACCTCATCGTTTTCTTCATCGGAGTGATGTGAAGCCATTAGAGCCATATTCGCACATTCATCGCTTTCTGATTCCGACGAGGAGCTTATCTCATTATCGTCCCAAGAAATGTATGCCTTCTTGTTCTTGATCTCCTTCTTGCCTTTGAATCCTCCTTTCTTTGCAAGTTTCGGGAAATCCGACTTTATGTGACCTTGCTTCTCATATTCATAACAAGTGACGTCTTGCATTGATGTGGATGCTTCCTTTTTCCTGAAATGTCTATTCTTTTTAGCATAAGAGGAATTTTTATTTTTATTAAAAAACTTACCAAGGTTCTTTACAAGAAACATAAAGGTCCCATCTTCGGACGTCTCATTATCTTTGTCGTCTTTTGAATCAACCTTCTAGGCAATTCCTTTGGACTTCTTTTATTGACTTTCATACTTCTCGAGCCTTCCAAGTTCCAATTCGTGTTCTTGAAGTTTTCCAAATAGGGACACGGATGTCATCGTTGAGAGACTCTTTTTTTCCGAAATAGAGGTCACCTTCGTTTGCCATTCACTTGTTAAGGATCTTAGGACTTTGAGGTTGAAATCATCATTTGTAAATGTTTTTCCGAGAGCAATCAAATGATTTGTAAGATGGACAAATCTCTTTTCTAAGGCAACTATAGATTCACCGGGCTGCATACGGAACATCTCATATTCTTGACTTAGTGTGTTTACCCTTGATCTCTTCACTTTGGTGGTTCCTTCATGTGTTTCTACCAAGGTATCCCAAATTTCCTTTGTCGATATACATTGAGATATGCGAAAGAATTCATCCATACTAAGAGAGCTTTGGAGCATGTTGATTGCCTTCTTCTCAATTATAATCTTTTTCTTAACATCTTCGTCATAAGTGTTTTTCAACTTTGCGGTTCCAACGCCATTGATAACATTCATTGGATTATGTGGACCGTCTTCAACTGCTTCCCATATACCTTCTCCTTGGGCTTCAATATGCGCCTTCATTCTGATTTTCTAGAAATCAAAATATTCTCCAAAGAAGAGTGGGGGCTTGTTGCTACTTCCACCGTCTTTGAAAACTGGATTTGTGCTTGCGGAAGCCATGCTGGATCACTAGGAACAAGTTACCTATAACTTGCTCTGATGCCAATTGTAAGTATACGAGTGCGCCTAAGAGGGGGGTGAATTAGGTTCTTAGATATTTTTCAGGAATTTTATCGATGGTTGAATTTTTCTTGATTATTGTTCTAAGATAAGAAAGCGGTAAAGCGGAAAAGTAAAATGGACACGGTGATATATAGTGGTTCCCCTCACAATCCGAGAGTACTCCACTCCCCTTTCAACAAGAAAGAGAATTTACTATAGTTTTGGACAATACAAGACTCTTCCTAGTCTTTCTATACAAGTCACTAAACTATAATCACCAAGATCAATCCTCTTGGATTTTTCCACTAAGTCCTATTGAGAACAATCCTCTCAATAAAGGACCTCTTGTATCCACAATCCAGATAACAAAAATTACAATAATTCTGAATTTTTATAAGAGTAGAAAGTTCAAGCTTTGATTCTTTATCAATATAACAATTGATCTTCTCTTTCACCAACATTAATTCACAAATACATAAAGTGTTAGATAGCTCAAGGATTTTGTATGTGAATTTTTAACTATATGAAGATTTTATTGAAAGAGGTGAAAAAAATGATTTTAAGAAGTTTGGAATTTATATGCACATAACATCCTTATGAAACAAGGCAAAAACTGTAGAAAAATCATGAACAAATGCCAATGCATCATGAAAAAGTTCTATGAAGAGATGCTTGAAGAGGTGTTATGAAAAATAATGATTTTTCAAATATGTAAAGGTTGCAATCGATTGCACTATAATGCAAATCGATTGCACATGCCAACATTAAACAAATTTTCAAATTTTAGCAGCATGCAATCGATTGCATCATTGTGTAAATCGATTGCACTTAAAGAAAAAGTAAACAAATGCTTAAAAAAGCAGATATAAATCGATTGCATATATATGTAAATCGATTTACATATTCTTGAAATTGAAAAATGCAAATTTTAATCATGCCAAGGTTAAAAAATATTTATGCAATAATGTTAGTTTTGATTGAGCATCTAAGACTTTAATATTTGTGTAGAATTGTTATTATACCTACATGAAAACATCTTCTTGAATACTAAGTCTTGAACATGATGCTTTAACTTGAAAATCATCTTTGCCTTCTTATCATATTTTGCTACTAAGAGATTTGTCTTCATCAAAACAAATGTTGACCATAGAGAAGTTTGACTTCACACATTGGATAAACCAAAAGGCATCACAATATATTCATAGTGACCATACCTCGTCCGGAAAGCTGTTTTCGGAATATCATCTGCCTTAACTCGAATCTGATGATAACCCGACCTCAAATCAATCTTGCTAAAAACGCAAGCTCCCACCAACTGATCCATCAAATCATCGATCCTTGGAAGTGGGTATTTATTCTTGATAGTCACCTTATTCAATTGTCGATAATCGACGCAAAACCTCACGCTACCATCCTTTTTCTTAACCAACAACACACGAGCATCCCACAGAGAAATACTTGGACGAACAAATTTCTTCTCAAGAAGTTCTTCAAGTTTTTTCTTCAACTCACTCAACTTTGAAGCTGACATCCGATAAGGAGCCATCAACATTGGGCTAGTACCTTGTACCAAATCCACATCAAACTCTACATCACGTTCCGGAGGTAAATCACTAATGTCGTCCGGAAACACATCAAGAAATTCTCTAAAAACATGTAACTCAACACTCGCTTTTTCACGGTCTACTTGTAACGCCGCAAACAAAGCAAACATTTGGACTTCATCCTCTAGCAACTCATCCACTTGCTTCGCAGATAATAACATCATCTCCCCACAATCACTAAACTCTTGAAAATCTATCGTCTTTGCATAACAATTGATATATATATAAAGTTAAATTCCAGCCAGTTCATTTCAAGCACAACAACCATATGGCGTAAAGGTAAACACACCAAATCCATCAAGAAATCCTTACCATAAATGGTCAAAGGACATTTCAAACACACACGGTTAATCGTAACTGAACCGTCAGCAGGCATCTCAATCAACATATTACCATTCATAACAGTCAAAGGCAAATTCAACCTGATCGCGCACTCAGTCGAAATAAACGAATAAGTAGCACCAGTATCAATTATAGCTACCAACTAAACATCATTAATAAAACAAGTACCTCGAATCAAGTTATCTGTCTTCTGAGCATCTGAGCCACTCAAAGCAAACACTCTACCAGTAGTCTGAGCAGCAGTAGCAAACTTCTTGGATTTCTGACATTGATTACTAATATGTCCCTCTTCACCATATTTGAAACATGTTGGTCCAACATTTGTACACTCATCCTTCATGTGACCCTTATTACCAGATTTATATCATTTTGTCATAGTAGCAGTGCACACATCAGATTTGTGCCCTGCCTCGCCACACTTATATCACTTGAGAGGAGTGGAACCCGCTTCCCCACTTGGCTTCTTCCCATCATTAGCCTTCGGCTTCCCCTTGCCAGTTGGAGTCGCGTAAGGTTTCCCCTGAAACTGACCCTTGTCCTTCTTCTCACACACCTGTTTATAGTGAGCAGATCGAGCTCGACTATCCTCATCATATATCCTACTTTTATCCACAAGCTCAGCATACTTGCGGATCTGCTGACACCTAATTGCTTGCTTGATTTCTAGTCTCAACCCATTCTCGAACTTCAAACACTTATATAACTCAGCATCATCACGATTTTAGTGAGGAAAAAACTTTTCCAACCTCTCAAACTTGGCAGCATACTCTTCCACCGTCATGTTCCCCTGCTTCAGCTCTAAGAACTCGACCTCTTTCTTGCCACGAGCATCTTCAGGAAAGTACTTACTCAAAAATTCCTTCATGAACACATTCCAAGTTATGGCAGCCCCAGCTCCCTCTAATATCTGACGGGCATTATCCCACCAATCTTCAGCCTCTTCATCCAGCATATGGGTACCAAACTACACCTTCTGAGCATCGGAGCACGCCATGGTCCTGAAAATATTCTCAATTTCCTTCAGTTACTTATGCACGTTCTCTGGTTCACGGGAAACCTCAAACTTAGGCGGATTATTCCTCTGAAAAATCCCCAAAGCATGAAACTCATCACAAACATTGTTTTGCTCTGTAGCCTGAGCAAGTGCAGCTATCGCATCCGCAAGAGTACGATTCGAAGCCATTCTACAAATCAACAACAACATCAGAAAATAACTCAACCTCAAACCTCAAAACACTCAAATTCAAAAACAAACATAACTGACAATGACACGACCGACAGACCGACCTGCTCTGATACCACTAATGTAACACCCTTTCTACCCCATCACAAGTATAATACATTTTAATCATTTATCAGAGTAAAACTCTAAAAAATATTTCACATACTTCAAATAACTCATGCATCATAAAACATCACATTGAGTTTTGTCTCATAACACGGGTTAATAAAATCATGAAAAACACTTTAAATCTATTTTCAACGAATACGCAGCAGAAAACAATACATCATAATTCATCTTTAATAAAATAAACCTCATAAATTATTCCAAACATCCTTTAATCAAAATTACTCAACCGAAATAACGTCTTAATTCAAATAAACAAAACAATTCAAGCGAAAACCTATCCCAGTGTGTCGCTCCCACCAAATGACACAGGGCCAAGAGGGGTACAGACGCGAACGGTCGGCGAAAGGAGAGGGAAATGAATAGAGTCGCCAGCTAGGCATTTTTATCCCGAAGGAAAGGTAAAGCTGCATAAACCTAGAAAGATACGGATAAGACGATCGCGAACCAGAGAAACTGAGAAAGGGGGTTGGTTACAACCTGGGAAGGTATTAGCACCCAGATTGTCCGTCGTATTCGACGGGATCCACACTTAAAATATTTGTGTTTTAAATGGGTAGTGTTAGTGCAATCTGTGTATCAAAGCTGGAAAGAATGCAAGTGTCAATGTAAAAGAAAAGTGAAGTGTATAAGAGAAGTGTCAGTGTGAGAACAAGAATGAAATGCTATAGACTTATGAGGCTTAAAGAATAATGCTGGAAGGAGGGGGAATATACAGAGACTTTTGTTCGATAACTGTTAAGTTATACCTACGTATCCTCTCGTGCAATGAGGAAGTCAGAACACCGTAGTTCGACTCAAAGAGACTGAAAGGTAAATTGACTTGTGAACTGCTTACTTGTCTATGCTCAAGTGTATGACCTGTCTGGCTCAGGTGCAAACTGTCTTGCATTAGACGGAAGAAGCAAGTTCTCGTTTGTGAGTGAATGAGGTGAGAAAAGAATCCCGGAGGACACGATTATTGTTTGTTTTTAGGTTTTCAATCTTTTATTGCTTTTTGGAGTTTGTCATAGGAAAATGAGCTTAAGCCTAAGCCAAGGGTTAGTAAACTCATCACATCCTCCCTCTGATTAGGGGTAATGAGAATACCTTAAGTGTGAAGTAAACACCCCACACTTAATCACCATGATGTAGGATTAAGATCATTAACCTACTTGTATTTATTTAGATGTTTTTGGTGTTTTTGTTTAGTGTTAAGTAATGAGTTTAAGCCATAATCAAGGATTTAAGGGACCCATTACACCATCCTAATAGAAGGATAATAGATGAGAACATTTAAGCTGAGAAAGGCTCCTCAACTTAATCCATGATTAGGGATTAATATCATGACAAAACAAAGCCTTTATTAAATGGATTTTAGTTAATGATAAGATGAAGAAGTGATTTTTATGGTTTGTAAGGCAAATTGAGGGGGACTTGTCCATTAACACTTAGGATTAGAACCCTAATCCTTCTTAACCAATTAAGGAAGAATTAGAACCCTAATGCAAGGCCCAAGTTACAAGCTTGATGTCTTAGTGATTATTAGATGGATTGATTAAAGGATTTAAACACATTAAGGGTTTAACACTTAGGATTAAAGTTATACACTCCATCCTAATAGAAGGATGCAGGCATAAACTTAATCACAAAGCCTTAAAACCTTTAGGGTTTAGTCTTTGATTATGAGATGAGAAGACTCAAAGATGACACAAAGGCAAAACTAAATGGGGGGACTAATCAAACCCTAATTGTGATCATGCTTGGTTGTTCCTAGGGTTTATGTGGCTTGCAAAAGATCTTCAAGAGAAAAGCCACCAAGGGAGAAGCAGATGAAAGGAGAAAGAAGCAGAAGAAACAAGACAACTTACTTCACTTAAGAAGATAAGTTGTCTGAAGAAAGAAAGAAAGTAAGAGATGAACATGAATGAGCAAGCTCACTCTAATACAAAGATAAAATTCAGCAATTATGCATAATAGAGATGAGAAGAGATTGTGAGAAGTGAATGCAAATTCACCTCTCAAGACAACTTACCACCTGAAAAGTTAGCAAAAGAAATGAAATGCAATGAGAATGAGATGAAATGCCATGATGCAAGACAAAGTCAGAAGCATGAACATGATGTTAATGTTGCTAAGAGATGATGCAAACACATGTCAAGATTTGTGGATGATCATACAAGGATGAGGATGCAAATGAAGCATGCTTTGAACCATGAAAGTTCATGAAAGTTTATGAAATGCAATGGAGGCATAACATGGCAAATGAATGATGCAATGATCAAAAATGATTCTAATATGTCCTAAGATGTCTTATATGTCATGTTGATGCTCATAATGTCATGGAAAGTTCATGTGTGCAAGCAAATGAGAGATGGATGCAAAGGAAGGCAAGAATTAGGGTTTATACACAACATGCAACACAAAATTCAAAATCAGAAGCAAATGACATGATTAAAAAATTGAAAATGGGATCAAAGGAACCCTAACCCTACACAAGTTCACTGCCCAAAGGAGGGGACCTAAGTCTTAACCTAATGGAAGTTATGATTTTCTCAAGTCAACTAGGGTTTCAAGGAACCTCAAAAGGAAAAATGCTCATTAAATTGAAAATGGAAGATAAATTCAAACCAATTTTACCCTAGAAACTACATGATATGAAGGATGTAATGCAAGAAGAACCATCATCAAACTCTTCATGGTTAGGCAGAATGAATTTTCTATGTTTGGACCAAAATATTGCCTTTAAACAACTTTAATTCCAATGAAAATTGTCAAAATACATCAAGGACCAAAAAGAAATTTGTTTTGAGAGTTTGATAATGTTTCTAAATGTTTTAAAATGCAATGTGAACTTTTTGGTGATTTTTAAATACCTAAATGCATTTTTTATTAATTAATTTCCATTAACTAATTAAAAATAAACATTTAAATGATTTAAAAATAATTTTTAATGCAAAAAATAAAAATAAAAATATTTTTGGGTTCTGAAAATTTATAAAAGGTTTGATAAAAAATTTCAGAATTTTTTAATGTATTTTACTATTTTTAAAAATTCGTGGAAGTTAAATACAAATAAAATGAAATAAAACTAAATAAATGGAAAAGTATGCAGATCCTATGGCTGGGATTCAAATAGAATTGGAGGGAATTGACTGGCGCCAGATCCTATGGTCCAGATTCAAACTGGCTAAACCTAATTAATTAACTTAAATAATTATAATTAATGATAAGTGGACTAATCCTGGCCATCAAATGCGCGCGGGAAACTGAAATCAAAGGCCAGAATTCAAACAAAACTCTAATCATAATTAAAAGCCCTAATGACTTTCAGGTCACCGGAGAAGAGCTCCGGTCGTCTTCTCCGGTGACATCCCTCCCTGAAAAACTCTATCTCACTCCCTAGGTCATGAAGCTTCACCAAAATCTCCAGAACTCATCTCTTAACATTGAATAACAAGAATCCATGGACAAAAACAATTTATTTTAGCTACACAGAGAGAATCGAAGAAAAATAAATTTAGGGCAAAAGTTTCAGAGCATCATAAAATGCTTGTTTCTGGCCCATTTTCGAAAATAATTACATCCCCATGATTAGGGCAACGCATAGAACAACTTTGCAACTAAAAAACAAGATTCTGGAAAAAATGTTCATCATGCTACCTGAGATTGAGCTTTCAAATCCTGCACTTTTTGACCTTCTTCTTTGTGCTATTCCACTCCACTAAGTTCCCTGATGCTTCTGGTAAGCTTGGAATGAATTTATGTGGAGGGTTTTGAAGCTTTCAGTTCAGGGGTGGTGAAAATCGTATTTCTGTTTGGGGTGGTTTTAGGCTGTTTTGATGGGTGAGGGATGATCAGTGAAGCATTTTGAGATGAATGGTGGAAGAAGTTTTGAGAATGAATGGCTGAGTTATGGGATTCGATAGAAAATGCAAAAGAGGGAGTTTTTGTGAACTATGGTGATGTTGTGTTCTCAGGCTTGCCTCTTGTGTGTTTTGAGTTCCATTTGGTCCACATCTCAAGCAGTGATAGGTCAGAGAGTTGTTGTGGGCTATGCAAAAAGTCATGGCTATGTGTCCTTTGAGGTATGGGATGTGGCAGGCCAAGGACAATGGGGTGTCCTGCGCATCAAGGATCAAGGGCATCCATGGAATTCAGATTGGGGTCAATTGGCAAGTGGATTGAAGCTTATGTGTGGTTTTGCAAATTTGTGAACCTTTGGCCCTTTTGAAGTTTCTTAATGCATAAGTCATGAATCTTGAGAATTCTTTGGTGCATTCTAAATTTTAGGTCATGTGTTATGTTTGTATGATGGTTAGAAGTCATTTTGAAGTCATGAGAATGCTTGGCATGTGAAATTGCAAGTTTCCCTCTTTGGTGTAAAAGTGAAATTTCATGATTTTTCCCAACTTTGACAAGCCATAACTTTTGATCCAAAATGAATTAGAATGAGTTCTTGTACTTTTTGAAAATGGGAGGATCCATTCTAAAACTTTCATGACCAAAGTTTTCTCATTTGAAGCATTTTTGAATCAAAAAGAGGAGGTTGAAAAACTTTCCCAAAATGGCAAGTTTACATTATAAGTCACTTTCCCAAAAAGGCAACTTTGCAAATGGCTTGAAATTCTTCAATTTTGTGAACTTCTAACATCTTTTATGATCAAATAAAGATCATACACATTCAAAATGATGGAGAAACCCTTTGGTTGAGTCACTGGGGGCCTCAGATGCCCTGATTTTGCACTGACTTGCTCAAGAAGTCATCATTTGATCAGATGCCTTCCCCATTGAATTTCTTCATGAAAATTGATATGCATGATCCTCATAACATATAGAGACCAATAGAAACAAGAATGACCAAAAAACTTGGAGTTATGGCCTCTGAAACCAAAACCCTAATTTTAGGTCATCTGTGCAGTTAAGCTTGGCTCTGCTTCCATGCCTTACTCAGTTCTTGTGATTCTTTGACTCTTTTGACCTTGTGAGAATATAATATGATGCTTGAACATACATGGACCCTATTGAGATGATTGAATACCTTTGGAGTGGCTCAGATAGCTCAGGGATGGCTCAGATCACAAACCCTAGATGCAAATGGCTTAGAACTAATGCAATAAGCAACAATGTAATATGAGATGCTATGGTTGAACTTATATAAATGAGGAGAGTCACAAGCCATGGTGTGAATGAGTGAGGGCAAATTTGGGGTGTTTACACGGTGTTACTGGACACAAAGCAGGACTTCACTTCTAACTAACTCGACAACTCACTACCTCCGAGCTAAGCACACACCGAGCTAACCTTGATTATCTGCAGGATGGCATAATAGACCATCACCGAAAGGCATGCAAGATGAGTAAATTCACATTCAATAAAATAATATAGAAATAAGAATTTAAAAACATCAACAACAACAACAATTCAATCATAACTCATTTATACACAACATCAAGTACATCTCATCATCACACAAAATCAATGCAAATCATGTTATGTCATTTAGAATGATATCCAACCTCTTAATATGCATGTGGTACCGAAACATCCTCATGGATGGACACTGGGCCATCAACCCTCCACTAAGGGAGCACATCATAACATCATATCACTCCAATCCGCACAATGGGATTGAAGCTACCAATGGACTGAAGTCCTCTTATAATTCAATGCCATGAATTCAAGATGCAATATACACACATCATCGTCAAAACATCATAAACATTACATCCACATTCATCATTTAATCACTATCCCTCATACTTACTCATGACCTCATATTACATACTCATAGAACATCCTACTACATACTCAACAAACATCATACCCCTACATCATATAATCATACTTCATAACTTAAGGAAAAATCAAGTAATCATCATACATCATATAATCGCTAGTTCTACTCATATAGCCTCCAAAACACATTAGACGACAACTCTACAACATCATAGCAGCCTAAGACCTCAACCACCTCAAGAAAACAGTTTTCAAAACAAACAAAAATTATTTTTCAAAACTTTCCAGGGCTCGCTAAGCGAGACATCTTGCTCACTAAGCGCCCAAATCTCAGGTTGTGCTCACTAAGAGGATTGTAGCTCTCTAAGCAAGCTTCGTGAATTCTGCAGATTTTCTGTGATTTCCAGATTTGTTCCTCTGTGATAAAACCCATTAAAACACAGCAAATGAGAACAATACATCAGAAAATTATCACCAACATCAACATTCCTCACAATAACATCAAATACATCATCTAACATCACTATATTCATCAAATCATCATAAAATCATCATCAAATACTAAAATCATTAATCAAACCCTATTCCCTAAAACTATACCTCAAAACCCCCAATTATATTCCTACATTATGATACCAAAAGGAAGATACTCCCCATACCTTAGGTTCCGTAAGATTTTTTGGTAATCTTCTCGAAAGATCCCAAGCTTTCCAAACTCTACCTTCTCTTCCTCAGAGCTCCCTTTCCTCTTCTCACAAAAGTGTGATCGTTCTAATGATCGTACAAAACTCAACTTACTCCTTTTTTGTCACTCTTTCCCCTAAGACATCAATAGACCTTCTCCAAAATACCTTCACTTATCCTCAACCAAAAGACCACAATACCCTTATCCTCTAATTCCTCTTATATTATTTAATTTAATCTCAAATAATAAACTAAACCCATTATACTTAATATTTCTAATATTAATAAAAATATCAATTTATTCCTAAAACTCCATTAAACATCAAATAACATCATAAAAATCAAAATTCAAAAGAAACACATCAATTAAATCAGAATTCAACTTTGGGGTGTTACACTAATCATGGTATCACATCTGTAAAAATGGTGGATGGTTGTCTTAGTTTATTCAAGATGTATGATGTCCATTGGATTCGAAGATCACTTGTTGAAATGCATGCACTTTTGAGTGAATACCACGATATTGATCATGATTATGTAGCTTGTTGCATCAATTATATAATCCTCGTGGATGTGTGATAGTGAAGAAGGATATTCAAGAGATGATGTATCATAAATTAATAGAGGTCTCTACAAATAGAGATGAATATGAGAATGAGGTGAATGTTATTATGCTGCACTTTAATATTCCTTAACAAGTTGTTATCTTTTATGATATCTGGAAATCTGTTGTTACCCCATTAGTTATTAAGCTTCCCGGTCCAGTACCTGATGAATCAGATAAAGCTATTCCATTTAGGTACAATGCTACGATGATGGAAATGGTAGAGAAGTTCATATTACATCTCTGAATTATGTGGTAATTAAAGTTGATGTGACTAAAGTGACCCAAAGTGGTCGCGTTTTCGCTTTTCAACCTCCGAAAAGAGTAGAATATGTAATTGTAGGGAAGTAAATTCAAGAAGAAAATGCTATTGCCCAATCAGTCCAATCCAGTGGTTAAAAGCTAATGATGATGAAGTGCTAAAATTGATTAATAAGAGTGAGTACAACATTGTTGATCAATTGTTGCATACTTCATCGAAGATATCAGTTTTATCACTATTGATGAGTTCTAAGGCCCATAAAGAGTCTTTGTCTAAGATTCTTGGACAAGCGTACATTAACCATGATGTGACAGTCAATCAATTTGATAGTATTGTGGCTAATATCACTTCATGCAATAATTTGAGTTTATGTGATGAGGAACTACCCGAGGAGGGAAGGAACCATAATCTGGCTTTACATATTTATGTGAAATGTCAAGATGATTCCATGTCAAATTTGTTGGTGGATGCTAGTTTTTCTCTGAATGTAATGCCAAAATGTAATTTATCTAAGCTTGCTTATCAAGGTACTCCCATGCGGTATAGTGGGATTATGGTAAAAGCCCTTGACGGTTCGAGAAAAACTGTGATTGGAGAAGTTGGTCTTCCTATCAAAATAAGACCATGCTCGTTCTAGATTACATTCCAAGTAATGGACATTCATTCGACTTATAGTTGTCTTCTCGGTCGAACCTGGATTCATGAGGTTGGGGCATTGACCTCAACTTTCCACCAAAAGCTAAAATTTGTAATTAAAAAAAGGAAGCTAGTGAATGTTAGTAGCGAGCTAGCCATGTTGGTGAATAACTGTCATCTTTCTCTTATATTAATGCTGACGAGGTTGTTGGAACCCCTTGTAACACCCCAAAATTTCCCTCTCTTTTTCATAGCATTTAGCATATCATTTTCATATTTCACGTTGCATCATTAGCATAGAAAGATGAAGCATAACACGTTCATTATTGACGCATAGCATGAAGCTGGCAGGAATTTCACTTCAGATGTGTTTGTTCAGTTCGCGATTCGGTTCATTTGGACGTTTGACCTAATCTTGGTCAAACTATCGAGGGATCACTTCAACTGCGAATTATTAATGACAATGGTTATTTTTCAGGCAGTGCGTATTCCGTGTTAAGTTGTGTGGTGCGTGGAAGTTCTTTGGTTCATCGAACAACTGTTCATGTTAAAGTTTGATGCATATTGACTTGATTGAATGTTGATAATTCATCAGTGGGTCATTGGTGGATTTATTTCCTCTTAGTTTGATTCGGATGGATTTAGAATGATTCAAGGTTTATCGAGCAGAGATTCAGAAGGTGCAAGTGGATAGACATCGTTTTAGTTGTGATTTGTTCAGTGGTTCATGATTGGTTTTAATCAGTGGGTTTTGGTGGAAGCAATGCAAGTTTGGTTTTGGGTTAAGAAAAATCAAAGTTCCATGGTGGAGTGATAGTCGGATCATTTATCCATTTCCTTATTCACGTTCTATCCATTCGTCCACATTTTTCTCGATTATCCGATACCCATTTCCATGATCCATTTTCGATTTAAACCACTTCCAATTATTATTCTATACAATCCATTTTCAATTTTCAATTTTTTTTCATCCAATATTACTAAATATTATTTTTTAAATTCATATTAAATTTTTAGATTTTTTTTGTATCCATCACCTTTTTTTTATTATGATCTAAATATCCATTTTAATTCTTTATTTTCCATTTTTTTTCTTCTTTTCCTATCATTTTAAACCCATTGACACATTTTTTTCCCAAGGCCATTTTATTGATTTGTACCATCAACGAGAAATATCACTGTGACTCAATCATCCTATTATCATGTATGCACTACAGCCTGCTTTGCCCAAGGTCACATATTCAATTTGATTCACGCAAGCCACGTTAGCCTAGCACATGCATATCACACAAGATGTCCAAAACGCAGAGAAGGGTAAAGAAAAACGCAATGTGAGTTAAACAAAATAAAGAGGAAATTGTAACAGAATCTGAAGAAAAAAAAAGAATAATAAGGAGGAGGTCATGAGATATGCGTGGCGAGTTCATCACTCACCATAACAGAATTCTTTTTCTTCTCACTTTTCCGCATCACAACTACGTGAATTTCACTAGAACAAAAATTTAAATCACTATATTCTTCATTCAAAAAAAAAAAAGAACAAATAGGTTGGAATCTCATTTTATTAGGAGATAATAACATAATTGATTCACTCTTCATGATTTTTCATCACCTCCAACAAAGTTTGAATCACTATCCATTATCATAACCGAATAAACACTTCTTTTGTTTTTCCAATAAAATAAAAAAAAGATTCACCTCTGCTCCATTGTTCAAATACCAAAAACGGATTCGAGTGTTTTTCCTCATCGTTCAAGAACTGAGTTATCATCAATTCTATTGTAACCAAATCAGCAGTGCCGTCAATATCGTCGGCTTCATCGTCATTCATCATCATCAGCGACATCACACATCATCATCATCGTCGACCTCACTATCTCCTTCCTCGCTCTTCATTGATCAAATCTTTGTCGCTCTTCTTCAGATCGGACGAACGCAACAACTTCATAGTTCTTCATCAATAGAAGCTTACCATCACTCTTCTTCAAAAATGAGTTCAACCATTCTCCAAATAAAGCCAGATTTGAATCGGATTGAATACCGCCATTCATCGCGGGTCATCATCACTGAGACTAGTCTTCTTCAACGTTAACCAGAGATAGATTTTCCTCGCACTTCTCCATCGTCCTCCGAGATCAAACCGAAACGATCTCGTCTTTTGCAAAGACATCTTCATTATGTTTTCATCAGCCCGATCTCTAGTTGCTTTTGCGGGTAACCGATGCAATCCACAACGTAGTAGGTTAGTTCTTGTATTTCCTTGCTCAATTATCGCGCTGATGTTGTTTTCCGTAAGTTTTGTTTCTCAGTTCTGAAGGCTTAGATTTATGTTGTTTAGAGAGTTTATTTTGAAAGTAATGTTCGGATTCGGGGTTGGAGTGAGGTTTGAGTGAGGGTTTGTGTTCGTGGCTTGAGGTTTGGAGGCGGCGGCCGGCGAAGAGATGAAGGTGCGGCGACGAGTTTAGGTTGAAAAAGAAGAGGCCGAATGGTGGGAGAGAATGTGAGGGTCTGCGTGTGTGTGAGTTTGCAGTGTTCTTTTGTTTTTATTTAAGTTTATCAGGTTTTGTATTATAATATTATTAATTATTAAGTTTTTTAGTGAAAATTATTAAGAGATTTGATGAATTGTGAAAACCTATGAGATAAGAAGATAAGGAGTTATGGCAGCTTTTCGGATTTTTTCCATACCGGCGGTGACACTTGTCACCGTCCGGTAGGACATCTCTATTTTCATTCCACGTGTGCTCACACACAGTAACCATCATGCACCTTCATCATCATAATCGTCTGATGAGATTACATGTGGAAGACTTAGATCAGACGCGTCCCGTTGAGTCAACCCATTGACCGTGTTCCACACTATGCACCTCCAGCCCTTTCTGTGTTGGGCCTTCTTCCAGACTGCTTTTCGCACCCCTTTTGCAGCCCACTTTGTTTTTAAGACTATATTTGTTACTAATTACACCCCTTCCCCTTTTTCTTAGTTTTTATTTTCTTTTTCATATCGGTTTCGTTTTAATTCATTTAAAATATTAAAATACATCATAAAATTCTATAAAAAATATTTTTAGCTTCATAGCTCCATTTAGAATTTTTTCATTTTTTTTATTTCCGGATTTAATTAATTTCTCAATTTTATTTCGAATTTTCTTTTATTTTTTTTTCATTCAATTTCCTTAATTAACGCCTTATCTTGTAGGATTTATTTCTTTCACCTCGATTAAATTTTTTACTCCGTTCTTTTTGCATTATTTCTTAGACTCGTAAAAGTTCATAATAATATTTTTGTTATATTTTTAATTCCTTTTTATTCATAGTTTTAGGAGTTGTATTTGTGTGATTTCGTACTTGTTTCTAAGCGGCTTCGTGTAATTATTTGATAGAGTTTGGTTATGAATTTTGGTGAGATATTTTGGCATATTATTTGTTGTTGGTTGGTGGTTTCAAAGATTTATTTTCATAATTTTCTCGTGTCATTTGGTATTTGTTTGGAGTTTTGTTTCTTAGGTAGCGTTTCGTGCCTCTTTCTTCCTTCTTTCTAACATAGTTTGAGGAAGGCATTTATGCCATCCTATTAGGATTTATTGGTCTTTGTCCTAGGGTTAGGTACTGACTTAGTTGATTGTGTTTGATTTGTGATTGTCATTTTTGGTTTGCGTAGTGTTTAAATGTTCTTATTTTCATTGTATGCTTATTGCGGTTCACTAACCATTTCAGGGGCTCTGGTAAGTGAGAGGTGCGGAAGTGATTCCCACATCTCCAAATCTCATCTCTTCTCTTCTTATTCTTATTTGTACTAACCTTTGATTGTTGGGCTTAGGCCTTACTCATCCCTTTTCTTCTTTCTTCTTCTTCTCTTCTTCTTTCTTTCTTCTTTAGGATAGAAAACCACACTAACCTTAGGATATCCATGCATGACAACACTTAGGATTCTTTAGTCCCCTATTAGATGTTTTACCTTTAGAGCCTTTGGTGCTTTCTCTTCTCATCTTCAAACTTAATTTAATTCACCTTAATAAAGGTTGAGTATTCTCATGTGACATGAGACTTTGCTATGAGATACTTGCACGCGTTCAGTTTCGGGGCGAGGTGTAAGTTATCCCTCGTGGTGGATAGGTCTTAGCATGAGATTACCTCACAAAGAAAAGCTAAAAAACACTTCTTAACCAAAAACCACAAAAACACTTAATAAATGGTAGTAGGTCAGTGTGTCTGAGCTTTCACTTGGGGGACTAGCTTTGGGGATTTCCTCCATAGATAGGTGTGCCTCTTGCGCATTCCATTTCGGGATGATGTGAGACGTACACATCCCATTGAGTAAGACTTAGGTACACTTACCTATGCAAATTTCACTCATAAAAAGCTTCATAAAAAACACAAACAAACAATAAGCGTCTCTCCTTCGGGAATTCTTTTCTCATCTCATTCGCTCCGTACGCGAACTTGCTACTACTTGTCACTTTGCAAGACGGTAACGCACTCGTCGTCCGAGCCTGCAACACCTGAGCAATGGCATAGGCAGTTCAAGCCTTAATTCACAAGCAATTTCCTTTCCACCCCTAGTTAGGGGAACTACGACAACTCTGATCCTCATTGTCCAGATGAGGTACGTAGGCAACGGGGTAGGGCCCGTTCGAGCACAATCTTTATTTTACCTACATTTTTCCTTTTCATTTCTTTTTTCAGTTCCCTTTTATATCCTTTTCCAGTTCCAGTTCATTTCCTTTTGCAGCAGCTTTCATTTCTTCACCCTTTGAAACATTTTCTTTGCAAGCGTGGATCCCGTCAGGTACGGCGGACGATCTGGGTGCTAATACCTTCCCAGGTCGTAACCGACTCCCGAACTCAGTCTCTTTGGTTCGTAGGACCCGTGTCCTTCCTTTTCTTTTCTCCTGGTTTGTGGAGTATTACCATTCTCGTTCCTTCGGGATAAAAATGCCTGGCTGGCGACTCTATTCTTTTTCCGCGCCACTTTCGCGTTTGTACCAGGATGGAAATCCGGGGAGCGACACCCCTTTCCAAGCCCTTTATGTCATTGATAATGATGATAAGAAGAATGTGTTGCACATGTCTTCTTGTAAAGATGATTTGCATGTGTTGGAAACCGGGAAGTCTAATGGATTGGGTTGGGATATTGATGTTATTTAGAACAAATATGAAGTTTGTATAGGATTTGCACCAGGTTTTGCGCACAATGAGCCAAATTACATTCAAGATGGATTTCATTGTGTTGGGTTTATCAACGTCAGAGAACACTCTACTGTTGCATTATTGAAAGTGATCTAGAAGATGATTATGAAGGTGATCTAGAAGATGACTATGAAGGTGAAATTCCGTATGATCAATGGGAACCATATCTTAAAGATCCTAGATCCTATTCTGATGGAGAGAATGCTTATGAGTATTCTGGACCTAATCGTGAAGCCGGTGCCATTATTGAAGATAGTGAAGAGGAAGAAATTCCCAACTTTGTTACGCCCAAAGTGATTTGCAAGAATTGGATTTCTGTTAATGTTCCTACTATTATTCATGCGTCAAAGTAATTTGTCTTTATTTTAATTCAAAAATCCTTTCACTTTTCCCAAGGTGAAAGTGAACTGGTGTGGGCCTTGTTTCAAATTTGATCATCATCAATAAAATGTTATTTTGTTTATTTCATATTATGTTTTTCCATTTTTCTTTATTCTAAAAAATGGTAACATGAAAAATAAAATAATAATAATATGATAATCACTTTTATCTGCATAATATTCACACTTTTGTTTATAGTCTAAAATAAAAAATAAATCATTGTGCATATTAATCATTAAACCAATTGAAAAAAATGATCTTATGCCCTCTCTCAACTTTGAATTCCCTGTGTTTGAAGTTGGAGAAGAGGATGTTGAAGAGATTCTCGATGAAATTTCTCGGTTGCTTGAGCATGAAGAGATGGTCATTTAGCCTCATGGAGAGTCAATAGAGATACTCAACTTGGGTTCTGAAGAGGATAAGAAAGAAGTCAATATTGGGGCATTGCTTGGTCCAGATGTTAAAAAGAGGATGATAGAGCTTCTTAAAGAATATGTTGATGTATTTTCCTGGTCTTATCAAAATATGTCAGGTCTTGATATTGATATGTGGAGCATAGATTGTTGTTGAAGCCTGAATGTCCACATGTGAAGCAGAAATTGAGAAGAAATCATCTTGATATTGCATTAAAAATTAAAGAGGAGGTTCAAAAGCAGATTGATGTCGGTTTTCTTGTTACATCTGAATATCCTCAATGGGTGGCCAATATTGTGCTTGTTCCAAAGAAAGACATAAAAGTCTGAATGTGTGTGGACTACAGAGATTTGAATAAAGTTATCCCAAAAGATGATTTTCCATTGCCACATATTGATATGTTGGTAGATAATACGACTGAGTTTATGAAGGCTAGCTTGGTCATCCATCATGGAGAGGGAAACTAATGTATGTGTTTATTTCTAAAGGATATGTTCCTATGCTTTTAGGAAGTCTTTGAAGGTCATTGTGTTTAAGGCCAAGAGGAGGCTAGGTTACTTATAAAAGGCCCATGGGTCCTTGAACAAAGCCCAAGAGGAGGCTGAGGGAGTATGATTAACTTATAAGCCTGAGAGAAGGCACCCTTAAGAGGTCTAAGGGTCCTTAAATTAAGCCCAAGATGAGGCTATGTTTTTCCTAGTAGGGTTCTAGTTATTCAAAGGTTGGTCTAGTGACAGTAACCTGAGTACTTAGATTCTAGCAGAGATGCAAATAAGTACAGTAAAGATGCATACAGAAAAAATAAAAGTGTTAGTGAATGTGTTTGACAATTCTTATGATGTCATTGCTATGGACTGAGTATTCTTAAGTGATTTTTTTAAGAATGATGTTGGGAGTTACACTAGGGAGCAGAGTCCCAAAATCCCGAGGGAGAAAGATCACATATATATTTATATTGTATTCTCTTTTTCATTAAGAAGTTTTTTTATTATATTTGATGTAGTACGAGGTGAAGAAAGATAATTTTGGAAAACAATCCTAATCTAACAAACAACAATAGTTTAAGAAAACAACGAGAAGTTAGAGGGAGAAGAGATGGCTCAGAAGCCAATAATAGGGTGTATACATAAGGATGCCTATGGAATTTGTTTTGCTGATTAATTATATTTATTGATTTCATACACAGGGTAGGGCTTTTAAGTAAAAGCTTATCTACCGCCTAGAAAGTAACTCCATCTGGTTGTGAAACTCAGTCTACTGCAGGTGTATTAGATCTTTAGTCATAAAGATGAAAAAAGAAAAAGGAGATTGGACTCGTAAACAAGTGGCCCATAATATATGTTTAAGAGATTTAAAACTATTTAAGAAAACAGATGGAGGATTCAGGACTTATACGGAAGTCTGGAGGGGTTTTAAAACAGACCGGAGAAAGTTTAAAACAGTAAGAATGAGTCCTAAACACAAAGGATTCCCCATGACACATTTTCACAATTAATTTTAGAAAACAAAAGGTTATGTGTAAAGAAGTTCACAGAAAGAAATTCATAGATGAAAATTCAATGCAGTGAAAAAAGGCAATCGCGCCGAGTTTTTGAAAATGGATCAGATGAACCCTAATGGTTCATTTTTCAAAAAGGGATGGGTCTTACACTCTAAAAGAGGCCCATGAGTGTGATAAAAAACAATTTGAGGATGATTAAATCAAAACCCTAATTTTTTATATTTTAAATATTTAAAAATATTTAAAAACTTTGATAAATTTCAAACATAAGTGAAAGACAAGTTAAAATCTTGGATCAATGTTTGAAAAATTATATTTTATCCATGAGATTACTTGAATATCATTTATGTTTGAAAAATAAAGTGAAAGAAATTATTTTTTAAATTTTTAGAAACAAATAAAATTAATTCTTTATGAAAATATAAAATATATTAAAAATATATATTTTTTTAGTGATTTTTTTATGTAACAAAATATTTAAACATTTTTTTAGAATTAATGAAAAGAGAATCATTTAAAAACTCAAAAGAATAAGAGAGAAATTAATTTTGGAATGAATTAAATAATATTATAAAATTCAAATATTCAAATTTTCAAAAAGGGCGCCAAGAACATGGCTGAAGAACACGCGCAAAGGATTCTTGCCCAGAATTTGCAAAAGCAATCGTATCTCATGGAATAGGCATCCATTTGAGATGAAATAAACATCAAAATTATGTGTTTTGATCCCACAAACACAATGGAACCATTTAATTTCATTTATTTTATATGGAATTAAAAATCAGTGATGAACACTGAAGTTTTGATATTTTGCTGATTTTACACTTAGGCAGATTTTTTCTAAGTGTTGAAAATCAGTATTTTTCTTGATTTTGATCCATCTTCAACTTGAAATCCATAATGAATTGGAGTTTATCCTAGTTGAATCATTTGTATTTTGTAGCAAGATCTTTCATTTGAGCTTTGGTTCAACAAAATACGATGCTTGGATCACAAGTTATGATGATTGAAAGTAGGCCACTTGAACACTTTTTTCCATAACTTAGAAATTTTTTCTAAGTTTCAAAGATTGCCCCTTTTACAAGTTATCTTTAAATTTCTGATTTTTTTTTGTGATCAAATGCATTCATAGAAAATATATTCTTGAAATATAGGTCGTGAGGATCATTTTGGGTGAAAATGTCAAACTTTTACTCTTTGGTCCAGATGAAAATTACATTGGATACCCTTAGATTTCTGATTTTCTAACTAGACATCCTCTGAGGTATTTTTTCCTTATGAATGGACTTATATGATGTATATGAGCTATTTAAACCATTCTCTATGGTATAGGCTCTTGTCCAGATGAAAAGCTTGACTTTTGGTTCCTCGATTAGTTAAAAACCCTGTGAAACCCTAATCTTGCAGTTTTTGATCTATACACCTTTTGTACTTGTAAATGACTTGGTATGGTCATGAAAACATTTTTGATGATATTTGGAGGCTTTGGCTCCTTTTCCCATGAAAAATTTCATCTGTAGGGCTCAGTTGACTGAAACCCTAATAATTTATTATGATGGCTCGGGGCCCAGATCACTGAGACTTTTGTACAATCCTTGAAAGATTTTCTATCATTTGAGATTCCTTAATACTTTAATTGATGATTTAAAGGTTGAAAATCTTATGTATTAATGATTGGTCCTTTGCCTGAATCCTCTGAGGGACTCAAGAATCCTGATTCATTGCGGGGATATTGTTTAAACCAGACTGGCACAGTTCTTTGGTTAGTGAATATCCTATGATGATGTTCATATCTTAAGGTCAAAATTTAGGGTATGACAGATGCCCCTATTTAATCTTCTTGGACCAAAAGATACAAATGGTAAAAGCATTGGGACATTCGAGGTACAAGAGGATTAGATACCTTAGGGTACCTGAAATTTTGATCCTAAGATGC
Source organism: Lathyrus aphaca (assembly GCA_963966055.1). Taxonomy (NCBI): domain Eukaryota; kingdom Viridiplantae; phylum Streptophyta; class Magnoliopsida; order Fabales; family Fabaceae; genus Lathyrus; species Lathyrus aphaca. The sequence continues at coordinate 432,928,573 of OZ014519.1, forward strand.
CAGGTTGTTCATCCTATCGGTGATCTTGAGGTTGCAAAGGTTTGGTTACAGCGTTCTTGTAGTGGTTCAAGTTATCCAAACTCAAGAATCGATGTTCTATCCAAGAATGAATTGGAGAGAAGACTCTTTATCACGTGGGATAAATGCTATATGATTATGAAAATGTAAATGCAAACATAGTTATGAATGTATGAATGAATGCATATGCTGACAAAACAAACATGACATTCAAATTAATGAGATAAAACAGAGAATATTGGGCTGATCCGGAGATGGAATATCACTGTTTCTTAGCTTGATTGCTCATTATAGAGGAGAGATCCCGATCCTTTTGATTTATGGAGACATGGCTCTGTAGGGACATATAAGTTCATCCTCATGGGATATTCCAGAAGTTTGTTTCTTTTGGAGTAACTAAGTGATTTCCTTTTACATTCACAAACCAAGGAAAATTGCAAATTTTTACTTTGAAAAAATAAAAGTGAAGTAAAATTTGAAGGTTCTTGGTTTGGCTGCATATGTTGAAAAACATTATCATTTGTCTTAATGTCTTGTAAGATATCCTTGACGTGCTTAAAAATCTTGTGGTGTGCGTGCTTTTGAGATGTCAGATGTTGTAACATTCGTCTTGATAGTTCTGGAACTTTATAAATGCAAAAAGTTTTTATTTAATTTATGTATATCTTTTAGCAGGTATTTGGTCTTTCTATTTTCTCTAGGATGTGCGAAAATCAAGGGAGTGTTGCTGTCAAAAACCGAAGCTACTATGCATTAGTTTTTGGAGATTATTGAAGATATTTTCTTGCTTGATTCATGTGATCTTTTTGAGGAAGTTTATGATCAGATCCATGCCCATTTAGAATACTATATTATGGGATACTTAACCTAATTACTCTAGACGGAATATTGTGTATTGTGTAAAGCAAAGTGCTTTTGAGTGTTAGGGTTTTTCTTTGAGTGTGTGTGTGTTTTATTTGTGAGTCATTCATACATCACCTAGATGTTTGAATTGGACTAATTTTTTAGCTTTTAATTATAAGCATTAGTGTTTGTTCTTGATCAAAGTTTTTAAGCAAGATCAAGGTGTTGTGTTTTGGAAGAGTGATCTTATGTTTTCTTTGAAAGAATTGGTTGATTATCATAGTGTGTGATTAAGGGGGTGTGAGATGGTGATTTCTCATATCTAGATGTTGATTTATAGGTAGAAGTTGCAATAGGTAGGTTCAAGTGAGAAGTTGTAAATTGGGATTGTTTAGGCTTTGAATTGTTCTACTAATAGTGGATTTCCTTCCAGGCTTGGTAGCCCACATAGTAGGTGTGTTTGCACTAAACTGGGTTAACAATCCATTGTGTTTTTATTGCTTTTCTTTATACTGCTTTTATCTTGTTAAATACACAAATAGTAATGTTGTTTCATCACCTTTGACATCATGTATCTGATACCAGAATTTCAATTGTTATTAGAGCAGGCATCTTACTCTGTATTTGGGTGAGATCCAGGGAAGTTACTTTCTAGTACAATGGACAAGGAGGTGGGGTTTGTGAATAGACCACCCATTCTAGATAGAAATAATTATGATTACTAGAAGCCATGGATGGTTACCTTCTTGAAGTGTTTGGACAACAAGGCTTGGAAAGCTGTTCTGAGAGGATGGAAACATCCTGTATTAAAGACAAAGATGGGAATGATACTACAAAGTTGAAGCCATAAGAGGACTGGTCTAAAGAAGAAGATGAGCTTGCTTTGGGAAATTATAAAACCTTGAATGCCATATTCAATGGAATTGACAAAAACACCTTCAGATTGATCAATACTTGCATTTTGACAAAGATGCTTGGGACATTCTCAAAACTACTCATGAAGGTACCTCCAAAGTCAATATGTCAAGACTTTAGCTGCTCACCAAAAAATTTGAAAACTTAAGGATGATAAATGATGAAAGTATTTATGATTTTCATATGAATATCCTTGAAATAGTTAATGTTTCAAGTGCTCTTGGAGAACCAATGTCTGAAGAATAGTTGGTGAGAAAAGCTCTCAGATCTCTACCTAAGAGATTTGACATGAAGGTCACAGCCATAGAAGAAGCTCATGAAATTATCATGACGAGATTAGATGAACTTAATGGATCTCTTCAAACTTTTGAGATTGGCATAAGTGACAAATCTGACAAGAAAAACAAAAATATTGCATTCTCTTCCAACACTGAAGATGGGGTAGAAGATTGTAATTTGAATACTGAGAAAGGTCTATCTAATGCTTTAGTTCTTCTTGGGAGACAGTTCAACAAAGTAATGCAAAAGATGGATAGGAAGTTAAGACCAAATGTTAAGAACAACTCATCTGACATCAATAGGTCAAATGATTCTGGTAGAAAGACAAGGGCTGAAGAGAACTCTTCTCAAGGTAAAGGAGTTCAGTGCTATGAATGTGAAAGTTATGGGAACATATGATCTGAATCTCCCACATATCTCAAGAATCAGAAAAAGGGTCTTACTATGGCTTGGTCAGATGAAGATAATGAAAGTGAAGCTGAAGAAGAATTTGCTAACAATGTTACTTCTCTAACTGGGATATATTATTCTGATTTCAGTGATGATGAAGTCACATATGATGAGCTAGCTACTTTCTATAGAGGAATATGTCTCAAAATTGAAGAATTTTGCCAACAAGGAGAAGAATAGAAGAAAATCATATCACAACTAGAGAATGAAAAGTAATAGCACATGGAAACCATCTCCAAGATGTAAAATGAGGTAACATTACTAAACTCCCAATTTGATCAAATGACCAAGTCTGTCATAATGCTGAACAATAGTTCAAAGACTTTAGATGAGATTCTGCAAATTGGGAAGTTATATGGAGACGTGACTGGTCTAGGGTTTGACAAAAGAAAAGAACATGTCTCAAATCTTGCTTCCTCTGAGTTCAAACCAAAGATGTTGAATCAGGTGTCTCAACATCATAAAAGAAGACGTGTTGCCTATATAAGAGGAAATTCCCATAAATGGAGGTGTCATTATTGTGGAAAGTTTGGCCAGTTGAAGCCCTATTGTTTCAAACTCTATCGATATCCTAAGCTTGTCCCTCAGCGTGTTTTAATTCAGAACATACCTAAGTTCAGAAAGCAACGGATTCCTAAGATTGGTACCAACAACTTTATAGCTCATACCTCTCTCAGTGTGTCAGCAAAAAATGACTGGTATTTTGATAGTGGATATTCAAGACATATGACAGGAGTCACTAATCTACTGGTGAATATGAGACCTCATGCTACTATTTTTGTTACTTTTGGTGATGGAGCCAAAGGTGAAATCAAGGGATTTGGACAGCTGGACTGCTCAGGAGTGCCTAGACTTGACAATGTGCTACTTGTAAAATGGCTGACTGCCAATCTAATTAGCATTAGTCAACTATGTGACCAAGGATTGAAAGTCAATTTCTATAAATCTAAATGTCTTGTTACAGATGGGAAAGGAGAATTAATCATGAAGGGAGTCAGATCTAAGGACAATTGTTATCTATGGTCATCTCAAGAATCAAGTTATGTATCATCTTGCTCGCTTGCCAAAGAAGATGAAGTTAAACTCTGGCATCAGAAACTTGGACACTTGCGTCTAAAAGGCATAAAGAGAATCATATCCATGGAAGCTATCAGAGGGATTCCTAAGCTCAAGATTGAAGAAGGAAATATTTGCGGAGAATGCCAAGTAGGAAAGTAGACTAAAATGTCACATCATAAGATTCAACATCTTACCACCTCAAGAGTCTTAGAAATTCTTCACATGGATTTGATAGGACCTATGCAGGTAGAAAGTCTTGGTGGAAAGAAATACGCTTATGTTCTAGTGGATGACTATTCAAGATACACTTGGATAAGTTTCATCAAAGAAAAGTCAAAAGCTTTTGAAGTTTTCAGAGATCTCTGTCAAAAACTACAAAGAAAGAAGGAAAACAATGTTATTAGAATTAGAAGTGATCATGGGAAGGAATTTGAGAATGCCAAGTTTGCTGAATTTTGCACCTCTGAAGGAATTAGTCATGAATTCTCATATCCCATTACTCCTCAGTAAAATGGGATTGTATAACGCACGAACAAGACTATACAGGAATCTGCTAGAGCCATGATACATGCAAAACAATTATCTTATCATTTTTGGGAAGAATCAATGAATATTGCATGCTACATTCACAACAGATTCACCTTGAGCAAAGGTACTTCAGCTACTCTGTATGAATTATGGAAAGTAAGAAAACATATTGTGAAATACTTCCATGTCTTTGGAAGAAAATGCTACATCTTGGCAAATCATGAACAAAGAAGAAAGTTAGATCCAAAGAGTGATGAAGGAATATTTCTAGGATACTCTACCAACAATAGATCCTATAGAGTCAACAACTCCAGAACTAAAGTAATGATGGAGTCTATAAATATTGTTGTTGATGATCAATACATGAACAAAGAAGCCGATGTCCTGGATGATGATGAAACATTCCAGAATGCAACTCCAGCTGAAACTGAAGATAGAGGTATTGATGAACAGCCCTCTAGTTCTGAGCCTGAAGATAGTCAGACCAACAAAGGTCCCTCTATCAGAATTCAGAAAGATCGTCCTAAATACCTCATCATCGGAGAGTTGGATAAAGGAGTTACTACAAGATCAAGGGAGATAATCTCTAATTCTTGTTTTGTGTCAAAGATAGACCTAAATAATGTTAAAGAAGCATTAACTGATGATTTCTGGATCAATGTTATGCAATAGGAATTAGCTCAATTTAAGAGGAATGGAGTTTGGGAACTTATCCCAAGGCCTGAAGGATCAAATGTGATAGGTACCAAGTGGGTCTACAAGAACAAATCTAATGAACAAGGAGTTTTCACAAGGAATAAGGCAAGACTATTGCTCAGGGATACACTAAAGTTGAGGGAATTGACTTTGATGAGACCTTTGCTCCTGTTGCATGACTTGAATATATTAGATTACTTCTTGGATTTGCTTGCATCTTGAGATTCAAACTATATCAAATGGATGTCAAGATTGCCTTCTTGAATGGTTACTTAAATGAGGAAGTATATGTGGAACAACCCAAAGGATTCATCGATCCTAATATACCTAATCATGTCTATAAGCTAAGGAAAGCTCTATATGGATTAAGACAAGCTCCAAGAGCTTGGTATGGCTATAAAAAAGGTAGCATAAGCAAGACTCTCTTTGTGAAAGAAGAAGGAAAGAAGCTCATAATTGCTCAAATTTATGTTGATGATATTGTGTTTGATGGGATATCTGACGAGATGGTTCAACATTTTGTTAAACAGATGCAGTTTGAATTTGAAATGATCCTAAATGGTGAATTAACTTATTTTTTTGGTCTTCAAGTTAAGCAGATGGAAGACTCTATATTCATATCCTAGAGTAAATATGCCAAGAATATAGTTAAGAAGTTTGGAATTGAGAATTCTAGTCACAAAAGGACACTTGTTCCTACTCATCTAAAGTTGTATAAAGATGAAAAGGGTGTGAATATGGATCAAAGTCTCTATAGAAGTGTGATTGGAAGCTTATTAAATCTCACAGCAAGCAGACCTGACATTGCATTTGCTTTAAGTGTTTGTTCTAGGTATCAAGTTGATCCCAAAGTGAGTCACATCAACTAAGTGAAAAGAATCTTGAAGTATGTCAATGGTACATGTGATTATGGTATGCTATACTCTCATGGTTCCAATTCTGAGCTAAGTGGTTATTGTGATGTTGACTAGGAAGGATGTGATGATGATAGAAAAAGTACATATGGAGGATGCTTCTTTTTGGGAAACAATCTGATATCTTGGTTTAGTAAGAATAATTTTTTTATCTTTCCACATCTGAGGTTGAATACATAGCAGCTGGAAGCAGTTGTTTTCAATTGGTTTGGATGAAGCAAATGCTGACATAATACAATGTTTCACAACATGTCATAACATTGTACTGTGACAACTTGAGTGCTATGAACATTTCCAAGAATCCTATTCAACATAGCAGAACCAAGGATATTGATATTCATCATCATTTTATTAGAAAACAGGTTGAAGAAAAGATTGTTACTTTAGAACATGTAGCCACTGATTTACAACTAGTTGACGTTTTTACTAAAGCTTTGGATGTTAATCAGTTTGAAATCCTGAGAGGTAAGCTAGGGATTTGCATCAATGAGGATCTATAGAAATTAAAGATGTATGGGAAAACTAGCCAAGATTTTTCAGTTCTCCTACTACAATTGTATTATTTTGTACCTGTTAATGATGGATGGATCAAAAGTGTGAATCCTGATGGTGACATAAAGATCAAGACATGGAAAGACAAATTTTTTGTTGTTGTTTCTCTTACTAAGAATAATTTGAAAAATGTTGTTGGGTCTAGTAATGTCTCAGGCTATAATATTGAAGATGATGTTGAGAGCATTATCCCTGAAGAGAAAGTTGTTGAAAAGAAGACCGGTGATGTTGCTTCCAATGCTGATATGGGAAGATGGTGTTGTCTCCCTCTCTCTCTCTCTCTCTCTCTCTCTCTATTGAGTACTATCATGTGTTATGGGGAAGCAGTTATTGGCGTGGTTGTCATATTATGGCTAAAACGAGGGAAAGTTAGCTAAATTTGCGTTATTTCTTCTGCTGCTCTGTCTGGTTGAGTGGATAAGGAGGGTTATTGTTCTGATTGGGTGTTGTGTTACCAGGTGTTCTATTATGTGAAACAAGAATGTTGTTTCTTACTTCTTCTGGTTGTCTGGTGCTGATAATATTTATAGCCACAATTTTCCAAATGGGGAGATTGAAGGTTCTTGGTTTGATTGCATATGTTGAAAAACATTATCATTTGTCTTGATGTCTTGTAAGATGTCCTCGGCATGCTTGAAGATATTTTGGTATGCAGGGCTTTTGTGATGTCAGATTAGATATTGTAACATCTGTCTTGATAGTTCTGGAACTTTCTAAATGCATAAAGTTTTGATTTAATTTTTGTATATCTTTTAGCAGATATTTGGTCTTTTATTTTCTCTAGGATGTGCCAAAATCAAGGGATTTTTGTTGGCAAAAACAAAAGCTGCTATGCGTTAGTTTTTGGAGATTATTGAAGATATTTTCTTGCTTGATTCATGTGATCATATTGAGGAAGTTTCTGATCAAATCCAGGCCCATTCAGAATACTATATTATTGGATAATTAACATAATTAATCTACAAGGAATATTATGTATTGTGTAAAGCAAAGTGCTTTTGAGTGTTAGGGTTTTTCTTTGTGCGTGTGTTTTATTTGTGAGTCATTCATACATCACCTAGATGTTTTAATTGGACTGACTTTTGAGTTGTAATTCTATCCACTCTAAGGTTTTAAGCATGAGAGTTTGTTCTTAATCAAAGCTTTTAAGCAAGATTAAGGTGTTGTGTTTTGGAAGAGTGATTGTATGCTTTCTTTGAAAGAATTGGTTTATCATCACAGTGTGTGATTGAGGGGGAGTGAGATGGTGAATTCTGATATCTAGATGTTGATTTCTAGGTAGAATTATCACTAGGTAGGTTCAAGTGAGAAGTTGTAAACTGGGATTGTTTAGGCTTTGAATTGCTCTACTAATAGTGAATTTCCTTCTTGGCTTGGTAGCCCCTAGAATAAGTGTGTTTGCACTGAACTGGGTTAATAATCCATTGTGTTTTTATTTCTTTCTTTATACTGCTTTTATCTTGTTAAATACTCAGATAGTAATGTCGTGACATCACCTTCGACATTACGTATCTGATACTATAACTTCAAAATTTATTTTAATCTCAAGAAAACAACAAATATTTTTTTTTTAAAAAACATCATTTTGCAAAGGCTCAAATTTTCATATATAGGGTGGTAATTAGCCAAAGGCGTGATTCCACAGAGTATTTAAAAAATTAGAAAATGGTAATTTATTGGGGAAAAGGTTTGCATTGAAACATAATGATCCTTATCCTTCTACCAATTCTGAGTTCAGAGTCTTCGTAGCTTCTGCTGATGATGACTTTGACGAGTGACTTTCTTCTGATAATCCAATATGGTTGGATGCAGTTACTTTCCATGAATCCCTTACTTTTTTGCCTAGATTTCTATAACGGGATATATATATATATATATATATATATATATATATATATATATATATATATATATATATATATATATTTGAATGTCTCTAATTTTTTTCCTAGATCGCTCTTTCGATTTTTCAATCCACTGAGATTGTTTTTTTCACTTTTAGGTGAAGTATTTCTTGATTGCATCAATATTTGTAGGATAAGTGAATTCCTCATCGTCCATTGTTGCGAGTATCAGGGAATCGCCCGATAAAGCTTTCTTTACCATATATGGACCGTCATAATTCAGAATTCATTTACCCCGAGACTCGGTTAGAAATGATTGGATTTTCTTGAGTATTATATCTCCTTCTTTGAAGACACGAGGTCGAACTTTCTTATCGAATGATATCTTCATCCATTGTTGATATAACTGGCTATGACAGAGGGTAGTCATTCTCTTTTCTTTGATCAGATTGAGCTTGTCGAATCTGCTTTGGCACCACTTAGCTTCTGTGAGTTTGGCCTCCATTAATATTCTTAAGGATGGGATCTCAACTTCTATGGAAAGCACTTCTTCCATGCCATATACTAGTGAGAAAGGGGTTGCCCCTGTTGAAGTCTGAACGGAGGTTCGATATCCATGAAGCACGTAAGGGAGCATCTCATGCCAGTCCTTTTATGTTACGACCATCTTCTGGACAATTTTCTTGATATTTTTATTGGCGACTTCCACTGCGCCATTCATCTTTGGCCGATAAGGAGAAGAATTATGGTGTTCAATTTTGAATTTTGCGCATAATTCCTCCATCATTTTGTTGTTCAAGTTGGACCCATTGTCAGTAATGAGTTGACTTGGAATACCGTAGAAGTAGATGATATTGTTTTTAATAAACTGGATGATCACTTGTCGGGTTACATTGGCGTACGATGCTACTTCAACCTATTTGGTGAAGTAATCAATAGCTATAAAAATGAACTGATGTCTGTTTGAAGCTTTGGGTTCGATCATTCCAATCATGTTGATTCCCCATATTGAAAATGGACATTATGAAGAGAGAGCCTTGAGAAGTGTTGAAGGCATATGTAACTTATCAGCATAAATTTGACATTTATGACATCTCTTTGCATGCCTGTGGCAATCTGCCTCCATTGTGAGCCAGTAGTATCCTACTCAAAGTATTTTTCTTGCCATTGTATGTCCGTTGGTATGAGTACCAAAAGATTATTCATGGATTTCTTTCATGAGTAAATCTACTTTGCGCTCATCTACACATCTGAGTAGAACCATGTCGAAGTTTCTCTTGTAAAGTACATCTTGATTGAGAATGAAGTTGTCTGTTAGACTTTGGAGGGTCTTCCTGTCTTTTCTTAACGATCCAAATGGGTATTCCCTTTTCTGTTGGAATTGTTGAATGCCGTGATACCAAGGTTTTCAATCAGTAGCAATTTCAATTGCAAAGATGTAAGCCGACCTATCTAGGCACATAATGTCAATTCTTGGGATGTCATTCTATCAGTCAATTGTGATCATGGAAGAGAGAGTAGCAAGTGCGTCAACCATGTTATTTTCCTCATGAGGGATGTGATGGAATTCAACTCTGTTAAAAAATGGCAACAATCTCCTTGCGTTGTCTCGGTAAGGGATCAGTCCCTATTGTCATGTTTCCCATTCTCCTTTGATCTTATTGATCACTAAGGTAAAATCTCCGTACACATGTAAATTCTTGATCCTAAGATCAATTGCTTCCTCGAGACCCATGATGCAAGCTTCATACTCGGCCTCGTTGTTTGTACATTTGAATGTTAATCTGGCAGTCAATGATTTCCCCAATCTCGTTTCCATAAGAATTAATTTTTCTATTGAAGACTATCGCTCCCCAGACTTTCGTCCTAGTGAAAACGCGAACCGTCGGCGATGTTGGAGGTTGAGGTTGAATAGAGTCGCCAGCTAGGCATTTTTATCCCGAAGGAAAGGTAATGCTGCATAAACCTGGAAGGGTATGGATAAGACGGTTGCGAACCAAAGAAACTGAGAAAGGGGGTTGGTTACGACCTGGGAAGGTACTAGCACCCAGATCGTCCGCCGTACTCGACGGGATCCATGCTTACTTGATTATGTTTAAAGGGGGTAGTGTATGTGCTAAACCGTGCATAAAAAGCTAGGGAGAAAAGGATGTATATAGTGTAGGTGCAAAAAGATATGGAATTCAAGATTAGGATTTTGAAAAGAAAAACTGGAGGAAGGAGAGGGGGAAGACCTGGGGACTTTTGTTCGATAATCGTTAAGTTATGCCTACGTATCCTCTCGTGCAATGAGGAAGTCAGAACACCGTAGTTAACCTCAAAGAGACTTAGTGATTTTGTTGTGAACTGCTTGCTTGTCTATGCTCAAGTGTATGACTCGTCTGGCTCGAGTGCTAACTGTCTTGCATTAGACGGAAGAAGCGAGTTCTCGTTTTTAGAATGAGTATGATGAGAAAAGAATCCCGGAGGAGACGTTTATTGTTTGTTTTTGTGTTTTCAGTTTGTTGCACCCCAAAATTTGCCCTCCACAAGACAAGACATTGTGTACTAAGAGACTCACAAGGTTCACAAGGTTCACAAGACATCTCATGAGGTTCACAAGGTTCACAAGATTCACAATTAGTCAGAAAGTTTGACAATTCCCTCAGACAATGCATTCTCCTAAGCAATGCATCTTAAACTAGGGTTTTGACTTTCATCAGGCTAAGTGGACTTCCAAGACTTCAAGTGAGCTTCATAGCATCCTATATGTGTTCAATAATCCCCATGTCAAGTTTCAAGACTTTCCCAAAAGATTTGCTCAGTCAGATGATCAGATAGGTTAAAATCAGTCAAAGTAGGTAAAAAGGCAAACTGAGGTCAACTGTGGTCAAACCAAAGTCAAACTTCATGATTTTTTGCCAACATCAAGTATATGAGGTAAAATTCATCATTTGATCAAGGTTTTATCATGATTCATCAAGGAGATTTCAGATCATAAAGAATCAGGAGTTTCTAAATTAGGGGTTTCACAGGAAAAGTCAACTGAACTTTGACCAGCCATAACTTTCACATGCTTTATCAAAAAATTTCCATCCAAAGTTCATTTTGAAGGAAATTGAATTCTCTACAACTTTGTGTCTCACAAGCCAAGCCCAAAAATGCTTCATTTGGAAGGTATGAGCTAAGACATTATAGGTCCTTTTAAAAGTCAACAAAAAGTCAACAACTTCCAAAGAGCATAACGTGAGAATGGTAAACGATATGGACATGAGACCAAAGAGGTTGGTTATAGGACTCTTTAAGCTTTCCAAAATGTCCAAGAACACCTTCATAGCATTAAAATTGAGGGATTTGTGCCCTTGCAAAGTTGGGAAATTTTTGAGAGGTTTATGAAGCAAATGGGGTCTTAAAACCATAATTCACCAAATGGGCTTGCTTTTTTATGATCCAAACACTTCCATGACATCATGCACGAATTAAAAATTATTTATTCATATTTTTATTCATTTTATTTTATTTATTATGTTTTTTTACATTAAAAATCATTTTAAATCAAAATAAAATATAAAAGTGTGAATATTTGATTTGATTTTGGTTCTAGAAGGTCTTAATGATTATTTAGAAGTGATTGAAACTATACAAATTCAGATCATACAAAAATAGCAATGATATATCCAAATTTTTAATATTTTAAAGGCATATCTTTTTCAATCTCTAACTATCCAAAAGTCCAAAATATGATGTGGTTTTTTAACCTAATTTTGTTCTACTACATATAGAGAACTCATACAAACACAAAGAAAGATTAGCCTCCAAGAGCAAGAACCAAATTTCAAGAAATTCAGAAAAAAAGCTATCCCCATCATCATCATTATCAAGTTCATACAAAAATGCATGAACTGAATTGAAATTTTGAAGCTTTCTTTAGTTTTTTTTAATTTCATTTATTCTTGATATTTTAATCAATTTTGTTTATCTAACGTTGTTTGTCTCATGTTATAGAAGCTTTCTGGGTTGATTATTCGAAGCTTCATGACCAAAACCGAATCCTACCATAGTTAGGGTTTCAAGCTCAAATTTGGGGTTTTTACAAATTTCGCAGGAAATTTCAGAGGTCAAGAGGTTTATTCATGAGGACTGCGTATAGCCTAGTGGCTAAGGTTGGAAACTGGAAGGTCAGGGGCGTGAGTTCAATTCCCACTCACAACATTTTGGGCAAAAACCTGCTTTTCTTTCATATTTTCCTTTAATTTCTCTAATTAACACATTTTCTAATTGATTTATCCTTTTAACCATGATTAACCTCAAAATTTTTCTCTAAAGTAAATATTTTTCTATTTTCACTCGTTTTTATGTTATTCTTTATCCGCCTTATCATATAATATATGTTTTCCATGTTTAGTAACACAGGCACGCATGACCCAATGGTAAAGGTTCTCCAGAGGTTGGAATTAAAAGGGCTTGGGTTCAAACCCTGGACATAACATTTTGGCAAAGAAACATGGGTTCTTCATCATTTTCTTTCTTTTCCTTAATTTATCTCTTAAACATGGTTAACCTATTATTTTTAATTAACTTTTTTTAACAAATCTTTTTTTTTATTAAATTTAGGTTAGCATTTTTTTATTAGTATTATTACTTTTATATTTAGGTTTATTAAAACCTCAAACCTTTTTTTTTATAAAAACCTTAATCAACCTTTAAATGTTTTTTAATTTAATTAATTCTCATAATTCATTTTTCTTAGATTTATTTAATTATTAGGCTATTTTAATATAAACTATTTATATATTTTCTTTTGTAAAACTCAACCTTGGAAAATTTTGTTTTACTAACATGTTTTTTTTTATTTTTATTATATAATAGGTATTTGTTACACTTATTCATATGCAGACCCACAACCTAGTGGCAAGGAAATGAGGTTTGGAGCATTTTGATGAAGAAACATGGGTGTCCCAGTGGCAAAGAACTCAATGAAGCAAAAAGGGCAAACCCCCAATATTTTGGGTATCTCTAACTTTATTTTTCCCTTTTTCATCAAATTATGTATTTTCTTTGAATTTCCTTATTATTATTATTAAACTAATTTCTAAAAGATAAAACATAATCCTTTTTTTATTTTATTTTTAAAACTTACATTTTTATTATAAACCTTAATTTTTTTTCATAAACCTTAATTTTTTCCTAAACCCTAATTTTATTAACCCTAATTTTTATTAACTTTAATATTTAACTTAATTAAATAATTAATCATTTTTTATTATAAGTAATTATTATTTGTTTATTATTATAATTGTTATAATTTTCTTCTAAAAATTTTCTAAATCATTTATTTAACTTAAAAAATAATATTTTCTCTTAGATTGTTATTTTTATTTATATTTTTGCTAACCCTTTTATTATTATTATTTCATTATTACTAACCATTTTAATTATAGTTTATTTATTATATATTTATTATTAATTATTTCTATTATGTAATTGCGAAAGCTTTGTAATAGTCGTAGTTTTATTTTTTGTCTTTATTTTATTATTGATAAATATTTTATTGTCATGGTTAGTAACTATAGGGAGTGATAACATATTTGTGATTTAAGATTAATTTAGAATAACTAATTTAATAAGATAAATATATGAATATGAACACTCACACACGTAAGTCGATCTTTGATCGCCATCTCACACTTTCTAAGGTTACTCCTCATGTTGCCTAATTATAAGGTCAAGTAAGGTGTTTTAAAGCAAAGTCCCTTCATTAATATCATCAAGTCCCTTTAAAATTATAAGATCAAGTCCCTTCGATGTTGCCTACGGTAAATGATCTTGTCCCTTCGAACAAAAGATGATAAGTCCCTACAAATTGCTAAAGACACCTTACAGTTGCCTAAATTCAGATGTCCCTTCACATGTCCCTTACACATCCAAGGTAATGACTACCTATTCCTTAATAATAGGGATAGTCTTACCATTGAAAGAATATATAAGAACAGTAAAGATTTAACATAGGGTAGGTTCCTCTTAAGTACTTGCTCACTTTTCATCAAATTACTTCATTACACTTCACATTTTAAACAATTTTCAAAATAAAGTCTTTATATATATCCGTACAAGGATCATTATTGAAATTCTGTGATCAGGTACGTGATGTCGAATGAGATTTTAAACACTTGACAACTTGACCAAAACTTAAAGTGCAGGAAAATTAAACAACACAGGAAATTGTTAACCCAGTTCAGTGTATAACCACACTTACATCTGGGGGCTACCAAGCCAGGAAGGAAATCCAATATAAGTAATATTAATTCTAGACTTAAACCACTCAGTTTAATCTTTCACTTAATATCTACCCAAGGCAATTTCTACCTAAGACACAACTTAGATATGAGTACCAACTCACTCCCCCTCAATCACACAGTGATGTGTTTACAAGTTTAATAAAATTGAAGTCATACTTGAAACAAAACAGCTTGATCTTACTTCACAGTTTCAATCCAGACACAAATACACTTTTGCTTAAAAGCTCATAAAGTGGTACACATAAAACAACCTGTTATTAAAAGCATAAACACCCTATTTAGTCTTCTTAATTTCGTGCTCTATTCTGAGAGTTTCTGTTACTTAAATAGGTGTTTGGATTTTGGGCTTTCTGTAGGTTTATCCAATCCTGATACGCATGCTATTATCACCTTGAATTAGGGTTTGTTACTTCCTAGATTCTAGGTGATTCAGTTCTTCTGATTATGCTGAAGTCACATAACAAAACTCCCTACAGATGCGCCTTCTTCTGTTTCATCCATCCATAATTAATTCCAGATAACTTCCCTTAATTTACTCAGTTCTGTTAATCATTAATTAATTCTGGTAGCAGGTTTGAGATGTCACAACATCTGGTGTGACATCCTGAAAACTGAACTTACTTCATTTACTGATACAATGTCACAACATCTGATATGACATCCTGTAAACTGAACTTACTTCATTAACTGATGCAATGTCACAACATCTGGTGTGACATCCTGAATTAAGTTCATTTACTTATATTCTGTTTGATAATGTCACAACATCTGGTGTGACATCCTGAACTAACTTCAACACTTCTTGTTGGTCAAAAATTCTGTCAATTCAAAACATCTACAAACTCCCCCTTTGGCTAATTTTTGGCTAACATACTTTTCTGGTTTATCAGAATGCAGCAGAATTTCTTATATCAGAGTACAACAGTTCTTTTCTGTTGAGTCATGTGAGATTTTACTCCCCCTCAAACCTACATGTGTTCAGACTTGTTGCAACAAAAATGTTTCATCAAAAACATATCTTTAGTTCAGAAGCAAACAAAAGTTTTTCATTAATCAGTAAGCTGCATCATACATTGTTTAGTTCTCTTCTCCCCCTTGTTAGACATAAATTGGGGCCAAAGGTTTATAAAAGAAAAATCAAAATACAATGCTGGAGCAGACATTACATATTCCTCACATACATTTTTCACTCAGAATCCTCATATTCAGTGTCTTCCTCTTCTTCAGTTTCTTCATCAGAAGCAGCAGCTTTCTGAGCACTCTCTTCAATCTCCAGCCTTTGGATAATCTCCTCAAGCTTCTGCTTCCTGGCATTCAGTTCTTTGCATGTGGTCTTCAGCTCAGCAATCAAAGCAGCTTTGGAGATTGGATTCTTTGCCTTTGAAGATCCAGCAGATGTCCCAGAGGGAGCTTCAACATCAGCTGCATGATGACTTAAGAACATCTTGTAGTGGAAGGCCAGGGGACTATCTCTTTTGCAGATTGAATCCTTCTTAGTGAGGATACCTGGATACTGGCTGAGTATTATTCCACACAGCAGAGAGGGGAAGGCAATAGGCAGCTTTGTTGCAGATGATCCAGCATGCTTCAATGTCTGATCAAAAATATAAGCCCCAAAATCCAGCTTTGTTTGGGTGCCCACAACATATATAAACCTGCCCAATCCAGTTGCTATTGAGGAGGTATGGTTAGTAGGGACCCAGTTTGCAGTGCCAATCCTATGCAGCATTGCATACTTCCTTGTCAGCAAGCTCACAGAAAGTTTCCCTTTAACTGGCCAAGTCTTGACCTGATTTGCAGTGATGACCTTGCATACCTGGTTATCTGTCTTTCCCAGCTCATTAGGTCCATCAGATTCTCTTCCTAGATAGTGGTTGATAACCCTAGGAGAGAATTCCACACATCTCCCTCTGACATACACCTTTCTGAAGTCAGCTGACTTACCATCAGCACAGTCTTCTTGAAGATTGACAATGAATTCCTTGACTAGCAGCTCATAGCAAGGAGAGAAGTTTGACACTGTTTTGAATAAGCCTGCAGAGGAGATGAGATCAATTACCTCTATGCACTCAAGTGCATTACTGCTCAGCTCTCTTTCAAGTGCTACCCTTCTTTGATAGACAAATTTCCATCTGTTCACACTTGAAACATGATGGAAAGAAATGTTGTCCAGAGGAGCTTCTGGAACAGCATAGGAGGACCTTGAGGGTGTTGGTTTCTTCTTTGGTGGGGATGTTGGGAAATCCTCTTCAACATCTGAATCTGGAGGGGTGACAGCTTTCCTCTTCTATGTATTCACCTTGCTCCATTGTTTTGTAGGACCAAAAGCAACTTTAGCTTTATCCTTCTTTGGAGTAGGTTGCTTCTTCTCAGGAGTTGCATGTCCTGCAGTCTTCTTTTCCTTCCTAGTCCTAAGCCTTTTGGCTATGCTAGGGTTTACAGAAGCAATGATTTCTATGTCAGAATCATGCTCAATGTTTACAACAGGAGGAGGTTGAGCAGTTTCCTCTTCAGCAGGTGGATCAACAGAGGCTTGATCTTTAGTGGAGGCCTTGTGCTGGTCCTCAGATGTGTCATCATCACCATCAGTGGAGGCCTTGTGTTGGTCCTCAGTTTTTTCATCATCATCATCAGTGGAGGCCTTTTGCTGGTCCTCAGATGTTTCAACATCTATTGGGACATCCTGTTGAGCAGGAGTGTCCTCTTCAGCCTAATTTTGTTGTTCTTCTTGTAGAGCTGGCATGGTGTTCAGAGGGATAGATATGCCACTCACAACTATTTGCTCAGACAAGATCTTGTTCACTAGTTCCTTTATAGAATCATCCACATATTCAGAAGCTTTTGGAGTAGTGTTTGAGGATGAAGGCATGCCTTTGGCTTTGCTGAATACAGGTTCCTTTTCCCTTCTCACAGTAGGGGTTCTTGGCTTTTGAGCAAGAGGAACACTTCCTCTGATTTCATCTATTGGAGTTGAATCCATAGGTATCACAGAGATGGGGGTTGCATGCACCACATCTTCTTGGTTGAGAATTTCTTCAGAGAGATTAGGGTTTTGATGTTGAGACATTTTCGAAAGAGGTGGATGAAGAGTTTAGGTTTGAATGATTTTGATGAGTTCTGAAAAAGCAGTTAGAGAATGCAATTTGTTTTGAGAGGATGATGAGAAGATGGATAGCTGAGAACAAGCTGATATTTTTATAAGTAGCCGTTACTTGGAGAAATTTTAGGAGTGGAATACCCAGAGTCCTTGACCAAACTGGTGTTGCCATCTGGTGATCATGCCACACGATGTCATATGACATGTTGGCACATCTCCATAACTGTTATATTTCACATAAACAGATTCCCAATTTACCCCTTAGGTTTTCAAATTGGGTAGCATCCAAAGCTTTAGTAAATATATCAGCCAATTGCAGATTTGTAGCTACATGTTCCAATGAGATCACTTTCTCTTCCACAAGATCTCTGATGAAATGATGCCTGATATCAATATGCTTGGTCTTGCTATGTTGGATAGGATTCTTTGATATGTTAATAGCACTTAAGTTGTCACAGTACAATGTCATGACATCTTGTGGGACATTGTACTCAGTGAGCATTTGCTTCATCCAAACCAACTGTGAACAACTGCTTCCAGCTGCAATATATTCAGCTTCAGCAGTAGATAAGGATACACAATTTTGTTTCTTACTGAACCAAGAAATCAAATTGTTTCCTAGAAAGAAGCATCCTCCTGAGGTGCTTTTTCTGTCATCAGCACTTCCAGCCCAATCAGCATCACAGAAGCCAGTGAGAATTGGTTTGCATCCATGAAAGTACATTATTCCATAGTCACAAGTACCATTGACATATTTCAGAATTCTCTTGACTTGGTTTAGATGACTAACTTTTGGATCAGCTTGATATCTTGCACATATACCTACTGCAAAGGCTATGTCTGGTCTGCTAGCAGTCAGATATAATAAGCTTCCAATCATACTTCTGTATAGGCTTTGATCTACATTCTCACCCTTGTCATCTTTAGTCAGCTTTAAATGTGTGGGGGCAGGAGTTCTTTTATGAGTAGCATTGTCCATCCCAAATTTCTTGACAATGTTCTTAGCATACTTGCTTTGGGAAATGAACATGGAATCCTCCATTTGCTTTATTTGCAATCCAAGGAAGTAAGTTAGTTCTCCTACTAGGCTCATCTCAAATTCAGATTCCATTTGAGTGACAAAATGTTTAACCATCCTGTCTGACATCCCACCAAAGACAATGTCATCTACATATATTTGAGCAATCATGACATTTCCTTTATCATCCTTCACAAACAAGGTTTTGTCTATTCCACCTTTCCTGTACCCTTGCTTGATAAGAAAAGTAGTCAGTCTTTCATACCATGCTCTTGGGGCTTGCTTCAGTCCATAAAGAGCCTTCCTTAGTTTGTACACATGGTTTGGACAGCTTGGATCAACAAATCCCTTAGGATGTTCTACATATACCTCTTCATTAAGATATCCATTCAGAAAAGCACTTTTCACATCCATTTGAAATAGCTTGAACTTCAGGATACAAGCTATTCCTAAAAGTAGTCTGATTGATTCAAGCCTTGCTATTGGTGCAAAGGTTTCATCAAAGTTTACTCCCTCAATTTGTGTGTATCCTTGAGCTACAAGTCTAGCTTTGTTCTTTGTAACAATTCCCTGCTCATTTGACTTGTTCTTATACACCCATTTAGTGCCAATCACATTTATGTCATCAGGTCTAGGAACAAGATCCCACACTTCATTCCTTGTGAATTGACCTAATTCTTCTTGCATTGCACAAATCCAGTACTCATCAGTAAGAGCTTCCTTGATGTTTTTAGGTTCTATTTTTGAGACAAAACAAGAACCTGAAATCACCTCTCTTGATCTAGTGCTTACACCTCTGTTGGGATCCCCAATTATCAAATCTTTGGGATGATCCTTGTGGATTCTTATGGAGGGAGGTTTGCTGGATTGTTCTGTCCTTGCATCAGTTTGAGTGAAGTCAGAATGATCACTCTTTTCTTCAGCTTCAGTTTGACTATCAGCAGATGTTCCAACATCCTCTGTAACATCTGCAGGGGCATCATCAATTATCACATTTATAGACTCCATGATAACTTTGGTTATAGAGTTAAATATTCTATAGGCTCTGCTGTTTATAGAGTATCCAAGAAAAATCCCTTCATCACTTTTAGGATCCATTTTTCTTCTTTGCTCCCTATCATCCAGAATATAACAATTACTTCCAAACACATGTGTAAACACCCCAAATTTTCCCTCACCCATTCACACCATGGCTTGTGATCTCTTCATATGCATAAATTCAATCATAGCATCTCATATTGCATTTTTGATTCACTGCATTGCTTCTAAGTCATCTGCATCTAGGGTTTGTGATTTGAGCTATCCCTGAGCCACTTGAGCCACTCCAAAGGTATTAAATCACTTCAAAGGGGTACATGTATGTCCAAGCATCATATTATATCCCCCACAAAGTCAAGAAAGTCAAAGAATCACAAGAACTAAGAATGGCATGGAAGCAGAGCCAGGTTTAACTGCACAGATGACCTAGAATTATGGTTTTGGTTTCAGAGGCCATGACTCCAAATTTTTTGGTCATTCTTGTTTCTATTGGTCTCTATATGTTATAAGGATCATGCATATCAAGTTTCATGAATAAATTCCATGAGGAAGGCATCTAATCAAGAGTTGACTTCTTGAGCAAGTCAGTGCAAAATCAGGGCATCTGAGGCCCCCAATGACCCAACCAAAGGGTGTTCTTCATCATTTTGAATGTGTATGATCTTTATTTGGTCATAGAAGATGTTAGAAGTTCACAAAGTTGAAGAATTTCAAGCCATTTGCAAAGTTGCCTTTTTGGGAAAGTGACTTGTAATGTAAACTTGCCATTTTGGGAAAGTTTTTCAACCTCCTCAAATTGATTCAAAAATGCCTCAAATGGGAAAACTTTGGTCATGAAAGTTGTAGAATGGATCATTCCCTTTTCAAAAAGTACAAGAACTCATTCTAATTCTTTTTGGATCAAAAGTTATGGCTTGTCAAAATTAGGAAAAATCACATAATTTTCACTTTTGTACCAAAGAGGCAAAGTTGCAAAACCTCATGCCAAGCCTTTATGTGACTTCAAATGGACTTCTAACCTTTGCACAAACATGAACCAATGCCTAAAGATCAGAATGCACCAAAGATTTGTCCAAGTTCATGACTTGTGCATTAAGAAATTCCAAAGGGGCCAAAAGTTCACAAATTTGCAAAACACTACATAAACTTCACTCAACTTGCTGATTTGTCTCAAAACCAATTCCATGGATATCCTTAATCTCAGCTGAGCCAGGACAAGCCAATGAGCCAGCTACACCATTGCCCATACCTCAAGTACAACACTTTTGACTTTTTGGCAAAAACCCCATACCAATCAGCCTGTGCCACCACCAACTCTCTGCCCTATCACAGTTTGATAAGTGGACAAAATGAAACAAAAACCACACAAGAGGCAAGCCTGAGCACACACACAAGTCAGCATACACAAAAACTCCTCCCCTTGCATTTTCTATCGAATCTCTCAACTCAGCAACTCAAACTTAAATATTCTTTCACCATTCAACTCACCATGACCCACTGATCATTTCCCACCCCTCACTTGTCCCTGAAACCACCACAATCAAAAACACGATTTCAACACTCCCTTGACCTGAGCTTCTGCAAACTTCCTCTGGAGGCCATATAAACTCCAGCTAAGTGTCAAAAGCTTCTGAGGAGGATCATTGGAGCTTGTTTGAAGCAAAGAGCTGGCCAGAAAGTCCCTGTTTCGAAAGCTCAAGCTCAGGTAGCCATGGCATTTATTTTTCCAGAACTCCCATTTTTAGTTTCTAAATGCTTCCTTATGCTTCACTGATTATCATGATGTGATTTATTTTGAAAATGAGTGAAAAATGACCATGTATGCTTGTTCTGAAACTTTGCCCGTGAAATGCGTTTTGGTTTGATTCTTGATCTTGAGTGAAAATAAATGATTTTGATTGTTGGATTCTTGTTTAGAGTTGTCTAATGATTGATTCTGGAGAGTTTAGTGGGGTTTCATGGCGTATTGAGGGAGATTGAGTAAGGAGCTTGCCGGAGAAGATGACCGGAACACTGTTCCGGTCATCTGAAAGTCATTAGGGCTTCTGATTAGGGCTTAATCATAATTACGTAGGTTTGAATGTGAGTCGTTCGTTTGCGTGCCAGGTCAACTCCCGCCTCTGTGAATTTGAATCTCAGCCTTCAGATTGTTTGACTTTCCCTTTTTCCATTTAAATTCATTTTAATTTTATTTGTTTCATATTTATTTTGCACGAATTATTAAAAATAGCTAAAATCATTTAAAAATTATGAAATTTTTTGTCAAAGATTTCGTTAATTTTTAAAACCCAAAAATATTTTTATTTTTATTTTTTGCATTAAAAATTATTTTTAAATCATTTAAATGTTTATTTTTAATTAGTTAATAAAAATTAATTAATTAAAAATGCATTTAAGTATTTAAAAATCACAAAAAAATTCACATTGCATTTAGAAACATTTAGAAACATTATCCAACTCTCAAACCAAATTTCTTTTTTGTTCTTAATGCCTTTTGATCATTTTCATTGGAATTAAATTCATTTTAAGGCAATATTTTATTTCAAACTTTAAAAATTTCATTCTGCCTAACCCTTGAGAGTTGGGTGATGATTCTTTTTGCATTGAATCCTCCAAGGCATGTAGTTTATAAGATAAAATTGGCTTGATTTGATCTTGCATTTTCAATTTGTTTGGCATTTTTCTTGATGAGGTACCCCAAAACCCTAGCAATCTTAGGAAATTCATAACTTACACTAGGTTAAGAGTTGGATCCCCTCCTTTGGGAAGTGAGCTTGTATAGGTTTAGGGTATCTTTGATTGCATTTTCAATTTTTTATCATGCCATATGCTTCTGATTTTGAATTTTGTTTTGTGTGTTGATCATAAACCCTAATTTGTGCTTTCTTTTGCATCCATCTTTCATTTGCTTACATCCAATGACTTGCCATGACATTTTGTGCATCCACATGACTCAGGATACATCTTAGGACATATTAGAATCATGTTTGATCATTTCCTCTTTCATTTGCCATGTTGTATGTCCATTGCATTTCATGACTTTTCATGTACATTCATGTTTCAATGCATGCTTCCTTTGCATCTTTATGCTTGTTTGATCATTCTCATGTCTTGCCTCATGTTTGTATCATCTCTTGGCATCACTAACATCAAGAAATTGCTTCTGACTTTGGTTTGCATCATGACATTTCACCTCATTTGCATTGCATTTCATTTCTTTTTGGCTAACTTTTCAAGTGGTAAGTTGTTTTGAGAAGTGGATTTGCCTTCACTTCTCACAATCTCTTCTCATCTCTCTTGCACCTTTGCTGCATTTTATCTTGTGTATTGGATTGAGCTTGCTCATTCATGTTCATCTTACCTTCTTCCCTCAAGCAACTTGCCTTCTTAAGTGAAGCAAGTTGTTTTGCTTCTCTTTGCTTCTTCCTCCTTTCATCTGTTTCCTTCCTGGTGGTTTCTCTGAAGATCTTTCTCTCTTGAGCCTCATAAACCCTAGGATCTCCAAGCATGATAACAATTAAGGTTTGATTTGTCCCCCATTTAGTTTTACCTTTGTGTCATCTTTGAGTCTTCTATTCTCATCTCATGAATCAAGGACTAAACCCTAAAGGTTTTAAGGCTTTGTGATTAAGCTTATGCCTGCATCCTTCTATTAGGATGGAGTGTATAACTTTAAATCCTAAGTGTTAAACCCTTAATGTGTTTAAATCCTCTAATCAATCCACTTAATAATCATCAAGACATCAAGCTTGTAACTTGGGCCTTGCATTAGGGTTCTAATTCTTCCTTAATTGGTTAAGAAGGACTAACCCTAGTGTTAATGGACAAGTCCCTCTCAAGTTGTCTTACAAACCATAAAACTCACTTCTTAATCTTATCATGGATTAAGTTGAGAAGCATTTCTCAGCTTAAATGTTCTCATCTATTATCCTTCTATTAGGATGGTGTAATGAGTCCATTAAATCTTTGGTTATGGCTTAATATCATTACTTAACACTAAACAAAAACAACAAAAACATCTAAATAATCACAAGTAGGTTAATGATCTTAATCCTACATCTTGGTGACTAAGTGTGAGGTGTTTACTTCATACTTAAGGTATTCTCATTACCCCTAATCAGAGGGAGGATGTGATGATTTTACTAACCTCATGGTTTAGGCTCAAGCTCATTAACTTATGACAAACTTCAAAAAAGCAATAAAAGATTAAAAACACAAAAACAAACAATAATCGTCTCCTCCGGGATTCTTTTCTCATCTCATTCACTCACAAACGAGAACTCGCTTCTTCCATCTAATGCAAGACAGTTTGCACCTGAGCCAGACGGGTCATACACTTGAGCATAGACAAGTAAGCAGTTCACAAGTCAATTTACCTTTCAGTCTCTTTGGGTCGAACTACGGTGTTCTGACTTCCTCATTGCACGAGAGGATACGTAGGCATAACTTAACAGTTATCGAACAAAAGTCTCTGTATATTCCCCCTCCTTCCAGCATTATCCTTTAAGCCTCATAGCCTTGAGCATTTCACTCCTGTTCTTACATTGACACTTCACTTATACACTTCACTTTTCTTTTACACTGACACTTGCATTCTTTCCAGCTATGATACACAAATTGCACTGACACTACCCCTTTAAAACACAAATCTTTCAAGCGTGGATCCCGTCGAGTACGACGGACAATCTGGGTGCTAATACCTTCCCAGGTTGTAACCAACCCCCTTTCTCAATCTCTCTGGTTCGCAACCGTCTTATCCATATCTTTCCTAGGTCTATGCAACATTACCTTTCCTCCGGGATAAAAATGCCTAGCTGGCGACTCTTGTCTTTCTGTGTTCAGCCCTGTGTGTTCTCTCTCCTTTCGCCGATCGTTCGCGTCTGTACCCCTTCTGACCAGGTGTCATTTTGGTGGGAGCGACAGCTTGGCGACTCTGCTGGGGACCCTTATACTGTAACCAGGGCTTCTGGTTCTTTTTGTGGGTTCCTCCTAGCGCTTGTTTGATTTGTGTTTACTGGGGTGTTATGTGCTATTTGTGTTTATATAGTTGCTTTATTTATTGCTTTATGTACAGCCGTATTTATTGCTTTCTTTACAGTTTTTCATTTTTCATACTGTCATGCTATCTTGCTGGATCTGGTTTCTGGTTTGTTGGGTGGGGTCCTACTGAGAGTTTAAGGTCCTATACCTGGGACCTGAGTGACACCTAGGCTAGAGTGGTTCATGTTCTTTCCCATTCCATTTCGGTCTGGTGCGGGAATATGAAACACGGTTCAGATGTGGGTTTCTTCTTGAGAACTCTGTGCTACAGATTTCCTGTAGTGCTAGGGCTATCTGGGAAGCCTGCTAAGTCTGGATGACCTTTATTATGACCTTCAGAAACTGAGGTGAATTAGAGGAGGATCTTTTATGGTTATTGTAAACAATGTACCTCCGGGTTAGAAGTGTTTACACTTCTCATAACTGATCCAAGTCTGAGGATCCTTGTTTTAGAACATCACCAGTAAGGAGGTTGGGCTGTTTACAGGTTTGCAGGTACCTTTGGCCACATCATACCCTGTTACTTGTTTGAATAAGAGTACCTCACTTTGGACAATTCTTGTGATTTAACCCTGGACATGTGACTCTTTATTTGAGTCCCCCACCTTGGTTACTGGACTTCTAAACCTCCATCTGGACTTCCTGAACATACATGGACTTATATCAAGGCAGTAATCAGATCCAACTTGATCACAAACCCTTGCATATCATTTGCATACATCATCATTGCATCATTTAACATTTGTTTATTTGTTTTTCAGGGTATCCACATTACATTTGGCTTGGTTTTGACCCCTTCATCTGCAGAGACCTCTGTTATCAGTTATCTGTTTCAACTATCTTTACCAGTTATCTGCTTCATCTATCTTCATCAGTTGTCTGCTTCAGCTACCTTCATCCTCAGTATCAGTCTTGATCCCTATCAGTACTTGTCTTCAGCTCTTCATCAGCACTCATGTCTGCACCTAGGAAGAACAACATTTCATACCATTTCTTTGAGCCTGTGTTGACTGGTATTAGGCAGGTCCAGGCACTTATCACTCCAGACCACATCCCATTATTCAGAGAACATTATGGAGGCATCCTTGATATGATTATGGACCTGGATCCTTCTCATAGGAGTATGATCCACACCTGTCTACAGTTTTATGACCCTCCTTTGAGATGCTTCACTTTCCAGAACTTTCAGTTAGGACCTCTGCTGGAGGAGTTCTCATCATTGATTGGAGTACCTATTAGGGATGGTATCCCCTTCAACCCAGAGATGACTTCTCCCAGCAATGGAGAAGTAGCAAAAGCACTGTACCTAGAGCCTATTTTGATTGAGCAGAACATGACAACAAAGGCAGGGATCCCTGGTTTGCACTTAGACTTTCTGATTTCTCAGGCCATCCTGAAGGCCTCCTTGGGAGAATGGAGGGCAGTTTGTGCATTGTTAGCCCTCAGCATATATGGGGTTATATTGTTTGCAGATGAGCCTAAATTTATCAGCAAGAATGCCATTCATCTTTTCCTTCTGAGGAACCCAGTACCCACATTGCTGGGGGATTTCTATTATTCTGTTCACCAAAGAAATGAGAAGCAAAGAGGGAAGTTGGTGAGATGCTGTGCTCCTCTGTTTCATACTTGGCTGCTTAAACACTTACCTAAGACAGATTCTTTCTTGAACCCACACCAACAGAATAATTGGTCTAAGAGACTTATTGCTTTGACTTCAGATGACATCAGATGGTGTACTCAGAGCACCAAGGGCAAGGACATCATCACTAGATGTTGGCAGTACCCCAATGTACCTCTAGTAGGAGTGAAGGGTTGCATCAACTACAATCCTTTGCTGTTTAAGAGGCAGTTGGGCTATGCTTTGGTCCACCCTCCTAGAGTGCAAGATCTAGCCGAGACCCTGTATTGTGAGATAAAGCCTAATCTAGATGTTGTCAGGAAAGCATCCTGGGCTTGGGACAACATCCATACCAAAGGGATGGCTATTCTTGGGAGATGCAATAATGCGGCTTCAACTCAGTATTATGAATGGTCTCATGCTAGAGCTCAGATTTCTGGGATGCCCTTCACCATTGAGGACACACCTGGGCCTTCCACAGTACAGCCAGTAGCCACTGTCAGCCTGGAAGAGTTTGAGAAGCTGAGGGAAAGGAATGAGAATCTGTCTCAAGCTCTGAAGAAGACCCTCTGGGAGAGGAGTGATGGTCGTCTAGACATTGAGAGGTTGGAGAAGCTTAAAGTGGAGCATCTGGCCAGGATTGAGAAAGCAGAGGACTACATCAAGAAGTCGAGAGCTGGGGAGCAAATATTGAAGAATGCCTGTAAGGAGGCCAAGCTTCAGAAGGCTAGGACTGATCTCTATCTGCAAGAAAGTCAAGCTAGGTGGGTCAGGATCACTGAAGCTCGTACTCAAGAAGATAAGAGAACTCAAGTCAGGATTGAGCAGTTAGAAGCCAATGAAAAGAAACAATAGGAAGCCTTGCTGGCAGCCCAGAAGGAGATTTCAGAGTTGAAGCTTAGGGCTGGTTTGAAAAGGTCAAAGGACCAAGATAGGCACAAGAAGCTGACCACTGCTATTGCCACTAGGAACCTTCTCATCAGGACTATTACAGAGCATCCAGCTGGTCCTGTAACTGAGGCACTTTTGAAGGAGGTTCGCGAGGATGAGTTTGGACTTGATGTCTGACTTTTTGTTTGTTGTTGCTTTCATTGGATGTACTTTTCTTTTGTTGTATTTTGACCCTTCAGGGGCATGTGTTGTAAAAAACTATGTATTATGCACCATTTGTAATATATTTGTTAGTTTGTTTCAATGAGTTTCTTTTCTCAAGCAACATCAGAGCATCTTCCTCGGGGTCTGGAAAGGTCAAAACCAAGATCCAAGCCGGATACCTTGGAAAACAAATAAGCATACTGCATTGCATACTAACTTCTGTTTTGTTTTGTAGGTTTTGTTATTATTTTGTTGTTTCTAACTTTGTTGTGGTTCAGGAAATATTGCTCGCAGAAGAGTGTTCCCTGTCAACCGTGCACACCGGTATCCTACACGCAACAACCTTCCGGGTATTATAATGGAGCAAGTACAGTAAGACCTGACTGAGGTCAGGACCCAGATGGCTAATGAAAGGGTGGAGATGAGGAACCAAATGGCCCAATTCATGACTGTAATGACTGGTTTGGCTCAGACCCAAGAAAGGTTAAGGGCATTGGTAGAAAGACAGACTCCCGAGGAACCTCATCCAGGGACTGGAGGAACAAGCAACAATGAGAGGGGTCAGCCTCATGTTAACCCACCTGTATTTGGACCTCATCTAGATCCGGAAGTCAACATCCCGGCTAATGTGCAAGGAAATACTACTGGGGGGAGGATCTTACAAGAAGAGCCCCAAGAGGAGCAATTCACTGTCATGGGAGCTGGTGATGAAGTCTATGATAGGAGGTTTGATGAAATTGCTGAGAAGTTGAGATCTCTGGAGTCTCAAAATTCCCTGGGTTTTGACGTCATGGATATGCGGGTAGGAAACGGGGTAAGAATTCCCCACAAGTTCAAACCACCGTGCTTCGAGAAATACAATGGAACCTCCTGTCCACGAACTCACCTGCAGTCTTTTCTGGGGAGACTTAAAGCATATACCATGGATGAGAAGTTGTGGATGTTCTATTTTGAAGATAGTTTGACTGGGGCTTCAAGGGAGTGGTATTCACACTTGACCAGAGCTACTATCAGATGCTGGAAGGACTTAGCTGAAGCCTTCATTAGGCAGTACCAATACAATCTGGACATGGCTCCTAACAGGACCCTCTTGATGGGAATGTCTCAATCCTCCAGGGAAAGCTTCAGGGAATATGCCCAAAGGTGGAGACAGCTTGCTGCTGCTGTCTAGCCACCCATGTCGGAAAGAGAAATGGCCGACATGTTCATGAATACTTTGCAAGGAACATATATTGATAGGCTGGCTGCCTTTTCTTCCACCAGCTTCGCAGACGTGGTTATAGCCGGTGAAAGAATTGAAAGTATGTTAAAGATGGGCAAAATTTCTGATAATGGTGCAAGTTCGTCAAGTAATTCCAGGAAACCTTTTGTGGGACCTAGAAGAACCGGTGAGACAAATGCCATTCATGCCACCAGGGGCAGACCTCAGTATGTCCACAGATCAGTAGCAGCTGTCACTATTCCAGCTCCGATTCCTCAGCAACCAGCATATCAACAACCCCAACCACATTACCAATAGCAAGTTCAGTATCCGCCACAAAGAGCCTATAACAACAACAATAACAGCAATCAACAACAAATACCTTTTCAGCAAAGACCATCACAGGCAAATAGGGTGATTGATCCCATCCCTATGCCTTATGCCGCCTTATTGCCACAACTCCTGAAACTTAACTTGGTTGAGTTAAGGACATTGGCACCACCAGATCCCTCCAATCTCCCAAAGAATTACGATGTCAACGCCAGGTGTGCTTTCCATTCCAATGCACCTGGTCATAACACGGAGAAATGCAGGGCTTTGCAAATGAAAGTGCAGGATTTGGTGGATTCTAAGGCCCTCAACTTCGCACCACCTCCAAATGTCAACAGAAATCCTATGCCTAACCATGGTGGGCC
Organism: Lathyrus aphaca; assembly: GCA_963966055.1. Taxonomy (NCBI): domain Eukaryota; kingdom Viridiplantae; phylum Streptophyta; class Magnoliopsida; order Fabales; family Fabaceae; genus Lathyrus; species Lathyrus aphaca. Next base: position 432,957,751 of record OZ014519.1, read on the forward strand.
AAGGATTAATGCCATCGAGGAAGACAAACCATCTACTCTGATCACCAGTGTTGCACAAATTCGAACACCTCTGGTCGAAATTAAAGCTCAGCTTCTAGAGTGCCAGGTGTTTCCCGGGTGTGAACTCGGTTGTGGGTATTGCAACATTGCAGTCAATGGGTGTGATAATTTGAGAAGCGACATATATAGTCTTATCAAGGATGGTATCCTTCAGATCTCAACAACGGCGCCTACAAATCCAGCAATCCCTTTAACAACATTTCCTGATTCTTCTACAACAGCAGCAACAATCATTCCGACCGATTCATCAATATCGTCAACAATGGCTTCATCCATCACTTCAACAAATCAGATGACAACAACCATTTCTTCTACAACATCAGCATCCTTTTTATCAGCAGAATCTCCTACAACGCCAACAGAAATTAATGAAGATGTCTCAGCAGTCACCATTTACTATGATCCATCAGATGTTCCTCCAAACAACAATTTCTAACAACAAGCAGTGGCACCTCCTGCCAGATCACCAGTCACCATTTACTACGATCCGCACACCATTACAGTACCCTCCTCTGCAGCAGTAAGTCCAGTTACTATCACGGTGCCTAGGCCAGTTCCCTATGAAAGCAGTAATGCCATACCTTGGCATTATGGCTCTGATCTCTACTGCAACGGGGAGAAAATCACTTTGGATTCTTCAAACTCTCCTCCACAGATTGATAATGTTGGGGGAGGCGGAGGCTTCACCAGAAGCGGACGCCTTTTTGCCTCACAAGTACAAAGACCTAATGCTGAAGCAGAAGCTGCTGCCAAAGCAAAAGGAAAGAGTGTGGTATTTGAAGAACCGACTGCCAAGGAAACTCAGAAGACATCTTTTGAACAAGATGTAGACGAGTTCATGAGAATCATAAAAATAAGTGATTACAAGGTGGTGGATCAGCTTCACCAAACTCCCTCAAAGATCTCCATATTATCCCTGTTGATGTGTTCTGAAGCCCATAGGAATGCATTATTGAAAGTCCTGCACGCAGCATACGTGCCAGAGGAGATTACTGTTAACCAGCTAGAAACTGTGGTGGCAAATGTCAATACCAGTCATGGACTGGGCTTCACCAATGCTGACTTAACAACTGAGGGACGTAACCACAACAAGGCTTTACACATCACTCTAGAATGCAAGGGTGCTGTTCTATCCCATGTACTGGTGGACACTGGGTCTTCACTCAATGTTCTACCAAAGAAAGCCTTGGTGAAGCTGGAGTATGATGGCTTGGCACTGTGTCCAAGTAATTTGGTGGTGAGAGCATTTGATGGCTCTAAGAGATCAGTGCTTGGAGAGATTGATCTGCCTGTGATGATTGGCCCGCAGACTTTTAAAACTACCTTCTATGTGATGGACATTCAACCGGCCTACAGCTGTTTGTTGGGTAGACCCTGGATCCATGCCGCTGGCGCTGTTACGTCTACCCTTCACCAGAAGCTGAAATTTGAGTGGGAAGGCCAGATCATCACCATCTGTGGGGAAGAAGACATCTTTGTTAGCCATCTGGCTACGTATAAGTACATAGAGATGGATGGAGAAATCCATGAAACTATGAGCCAGGTGTTTGAGGCCCTGAACATTAATGAAGCATCTGCTGTACTGGGAACCTCCATAACGTCTTATCAGCAAGCCCGGAAGGTTGTTGAAGAGGGTACTGCCCAAGGCTGGGGCAAGCTGTTGCTCGTGGAGAAGAAAGAAGACAGATTTGGGTTGGGTTACAAACCAACTCAACAAGATCAATCAGAGGCTGCCAAGAAGCCCAATTTTGTCAGCGGGGGAATGCTCACCCCGGATGCAGTGAACAACTTGGAAGACGAGGAGGAAAGCGACCACAACCTGGAGAGCTGGATACGTCCAAGGATCCCGGGGAGCCAAGTCCTTAACTGGTCTTCCCAGGAAATTATAAGGGTTACTCCTGCAGAGTAATTATTATTTCCTGTATTTTTAAGCATGCATCAAGTCTTGCATCTTGCCCAAGATGACAAGACTCATTTTGTAATCGGGCCATCTTGTAATTTTGTGCAAATGGATTAATCAATGAATATCGGACATCTTTTGCAAATGAGTCTTTTCCTTTTTCGCTCACTGTTTTTCATTTTTCTTTTTTACAAAAAATAAAAATGGCAATGTTTTCCAAAATGATAACTTCATTTCACTTTTTCTAAACAAGATTAAAATTGATCACTAAAATGAACAATCTAAACCCTTGCAGAGAGTGCCTTTCAGACTACACCGACAACAACACTGCTATGACTCCATATGACTTTGACAATCCAATCAATCAAGCTGACGAAGGGGTTGAAGAAGATTATGAGCTTCCTGAAGAGCTAGCCAGGTTGTTAAGGCAGGAGGAGAAGGTTATCACCCCTCATCAGGAGGAGGTAGAAACGGTTAATCTTGGTACGGAAGAAGACGTGAAAGAGGTTAAGATCGGGGCCTGCCTATAAGATTCAGTGAAAGAGCAACTGATTGATATGCTTCGGGAGTATGTGGATGTCTTTGCTTGGTCTTATCAGGATATGCCAGGGTTGGATACCGATATTGTCATGCACCAGCTGCCTCTGAAAGAAGACTGCCCGCCGGTAAAACAGAAACTGCGCCGTACTCGCCCAGATATGGCAATGAAGATAAAAGAAGAGGTACAAAAGCAGTGGGACGCCGGTTTCCTTGCTGTAACTAGCTATCCGCCGTGGGTTGCTAATATCGTACATGTGCCTAAGAAAGACGGCAAAGTGAGAATGTGTGTAGACTACCGGGATCTGAACAGAGCCAGCCCGAAGGATGACTTCCCATTACCTCACATTGATGTATTGGTTGATAATACAGCTCAGTTCTCGGTATTCTCCTTCATGGACGGATTTTCAGGATACAATCAGATCAAGATGTCACCTGAAGACATGGAGAAGACAACTTTCATCACACCCCGGGGCACGTTATGTTGTAAGGTGATGCCATTCGGACTGAAGAATACTGGTGCAACTTATCAACGGGCTATGGTAACATTATTCCACGACATGATCCATAAAGAAATTGAATGTTATGTGGATGACATGATTTCCAAGTCCCTTACAGAAGAAGACCACCTGGTAAATCTGTTGAAGCTATTCAAGCGTCTGAGGAAGTACCAACTGAAGTTAAACCCCACCAAATGCACATTTGGGGTGCGATCCGGTAAGCTGCTGGGATTTATTGTAAGTGAAAAGGGGATTGAAGTTGACCCTGATAAAGTTAAAGCCATTCAAGAAATGCATGCACCGAAGTCAGAAAAAGAAGTTCGGGGGTTCTTAGGTAGATTGAACTACATTTCACGGTTCATATCTAACCTTACTGCAACCTGTGAGCCTTTGTTCAACCTGTTAAGAAAAGAACAAACGGTCAGGTGGAACGAAGACTGCCAGAGGGCTTTTGACAAAATCAAGGAATACTTACAAGAGCCTCCAATCCTTATGCCTCCAGTTGAAGGAAGACCTCTGATAATGTACTTGACAGTATTAGAAGAGTCAATGGGGTGTGTGCTGGGCCAGCATGACGAGTCTGGTCGAAAAGAGTACGCAATTTACTACCTAAGCAAAAAGTTTACCGACTGTGAACAACGTTATTCACTGCTCGAGAAAACTTGCTGTGCTTTAGCGTGGGCTGCTCGCCGACTGAGACAGTATATGTTGACCCACACTACTTTATTGATCTCAAAGATGGACCCAGTTAAGTACATTTTCGAGAAGCCAGCACTTACCGGACGGGTTGCAAGATGGCAAATGATCCTCACAGAATATGACATCCAGTACACGTCTCAGAAAGCCATCAAGGGCATTGTACTGTCTGATTATCTTGCTGAGCAACCCATTGATGATTACCAGCCTATGAGATTTGACTTCCCTGATTAAGACATCATGTTCATAAAAGCAAAAGATCATGAAGATCCTGTTCACACTGAAGGGCCTGACCCGGAAGAAGAATGGACTATGATGTTTGATGGGGTTGTTAATATGAATGGTCGTGGTGTTGGTGCAGTACTCATTACACCTAAGGGGGTTCACATGCCTTTCTCGGCAAAGCTCACCTTTAACTGCACTAACAACGAAGCTGGATACGAAGCTTGTATTATGGGTCTTGAGGAAGCCATTGACCTCAGGATCAAGACTTTGACGGTATTCAGAGATTCAGCTCTGGTAGTTAATCAAACCAACGGCAAATGGTACACACACCAGGATCATCTGATACCTTATAGGGACTATACAAGAAGGTTATTGACTTTCTTCACAACGGTCAAGCTTGAGTATATCCCTCGGGACGAGAATCAGTTTGCAGATGCTCTGGCTACCATTTCATCCATGATCAAAGTTCAAGCTGCCAACTTTGTACCTCGAATCTCAGTATCCAGACTTGATAGACCAGCATATGTATTCTCAGCAGATGCTGTTAAAGATGATAAGCCTTGGTTCCATGATATCAAATGCTTCTTGGAGGATCAAACATACCCACCTGGGGCATCTTCCAATGACAAGAAGACATTAAGAAGGCTAGCTGGTAGCTTCTTCCTGAATGCTGATGGTTCCCTGTACAAGAGAAACTTTGATATGGTACTCCTTAGATGCGTTGATAGGACAGAAGCGGACTTGTTAATGCACGAGGTGCACGAAGGATCCTTTGGTACCCATTGTAAACACCCCAAATTTGCCCTCACCCATTCACACCATGGCTTGTTATCATTTCATATGCATAAACACAATCATATCATCTCATATCTCATTTTTGATTCACTGCATAGATTCAAAGTCATCTGCACCCAGGGTTTGTGATCTGAGCAATCCAAGAGCCTCTTGAGCCACTCCAAAGGCTACCAATCACTTCAAAGGGATCCATGTGTGTTCTTATATCATATTACATCCTTTCAAAGTCAAGAATGCCAAGGAATCACAAGAACTGGGATTGGTATGGAAGCAGAGCCAAGTTTGACTGCACAGTTGACCTAAGATTAGGGTTTTGGTTTCAGAGGCCATAACCCCAAATTTTTTGGTCATTCTTGTTTCCATTGGTCTCTATATGTCATAGGGAGTATGCATATCAATTTTCATGAAGAAATTCCATGGGGAAGTCATCTGATCAAGAGTTGACTTTCTGGACAAGTCAGTGCAAAATCAGGGCATCTGAGGCCCCCAATGACCCAACCAAGGGGTGATCTTCATCATTTTGAGTGTATATGATCTTTATTTGATCATGGAAGAAGGTTGAAGTTCACAAAATTCAAGAATTACAAGTTTTTGCAAAGTTGACTTTTTAGGGCATGGTTGACTTTTCATGAAATGTCATTTTATGCCACTTTTCAAGCCTTGCTTTTTGATCCAAAAATGCTTCAAATGGAAAAACTTTGGTCATGAAAGTTGTAGATTAGATCTTTCCCTTTTCAAAAAGTACAAGAACATGATCTAATTCATTTTGGATCAAAAGTTATGGTGTGTCAAAGTTGGCAAAAATCACTAATTTTCAAGACATGCCTCAAATGAGAAACTTGCAAAAACTTTGTACCAAGGCATTTGTAACTTCTAATTCATGTCAAACCATTACACAAGCATCATGTAAGTCCTAAAGTTCAGATTGGACCAAGATTTCCTCATGTTTATGGCTTGTGGGACAAGAAAGTTTCATGTGAACCAAGGAGGATCAACTTGCAAAAACCATCATCACACCTCATCCACTTGTTGCCTACAATGCTGAACCATTCTAGCCTCACTCACACACCATGCTGCGCCAGCCCATACATTTGTACCTGCCTAGAACCCAGCCCATGCCCTCCTTACACCAAAGTTGACATTTTGCAAAAGTGAACTTACCTATCACAGCAGGCCAGGTCACATCATCTGACCAATGGGATTATTTTATGCAAGCAAAATGCAGGCCATTTCACATAGAAAGCAAGGCTGAAACAGATAGACACAACACATTCACAAAATCACCCTCTCAAGCAAAACCTTTCGAATTTGTCTCCATAGCTCACAAACACAAAAACCAGCTCCACTGATCAACTCACCTTGCTTCACTGAGCCAAAACCAGCAAGACTCAGGCCTGAACTAAGCAAGAATTGAGCTTCCCCATTTTTCACCCCCAAAGCCAGAACTTTCGAATCTCATTCCACAGCTCACAAACACCTGAACAAACTTCATAAACCTTCTCCATTCATCATACTGGTCATAAAGAACCCTTCACCTTTGCCTGAAACAGCCTGAATCACCATCACCATTTTCAACTGAGCTTGAGCAGAAGCTGTTCAAACTCCTTAACCAACCAGCATAAATTTCTTCCAAGCATCTAAACATCATCTAGGGGTCGCAAGGAGTGGTTTGCATCAAAGGAAGGGGTCAGAAAGTTACAAGAGTGAAAGCTTCGAAACTCAGGTAGCTCAAGAACTTTTTTTCCAGAAATCATTTTTTAAGTTCTTAAGTTATTCTATATGCTTTCCTGATCACAACTATGTCATTGGTTTTGAAAATGGTTGGAAAATGAGGGTGTAATCGTGTTCTGAAACTCCCTGACCTAAAAAATGTTTTGTTCGATTCAAGAGTTTGAGGAAATATAAATGATTTCTAGCTTAGGGTTTTGATTCAGGGGAGTGTGGGAATCATTTCTGTGTGTTTGGATTTCATTCTGGTTGCGTTTTGTGGATTTTGGGGATTTTCAGGTGGGGTTCCCACCGGAGAAGACGACCGGAGGTCTTCTCCGGCCACCTGAAAATCATTAGGGTTTAATCAGGTAATTAAATGAAGTTTGAATCTGGAGCGTTAGATTGCTTTGACCTGTTGACTTCGCGCGCGTGTGTATGGCTGAGATGCAGTCATTAAACCCTAATCACCATTATTTATTTAATTAAATGAGATTAATTCAGTTTGAATATGGGCCATCAGATGGCGCGCGCAGTCAACCATTTCAAATCCAGAGTGAATCTTGGTCTTCCATCCTGCATACTTCAGTCTTTTTTTTTATTTTTATTTCATTTTCTTTCATTTAACTTCCATAATTTATTTAAAATAGTAAAAATTGTCTAAAAATTATGAAACTTTTTGTCAAGAGTTTCATTAATTTTTAAGACACAAAAATATTTTCATTTTCATTTTTAGCATTAAAAAAGTATTTTTAATTATTTAAAAAGTTTATTTTTAATGGATTAATGAAAATTAATTTATTAAAAATACTTTTAGGTATTTAAAAATCACCAAAAAATTCATGAAATGTTCTAAGACATTTAGAAACATTGTCCAACCTTCAAACCAAATTTATTTTTTGATCTTGATGCATTTTGAGAATTTTTCATTGAATTAAAATCATTTTTATGCATAATTTTGATCCAAAGTTCCAAAAATCATTTCTGCCTATCCATGAGGAGTTGGACATTGATTCTTTTTGCATTGCATTGTGTTTAGCATGTAGTTTGTGAGATTAAATGACCATGATTTGATCTTTCATTTTCCATTTTTTTGGTAATTTTCTTGTTTAGGAACCCTAAAACCCTAGAAATCTTAAGAAAACCATAACTTGAACTTGGTTAGGAGTTGAAGCCTCTCCTTTGGGCATTGGGTTAGTATAGGATTAGGGGGCCTTTGAGTGCATTTTCAATTTTTTATAATGTTGTTTGCTTCTGATTTTGGTTTTTATTTGATATATTGTTCATAAACCCTAGTTTGGGCTTTCATATGCATCCATCTTGCATTATCTTGCCTAACATGACTTGCCATGACATTGCAAGCATCCATTTGATTCATTTGACATCATAAGACATATTGAAAGCATGTTTGATCATTGCATCATGTATTTGCCATGTTGTATGCCATGTGCACTTCATAACTTTTCATGTATGTCCATGCTTCTTAACTTGCTTCATTTGCATTCATGAACTTGTATGATCATTTCCATGTGCTGCCTCATGTTTGTAGCATTACATAGCATCATTAGCATCATGTAAATGCTTCTGGTTTTGTTTCTCATCATGTCATCTCATCCCATTTTGCATTGCATTGCATTTCTTTTCTAACCTTTCAGGTGGTAAGTGATTTTGAGGAGTGAATTTGCCTTCACTTATCACAACTTTTCTTTTCATCTCTCTTGCATCCATGCTGCATTTTTATATGTGTTTGGGTTTGAGCTTGCTCATTCTTTTTCTTCCCACTTTCTTTCTTCAAGTAACTTGACTTCTTGAATGAAGCAAGTCACTTTGCTTCTCTTGATCCTTTCACCTGCTTCCTGGTGGTTCCATTGAAGATTCTTCTTGCAAACCTCACAAACCTTAGGAACAACCAAGCATGACAATGATTAGGGTTTTGATTAGTCCCCCATTTAGATTTTACCTTTGTGTCATCCTTTGTGTCTCTCTTCTCACCTCATAATCAGGGACTAAACCCTAAAGGCTTTAAGGCTTTGGGATTAAGCTTATGCCTGCATCCTTCTATTAGGATGGAGTGTATAACTTTAATCCTAAGTGTTAAACCCTTAATGTGTTTAAATCTCTTAATCAATCCACATAATAATCATCAAGACATCACACTTGTAACTTGGGCCTTGCATTAGGGTTCTAATTCTTCCTTAAATGGTTAAGAAGGACTAACCCTAGTGTTAATGGACAAGTCCCCCTCAAGTTGTCTTACAAATCATAAAAATCCACTTCATCATCATATCATTAAATAAAATCCATCTAATAAAGGCTTGTTTTGTCATGAGCTTAATCCCTAATCATGGATTAAGTTGAGGAGCTTTCCTCAGCTTAAACTTTCTCATCTATTATCCTTCTATTAGGATGGTGTAATGAGTCTGTTTAATCTTTGATTATGGCTTAACCTCATTACTTAACACTAAACAAAAACAACAAAAACATCTAAATAATCACAAGTAGGTTAATGATCTTAACCCTACATCAAAGGTGATTAAGTGTGAGAATCTGACTTCACACTTAAGGTATTCTCATTACCCCTAATCAGAGGGAAGATGTGATGAGTTTACTAACCCATTGGTTTAGGCTTAAGCTCATTAACTTATGACAAATTCAAAAAAGCAATAAAAGATTGAAAACATAAAAAAACAAACAATAATCGTCTCCTTCGGGATTCTTTTCTCACCTCATTCACTCATAAACGAGAACTCGCTTCTTCCGTCTAATGCAAGACAGTTTGCATCTGTGCCAGATAGATCATACACTTGAGCATAGGCAAGTAAGCAGTTCACAAGTCAATTCATCTTTCAGTCTCTTTGGGTCGAACTACGGTGTTCTGACTTCCTCATTGCACGAGAGGATACGTAGGCATAACTTAACAGTTATCGAACAAAAGTCTCTGTATATTCCCCCTCTTTCCAGCCTTAGTCTTTAGCCTCATTATCATGAGCATTTCATCTTTGTTCTTACACTGACACTTCTCATATCACACTCCACTTTCTTCTACACTGACACCTGTATATTCTTTTCCAGCTCTTTATACACAAATTGCACTGACACTACCCCTTTAAAACACAAATCTTTTAAGCGTGGATCCCGTCGAGTACGACAGACAATCTGGGTGCTAATACCTTCCCAGGTTGTAACCAACCCCCTTTCTCAGTCTCTCTGGTTCGCAAACCGTCTTATCCGTATCTTTCTAGGTCTATGCAGCATTACCTTTCCCCCGGGATAAAAATGCCTAGCTGGCGACTCTTTCATCTCCAGTGAGTTCACGGCTGTGTGTTCTCATTGTTCCTCTCGCCGACCGTTCGCGTCTGTACCTTTATTTGGGCCGGTCCCATTTATCGGGAGCGACAGCTTGGCGACTCTGCTGGGGACCCTTATACTGTAACCAGGGCTTCTGGTTCTTTTGTGGGTTCCTCCTAGCGCTTGATTGATTTGTGTTTACTGGGGTGTTATGTGCTTATTGGTGTTTGTATTTTTGTATTTATTTTTGCTTTATGTACAGTTGCTTTACTGTTTTCTTTATAAGCTTTGCATATTATCATATTGTCATACTGTGCTGCTGGCTGGATCTGTTGTTTGCTTTGGTGGGTGGGTGTTTCATTGAGAGTTAAGGTCCTATACCTGGGACCTGAGTGACACCTAGGCTAGAGTGAATCATATTCTTTCCCATTCCATCTCGGTCTGGTGCGGGAATATGAAACACGGTTCAGATATGGGTTTCTTCTTGAGAACTCTGTGTTGCAGATTTCCTGCAATGCTAGGGCTATCTGGGAAGCCTGCTAAGTCTGGATGACCTTTAGTTTTGACCTTCAGAAACTGAGGTGAATTAGAGGAGGAACTTTTATGGTTATTGTAAACACTGTACCTCCGGGTTAGAAGTGTTTACACTTCTCATAAATGATCCAAGTCTGAGGATCCTTGTTTTAGAACACCACCTGTGAGGGGGTTGGGCTGTTTACAGGTTTGCAGGTACCTTGACCTCAGAATACCCTGTTACTTTAGTTAAGACTACTCCATGTTGGAACAGTTCTTGTGATTCTAAGCCCTGGACATGTGGCTCTTTATTTGAGCCCCCCACCTTGGTTACTGGACTTATAGACCTCCATCTGGATTTCTTACACACATGGACTTATATCAGAGCATTTGATCAGATCCAGCTCAGTCACAAACCCTTGCATATCATTTGCATACATCCTCATTACATCATATTGACATCTTCTTATTTGTGTTTCAGGGTATCCATCTTCATTTGGTTTTGGTTTTGACCCCATCTTCAGTATTGACCTATCTTCATCAGCACCTGCTTCAGCTGTCAGCTATCTACTTCAGCCAATCAGTGGCCCATTCTTCAGTATCATCATCAGCACTTGTCTCTACTCAGTCCCAACATCATGGCACCTAAAAAGAGCAACATCACCTACCACTTCTTCCAGCCAGAGTTAGCTGACATCAGGAGGATTCAAACCCTGATCACTCCAGACCATATACCACTGTTAAGGGAACACTATGGAGATATACTTGATGTGGTTATGGATTTGGACCCTTCACAAAGAAGCTTGATTCACACTTGCCTTCAATTTTATGATCCCCCACTGAGGTGTTTCACTTTTCAGGACTTTCAGCTGGGCCCTTTATTGGAAGAATACTCATCATTGGTTGGTATACCTATCAGGGGTGGAGTCCCTTTCAACCCTGAGATGGTCTTTCCTGGTAATGAAGAGGTAGCAAAGGCCTTGCATCTGGAATCAGTTCTGATTGGGCAGTATATGACTTCTAAGGCTGGAATCCCTGGCCTGCATCTGGATTTCTTGATCTCTCAAGCCACCTTGAAAGCTTCTTTAGGAGAGTGGAAAGCAGTCTGTGCTTTATTGGCCTTGAGCATATATGGAATTGTATTATTTGCAGATGAGCCTCGATTCATTAGTAAGAATGCAATCCACCTGTTCATCCTGAAGAACCCAGTGCCAACTTTATTGGGGGATCTCTACTATTCAGTGCATCAGAGGAATGAAAAGCAGAGGGGCAGATTAGTGAGGTGCTGTGCTCCTTTGTTCCATACTTGGCTTCTCAGGCATTTGCCCAGGACAGATGCATTTTTGAACCCTCATCAGCAGAGAAACTGGGCTGGAAGACTTACTACTCTAACTTCAGCTGATATCAGATGGTGCACCCAAAGCACAAAAGGCAGGGATATCATCACCAGCTGTGGGCATTTTCCCAATGTGCCCCTAATAGGAGTTAAGGGTAGTATTAATTACAACCCTCTACTGTTCAAAAGACAACTGGGCTATGCACTGGTCCACACTCCTAAGGCACAGGACTTGGTTGAGACTCTTTATTGTGAAAACAAGCCTAATCTGGCTATTGTTAGGCAGGCAGCCTGGGCCTGGGACAATGTGCAGACTAAGGGGGTAACCATCCTGGGGAAGTGTAACAATGTGGCATCAGCACAATACTATGATTGGTCCCATACCAGGGCTCGATTCTCTGGGATGCCCTTTACTATAGAAGATATGCCTGGGCCTTCCACAACACCACCTCCAGCAACTGTCAGCTTAGAGGAGTTTGAGAAATTGAAAGAGAGAAATGAGAAGCTGACTCAAGCCCTACAGAAGACCCTCTGGGAGAGGAGTGATGGTAGGCTGGATATTGAAAGGTTGGAGAAGTTGAAAGTGGAGCACTTGGCTAGAATTGAGAAGTCTGAGGATTACATTAAGAAGTCTAGGGCTGGAGAGCAAATCCTGAAGAATGCTTGCAAGGAAGCCCAATTCCAGAAAGCCAGGACAGACTTGTATCTGAAGGAGAGTCAGGCTAGGTGGGTCAGGATCACCGAGGCTCGTACTCTGGAGGACAAGAGGGTCCAAGACAAGATAGAGCAGATGGAAGCTAGTGCAAAAGAGCAGCAAGAAGCCCTGACAGCAGCCCAGAGGGAGATATCAGAGCTGAAGATCAGAGCTGGAGTGAAGAGGTCAAAGGACCAAAGTCAGCACAAGAAGCTAACTGCAGCTGTCACTACCCGGAACCTCCTTATCAGGAATCTCACGGAGCGTCCGGCTGATCCTGTGACCGAAGCACTTCTCAAGGAAGTTCGAGAGGATGAGTTTGGTCTGGGTGTTTGACCATTTGTTTGTTGTTGTTTTCATTCCATGTACTTTTATTTGCTTGTAATGTATTTTAACCCCTCAGAGGGCTTGTATTTGTAAACAAACTGTGTACCATTGGCCTTTTGTAATATATGTTTTAGTTTGTTCCATCCGAGTTTACTTCAAAAACAACATCAACAGCATCTTCAAGGGTCTGGAAGGGTCAAAACTGAATGCCAAGCCGGATACCTTGAGAACAAATAAGCATACTGCATTGCATGCTAACCCTTTGCTTGTTTTGTAGGTGTTTGTTTTATTGTTGCTAACTCTGTTGTGATGCTCAGGAATTATTGCTCGACGACGAGGGTTTCCACTCAACCGACCACACAGGTACCCCACCCGCAGTAACCTTCCGGGCATACAAATGGATCAGATGCAGCAGGACCTTACAGAGGTCAGGAACCAAATGACCAACGAGAGGTTGGAAATGAGGAACCAAATGACACAATTTATGGAGGTAATGAACAACATGGCTCAAAGCCAAGAGAGACTCAGAGCACTGGTAGAAGGGAGAAATCAGGAAGATCATCAGCCAGGGACTGCTGGGACTAGCAACAATGAAAGAGTCCAACCTCATGTCAATCCCCCAGTCTTTGGACCCCACCTCCATCCAGAGGCCAACATCCCTGTCAATATACAAGGGACTGCCACAGCAGGGAGGGTACTGCAAGAAGACCCCCAAGAAGACCAGTTCACAGTAATGGGAGCCGGGGAAGAAGCTTATGATAGAAGGTTGGATGAGATAGCTGAGAAATTAAGATCCTTAGAGTCTCAAAACTCTCTGGGTTTTGATGTTATGGATATGGGCTTGGTAGATGGGGTCAGGATTCCCCACAAGTTTAAGCCACCATGCTTTGAGAAGTATAATGGGACTTCCTGTCCCCGAACCCATCTACAATCTTTTCTCGGGAGGCTAAAAGCCTATACCATGGACGAGAAGCTGTGGATGTTCTATTTTGAGGATAGCTTGACTGGAGCTTCGAGGGAATGGTATTCCCATCTGACAAGAGCAACTATTAGATGCTGGAAGGACCTGGAAGAGGCCTTCATCAGACAGTATCAGTATAATCTGGATATGGCACCCAACAGGACCCTCCTAATGGGAATATCACAGTCATCTAGAGAGAGCTTCCGAGAGTATGCTCAAAGATGGAGACAGCTTGCTGCTGCTGTCCAGCCACCTATGTCAGAAAGGGAGATGGCTGATATGTTCATGAACACCCTCCAGGGGACTTACATTGATAGGCTAGCCGCCTTCTCATCTACCAGCTTTGCAGATGTAGTCATAGCCGGGGAGAGAATTGAAAGTCTATTGAAAATGGGGAAGATCTCAGACAACGGTGCAAGCTCATCCAGTAATGCAAGAAAGCCTTTTGCGGGCCCAAGAAGGACTGGTGAGACCAATGCCATCCACACCAACAGGGGCAGGCCCCAATATGTTCATAGATCTGTGGCAGCAGTCACCATTCCCGCTCCAGCTCATCCACAACCAGCTTATCAACCACCGCAACAGAATTATCAGCAACAACCTCAGTACAATCAACAAAATCAGTATCCTCCGAGAAATTACAACAACAGCAATACCAACAACAATAACCAGCAAAAGCCATTCCAACAGAGGCCATCTCAAGCCAACAGGGTGATCGATCCGATCCCTATGCCATATGCTACATTGCTGCCACAACTCCTGAAACTCAACCTAGTTGAGCTAAGGACATTGGCACCTCCAAATCCCAACAGTCTACCCAGGAATTACGACTCCAACGCCAGATGTGCTTTTCATTCGAATGCACCTGGCCATAGTACAGAAAAGTGCAGAGCCTTGCACATGAAGGTACAAGACCTGGTAGACTCAAAAGCTCTGAATTTCGCACCACCACCCAATGTCAACAAAAATCCTATGCCACATCACGGAGGTCCCAGAATCAACGCTATTGAAGAAGACAAGCCGTCTTATTTAATAACCAGTGTGGGTCAGATTCGGACGCCGTTGGTGGAGATTAAGGCTCAGCTCCTCGAATGTCACATGTTCCCGGGGTGTGAGTTAGGGTGTGCTTACTGCAATATCTCAGTAAATGGGTGCGATAACCTGAGAAATGGCATAGATGGTCTCATTCAGAGTGGCCAACTTCAGATCACCACATCATTTCCAACAAATCCAGCAATCTCATCAGCAACAATTCCGGTATCTCCTACAACTGCAGCAACCATTGTTCCTGACAATTCTTCGGCTTCATCAACAAGTACTTCATCTATCATCTCAACTGATCAGTTATCAACAAATTTTTCTTCTACAACTTCAGCATCACTCCAGTTTGAACCGCCTACAACAACAACGTCCATTCTTCCGACAATATCTCCTACAACACCAGCGACTAATCATGAAGACGTCTCAACTGTCACAATATTTTATGATCCTGAAAACAACTCTGCCTACAATTCAGAAAGTGCTGCTCCCATCAGAGCACCAGTCACAATTTATTATGATCCACAAACTATCACACTCCCTTCTGCAGCTGCCATCAGTCCAGTCACTGTCACAGTGCCTGGACCAGTACCTTATGAAAGCAATAGGGCCATCCCTTGGCACTACGGCTCTGACGTATACTGCGAAGGAAAGAAAATCACCCTTGAACCATCAACACCTGCACCACAAATAGATAATGTGGGAGGAGGCGGAGGCTTCACTCGAAGCGGACGTCTCTTTGCTCCACAAATTCAAAGACCCGCTGCCGAAGCAGAAGCTGCTGCCAAGGCGAAAGGAAAGAGCCCGGTGCAGGAAGATCAAGCTGTTAAGGAAGCTTTGAAAACACCATTCGATCAAGAAGTTGATGAGTTCATGAGAATCATCAAAAAGAGTGATTACAAAATAGTGGATCAGCTTCACCAGACGCCATCCAAGATCTCTATCCTATCATTGCTTATGTGCTCCGAAGCCCATCGGAATGCACTACTCAAAGTCTTGCACGCAACTTACGTGCCTGAAGAGATCACCGTCAATCAGTTGGAAACCGTGGTTGGAAATGTTACTGCTAGCAATGGGCTAGGGTTCACCAATACTGACTTGACAACGGAAGGCCGCAACCATAACAAGGCCTTGCACATCACCATGGAATGTAAAGGTGCAGTCCTTTCCCATGTGCTGGTAGACACAGGGTCATCCCTTAATGTCTTACCGAAAAAGGCCCTGGTGAAGCTAGAGTATGAAGGATTAGCATTGCGTCCCAGTAACCTGGTAGTAAGAGCCTTTGATGGTTCTAAGAGATCGGTTCTGGGAGAAATTGAGCTGCCTGTGACTATTGGCCCACAAACCTTTAAAACGATCTTCTACGTGATGGACATTCAGCCTGCCTACAGCTGTTTGTTGGGTAGACCATGGATTCATGCCGCTGGCGCAGTAACGTCTACCCTTCACCAGAAGTTAAAATTTGAGTGGGAAGGCCAAGTTGTTACCATTTGTGGGGAGGAGGATATATTTGTTAGCCATCTGGCTACTTATAAGTATATTGAGATGGATGGGGAGATCCATGAAACGATGAGCCAAGGGTTTGAGGCCCTGAATGTTAATGAAGCATCTGCTGTATCTGGAATCTCCATGTCATCTTACCAACAAGCCCGAAAGGTTGTTGAAGAGGGAACTGCCCAAGGCTGGGACAAAGTTTTATCTGTGGAGGAGAAGAAAGACAAGTTTGGGTTGGGTTACAGACCAACCCGACCAAATCAAGCAGAGGCTGCTGAGGAGCCCGGTTTTGTCAGTGGGGGGATGCTCACCCCCGATGCTATCAACAATTTGGAAGACGAGCTGGAAGAGGAGCGCAATCTGGAGAATTGGATTCGTCCAAAGATCCCGGGGAGCAGTATCTCAAACTGGTCTTCCCAGGAAATTATAAGAGTTACTCATACAGAGTAATTATTATTTCCTGTATTTTTATAGCATGCATTAAAGTCTTGCATCTTGCCCAAGATGACAAGACTCATTTTGTAATCGGGCCATCTGTACTTTTTGTGCAAACAAGATTAATCAATGAAATATCAGACATCTTTTTGCAAATGAGTCCTTTTCTTTTCCGCTCACTGTTTTTCCCATTTTTCTTTTTGTACAAAAAATAAATGGCGATGTTTTCAAAATGATAACTTTATTTCACTTTTTAAACAAAGATTAAAATCAATCACTAAAATGAACAAACTGAACCCTTGCAGAGAGTGCCTTCCAGACAACACCGACAACAGCACGGCTATGACTTCGTATGACTTTGACAATCCGATCAATCAAGCTGATGAAGGGGTTGAAGAAGAATTTGAGCTTCCTGAAGAGCTAGCCAGGTTGTTAAGACAAGAGGAAAAGGTTATTACTCCTCACCAGGAGGAGGTTGAAGTGATTAATCTTGGTACAGATGAAGACGTGAAAGAGGTTAAAATCGGGGCCTGCCTGCAAGACTCAGTGAAAAGACGACTGATTGATCTGCTTCAAGAATATGTGGATGTGTTTGCTTGGTCGTATCAAGATATGTCAGGGTTGGACACCGACATTGTTGTGCACAAGCTGCCTTTGAGGGAAGAATGCCCACCGGTCAAACAGAAATTGCGCCGTACTCGCCCGGACATGACAATGAAGATCAAGGAAGAGGTACAAAAGCAATGGGACGTCAGGTTCCTTGCTGTGACTAGCTATCCGCCGTGGGTGGCTAACATAGTACCTGTGCCTAAGAAAGATGGTAAGGTAAGAATGTGTGTTGACTACCGGGATCTGAACAGAGCCAGCCCAAAAGATGACTTCCCGTTACCTCACATTGATGTATTGGTAGATAACACGGCTCAGTTCTCGGTATTCTCCTTCATGGACGGATTTTCAGGATACAATCAGATCAAGATGTCACCTGAAGACATGGAGAAGACAACCTTCATTACACCTTGGGGCACGTTCTGTTACAAAGTGATGCCATTCGGACTGAAGAATGCTGGTGCCACATATCAACGGGCTATGGTAACATTATTCCACGATATGATCCATAAAGAAATAGAATGTTATGTGGATGACATGATTGCCAAGTCCCTCACGGAAGAAGACCACCTGGTAAATCTACTGAAGCTATTCAAGCGTCTGAGGAAATACCAACTGAAGCTGAACCCCAACAAATGCACATTCGGGGTGCGATCTGGTAAGCTGCTGGGCTTTATTGTAAGCGAGAAAGGGATTGAAGTTGACCCTGATAAAGTCAAAGCTATCCAAGAGATGCCTGCACCGAAAACTGAAAAGGAAGTTCGAGGGTTTTTAGGTCGATTGAACTACATCTCGAGGTTCATATCTCACCTTACAGCAACCTGTGAACCCTTGTTCAAGCTGTTAAGAAAAGAACAGACGGTCAGGTGGAACGAAGACTGCCAGAAGGCTTTTGACAAGATCAAAGAATACTTACAAGAACCTCCAATCCTTATGCCTCCAGTTGAAGGAAGACCTCTGATAATGTACTTAACAGTATTAGAAGAGTCAATGGGGTGTGTGCTGGGCCAGCATGACGAGTCTGGTCGAAAAGAGTATGCAATATACTACCTAAGCAAAAAGTTCACCGACTGTGAACAACGTTATTCACTGCTCGAGAAAACTTGTTGTGCTTTAGCGTGGGCTGCTCGTCGACTAAGACAGTATATGTTGACCCACACTACTTTATTGATCTCAAAAATGGACCCAGTCAAGTACATTTTCGAGAAGCCAGCTCTTACCGGACGAGTTGCAAGATGGCAAATGATCCTTACAGAATATGACATCCAGTACACTTCTCAGAAAGCCATCAAAGGCAGTGTACTATCTGAATATCTTGCTGAGCAACCTATTGATGACTACCAGCCTATAAGGTTTGACTTCCCTGATGAAGACATCATGTTCATTAAAGCAAAAGATCATGAAGAGCCTGTTCACACTGAAGGGCCTGACCCGAAAGAAGAATGGACTATGATGTTTGATGGGGCTGTTAATATGAATGGTCGTGGTGTTGGTGCAGTACTCATTTCACCTAAAGGAGTTCACATGCCCTTCTCGGCAAAACTCACTTTCAACTGCACTAACAACGAAGCTGAATACGAAGCTTGCATTATGGGTCTTGAGGAAGCCATTGACCTCAGGATCAAGACATTGACTGTATTCGGAGATTCAGCTCTGGTAGTTAATCAAACCAACGGAAAATGGTACACCCACCAGGATCATCTGATACCTTACAGGGATTATACAAGAAGGTTATTGACTTTCTTTACAACGGTCAAGCTTGAGTATATCCCTAGGGACGAGAATCAGTTTGCAGATGCTCTGGCTACCATTTCATCAATGATCAAAGTTCAAGCGGCCAACTTTGTACCTCAGATTTCAGTGTCCAGACTTGATAGACCAGCATATGTATTTGCAGCAGATGTTATCAAAGATGATAAGCCTTGGTTCCATGACATTAAATGCTTCTTGGAGAATCAAACATACCCACCTGGGTCATCTTCCAATGATAAGAAGACTTTGAGAAGGCTTGCTGGTAGTTTCTTTCTGAACACTGATGGGTCATTATACAAAAGGAACTTTGATATGGTACTCCTCAGATGTGTTGACAAGACGGAAGTAAATCTGTTGATGCATGAAGTACACGAAGGATCCTTTGGTACCCATGCAGGAGGGCATGCCATGGCTAAGAAATTGTTAAGATCAGGCTACTACTGGATCACAATGGATGCAGACTGTTGTGCTTACGCCAGAAAATGCCACAAATGCCAGATCTACGCAGATAAGGTCCATGTGCCTCCCAATCCTCTGAATGTGATGTCTTCACCCTGGCCCTTTGCCATGTGGGGCATTGATATGATTGGCAAGATTGAGCCAACTGCTTCAAATGGCCACAGATTCATCCTGGTCGCCATTGATTATTTCACCAAGTGGGTTGAAGCAGCCTCATATGCAAATGTTACGAGACAAGTGGTAGCCAGATTTCTGAAGAGAGATATCATCTGTCGATATGGAGTTCCCGAGCGAATCATTACTGATAATGGTTCCAACTTAAACAACAAGATGATGGCTGAGTTATGCTGGGACTTCAAGATCCAACATCACAATTCTTCTCCTTACAGGCCAAAGATGAACGACGCTGTTGAGGCAGCAAATAAAAATATCAAGAAGATTGTGCAGAAGATGGTAGTCACTTACAAAGACTGGCATGAAATGCTACCATTTGCCTTGCATGGGTACCGCACGTCAATCAGAACATCCACTGAGGCAACACCGTATCAGCTTGTGTATGGTATGGAAGCAGTCCTACCTGTTGAAGTTGAATTACCCTCTCTGCGGGTACTAATGGATGTTAAACTGAACGAAGCAGAATGGGTTCGGGCCCGATACGAACAACTGAGTCTGATCGAAGAGAAAAGATTGGCTGCAATCTGTCATGGGCAGTTATATCAGAAGAGAATGAAGAAAGCCTTCGATCAGAAAGTCAGGCATCGAGGGTACCAAGTAGGAGATCTTGTGCTGAAGAGAATCCTCCCTCCTCATACAGACCACAGGGGCAAATGGACTCCAAATTATGAAGGACCATTTGTGGTAAAGAAAGTTTTTTCCGGTGGAGCACTGATGCTCAGCACCATGGATGGTGAAGATTTCCCGTCCCCTGTGAATTCAGATGCAGTTAAAAAATACTTCGCATAAAAAATGACCCGCTGGACACAAAAAACAGAATGTAAGTCCAGGCAAAAATAGGGCATCCCGGCGAGTCAAAAACAAAATAAAAGACTCGGGCAAAAGTAAGGGAAAATAAACAAAAATTGTACACCCGCTGAGTTGAAAAGCCGCATTGGACAACTCAGGCAAAAATGGGTATCCCGATGGATTGAAAACCCGAAAGGGCAATCCATGCAAAATAAGGGAATAAGCGAACAACTGCATTCTGAATTCGTCTGTATCGCCTACAACTCGGCAAACCTCGAAAGGATCAAGCTTCTATCAGAATCAGCCTTCTTCAGAAAGCAAGACGAGAAGAACGTCAAAAGTCATACGAGTCATAGCGGAAAAGGAAGCTCTTTGAAAACGTCGTCAACATCGCCAGCACTTTGTTTCTCAATTTGTAACAATCTCCTCATTTCAGGAGATGTGTTTCTTTGACTGTATCTTGCCAATTCAGGGCACATGAATTAATAAAATCAGATTTTTCAGTCATGTCTCGTCTTATACATTTTTTATTTGCAAATAATGTCTGATGTCTCTAAAAAACTAATTGCATGAGTACAGATGCTTTTCTTTAAAATAAATAAATAATAAAAACGCGTGCTTACAGGGAATATACTTACTCTCGAAAGTGCTTAACTCCTATGACGGAATCCGGTAAAGGATACCTCGGGACTATTTGTGCGTTTCCTTATCTTTGCAGGATTGCCGGTATCCAGAACGCAACTTGGGGCGTGCAAGCTTCATCCCAGCAAGCTGGCAAATCAACACTCGCTCTTGGCACCAGAGGTGTTTTCTCCCCAGCTGGGTTGCCAACAACTTTCCCCAGTTAGTTGCCACTTGTCAATTTCCCCAGCCGTAGTGCCAATCATTCTTCCTCAGCAGAATGCAGAAGTCAGGGAACCATCTCCCCCACAGAATCCTCAGCCTCTATTCAGAAGAGCAATGCATGAAGGAATCACAACAGAGTGACGAAAGCTCCTACAAACCCCAGCTGGGTCTCTCATTTATTGGAATAGGTCTATCATTGACCCATTTCCCCAAGCAGATACATCTCTTCAGATCCACCAGTGATCTCATCCCCAGCTGGGATATTCACTTCAGACAGATCGACCAGAGATCTTCGCGGCAATGGGACCCGAATCCCGGTTTGGTATCTTTGCATAATCATGGCATTTGCATCATATTCACCCACAAAGCGTAGCATTCCGTCTAATACGGAGCATTACGGCAAAAATCAAACATATAGCATAATCATAAGCCATGTTGTGAATCGAACACTTGTGAATAATAACCATTCATCAACAATGTACAGAAATCCCCCCAGAGTCCCCAGCAAAAGCAGTTGCCTCACAATTCACAAACACCAGTATATACTCCCTCTGACACCCGTCCGTGTCATCACTCCCCAGTAAAGTCGCCTGAACACCCTTTACAAACAAGATCACCCGTATTACAGATACTTCTTGACACCCGTCCGTGTCATTCCCCCAGCAGAAAGCCAAAGACATCATTTCCCCAGCGCAGTCACTTACGCTTTTACAACCCATATACTTGTTGATATTATTATATTTTTCTCTCTTGACACTCGTCCGTGTCACCCTCCCCAGCAGATAAACATTCGTCTATACACCACTCATACTACTCATGTTACACTTATATAGATACTCGCCCGTATCTTGTATAAACCATTCATATCCCCACAGATTCAACATTGGTTCATGTTCTTTGTTAACCAGTTGGTACTCGTCCGTACCATCATCTCAGAATGTGCGTCAGTATTTGTTTCTACCTGATACTCGTCCGTATCATAGTCTTAAGGATGCTCGTCCGCATCTTTAATCCATATACCGTGTCAAACACTTATGTCTTCTTGAATATAGACACTCGTCTGTGTCTACTATTCCCAAGAAGAGTCCCCTCAGATTCAACACTCGTCCGTGTTCTTTGTTAACCCGTTGATACTCGTCCGTATCATCATCTCTGGACACGTGTCAGTTTGTTTCTACCCGATACTCGTCCGTATCGTAGCCTTAAGGATGCTCGTCCGCATCTTTGATCTATACACAAACATCTAAACACTTATACTTTCTTTTCTTGGTTGTAAACACTCGTCCGTGTTCACTATATCCCCAGTAGATCGCTAGGTAAGCAAATTTTCCTTTTTATCTGACACTCGTCCTGTGTCATGATAAACCTTGAGAGCATCCGTACCCTGCTAGGTGGTCGTCCTCCACCTCTTGATGGTCGTCCTCCATCATGCTCATCCGATGGCCGTCCCCATCGTTGATATTTAGCAGCCGTCCCCTGCTAGGTGGTCGTCCTCCACCTCTTGATGATCGTCCTTCATCATTTTATCCAATGGCTGTCCCCATTGTTGATTTTTGGTTATCTGACATTCGTCCTATGTCATGAGAAACCTCGAGAGCAGCCGTCCCCTGCTAGGTGGTCGTCCTCCATCTCTTGATGGTCGTCCTCCATCATGCTCGTCCGATGGCCGTCCCCATCGTTGACCTTTTATCCGGCATTCGTCCTATGTCGCGATACTTTCGGCAGCCGTACCCTGCCCGGTGGTCGTCCTCCACCTTAGATTACCATCCCTCATCTTAACCCCAACAGAGCAGCCGTCCCCTGCTAGGTGATCGTCCTTCACCTTTGATGACCGTACCTCATCATCTGTTTATTTCATTTATTCTTTAACCCGATGGCCGTCCCCGTCGTGGTCCCTTTTCTTTTTAGCCCGATGGCCGTCCCCATCGTCGGTTATTTTTTATGAACTTGATGGCCGTCCCCGTCATGTTTCATTAATTCCCAGAGAATCTTACAACTTTATCTTGATGGCCGTCCCCATCAAAATCTTATTTTTCCCAGCTAGTCGGCCGTCCCCGTCTTGGCTTTACCTTTTATCCCCAGCATGTCGGCCGTCCCCGTCATCACTCTTTACCCAGCAGTCGTCCTCTGCTCGACGGTCGTCCTCCGTCACCCGCACTTTACAATATACTTTATCTTCCTTTACAATCTATATCCCTTTTCTTCTTCGTTCTGTGAGTGCACATTTTGGACTGTCTTTGGTATTCAACCACAAGTTATCTTGTTTGCTTGTTAAGCCGTTGCTTACATCCTGCACAGCTAACTCATGTTTGAATAGGGGCAGCTGTAAACACCCTAAATTTGCCCTCACCCATTCACACCATGGCTTGTGATCATTTCATATGCATAAACACAATCATATCATCTCATATCTCATTTTTGATTCACTGCATAGATTCAAAGTCATCTGCACCTAGGGTTTGTGATCTGAGCAATCCAAGAGCCTCTTGAGCCACTCCAAAGGCTACCAATCACTTCAAAGGGATCCATGTGTGTTCTTATATCATATTACATCCTTTCAAATTCAAGAATGCCAAGGAATCACAAGAACTGGGATTGGTATGGAAGCAGAGCCAAGTTTGACTGCACAGTTGACCTAAGATTAGGGTTTTGGTTTCAGAGGCCATAACCCCAAATTTTTTGGTCATTCTTGTTTCCATTGGTCTCTATATGGCATAGGGAGTATGCATATCAATTTTCATGAAGAAATTCCATGGGGAAGTCATCTGATCAAGAGTTGACTTTCTGGACAAGTCAGTGCAAAATCAGGGCATCTGAGGCCCCCAATGACCCAACCAAGGGGTGATCTTCATCATTTTGAGTGTATATGATCTTTATTTGATCATGGAAGAAGGTTGAAGTTCACAAAATTCAAGAATTACAAGTTTTTGCAAAGTTGACTTTTTAGGGCATGGTTGACTTTTCATGAAATGTCATTTTATGCCACTTTTCAAGCCTTGCTTTTTGATCCAAAAATGCTTCAAATGGAAAAACTTTGGTCATGAAAGTTGTAGATTAGATCTTTCCCTTTTCAAAAAGTACAAGAACATGATCTAATTCATTTTGTATCAAAAGTTATGGTGTGTCAAAGTTGGCAAAAATCACTAATTTTCAAGACATGCCTCAAATGAGAAACTTGCAAAAACTTTGTACCAAGGCATTTGTAACTTCTAATTCATGTCAAACCATTACACAAGCATCATGTAAGTCCTAAAGTTCAGATTGGACCAAGATTTCCTCATGTTTATGGCTTGTGGGACAAGAAAGTTTCATGTGAACCAAGGAGGATCAACTTGCAAAAACCATCATCACACCTCATCCACTTGTTGCCTACAATGCTGAACCATTCTAGCCTCACTCACACACCATGCTGCGCCAGCCCATACATTTGTACCTTCCTAGAACCCAGCCCATGCCCTCCTTACACCAAAGTTGACATTTTGCAAAAGTGAACTTACCTATCACAGCAGGCCAGGTCACATCATCTGACCAATGGGATTATTTTATGCAAGCAAAATGCAGGCCATTTCACATAGAAAGCAAGGCTGAAACAGATAGACACAACACATTCACAAAATCACCCTCTCAAGCAAAACCTTTCGAATTTGTCTCCATAGCTCACAAACACAAAAACCAGCTCCACTGATCAACTCACCTTGCTTCACTGAGCCAAAACCAGCAAGACTCAGGCCTGAACTAAGTAAGAATTGAGCTTCCCCATTTTTCACCCCCAAAGCCAGAACTTTCGAATCTCATTCCACAGCTCACAAACACCTGAACAAACTTCATAAACCTTCTCCATTCATCATACTGGTCATAAAGAACCCTTCACCTTTGCCTGAAACAGCCTGAATCACCATCACCATTTTCAACTGAGCTTGAGCAGAAGCTGTTCAAACTCCTTAACCAGCCAGCATAAATTTCTTCCAAGCATCTAAACATCATCTAGGGGTCGCAAGGAGTGGTTTGCATCAAAGGAATGGGTCAGAAAGTTACAAGAGTGAAAGCTTCGAAACTCAGGTAGCTCAAGAACTTTTTTTCCAAAAATCATTTTTTAAGTTCTTAAGTTATTCTATATGCTTTCCTGATCACAACTATGTCATTGGTTTTGAAAATGGTTGGAAAATGAGGGTGTAATCGTGTTCTGAAACTCCCTGACCTAAAAAATGTTTTGTTCGATTCAAGAGTTTGAGGAAATATAAATGATTTCTAGCTTAGGGTTTTGATTCAGGGGAGTGTGGGAATCATTTCTGTGTGTTTGGATTTCATTTTGGTTGCGTTTTGTGGATTTTGGGGATTTTCAGGTGGGGTTCCCACCGGAGAAGACGACCGGAGGTCTTCTCCGGCCACCTGAAAATCATCAGGGTTTAATCAGGTAATTAAATGAAGTTTGAATCTGGAGCGTTAGATTGCTTTGACCTGTTGACTCGCGCGCGTGTGTATGGCTGAGATGCAGTCATTAAACCCTAATCACCATTATTTATTTAATTAAATGAGATTAATTCAGTTTGAATATGGGCCATCAGATGGCGCGCGCAGTCAACCATTTCAAATCCAGAGTGAATCTTGGCCTTCCATCCTGCATACTTCAGTCTTTTTTTTATTTTTATTTCATTTTCTTTCATTTAACTTCCATAATTTATTTAAAATAGTAAAAATTGTCTAAAAATTGTGAAACTTTTTGTCAAGAGTTTCATTAATTTTTAAGACACAAAAATATTTTCATTTTCATTTTTAGCATTAAAAAAGTATTTTTAATTATTTAAAAAGTTTATTTTTAATGGATTAATGAAAATTAATTTATTAAAAATACTTTTAGGTATTTAAAAATCACCAAAAAATTCATGAAATGTTCTAAGACATTTAGAAACATTGTCCAACCTTCAAACCAAATTTATTTTTTGATCTTGATGCATTTTGAGAATTTTTCATTGAATTAAAATCATTTTTATGCATTATTTTGATCCAAAGTTCCAAAAATCATTTATGCCTATCCATGAGGAGTTGGACATTGATTCTTTTTGCATTGCATTGTGTTTAGCATGTAGTTTGTGAGATTAAATGGCCATGATTTGATCTTTTATTTTCCATTTGTTTGGTAATTTTCTTGTTTAGGAACCCTAAAACCCTAGAAATCTTAAGAAAACCATAACTTGAACTTGGTTAGGAGTTGAACCCTCTCCTTTGGGCATTGGGTTAGTATAGGATTAGAGGACCTTTGAGTGCATTTTCAATTTTTTATAATGTTGTTTGCTTCTGATTTTGGTTTTTATTTGATATATTGTTCATAAACCCTAGTTTGGGCTTTCATATGCATCCATCTTGCATTCTCTTGCCTAACATGACTTGCCATGACATTGCAAGCATCCATTTGATTCATTTGACATCATAAGACATATTGAAAGCATGTTTGATCATTGCATCATGTATTTGCCATGTTGTATGCTATGTGCACTTCATAACTTTTCATGTATGTCCATGCTTCTTAACTTGCTTCATTTGCATTCATGAACTTGTATGATCATTTCCATGTGCTGCCTCATGTTTGTAGCATTACATAGCATCATTAGCATCATGTAAATGCTTCTGGTTTTGTTTCTCATCATGTCATCTCATCCCATTTTGCATTGCATTGCATTTCTTTTCTAACCTTTCAGGTGGTAAGTGATTTTGAGGAGTGAATTTGCCTTCACTTCTCACAACTTTTCTTTTCATCTCTCTTGCATCCATGCTGCATTTTTATATGTGTTTGGGTTTGAGCTTGCTCATTCTTTTTCTTCCCACTTTCTTTCTTCAAGTAACTTGACTTCTTGAATGAAGCAAGTCACTTTGCTTCTCTTGATCCTTTCACCTGCTTCCTGGTGGTTCCATTGAAGATTCTTCTTGCAAACCTCACAAACCTTAGGAACAACCAAGCATGACAATGATTAGGGTTTTGATTAGTCCCCCATTCAGATTTTACCTTTGTGTCATCCTTTGTGTCTCTCTTCTCACCTCATAATCAGGGACTAAACCCTAAAGGCTTTAAGGCTTTGTGATTAAGCTTATGCATGCATCCTTCTATTAGGATGGAGTGTATAACTTTAATCCTAAGTGTTAAACCCTTAATGTGTTTAAATCTCTTAATCAATCCACATAATAATCATCAAGACATCACACTTGTAACTTGGGCCTTGCATTAGGGTTCTAATTCTTCCTTAAATGGTTAAGAAGGACTAACCCTAGTGTTAATGGACAAGTCCCCCTCAAGTTGTCTTACAAATCATAAAAATCCACTTCATCATCATATCATTAAATAAAATCCATCTAATAAAGGCTTGTTTTGTCATGAGCTTAATCCCTAATCATGGATTAAGTTGAGGAGCTTTCCTCAGCTTAAACTTTCTCATCTATTATCCTTCTATTAGGATGGTGTAATGAGTCTGTTTAATCTTTGATTATGGCTTAACCTCATTACTTAACACTAAACAAAAACAACAAAAACATCTAAATAATCACAAGTAGGTTAATGATCTTAACCCTACATCAAAGGTGATTAAGTGTGAGAATCTGACTTCACACTTAAGGTATTCTCATTACCCCTAATCAGAGGGAAGATGTGATGAGTTTACTAACCCATTGGTTTAGGCTTAAGCTCATTAACTTATGACAAATTCAAAAAAGCAATAAAAGATTGAAAACATAAAAAAACAAACAATAATCGTCTCCTTCGGGATTCTTTTCTCACCTCATTCACTCATAAACGAGAACTCGCTTCTTCCGTCTAATGCAAGACAGTTTGCATCTGTGCCAGATAGATCATACACTTGAGCATAGGCAAGTAAGCAGTTCACAAGTCAATTCATCTTTCAGTCTCTTTGGGTCGAACTACGGTGTTCTGACTTCCTCATTGCACGAGAGGATACGTAGGCATAACTTAACAGTTATCGAACAAAAGTCTCTGTATATTCCCCCTCTTTCCAGCCTTAGTCTTTAGCCTCATTATCATGAGCATTTCATCTTTGTTCTTACACTGACACTTCTCATATCACACTCCACTTTCTTCTACACTGACACCTGTATATTCTTTTCCAGCTCTTTATACACAAATTGCACTGACACTACCCCTTTAAAACACAAATCTTTTAAGCGTGGATCCCGTCGAGTACGACAGACAATCTGGGTGCTAATACCTTCCCAGGTTGTAACCAACCCCCTTTCTCAGTCTCTCTGGTTCGCAAACCGTCTTATCCGTATCTTTCTAGGTCTATGCAGCATTACCTTTCCCCCGGGATAAAAATGCCTAGCTGGCGACTCTTTCATCTCCAGTGAGTTCACGGCTGTGTGTTCTCATTGTTCCTCTCGCCGACCGTTTGCGTCTGTACCTTTATTTGGGCCGGTCCCATTTATCGGGAGCGACACCCATGCAGGAGGGCATGCCATGGCTAAAAAGTTGCTAAGATCAAGCTATTACTGGATCACAATGGATGCCGACTGTTGTGCCTATGCCAGAAAATGCCATAAATGCCAGATTTATGCGGATAAAGTGCATGTGCCTCCCAATCCTCTGAATGTGATGTCTTCACCCTGGCCCTTTGCCATGTGGGGCATTGATATGATTGGCAAGATTGAACCGACTGCTTCAAATGGCCACATATTCATCCTGGTGGCTATTGACTATTTTACCAAGTGGGTTGAAGCAGCTTCCTATGCAAATGTTACAAGGCAAGTGGTAGCCCGATTTCTGAAGAGAGATATCATCTGTCGGTATGGAGTGCCCGAGCGAATCATTACTGATAATGGTTCCAACTTAAACAACAAAATGATGGCTGAGCTATGCCGGGACTTTAAGATCCAACACCACAATTCTTCTCCTTATAGGCCAAAGATGAATGGCGCTGTTGAGGCAGCCAACAAGAATATCAAGAAGATTGGGCAGAAGATGGTAGTCACTTATAAGGACTGGCATGAAATGCTACCGTTTGCCTTGCATGGGTATCGTACGTCAATCAGAACATCCACTGGGGCAACACCGTATCAGCTTGTGTATGGTATGGAGGCAGTCCTACCTGTTGAAGTTGAATTACCCTCCCTGCGGGTACTAATGGATGTTAAACTGAGTGAGGCAGAATGGGTCCGATCCCGATACGAACAACTGAGTCTGATTGAAGAAAAGAGATTGGCTGCAATTTGTCATGGGCAGCTATATCAGAAAAGAATGAAGAAAGCCTTCGATCAGAAAGTCAGGCTCCGAGAATACCAAGTAGGAGATCTGGTGCTGAAAAGACTCCTACCTCCTCATACAGACCACAGGGGCAAGTGGACTCCGAACTACGAAGGGCCATTCGTAGTAAAGAAAGTTTTCTCCGGTGGAGCACTGATGCTCAGTACTATGGATGGTGAAGACTTCCCGTCCCCTGTGAATTCAGATGCAGTTAAAAAATACTTCGCATAAAATGACCCGCTGGACATAAAAACAAAATGTAAGTCCAGGAAAAAATAGGGCATCCCGGCGAGTCGAAAACAAAATAAAAGACTCGGGCAAAAATAAGGGAAAATAAACAAAAAAATGTACACCCGCTGAGTTGAAAAGCCGCATTGGACAATTCAGGCAAAAATGGGTATCCCGATGGATTGAAAACACGAAAGGGCGATCCACACAAAATAAGGGAATAAGCGAACAACTGCATTCTGAATTCATCTGTATCACTTACAACTTGGTAAGCTTCGAAAGGATCAAGCTTCTTTCAAAATCAACCTTCTTCAGAAAGCAAGACAAGAAGAACGTCAATGTCATACGAGTCATAGCAAAAGGAAGCTCCTTGAAGCGTCATCAACATTGCCAGCATCTTTTTGTTTCTCAATTTGTAACAATCTCCTCATTCCAGGGGATTTGTTTATATGACTGTATCTTGCCAATTCAGGGCACTCGAATTAATAAAATCAGATTTCCAGTCACACGCTGTCTCGCACTCTTTTATTTGCAAAAATGTTCGATTTCATTAATTTGTCGATCGCATAAATACGGATGCGTCTTTCTGAAACTACATGCTTACAGGAAATATACTTACTCCCGGGAGTGTCTAAACTCTTATGATGGAATCCAGTAGGGGATACCTCGGGGTACTTGTGCGTTTCTTTGTCTTTACAGGATTGCAGGTATAAAAAACAAGGGGCACAACAGGGGGTATGAAAGCTTCTCCCAGCAAGCTGTCAAATCATTATCTACTCAGTCCGTCTTCCAGATTAGCACCGAAGGTGTTTTCTCCCCAGCTGAGTTGTCAAATATCATCCTCAGCAGGATCCCTACAGAAATCTCTAGGAAGATCTTTTCAGTGATCTTTCTTCTTCCCCAGTCGAGTGCTAGACAGGGAACCATCTCCCCCACAGAGTTTCAACCTATATCCGGAAAAGCAACACGTGAAGAAATCACAACAGAGTGAAGAAAGCTTGTGCAAACCCCAGCTGGGTCCCCCATTGCTGAGATGGGTCTATCAGTGATCTGTTTCCCCATGCAGATATCTCATCAGATCTACCAATGATCTTATCCCCAGCTGGGATGACCACTTCAAGCAGATCAGTCAGAGATCTCTTCGGCAACGGGATCCGAATCCCGGATCGTTATCTTTGCATAATCATAGCATTCACATCATATTTTCCCCACAGAGCGTAGCATTCCGTCTAAAACGGAGCATTACGGTAAAAATCAAACATACGGCATAATCATAAGCCATGTCCTGAAGCAGACACTTGTAAATACTGACAATCCATCAATGATATACAGAATGCTCCCCTAAAAAAACTCCCCGGCAGAGAGCCAAGACATTTCTCTTACAGATACAGATACTTCCTGACACCCGTCCGTGTCGTATCCCCAGTAGAAAGCCAAAGCGTCCCCTTAGCACTCACCATACAAATACATATACATACACAATTCCTTGACACCCGTCCATATCACCTTCCCCAACATAGTTACCTAAACGCTTTGTAAATCATATATTTGTTTATAATACACTTTTTCTGACACTCGTCCGTGTCGCACTCTCTCTAGCAAGATAGACACTCGTCCGTGTCTTACTCATACTTGTTACTCATACTTGTTATTCATACTTTTTACTCATACAGATACTCGTCTGTGTCTTGTATACACCACTTATCTTCCTCAGAATCAACACTCGTCCGTGTTCTTTGTTAACTAGTTGATACTCGTCTGTATCATCATCTCTGAACATGTGTCAGCGTTTGTTTCTACTGATACTCGTCGGTATCATGGTCTTAAGGAGGCTCGTTCGCATCTTTAATCCGCAAAATGTCGGATACTCTTACCTCTTTTAGAATTTAGACACTCGTCTGTGTCTATCATTCCCCAGAAGAGTCCCCTCAGATTCGAAACTCGTCCGTGTTCTTTGTTAACCAGTTGATACTCGTCCGTATCATCATCTCTGAATATGTGTCAGTGTTTGTTTCTACCTGATACCCGTCCGTATCATAGTCTTAAGGATGCTCGTTCGTATCTTTAATCTATACACAGTGCCAAACACTTATACCTTTCATTTCTTGGATGTAGAC
Organism: Lathyrus aphaca; assembly: GCA_963966055.1. NCBI lineage: Eukaryota > Viridiplantae > Streptophyta > Magnoliopsida > Fabales > Fabaceae > Lathyrus > Lathyrus aphaca. The sequence goes on from OZ014519.1 coordinate 432,989,470, forward strand.
ACTCGTCCGTGTTTACTTTTCCCCAGCGAAGTCCCCAACAAAACTTGTTGAACTATCTTCTTTCTATCTGACATTCGTCCTATGTGATGATACCTTTGCGGTAGCCGTACCCTGTCAGGTGATCGTCCTTCACCTTTTTGATGATCGTCCTTCATCAACCCCCAGTGGAGTCTCTATTCATTAGAACCCCTTCTTATCCGACATTCGTCCTATGTCGTGATATTTTCAGCAGCCGTACCCTGCTAGGTGATCGTCCTTCACCTTCTGATGATCGTCCTTCATCCTTCTATCCGATGGCCGTCCCCATCGATGATCTTGTTATCTGACATTCGTCTTATGTCATGATAAACCCCGAGAGCAGCCGTACCCTGCTAGGTGATCGTCCTTCACCTCTTGATGATCGTCCTTTATCATGCTTATCCGATGGCCGTCCCCATCGTCGACCTTCTTATCCGACATTCGTCCTATGACGTGATATTTTCGGCAGCCGTATCCTGCCAGGTGATCGTCCTTCACCTTAGAGGACCGTCCCTCATCTTATCCCCAACAGAGCAGCCGTCCCCTGCTAGGTGATCGTCCTTCACCTTTGATGACTGTACCTCATCATTTATTTTACCTATAATCCCCAGGGAGTCTTATAACTTTACTTGATGGTCGTCCCCGTCACCATCTCTCATATCCCCAGCTTGTCGGCCGTCCCCGTCATTGCTTTATTTCCTGCAATTTCCCCGGCATGTCGGTCGTCCCCGTCATTGCCTCATCCCCAGCAGTCGTCCTCTGCTCGGCGGTCGTCCTCCGTTGCCCGCACTTTATAGTTATACTTTATTTCCCTTTACAATCTATATCCCTTTTCTTCTTCATTCTGTGAGTGCAAATTTTGGACTGTCTTTTGGTATTCAACCACAAGTTATCTTGTTTGCATGTTAAGTCGTTGCTTACATCTTGCACAGCTAACTCATGCTTGAATAGGGGCAGCTGTAAACACCCCAAATTTCCCTCACCCATTCACACCATGGCTTGTGATCTCTTCATATGCATAAATTCAATCATAGCATCTCATATTGCATTTTTGATTCACTGCATTGCTTCTAAGTCATCTGCATCTAGGGTTTGTGATCTGAGCTATCCCTGAGCCACTTGAGCCACTCCAAAGGTATTCAATCACTTCAAAGGGTTCCATGTATGTCCAAGCATCATATTATATCCCCACAAAGTCAAGAAAGTCAAAGAATCACAAGAACTAAGAATGGCATGGAAGCAGAGCCAGGTTTAACTGCACAGATGACCTAGAATTATGGTTTTGGTTTCAGAGGCCATGACTCCAAATTTTTTGGTCATTCTTGTTTCTATTGGTCTCTATATGTTATAAGGATCATGCATATCAAGTTTCATGAATAAATTCCACGAGGAAGGCATCTAATCAAGAGTTGACTTCTTGAGCAAGTCAGTGCAAAATCAGGGCATCTGAGGCCCCCAATGACCCAACCAAAGGGTGTTCTTCATCATTTTGAATGTGTATTATCTTTATTTGGTCATAGAAGATGTTAGAAGTTCACAAAGTTGAAGAATTTCAAGCCATTTGCAAAGTTGCCTTTTTGGGAAAGTGACTTGTAATGTAAACTTGCCATTTTGGGAAAGTTTTTCAACCTCCTCAAATTGATTCAAAAATGCCTCAAATGGGAAAACTTTGGTCATGAAAGTTGTAGAATGGATCATTCCCTTTTCAAAAAGTACAAGAACTCATTCTAATTCTTTTTGGATCAAAAGTTATGGCTTGTCAAAATTGGGAAAAATCACATAATTTTCACTTTTGTACCAAAGAGGCAAAGTTGCAAAACCTCATGCCAAGCCTTTATGTGACTTCAAATGGACTTCTAACCTTTGAACAAACATGAACCAATGCCTAAAGATCAGAATGCACCAAATATTTGTCCAAGTTCATGACTTGTGCATTAAGAAATTCCAAAGGGGCCAAAAGTTCACAAATTTGCAAAACACTACATAAACTTCACTCAACTTGCTGATTTGTCTCAAAACCAATTGCCCATACCTCAGCTGAGCCAGGACAAGCCAATGAGCCAGCTACACCATTGCCCATACCTCAAGTACAACACTTTTGACTTTTTGGCAAAAACCCCATACCAATCAGCCTGTGCCACCACCAACTCTCTGCCCTATCACAGTTTGATAAGTGGACAAAATGAAACAAAAACCACACAAGAGGCAAGCCTGAGCACACACACAAGTCAGCATACACAAAAACTCCTCCCCTTGCATTTTCTATCGAATCTCTCAACTCAGCAACTCAAACTTAAAAATTCTTTCACCATTCAACTCACCATGACCCACTGATCATTTCCCACCCCTCACTTGTCCCTGAAACCACCACAATCAAAAACACGATTTCAACACTCCCTTGACCTGAGCTTCTGCAAACTTCCTCTGGAGGCCATATAAACTCCAGCTAAGTGTCAAAAGCTTCTGAGGAGGATCATTGGAGCTTGTTTGAAGCAAAGAGCTGGCCAGAAAGTCCCTGTTTCGAAAGCTCAAGCTCAGGTAGCCATTGCATTTATTTTTCCAGAACTTCCATTTTTAGTTTCTAAATGCTTCCTTATGCTTCACTGATTATCATGATGTGATTTATTTTGAAAATGAGTGAAAAATGACCATGTATGCTTGTTCTGAAACTTTGCCCGTGAAATGCGTTTTGGTTTGATTCTTGATCTTGAGTGAAAATAAATGATTTTGATTGCTGGATTCTTGTTTAGAGTTGTCTAATGATTGATTCTGGAGAGTTTAGTGGGGTTTCATGGCGTATTGAGGGAGATTGAGTAAGGAGCTTGCCGGAGAAGATGAGCAGAACACTGTTCCGGTCATCTGAAAGTCATTAGGGCTTCTGATTAGGGCTTAATCATAATTACGTAGGTTTGAATGTGAGCCGTTCGTTTGTGCGCCAGGTCAACTCCCGCCTCTGTGAATTTGAATCTCAGCCTTCAGATTGTTTGACTTTCCCTTTTTCCATTTAAATTCATTTTAATTTTATTTGTTTCATATTTATTTTGCACGAATTATTAAAAATAGCTAAAATCATTTAAAAATTATGAAAATTTTTGTCAAAGATTTCGTTAATTTTTAAAACCCAAAAATATTTTTATTTTTATTTTTTGCATTAAAAATTATTTTTAAATCATTTAAATGTTTATTTTTAATTAGAAAATGAAAATTAATTAATTAAAAATGCATTTAAGTATTTAAAAATCACAAAAAAATTCACATTGCATTTAGAAACATTTAGAAACATTATCCAACTCTCAAACCAAATTTCTTTTTTGTTCTTAATGCCTTTTGATCATTTTCATTGGAATTAAATTCATTTTAAGGCAATATTTTATTTCAAACTTTAAAAATTTCATTCTGCCTAACCCTTGAGAGTTGGGTGATGATTCTTTTTGCATTGCATCCTCCAAGGCATGTAGTTTATAAGATAAAATTGGCTTGATTTGATCTTGCATTTTCAATTTGTTTGGCATTTTTCTTGATAAGGTACCCCAAAACCCTAGCAATCTTAGGAAATTCATAACTTACACTAGGTTAAGAGTTGGATCCCCTCCTTTGGGCAGTGAGCTTGTATAGGTTTAGGGTATCTTTGATTGCATTTTCAATTTTTTATCATGCCATATGCTTCTGATTTTGAATTTTGTTTTGTGAGTTGATCATAAACCCTAATTTGTGCTTTCTTTTGCATCCATCTTTCATTTGCTTACATCCAATGACTTGCCATGACATTTTGTGCATCCACATTATTCAGGATACATCTTAGGACATATTAGAATCATGTTTGATAATTGCCTCTTTCATTTGCCATGTTGTATGTCCATTGCATTTCATGACTTTTCATGTACATTCATGTTTCAATGCATGCTTCCTTTGCATCTTTATGCTTGTTTGATCATTCTCATGTCTTGCCTCATGTTTGTATCATCTCTTGGAATCACTAACATCAAGAAATTGCTTCTGACTTTGGTTTGCATCATGACATTTCACCTCATTTGCATTGCATTTCATTTCTTTTTGGCTAACTTTTCAGGTGGTAAGTTGTTTTGAGAAGTGAATTTGCCTTCACTTCTCACAATATCTTCTCATCTCTCTTGCACCTTTGCTGCATTTTATCTTGTGTATTGGATTGAGCTTGCTCATTCATGTTCATCTTACCTTCTTCCCTCAAGCAAATTGCCTTCTTAAGTGAAGCAAGTTGTTTTGCTTCTCTTTGCTTCTTCCTCCTTTCATTTGTTTCCTTCCTGGTGGTTTCTCTGAAGATCTTTCTCTCTTGAGCCTCATAAACCCTAGGATCTCCAAGCATGATAACAATTAGGGTTTGATTAGTCCCCCATTTAGTTTTACCTTTGTGTCATCTTTGAGTCGTCTCTTCTCATCTCATGAATCAAGGACTAAACCCTAAAGGATTTAAGGCTTTGTGATTAAGCTTATGCCTGCATCCTTCTATTAGGATGGAGTGTATAACTTTAAATCCTAAGTGTTAAACCCTTAATGTGTTTAAATCCTCTAATCAATCCACTTAATAATCATCAAGACATCAAGCTTGTAACTTGGGCCTTGCATTAGGGTTCTAATTCTTCCTTAATTGGTTAAGAAGGACTAACCCTAGTGTTAATGGACAAGTCCCTCTCAAGTTGTATTACAAACCATAAAACTCACTTCTTAATCTTATCATTAACTAAAATCCACTTTAATAAAGGCTTTGTTTTGTCATGAGGTTAATCCCTAATCATGGATTAAGTTGAGAAGCATTTCTCAGCTTAAATGTTCTCATTTATTATCCTTCTATTAGGATGGTGTAATGAGTCCATTAAATCTTTGGTTATGGCTTAATCTCATTACTTAACACTAAACAAAAACAACAAAAACATCTAAATAATCACAAGTAGGTTAATGATCTTAATCCTACATCATGGTGACTAAGTGTGAGGTGTTTACTTCATACTTAAGGTATTCTCATTACCCCTAATCAGAGGGAGGATGTGATGAGTTTACTAACCTCATGGTTTAGGCTCAAGCTCATTAACTTATGACAAACTTCAAAAAAGCAATAAAAGATTAAAAACACAAAAACAAACAATAATCGTCTCCTCCGGGATTCTTTTCTCATCTCATTCACTCACAAACGAGAAATCGCTTCTTCCGTCTAATGCAAGACAGTTTGCACCTGAGCCAGACGGGTCATACACTTGAGCATAGACAAGTAAGCAGTTCACAAGTCAATTTACCTTTCAGTCTCTTTGGGTCGAACTACGGTGTTCTGACTTCCTCATTGCACGAGAGGATACGTAGGCATAACTTAACAGTTATCGAACAAAAGTCTCTGTATATTCCCCCTCCTTCCAGCATTATCCTTTAAGCCTCTTAACCTTGAGCATTTCACTCATGTTCTTACACTGACACTTCACTTATACACTTCACTTTTCTTTTACACTGACACTTGCATTCTTTCCAGCTATGATACACAAATTGCACTGACACTACCCCTTTAAAACACAAATCTTTCAAGCGTGGATCCCGTCGAGTACGACGAACAATCTGGGTGCTAATACCTTCCCAGGTTGTAACCAACCCCCTTTCTCAGTCTCTCTGGTTCGCAACCGTCTTATCCATATCTTTCCTAGGTCTATGCAGTATTACCTATCCTCCGGGATAAAAATGCCTAGCTGGCGACTCTTTTCTTCCTGAGTTCACCCCTGTGTGTTCTCACCTCCTTTCGCCGACCGTTCGCGTCTGTACCCCTTCTGACCACGTGTCATTTTGGTGGGAGCGACAACATGGAAGTACTTAACTGTTGGTTTTCTTCCCTTCCAGACTTCATAAATTGTGGACAAGGTTCCTTTCCTTAGAGTGACTCTATTATGAATGTAACAAGCTGTGTTCATAGCTTCAGCCCAGAAGTACAATGGTAACTTTTTGGCATGGATCATAGCTCTTGCTGATTCTTGGATAGTTCTGTTCTTCCTCTCAACAATCCCATTTTGTTGAGGGGTGATAGGTGAAGAGTATTCATGATTGATTCCTTCTGAAGAACAGAATTCTGAGAATTTTTGATTCTCAAACTCCTTTCCATGGTCACTTCTTATTCTGACCACACAACTTGCTTTTTCTCTTTGTATTCTTTGGCATAAATCTTTGAATACATCAAATACATCAGACTTTTCTTTGATAAAATTTATCCATGTATACCTTGAAAAGTCATCAACCACCACATAGGCATACCTCTTACCACCAAGACTCTCAACCTGCATAGGTCCCATAAGATCCATATGCAATAATTCCAAAACTTTGGAAGTTGTCATATGTTGGAGCTTTGGATGAGACATCTTGGTTTGCTTGCCTATTTGACATTCACCACATATTTTGCCATCATCAATCTTCAGTTTAGGAATACCTCTCACAGCTTCCATAGATATGATTTTCTTTATGCCTCTAAAATGAAGATGACCCAGTCTTTGGTGCCATAGTTTCATTTCTTCTTCTTTGGCTAAAGAGCAAGTTGAAGTGAGACTGAAATCTTGAGGTTCCCACATATAACAGTTGTCTTTAGATCTGGCTCCTCTCATGACAGCCTTTTGTTCTTTATTAGACACTATGCATTCAGTTTTGGTAAAGTTTACACTGTAATCTTGATCACATAATTGACTTATGCTGATCAAGTTAGCAGTCAATCCTTTTACTAGCAGCACATCATCTAGTCTTGGTACATCTGGACAGTTCAAGGTCCCAACTCCCTTGATTTCTCCTTTAGCTCCATCTCCAAATGTTACATATCTGGATGAATATGACTTTAAGTCAACTAGCAGATTCTTCAATCCAGTCATGTGTCTTGAACATCCACTGTCAAAGTACCAATCTTCTTTAGCTGATACTCTTAGAGATGTATGAGCTATATATGCAACATCCTTCTTTGACCATTTGTATTGAGGTTTCTTTTTATGTCTCTGCCCTGTGTAGTGTTCATTAGTAGAGCTCCAAGGTTGTTTGTTGAACTTGTTCTTGGGCATGTAACTTTGATCAGCATGAAGACTAGCTTTAGGTACCCATACTTTCTTGATGACCTCTGTCTTCTGCTTAGGAGGTTGCTGATACATCTGACTTGGATATCCATGCAACTTGTAACAATGAGGTTTGATGTGTCCAAACCTTCCACAATGATGACATCTCCATATTTGATACTTCTTCTTCATTATGTTCTTTTCATGATTTGTAGATGTTTAGAATTGGAAGAATTTTTGACCAACAAGAAGTGTTGAATTTTAGTTCAGGATGTCACATCAGATGTTGGGACATTATCAAACAGAGTATAAGTAAATGAACTTAATTCAGGATGTCACACCAGATGTTGGGACATTGTATCAGTTAATGAAATAAGTTCAGTTTACAGGATGTCACACCAGATGTTGTGACATTGTATCAGTAAATGAAGTAAGTTCAGTTTTCAGGATGTCACACCAGATGTTGTGACATCTCAAACCTGCTACCAGAATTAATTAATGACTAACAGAACTGAGCAAATTTAGGGAAGTCATCTGGAATTAATTATGGATGAATGAAACAGAATAAGGCGCATCTGTAGGGAGTTTTGTTATGTGACTTCAGCGTAATCAGAAGAACTGAATCACCTAGAATCTAGGAAGTAACAAACCCTAATTCAAGGTGGAGGCAGCATGCGTTTCAGGATTGGATAAATCTACAGAAAGCCCAAAATCCAAACACCTATTTAAGCAACAGAAACTCTCAGAATAAAGTACGAATTTAAGAAGACAAAATAGGGTGTATGGTGTTTTAATTGCAGGCTGTTTAATTGTACCACTTTATAAGCTTTTAAGTAAAAGTGTATTTGTGTCTTGATTGAAACTATGAAGTAAGATCAAGCTGTTTATGTTTGAAGTATGACTTCAATTTTATTAAACTTGTAAACATATCACTGTGTGATTGAGGGGGAGTGAGTTGGTACTCATATCTAAGTTGTGTCTTAGGTAGAAATTGCATTGGGTAGATATTAAGTGAAAGATTAAACTGGGTGGTTTAAGTCTAGAATTAATATTACTTATATTGGATTTCCTCCTGGCTTGGTAGCCTCCAAATGTAAGTGTGGTTATACACTGAACTGGGTTAACAAATTCCTGTGTTATTTAATTTTCCTGCACTTTAAGTTTTAGTTAAGTCTTCAAGTGTTTAAACATCTCATTCGACATCTCATACCTGATCACAGAATTTCAATTGGCATCAGAGCAGGCACCCTGCCTGTTTATACTGGGTGAGATCTAGGGACTGCAAATTCTGGAAACATGGACAGAGATGTAGGATCAGTAAATAGACCACCTATATTGTATGGATCTAATTATGATTACTGGAAGCCAAGAATGATTTCATTCTTAAGATCACTTGACAATAGGGCCTGGAAAGCAGTCAACAATGGATGGGAACACCCTGTCCAAGACACCAAAGATGGAGCAAAAGTGTTGAAACCTGAAGAAGAATGGAGTAAGGAGGAAGAAGATTCAGCACTTGGCAACTCCAAGGCCTTAAATGCTTTATTCAATGGCATTGATAGGAACATTTTTAGACTTGTGCATCACTGTGAGCTGGCCAAAGATGTTTGGGACACTCTTAAAACAACTCATGAAGGAACATCAAAGGTGAAGATGTCAAGACTTCAACTTCTCACCACTAAGTTTGAAAACTTGAGAATGAAGGAAGATGAGACAATTCATGAATTCTACATGAACATCTTAGAAATAGCCAATACTTCTGGAGCTTTGGGAGAAAAGATGACTGATGAAAAGCTTGTAAGAAAGATTCTCAGATCTTTACCAAAAAGATTTGACATGAAGGTCACAACAATAGAAGAAGCTCGAGACATATGCACAATGAAAGTTGAAGAGCTCATTGGTTCCCTTCAAACATTTGAGATGGGAATGAATGACACAATTGTAAAGAAGAACAAAAGCATAGCCTTGGTGTCAAATACTGATAAAGAAGAAGAAAATGATGAATCAGAAACTGAAGAAAACTTATCAGAAAACATTGCTATGCTTGGAAGACAATTCAAAAAGATTCTCAGAAAGATGGAAGACAAGTCCAGACCAAGTGGAAGATACACAAACTCTTATGAGAACAAAAGACCTTATGATACTAATAGAAGGTCAAATTATGATGAAAAGACCAGCCAAGAAAAAAGGATTAAATGTCATGGATGTGAAGGATATGGACACATCAGAAATGAATGTCCTACCTATTTAAAAAGGCAAAAGAAAGGTCTCTCTGTAACCTGGTCTGATGAAGACTCAGGAGGTGATTCAGAAGAAGAATCAGCTAAGCATATCACTGCTCTAGCTGGATTATGTGAATCTGAAAGTGAATCTAGTGATGGGGAACTTACTTTTGAAGAGCTTGAGCAATCATACAGAGAACTGGTTAAAAGGAGCACTGAAATATGCATGGAAAATATAAAGCAAGAGAAGCAGATTGAAGCACTAAAGCATGAAAAAAACAAGTGATCTAGAGATCATTGACACCTTGAAAAGTGAAGTAAGTCTTCTCAACTCCAAGTTGGAGCATATGTCCAAATCTGTTAGAATGCTGAACAGTAGCTCAAACACACTGGATGTTATTCTAAACAACAATAAGCATTCCAGGGATAAAAGTGGACTAGGATTTAACAAAGTTCATAAGGTTGAAGCTAGCACCAGCAAAACTACTTCAAATGTCATACAGTCAAACAAGATGTCCCAACAGATGCTTCAACATCATGAAAAGAACACAAAGTCAAACATAATGTTCCAACAGATGTCTCAACATCATGAAAAGAACATAATGAAGAAGAAGTATCAAAGATGGAGATGTCATCATTGTGGAAGATTTGGACATATCAAACCTCATTGCTACAAGTTGCATGGATATCCAAATCAGATGTATCAGCAACCTCCTAAGCAAAAGATAGAAGTTACCAAGAAAGTGCTGCATAGACATCAACATCAAAGAGATCAGCAACTCCCTAAGCAGAATACAGAGGTCATCAAGAAGGTATGGGTACCAAAAACTAGTCCTCATGCTGATCAAAGCTACATGCCCAAGAACAAACAACCCTGGAGCTCCACTAATGGACACTGCACAGGGAAGAGGTATCAAAAGAAACCTCAATACAAATGGTCAAATAAAGGTGTTGCATATATAGCTCATACATCCCTAAGAGTATCAGCTAAAGAAGACTGGTACTTTGACAGTGGATGTTCAAGACACATGACTGGATTAAAGAATCTGCTAGTAGACTTAAAGTCATATTCATCCAGATATGTAACATTTGGAGATGGAGCTAAAGGTGAAATCAAGGGAGTTGGAACCTTGGACTGTCCAGATGTACCAGGACTAGATGATGTGCTGCTGGTAAAAGGTTTGACTGCTAACTTGATTAGCATAAGTCAATTGTGTGATCAAGGTTACAGTGTAAACTTTACCAAAACTGAATGCATAGTGTCTAATAAAGAACATAAGGTTGTCATGAGAGGAGCCAGATCTAAAGACAACTGTTACATGTGGGAACCTCAAGACTTCAGTCTCACTTCAACTTGCTCTTTAGCCAAAGAAGAAGAAGTGAAACTATGGCACCAAAGACTAGGTCATCTTCATTTCAGAGGCATAAAGAAAATCATATCTATGGAATTTGTGAGAGGTATTCCTAAACTGAAGATTGATGATGGCAAAATATGTGGTGAATGTCAAATAGGCAAGCAAACCAAGATGTCCCATCCAAAGCTCCAACATCTGACAACTTCCAAAGTTTTAGAATTATTGCATATGGATCTTATGGGACCTATGCAGGTTGAGAGCCTTGGTGGTAAGAGGTATGCCTATGTGGTGGTTGATGACTTTTCAAGGTATACATGGATAAATTTTATCAAAGAAAAGTCTGATGTATTTGATGTATTCAAAGATTTATGCCAAAGAATACAAAGAGAAAAAGCCAGCTGTGTGGTCAGAATAAGAAGTGACCATGGAAAGGAGTTTGAGAACCAAAAATTCTTAGATTTCTGTTCTTCAGAAGGAATAAATCATGAATACTCTTCACCAATCACTCCTCAACAGAATGGGATTGTTGAGAGGAAGAATAGAACTATCCAAGAATCAGCAAGAGCTATGATCCATGCTAAAAAGTTACCTTTGTACTTCTGGGCTGAAGCTATGAACACAGCTTGTTACATTCATAACAGAGTCACTCTAAGGAAAGGAACTTTATCCACAATCTATGAAGTCTGGAAGGGCAGAAAACCCACAGTTAAGTACTTCCATATGTTTGGAAGTAATTGCTATATTCTGGCTGATAGGGAGCAAAGAAGAAACATGGATCCTAAAAGTGATGAAGGGATTTTTCTTGGATACTCTATAAACAGCAAAGCATATAGAGTATTTAACTCTAGAACCAAGGTTATCATGGAGTCCATAAATGTGATAATTGATGATGCTCCTACAGATGTTACAGAAGATGTTGGAACATCTGCTGACAGCCAAACTAAAGCTGAAGAAAAGAGTGATCATTCTGACTTCACTCAAACTGATGCAATGACAGAACAATCCAGCAAACTTCCCTCCATCAGAATCCAGAAGGATCATCCCAAAGATTTGATAATTGGGGATCCCAACAGATGTGTAAGCACTAGATCAAGAGAGGTGATTTCAGGTTCCTGTTTTGTTTCAAAAATAGAACCTAAAAACATCAAGGAAGCTCTTACTGATGAATACTGGATTTGTGCTATGCAAGAGGAATTAGGTCAATTCACAAGGAATGAAGTGTGGAATCTTGTTCCTAGACCTGATGACATAAATGTGATTGACACTAAATGGGTGTATAAGAACAAGTCAAATGAGCATGGAGTTGTTACAAAGAACAAAGCTAGACTTGTAGCTCAAGGATACACACAAATTGAAGGAGTAGAATTTGATGAAACCTTTGCACCAGTAGCAAGACTTGAATCAATCAGACTACTTTTGGGAATTCCTTGTATCTTGAAGTTCAAGCTATTTCAAATGGATGTGAAAAGTGCCTTTCTAAATGGATATCTTAATGAAGAAGTATATGTAGAACAGCCTAAAGGATTTGTTGATCCAAGCTGTCCAAATCATGTATACAAACTAAAGAAGGCTCTTTATGGTATGAAGCAAGCTACAAGAGCATGGTATGAAAGGCTGACTACTTTTCTTATCAAGCAAGGGTACAGGAAAGGTGGAATAGACAAAACCTTGTTTGTTAAAGATGAAGAAGGAAATGTCATGATTGCTCAAATATATGTAGATGACATTGTTTTTAGTGGGATGTCAGACAGGATGGTTAAACATTTTGTAAATCAGATGGAATCTGAATTTGAAATGAGCCTAGTAGGAGAATTAACCTACTTTCTTGGACTGCAAATAAAGCAAATGGAGGACTCCATGTTCATTTCCCAAAGCAAGTATGCTAATAACATAGTCAAGAAATTTGGGATGGACAATGCTACTCATAAGAGAACTCCTGCCCCCACACATTTAAAGCTGACTAAAGATGACAAGGGTGAGAATGTAGACCAAAGCCTATACAGAAGTATGATTGGAAGCTTATTATATTTGACTGCTAGCAGACCAAACATAGCATTTGCAGTAGGTGTATGTGCAAGATATCAAGCTGATCCAAAAGTTAGTCATCTAAACCAAGTCAAGAGAATTCTGAAATATGTTAATGGTACTTGTGACTATGGCATAATGTACTTTCATGGATGCAAACCAATTCTCACTGGCTTCTGTGATGCTGATTGGGCTGGAAGTGCTGATGACAGAAAAAGCACTTCAGGAGGATGCTTCTTTTTAGGAAACAATTTGATTTCTTGGTTCAGTAAGAAACAAAATTGTGTATCCTTATCTACTGCTGAAGCTGAATATATTGCAGCTGGAAGCAGTTGTTCACAGTTGGTTTGGATGAAGCAAATGCTCACTGAGTACAATGTCCCACAAGATGTCATGACATTGTACTGTGACAACTTAAGTGCTATTAACATATCAAAGAATCCTATCCAACATAGCAGGACCAAGCATATTGATATCAGACATCATTTCATCAGAGATCTTGTGGAAGAGAAAGTGATTTCATTGGAACATGTAGCTACAAATCTGCAATTGGCTGATATATTTACTAAAGCCTTGGATGCTACCCAATTTGAAAACCTAAGGGGTAAATTGGGAATCTGCTTATGTGAAATTTAGCAGTTATGGAGATGTGCCAACATGTCATATGACATCGTGTGGCATGATCACCAGATGGCAACACCAGTCTGGTCAAGCACCTTGTGTATTCCACTCCTAGAAATTCTCCAAGTAACGGCTCTTATAAGAATATCAGCTCACTTTCAGCTATTCATCTTCTAATCATTCTCTCACAACAACTTGCTTGCTATAGCTAACTTTCAGAGATCATCAAATTCAACCAATCTCAATCTCTTTCTTCACCACATTCTAAAATGGCTCAACACCAAAACCCTAACATCTCTGAAGAAATCCTCAACAAGGAAGATGTGGTGCATGCAACCCCCATCTCTGTGGTACCCATGGATTCAACTCCAATGGACGAAATCAGAGGAAGTGTTCCTCTTGCTCAAAAGCCAAGAACCCCTACTGTGAGAAGGGCAAAGGAACCTGTATTCAGCAAGGCCAAAGGCATGCCTTCATCATCAAACACCACTCCAAAAGCTTCTGAATATGTGGATGATTCCATAAAGGAGCTGGTAAACAGGATCTTATCTGAGCAAAGAGTGGTGAGTGGTATATCTATCCCTCTGAACACCATGCCAGCTCCACAAGAAGAACAACAAAATTAGGCTGAAAAGGACACTCCTGCTCAACAGGATGTCCCAATAGATGTTGAAATATCTGAAGACCAGCAAAAGGCCTCATCTGGTACTGCTGATGAAACATCTGAGGACCAGCAAAAGGCCTCCACTGATAGTGATGAAGAAACATCTGAGGACCAGCACAAGGCCTCCACTGAAGATCAAACCTCTGTTGATCCACCTGCTGAAGAGGAGACTGCTCAACCTCCTCCTGTGGTAAACTTAGAGCATGATTCTGATACAGAAATCATTGCTTCTGTAAACCCTAGTATAGCCAAAATGCTTAGAACTAGGAAGGAAAAGAAGAATGCAGGACATGCAACTCCTGAGAAGAAGCAAGCTACACCAAAGAAGGACAAAGCTAAAGTTGCTTTTGGTCCCACAAAACAATGGAGCAGGGTGCAAACACAGAAGAGGAAAGTTGTCACCCCTTCAGATTCAGATGTTGAAGACGATGTCCCAACATCCCCACCAAATAAGAAACCAGCACCCTCAAGGTCATCAACTGCTGTTCCAGAAGCTCCTCTGGACAACATCTCTTTCCATCATGTTTCAAGTGTGAACAGATGGAAGTTTGTCTATCAAAGAAGGGTAGCACTTGAAAGAGAGCTGAGCAGTAATGCACTTGAGTGCACAGAGGTAATTGATCTCATATCATCTGCTGGCCTATTCAAAACTGTGTCCAACTTCTCTCCTTGCTATGAGCTGCTAGTCAAGGAATTCATTGTAAACCTCCAAGAAGATTGTGCTGATGGTAAGTCAGCTGACTTCAGAAAAGTATATGTAAGAGGGAGATGTGTGGAATTCTCTCCTAAGGTTATCAACCACTACCTTGGAAGAGAATCTGATGGTCCAAATGAGTTAGGGAAGACTGATAACCAGGTTTGCAAGGTTATCACTGCTAATCAGGTCAAGACTTGGCCAGTCAAGGGGAAGGTCTCTGTTAGCCTGCTGATAAGGAAGTATGCCATGCTGCATAGGATTGGCACTGCAAACTGGGTCCCTACCAACCATACCTCCTCAATAGCAACTGGATTGGGCAGGTTTATATATGCTGTGGGCACCCAAACAAAGCTGGATTTTGGAGCTTATATATTTGATCAAACATTGAAGCATGCTGGATCATCTGCAACTAAGCTGCCAATTGCTTTCCCTTCCTTGCTGTGTGGAATTATGCTTGGTCAATATCCAGGTATCCTCACTGAGAAGGACTCCATTTGCAAAAGAGAAAGTCCTTTGGCCTTCCACTACAAGCTGTTCTTGAGTCATCATGCAGCTGATGTTGAAGCTCCCTCTGGGACATCTGCTGGTCCTTCAAAGGCAAAGTCTCCAATCTCCAAAGCTGCCTTGATTGCTGAACTGAAGAACACATGCAAAGAACTGGATGCAAGGAAGCAGAAGCTTGAGGAGATTATCCAAAGGCTGGATATTGAAGAGAGTGCTCAGAAAGCTGCTGCTTCTGATGAGGAGACTGAGGAAGAGGAAGATACTGATTATGAGGAGTCTGAGTGAAACCTGTATGTGAGGAATATGTAATGACTGCTTCTGCATTGTAATTTTGAATTAGTAACTTTGGCCCCAAATTTATGTCTAACAAGGGGGAGAACTGAACAACAACAACAATGTATGATGCTGATTACTGATTAATGAAAAACTTTTGTTTGCTTCTGAACTAAAATTGTGATTTTAATGAAAACTTTCTGTTGCAACAAGTCTGAACAAATGTAGAATTGAGGGGGAGTAAACTCTCACATGACTCAACAGAAAAGAACTTTTGCTGCACTCTGATAACCAGAAAAGTATGTTAGCCAAAAATTAGCCAAAGGGGGAGTTTGTAGATGTTTAGAATTGGCAAAAATTTTGACCAACAAGAAGTGTTGAATTTTAGTTCAGGATGTCACATCAGATGTTGGGACATTATCAAACAGAGTATAAGTAAATGAACTTAATTCAGGATGTCACACCAGATGTTGGGACATTGTATCAGTTAATGAAATAAGTTCAGTTTACAGGATGTCACACCAGATGTTGTGACATTGTATCAGTAAATGAAGTAAGTTCAGTTTTCAGGATGTCACACCAGATGTTGTGACATCTCAAACCTGCTACCAGAATTAATTAATGACTAACAGAACTGAGCAAATTTAGGGAAGTCATCTGGAATTAATTATGGATGAATGAAACAGAATAAGGCGCATCTGTAGGGAGTTTTGTTATGTGACTTCAGCATAATCAAAAGAACTGAATCACCTAGAATCTAGGAAGTAACAAACCCTAATTCAAGGTGGAGGCAGCATGCGTTTCAGGATTGGATAAACCTACAGAAAGCCCAAAATCCAAACACCTATTTAAGCAACAGAAACTCTCAGAATAAAGTACGAATTTAAGAAGACAAAATAGGGTGTTTGGTGTTTTAATTGCAGGCTGTTTAATTGTACCACTTTATAAGCTTTTAAGCAAAAGTGTATTTGTGTCTTGATTGAAACTGTGAAGTAAGATCAAGTTGTTTATGTTTGAAGTATGACTTCAATTTTATTAAACTTGTAAACATATCACTGTGTGATTGAGGGGGAGTGAGTTGGTACTCATATCTAAGTTGTGTCTTAGGTTGAAATTGCATTGGGTAGATATTAAGTGAAAGATTAAACTGGGTGGTTTAAGTCTAGAATTAATATTACTTATATTGGATTTCCTCCTGGCTTGGTAGCCTCCAGATGTAAGTGTGGTTATACACTGAACTGGGTTAACAAATTCCTATGTTATTTAATTTTCCTGCACTTTAAGTTTTAGTTAAGTCTTCAAGTGTTTAAACATCTCATTCGACATCTCATACCTGATCACAGAATTTCAATGATGTTGAGACATCTGTTGGAACACTATGTTTGACTTTGTGTTCTTTTCATGATGTTGAAGCATCTGTTGGGACATCTTGTTTGACTGTATGGAATTTGAAGTAGTTTTGCTGGTGCTAGCTTCAACCTTATGAACATTGTTAAATCCTAGTCCACTTCTATCCCCTGAATGCTTATTGTTGTTGAGAATAACATCCAATGTGTTTGAGCTACTGTTCAGCATTCTAACAGATTTTGACATATGCTCCAACTTGGAGTTGAGAAGGCTTACTTCACTTTTCAAGGTGTCAATGATCTCTAGATCACTTGTTTTTTCATCCTTTAGTGCCTCAATCTGCTTCTTCTGCTTTATACTCTCCATGCATATTTCAGTGCTCCTTTTAACCAGTTCTCTGTATGATTGCTCAAGCTCTTCAAAAGTAAGCTCCCCATCACTGGATTCACTTTCAGATTCACATAATCCAGCTAGAGCAGTGATATGCTTAGCTGATTCTTCTTCTGAATCACATCCTGAGTCTTCATCAGACCAGGTTACAGAGAGACCTTTCTTCTGCCTTTTTAAATAGGTAAGACATTCATTTCTGATGTGTCCATATCCTTCACATCCATGACATTTAATCCCTTTTTCATGATTGGTCTTTTCATCATAATTTGACCTTCTATTAGCATCATAAGGTCTTTTGTTCTCAGAAGAGTTTGTGTATCTTCCACTTGGTCTGGACTTGTCCTCCATCTTTCTGAGAATCTTTTTGAATTGTCTTCCAAGCATTGCAATGGTTTCTGTTAAATTTTCTTCAGGTTCTGCTTCATTATTTTCTTCTTCTTTATCAGTATTTGACACCAAGGCTATGCTTTTGTTCTTCTTTACAATTGTGTCATTCATTCCCATTTCAAATGTTTGAAGGGAACCAATGAGTTCTTCAACTTTCATTTTGCATATGTCTTGAGCTTCTTCTATTGATGTGACCTTCATGTCAAATCTTTTTGGCAAAGATCTGAGAATCTTTCTTACAAGCTTTTCATCAGTCATCTTTTCTCCCAAAGCACCAGAAGTATTGGCTATTTCTAAGATGTTCATGTAGAACTCATGAATTGTTTCATCTTCCTTCATTCTCAAGTTTTCAAACTTGGTGGTGAGAAGTTGAAGTCTTGACATCTTCACCTTTGATGTTCCTTCATGAGTTGTTTTGAGAGTGTCCCAAACATCTTTGGCCAGCTCACAGTGATGCACAAGTCTGAAGATGTTCCTATCAATGCCATTGAATAAAGCATTTAAGGCCTTGGAGTTGCCAAGTGCTGAATCTTCTTCCTCCTTACTCCATTCTTCTTCAGGTTTCAATACTTTTGCTCCATCTTTGGTGTCTTGGACAGGGTGCTCCCATCCATTGTTGACTGCTTTCCAGGCCCTATTGTCAAGTGATCTTAAGAATGCTACCATTCTTGGCTTCCAGTAGTCATAATTAGATCCATCCAATATAGGTGGTCTGTTTACAGATCCTACATCTCTGTCCATGTTTCCAGAATTTGCAGTCCCTAGATCTCACCCAGTTAAACAGGCAGGGTGCCTGCTCTGATGCCAATTGAAATTCTGTGATCAGGTACGTGATGTCGAATGAGATGTTTAAACACTTGACAACTTGACCAAAACTTAAAGTGTAGGAAAATTAAACAACACAGGAAATTGTTAACCCAGTTCAGTGTATAACCACACTTACATCTGGGGGCTACCAAGCCAGGAAGGAAATCCAATATAAGTAATATTAATTCTAGACTTAAACCACTCAGTTTAATCTTTCACTTAATATCTACCCAAGGCAATTTCTACCTAAGACACAACTTAGATATGAGTACCAACTCACTCCCCCTCAATCACACAGTGATGTGTTTACAAGTTTAATAAAATTGAAGTCATACTTCAAACAAAACAGCTTGATCATACTTCACAGTTTCAATCAAGACACAAATACACTTTTGCTTAAAAGCTCATAAAGTAGTACACATAAAACAACCTGCTATTAAAAGCATAAACACCCTATTTAGTCTTCTTAATTTCGTACTCTATTTTGAGAGTTTCTGTTACTTAAATAGGTGTTTGGATTTTGGGCTTTCTGTAGGTTTATCCAATCCTGATACGCATGTTGTTATCACCTTGAATTAGGGTTTGTTACTTCCTAGATTCTAGGTGATTCAGTTCTTCTGATTATGCTGAAGTCACATAACAAAACTCCCTACAGATGCGCCTTCTTCTGTTTCATCCATCCATAATTAATTCCAGATAACTTCCCTTAATTTACTCAGTTCTGTTAATCATTAATTAATTCTGGTAGCAGGTTTGAGATGTCACAACATCTGGTGTGACATCCTGAAAACTGAACTTACTTCATTTACTGATACAATGTCACAACATCTGATGTGACATCCTGTAAACTGAACTTACTTCATTAACTAATGCAATGTCACAACATCTGGTGTGACATCCTGAATTAAGTTCATTTACTTATATTCTGTTTGATAATGTCACAACATCTGGTGTGACATCCTGAACTAACTTCAACACTTCTTGTTGGTCAAAAATTCTGCCAATTCAAAACATCTACAATTATAAAGTACTTGAGAATTTTTTTAATCACACACTACACTTCTCAAAACAATTTAAAGTGAGCTAAGTAACTAAGAGCCCATGGATAACCATGGATGTAAAGGGTGCTAACACCTTCCCTTTACATAACCTACCCCCCGAACCCAAAAATCTTTTAAGGTCTTTCTTGTTCTTTTATGCCCTTTCCTTTGGATAAAATAAAAGTCGGTGGTGACTCTTGCTATCCACAACATTTAACTAAAGTCAGTTCTCCCACCGTGTTACAGAACTGGCGACTCTGCTGGGGATTTAATAAAAGAGGGGTACCCTTAGGAATTAGATCACTTTAAAATTGTTTGCCTTGTTTGCTTTATACTTATCTGTTGGGTGCTCCTATGTGTGAAAGATCCTAACCCGGATCTAGTGTACCTTAGGTAAATGGCAATAGACCAAGGAAACTGTACGACATATACCGATATGGTTGATCTGGTGGCCATAGTTAGTGTGACTTCTTGGTTGGTGCTTATGTTCCTTAAGTCAAGTTGAGGATAATATGAGGCTTCCATACGTTGTCAATACACTAACTAACTTTTAGAACCCTAGTTATCCCATCTTGGCCTTTAGAAAGTAGTGAGATAGCCGGCTTTGGTGAAGACTAAAGTTGGTTGATACTCGATGCTACACTCATTTAGATCCTAAACTTGGAGGGTTTTGGTTTGCAAGTAAGTTGCCTACTGAACAACCACCCTTGTGAAGGATCAATGATATTGAGATCCCTTAGAACCTGGTTACTTTATAGGACAGGATGAACCAACTAAACTTCAGGGGAGGGTACTTACCTTTATACCTCATGCAAGCCTTCAAACCTAGGGCTATTGTGTGACTTGTTTGTGTGTGCCACATGTTTGTGATTGAGCATAACATCATAGAATCATCATGCATCATAAGCATAGCATTTTCACTAACCATTTCAAGGACCAAAGGATTTATCTTTGTTCTTTGTTGCAGGTCATGGCTTCTGCTCATAGGAACACTATCCGGATCAACTTTGTAGGCATACCTCCTAAGCTTAAGAAACTGGTCTCTCAAGTTTCTGAAAACTCTCAGTTCATCAAGAGGCATGGTCACTTACTGGATCTAGTCACTTCAGGGTTCAATGAAGACATGATGAGTGTTCTGTTTCAGTTCTTTGATCCTAAACAGCATTGCTTCACATTCCTCGATTATCAGCTGGTTCCTACCATGGAGGAGTTCTCTAAGCTTCTAGGTACACCTATTCTTGATCAGAAACCCTTCACAAGCTTAGAAAAAGAGCCTAAACCTAAAGTCATTGCTGCAGCCTTACATTTGAAGAAATCAGACATTGTCCTAGAAACAAGAAGCGGAGTTAAGGGTATTCTTGCTAAGGTATTGATAGAGAAAGCTCAGGTATTCTTGAAGGCTATGAGTTATGATGCCCTTAATGAGATCTTGGCCTTATTAATCTATGGCCTAGTGTTGTTCCCTAACCCAGACCAGTGCATAGACGTACACACTATCAACATATTTTTGACTCGCAATCCAGTGCCTACATTACTTGGAGACATCTTACACTCTCTTCATACCCGTACTACGAAGGCACGAGGAACTCTGATGTGTTTAATACCTCTATTGTCTAGGTGGTTTATTTCTCACCTTCCTCGATCAATGATGAAGAATGAACAAGGGTTAAGGTGGTCTAAAAGGATCATGTCAGTTTCTCATTCAGACATTCATTGGTGTTCTAGATCTATGGAGAATGTTACTATCATTGACCGTTGTGGTGAATTCCCCAATGTGCCACTCCTTGGCATAAGAGGGGGCATTACCTACAATCCTTCTTTAGTTCTACGTCAGTTTGGTTACGCTCGGAGTGATGGTCCTCATGACATGTTGATTCAGGGTATTGTGTTCAACTACGACAACGATCTGCAAGGTTACCGTCAAAGGGTCATACGAGCTTGGGGCAAGGTGAACAAGGTTGACAGCAAGACTCTGGAACCAAAGTACTCCATTCCTATGGAACCTTATCTCAGATGGGTACGAGCACGTGCTCAGACTCTTATGATGCCATATCCTGCGATCCTGCCAGTTACCATGGAGCCTGTTGCTGAAGGAGATACTCCCTATATCATTCTTCACCCAGACATGCCCACTGACATGGAAGAATTGCAGAGGTCTTGGATCCAGTTGAAGGAGCAAAGGGATACTTTTGAGACTCATTTCAAAGCTAGTCAAGAGAGAATCCTGGAGCTGACAAAACAACTTCACGAGGAGCGGAATCTCAACTCATACCTCAACACAAAGAGGAAACGTCCATGGGAGACTTAAGACCCCATCTTTGTATTCATTTCATTTTTATTAAGCCCAAGGGGCAAACAAGTTTATTTGCTTACTAATAAAAGTTTACTTTATGGTTGTTTAAACAAATTTAAATCCTGCGGTCCTTGAAAACATTGCATACACATTTACATACCATATCATTGCATCACAGGTTTCTTATGAACATGTATCTTATCTTCTCGCTGTTTATTTTAGTAGAAATGGCTCTCGAACAATCTGTCAAAGATCTTCAAGCTCAGAATGCTCAGTTTCAAGAAGTGATTCTGAATTTGTCCAAGGGGCAAGAAGAGTTGAAAGCACTCCTCTCTAAGTACATGAAGAAGAAGAATCCTGAGGACAACAAGGATGATTGATAACGAGAAAATGTATCGATTATATTGCTTAGTTTCATTACCGTTTTATCGCATAATCGTCGCTTTAACACCCGATTCCTCGAGTTTTCCTTACTATTTTGCAGGTACATCGTATACAGAGCTAAATCATGAGCCAAGAGCAAAAGGAACCAAAACAACCATAAAAAGATGAAGAAATGAAGAAACCTGCAAAACCTGCATAATTTGTTGCACTCACGGTCGTCACCTAGGTGTCACGACCG
Source organism: Lathyrus aphaca (assembly GCA_963966055.1). Classification (NCBI taxonomy): domain Eukaryota; kingdom Viridiplantae; phylum Streptophyta; class Magnoliopsida; order Fabales; family Fabaceae; genus Lathyrus; species Lathyrus aphaca. Next base: position 433,011,772 of record OZ014519.1, read on the forward strand.
TGACACCCCAAAAGAAGCAATCACGACCGTGATGACCTTGTCACGACCGTGACACTTAAAATTCAAGGGACACGAACGTGATGCCCTTGTCACGACCGTGACAAGGGAAAAAGGAGGTTATTTGACTGAGACTACGTCAAAACGTTACGTGCACATGATCTGCCTATTTTCCAGCCACGTTCCTATATTCTCTCAACTGCTTCTACGAGGCCCAATGCAACAAGTCCACCCACAAGCCCATTAATTCTTCTATAAATAGCATAATTCATTTGAACAATTTACAGAGTAATTTTTTATCAAATTCTTGCGGAAGCTCTGCCGAATTATTTTACACCCTTTTTATTTCAGTATTATTTTCAGTATTCTATTTTTATTGTATCCAACCCAACCTATAACAATTTCCAACATCAGGAAATTGTTATAAAATTTACTTGTTTCCAAACCTTCAGAATATTTTGTTATTTTCGATTCCGCCAAATACTCCGAGCTTTCCGGTCTGTGGAAGAAGGAGTCTGCCATTTTATTGTTAACCAGGTTTATATTATTTGCAATTTAATATTTATGTTATTTATTTATTTTTCTGCCATGAATATTTTGTTTATTGTTTCTCTGCCTCTGTCTGGTTCAACAAAAATGAGTAGCTAATTACCTTAGGGCGGTATGTAGTTAAAACAAACTTAATCGGTAAAATTAACCATAGGCTTAAAATAACTAATAGCTTAACATTCTGGCTGATACTTTTTATTTAAAATCGACCTTTTCGTTACGAGAGTAAGGAAAGAGTATTAGGTTAGGTCAAGACCACGAGAGTGTGAGATTTTAACCAGATAGCTAAAGTTAGGCATTTAAATTAAACACAGCGAGAGCGCTTTAAAATAAATTAGAATTACTAAGTTTCCAAAAATTATCTCTAAACACTTATGGGCTAGCGAGAGCAGGCATAGGGCTTTAGGGGTAAGATCTGAGATAAGACCACGAGAGTGTGAGTTGAGGGTATTTAAACTGGTAACCTCTATAGAATAGTTTAAGTGAACACCTTTATAAGCCTAGGTTAGATTGACCCGCCTAAGTTAGTATAATTACATACCGACCGCCTTAGTATTATTGTATTAAAACTTAAATTTAATTCCCGCTTTTAATCTTTAAAAACAACAAAAAATCGTGACAACCCTTCGCCTTAGCTAAACTAGAAGTTCATCTAGCACTAAGTAACCATAGAGTCCCTGTGGATCGATAATCTTAAATATTACTTCGATAGGCTGTCACTTGCAGTTAAGATACCGCTAAACACATAATTAGACACGTCTTTAGCCCATCAAGTTTTTGGCGCCGTTGCCGGGGACCTTAATTTAGTTACTAGTGCACTTTAGGTAGCATTGTCTAGACTAAGGTAACAACTATTTTATTTTCTTAATCTAAATTCCCGAGTGTATGCCAAGTACTTGCTCTAAAGGCGAAGACTTGCAACCTCTAATCCCAGAATCGGAACGCTTCTTACACGTAAGAAGACGGATATTCGATTACGAACAAAGTTACAATATTCCAGATCTTCAATTAGATCCTCCTAAACCAGTCGTAACATCAAAGGACGCAGAGATGGCTGAAGAACAGAATCACCCACTCAAGTATTATGCCAGTCCTTCGCAAGCTGAACCGCATTCAAGCATTGCCGCACCGGCTATCAACCGAAAGGATTTCGAACTAAAACCTTCATTGATATCAGCCGTGCAACAAAATCAATTCGCCGGAAATCCTACCGAGGATCCGAACCTTCATCTTTCGATCTTTGTGCAATACGCAGATACCGTAAAAGCCAATGGAGTTACCCAAGAAGCTATTAGACTACGTTTGTTTCCTTTTTCACTTCGAGACAGAGCGAGAGCCTGGCTTCAATCTCTGCCTTCGAACTCAGTAACTACGTGGGAGGAACTAAAGAGAGTTTTCTTGACCAGATATTTTCCACCTAGTAAGACAGCTATGCTGAGAGCTCAGATCAACGGATTTAAGCAAAGGGAAAGCGAATCACTATTCGAAGCTTGGGAACGCTATAAGGATTTGCTGAGACTTTGTCCACATCACGGATTAGTAGAATGGATGGTCATCCATACCTTCTATAATGGACTCTTGTACAATACAAGAATGACAATTGACGCTGCCGCAGGCGGTGCATTGATGGACAAAGAATATAATGATGCCTATGCACTTATTGAAAGTATGGCTCAAAACCATTACCAATGGGGAAGCGAGAGAGTCGCAACTGAGAAACCAACAAAAGGAGGTATGTACGAAGTGAGTAGTATGGACCAAGTCAATGCAAAGTTTGACCAACTAAGCCAAAAGATCGACAACTTGGCCATAACACCAACAGCCACCGTGGCTGCAGTAACACCTAACTGTGAGTTATGTGGAGTTCCAGGACACGAAGTTTCTGATTGTCAACTATTGACAAGAATTCCCACAGATTGAGTGAATTATGCTCAAGGAAACCCATACTCAAACACATACAACCCAGGTTGGAAGAATCATCCGAACTTCTCCTATAAGAATAACAATGCTTTATACGCACCAGGTCAAGCACCAGCTACACCACCAGGATATCAAAAGACTGCTCCTAATGTCCCTAGAAAATCGAACCTTGAGTTGATGATGGAGAACTTTATAGCTAACCAATCTCAAACAAACAAGGACTTCTTAAACCAAAACATTCACACTAGTGAGCAGATTAAGCAATTAGTGAGCAAAGTAGATGCATTAGCTACACATAACAAAGTGCTTGAAACTCAGATTTTACAAGTAGCTCAACAACAAGCACCTACTGCTGCACCAGCTGGAGTATTTCCTGGACAACCTCAACCTAATCCGAAAGGACATGCCAATGCCGTAATATTAAGAAGTGGCAAGGAACTTGACGGACCTACCGATCCAAGACTTGACAATCCAGCCATGTACCAAAAACCGGATAAACCGACTGAAGTGGTGAATGATCCAGAAGAAAAGGAAGATGATAATCAAGAGGCAGTGGAGAAAGAAAAGCCTTATGTGCCTCCACCACCCTATAAACCACCAATTCCGTACCCTCAGAGATTAACCAGTTCCAAGACGACGGGTCAGTTTAAGAAATTTGTCGAACTTCTGAAATAGTTGAATATTACTATTCCATTTACAGAAGCAATCACTCAAATACCCTCGTATGCTAAGTTTTTAAAAGAGATCTTATCCAATAAGAAAAAGATAGAGGATAACGGAACAGTTACACTTACTGCTGAGTGTAGCGCCATAATTCAGAATAATATGCCTCCTAAGCTAAAAGATCCAGGAAGTTTCTCTATACCCTGTGTAATAGGAAAATTCGTCATTGACAAAGCTCTATGCGATTTAGGAGCTAGTATCAGTGTTATGCCCTTAACGATTTGCAAAAGGCTAGACATGGGAGACCTAAGACCAACTAAAATGTCTGTTCAACTAGCCGATCGCTCAGTTAAATATCCTGTAGGCATACTAGAAAACGTCCCAGTACGTATAGGACAATTCTACATCCCTACTGATTTTATAATCATGGACATCTCTGAAGACTCCACTACACCTATCATACTAGGAAGACCATTCTTAGCTACCGCCGGAGCTATAATAGACGTAAAAAGAGGAAAGCTAACCTTTGAAGTAGGTGAAGAGAAAGTTGAATTTATTTTAACACAATTCTTACAATCACCAGCTATAGAGGATACCTGCTATCTATTGGACGTAATTGACGAATGTGTAAGAGAAATGGAACTGAAAGAAACTACCTATTCTGAAATCATGAAAATTCAAATCCCTCCGATTTTCGAAGATGATAATTGGCGTAAACCATATCAGGATGATAGTCTAAGCGAAAGTTTAGCACTTACACCGGATCCCATGCCAAGTAAAGATAAACCTACATTAGGATTAAAAACTTTACCTAATAACCTAAGGTACGAATTCTTAGACATTGAATGTAAAAGACCAGTTATAATAAATTCCAGTTTAGGAACTATAGAAACAAAGAAACTTTTAGATGTCTTGAAGAAATATCCAACTGCATTAGGATATAACATATCTGATCTTAAAGGAATATGCCCTTCAATCTGTATGCATCGTATTCTGCTAGAAGAAGATTGCAAAACCTCCAGAGAATCTTAAAGAAGAATTAACCCAATCCTTAGCATTGTAGTGAAAGAAGAAGTTAAGAAACTACTAGATGCCGGAATAATATATCCAATCTCTGATAGTAAATGGGTTAGTCCAGTACATGTAGTGCCAAAGAAAGGAGGTATCACTGTTGTGAAAAAAGCTCAAGGCGAATCGATATCGCAAAGAGTAGTGACAGGACATAGAGTGTGCATAGATTATCGTAAACTAAACAAAGCCACTCGAAAAGATCATTTCCCACTACCTTTTATAGATCAAATGTTAGAACGATTAGCCAAGCATTCATACTTCTGTTATCTTGACGGTTACTCAGGATTTTTCCAGATCCCTATCCATCCAGATGATCAAGAGAAGACTACATTCACATGCCCATATGGAACGTTCGCTTATAGACGAATGCCCTTTGGATTATGCAACGCTCCTGCAACCTTTCAAAGATGTATGATGTCAATCTTCGCAGATTTTATAGACAACATCATGGAAGTGTTCATGGACGACTTCTCTGTATGTGGGCAAAGTTTTGAAGGATGCATATCAAATTTAGAAATGGTGTTAGAAAGATGTGTAAAAGTAAACCTCGTGCTTAACTAGGAGAAATGTCATTTTATGGTCAGAGAAGGAATCGTATTAGGCCACGTTATATCCGACAAGGGAATTGAAGTTGATAAAGCTAAGATAGAAGTCATAAAAGATCTTCAACCCCCTAAAACCATTCGAGAAATACGAAGCTTTTTAGGACACGCCGGTTTTTACCGACGATTCATCAAAGATTTCTCGAAAATCACTAAACCTCTTACTGGTTTATTAATGAAAGATGTTGAGTTCATATTCAATGAAGATTGTCTTAAAGCATTCGAAAATCTAAAAACAGCCCTCATCACCGCACCAATCATGCAACCCCCTGACTGGAGATTACCTTTCGAAATCATGTGCGATGCGAGTGACTACGCTGTAGGCGCAGTTCTAGGCCAGAGGAAGGAAAAGAAACTTCATGCGATTTACTATGCCAGTAGAACCTTAGATTCTGCTCAGATGAACTACGCCACTACTGAAAAAGAACTGTTAGCAGTTGTCTTTGCGCTTGACAAATTCCGTTCTTACCTAGTAGGAGCGAAAATAATCGTTTACACAGACCATGCTGCTATCCGATATCTATTAACTAAGAAAGATGCTAAACCGAGACTCTTGAGATGGATTTTACTCTTACAAGAGTTTGATCTCGAAATAAAAGATAAGAAAGGTACTGAAAACGTCGTAGCAGACCATTTATCTAGAATATAAGGTATTAAACCCGAACAAGTGCCGATTAACGATGATTTTCCGTATGAACAGCTGATAGCACAAATAGGAAGCGACCCAGTTCAGTTAGACCTAAATGAACCAGAACCCGTGGAAACAATCCAGACAACTGTAGGACTGCCATGGTACGCTGACATTGTTAACTACCTAGCCGCAGGAGCTCTTCCACCTGATTTAACCTATCAGCAGAAAAAGAAATTCTTTCACAATCTAAAACATTACTATTGGGATGAACCATTATTGTTCAAAAGAGGACCCGATGGAATCTTTCGTCGATGTATTCCCGAAGAAGAAATAGAAGATGTCATTGCTCAATGCCATTCATCTCCTTATGGTGGACATGCAAGTACTTCCAAGAATTGTGCAAAAATCTTGCAAGCCAGCCTATTCTGGCCTAATCTATGGAAGGATGTCCACATCGCTGTTATAAATTGCGATCGGTGTCAACGCACCGACAATATTTCAAGAAGAGATGAAATGCCTCAAAAAGGAATATTAGAAGTAGAAATCTTTGAAGTCTGGGGAATAGATTTCATGGGACCATTCTCATCATCTTTCGGTAACAATTACATACTCGTAGCTGTTGATTATGTTTCGAAATGGATTGAAGCTATAGCTTCTCCTACAAACGATACACGAGTAGTAATAAAGCTTTTCAAAAATATAATCTTTCCCAGATTTGGTGTGCCTAGACTCGTCATAAGTGACGGTGGCTCGCACTTCATTTCAAAAATCTTTGACAAATTACTATCTAAGTATGGAGTAAGACACCGTGTGGCAACACCATATCACCCACAAACAAGTGGACAAGTCGAAGTCTCAAACAGAGAAATTAAACAAATCTTAGAAAAGACTGTCGCCATATCTCGGAAAGATTGGTCATCTAAACTTAATGAAGCTTTATGGGCTTATAGGACCGCTTACAAGACACCCATAGGTACTACACCTTTCAAATTAGTTTATGGAAAATCTTGTCACCTCCCGGTAGAACTAGAACACAAAGCTTATTGGGCGATCAAAACTCTCAATATAAACTATAATGCTGCAGGAGAAAAGCGAATCCTAGACATTAACGAATTAGAAGAATTAAGGCTAGATGCTTATGAGAATGCTAAGATATATAAAGAAAGAACTAAGCGATGGCATGATAAACGCCTATCTAGGAAAGAATTTAGTGTGGGAGACGTTGTACTCCTCTTTAACTCAAGACTTAGGCTCTTTCCTGGAAAATTAAAATCTCGATGGTCAGGACCCTTTGAAATAACTAAAATGTTCCCGAGTGGAGCAATAGAAATTAAGGGTAGGAATAGTGAACCATTCGTAGTAAACGGACAACGTTTAAAACACTATCATAAAGTTGAAAATAGAGATTATGCGAATAGTCTAAGGCTTTTAGAGTTGTCCACTAATTCCCCTGATTAATCTACACCTAAGCATTACGTCAGGCTTTTGACGATAAAAACAGCGCTTAGTGGGAGGCAACCCATTTACTCATTTAATCATTTAATTCATTTTTATCAATATATTATTTTGTCATTTATCGTTTTATTCTTCATTTAATTGTTTTGTCATTTTATAGCTTTATTTCATTATTACTATTATTGCCTTTAAATTATGCATTTCATTTCCTTATTTTTCTTTATTTTAATCTTAAATCACTTTTACAGATTTTCTAAAAGTCTTTTCCACTTTCCTTCTCCCCCTAATTTGTTTCCTCCATATTTGCACTAACCATGGCTAACCAACCGATAAACCATATGGAAACTAAATTTAGAGGTAGGAACCAAAGAATGAAATTTGAAGAGTTATCACAGAGGACAATGGATTTGACCCTGTACCCGGATGATCTGACTATGGAAACCCTAGGTATACATGATAGCATCTTGTACTTGTTTAACCGACTTGGATGGGAGAATGCACGGATTCAACATAAGTTTATGACTTACCGCGAGCTCACCCTTGAGTTCCTTAGCTCCTTAGTTTACCTACCCGAGCGCGGTTTTGGATTCAGGAAAGGATTTATCAGTTTCCGCCTATTTGGAATAGAATATGACTTTAACCATAAAGAACTAGCTGACTTATTAGGATTCCCTAGTGGACCCTTTGCTTTTACTACCACACAGGTAGAATTGATGGACATTGAGCTGGATTTCTTTTGGGGAACTTTAACCGGAAACTACCACCCTGAACCAAATAGCATGAACAATGATGAAATACATAACCCTGCTCTCCGTTACTTCCATAAGATCCTTGCCCACACCTTCTTTGGAAAAGAAGAAAACATTACCGGAGTCTCTAAAGATGAGATATTCATTATGTCATGTTTCACTAATGGACAGCCTGTTAATGGTGTACCTTTCATGATGCAAACCTTCACCCGAATCCAAGAAGAACCTGAATTACCTATATTAGTAGGAGGTCTTGTAACTATGATTGCTGATGCCTTAGGACTTAGGTACCAATTGCATAGGTGCAACCGTTTAGGTACCATCCGTCCTATGAATCTTAACTTTTGCTTTAATCGCCATATCATAAGGAATTTAGGACATCCACCTTTCGAGTACCTAATCCGGAATGAGGTAGTAACCCTGTTCACACTACCAAACCATGCTAGAGTAAGTGTTCACAATAAGGATAACTGGCTTTATGAGTTAACCCCACCTGATTATCCATCTACTCCTGAAACACCTCAGTCTTACAAGATAAAAGATGATATAATGACCGATGTCGAAACTGACCCTGAGACACCTCCTGGTTACCATGACATTGACCACACTGACGAAGTTATTGAAACCCCTGAAGTGAATCAAGGAGATTATGCTAACAACTTACAGAATATCATGAACACTCTTGAAGCTTACCAAACTGATATAAATACATTTAAGGATGAAATTAAGAGCATGCGATTGGACATTATAGGTTTGACTGACATAACCTGTGAACAATTCTATCACTTGAACTCCACAATCGAAGATTTGAAGAAACACTTTTGAAAATGCTATAAGTGATCTAGTTTATTTTACTTATTGTTTTCGTTTCTAGATAGTTTTACTTTTCGCAAACAATTTCATACCGTATTTTCATTAATGTAATTTCATTTCAATTACCATATGCAATGCACTTCTAGTTTACAAATTTTTCCATTTTAATTAATTTATATGTTTTCATTATATATACTGTTATGCTTGAATTGAATTATTTTCTATAAAATCTATCGTGCCATGCAAATATACAAGTACTATATTGAAAATATTTATTATATGGTGTTTATATTAAATATTGAGTGAGAAGTGACCAAAAAAATTATTATATAAATTATATGAAGCGTAAGAGATAATGTTTCTGGAAATTATTAAAGGAAATCAACTCTCACGATCGTCACACCCCCCTAACGATCGTGACGTGCTAATTTAGCGTGTCACGACCGTCACCTCTTTGTCACGACCGTGACAACCCTAAATATAGGATTCGTGAGAAACAGAACTGTTTCTTTTCGAAACCTCTTCTTCTTCTTCCTCCATAACTTTCAAAACCACCCATTATCTCCCCCCAACTTCCGTAACCTCCCATTACCAAATTAAAACTCATTAACCCCTCCATTATCACCACACCTATCACATTCTCACCTTCCAATATTTATCTGAACCATTATTTCTCTCATTTTATCACTTTTTCACAAAATCCAAAATCCTCATCTCTCACTCTAGTTCTTGCATGCAATGGATGCTATACAATTTAGAGAGGGTGAGAATGGAGAAAACCAGAGAGAAAGATTCATCCGATTCCAGAACCGCGGTGTGCAACTTACGCGTTATATCGACACTGAATGCTTAAGAGAGTTGGGAATGCTCAACAGTGTCAAGAACCTGCTTAAGAAGGTTAATTTGTGGGTTCTATGCAGTCAGCCTCAGCCCACATTCGAATTTCTGACATTGGAGTTCCTAAGCTCGTTCCATTATATCACCGGTACCGGTTCTCAAAGTCAACTTACCGGCGTTGCTAAATTCAGATTTTTTGGCCGGTGTCACTCCCGATAAATGGGAAATGGTCCAGATAAAGGTACAGACGCGAACGGTCGGCGAAAGGAACAATGAGAACACACAGCCGTGAACTCACTGGAGATGAAAAGAGTCGCCAGCTAGGCATTTTTATCCCGGAGGAAAGGTAATGCTGCATAGACCTAGAAAGATATGGATAAGACGGTTGCGAACCAGAGAAACTGAGAAAGGGGGTTGGTTACAACCTGGGAAGGTGTTAGCACCCAGATTGTCCGTCGTACTCGACGGGATCCACGCTTAAAAAATTTGTGTTTTAAAGGGGTAGTGTCAGTGCAATTTGTGTATAAAAGAGCTGGAAGAAAGATGTACAGGTGTCAGTGTAGGAGAAGTGTGAAGTGTGATATGAAGTGTCAGTGTAAGAACAAGAGTGAAATGCTCATGATAATGAGGCTAAAGAATAAAGCTGAAAGAGGGGGAATATACAGAGACTTTTGTTCGATAACTGTTAAGTTATGCCTACGTATCCTCTCGTGCAATGAGGAAGTCAGAACACCGTAGTTCGACCTAAAGAGACTGAAAGATGAATTAACTTGTGAACTGCTTACTTGTCTATGCTCAAGTGTATGACCTGTCTGGCTCAGGTGCAAACTGTCTTGCATTAGACGGAAGAAGCGAGTTCTCGGTTGTGAGTGAATGAGATGAGAAAAGAATCCCGGAGGAGACGATTATTGTTTGTTTTTGTATTTTCAGTATTTTATTGCTTTTTGAAATTTGTCATAAGTTAATGAGCTTAAGCCTAACCAATGGGTTAGTAAACTCATCACATCTTCCCTCTGATTAGGGGTAATGAGAATACCTTAAGTGTGAAGTCAGCTACTCACACTTAATCACCTTTGATGCAGGATTAAGATCATTAACCTACTTGTGATTAATTAGATGTTTTTGTTGTTTTTGTTTAGTGTTGAGTAATGAGGTTAAGCCATAATCAGGGATTTAAACAGACTCATTACACCATCCTAATAGAAGGATAATAGATGAGAATGTTTAAGCTGAGGAAAGCTCCTCAACTTAATCCATGATTAGGGATTAAACTCATGACAAAACAAGCCTTTGATTAAGTGAATTTTATTTAATGATAAGATGATGAAGTGATTTTTAGGGTTTATAAGACAACCTGAGGGGGACTTGTCCATTAACACTAGGGTTAGTCCTTCTTAACCAATTAAGGAAGAATTAGAACCCTAATGCAAGGCCCAAGTTACAAGTGTGATGTCTTGATGATTATTAAGTGAATTGATTAAGAGATTTAAACACATTAAGGGTTTAACACTTAGGATTAAAGTTATACACTCCATCCTAATAGAAGGATGCAGGCATAAACTTAATCACAAAGCCTTAAAGCCTTTAGGGTTTAGTCCCTGATTATGAGGTGAGAAGAGAAGACTCAATGAGACACAAAGGTAAAAACTAAATGGGGAACTAATCAAAACCCTAATCATTGTCATGCTTGGTTGTTCCTAAGGTTTGTGAGGTTTACAAGAGAAGTCTTCAGAGGAACCACCAGGAAGCAGATGAAAGGAGCAAAGAGAAGCAAAGTAACTTGCTTCATTTAAGAAGACAAGTTACTTGAGGAAAGAAAGTAAGGAGAAGAAGAAAGAGCAAGCTCAAACTCAAACACAAGATAAAATTAAGCAATGATGCATAAGAGGAGATGAAAAGAAATTGTGAGAAGTGAAGGCAAATCCACTTCTCAAAACAACTTACCACCTGAAAAGTTAGTGAAAGAAATGCAATGCAATGCAAAATGAGATGAAATGGCATGATGAAAAACACAACCAGAAGCATATATGGGATGATAATGATGCTATGAGATGATGCAAACATGAGACAAACACATGGGGATGATCATACAAGCTCATGGATGCAGATGGAGCAAGTTAGAAGCATGAACATACATGAAAAGTTATGAGATGCATATGGCATACAACATGGCAAATACAAGATGTAATGATCAAGCATGCTTTCAATATGTCTTATGATGTTAAATGAATCATATGGATGCATAAAATGCTATGGCAAGTCATGTTGTGCAAACAAATGCAAGATGGATGCTTATGGAAGCCCAAATTAGGGTTCATGATCAAAGCATCAAACAAAAAACCAAAATCAGAAGCAAACATCAATATAAAAAATTGAAAATGCACTCAAAGGATCCCTAATCCTATACTAACTCACTGCCCAAAGGAGAAGTTCCAACTCTTAAACTAATTCAAGTTATGATTTTCCTAAGTTTTCTAGGGTTTTAGGGTTCCTTAACAAGAAAAATGCCAATCAAATGGAAAATGAAAGATCAATTCATGGCCATTTAACCCCAAAAACTACATGATATGCTAAACACAATGCAAAAAGAATCAAAGTCCAACTCTTTGTGGTTAGGCAGAAGTGATTTTTGAAAGTTTGGATCAAAATAATGCATCAAAATGATTTTAATTCCATGAAAAATTCTCAAAATGCATCAAGATCAAAAAAGAAATTTGGTCTGAGGGTTGGACAATGTTTCTAAATGTTTTTAAATGTTTCATGAATTTTTTGGTGATTTTTAAATACCTAAAAGTATTTTTAATTAATTAATTCTCATTAATTAATTAAAAAGAAACTTTTAAATATTTAAAAATACTTTTTTAATGCAAAAAATGAAAATAAAAATATTTTTGTGTTCTGATATTAAATAATGACTCATATAAAAAATTTCAGAATTTTTGAATTGGTTTTGCTATTTTTAATAAAATATAGAAAACAAATGAATTAATATGAAAATAAAATGAATTTAAAACTGAAAAAAAGAAAAGTAATCAGATCCAATGGCCCTCATTTAAACTTGATGCGCGCGCGCTTGACTTGGCGCCAGATCCCACGGCTGGAATTCAAACTCACTAACCCTAATTAATTAGCCCTAATCAGCCTTTAATGACTCTCAGGTGACCGGAACAGTGTTCCGGTCATCTTCTCCGATCACTCCAAACTTCAAACTCTCTCTAAACGCATCTAAAACGAAATCTAATTAAACAGAAATGATCCCCACTTAAAAACGAATCAAAACCCCCATTCAAAACACATTTATCATTCCTAAACTGGCTGAATCAAATCAATCTAGTTCTAGGGCAAAAAGTTTCAGAGACTGCATACATACTCATCTCTTCACCATTTTCAAAACCAACAACATATTCATGATCAGGGAAGCATGTAGAAGCTATTAAGAACTTAAAAATTCATTTCTGGAAAAAAATTTCTTGAGCTACCTGAGTTTTGAAGCTTTCAGTTCACAGCTTTCTGGCCTCTCCTCTTTGTGCAATCCACTCCCTTTGGTCTCTTGATGATGTCTGGATGCTTAGAAGGAGTTTGTGTTGGCTGGTTTGAGAGTTTGAACAGGTTCTGTTCAAGCTCAGGTGAGAATCGTGTTCTTGATTCTTTGAGTTTAAGGCAAGGGTGAGGGGTGCTTTGTGATCAGGATGATGAGTTGAGTTGATCTATGAAGTTTGTTTAAGTGTTTGTGGCTTGTTTTCTGAGTTTCGAAGGCTTTTTGCTTTTGAGAGTGAAAATGAGAAAGTTATGTTCTTGCTGGTTTCAGGCTTTTTTCTTGTGATGTTTAGCTTGCATTTGGTTTGTATAAACTAATCCTATTGGTCATATGACATGACATGTCCTTTTGTGATAGGTATGATAGCTTTTGCCAAAATGTCAACTTCTTGTAAGAGAAGCATGGGTCATGTTCCAGCCAAGTACAAAGGGTGTGGGTTGCGCAGCAAGGTGAGGGAGAAAGTCTAGGATTGGTCAGCAGGCTAGGCAACAAGTGGATGAGAAGTTATCATTGGTTTTGCAACTTGCTTGCTTTTAGTTCTCATGGAAAAATCTTGCCTCACAAACCATGAAGCATGTGATCCCTTTGGTTCAATCTGAACTTTAAGACTTGTGTGATGCTTGTGTAATGGTTTGACATCAATTAGTGAAATTCTGTAATGAGATGTCCTAAGAGATGTTTCAACACTTAATAGGACATTTGACAAATTTAACCAAAACTTTAAACAGCAGGAAAAATAAACAACACAGAAGTTTGTTAACCCAGTTCAGTGTATAACCACACCTACATCTGGAGGCTACCAAGCCAGGAGGAAATCCACTATTAGTAATATTAATTCTAGACTTAAACCACCCTGTTTAATCTATCACTTAATACTTACCCAATGCAATTTCTACCTAAGACTCACTTAGATAAGAGTACCCTACTCACTCCCCCTCAATCACACAGTGATTTTGTTTACAAGTTTAATTAAATTGAAGTCACACTTCAAACAAAACAGCTTGATCTTACTTCACAGTTTCAATCAAGTCACAAATGCACTTTTGCTTAAAAGCTCATAAAGTGGTACATAAAAACAACCTGCTATTAAAACACTAGACACCCTATTTAGTCTTCTGAAATTCGTGCACAATTCTATGAGTTTCTGTTGTTTAAATAGGTATCTGAATTTTGGGCTTTCTGTAGAATGATCCAGCCCTAATGTGCAGCAACTGTCACCTTGAATTTAGGGTTTGTTACCTCCTATATTCTAGGTGCATTAGGTCTTCTGTTTTAATCTGAATCTTCAATTTAAAACTCCCTACAGATGCGCCTTGTTCTGTTTTTATCCAGCATTAATTAATTCCAGATAGTTCTCCTTAAATATCTCTGATCTGTTAATCAATAATTAATTCTGGTAGCAGGTCTGAGATGTCTCAACATCTGTTGGGACATCCTGAAAAACTGAACTTAATTTATTCACACAATGTCCCAACATCTGATGAGACATCCTGAAATAAATTCACATACTCTGTTTGATAATGTCCCAACATCTGATAGGACATTCTGAACTGAATTTAACATTTCTTGTTTGGTCAAAAATTCTGCCAATTCTTAAACATCTACAAACTCCCCCTTTGGCTAATTTTTGGCTAACATCTTTCCTGGTTTTCAGAGTGCAGCAGAAGTTCTTTTTATCAGAGTATATCATTACTTTTCTGTTGATTCATATTTGAGTTTTACTCCCCCTCAAACATATATGAGTCCAGTCTTGTTTCAACAGAAATATTCACACTTATTCAGTTCAGGCAGAAACAAACAGATTTCATTCATTTAAACAGCAATTACATTTGATGTTATTTGATGTTGTTCTCCCCCTTGGTAGACACAAAATTAGGGGCCAAAGACAGTATTCCAGAAATACATTGCTGTCAGTACATTTGCCTCACATACATTTGATCACTCAGAATCATCACTCTCAGTTCCCTCCTCAACTTCTGTCTCTTCATCAGCTTCTGTTTCTTCATCAGCAGCACTGTCTTCATCAGAGGCATTGTTTGCATTAGAGGCAGCTTTCTGGTCTTCTTCATTCTCCAATCTTTGAATGATTTCTTCCAGTTTCAGCTTCCTTGCTTCAAGCTCCTTGCATGTGCACTTTAGCTCAGCAATTAACTCTTTCTTGGAGATTGAATTCTTAGCAGTTGAGGGACCAGCAGATGTCCCAGCAGGTGCTTTAACATCTGCAGCATGGTGACTTAGGAATAATTTGTAATGAAAAGCCAGGGGGCTCTCTCTTTTGCATGCAGTATCCTTGTCAGTTAAAATCCCAGGATATTGATTGAGTACAATACCACACAGCAATGATGGAAAGGCTATTGGTAGCTTGGTTGCAGAGGAGCTGGAATGCTTCATGGTTTGATCAAAGATGAAAGCTCCATAGTCCATTTTGGTTTGAGTTCCAACAGCATATATAAATCTGGCTAGACCAGTTGAGATTGAGGAAGTGTGGTTAGTAGGCACCCAATTAGATGTACCAATCCTGTTCAGCATGGCATACTTTCTGGTAAGCATGCTTACAGATAGCTTTCCCTTCACAGGCCAAGCTTTGACCTGGTTTGCAGTGATCACTTTACAGACTTGATTATCTGTCTTACCTAGTTCATTGGGTCCATCTGTTTCTCTTCCTAGATACTCATTGATGATTTGAGGAGAAAACTGTACACATTTACCTCTAACAAAAACTTTTCTAAACTCAGAAGACTTACCATTTGAGCAATCCTCCTGAAGATTCACAATGAACTCTTTGACAAGAAGTTCATAGCAGGGAGAGAGGTCTGAGACTGTTCTGAATAGTCCTGCAGCAGAGATGAGATCAATCAGTTCTGTGCACTCAAGTGCATTGCTGCTCAGTTCTCTTTCCAGGGCAACCCTTCTTTGGTACACATACTTCCACCTGTTCACACTAGAGACATGGTGAAATGATATGTTGTCCAAGGGAGCTTCTGGTACAGCAGTTGAAGCTCTGGATGTTGCTGGTCTCTTCTTGGGAGGAGATGTTGGGACATCTGATTCAACATCTGAATCTGATGGTGTGACAGCCTTTCTTTTCTGAGTTTGAACTTTACTCCATTGTTTTGATGGCCCAAAAGAGGCTTTAGCTTTCCCTTTCTTTGGAGAGGCTTTCTTCTTTTCAGGAATTGCTGCTTCAGCTTGCATCTTACCCTTCCTGGACCTGAGTCTTTTGGCTATGCTGGGTTTGACAGATGATATGATCTCTGCATCAGAATCCTGTTCCAGATTGACTATTGGAGGGGATTGAGCAGTCTCCTCATCAGCTTGTTGATCAGCAGGGATTAGATCTTCATCTGAGGCTTTGGTCTGATCCTTAGAGACTTTGTCATTATCTTCATTTAAGGCCTTATTCTGATCCTCAGAGTTTTCTTTATCACTTTCACTTGAGGCCTTTTCTTGGACCTCAGTCTGTTCAGCATCAGATGAATTTTCTTTCTCATCTGCAGATGTTCCAACATTTATTGGGACATCTTGTTCTGCAGAAGTGTCCTCTGCAGTTTGAGATGGTTCTTCTTGGGGAGCAAGCATGGTTTGCAATGGAACAGAGATCCCACTCACCTTTCTTTGTTCAAACAGAATTTGGGTGACAATCTCCTTGATTGAATCATCCACATAGTTTGAAGATTTTGGTGGCATGTTAGCAGGAGAAGGAATGCCTCCTTTGGCTTTGCTACAAACTTGATCTTTAGCTCTCTTTGGTGTTCTTGCCTTTTTAGTGTGAGAAACGCTTCCCCTGAGCTCGTCCAATGATGTTGATTTCATTGGTACCACAGAAATTGGAGTGGCATGAACCACGTCTTCCTTGTTGAGAATTTCCTCAGCTGTTTTAGGGTTTTGAGACATTGTAAAGGAAGAAGGATGAACAGCTTTAGGGTTTTTGATTTCTGAAGATTTGAGAGTTAATGTGATTCGTTTGTGATGATGTGATGAGACTCTTGATAGCTGCTTATAAGGAATTACTAAATAAGTAGCCGTTACAGTCCAAATGATTAGGAATGAAATTCCCAAGGATCTAGTCCAGACTAGCTTTGCCATCTGGAACTTATGCCATGCAATGTCATATGACATGTTGGCACATCTCATTAACTGCTAGATATCACATACACAGATTCCAAGTTTGCCCCTTAAGTTCTCAAATTGTGTAGCATCCAATGCTTTGGTAAAGATATCAGCTAATTGCAGATCTGTAGCAACATGCTCCAATGAAATCACCTTCTCTTCTACAAGATCTCTGATGAAATGATGTCTGATATCAATATGCTTTGTCCTGCTATGTTGAATGGGATTCTTTGATATGTTGATTGCACTTAAGTTGTCACAGTACAATGTCATGACATCCTGTGGGACATTGTACTCAGTGAGCATCTGCTTCATCCAAACCAACTGAGAACAACTGCTACCTGCTGCTATGTATTCAGCTTCAGCTGTAGATAAAGATACACAATTCTGTTTCTTACTGAACCAAGAAATCAGATTGTTTCCTAGAAAGAAGCATCCTCCTGAAGTGCTTTTTCTGTCATCAGCACTTCCTGCCCAATCAGCATCACAGAAGCCAGTGAGAATTGGTTTGCACCCATGAAAGTACATTATGCCATAGTCACAAGTACCATTAACATATTTGAGGATTCTCTTGACTTGATTGAGATGACTGACTTTTGGATCAGCTTGATATCTTGCACAAACTCCTACTACAAATGCAATGTCTGGTCTGCTAGCAGTCAAGTATAACAAGCTTCCAATCATGCTTCTATATAAACTTTGATCTACATTCTCACCCTTTTCATCTTTAGTCAGCTTTAAATGTGTGGGAGCAGGAGTTCTTTTATGAGAAGCATTTTCCATTCCAAATTTCTTCACTATGTTCTTGGAGTACTTGCTTTGTGAGATGAACATTGAGTCTTCCATTTGCTTAACTTGCAGACCAAGAAAATAGGTTAATTCACCTACTAGACTCATTTCAAATTCAGCTTCCATCTGCTTGACAAAATGTTTGACCATCTTATCAGACATCCCACCAAACACAATGTCATCAACATATATTTGTGCAATCATGACATTACCTTCTTCATCTTTAACAAACAGGGTTTTATCAATCCCACCTTTTCTGTATCCTTGCTTGATAAGAAATGTGGTAAGTCTTTCATACCATGCCCTTGGAGCTTGCTTCAGACCATAAAGTGCTTTCTTGAGTTTGTATACATGATTTGGACAGCTTGGATCAACAAATCCTTTAGGCTGTTCTACATATACCTCCTCATTAAGATAACCATTAAGAAAGGCACTTTTCACATCCATTTGAAATAGCTTGAACTTTAAGATACAAGCAATTCCCAACAGTAGTCTTATTGATTCAAGCCTTGCTACTGGTGCAAAGGTTTCATCAAAGTCTACTCCTTCAATTTGAGTGTATCCTTGAGCCACAAGTCTAGCTTTGTTCTTTGTAACAATTCCTTGTTCATTTGACTTGTTCTTATACACCCATTTTGTACCAATCACATTTATGTCATCAGGTCTAGGTACAAGATTCCACACTTCATTCCTTGTGAATTGACCTAATTCCTCTTGCATAGCACAAATCCAGTATTCATCAGTGAGAGCTTCCTTGACATTTTTAGGTTCTATTTTGGAAACAAAACAAGAACCTGAAATCACTTCTCTTGATCTAGTGCTCACACCTCTGTTGGGATCACCAATTATTAAATCTTTGGGATGATCCTTCTGTATTCTGATGGAGGGAGGTTTGCTTGAATCTTCTGACCTTGTATCATTTTGAGTGAAGTTATATTGATCATTCTTTTCTTCAGCTTCAACCTTGATATCAGCAGATGTTCCAACATCTTCTGGGACATCTGTAGGAGCATCATCAATTATCACATTTATGGACTCCATGATAACATTTGTTCTGTAGTTAAATACTCTATATGCTCTGCTGTTTATAGAGTATCCAAGGAAAATTCCTTCATCACTTTTAGGATCCATTTTTCTCCTTTGCTCCCTATCTGTCAGAATATAGCATTTACTTCCAAACACATGAAAGTACTTCACAGTGGGTTTTCTGCCCTTCCAGACTTCATATATTGTGGACAGGGTTCCTTTTCTCAAGGTAACTCTGTTATGGATGTAGCAGGCAGTGTTCATAGCTTCAGCCCAGAAATACAGAGGTAACTTTTTAGCATGGATCATAGCTCTTGCTGATTCTTGAATAGTTCTATTCTTCCTTTCAACAATCCCATTCTGTTGAGGAGTGATAGGAGAGGAATACTCATGATTGATTCCTTCTGAAGAGCAGAAATCTAAGAACTTTTGATTCTCAAATTCTTTTCCATGATCACTTCTTATTCTGATCACACAGCTGGATTTTTCCCTTTGCAATCTTTGACATAATTCTTTGAATACATCAAATACATCTGACTTTTCTTTGATGAAGTTTATCCATGTATATCTTGAAAAATCATCAACCACAACATAGGCATACCTCTTTCCACCAAGACTTTCAACCTGCATAGGTCCCATAAGATCCATATGTAAAAGTTCCAAAACTTTGGAAGTTGTCAGATGTTGGAGCTTTGGATGGGACATCTTGGTTTGTTTACCTATTTGACATTCACCACAGATTTTGCCATCATCAATCTTCAATTTGGGAATACCTCTTACAGCATCCATAGATATGATCTTCTTTATGCCTCTGAAATGAAGATGACCTAGTCTTTGATGCCACAGTTTCACTTCTTCTTCTTTAGCTAGAGAACAGGTTGAAGTGAGACTGAGATTTTGGGATTCCCACATGTAACAGTTGTCTTTAGATCTGGCTCCTTTCATGACAACCTCTTGCTCTTGGTTAGTCACTATGCATTCAGTTTTTGTAAAGTTTACACTGTATCCTTGATCACATAGTTGACTTATACTGATCAGGTTAGCAGTTAACCCTTTAACTATCAATACATCATCTAGTCTTGGAACATCTTGACAGTCCAAGGTTCCAACTCCTTTGATCTCTCCTTTAGCTCCATCTCCAAAAGTTACATACCTGGATGAATGTGATTTTAAGTTCACTAGCAGATTCTTCAACCCAGTCATGTGCCTTGAACATCCACTGTCAAAATACCAGTCTTCTTTAGCTGATACTTTCAGTGATGTATGTGCTATGTATGCAGTACTTTTCTTTGACCAGATGAGTTGAGATTTCTTTTGATGCCTCTGCCCTGTGTGTTGTTCAGCTGATCTCAAAGCTTGATTGTTGATCTGGTTCTTGGGACTGTGGCTTTGATCAGTCTGAATGTCAGCTTTTGGTCTCCAAACCTTCTTGATGACCTCTGTCTTCTGCTTAGGAGGTTGCTGATTTCTTTGATGTCTAAGCACTTTCTTGGTACCTTCTACTTTCTGTTTGGAGGGTTGCTGATACATCTGATTTGGATATCCATGTAGCTTATAACAGTGAGGTTTGATATGTCCAAATCTTCCACAGTGATGGCATCTCCATCTTTGATACTTCTTCTTCATCTTGTTCTTTCCAGAATGTTGAGACATCTGTTGGAACATTATGTTTGTCTTTGTGTTCTGATGTTGAAGCATCTGTTGGGACATCTTGTTTGACTGTATAGTTTTTGAAGTAGTTTTGCTAGAGCTTGCTTCATCTCTGTTATATCCCAGTCCACTTTTGTCCCCTGAATGTTTATTATTGCAGAGAATAGCATCCAGTGTATTTGAGCTGCTGTTCATCATTCTAACAGATTTGGACATATGTTCCAGCTTAGAATTGAGAAGAGTTACTTCACTTTTTAAGGTATCAATGATTACTTGATCACTTGCTTTTTCTTCTTCTAGTACTTCATTCTGCTTCTTTAGCTTTATGACCTCACTGCATACTTCAGTACTTCTCTTGTACAGATCCTTGAAGGCTTGCTCAAGATCTGCATAAGTAAGCTCTTCACAGCTGGAATCACTGTCATATTCACACAGTCCAGCTAAAGCAGCAATGTGCTTAGCTGATTCTTCTTCTGAATCTCCTGAGTCTTCATCAGACCAGGTTACAGATAGTCCCTTCTTTTGTCTTTTTAAGAAGTTAGGACATTCCTTCTTGATGTGTCCATATCCTTCACATTCATGGCACTTGATTCCTTTTTCTTGACTGGTCTTTTCAGCAAGATTTGATCTTCTGTTAGCATCATAGGTTCTCTTGTTTTCAGAAGAGTTTGTGAATCTTCCACTGGAATTTGATTTACCTTCCATACCTCTGAGAATCTGTTTGAACTGTCTTGTAATCAATACAAGATTTTCTGATAAGCTTTTATCATTTGCTAGTTCATCATCTTCTTCTTCATCTGCATTTGAAACCAAGGCAATGCTTTTGTTCTTTTTAGCATGTGTGTCATTCATTCTCATCTCAAAAGTTTGAAGGGAACCAATGAGTTCTTCAGCTTTCATGGAGCATATGTCTTGTGCCTCTTCTATTGCTGTGACTTTCATGTCAAATCTTTTTGGCAAAGATCTGAGAATCTTCCTTACAAGCTTTTCATCAGTCATCTTTTCTCCCAAGGCTCCAGAAGTATTGGCTATATCCAAGATGTTCATGTAGAACTCATGAATTGATTCATCTTCCTTCATTCTCAAGTTTTCAAACTTGGTGGTGAGAAGTTGAAGTCTTGACATTTTTACTTTTGATGTTCCTTCATGAGTTGTCTTGAGGGTATCCCACACATCTTTGGCCAGCTCACAATGATGCACCAGTCTGAAAATATTTCTATCAATGCCATTGAATAAAGCATTTAGGGCTTTTGAGTTGCCTAGTTCTGAATCTTCTTCCTCTTTACTCCATTCTTCTTCAGGTTTCAGAACTATTGATCCATCTTTGGTGTTTTGAACAGGATGTTTCCATCCAACTTTTACTGCTCTCCATGCCCTGTTGTCAAGTGACTTTAAGAATGCAATCATTCTTGGCTTCCAGTAGTCATAATTAGAACCATCCAGTATAGGTGGTCTATTTACTGACCCTATGTCTCTGTCCATGTTACAGAATTTGTTTTCCCTAGATCTCACCCAGTATAAACAGGCAGGGTGCCTGCTCTGATGCCAATTGAAATTCTGTAATGAGATGTCCTAAGAGATGTTTCAACACTTAATAGGACATTTGACAAATTTAACCAAAACTTTAAACAGCAGGAAAAATAAACAACACAGAAGTTTGTTAACCCAGTTCAGTGTATAACCACACCTACATCTGGAGGCTACCAAGCCAGGAGGAAATCCACTATTAGTAATATTAATTCTAGACTTAAACCACCCTGTTTAATCTATCACTTAATACTTACCCAATGCAATTTCTACCTAAGACTCACTTAGATAAGAGTACCCTACTCACTCCCCCTCAATCACACAGTGATTTTGTTTACAAGTTTAATTAAATTGAAGTCACACTTCAAACAAAACAGCTTGATCTTACTTCACAGTTTCAATCAAGTCACAAATGCACTTTTGCTTAAAAGCTCATAAAGTGGTACATAAAAACAACCTGCTATTAAAACACTAGACACCCTATTTAGTCTTCTGAAATTCGTGCACAATTCTATGAGTTTCTGTTGTTTAAATAGGTATCTGAATTTTGGGCTTTCTGTAGAATGATCCAGCCCTAATGTGCAGCAACTGTCACCTTGAATTTAGGGTTTGTTACCTCCTATATTCTAGGTGCATTAGGTCTTCTGTTTTAATCTGAATCTTCAATTTAAAACTCCCTACAGATGCGCCTTGTTCTGTTTTTATCCAGCATTAATTAATTCCAGATAGTTCTCCTTAAATATCTCTGATCTGTTAATCAATAATTAATTCTGGTAGCAGGTCTGAGATGTCTCAACATCTGTTGGGACATCCTGAAAAACTGAACTTAATTTATTCACACAATGTCCCAACATCTGATGAGACATCCTGAAATAAATTCACATACTCTGTTTGATAATGTCCCAACATCTGATAGGACATTCTGAACTGAATTTAACATTTCTTGTTTGGTCAAAAATTCTGCCAATTCTTAAACATCTACAATTAGAAGTCACAAATTGCCTTGGAACAAGATTTTGCAAGTTTCTCATTTGGTGCATAATTTGAAAATTTAGTGATTTTTGCCAACTTTGATGAACCATAACTTTTGATCCAAAATGAATTAGGTCATGTTCTTGTACTTTTTGAAAAGGGAAAGATCTAATCTACAACTTTCATGACCAAAGTTTTTCCATTTGAAGCATTTTTGGATCAAAAAGTAAGGATTGAAAAGTTGCCTAAAATGACAAATTCCTTAAAAGTCAAACTTGCCCCCAAAAGTCAACTTTGCAAAAACTTGTAATTCTTGAATTTTGTGAACTTCCAACTTCTCCCATGATCAAATAAAGATCATATACACTCAAAATGATGAAGATCACCCCTTGGTTGGGTCACTGGGGGCCTCAGATGCCCTGATTTTGCACTGACTTGTTTGAAAAGTCAACTCTTGATCAGATGACTTCCCCATGGAATTTCTTCATGAAAATTGATATGCATACTCCCTATACCATATAGAGACCAATAGAAACAAGAATGACCAAAAAATTTGAAGTTATGGCCACTGAAACCAAAACCCTAATTTCAGGTCATCTGTGCAGTCAAACCTGGCTCTGCTTCCACACCATTTCCAGTTCTTGTGATTCTTTGGCATTTCTGACTTTGAGAGGATGTAATATGATACTTGAACACATATGGACCCCTTTGAAGTGATTGTTGACTTTTGGAGTGGCTCAAGAAGCTCTTGGATTGCTCAGATCACAAACCCTAGATGCAAATGACTTAGGAACAATGCAGTGGATCAAAAATGTGATATGAGATGGTATGATTGTGTTTATGCATATGAAATGATCACAAGCCATGGTGTGAATGGGTGAGGGAAAATTTGGGGTGTTTACAGCCGGGAGTTCGAACTTTCGCAAAACAGGATAGCCGAGTTGCTAGGCTTCGCTCACGGGAATGAAGCTCACCTCCGCGTGCCGGATAATTTCAGTGAAACCGCTTTCACTTTATGGCACGACATAACCAACACCCGTGCCTCAACCTTTCAAAGCCTTAATGCTACACACATCCACAACCCGACAATCATATATTTTCACCAAATCATTTGCAACACCATCTTTGCACGAGAGAGTAACCATAAGCTCAACTCCAAGGAGCTTCTGTTCTTGCACTGCGCTCTAAATGACGAGCCAATCAACGCTGCCCCGTTCATGCTTTCTCACATCCAGGCCATTGCGCAAAGAGGCTCCACCCCATTTTTCATAGGCGGCATTGTCACCACCCTCGCCTTTCAGTTAGGGCTTAGTGATTTGCTCACCAATTTGCCTCGCATAGCCGCAGAATTCCTAACCAAGAGCTATTGCAGGCCCGCTCACCTGATTGCGCAGAGAGAGGATGGCAGGTATAGCCCTGTTATCCACGGCACTTTTTACCACCACATCATTCTGCCGTTCCGTGACCGCATCGACCCATCCAGCCGAGCCAACTGGCTCTTTGTTTTACCTGATGCTGTCGGCCACGCCCCCATTCATGATGATCAGGCCGATCCTCCAGCAGATGAGATGTAGGACGCCATGGATGCAACTGAGCCTGTCCAGGACATTCAAGAGACATCTACCCGACAGCCTCCTGCTCAGGAATTCACTCTTGAGGACGTCCTCCGTGCGATTCATCAGCAGAACCAGATGAACGCCGCACTGGAGCGAAGGCAGAAGGAGCAGCATGATGATTTACTCCGCACTATTGCAACCAACCAGGCAGCTACTAATGAGAAGTTTGGAGAAATTTTCAGCGAGCTAGAGGCCTTACGCATTGACATCACTGCTGTTACCGGTACCGGTTCTGATCCTGAAGCGACTCCTACCAGACGCTCCCGCACCAGAAGCCGAGCCCGCGGTCCTCAGCAGCCTTAGTTTTAGTTTTTGCTTATGTTTGTTTTTCATTTTCATAGTTTGTATTGTACTTTTACCGCTCTTATATCACAACATTGAGGACAATGTCTGATATAGTGTGGGAGAGGTACCTTTCATTTCCCGCATTTTCCCTTTTCGCACTTTTTCAATTCCGTTGTATTTATTTTCGTAAGTTAATGAAATGAGCGATTTTTGTGCTATTTTCTTTAGTTTCGAACTTTCCCCATTTATTTAGCCATACCGAAAAAAACTTTAATTATTCGCATTACCCGACTCGCCTACGAAATCATAATTAGGAAGCTGAGAACGATTCAACAAGACCAATACAATCTTGACACCTTTGACTTCCCACTTAAGCGATTCCATTCCGATTATCGTTACGAGTACACCTTAAGTTTCAGTTCAAAAGTAACCCCTAGTAGTTTATACTAGCAGTCAGCACCGTCTGAACACAAACCACGTGGGGAGCCGATGAATATAAGCGTTTGATGCCTAATCAATAATGATCCTTCATATCTCGATGCAAATAAAAAGAAATTGCACCAAAGTACACGGTCGCATATAAGAAACGAGAAATATGAGAAGGAGTCCATTGCGGGTTGGTTCAGAGGTACTGGTTCTGAACTTGGTAGGGCGTGCTACGGCTCGATCCCCCACAACCTCCAAATCGGATAATGTATTTAGGGTTACCGCACTCGTGTACCAGACCCCGTGTTTAAAAAGGATCAAAGTCGCTAACCGGCTACTCCACTACGTGCGTGCTAAGGCAAAGGGCTTAATGTGATTGCGCTAGAATGAAACCGGGCGAAATAAGATCGAAAAACTCTAGGTGAAATCGTAAAGAAATTACCGATTGTTTCGATTAACGGGAAGTCAACGACTTAGCTTGTTGCTTGTGTCATTAGTGTATCGTTAGTGTTTTATCATTACCGGTTTATCCGACAAAACGATCCCTCGTACGGTTTGTTATGTGTATGCGTCGATAAAAACCTGTCCGCCGATTTTCAACCGACTATTTGCTTGAGGACAAGCAAAGGTTTAAGTTTGGGGAAGTTTGATAACGAGAAAATGTATCGATTATATTGCTTAGTTTCATTACCGTTTTATCGCATAATCGTCGCTTTAACACCCGATTCCTCGAGTTTTCCTTACTATTTTGCAGGTACATCGTATACAGAGCTAAATCATGAGCCAAGAGCAAAAGGAACCAAAACAACCATAAAAAGATGAAGAAATGAAGAAACCTGCAAAACCTGCATAATTTGTTGCACTCACGGTCGTCACCTAGGTGTCACGACCGTGACACCCCAAAAGAAGCAATCACGACCGTGATGACCTTGTCACGACCGTGACACTTAAAATTCAAGGGACACGAACGTGATGCCCTTGTCACGACCGTGACAAGGGAAAAAGGAGGTTATTTGACTGAGACTACGTCAAAACGTTACGTGCACATGATCTGCCTATTTTCCAGCCACGTTCCTATATTCTCTCAACTGCTTCTACGAGGCCCAATGCAACAAGTCCACCCACAAGCCCATTAATTCTTCTATAAATAGCATAATTCATTTGAACAATTTACAGAGTAATTTTTTATCAAATTCTTGCGGAAGCTCTGCCGAATTATTTTACACCCTTTTTATTTCAATATTATTTTCAGTATTCTATTTTTATTGTATCCAACCCAACCTATAACAATTTCCAACATCAGGAAATTGTTATAAAATTTACTTGTTTCCAAACCTTCAGAATATTTTGTTATTTTCGATTCCGCCAAATACTCCGAGCTTTCCGGTCTGTGGAAGAAGGAGTCTGCCATTTTATTGTTAACCAGGTTTATATTATTTGCAATTTAATATTTATGTTATTTATTTATTTTTCTGCCATGAATATTTTGTTTATTGTTTCTCTGCCTCTGTCTGGTTCAACAAAAATGAGTAGCTAATTACCTTAGGGCGGTATGTAGTTAAAACAAACTTAATCGGTAAAATTAACCATAGGCTTAAAATAACTAATAGCTTAACATTCTGGCTGATACTTTTTATTTAAAATCGACCTTTTCGTTACGAGAGTAAGGAAAGAGTATTAGGTTAGGTCAAGACCACGAGAGTGTGAGATTTTAACCAGATAGCTAAAGTTAGGCATTTAAATTAAACACAGCGAGAGCGCTTTAAAATAAATTAGAATTACTAAGTTTCCAAAAATTATCTCTAAACACTTATGGGATAGCGAGAGCAGGCATAGGGCTTTAGGGGTAAGATCTGAGATAAGACCACGAGAGTGTGAGTTGAGGGTATTTAAACTGGTAACCTCTACAGAATAGTTTAAGTGAACACCTTTATAAGCCTAGGTTAGATTGACCCGCCTAAGTTAGTATAATTACATACCGACCGCCTTAGTATTATTGTATTAAAACTTAAATTTAATTCCCGCTTTTAATCTTTAAAAACAACAAAAAATCGTGACAACCCTTCGCCTTAGCTAAACTAGAAGTTCATCTAGCACTAAGTAACCATAGAGTCCCTGTGGATCGATAATCTTAAATATTTCTTCGATAGGCTGTGCACTTGCAGTTAAGATACCGCTAGACACATAATTAGACACGTCTTTAGCCCATCAATGATCAGCTGAAACAACTACAAGCTGAGATGGCAGAGATGAAGATCCAGATGAATGGCCAAATGGCTCTTATCCAGAGTTTGGCCCAGGGGAAAGAAGAGCTGAGAAGCTTTGTCAATAAGCTTCGATATAACGGAGTTGGGAATCTAATCATCAGTCAACCTCCGTTGAAACAAGCTGACTTGGCTGAAAGGAAAGTAAGGATAAGAGAAGGAAAGAGACAGGCTACTACTGACCATCCTTCAATGGAAGAAAGAAGGCCTTGTAAGGTTAATCCACTTCTATACAAGGAATGTAGAAGACAGTTCATCCGGTTCAGCACACCAATGTCACACGTTTTGCAATG
The DNA here is from genome assembly GCA_963966055.1 of Lathyrus aphaca. Classification (NCBI taxonomy): domain Eukaryota; kingdom Viridiplantae; phylum Streptophyta; class Magnoliopsida; order Fabales; family Fabaceae; genus Lathyrus; species Lathyrus aphaca. The sequence continues at coordinate 433,039,555 of OZ014519.1, forward strand.
CCTGTTGGAGATGAAGTTGATTTCCTTGGAAAATTCTCCTAAAAATCCTAACACCTCTTCTCCTAGCTATAATCCCAAGGCAAGGTGTATGTATCACTCCGACTGTCCTGGTCATGACACTAATAACGGTTGGGCATTGAAGAATAAGATTCAAGACCTAATCGACGAAGGAATACTCGAGGTTACTCCAGAAGGCCAGATTGAGTTCTTCTATCGTCCATCAAGCATCAAAGTTTCCAGATAACTGGAGTGACGGGTTTAGAGGAAGAGGCTTTGAGAACATTTGAATGTTCATTTGTAATTTCTTTTGTTTGTTTAAACACTTACTATTATGTTAAACTTTTGTTTTCATTAATGCATTGCATATGTTTGTCTTGAATTAATCCATTTGTTTTCACTATATTTTGAACTACGCTTCATATTTCTATTTTGTGATATTTAACTCCTGATAAAGCTATAAGCCTGTAGAGGGAGGATGACGAAAACAATACCATAATATTAGGCAGTATGCTTTTGAACAGACTATGCTGACGATGTACAGGCATTGTTTCAATTCCTAAACAGTGGAGATATAAGGAAGTTAATCCCTAGTCAACCCTTTTGAGTCTATGAAGTAGGAGTTTTCATTCTCGCACAAATTAAAACCCTTATTCATAACCTGGGGCAGGGTAGTTACTCGGTTAACTCAACTATGCCAATTGTTTGTGTTGTACACAACTAATGATGTTTCCCTATAATCACTAAAGTCTGCAAGTCAATATCTAGCAAAAGAAAATATCACTAAGTCAAAACCTATGAAGGAGACTTAGTAAAAAATCAAGACATCCCGCTGACTGTAACCTTGAAATAAACAGTTCAGGCAAAAAGAAGGGATAACAAAGTCAAAAGAAAAAAGAGGTCACTATGAATCCTCAACAAAGAAAGATGACTGAATGTTCAAATAAATTTTTGGTTTCTGAACCATCAAAAATGTCAGTGTTACAATTCCAAACTCCTTTGAGCCTCAATGCATAAGTTAACTGAGCATAGGACTGAAGAACATCATGGAGATTGGGTTGGGTACAAATAAAATTTGAGCCTTTATCCTTTGTTTCTTAAACCGTGAACCAGGCCACGTTACAACCCTTTAAAAAGTCCTAACTGAAGCATGGTTAGTTCAAAAGCGTACTGCTACAAAAAGGTATCCTGACTCCTTTAGGGCTTATTATAAAACTTGAGTTAATATCACAGTTTTCACAAAAAATGTTTTTCTAAAATAACTCTTTTTCAAAACTTCAAGACAGACATAAGCATTGCATTTTTGAATATATTTGTTTGCATATACCTAAGTGTTTAATAAACAGAGAAACTTATAGGATGAATGTTCAATAAACCAAAGTCCTTCCGATAAACAAAGTTGCTTCCTAGATCAAAGTCCATGTATACAAAGGGGCATAGTCATTATCTCCCAATCAAGGGGGCAGGCCATGATATTGCCTAACTCATTTGGGGCAATCAGGACAGGATTCAACTATGTTTAAATAGCCAGGGGCAGCTCTCCTCATATATTTGAATTACCAAGGGTAACATTATAAAGTTCATAATGTCAGGGGCATATTATTGTGGGGAATTCTTCTTATTTCTCTTGAGGTAACTACATTCAGATACTTCCATTATGGGACAATTCATCCTCAACCAAGGGGAAATGCTCTCTTTTCAAATCTAATACCCGGAGCGTATATGGTCCATCACAATTTGAAGACACGTCCCTCTCATTTCATTACCTTGATATTGGATTCTCAGCAGAATCCATTGTGGAAATTAATTGTCTACGCCAGTAGTATCAGATGGTGTCAGTATCATGTCTTCAGATCCAGCTATGAGGATTTCTGGGAAGGTATTCAGGAAAGTTAAGAATCTCAGGAGCTCTAAATCCAATTGGTTATACACTCTCAATGTTAAAACGATTTTGTTTTCGAGTTCAGCTTTACTTTTCCCTCTTTATTCAAGTAGGAAATGCTTTTTGAATCCGAATTTACTTTTACCCTACTTTACATAAACGAAAACGTCCATTAGTTGTGTTTGAATGTATGTATGCTTTTGAATATGATTGATGTTTACCAGAAATGCATAAAATGCAGTAATAGTATTTACTAAGGACGAACGAAGGTAGGAATTCAACGAAGCTTCGCCAGTTCATCCCCACAAGACAACTAAAAATCCCCAGCAGGGCAAATCTATCTTTATAGATACTTCAAGTTACATCTCCCCTTGAATTTATGTCCATCTCTTTTATCCTCAGTCGGGATATTCATGAACTTATTCCTTCAATAGAGGTATGACGAACGAAGACGAGAGGTTATAAATACTATACTATCAAACGAAACGGGAATGAGGTCCTCATATTCTTCAGTAACGAATCGGGATTTATTTTCCCTAGCCAGCAGTTGTTTTACAAGGATATCCAGACACTTCAGGCTACATGATTCATACATACATCATTTACATCATACCATAGCATATTCATAAATGCATAATACATTTACTTAGGTGCATCATACTATGCATGCATACATATTACATAAACTAACATTCTCCTTGCAGGATAGTTATATACAGATAAAACAACATCAACAATTCACAACAGGTCATAAATGATCCATACATTACTCAAGATGTCCTTAGAGAGTAGGCAAACGGTATGTAAAAAGATCCATTCCCTAATCCAGGATATTTCCAGAAGATTTCATCTATCTGGTCTTTAATAGCAGGCAAACGGTCTGTACAAAGATCCATTCCCTGGTTCAAGATATTTTCAGAAGATTTAATCTATTGGCTCTTGAATAGAAGGCAAACGGTCTGTACAAAGATTCATTCCCTGGTTCAAGATATTTTTCAGAAGAACTAATCCTGACGTTCTTTTGACCTTGGAGAGTAGGCAAACGGTCTGTAAAAAGATCCATTCCCTAATCCAGGATATTTCAAGAAGATTTCATCTATCTGGTCTTGAATAGCAGACAAACGATCTGTACAAAGATCAATTCCCTGGTTCAAGATATTTTCAGAAGATTTAATCTATTGGCCCTTGAATAGCAGGCAAACGGTCTGTACAAAGATCCATTCCCTGGTTCAAGATATTTTTCAGAAGAATTAATATTCTTTCATCCTTAGAGAGTAGGCAAACGGTCTGTACAAAGATCCATTCCCTAATCCAGGATATTTTTCCTCGGAGAGTAGGCAAACGGTCTGTACAAAGATCCATTCCCTAATCCAGGATATTTTTCCTCGGAGAGTAGGCAAACGGTCTGTACAAAGATCCATTCCCTAATCCAGGATACTTCCAGAAGATTTCATCTATCTGGCCTTGAATAGTAGGCAAACGGTCTGTACAAAGATCCATTCCCTAGTTCAAGATATTTTCAGAAGATTTAATCTATTTGCTCTTGAATAGTAGGCAAACGGTCTGTACAAGGATCCATTTCCTAGTTCAAGATATTTTGCAGAAGAATTAATCCTGATATTCTTTTGTCCTCGGAGAGTAGACAAACGGTTTGTACAAAGATCCATTCCCTAATCCAAGATATTTCCAGAAGAGATAATCGTCACGAAGATTTATTTCTACTGGTCTATTCAACAATTAAAACTATGTTGCATAAACGATTCAGAGACGGCCTATACGAAGACCTAGTACTGATATCCAGTATCAACATAAAGACATCATCACATCCTGATATTTAAGATGGCATCTCTAAGCCCATCTCCAGTTCTTCCATGGCATCTATAAGCCCATCTCCAGTTCTTCCAAGTGGCATCTTCAAGCCCACTTAATCATATACAACTAATCATCAGTGTTACTTTACGCACCGGCGAGTGCAAATTTTTGGGCTTTTGTGTTCAATCCCATTCAACCTTCCAGGTCACGACTGGCACATATACCAATCTAACCCCTCAGGTTTCAGAAAATTGAACAGGGGCAGCTGTTGCACCCCAAAATTTGCCCTCCACAAGACAAGAAATTGTGTACTAAGAGGCTCACAAGGTTCAAAAGGTTCACAATACATCTCATGAGGTTCACAAGGTTCACAAGATTCACAATTAGTCAGAAAGTTTGACAATTCCCTCAGACAATGCATTCTCCTAAGCAATGCATCTTAAACTAGGGTTTTGACTTTCATCAGGCTAAGTGGACTTCCAAGACTTCAAGTGAGCTTCATAGCATCCTATATGTGTTCAATAATCCCCATGTCAAGTTTCAAGACTTTCCCAAAAGATTTGCTCAGTCAGATGATCAGATAGGTTAAAATCAGTCAAAGTAGTTAAAAAGTCAAACTGAGGTCAACTGTGGTCAAACCAAAGTCAAACTTCATGATTTTTTGCCAACATCAAGTATATGAGGTAAAATTCATCATTTGATCAAGGTTTGATCATGATTCATCAAGGAGATTTCAGATCATAAAGAATCAGGAGTTTCTAAATTAGGGTTTTCACAAGAAAAGTCAACTGAACTTTGACCAGCCATAACTTTCACATGCTTCATCAAAAATTTTCCATCCAAATCTCATTTTGAAGGAAATTGAATTCTCTACAACTTTGTGTCTCACAAGCCAAGTCCAAAAATGCTTCATTTGGAAGGTATGAGCTAAGACATTATAGGTCCTTTTAAAAGTCAACAAAAAGTCAACAACTTCCAAAGAGCATAACTTGAGAATGGTAAAGGATATGGACATGAGACCAAAGAGGTTGGTTAGAGGACTATTTAAGCTTTCCAAAATGTCCAAGAACACCTTCATAGCATTAAAATTGAGGGATTTGTGCCCTTGCAAAGTTGGGAAAGTTTTGAGAGGTTTATGAAGCAAATGGGGTCTTAAAACCATAATTCACCAAATGGGCTTGCTTTTTTATGATCCAAACACTTCCATGATATCATGCACGAATTAAAAATTATTTATTCATATTTTTATTCATTTTATTTTATTTATTATGATTTTTTACATTAAAAATCATTTTAAATCAAAATAAAATATAAAAGTGTGAATATTTGATTTGATTTTGGTTCTAGAAGGTCTTAATGATTATTTAGAAGTGATTGAAACTATACAAATTCAGATCATACAAAAATAGCAATGATATATCCAAATTTTCAATAGTTTAAAGGCATATCTTTTTCAATCTCTAACTATCCAAAATTCCAAAATATGATGTGGTTTTTTAACCTAATTGTGTTCTACTACATATAGAGAACTCATACAAACACAAATAAAGATTAGCCTCCAAGAGCAAGAACCAAATTTCAAGAAATTCAGGAAAAAAAAAGCTATCCCCATCATCATCATTATCAAGTTCATACAAAAATGCATGAACTGAATTGAAATTTTGAAGCTTTCTTTAGTTTTTTTTAATTTCATTTATTCTTGATATTTTAATCAATTTTGTTTATCTAACATTGTTTGTCTCATGTTATAGAAGCTTTCTGGGTTGATTATTCGAAGCTTCATGACCAAAACCGAATCCTACCATAGTTAGGGTTTCAAGCTCAAATTTGGGGTTTTTACAAATTTCGCAGGAAATTTCAGAGGTCAAGAGGTTTATTCATGAGGACTGCGTATAGCCTAGTGGCTAAGGTTGGAAACTGGAAGGTCAAGGGCGTGAGTTCAATTCCCACTCACAACATTTTGGGCAAAAATCTGCTTTTCTTTCATATTTTCCTTTAATTTCTCTAATTAACACATTTTCTAATTGATTTATCCTTTTAACCATGATTAACCTCAAAAATTTTCTCTAAAGTAAATATTTTTCTATTTTCACTCGTTTTTATGTTATTCTTTATCCGCCTTATCATATAATATATGTTTTCCATGTTTAGTAACACAGGCACGCATGACCCAATGGTAAAGGTTCTCCAGAGGTTGGAATTAAAAGGGCTTGGGTTCAAACCCTGGACATAACATTTTGGCAAAGAAACATGGGTTCTTCATCATTTTCTTTCTTTTCCTTAATTTATCTCTTAAACATGGTTAACCTATTATTTTTAATTAACTTTTTTTAACAAATCTTTTTTTTTATTAAATTTAGGTTAGCATTTTTTATTAGTATTATTACTTTTATATTTAGGTTTATTAAAACCTCAAACCTTTTTTTTTATAAAAACCTTAATCAACCTTTAAATGTTTTTTAATTTAATTAATTCTCATAATTCATTTTTCTTAGATTTATTTAATTATTAGGCTATTTTAATATAAATTGTTTATATATTTTCTTTTGTAAAACTCAACCTTGGAAAATTTTGTTTTACTAACATGTTTTTTTTCATTTTTATTATATAATAGGTATTTGTTACACTTATTCATATGCAGACCCACAACCTAGTGGCAAGGAAATGAGGTTTGGAGCATTTTGATGAAGAAACATGGGTGTCCAGTGGCAAAGAACTCAATGAAGCAAAAAGGGCAAACCCCCAATATTTTGGGTATCTCTAACTTTATTTTTCCCTTTTTCATCAAATTATGTATTTTCTTTGAATTTCCTTATTATTATTATTATTATTAAACTAATTTCTAAAAGATAAAACATAATCCTTTTTTTATTTTATTTTTAAAACTTACATTTTTATTATAAACCTTAATTTTTTTTCATAAACCTTAATTTTTCCCTAAACCCTAATTTTTATTAACTTTAATATTTAACTTAATTAAATAATTAATCATTTTTTATTATAAGTAATTATTATTTGTTTATTATTATAATTGGTATAATTTTCTTCTAAAATTTTTCTAAATCATTTATTTAACTTAAAAAATAATATTTTCTCTTAGATTGTTATTTTTCTTTATATTTTTGCTAACCCTTTTATTATTATTATTTCATTATTACTAACCATTTTAATTATAGTTTATTTATTATATATTTATTATTAATTATTTCTATTATGTAATTGCGAAAGCTTTGTAATAGTCGTAGTTTTATTTTTTGTCTTTATTTTATTATTGATAAATATTTTATTGTCATGGTTAGTAACTATAGGGAGTGATAACATATTTGTGATTTAAGATTAATTTAGAATAACTAATTTAATAAGATAAATATATGAATATGAACACTCACACACGTAAGTCGATCTTTGATCGCCATCTCACACTTTCTAAGGTTACTCCTCATGTTGCCTAATTATAAGGTTAAGTAAGGTGTTTTAAAGCAAAGTCCCTTCATTAATATCATCAAGTCCCTTTAAAATTATAAGATCAAGTCCCTTCGATGTTGTCTACGGTAAATGATCTTGTCCCTTCGAACAAAAGATGATAAGTCCCTACAAATTGCTAAAGACACCTTACAGTTGCCTAAATTCAGATGTCCCTTCACATGTCCCTTACACATCCAAGGTAATGACTACCTATTCCTTAATAATAGGGATAGTCTTACCATTGAAAGAATATATAAGAACAGTAAAGATTTAACATAGGGTAGGTTCCTCTTAAGTACTTGCTCACTTTTCATCAAATTACTTCATTATACTTCACATTTTAAACAATTTTCAAAACAAAGTCTTTATATATATCCGTACAAGGATCATTATAAAGTACTTAAGAAAATTTTTAATCACACACTACACTTCTCAAAATAATTTAAAGTGAGCTAAGTAACTAAGAGACCATGGATAACCATGGATGTAAAAGGTGCTAACACCTTCCCTTTACATAACCTACCCCCCGAACCCAAAAATCTTTTAAGGTCTTTCCTGTTCTTTTATGCCCTTTCCTTTGGATAAAATAAAAGTCGGTGGCGACTCTTGCTATCCGCAACATTTAACTAAAGTCAGTTCTCCCACCATGTTACACAGTTTTTTTATTGTTTTTGGTGTTTTGCATCGGGAAATGAGCTTAAGCCTAAATCAAAGGTTAGTAAACTCATTATATCCTCCCTGATTAGGGATAATGAGCCTACTTAAGCATGAGATGAAGATCCCAGCTTAATTACCATGATGATATAGGATTAAGATCATTAACCTACTTTGGTAATTATTAAGTGTTTTTGGGTTTTTGTTTAGTGTTAAGTAATGAGTTTAATCTCCAATCAAAGATTAGTGAACTCATTACACCATCCTAAGAGAAGGATGATAGATGAGGACACTTAAGCTGAGGAAGATACCTCAACTTAATCCATGGTTAGGGACTAAATTCATTATATAACAAGCCTTTATTAAGTGGATTTTAATTAAAGGTGAGATGAAGAAGTGTTTTTTATGTTTGCAAGACTTTAGCATGAAGGGGACCTGTCCATTGAACACTAGGGTTAGTCCCTCTGAACCACCAGGCAGAGATGTAACCCTAATATAAGGCCCAAGTTACAAGCTTAAGTCCTTAATGATTATTAGGTATCTTTGATTGAAGGTGAAAACAACTTAAGGGGTTAGCACGAAGGATCAAAGTTATACACTCCATCCTAAGATAAGGATACATGCATAACCCTAATTCAGAGTCCCAAAACTTTAACTGTTTAGCTTTGATTATGAGATGAGAGAGAGAGACTCAAGGAGACTCAAAAGGTAAAAACTAGGGGGGACTATTTACAACCCTAAAGTTATCATGCTTGGATATTCCTTAGGTTTGTAAGGCATCAAGAGAAGTCTTCAAGTTGGCCACCAAAGGAGGAGGAACAGATGAAAAGAGAGAGAGAGAGAGAGAGAGAGAGAGAGAGAGAAGGGTTAGGTTACTTACTTCATGAAGAAGTTAAGTAATCTAAGAACAAAATGATTAACTTACAAAATGCATCTCAAATGGTTAGTTTGAACTCAAGATATGTACAAATTCAAAAGCATAAGCAAATCAAGTGATAAAAAATTGAAAATGCATCCAAGGGGACCCTAATCACTCATGAGATTACCATCCAAAGGGGGAGGTCTAACGGTTTACCAAGTTCAAGTTATGGTTTACCTAAGATTTTCTAGGGTTTTGGATATTTCTCAAAGGGAAAATGCACATTAATTTGAAAATGCAAGATAAAAATGTGACAAAAATATATTTAGAAACTAGAGGTCAGGTATGAAATATTTCCAAAAGAATCAAATACAAACTCATCTTGGTTTGAGAGAAATGAATTTTTGAAGTTAGGGTTAAAAAATATGAAATTTAGAAACCTTAATTCAAAGAGAATTAGCAAAGTTTGATCAAAACCAAAAAGATATTTATGGGATGAGTTTGAAAGTGTTTCTAAATTTTTAAGAAACCTCTCTGAATTTTTTTGTGATTTTTAAATACTTTAAAGTATTTTTAATTAATTCAATGGACTTAATTAATTAAAATATACAATTAAATTATTTAAAAATGCATTTTTTAATGAAAAAATAAAAACAAAAAATAATTTTGGGTTCTGAAAATTAATTAAAGTGATGATAAAAAAATTCAGAATTTTTAAATGATTTTTTCTATTTTTAATAATTAAAAGAAAAGAAAGAAAAATAAAATAAAAATGAAAGTAATGCAAAAGAGTGGCTCAGATTGCGTGGGAGGTGGATGAAGGGTGATGGGAAAATAGCAAGTGAACTATTTTTGCCCACAGTAGTAATATTAAGGATAGTTCCCCGAATATCGATCTCGAGCACTGCGTAGCAAATTAAGTTTTTTACTATTTCAATTTGAACAAAAGTTTCTTAGGGTTGGTTTAGATATTATCAAAGGACTTGTAAATATAAAATCTAGGAAAATACTAAGGATGGAAAATATGAGAATTATACTAGGGAAGGTGTATGAGAAATTCTTATAATGACAAATTATTTATAATTGTTAAAATATCACCGCAACTAAAACATTACCGCCTTTCAAGATTAGTTTTCAAAAATTCCTTTAAGGAAAACCCTTTGGTATTCCTTCTATACCCAATTCCTTGATTGTATAGAATGAACACCAAGCATTTGCATATCGAAAGTTTTTACGGTTAAATATGATATCCCAATTCCTTGATCATATACGATAAAAAGTTTTGATTGATAAACATTAACAGCAGCATTCCTACCTTCTGTTAACTGATGATTAAAAATATAATTTTCCAATATTGATTTTTATAATAAAATCAAATCAATCAACACAATGAATATAAAAGTAGTGAAATTCATAAAATCAAATTCAATGTCATTACAATAAACTCAGGGACACCCCCTAGCATTGGGGGGTTTAGCCACTCATATTCAAAACAATGAGAATCACATACATAAGAAAAAAAGACATTATAATATATAAAGGATTGATTGGATCGTCAATTGCTTCCGCGTTTGATCGATCCTTCTTCTCCTCTCTAAATTTGTTCTTCTCTCCTTTGCGTGCAAATCCCACAATCCAAAAGTGTTTTTTTCTCAGTTACGATCAACCTAATGTATCAGATTACAAAATTACATGCGAAATGCCTAAACTACCCTCAACACAAGAGAATAAAGAAATTACAAAAATCTTGCATTCAGGTGCCATGACATGGGCCATGTCGTGTGACACGGGCACCCGTGTCATGCTGCTGGAATCATGGATGCGAGCATCTTTCTTTTGGGGGACTATGACACGGGCCGTGTCATGTGACACGGGCACCCGTGTCATGCTTCTGTATTGCCTCACACATTTTTTTCAAGTATTCACTCCATAGCCATCCTGACACGGGCCGTGTCAGGTGACACGGGCACCCGTGTCAGGCTTCTGAAACCCCCTTTTCCTCTATGTCCTTGCACACGAATCACCGTTTCATTAGTATCTGATCACCAGCTTGTTATATGCCTGAAAATACACTAAAAACAACCAAATTAAACGCACCAACGATAGAAAAGATAAACATGTAACATCCTCGCCACATAAAGGAATAACACGAAATAACATAAACATAAGACTCAAAAGCACACAAAAACATAAAAACCAATAACTAACATATCTTGAAATATATGACTGGAAATCACCGATCAAACTCCCCCGAACTTGAACTTTTGCTTGTCCTTAAGCAGAAAGCTTGCATAAATGCACAAGTTAATCATCCATTACTGAAACTTTCGAGATGAAATGAGGATACTTGTACCTGAGTTATGTTCCAAATCACCGGACGGGTACTTTTAGTACTTCTCTCTTAATGAAAATATTTCACAAACACCGAACCGCGGTAGCACCACGAACCTCAATCCTCTTTTTGGTAACCTCTCCAACTATGCTTTGGGCTTAGGTCTTCCTATCAATTTTCCCCCCCTTTTCATTCGGACACTCGTTTTAAGGCTTTTTGCGATTTTTCATTGTATACACAAGATTGATCAATCAAAGAAATTATTTTATTTTTTTGAGACACCGACTTTTAGGTTCAACCGCCGTTAGGTTGAATAACCGGGTGAGGGTTACCCAACTTAGAAGGATCGATTGTCTAATTGTCCCATTTTTTTTTCTTTTTTTTTCCGGTGTTTTTTCTCTTTTCTTTTTTGTTTTTTTTGTTTTTCTTTTTCTCGATCAACCTTGCACAACAATTAGTATAGATGAAGCCTGACTGTCATGATAAACTAATAAGGGGGTACTTCTCAGATTAAAGTACCATGGCACAAATCTACATGTAGGACTCGTTACTTACTCAGCGGATTCAGTGTGTTTGCGTTATACCTTCACATCAATATTTTTCTAATTTCTTCACCCGATTCATTTTCACTTAACCCTCTACACTTTCTCCTCACCTCACTCGCAAGATAAATTATTATTATTATTATTTTTTATTCAGCTCAGGGGTGCTTTCAGAAATGATTCCAATTATACATTCAAGCAGTACAGACTCGCAATTAAAATTAACGGCAAAAACATAAAACAACTAAACAAGACAAAATAACTAAATAAAACCCTCTCACACCAGAAATCATCAGTGTCCTCACTGATGGAGAACTAGGGCAAATAGGGGACTCACAGAGACTACTGAGGTGGCTGGTCTCGTAGATGCATCTTCTTCAACCATTCATTCATTTCTCCTATGATTTTGCCTTGGCGGTTTTGCTCTTTCCCTTGTCGGGTCTGCTCTTCTCCTTTTCGGGTCTGCTCACTTCGGAGATAGCACATTTCATTCTGCATCCATTCCCAGTCCTTTTCCCCATGCTCCACGAACCCGTTTCTTGATTTCCAGAGTTATCTACTGGAGGTATAGGTGCCATCTCAGGTTGATAACCTTCTTCGCCATCCGTACCTGTTGTCGCTCCCACCAAATGACACCTGGTCAGAAGGGGTACAGACGCGAACGGTCGGCGAAAGAAGAAGAGAACACACAAGGGTGAACTCAGAAGAAAAGAGTCGCCAACTAGGCATTTTTATCCCGAAGGAAAGGTAATGCTGCATAGACCTAGAAAGATATGGATAAGACGGTTGCGAACCAGAGAGACTGAGAAAGGGGGTTGGTTACAACCTGGGAAGGTATTAGCACCCAGATTGTCTGTCGTACTCGACGGGATCCACGCTTAAAAGATTTGTGTTTTAAAGGGGTAGTGTCAGTGCAATCTGTGTATCAAAGCTGGAAAGAATGCAAGTGTCAGTGTAAAAGAAATGTGAGGTGTATAAGTGAAGTGTCAGTGTAAGAACAAAAATGAAATGCTTAAGACTATGAGGCTAAAAGAATGATGCTGGAAGAGGGGGGGGGGGAATATACATAGACTTTTGTTCGATAACTGTTAAGTTATGCCTACGTATCCTCTCGTGCTGAAATTCTGTGATCAGGTATGAGATGTCGAATGAGATGTTTAAACACTTGAAGACTTAACTAAAACTTAAAGTGCAAGAAAATTAAACAACACAGGAATTTGTTAACCCAGTTCAGTGTATAACCACACTTACATCTGGAGGCTACCAAGCCAGGAGGAAATCCACTATAAGTAATATTAATTCTAGACTTAAACCACCCAGTTTAATCTTTCACTTAATATCTACCCAATGCAATTTCTACCTAAGACACAACTTAGATATGAGTACCAACTCACTCCCCCTCAATCACACAGTGATCTTGTTTACAAGTTTAATAAAATTGAAGTCATACTTCAAACAAAAACAGCTTGATCTTACTTCACAGTTTCAATCAAGACACAAATACACTTTTGCTTAAAAGCTCATAAAGTGGTACAATAAAACAACCTGCTATTAAAACTCAAAACACCCTATTTTGTCTTCTGAAATTCGTACTCTATTCTGAGAGTTTCTGTTGCTTAAATAGGTGTTTGGATTTTGGGCTTTCTCTAGGTTTATCCAATCCTTAAAACGCATGCTGCTTCCACCTTGAATTAGGGTTTGTTACTTCCTAGATTCTAGGTGATTCAGTTGTTCTGATTATGCTGAAGACATATAACAACACTCCCTACAGATGCGCCTTATTCTGTTTTATCCATCCATAATTAATTCCAGATAACTTTCCTTAATTTACTCAGTTCTGTTAGTCATTAATTAATTCTAGTAGCAGGTTTGAGATGTCACAACATCTGTTGGGACATCCTGAAAAACTGAACTTACTTCATTAACTGATACAATGTCACAACATCTAATGTGACATCCTGTAAACTGAACTTATATCATTAACTGATGCAATGTCCCAACATCTGGTGTGACATCCTGAATTAAGTTCATTTACTTATACTCTGTTTGCTAATGTCCCAACATCTGATAGGACATCCTGAACTGAATTCAACATTTCTTGTTGGTCAAACATTCTGCCAATTCTAAACATCTACAAACTCCCCCTTTGGCTAATTTTTGGCTAACATATTTTTTTGGTTATCAGAGTGCAGCAGAAGTTCTTTTATCAGAGAATAGCAGTTCTTTTCTGTTGAGTCATGTGTGAGTTTACTCCCCCTCAAACATACATGTATTCAGTCTTGTTGCAACAGAAATTTTCATTAACATCACAGATTTAGTTCAGAAGCAAACAAAAGTTTTTCATTAATAACTAAACATCATCATACATTGTTGTTGTTGTTCTTGTTCTCCCCCTTGTTAGACATAAATTTGGGGCCAAAGTTACTAATTCAAAATTACAATGCAGAAGCTGTCATTACATATTCCTCACAAACATTTTTCACTCAGACTCCTCACAGTCAGTTTCTTCCTCTTCCTCAGTCTCCTCATCAGAAGTAGCAGCTTTCTGAGCACTTTGTTCAATCTCCAGCCTTTGGATAATCTCCTCAAGCTTCTGCTTCCTTGCATCCAGTTCTTTGCATGTGATCTTCAGCTTAGCAATCAAGGCAGCTTTGGAGATTGGAGACTTTGCCTTTGAAGGACCAGCAGATGTCCCAGAGGGAGCTTCAACATCAGCTGCATGATGACTCAAGAACAGCTTGTAGTGGAAGGCCAGAAGGCTTTCTCTTTTGCACATTGTGTCCTTCTCAGTGAGGATACCAGGATACTGACTCAACATTATTCCACACAGCAAGGAAGGGAAGGCAATTGGAAGCTTTGTTGCAGATGATCCAGCATGCTTCAATGTCTGATCAAAGATATAGGCTCCAAAATCCAGCTTTGTTTGGGTGCCCACAGCATATATGAACCTGCCCAAACCAGTTTCTATTGAGGAGGTATGATTGGTAGGGACCCAGTTTGCAGTGCCAATCCTATGCAGCATGGCATACTTCCTTGTCAGCATGCTAACATATAGCTTCCCTTTGACTGGCCAAGTCTTGACCTGATTAGCAGTGATAACCTTGCAAACCTGGTTATCAGTCTTCCCTAACTCATTTGGACCATCAGATTCTCTTCCAAGGTAGTGGTTGATAACCCTTGGAGAGAATTCCACACACTTCCCTCTTACATAAACCTTTTTGAAGTCAGCAGACTTACCATCAGCACAATCTTCTTTGACTAGCAGCTCATAGCAAGGAGAGAAATTTGATACAGTTTTGAATAGGCCAGCAGAAGAAATGAGATCAATTACCTCAGTGCACTCAAGTGCATTACTACTCAGCTCTCTTTCAAGGGCTACCCTTCTTTGATAGACAAACTTCCATCTGTTCACACTTGATACATGATGAAAAGAGATGTTGTCCAGAGGAGCTTCTGGAACAGAAGTTGATGACCTTAAGGGTGCTGGTTTCTTCTTTGGTGGAGATGTTGGGACATCCTCTTCAACATCTGAATCTGGAGGAGTAACAGCTTTCCTCTTTTGTGTTTGCACCTTGCTCCATTGTTTTGTGGGACCAAAGACAACTTTAGCTTTGTCCTTCTTTGGTGTAGCTTGCTTCTTCTCAGGAGTTGCATGTCCTGCATTCTTCTTTTCCTTCCTAGTTCTAAGCCTTTTGGCTATGCTAGGGTTGATAGAAGCAATGATTTCTGTATCAGAATCATGCTCTATATTCACAACAGGAGGAGGTTGAGCAGTCTCCTCTTCAGCAGGTGGTTCAACAGAGATTTGATCTTCAGTGGAGACCTTGTGCTGGTCCTCAGATATTTCTTCATCACTATCAGTGGAGGCCTTTTTCTGGTCCTCAGATGTTTCATCAGCAGCATCAGATGAGGCCTTTTGCTGGTCCTCAGATGTTTCAACATCTATTGGGACATCCTGTTGAGCAGGAGTGTCCTTTTCAGCCTGAGTTTGTTGATCTTCTTGTGGAGCTGGCATGGTGTTCAGAGGAATAGATATGCCACTTACCACTCTTTGCTCAGATAAGATCCTGTTTACCAGCTCCTTTATGGAATCATCCACATATGCAGAAGCTTTTGGAGTGGTGTTTGATGGTGAGGGCAAGCCTTTGGCCTTGCTGAATACAAGATCCTTTGTCCTTTTAGGGGTTCTTGGTTTTTGAGCAAGAGGAACACTTCCTCTGATTTCGTCCATTGGAGTTGAATCCATAGGTACCACAGAGATGGGGGTTGCATGCACCACATCTTCCTTGTTGAGGATTTCTTCAGAAATGTTAGGGTTTTGGTGATGAGCCATTTTAGAATGTGGTGAAGAAAGAGATTGAGATTGGCTGATTTTGATGAGTTCAAGCAGTTAGAGAATGCAATTCGTTTTGAGAGAATGATGAGAAGATAGATAGCTGAGAGCAAGCTGATATTTTTATAAGTAGTCGTTACTTTGAGAATTTTTAGGAGTGGAATACCCAGAGTCCTTGACCAAACTGATGTTGCCATCTGGTGATCATGCCACACGATGTCAAATGACATGTTGGCACATATTCATAACTGTTATATTTCACATAAACAGATTCCCAATTTACCCCTTAGGTTTTCAAATTGGGTAGCATCCAAGGCTTTAGTAAATATATCAGCTAACTGCAAATTTGTAGCTACATGTTCCAATGAAATCACTTTCTCTTCCACAAGATCTCTGATGAAATGATGTCTGATATCAATATGCTTGGTCCTGCTATGTTAGATAGGATTCTTTGATATGTTAATAGCACTTAAGTTGTCACAGTACAATGTCATGACATCTTGTGGGACATTGTACTCAGTGAGCATTTGCTTCATCCAAACCAATTGTGAGCAACTGCTTCCAGCTGCAATATATTCAGCTTCAGCAGTAGATAAGGATACACAATTTTGTTTCTTACTAAACCAAGAAATCAAATTGTTTCCTAAAAAGAAGCATCCTCCTGAAGTGCTTTTTCTGTCATCAGCACTTCCAGCCCAATCAGTATCACAGAAGCCAGTGAGAATTGGTTTGCATCCATGAAAGTACATTATGCCATAGTCACAAGTACCATTGACATATTTCAG
The DNA here is from genome assembly GCA_963966055.1 of Lathyrus aphaca. Taxonomy (NCBI): domain Eukaryota; kingdom Viridiplantae; phylum Streptophyta; class Magnoliopsida; order Fabales; family Fabaceae; genus Lathyrus; species Lathyrus aphaca. Next base: position 433,056,216 of record OZ014519.1, read on the forward strand.
AATTCTCTTGACTTGATTTAGATGACTGACTTTTGGATCAGCTTGATATCTTGCACAAACACCTACTGCAAAGGATATGTCTGGTCTGCTAGCAGTCAGATATAATAAGCTTCCAATCATACTTCTGTATAGACTTTGATCTACATTCTCACCCTTGTCATCTTTAGTCAGCTTTAAATGTGTGGGGGCAGGAGTTCTTTTATGAGTAGCATTGTCCATCCCAAATTTCTTGACAATGTTCTTAGCATACTTGCTTTGGGAAATGAACATGGAATCCTCCATTTGCTTTATTTGCAATCCAAGGAAGTAGGTTAGTTCTCCTACTAGGCTCATCTCAAATTCAGATTCCATTTGAGTGACAAAATGTTTAACCATCCTGTCTGACATCCCACCAAAGACAATGTCATCTACATATATTTGAGCAATCATGACATTACCTTCATCATCCTTCACAAACAAGGTTTTGTCTATTCCACCTTTCCTGTACCCTTGCTTGATAAGAAAAGTAGTCAGCCTTTCATACCATGCTCTTGGGGCTTGCTTCAGTCCATAAAGAGCTTTCCTTAGTTTGTACACATGATTTGGACAGCTTGGATCAACAAATCCTTTAGGCTGTTCTACATATACTTCTTCATTAAGATATCCATTTAGAAAAGCACTTTTCACATCCATTTGAAATAGCTTGAACTTCAAGATACAAGCAATTCCTAATAGTAGTCTGATTAATTCAAGCCTTGCTACTGGTGCAAAGGTTTCATCAAAGTCTACTCCCTCAATTTGTGTGTATCCTTGAGCTACAAGTCTAGCTTTGTTCTTTGTAACAACTCCCTGCTCATTTGACTTGTTCTTATACACCCATTTAGTGCCAATCACATTTATGTCATCAGGTCTAGGAACAAGATCCCACACTTCATTCCTTGTAAATTGACCTAATTCTTCTTGCATTGCACAAATCTAGTACTCATCAGTAAGAGCTTCCTTGATGTTTTTAGGTTCTATTTTTGAGACAAAACAGGAACCCGAAATCACCTCTCTTGATCTAGTGCTTACACCTCTGTTGGGATCCCCAATTATCAAATCTTTGGGATGATCCTTCTGGATTCTTATGGAGGGAGGTTTGCTGGAAGGTTCTGTCCTTGCATCAGTTTGAGTGAAGTCAGAATGATCACTCTTTTCTTCAGCTTCAGTTTGGCTGTCAGCAGATGTTCCAACATCTTCTGTAACATCTGTAGGAGCATCATCAATTATCACATTTTTGTACTCCATGATAACTTTAGTTCTAGAATTAAATACTCTATATGCTCTGCTATTTATAGAGTATCCAAGAAAAATTCCTTCATCACTTTTAGGATCCATTTTTCTTCTTTGCTCCCTATCAGCCAGAATATAACAATTACTTCCAAACACATGGAAGTACTTAACTGTGGGTTTTCTGCCCTTCCAGACTTCATAGATTGTGGTCAAAGTTCCTTTCCTTAGAGTGACTCTATTATGGATGTAACAGGTTGTGTTCATAGCTTCAACCCAGAAGTACAAAGGTAACTTTTTAGCATGGATCATAGCTTTTGCTGATTCTTGAATAGTTCTATTCTTTCTTTCAACAATACCATTCTGTTGAGGAGTGATTGGTGAAGAGTATTCATGATTTATTCCTTCTGAAGAACAGAAATCTAAGAATTTTTTATTCTCAAACTCCTTTCCATGGTCACTTCTTATTCTGACCACACAGCTGGCTTTTTCTCTTTGTATTCTTTGGCATAAATCTTTGAATACATCAAATACATCAGACTTCTCTTTGATAAAATTTATCCATGTATACCTTGAGAAGTCATCAACCACCACATAGGCATATCTCTTACCACCAAGGCTCTCAACCTGCATAGGTCCCATAAGATCCATATGCAATAATTCCAAAACTTTGGAAGTTGTCAGATGTTGAAGCTTTGGATGGGACATCTTGGTTTGTTTGCCTATTTGACATTCACCACATATTTTGCCATCATCAATCTTCAGTTTAGGAATACCTCTCACAGCTTCCATAGATATGATTTTCTTTATACCTCTGAAGTGAAGGTGACCCAGTCTTTGGTGCCATAGTTTCATTTCTTCTTCTTTGGCTAAAGAGCAAGTTGAAGTGGGACTGAAATCTTGAGGTTCCCACATATAACAGTTGTCTTTAGATCTGGCTCCTCTCATGACAACCTCCTGTTCTTTATTTGACACTATGCATTCAGTTTTGGTAAAGTTTACACTGTAACCTTGATCACATAATTGACTTATGTTGATCAAGTTAGCAGTCAATCCTTTTACTAGCAGCACATCATCCAGTCTTGGTACATCTGGACAGTCCAAGGTCCCAACACCCTTGATTTCTCCTTTAGCTCCATCTCCAAATGTTACATATCTGGATGAATATGACTTTAAGTCTACTAGCAGATTCTTCAATCCAGTCATGTGTCTTGAACATCCACTGTCAAAGTACCAGTCTTCTTTAGCTGATACTCTTAGAGATGTATGAGCTATATGTGCAACATTCTTCTTTGACCATTTGTATTGAGGTTTCTTTTGATGCCTCTGCCCTGTGTAGTGTCCATTAGAAGAGCTCCCAGGTTGTCTGTTGAACTTGCTCTTGGACATGTAGCTTTGATCAGCATGAAGACTTGTTTTAGGAACCCATAATTTCTTGATGTCCTCTATCTTCTGCTTAGGGGTTTGCTGATACATCTGATTTGGATATCCATGCAGCTTGTAACAATGAGGTTTGATGTGTCCAAACCTTCCACAATGATGACATCTCCATCTTTGATACTTCTTCTTCATTGTGTTCTTTTCATGATGTTGAAGCATCTGTTGGGACATCTTGTTTGACTATATGGAATTTGAAGTAGGTTTGCTGGTGCTAGCTTCAGCCTTATAAGCTTTGTTAAATCCCAGTCCACTTTTATCTCCTGAATGTTTATTGTTGTTGAGAATAACATCCAGTGTGTTTGAGCTACTGTTCAGCATTCTAACAGATTTAGACATATGCTCCAACTTGGAATTGAGAAGGCTTACTTCACTTTTCAAGGTGTCAATGATCTCTAGATCACTTGTTTTTTCATCCTTTAGTGCCTTAATCTGCTTCTTCTGCTTTATACTTTCCATGCATACTTCAGTGCTCCTTTTAAATAGTTCTCTGTATGATTGCTCAAGCTCTTCAAAAGTAAGCTCCCCATCACTGGATTCACTTTCAGATTCACATAATCCAGCTAGAGCAGTGATATGCTTAGCTGATTCTTCTTCTGAATCACATCCTGAGTCTTCATCAGACCAGGTTACAGAGAGACCTTTCTTTTGCCTTTTTAAATAGGTAGGACATTCATTTCTGATGTGTCCATATCCTTCACATCCATGGAATTTAATCCCTTCTTCTTGACTGGTTTTTTCATCATAATTTGACCTTCTATTAGCATCATAAGGTCTTTTGTTCTCAGAAGAGTTTGTGTATCTTCCACTTGGTCTGGACTTGTCTTCCATCTTTCTGAGAATATTTTTGAATTGTCTTCCAAGCATAGAAATGTTTTCTGATAAATTTTCTTCAGTTTCTGATTCATCATTTTCTTCTTCTTTATCAGTATTTGACACCAAGGCTATGCTTTTGTTCTTCTTTACAATTGTGTCATTCATTCCCATCTCAAATGTTTGAAGGGAACCAATGAGCTCTTCAACTTTCATTGTGCATATGTCTTGAGCTTCTTCTATTGCTGTGACCTTCATGTCAAATCTTTTTGGCAAAGATCTGAGAATCTTTCTTACAAGCTTTTCATCAGTCATCTTTTCTCCCAAAGCTCCAGAAGTATTGGCTATTTCTAAGATGTTCATGTAGAATTCATGAATTGTCTCATCTTCCTTCATTCTCAAGTTTTCAAACTTGGTGGTGAGAAGTTGAAGTCTTGACATCTTTACCTTTGATGTTCCTTCATGAGTTGTTTTAAGAGTGTCCCAAACATCTTTGGCCAGCTCAAAATGATGCACAAGTCTAAAGATGTTCCTATCAATGCCATTGAATAAAGCATTTAAGGCCTTGGAGTTGCCAAGTGCTGAATCTTCTTCCTCCTTACTCCATTCTTCTTCAGGTTTCAACACTTTTGCTCCATCTTTGGTGTCTTGGACAGGGTGCTCCCATCCATTGTTGACTGCCTTCCAGGCCCTATTGTTAAGTGACCTTAAGAATGCAACCATTCGTGGCTTCCAGTAGTCATAATTAGATCCATCCAATATAGGTGGTCTATTTACTGATCCTACATCTCTGTCCATATTTCCAGAATTTGCAGTCCCTAGATCTCACCCAGTATAAACAGGCAGGGTGCCTGCTCTGATGCCAATTGAAATTCTGTGATCAGGTATGAGATGTCGAATGAGATGTTTAAACACTTGAAGACTTAACTAAAACTTAAAGTGCAAGAAAATTAAACAACACAGGAATTTGTTAACCCAGTTCAGTGTATAACCACACTTACATCTGGAGGCTACCAAGCCAGGAGGAAATCCACTATAAGTAATATTAATTCTAGACTTAAACCACCCAGTTTAATCTTTCACTTAATATCTACCCAATGCAATTTCTACCTAAGACACAACTTAGATATGAGTACCAACTCACTCCCCCTCAATCACACAGTGATCTTGTTTACAAGTTTAATAAAATTGAAGTCATACTTCAAACAAAAACAACTTGATCTTACTTCACAGTTTCAATCAAGACACAAATACACTTTTGCTTAAAAGCTCATAAAGTGGTACAATAAAACAACCTGCTATTAAAACTCAAAACACCCTATTTTGTCTTCTGAAATTCGTACTCTATTCTGAGAGTTTCTGTTGCTTAAATAGGTGTTTGGATTTTGGGCTTTCTGTAGGTTTATCCAATCCTTAAAACGTATGCTGCTTCCACCTTGAATTAGGGTTTGTTACTTCCTAGATTCTAGGTGATTCAGTTGTTCTGATTATGCTGAAGACATATAACAACACTCCCTACAGATGCGCCTTATTCTGTTTTATCCATCCATAATTAATTCCAGATAACTTTCCTTAATTTACTCAGTTCTGTTAGTCATTAATTAATTCTGGTAGCAGGTTTGAGATGTCACAACATCTGTTGGGACATCCTGAAAAACTGAACTTACTTCATTAACTGATACAATGTCACAACATCTAATGTGACATCCTATAAACTGAACTTATATCATTAACTGATGCAATGTCCCAACATCTGGTGTGACATCCTGAACTAAGTTCATTTTCTTATACTCTGTTTGATAATGTCCCAACATCTGATAGGACATCCTGAACTGAATTCAACATTTCTTGTTGGTCAAAAATTCTGCCAATTCTAAACATCTACACGTGCAATGAGGAAGTCAGAACACCGTAGTTCGACTCAAAGAGACTGAAAGATAAACTGACTTGTGAACTGCTTACTTGTCTATGCTCAAGTGTATGACCTGTCTGGCTCAGGTGCAAACTGTCTTGCATTAGACGGAAGAAGCCAGTTCTCGTTTGTGAGTGAATGAGGTGAGAAAAGAATCCCGGAGGAGACGATTATTGTTTGTTTTTGAGTTTTCAATCTTTTATTGCTTTTGAAAGTTTGTCATAGGAAAATGAGCTTAAGACTAAACCAAAGGGTTAGTAAACTCATCACATCCTCCCTCTGATTAGGGGTAATGAGAATACCTTAAGTATGAAGTAAGCACCTCACACTTAATCACCATGATGTAGGATTAAGATCATTGACCTACTTGCAATTTATTTAGATGTTTTTTGGAGTTTTTGTTTAGTTTTAAGTAATGAGTTTAAGCCATAATCAAGGATTTAATGGACTCATTACACCATCCTAATAGAAGGATAATATATGAGAACATTTAAGCTGAGGAAGGCTCCTCAACTTAATCCATGATTAGGGATTGACCTCATGACAAAACAAAGCCTTTATTAAGTGGATTTTAGTTAATGTTAGGATTAAGAAGTGACTTTTATGGTTTGTAAGACAACTCGAGGGGGACTTGTCCATTAACACTAGGGTTAGTCCTTCTTAACCAATTAAGGAAGAATTAGAACCCTAATGCAAGGCCCAAGTTACAAGTTTGATGTCTTGATGATTATTAAGTGAATTGATTAAAGGATTTAAACAACATTAAGGGTTTAACACTTAGGATTAAAGTTATACACTCCATCCTAATAGAAGGATGCAGGCATAAGCTTAATCACAAAGCATTAAAGCCTTTAGGGTTTAGTCCTGATTATGAGATGAGAAGAGAAGACTCAAAGATGACACAAAGGTAAAAACTAGTGGGGGGACTAATCAAACCCTAATCATGATCATGCTGGGTTGTTCCTAGGTCTTATGAGGCTTGCAAAAGATCTTCAGGAGAAAAGCCACCAGGAAAGAAACAGATGAAAGGAGGAAGAAGCAAGAGAAGCAAATCAACTTACTTCACTTAAGAAGATAAGTTGCTTGAAGGAAGAAGAGGGGAGGGAGCATGAATGAGCAAGCTCAATCTAATACAAAGATATAATGCAGCAATGATGTATAAGAGAGATGAAGAATGATTGTGAGAAGTGAAGGCAAATTCACTTCTCAAAACAACTTACCACCTAAAAAGTTAGCAAAAGAAATGAAGTGCAATGCAAATGAGATGAAATGCCATGGTGCAAACCAAAACCAGAAGCATGTTCATGATGTTAATGATGCTGAGAGATGATGTAAACATATGACAGGAGATGAGAATGACCAAGCAAACATAAGGATGCAAATGAGGCATACTTTGAACCATGAAAGTTCAAGAAAAGTTAATGAAATGAAATGGACATACAACATGGAAAATGAAAGATGCAATGATCAAACATGATTCTAAAATGTCCTAAGATGTATTATGAATCATGTGGATGCACAAAATGTCATGGTAGGTCATTGGATGCAAGCAAATGAAAGATGGATGCAAAGGAAAACATAAATTAGGGTTACATACAACATGCAAAGCAAAAAAAACTCAAAACCAGAAGCAAATGGTATGACAAAAAATTGAAAATGCAATAAAAAGTACCCTAAACCTATACAAGTTCACTGCCCAAAGGAGGGGACCTAACTCTTAACCTAGTGAAAATTATGAATTTCCTAAGTCAATTAGGGTTTTAGGGTGCCTCACAAAGAAAAATACCAAACAAATTGAAAAAGCAAGATCAAATCAAACCAATTTTATCCTATAAACTACATGCCATGAAGGGTGCAATTCAAGAAGAATCATCATCAAACTCTCAAGGGTTAGGCAGGATGAATTTTTCAAAGTTTGAACCAAAATATTGCCTCAAAGTGAATTTAATTCCAAGGAAAAGGATCAAAATGCATCAAGAACCAAAAATAAATTTGTTTTGAGAGTTGGACAATGTTTCTAAATGTTTTTAAATGCAATATGAATTTTTTGGTGATTTTTAAATACCTAAATGCATTTTTAATTAATTAATTTTCATTAACTAATTAAAAATAAACACTTAAATGATTTAAAAATGATTTTTAATGCAAAAAATAAAAATAAAAATATTTTTGGGTTCTGAAAATTAATGAAAAGCTTGACAAAAATTTTCATAATTTTTAAACATGATTTGCTATTTTAAATAATTCGTACAAGATAAATCAAATAAAATGAAAATGAAAATGAATTAATGAGAGGTATGCACATCCACTGGCTGAGATTCAAAGGGAAAGAGAGGGAATTGACTCGCGCGCATCTGGACGGCCCACGTTTGAACTGGTTGGATTAAATTAAATCTGATTAATTAATTTAATTAAATGGGATTAGGGTTTAATGAAATGATCCAGGCCATTCATATGCGCGGGAGTCAACAAAAGTCAGCCAGATCTATGGTCCAAATTCAAACTTTGCCCTAAACGTGATTAATGCCCTAATGACATTCAGGTGGCCGGAAATGACCTCCGGTCATCTTCTCCGGCCACACCTCCCCTGAGAATTTCCCAAATCACTCCCCAAGCCATTTCTGGAGCTCTAAAGCTCCAGATCACTTCCTCTCACCTCCCTAAACTCATCCCTGACCTCAAAAACAATGTATTTCTAAGCATGAACCAGATTCGAAGCAAGATACAAAAATGGCAGAAATTTCAGATAAGCCATACACACTCATTTCTCAACCATTTTCGAAAATTTAAAGTTCAGTGTGACCAGGAAAGCAAGCTTAATCATTTAGAAACTTAAAACAAGAGTTCTGGAAAAATGTTTTCACATGGCTACCTGAGATGGAGCTTTCAATCCAGGAGCTTTTTGACTGCTTCCTTGCTTCAAAATGAACCCAATGAACCTCCTGAGGAGTTTGCAAAGCTTGTATGGAGTTTATTTTGGCTGGTTTGTGAGATTGATGAAGTTCTGTTCAGTGAGGGATGAGAATCGTGTTTTTGATATGTAGGGTTTCAGGGCAAAGTAATGGTTGGTAACTGGTCCGTGAATCATGGTGAGTGTTTCTGTGAAGTTTATTTTGATGTTTGAAGCTTGTGTGAGGAGATTCGAATGAAAATGCATAAGAGGTGAGTTTGGAGAATGCTGGCTTGTGGGATGTTTCAGGCTGTGTTGTGTTATGTGTTGGGTTGCTTTTGGTACACATATCAATCCTTGATAGGTCAGAGAGTTGTTGTGGAGCAGTGTGATTGGTATGGAGCAAAATGCATAAAGTCAACTTTTTGTGTAAGAGAGGTATGGGTCAATGGCAGGCTAAGGACAAAGGGGTGTCCTGCGCAGCAAGGATTGAGGAGAGCCATAGAATCAGTCTTGAGGCCAATTAGCAAGTGGATTAGGGTTTGTGAGAGGTTTTGCAACTTTGTGATCTTTTGGCCCTTTTGTGATTACTTGAAGCATAAGTCATGAAAATGGGAGGTTCTTTGGTGCAATCTGATTTTTAGGCATTGGTTTATGTTTGTGCAAAGGTTAGAAGTCAATTTGAAGTCACATTTTACCTTGGCAAGAGGTTTTGCAACTTTGCCTCTTTGGTGTAAAACTTGAAATTATGTGATTTTGTCCAACTTTGACAAGCCATGACTTTTGATCCATAATGAATTAGAATGAGTTCTTGTACTTTTTGAAAATGGGAGGATCCATTCTACAACTTTCATGACCAAAGTTTTCTCATTTGAAGCATTTTTGAATCAAAAAGAAAGGGTTGAAAAACTTTCCCAAAATAGCAAGTTTACATTACAAGTCACTTTCCCAAAAAGGCAATTTTGCAAATGGCTTGAAATTCTTCAATTTTGTGAACTTCTAACATCTTCTATGATAAAATAAAGATCATACACATTCAAAATGATGAAGAACACCCTTTGGTTGGATCATTGGGGGCCTCAGATGCCCTGATTTTGCACTGACTTGCTCAAGAAGTCACCTCTTGATCAGATGCCTTCCCCATTGAATTTCTTCATGAAAATTGATATACATGATCCTCATAACATATAGAGACCAATAGAAACAAGAATGACCAAAAAAATTGGAGTTATGGCCTTTGAAACCAAAACCCTAATTTCAGGTCATTTGTACAGTTAAACCTGGCTCTGCTTCCATGCCTTTCTCAGTTCTTGTGATTCTTTGACTTCCTTGACCTTATGAGGATATAATATGATGCTTGAACACACATGGACCCCTTTGAAGTGATTGAAGACCTTTGGAGTGGCTCACATGGCTTTTGGAATGCTCAGATCACAAACCCTAGATGCATATGACTTTGAATCAATGCAGTGAATCAAAAAATGTGGTATGAGATGCTATGATTGAATTTATGCACATGAAAAGATCACAAGCCATGGTGAAATGGGTGAGGGCAAATTTGGGGTGTTTACAACTGCCCCTATTCAAGCATGAGTTAGCTGTGCAGGATGTAAGCAACGACTTATCAGGCAAACAAGATAACTTGTGGTTGAATACCAAAGACAGTCCAAAATTTGCACTCATAGAATGAAGATGAAAAGGGATATAGATTGTAAAAGAAAATAAAGTATGATTATAAAGTGCGGGCGACGGAGGACGACCGTCGAGCAGAGGACGACTGCTGGGGATGAAGCAATGACGGTGATGACCGACATGCTGGGGAAAATGCAGGAAATAAAGCAATGATGGGGACGGCCGACAAGCTGGGGGTATATGAAATTATGATGGGGACGGCCATCAGGTAAAGCTATAAGACTCTCTGGGGATTGTAGGTAAATGATGGGGACGACCATCAAGCTCAAGGCATAAATGAAATAAATGATGAGGTACGGTCATCAGAGGTGAAGGACGATCACCTAGCAGGGGACGGCTGCTCTGTTGGGGATAAGATGAGGTACGGTCATCTAAGGTGAAGGACGATCGCCTGGCAGGGGACGGCTGCCGAAAGTATCACGACATAGGACGAATGCTGGATAAAAAGGTCGACGGTGGGGACGGCCATCGGATAAGCATGATGAAGGATGATCATCAAGAGGTGAAGGACGATCACCTAGCAGGGTACGGCTGCTCTCAGAGTTTACCATGACATAGGACGAATGCCAGATAACAAGATCAACGATGGGGACGGCCATCGGATAAAATGATGAAGGACGATCATCAAAGGTGAAGGACGATCACCTAGCAGGGGACGGCTGCTAAAAATATCACGACATAGGAAGAATGTCAGATAGGAAGGGGTTTTAATGAATAGAGACTCCGCTGGGAGATGATGAAGGACGATCATCAAAAAGGTGAAGGACGATCACCTGGCAGGGTACGGCTGCCGAAAGTATCATGACATAGGACGAATGTCAGATAGAAAGGAAATAATCCATCGGGATTTGCTGGGACTCTTCTGGGGAATAGTAGACACAGACGAGTGTCTAAATTCAAGAAGACATAAGTGTTTGATACGGTGTATAGATTAAAGATGCGGACGAGCATCCTTAAGACTATGATACGGACGGGTATCAGGTAGAAACAAACGCTTGACGCATGTTCAGAGATGATGATACGGACGAGTACCAACTGGTTAACAAAGAACACGGACGAGTGTCGAATCTGAGGTCATTTAAGTGATATATACAAGATACAGACGAGTATCTGTATGAGTAAAAAGATGATGAGTAACAAGTATGAGTGAAACACAGACGAGTATTTAACTTGCTGGGGGAGAGTATGACACAGACGAGTGTCGGAAAAAGTATATTATAAACAAGTGTGTGGTTTCCAAAGTGTTTGGGTAACCATGCTGGGGAAGGTTACACGGACGGGCGTCAAGGGATTGTGTATATATGTATCTGTATAGTGGGTGCAAAGGGGACGCTCTGGCTTTCTATTGGGGATATGACACGGACGGGTGCCGAAGGGAGCATGTATCTGTATTTGTGAGTGTAAAGGAAATGCTTTGGCTCTCTGCCGGGGAATTTCGGGGAGTCTTTCATATACTGTTGCTGGTATTAACTGATGTGATTCAGAGCATGGCTTATGATTTATGCACTATGTTTGATTTTTGCCGTAATGCTCCGTATTGAACGGAATGCTATGCTCTGTGGGGAAAATATGATGTGAATGCTATGATTATGCAAAGATACTGATCCGGGACTCGGATCCCGTTGCTGTGAAGCTCTCTGACTGATCTGCTTGAAGTGGACATCCCAGCTGGGGATAAGATCATTGGTAGATCTGATAAGATGTATCTGCCTGGGGAAACAAGTCACTGATAGACCCATCTTAGTAATGGGGGACCCAGCTGGGGTTTGTAGAAGCTTTCGTCACTCTGTTGTGGGATCTTCAGGTGTTGCTCTTCTGGATAGAGGTTGAAACTCTGTGGGGAGGTAGTTCCCTGGTTGGCACTTGGCTGGGGAAGAAGAAAGATCATTGGAAGATCTTCCTAGAGATTTCTGTAGGGATCCTGCTGAGGATGATACTTGACAACTCAGTTGGGGAGGAAACAACTCCGGTGCTAATCTGGAAGACGGACTGAGTAGATAATGATTTGATAGCTTGCTGGGGAGAAGATTTTGTGCCCCATGTTGTGCTTTGGATACCTGCAATCCTGTAAAGACAAAGAAACGCACAAGTACTCCGAGGTATCCCTTACTGGATTCCATCACAAGAGTTCAGACACTCCCGGGAGTATGTATATTCCCTGTAAGCATGCATTTTTTAGAAGGGAAACATCTGTATTTATGCAATCAATATCTTAAAGACATCGGACATTTTTGCAAATAAAAGAGTACGAGACAGTGTGTGACTAAAGAAAAATCAGATTTTATTAATTCGAGTTCCTTGAATTGGCAAGATACAATCATATAAACAAATCCCCTGAAATGAGGAGATTGTTACAAATTGAGAAACAAAAAGATGTTGGCAATGTTGATGACGCTTCAAGGAGCTTCCCTTTTGTTATGACTCGTATGACATTTGACGTTCTTCTCGTCTTGCTTTCTGAAGAAGGTTGATTCTGAACGAAGCTTGAACCTTTCGAAGCTTACCAAGTTGTAAGTGATACAGATGAATTCAGAATACAGTTGTTCGCTTATTCCCTTATTTTGCATGGATCGCCCTTTCGGGTTTTCAATCCATCGGGATACCCTTTTTTGCCTGAGTCGTCCAATGCGGCTTTTCGACTCAGCGGGTGTACATTTTTATTTATTTTCCCTTATTTTTGCCCGAGTCTTTTATTTTGTTTTTGACTCGCCGGGATGCCCTATTTTTGCCTGGACTTACATTTTGTTTTTATGTCCAGCGGGTCATTTTATGCGAAGTATTTTTTAACTGCATCTGAATTCACAGGGGACAGGAAGTCTTCACCGTCCATAGTGCTGAGCACCAGTGCTCCACCAGAGAAAACTTTCTTTACTACGAATGGCCCTTCATAGTTCGGAGTCCACTTGCCCCTGTGGTCTGTATGAGGAGGGAGGAGTCTTTTCAACACAAGATCTCCTACTTGGTACTCTCGGAGCCGGATTTTCTGATCGAAGGCTTTCTTCATTATTTTCTGATATAGCTGCCCATGACAGATTGTAGCCAATCTCTTCTCTTCAATCAGATTCAGTTGTTCGTATCGGGACCGGACCCATTCTGCTTCGTTCAGCTTAACATCCATCAGTACCCGCAGGGAGGGTAATTCAACTTCAACCGGTAGGACTGCCTTCATACCATACACAAGCTGATACGGTGTTGCCCCAGTGGATGTTCTGATTGACATACGGTACTCATGCAAGGCAAATGGCAGCATTTCATGCCAATCTTTATAGGTAACCACCATCTTCTGCACAATCTTCTTGATATTCTTGTTAGCTGCTTCTACAGCGCCATTCATCTTTGGCCTGTAAGGAGAAGAATTATGGTGTTGGATCTTGAAGTCCCGGCATAGCTCTGCCATCATTTTGTTGTTTAAGTTGGAACCATTATCAGTAATGATTCGCTCGGGAACTCCATACCGACAGATGATGTTTCTCTTTAGAAATCGGGCTACCACTTGTCTTGTAACATTTGCATATGAAGCTGCTTCAACCCACTTGATAAAATAGTCAATGGCTACCAGGATGAATCTGTGGCCATTTGAAGCAGTCGGTTAAATCTTGCCAATCATATCAATGCCCCACATGGCAAAGGGACAGGGTGAAGACATCACATTCAGAGGATTCGGAGGCACATGCACCTTATCCGCATAGATCTGGCATTTATGGCATTTTCTGGCATAGGCACAACAGTCGGCATCCATTGTGATCCAGTAATAGCCTGATCTTAGCAACTTTTTAGCCATTGCATGCCCTCCTGCATGGGTACCAAAGGATCCTTCGTGCACTTCGTGCATCAACAAGTCTGCTTCTGTCTTATCAACGCATCTGAGAAGTACCATATCAAAGTTTCTCTTGTACATGGAACCGTCAGTATTCAGGAAGAAACTACCAGCCAGCCTTCTTAATGTCTTCTTATCATTGGAAGATGCCCCAGGTGGGTATGTTTGATCCTCCAAGAAGCACTTAATGTCATGGAACCAAGGCTTATCATCTTTGACAACATCTACTGTAAATACATATGCTGGTCTGTCAAGTCTAGACACTGAAATTTTAGGTACAAAGTTGGCAGCTTGAACTTTGATCATTGATGAAATGGTAGCCAGAGCATCTGCAAACTGATTCTCGTCTCGAGGGATATACTCAAGCTTGACCGTTGTGAAGAAAGTTAATAACCTTCTCATATAATCTCGATAAGGTATCAGATGATCTTGGTGTGTGTACCATTTGCCATTGGTTTGATTAACTACCAGAGCTGAATCTCCGAATACAGTCAGAGTCTTGATCCTGAGGTCAATGGCTTCCTCAAGACCCATAATACAAGCTTCGTATTCAGCTTCGTTGTTAGTGCAGTTGAAAGTGAGTTTTGCCGAGAAAGGCATGTGAACTCCTTTAGGTGTAATGAGCACTGCACCAACACCACGACCGTTCATATTAACAGCCCCATCAAACATCATAGTCCATTCTTCTTCTGGGTCAGGCCCTTCAGTGTGAACAGGCTCTTCATGATCTTTTGCTTTTATGAACATGATGTCCTCATCAGGGAAGTCAAATCTCATAGGCTGGTAATCATCAATGGGTTGCTCAGCAAGATAGTCAGACAATACACTGTCCTTGATGGCTTTCTGAGATGTGTACTGAATATCATATTCTGTGAGGATCATTTTCCATCTTGCAACCCGTCCGGTAAGTGCTGGCTTCTCAAAAATGTACTTAATTGGATCCATATTTGAGATCAATAAAGTAGTGTGGGTCAACATGTACTGTCTCAGTCGGCGAGCAGCCCACGCTAAAGCACAACAAGTTTTCTCGAGCAGTGAATAACGTTGTTCACAGTCGGTAAACTTTTTGCTTAGGTAGTAAATCGCATACTCTTTTCGACCAGACTCGTCATGCTGGCCCAGCACACACCCCATTGACTCTTCTAATATTGTCAAGTACATTATTAGAGGTCTTCCTTCAACTGGAGGCATAAGGATTGGAGGCTCTTGCAAGTATTCCTTGATTTTGTCAAAGGCCCTTTGGCAGTCTTCGTTCCACCTAACCGTTTGTTCTTTTCTTAACAGCTTGAACAAGGGTTCACAGGTTGCTGTAAGGTGAGATATGAACCTTGAAATGTAGTTCAATCTACCTAGAAACCCTCGAACTTCTTTTTCTGTCTTTGGTGCAGGCATTTCTTGAATGGCTTTAACTTTATCAAGGTCAACTTCAATCCCTTTCTCGCTCACAATAAATCCCAGCAGCTTACCGGATCGCACCCCGAATGTGCACTTGTTGGGGTTTAATTTCAACTGGTACCTCCTCAGACGCTTGAATAGCTTCAACAGATTTACCAGGTGGTCTTCTTCTGTAAGGGACTTGGCAATCATGTCATCCACATAACACTCGATTTCTTTATGGATCATGTCATGAAATAACGTTACCATAGCCCGTTGGTAAGTCGCACCAGCATTCTTCAGTCCGAATGGCATCACCTTATAACAGAACGTGCCCCAGGGTGTGATGAAAGTTGTCTTCTCCATGTCTTCAGGTGACATCTTGATCTGATTGTATCCTGAAAATACGTCCATGAAGGAGAATACCGAGAACTGAGCCGTATTATCAACCAATACATCAATGTGAGGTAAAGGGAAATCATCTTTCGGGCTGGCTCTGTTCAGATCCCGGTAGTCTACACACATTCTCACCTTGCCATCTTTCTTAGGCACATGTACAATATTAGCAACCCACGGCGGATAGCTAGTCACAGCAAGGAAACCGGCGTCCCACTACTTTTGTACCTCTTCTTTAATCTTCATTGCCATATCCGGGCGAGTACGGCACAACTTCTGTTTTACTGGCGGGCAATCTTCCTTTAAAGGCAGCTTGTGCATGAAAATATCGGTATCCAATCCCGGCATATCCTGATAAGACCAAGCAAAAACATCCACATACTCTCGAAGCATATCAAGCAGTTGTTCTTTCACTGAGTCTTGTAGGCAGGCCCCAATCTTAACCTCTTTCACGTCTTCTTCCGTACCAAGATTAACCGTTTCGACCTCCTCCTGATGAGGAGTGATAACCTTCTCCTCTTGCCTTAACAACCTGGCTAGCTTTTCAGGTAGCTCATAATCTTCTTCAACCCCTTCATCGGCTTGATTGATTGGATTGTCAAAGTCATACGAAGCCATAGCAGTGTTGTTGTCAGTGTAATCTGAAAGGCACTCTCTGCAAGGGTTTAGATTGTTCATTTTAGTGATCAATTTTAATCTTGTTTAGAAAAAGTGAAATGAAATTTTCATTTTGGAAAACATTGCCATTTTATTTTGTACAAAACGAGAAATGAAAAAACAGTGAGCGAAAAAGGAAAAGACTCATTTGCAAAAGATGTCCGATATTCATTGATTAATCCATTTGCACAAAATTACAAGATGGCCCGATTACAAAATGAGTCTTGTCATCTTGGGCAAGATGCAAGACTTGATGCATGCTTAAAAAATACAGGAAATAATAATTACTCTGCAGGAGTAACCCTTATAATTTCCTGGGAAGACCAGTTAAGGACTTGGCTCGCCGGGATCCTTGGACGTATCCAGCTCTCCAGGTTGTAGTCGCTTTCCTCCTCGTCTTCCAAGTTGTTTACAGCATCCGGGGTGAGCATCCCCCAGCTGACAAAATTGGGCTTCTTGGCAGCCTCTGATTGATCTTGTTGAGTTGGTCTGTAACCCAACCCAAATATGTCCTCTTTCTTCTCCACGGGCAACAGCTTGCCCCAGCCTTGGGCAGTACCCTCTTCAACAACCTTCCGGGCTTGCTGATAAGACGTTATGGAGGTTCCTAGTACAGCAGATGCTTCATTAATGTTCAGGGCCTCAAACCCCTGGCTCATAGTTTCATGGATTTCTCCATCCATTTCTATGTACTTATACGTAGCCAGATGGCTAACAAAGATGTCTTCTTCCCCACAGATGGTGATGATCTGGCCTTCCCACTCGAATTTCAGCTTCTGGTGAAGGGTAGACGTAACAGCGCCAGCGGCATGGATCCAGGGTCTACCCAACAAACAGCTGTAGGCCGGCTGAATGTCCATCACATAGAAGGTAGTCTTGAAGGTCTGCGGGCCAATCATCACAGGCAGATCAATCTCCCCAAGCACTGATCTTTTAGAGCCATCAAATGCTCTTACCACCAAATTACTTGGACGCAGTGCCAAGCCATCATACTCCAGCTTCACTAAGGCTTTCTTTGGTAGGACATTGAGTGACGACCTAGTGTCTACCAGTACATGAGATAGAACAGCACCTTTGCATTCCAAGGTGATATGTAAAGCCTTGTTGTGGTTACGCCCCTCAGTTGTTAAGTCAGCATTGGTGAAGCCCAGCCCATGACTGGTGTTGACATTTGCCACCACAGTTTCTAGCTGATTAACAGTGATCTCCTCTGGCACGTATGCTGCGTGCAGGACTTTCAATAATGCATTCATGTGAGCTTCAGAACACATCAACAGGGATAATATGGAGATTTTTGAGGGAGTTTGGTGAAGCTGATCCACCACCTTGTAATCACTTCTCTTTATGATTCTCATAAACTCGTCTACATCTTGCTCAAAATATGTCCTCTGAGTTTCTTAGACAATTGGCTCTTCAGGTACCACACTCTTTCCTTTTGCTTTGGCAGCAGCTTCTGCTTCAACATTAGGTCTCTGTGTTTGTGAGGCAAAAAGGCGTCCGCTTATGGTAAAGCCTCCGCCTCCCCCAACATTATCAATCTGTGGAGAAGAAGTTGAAGAATCCAAAGTGATTTTCTCCCCGTTGCAGTAAAGATCAGAGCCATAATGCCAAGGTATGGCATTACTGCTTTCATAGGGAATTGGTCCAGGCACCGTGATGGTAACTGGACTTACTGCTGCAGAAGAGGGTACCGGAATGGTGTGCGGATCGTAGTAGATTGTGACTGGTGATCTGGCAGGAGGTGCCACTGCTTGTTGTTGGAAATTGTTGCTCGGAGGAACATCTGATGGATCATAGTAAATGGTGACCGCTGAGACATCTTCATTAATTTTTGTTGGCGTTGTAGAAGATTCTGCTGGTAAAAAGGATGCTGATGTTGTAGAAGAAATGGTTGTTGACATTTGATTTGTTGAAGTGATGGATGGAACCATTGTTGACAATATTGATGAATCGGTTGGAATGATTGTTGCTGCTGTTGTAGAAGAATCAGGAATTGTTGTCAAAGGAATTGCTGGATTTGTAGGCGCCGTTGTTGAGATCTGAAGGATACCCTCCTTGATAAGACCATCTATGCCACTTCTCAAGTTATCACACCTGTTGACTGCAATGTTGCAATACCCACAACCGAGCTCACACACGGGAAACACCTGGCACTCTAGAAGCTGAGCTTTAATTTCGACCATAGGTGTTCGAATTTGTGCAACACTGGTGATCAGAGTAGACGGTTTATCTTCCTCGATGGCATTAATCCTTGGCCCACCGTGGTTAGGCATAGGATTTCTGTTGACATTTGGAGGAGGTGCGAAGTTGAGGGCCTTAGAATCCACCAGATCTTGAACTTTCATTTGTAAAGCCCTGCATTTCTTTGTATTATGGCCTGGTGCATTGGAATGAAAAGCACACCTGGCGTTGACATCGTAATTCTTAGGGAGATTGGATGGATCTGGGGGTGCCAATGTCCTTAACTCAACCAAGTTAAGTTTCAGGAGTTGTGGCAATAAAGCAGCATAGGGCATAGGGATGGGATCAATCACCCTATTTTCCTGTGATGGTCTTTGCTGGAAGGGTCTTTGTTGTTGATTGCTGTTATTGTTGTTGTATGTTCTCTGTGGCGGATACTGAATTTGCTGCTGATAATGTGGTTGTTGTGATTGTTGGTATGCTGGTTGCTGAGGGATAGGAGCTGGAATAGTGACAGCTGCTACTGATCTATGGACATACTGAGGTCTGCCCCTGCTGGCATGAATGGCATTTGTCTCACCGGTTCTTCGAGGTCCCATAAAAGGTTTCCTGGAATTACTTGACGAACTTGCACCATTATCAGAAATCTTGCCCATTTTTAATAGACTTTCAATTCTTTCACTGGCTATAACTACGTCTGCGAAGCTGGTGGAAGAAAAGGCAGCCAGCCTATCAGTATATGTTCCTTGCAGAGTATTCATGAACATGTCGGCCATCTCTCTTTCCGACATGGGTGGTTGGACAGCAGCAGCAGGCTGTCTCCACCTTTGGGCATATTCCCTGAAGCTTTCCCTGGAGGATTGGGACATTCCCATCAAGAGGGTCCTGTTAGGAGTCATGTCCAGATTGTATTGGTACTGCCTAATGAAAGCTTCAGCTAGGTCCTTCCAGCATCTGACAGTAGCTCTGGTCAAGTGTGAGTACCACTCTCTTGAAGCCCCAGTCAAACTATCTTCAAAATAGAACATCCACAGCTTTTCATCCATGGTGTATGCTTTAAGTCTCCCCAGAAAGGACTACAGGTGAGTTCGTGGACAGGAGGTTCCATTGTATTTCTCGAAGCACGGAGGTTTGAACTTGTGGGGAATTCTTACTCCATCCACTAACCCCATATCCATTACATCAAAACCCAAGGAGTTTTGAGACTCCAAAGATCTCAATTTCTCAGCAATTTCATCAAACCTCCTATCATAGACTTCATCCCCAGCTCCCATGATAGTGAACTGCTCCTCTTGGGGGTCTTCTTGTAAGATCCTTCCCCCAGTAGTATTTCCTTGCACATTAGCCGGGATGTTGACTTCATGATCTAGATGAGGTCCAAATACAGGTGGATTAACATGAGGCTGACCTCTCTCATTGTTACTTGTTCCTCCAGTCCCAGGATGAGGTTCCTCGGGAGTTTGTCTTTCTACCAATGCCCTCAACCTTTCTTGGGTCTGAGCCAGACCAGTCATCATAGTCATGAATTGGGCCATTTGGTTCCTCATCTCCACTCTTTCTTTAGCCATCTGGGTTCTGACCTCGGTTAGGTCTTGCTGTACTTGCTCCATTAGGATACCCGGAAGATTGTTGCGAGTAGGATACCGGTGTGCACGGTTGACAGGGAACACTCTTTTGCGAGCAATATTTCCTGAGACACAACAGAGTTAGAACAAATAATAACAAAACCTACAAAACAAAACAAAAGTTAGTATGTAATGCAGTATGCTTATTTATTTTCCAAGGTATCCAGCTTGGTTCTTGGTTTTGACCTTTCCAGACCTCGAGGAAGATGCTTTGATGTTGCTGAGAAAAAGAAACTCAATAAAACAAACTGACAAATATATTACAAATGGTGAATCATACATAGTTTGTTTTTTACAACATATGCCCCTGAAGGGTCAAAATACAACACAAAAGAAAAGTACATCAAATGGAAATAACAACAATCAAAGAGTCAGACATCAAGTCCAAACTCATCCTCTTTAACCTCCTTCAGAAGTGCCTCAGTTACAGGACCAGCCGGATGCTCTGTAATAGTCCTGATGAGGAGGTTCCTAGTGGCAATAGCAGTGGTCAGCTTCTTGTGCCTGTCTTGGTCCTTTGACCTCTTCAAACCAGCCCTAAGCTTCAACTCTGAAATCTCCTTCTGGGCTGCCAGCAAAGCTTCCTGTTGCTTCTTTTCATTGGCCTCTAACTGCTCAATCCTGGCTTGAGTTCTCTTATCTTCTTGAGTACGGGCCTCAGTGATCCGACCCACCTAGCCTGACTTTCTTGCAGATAGAGATCAGTCCTAGCCTTCTGAAGCTTGGCCTCTTTACAGGCATTCTTCAATATTTGCTCCCCAGCTCTTGATTTCTTGATGTAGTCCTCTGTTTTCTCAATATTGGCCAGATGCTCCACCCTAAGCTTTTCCAACCTCTCAATGTCCAGACGACCATCACTCCTCTCCCAGAGGGTCTTCTTCAGAGCTTGAGACAAATTCTCATTTCTTTCCTTCAGCTTCTCAAATTCTTCCAGGCTGACAGTGACTGCAGGCTGCACTGTGGAGGGTCCAGGTGTGTCCTCAATGGTAAAGGGAATTCCAGTGATCTGAGCTCTAGCATGGGACCATTCATAGTACTGAGCTGAAGAAACATTATTACACTTCCCAAGAATAGCCACCCCCTTTGTCTGGATGTGGTCCCAAGCCCAATATGCTTGTCTGACAACAGCTAGATTAGGCTTTATCTCACAATACAGGGTCTCAGCTAAATCTTGTACTCTAGGAGGGTGGACCAAAGCATAACCCAATTGTCTCTTAAACAGCAAAGGATTGTAGTTGATGCAACCCTTCACTCCTACTAGAGGTACATTGGGGTACTGCCCACAGCTAGTGATGATGTCCTTGCCCTTGGTGCTCTGGGTACACCATCTGATGTCATCTGAAGTCAAAGCAATAAGTCTCTTAGCCCAATTCTTATGTTGATGAGGATTTAGGAAGGCATCTGTCTTAGGTAGGTGTTTGAGTAGCCAGGTATGAAACAGAGGAGCACAACATCTCACCAACTTCCCTCTCTGTTTCTCATTCCTCTGATGAATGGAATAATAGAAATCTCCCAGCAATGTGGGTACTGGGTTCCTCAAAAGGAAAAGATGAATGGCATTCTTGCTGATAAACTTGGGCTCGTCTGCAAATAGTATAACCCCATATATACTAAGGGCTAACAATGCACAAACTGCCCTCCATTCTCCCAAGGAGGCCTTCAGGATGGCCTGAGAAGTCAAAAAATCCAAGTGTAGACCAGGGATCCCAGCCTTTGTTGTCATGTTTTGCTCAATCAAAATAGGCTCTAGGTACAATGCTTTTTCCACTTATCCATTACTAGGAGAAGTCATCTCTGGGTTGAAGGGGACACCACCCCTGACAGGTACTCCAATCAATGATGAAAACTCCTCCACCAGAGGTCCTAGCTGAAAGTTTTGGAAAGTGAAGCATCTCAAAGGAGGGTCATAGAACTTTAAGCAGGTGTGAATCATACTCCTCTGAGAAGGATCCAAGTCCATAACCATATCAAGGATGCCTCCATAATGCTCTCTGAATAATGGGATGTGGTCTGGAATGATAAGTGCCTGGACCTGCCTGATACCAGTCAACACAGGCTCAAAGAAATGGTATGAAATGTTGCTCTTCCTGGGTGCAGACATGAGTGCTGATGAAGAGCTGAAGACAAGTACTGATAGGGATCAAGACTGATACTGGAGATGAGCCACTGATAGGCTAGTGCTGGTGATGAAGGCAGCTGAAGCAGGCAACTGATGAAGATAGCTGAAGCAAATAAATGATGAACAGAGGTCTATGCAGATGAAGGGGTCAAAACCAAGCCAGATATAATGTGGATACCCTGAAAAACAAATAAACAAATGTTAAATGATGCAATGATGATGTATGAAAATGATATGCAAGGGTTTGTGATCAAGCTGGATCCGATTTATCTGTCTTGATATAAGTCCAAGTATGTTCAAGAAGTCCAGATGGAGGTTCAGAAATCCAGTAACCAAGGCGGGGGACTCAAATAAAGAGTCACATATCCAGGGTTAAATCACAAGAACTGTCCAAAGTGAGGTACTCTTAATCAAACAAGTAGCAGGGTATGATGTGGCCAGAGGTACCTGCAAACCTGTAAACAGCCCAACCCCCTCACAGGTAGTGTTCTAAAACAAGGATCCTCAGACTTGGATCAGTTATGAGAAGTGTAAACACTTCTAACCCGGAGGTACATTGTTTACAATAACCATAAAAGATCCTCCTCTAATTCACCTCAGTTTCTGAAGGTCATAATAAAGGTCATCCAGACTTAGCAGGCTTCCCAGATAGCCCTAGCACTACAGGAAATCTATAGCACAGAGTTCTCAAGAAGAAACCCATATCTGAACCGTGTTTCATATTCCCGCACCAGACCGAAATGGAATGGGAAAGAACATGAACCAGTCTAGCCTAGGTATCACTCAAGTCCCAGGTATAGGATCTTAAACTCTCAGTAGAACCCCACCCACCAAAACAGAAACCAGATCCAGCAGTGATAGCATGACAGTATGAAAAATGAAAAACTGTAAAGAAAGCAATAAATAAAGTTGTACATAAAGCAATAAATAAAGCAACTATATAAACACTATTAGCACATAACACCCCAGTAAACACAAATCAAACAAGCGCTAGGAGGAACCCACAAAAAGAACCAGAAGCCCTGGTTACAGTATAAGGTTCCCCAGCAGAGTCGCCAAGATGTCGCTCCCACCAAATGACACCTGGTCAGAAGGGGTACAGACGCGAACGGTCGGCGAAAGAAGAAGAGAACACACAAGGGTGAACTCAGAAGAAAAGAGTCGCCAGCTAGGCATTTTTATCCCGAAGGAAAGGTAATGCTGCATAGACCTAGAAAGATATGGATAAGACGGTTGCGAACCAGAGAGACTGAGAAAGGGGGTTGGTTACAACCTGGGAAGGTATTAGCACCCAGATTGTCCGTCGTACTCGACGGGATCCACGCTTAAAAGATTTGTGTTTTAAAAGGGTAGTGTCAGTGCAATCTGTGTATCAAAGCTGGAAAGAATGCAAGTGTCAGTGTAAAAGAAATGTGAGGTGTATAAGTGAAGTGTCAGTGTAAGAACAAAAATGAAATGATTAAGACTATGAGGCTAAAAGAATGATGCTAGAAGAGGGGGGAATATACAGACACTTTTGTTCGATAACTATTAAGTTATGCCTACGTATCCTCTCGTGCAATGAGGAAGTCAGAACACCGTAGTTCGACTCAAAGAGACTGAAAGATAAACTGACTTGTGAACTGCTTACTTGTCTATGCTCAAGTGTATGACCTGTCTGGCTTAGGTGCAAACTGTCTTGCATTAGACGGAAGAATCCAGTTCTCGTTTGTGAGTGAATGAGGTGAGAAAAGAATCCCGGAGGAGACGATTATTGTTTGTTTTTGAGTTTTCAATCTTTTATTGCTTTTGAAAGTTTGTCATAGGAAAATGAGCTTAAGACTAAACCAAAGGGTTAGTAAACTCATCACATCCTCCCTCTGATTAGGGGTAATGAGAATACCTTAAGTATGAAGTAAGTACCTCACACTTAATCACCATGATGTAGGATTAAGATCATTGACCTACTTGAAATTTATTTAGATGTTTTTTGGAGTTTTTGTTTAGTGTTAAGTAATGATTTTAAGCCATAATCAAGGATTTAATGGACTCATTACACCATCCTAATAGAAGGATAATAGATGAGAACATTTAAGTTGAGGAAGGCTCCTCAACTTAATCCATGATTAGGGATTAACCTCATGACAAAACAAAGCCTTTATTAAGTGGATTTTAGTTAATGTTAGGATTAAGAAGTGATTTTTATGGTTTGTAAGACAACTCGAGGGGGACTTGTCCATTAACACTAGGGTTAGTCCTTCTTAACCAATTAAGGAAGAATTAGAACCCTAATGCAAGGCCCAAGTTACAAGTTTGATGTCTTGATGATTATTAAGTGAATTGATTAAAGGATTTAAACAACATTAAGGGTTTAACACTTAGGATTAAAGTTATACACTCCATCCTAATAGAAGGATGCAGGCATAAGCTTAATCACAAAGCATTAAAGCCTTTAGGGTTTAGTCCTGATTATGAGATGAGAAGAGAAGACTCAAAGATGACACAAAGGTAAAAACTAGTGGGGGGACTAATCAAACCCTAATCATGATCATGCTTGGTTGTTCCTAGGGCTTATGAGGCTTGCAAAAGATCTTCAGGAGAAAAGCCACCAGGAAAGAAACAGATGAAAGGAGGAAGAAGCAAGAGAAGCAAATCAACTTACTTCACTTAAGAAGATAAGTTGCTTGAAGGAAGAAGAGGGCAGGGAGCATGAATGAGCAAGCTCAATCTAATACAAAGATATAATGCAGCAATGATGTATAAGAGAGATGAAGAATGATTGTGAGAAGTGAAGGCAAATTCACTTCTCAAAACAACTTACCACCTGAAAAGTTAGCAAAAGAAATGAAGTGCAATGCAAATGAGATGAAATGCCATGGTGCAAACCAAAACCAGAAGCATGTTCATGATGTTAATGATGCTGAGAGATGATGCAAACATATGACAGGAGATGAGAATGACCAAGAAAACATAAGGATGCAAATGAGGCATACTTTGAACCATGAAAGTTCAAGAAAAGTTTATGAAATGCAATGGATATACAACATGGCAAATGAAAGATGCAATGATCAAACATGATTCTAAAATGTCCTAAGATGTATTATGAATCATGTGGATGCACAAAATGTCATGGTAGGTCATTGGATGCAAGCAAATAAAAGATGGATGCAAAGGAAAGCATAAATTAGGGTTACATACAACATGCAAAGCAAAAAAAACTCAAAACCAGAAGCAAATGGCATGACAAAAAATTGAAAATTCAATCAAAAGTACCCTAAACCTATACAAGTTCACTGCCCAAAGGAGGGGACCTAACTCTTAACCTAGTGAAAATTATGAATTTCCTAAGTCAATTAGGGTTTTAGGGTGCCTCACAAAGAAAAATACCAAACAAATTAAAAATGCAAGATCAAATCAAACCAATTTTATCCTATAAACTACATGCCATGAAGGGTGAAATGCAAGAAGAATCATCATCAAACTCTCAAGGGTTAGGCAGGATGAATTTTTCAAAGTTTGAACCAAAATATTGCCTCAAAGTGAATTTAATTCCAAGGAAAATGATCAAAATGCATCAAGAACCAAAAATAAATTTGTTTTGAGAGTTGGACAATGTTTCTAAATGTTTTTAAATGCAATATGAATTTTTTGGTGATTTTAAATACCTAAATGCATTTTTAATTAATTAATTTTCATTAACTAATTAAAAATAAACACTTAAATGATTTAAAAATGATTTTTAATGCAAAAAATAAAAATAAAAATATTTTTGGGTTCTGAAAATTAATGAAAAGCTTGACAAAAATTTTCATAATTTTTAAACATGATTTGCTATTTTAAATAATTCGTACAAGATAAATCAAATAAAATGAAAATAAAAATGAATTAATGAGAGGTATGCACATCCACTAGCTGAGATTCAAAGGAAAAGAGAGGGAATTGACCCGCGCGCATCTGGACGGCCCACGTTTGAACTGGTTGGATTAAATTAAATCTGATTAATTAATTTAATTAAATGGGATTAAGGTTTAATGAAATGATCCAGGCCATTCATATGCGCGGGAGTCAACAAAAGTCAGCCAGATCTATGGTCCAAATTCAAACTTTGCCCTAAACGTGATTAATGCCCTAATGACATTCAGGTGGCCGGAAATGACCTCCGGTCATCTTCTCCGGCCACACCTCCCCTGAGAATTTCCCAAATCACTCCCCAAGCCATTTCTGGAGCTCTAAAGCTCCAGATCACTTCCTCTCACCTCCCTAAACTCATCCCTGACCTCAAAAACAATGTATTTCTAAGCATGAACCAGATTCGAAGCAAGATACAAAAATGGCAGAAATTTCAGATAAGCCATACACACTCATTTCTCAACCATTTTAGAAAATTTAAAGTTCAGTGTGACCAGGAAAGCAAGCTTAATCATTTAGAAACTTAAAATAAGAGTTATGGAAAAATGTTTTCACATGGCTACCTGAGATGGAGCTTTCAATCCAGGAGCTTTTTGACTGCTTCCTTGCTTCAAAATGAACCCAATGAACCTCCTGAGGAGTTTGCAAAGCTTGTATGGAGTTTATTTTGGCTGGTTTGTGAGATTGATGAAGTTCTGTTCAGTGAGGGATGAGAATCGTGTTTTTGATATGTAGGGTTTCAGGGCAAAGTAATGGTTGGTAACTGGTCCGTGAATCATGGTGAGTGTTTCTGTGAAGTTTATTTTGATGTTTGAAGCTTGTGTGAGGAGATTCGAATGAAAATGCATAAGAGGTGAGTTTGGAGAATGCTGGCTTGTGGGATGTTTCAGGCTGTGTTGTGTTATGTGTTGGGTTTCTTTTGGTACACATATCAATCCTTGATAGGTCAGAGAGTTGTTGTGGAGCAGTGTGATTGGTATGGAGCAAAATGCATAAAGTCAACTTTTTGTGTAAGAGAGGTATGGGTCAATGGCAGGCCAAGGACAAAGGGGTGTCCTGCGCAGCAAGGATTGAGGAGAGCCATAGAATCAGTTTTGAGGCCAATTAGCAAGTGGATTAGGGTTTGTGAGAGGTTTTGCAACTTTGTGATCTTTTGGCCCTTTTGTGATTACTTGAAGCATAAGTCATGAAAATGGGAGGTTCTTTGGTGCAATCTGATTTTTAGGCATTGTTTTATGTTTGTGCAAAGGTTAGAAGTCAATTTGAAGTCACATTTTGCCTTGGCAAGAGGTTTTGCAACTTTGCCTCTTTGGTGTAAAACTTGAAATTATGTGATTTTGTCCAACTTTGACAAGCCATAACTTTTGATCCATAATGAATTAGAATGAGTTCTTGTACTTTTTGAAAATGGGAGGATCCATTCTACAACTTTCATGACCAAAGTTTTCTCATTTGAAGCATTTTTGAATCAAAAAGAAAGGGTTGAAAAACTTTCCCAAAATAGCAAGTTTACATTACAAGTCACTTTCCCAAAAAGGCAATTTTGCAAATGGCTTGAAATTCTTCAATTTTGTGAACTTCTAACATCTTCTATGATAAAATAAAGATCATACACATTCAAAATGATGAAGAACACCCTTTGGTTGGGTCATTGGGGGCCTCAGATGCCCTGATTTTGCACTGACTTGCTCAAGAAGTCACCTCTTGATCAGATGCCTTCCCCATTGAATTTCTTCATGAAAATTGATATACATGATCCTCATAACATATAGAGACCAATAGAAACAAGAATTACCAAAAAAATTGGAGTTATGGCCTTTGAAACCAAAACCCTAATTTCAGGTCATCTGTGCAGTTAAACCTGGCTCTGCTTCCATGCCTTTCTCAGTTCTTGTGATTCTTTGACTTCCTTGAACTTATGAGGATATAATATGATGCTTGAACACACATGGACCCCTTTGAAGTGATTGAAGACCTTTGGAGTGGCTCACATGGCTTTTGGAATGCTCAGATCACAAACCCTAGATGCAAATGACTTTGAATCAATGCAGTGAATCAAAAAATGTGGTATGAGATGCTATGATTGAATTTATGCACATGAAAATATCACAAGCCATGGTGGAATGGGTGAGGGCAAATTTGGGGTGTTTACACCTGCAACATCCTCAAAGGACTCTCATATATCCAGTTAGCCTCGTTTTCAATACTGATAAAATCAGGCGCAAGCAAGGCTAACAGGTGATGGTTACGACTATCCAAAGAATAATAATCATTAAAGACCTTAATCATACCTTGTGTAGTGAGAGTAGCAAGGTCAATTTTTGTTTTACCTGCAACGATTGGTTCCTCCCTCAGCAGAGCACCATATCCAAAGTGGTCGGCAATTTGAGTTATCATGCCTCCCACCGATATCTCACCCGAATTAGCATTTGCCACTCTTTTCAGATGATAGGCCGCAAAAGCCGCGACATTGATTAGCTCTTTGTTGGCCATGCCACATAACAGGTATAACTCTTTCTGAGTCGCTACTCCTGTGTTGTCCCCTCTACAGAACAAGGTATATGCCAAGCCTTTTTGTGCATATTTGAAGCAAGGATTGTGAATGCAGGATGCCTTTGCCGCCTTTGCGACATACTCAGGACGTGATAGCTTTCCAGAAATCACCTGCAGCGAAAATACTCGGGGGAGCTCCAGGTCCGAAGCTAGGTAGCTTCAGAACTTCTCCCAGTTCAGCCATGGACAATGAATGATTAGTAGTAAACAGACGGAACCTTAATGTCCCAAAATACTCTTCATCAGAACCCGTCCACCTGTGCTTTAACTGATACTCCAAAGAACTCAGAAATTCAAAGGTTATGCGCTCATAGGTCGGTGCTTCAAATTGCATAAATTCAAGCACGCCTAAAGTATGAAACATTCTATGCACTTCAAATCTCAATCCTAAATTATCAAGAGTTTCATTACAAATATACCTTGCCGGAATCAACTTACGCTTGACTAATACCGAGTATTTCCTCTGATGCTCAGGCTCCTCGAACAAAATGTCGTGAGCATTTGCCATACGGTGGGCTCTCTTACGGGGACGAGATGGTTCAGCCACGGCCTTTCTAGTGTCCCTTCGTGGAGGCATTCTCAACTTCCTGCAAAAATAAACAAACAAATTTTGAAATTTTGAATAGAAGAAAATGTCACCGTAGGAGTGACAATGAAGATGAGAGGGGCACTTTTTGTGAAGTGGGTATAGTGTTTGGGTGAATGGGTGTTAGAGAAAATGGAGGTTTTAAGTGAAGAGAAAAATGGAGGCTAGGTTTTTGGAGATGAAGAGTTTGGAGAAGAAGAGAGATTTTTGTGAAAAAGATAATTGAAAATGATAATTGAGGGTAAATGAGTGGTTGTGGTTATAAAAATTTGTGGGCCCCACTCATTTAAAGGAGAAACAAATTTTGAAAACGAAAATCCGCTCCCCTGACACGGGCTGTGTCGCGTGACACGGGCACCCGTGTCAGGCCCCTGCAAAATAGAAACGCATCAATTAAAAGAGGGGAGTTCCCAGGACCTGCAACATGGGCCATGTTGTGCGACACGGGCACCCGTGTTGCACCTCTGACTTTCTCAAACTCCACTGAATCATCATACCCATGCATCCTCCTGACACAGGTCGTGTCGCGTGACACGGGCACCCGTGTCAGGGCCCTGATTTTCTTTTTCAATAGTGCGTTTCGCACAAAATTTGGACTATTTTTCTTCTTTGTCTTTCCTCTACCGAATCTGTGAGAAATTCATTCAACCTACCTATAAAATGAACAAATAAAGATGAATAATAATTAAAAAAAACATTGTGGGTTGCCTCGTTTATCGTCGCATGGCTCGACGGTCACTCGTCCTACCGGGTAAGACGAATGACATTGGCATGATCTCTAGGTTGTCCTTGAAAATAAGGCTTCAACCTTTGCCCGTTCACTTTGGAGATGTCTCCATTAGATTGATTCTTTATCTCGACTGCCCCATGCGGGAAGACGCGATGCACCTCAAAGGGTCCCGACCACTTAGATTTTAGTTTCCCGGGAAATAGTTTCAGCCTTGAGTTATACAGTAAGACAAGTTGTCCTTCGAAAAAGTCTTTCGTTTGAATTCTCTTGTCATGCCATTTTTTTGTTTGATCTTTGTACACCTTAGCATTCTCATAGGCCCAGTTCCGGAATTCCTCTAATTCATGTAATTGGAGGATGCGAGATCTTCCGGCCTTAGATAGGTCCATATTCAAATACTTAGAAGCTCAAAAAGCCTTGTGTTCAAGTTCCAACGGTAAATGACATGCCTTTCCATAAACCAACTGATATGGTGACATGCCGATCGGTGTTTTGAAAGCCGTTCGGTACGCCCATAGAGCGTCATCCAACTTAATAGACCAATCCTTTCGAGATGAGTTCACTGTCTTTTCCAGAATTTGTTTGAGTTGTCTATTTGATACCTCTACTTGGCCACTTGTTTGCGGATGGTATGGAGTGGCTACCCGGTGTTTCACATTATACATTTGTAGAAGCCTCTCCATGAGGTGATTTAGGAAATGGGTTCCTCCATCACTTATTAAAGCTCTCGGTACACCAAATATTGTGAATATATTATCCTTCAAGAATCTTGTAACCACTTTCGCATCGTTGGTGGGTAATGCTACCGCTTCAACCCACTTTGATACGTAATCCACCACAACCAAGATGTACATCTTTCCGAATGACTGAGGAAATGGTCCCATGAAGTCTATCCCCCACACATCAAATAACTCTACTTCAAGCATAGAGTTTTTGGGAATTTGATTTCTTCTTGATATGTTCCAGGTCCTCTGACATCTATCACACTCTTTTACCAACTGCTGAGCATCTTTGAATAAAGTAGGCCAATATAACCCTGATTGAAGGACTTTAGCTGCTGTCCTGTCACCACTGAAATATCCTCCATACTCGGAATCATGACATTCTTTTAGTACATCTTTTTTTTCTTCTTCGGGTACACACCTTCTGACCAAACCATCCACTCCTCTTTTATACAGAAAAGGATCATCCCATAGATAAAACCTGCAATCATGAACAAACTTTTTTCTTCTATTAGTGTCAAAATCGTCAGGTATAATACCACCGACCAGATAGTTCGCATAATCCGCAAACCATGGAACACCAATCATAGATAAGATGTGTTCGTCTGCGAACTCATCCTTTATAGGACGCTTGTCCTCATTTTCTTCAATTGGTGACATCCGCGACAGGTGATCTGCTACAGTGTTCTCACAACCTTTCTTATCGCGAATCTCCACATCAAATTCTTGAAGGAGTAAAATCCACCTCAATAGCCTTGGTTTTGAATCCTGTTTAGCAAAAAGATACTTCAAAGCAGCATGGTTAGTATAAACAATCACTTTTGAACCCAACAGATATTGCCTGAATTTATCAAAGGCATAAACCACAGCTAACAACTCCTTTTCGGTAGTTGCATAATTCATCTGTGCAGGGTTCAAAACATGACTAGCATAATAAATAACATGCAACAACTTATTTTTACGCTGCCCCAAAACAGCCCCAACCACAATATCACTGGCATCGCACATAATTTCAAAGGGTAGAGACCAGTCGGGGGCAATTACAATTGGCGCCAACACTAATTCATTTTTCAGTGTCTCAAAAGCATCGGTGCACTTTTTATCAAACACAAAAGCCTTATCTTTAACCAATAGAGTAGTTAAAGGTTTGGCTATCTTAGAGAAGTCTCTTATGAACCTGTGGTAAAAACCTGCATGTCCTAAGAAGCTTCTTATACCTTTCTCGTTAACCGGCAGTGGTAGCTTTGAGATTACTTCCACTTTCGTTTTATTGACTTCGATCCCTTTCTGTGAGATCTTGTGACCAAGAACAATGCCTTCTCGTACCATAAAATGGCATTTTTTCCAGTTAAGGATCAAATTACTTTCCTGGCATCGCTGCAAAACAAGTGAAAGGTTAGCTAAACAGTTATCATTCTCCAGCATATCAGCAAAAATGGAGGTCATGCATCTTTGGAATGTAGCGGGGGCGTTACATAGCCTGAATGGCATCCTCCTATATGCAAAAACACCATACGGACATGTAAACACCATCTTCTCTTGATCCTCTGGTGCAACCGCAATTTGGTTGTATCCGGAGTAACCATCCAAAAAACAATAGTAATCATGCCCAGCTAGTCTCTCCAACATCTGGTCAATGAACGGCAACGGAAAATAGTCCTTTCTAGTAGCCAAGTTCAACCTTCTATAATCAATGCAAACTCTCCATCCAGTAACAGTTCTAGTAGGAATCAACTCATTTTTTCATTAGTTATTACGGTTGTTCCTCCCTTTTTGGGAACGACATGGACCAGGCTCACCCAAGCACTATCTGATATAGGATAGATCAATCTTGCATCTAACAGCTTAACAACTTCCTTTCTCACAACCTCCTTCATAACAGGGTTCAATTTCTTTGGGGCTGCACAATCGGTTTGTGATCCTCCTCCATGAGTATTTTATGCATGCACACAGTAGGACTTATACCTTTGAGGTCTTCAATTTTCCAACCAATGGCTCCCTTAAACTTTTTAAGAACTCTAATCAACTTGTCCTCTTGCACACCTTTTAAATTAGCTCTAATAATAGCGGGGCATTTTTCTTTAGTGTCGAGAAAGACATATTTGAGATTTTCAGGTAGTTGTTTCAATTCTTATCTCTTTGGCTTGTCTTCATCTTCATCAACCACTATAGGTTGTCTTAGCTCTTCCCACCGATGATTTTTATATCTTTTTAGGATTGGTTGAGTTTCAAACATTGCTAGCACTTCCATATCACTACTTTCAACTTCCTTATCATCCTCAAAAATAGACATACTCAGTACCCTCTCTAGCGGCAATTGGGATACACTCTCTAAATGTTCACTAGCTTCCACTTGTTCTAACACTTGTATGTTTCTACTAGTGTCAACATCATCTTTATACTTCAAAGTGTTCCTCACGTCAATTTTTAACTTTTCATCGTACACTTTCAAAGTAAGTGTTCCCCCTTCCATATCTATTAGAACTCTCCTGGTTTCTAAGAATGGTCTGCCCAAAATTAATGGAATTTATTCATCTTCCGGCATTTCAAGAATCACGAAATCAACCGGAAACACAAACTTGTCCACTCTCACCAGGACATCATAGACTACTCCATAAGGTTGCCTCACGGAATGATCTGCAAACTGGAGAGTCATCCGAGTTTCTTGAACAACACCAATACCCAACTGTTTATAGATGGATAGAGGCATTAAACTAATGCTTGCTCCCAAATCAATTAGACCTCTCTTGAATGATCGGTCACCAATAGTGCATGGAATGGTGACAGCTCATCTGTCATTCTTCTTCACCGGAATCTTTAGTCCCTGCAAAATAGCACTACAAGTTTTAGTTAGAATAATAGGTTCAGCTTCCATGGTTCGCTTTTTAGCAATGATATCTTTCATGAATTTGGCATAGGTGGGCATTTGCTCAAGTGCTTCAAGTAATGGAATATTCAGCTCCAGCTTCTTGAACAACTCCAGGAACTTCTCAAAATTCTTCTCTTGATGTCCTTTATTTTTGTTTCTTGTTGGATAAGGAATTTTGATCACCGATTTTGGTTCCACTGTTTTTTCTTTGGTTTCCGGTGCTGGGGTTACTTCTTCCTCTTCTTTAACAACTTCATTCTCTTTTATTTCCAGTTCCACTTCAATTATTTGATCCTCACTCTTAGAATTATCTTTCACCTCTTCATTTTCTTTCCCTCTTCGCGTTGTGACTGCATTGACTTTGTGGTTATCTCTTGGATTTGTTACAGTTGCACTTGGAAGGGCCCCTGGAGTTTGAGGAATTGCAAGATGTTGGGCAATTTGGCTTATTTGCACTTCAAGGTTCTTGATAGAGGCTCCAGTATTCTTTAAGTTACTCCTTGTTTCTTCTTGGAATTGAGAATTGTGAGCGGCCATCTTTTCAATGGCAATTTCCCAATCCGCCTTTCTTGGAACATGTGGTTGGTATTGTTGTTGTTGGGGCTGGTATTGTTGTTGGTCTTGAACCGGTTTCTGAATGTTCCCTTGTTGGTCTTTCCATGAGAAGTTGTGGTGATTTTTCCACCAAGGATTATATGTGTTGGCATACGGGTTGTTCTGCCTCAACATATTGATATGTTCAGCCTGTTCTTGAGTTGCCAAACAATGCATGGCAAAGTGTGGTCCACAACAAATCTCACAAATCACCACTTGAACTGGTTCCACCTGTGCTACTGTCTGTGTGCTATATTCATTTTCTTCAACCTTCTTTCAACTTTTGCAGCTATTTGATCTTCCATTTTCACAACTTGCCTTGTCAGCTTTAAATCAATCTTACCATCGGGTTGACTCACAGTGTGATCATACAATTCAAGATGTTCATTAGCAGCAATTGCTACTATGATTCTTTTGATACCAGTGGCTGTTGAAAAGTTTGTTGAGCCACTTGCAGCAGTATCTATAAGTTGTTTTGTCTTGAGTCGCAACCCATTCACAAAGTTTTGCATCTGCTCGGTCGCATCCATATTATGAGTAGGACACGCGGTCAAACACCTTTTAAATCTCTTGTATGCATCTCCAAGTGATTCACCCTCTTTTTGTTTAAAATTGACAATATCGTATCTTTTTCGGATGAAAACTGAAGCAGGAAAATATTCGTTGAGGAATGCTGTTTCCATCTCTAGCCATGTTGTGATACTCGCAGCTGGGAGTGAGTAGAACCACTCTTTTGCATCATCAGTAAGTGTAAAAAGGAAACATCACAAGTCTTTTTGCCTCCTCAGAGTGACCTTCAATCTTAAAAGATGTAATGGTAGTAAGGAATCTCTGAAGATGCTTGTTTGCATCCTCATTGATTCTTCCGGTAAAAGGTTTGCTCTCCAACTGGCGAATGGTGGAAGGATGTAACTGGAAATGTGCAACATTCACCGGTTGGTTAAAAATAGTCATCCGTTTGGGTTGAGTATTAGCCCCTCCATAGTCACCTAACAACCTTTCTACAGGAGGTTGATTTCCTGCCATGTTATCAAATCCTGGATTTGTCTCCCTGTCGAAGTCAGAGTCACTGTGCTCAGAATGCACAGATATGTCGTCCTCTATTTCCTGATTCAGGACACTTGGACCAGCAGCTGCCAGTATATCAATTCTTGCCTTGCATCGTCTCTCGTGCAAAGCTCTTTCTGGTTCTGCGTCAAAGGAAAACTTAGCTGAGGTCTGACCTCGCATAAACAGTTAGACAAAAGTTAGAACAGATAACAAAATTTCAATAACACTTAAAATAGTAAAATTAGAATAAAATAAAATTTTAGTCGCAGAGCAACAAAATTTCAATTGAAATAAGATAATAAACTTAATCTTTGGCAGTCCCCGACAACGGCACCAAAAACTTGATAGGAAAATAGAAAGTGTACTATTTTTGCCCACTGTAGTAATATTAAGGAAAATTCCCCGAATATCGATCTCGAGGACTGCGTAGAAAATTAAGTTTTTTACTATTTCAATTTGAACAAAAGTTTCTTAGGGTTGGTTTAGATATTATCAAAGGACTTGTAAATATAAAATCTAGGAAAATACTAAGGATGACAAATATGAGAATTATACTAGGGAAGGTGTATGAGAAATTCTTATAATGACAAATTATTTATAATCGTTAAAATATCACTACAACTAAAACATTACCGCCTTTCAAGATTAGTTTTCAAAAATTCCTTTAAGGAAAACCCTTTGGTATTCCTTCTATACCCAATTCCTTGATTGTATAGAATGAACACCAAGCATTTGCATATCGAAAGTTTTTACGGTTAAATATGATATCCCAATTCCTTGATCATATACGATAAAAAGTTTTGATTGATAAACATTAACAGCGGCATTCCTACCTTTTGTTAACCGATGATTAAAAATCTAATTTTCCAATATTGATTTTTATAATAAAATCAAATCAATCAACACAATGAATATAGAAGCAGCAAAATTCATAAAATCAAATTCAATGTCATTACAATAAACTCAGGGACACCCCCTAGCATTGGGGGGTTTAGCCACTCATATTCAAAACAATGAAAATCACATACATAAGAAAAAAAGACATTACAATATATAAAGGATTGATTGGATCGTCAATTGCTTCCGCGTTTGATTAATCCTTCTTCTCCTCTCTAAATCTGTTCTTCTCTCCTTTGCATGCAAATCCCACAATCCAAAAGTGTTTTTTTCTTAGTTACTGAAATTCTGTGATCAGGTATGAGATGTCCTAAGAGATGTCCCAACACTTGACAGATTTAACCAAAACTTAAATAGCAAGAAAAGTAAACAACACAGAAGTTTGTTAACCCAGTTCAGTGTATAACCACACTTACATCTGGAGGCTACCAAGCCAGGAGGAAATCCACTATAAGTAATATTAATTCTAGACTTAAACCACCCTGTTTAATCTATCACTTAATCACTACCCAATGCAATTTCTACCTAAGACACAACTTAGATAAGAGTACCCTACTCACTCCCCCTCAATCACACAGTGATCAAGTTTACAAGTTTAATAAAATTGAAGTCATACTTCAAACAAAACAGCTTGATCTTACTTCACAGTTTCAATCAAGTCACAAATGCACTTATGCTTAAAAGCTCATCAAGTGGTACAATAAAAACAACCTGCTATTAAAAACACTAGACACCCTATTTGGTCTTCTGAAATTCGTACTCAATTCTATGAGTTTCTGTTGATTAAATAGGTATCTGTATTTTGGGCTTTCTGTAGAATGATCCAGCCCTAATGCGCATGCAGCTTCCACCTTGAATTTAGGGTTTGTTACTTCCTAGATTCTAGGTGATTTAGGTCTTCTGTTTTAATCTGAATCCTCAATATAAAACTCCCTACAAATGCGCCTTATTCTGTTTTTATCCATCATTAATTAATTCCAGATAACTCTCCTTAAATATCTCTGATCAGTTAGTCAATAATTAATTCTGGTAGCAGGTTTGAGATGTCTCAACATCTGTTGGGACATCCTGAAAAACTGAACTTAAGTCATTAACACAATGTCCCAACATCTTGTAAGACATCCTGAAATAAGTTCACATACTCTGTTTGCTAATGTCCCAACATTTGATAGGACATTCTGAACTGAATTCAATATTCCTTGTTGGTCAAAAATTCTGCCAATTCAAGACATCTACAAACTCCCCCTTTGGCTAATTTTTGGCTAACATCTTTTCTGGTTTTCAGAGTGCAGCAGAAGTTCTTTTTATCAGAGTATAGCATTACTTTTCTGTTGATTCTTATTTGAGATTACTCCCCCTCAAACATATATGTATTCAGTTCAGACATAAGCAAACAGATTTTTCATTTATAATTAAGCAGCAATAAAATTTGTTGTTGTTGTTCTCTCCCTTGTTAGACACAAATTATGGGGCCAAAGACACTAATCCAGAAATACAATGCTGTCATTACAATTGTCCTCACATACAATGATCACTCAGATTCATCACTCTCAGTTTCTTCCTCAACTTCAGTTTCTTCATCAGCTTCACTTTCTTCATCAGAGGCAGCTTTCTGATCTCCTTCACTCTCCAGCCTTTGGATGATTTCTTCAAGTTTCAACTTCCTTGCTTCAAGTTCTTTGCATGTGCTCTTTAGCTCAGCAATTAATGCCTTCTTGGAGATTGGAGTCTGAGCAGTTGAAGGACCTGCAGATGTCCCAGAAGGTGCTTCAACATCTGCAGCATGATGACTGAGGAATAATTTGTAGTGAAAAGCCAGGGGGCTTTCTCTTTTGCAGACTGTATCCTTGTCAGTGAGAATGCCAGGGTATTGATTGAGCACTATACCACACAGCAATGAGGGAAAAGCTATTGGTAGCTTTGTTGCAGAAGAGCTGGCATGCTTCAAGGTCTGATCAAAAATGTAAGCACCATAGTCCAGCTTGGTCTGAGTTCCCACAACATATATAAACCTGGCCAGGCCAGTGGATATTGAAGATGTGTGGTTGGTAGGCACCCAGTTTGTTGTACCAATCCTGTTCAGCATAGCATATTTTCTAGTTAGCATGCTCACTGAGAGCTTTCCCTTCACAGGCCATGCTTTGACCTGGTTTGCAGTGATAACCTTGCAGACTTGGTTATCTGTCTTACCTAGCTCATTTGGTCCATCTGTTTCTCTTCCTAGGTACTGATTGATGATTTGAGGAGAAAACTCTATACACTTACCTCTAACAAAGACTTTTCTAAACTCAGAGGACTTACCATTTGAGCAATCCTCCTGAAGATTAACAATGAACTCTTTGACAAGAAGTTCATAGCAGGGAGAGAGATCTGAGACTGTTTTAAATAGTCTTGCAGCAGAGATGAGGTCAATCAGTTCAGTGCACTCAAGTGCATTGCTGCTCAGTTCTCTTTCGAGGGCAACCCTTCTTTGGTACACAAACTTCCATTTGTTGACACTAGAGACATGATGGAATGATATGTTGTCCAAGGGGGCTTCTGGAACAGCAGATGAAGCCCTAGATGGTGCTGGTTTCTTTTTGGGAGGAGATGTTGGGACATCTGATTCAACATCTGAGTCTGATGGGGTGACAGCTTTTCTTTTCTGAGTTTGGACTTTACTCCATTGTTTTGTTGGGCCAAAGGCAGCTTTAGCTTTGCCTTTCTTTGGGGAAGCTTTCTTCTTCTCAGGAATTTCAGCTTCAGCTTGCATCTTTCCTTTCCTGGACCTGAGCCTTTTGGCTATGCTAGGTCTAACAGAGGCTATGATCTCTGTATCAGAGTCTTGTTCAAGGTCCACCACTGGAGGAGATTGAGCAGTATCCTCTTCAGCTGGTTGATCAGCAGAGATTTGATCTTCATTTGAGGCTTTGGTCTGATCCTCAGAGTCTTCTTCATCACTTTTATTTGAGGCCTGTTTCTGGTCCTCAGATTCTTCTGCAGCAGCATTAGATGAGTTCTTTTTCTCATCCTCAGATGTTCCAACATCTATTGGGACATCCTGTTGAGCAGGAGTGTCCTCTGCAGCTTGAGCTTGTTCTTCTTGAGGTGCAGGTATGGTGTTTAGAGGAATAGAAATTCCACTCACCCTTCTCTGTTCAAAAAGAATTTGGGTGACAATTTCCTTTATGGAATCATCCACATATTCTGAAGATTTTGGGGGCATGTTAGCAGGTGAAGGAATGCCTCCTTTGGCTTTGCTGCAGACTTGATCTTGAGCTCTCTTTGGAGTTCTTGGCTTTTTAGTGTGAGAAGCACTTCCTCTGAGTTCGTCCAATGGGGTTGATTTCATTGGAACTACAGAGATGGGAGTTGCATGAACTACGTCTTCTTTGTTGAGAACTTCTTCAGGAGTGTTAGGGTTTTGAGACATTGTTAAGGAATAAGGATGAAGAGCTTTAGGGTTTATGATTTCTGAAGAATAGCTAGTTAATGAGATTCGCTTGTGATAGAATGATGAGAATCTTGATAGCTGATTATAAGTAGTTACTAAAAAGGTAGCCGTTACATTGTAAATCATTAGGAATGGAATTCCCAAGGTTCTTGTCCAGACTTGTTTTGCCATCTGGAACTTATGCCATACAATGTCATATGACATGTTGGCACATCTCATTAACTGCTAAATATCACATAAACAGATTCCCAGTTTGCCCCTTAAGTTCTCAAATTGTGTAGCATCCAATGCTTTGGTAAAGATATCAGCTAACTGCAGATTTGTAGCTATATGTTCCAATGAAATCACTTTTTCTTCTACAAGATCTCTGATGAAATGATGTCTGATATCAATATGCTTGGTCCTGCTATGTTGGATAGGATTCTTTGATATGTTGATTGCACTTAAGTTATCACAGTACAATGTCATGACATCCTGTGGGACATTGTACTCAGTGAGCATTTGCTTCATCCAAACCAACTGAGAACAACTGCTTCCAGCTGCTATATATTCAGCTTCAGCTGTAGATAAGGATACACAATTTTGTTTCTTACTGAACCAAGAAATCAAGTTGTTTCCTAGAAAGAAGCATCCTCCTGAAGTGCTTTTTCTGTCATCTGCACTTCCAGCCTGTCGCTCCCGATAAGTGGGACCATAGGCCCAGATAAAGGTACAGACGCGAACGGTCGGCGAGAGGGACAATGAGAACACACAGCCGTGAACTCACTGGAGATGAATAGAGTCGCCAGCTAGGCATTTTTATCCCGGAGGAAAGGTAATGCTGCATAGACCTAGAAAGATACGGATAAGACGGTTTGCGAACCAGAGAGACTGAGAAAGGGGGTTGGTTACAACCTGGGAAGGTATTAGCACCCAGATTATCCGTCGTACTCGACGGGATCCACGCTTGAAAGATTTGTGTTTTAAAGGGGTAGTGTCAGTGCAATCTGTGTATAAAAGAGCTGGAAAAAGATGTACAGGTGTCAGTGTAGAGAAGTGTAAAGTGTAATATGAAAGTGTCAGTGTAAGGACAAGAATGAAATGCTCAAGACATGAGGCTTAAAGAATAAAGCTGGAAGGAGGGGGAATATACAGAGACTTTTGTTCGATAACCGTTAAGTTATGCCTACGTATCCTCTCGTGCAATGAGGAAGTCAGAACACCGTAGTTCGACCCAAAGAGACTGAAAGATGAATTGACTGGTGAACTGCTTACTTGTCTATGCTCAAGTGTATGATCTGTCTGGCACAGATGCTAACTGTCTTGCATTAGACGGAAGAAGCAAGTTCTCGGTTGTGAGTGAATGAGATGAGAAAAAGAATCCCGGAGGAGACGATTATTGTTTGTTTTTGTAGATTTTCAGTCTTTTATTGCTTTTGAAAGTTTGTCATAAGTTAATGAGCTTAAGCCTAAACCAATGGATTTAGTAAACTCATCACATCTTCCCTCTGTTTAGGGGTAATGAGAATACCTTAAGTGTGAAGTCAGCTTCTCACACTTAATCACCTTTGGTGTAGGATTAAGATCATTAACCTACTTGTGATTATTTAGATGTTTTTGGGTTTTTGTTTAGTGTTGTGTAATGAGGTTAAGCCATAATCAAGGATTAAACAGACTCATTACACCATCCTAATAGAAGGATAATAGATGAGAGTGTTTAAGCTGAGGAAAGCTCCTCAACTTAATCCATGATTAGGGATTAAATTCATGACAAAACAAGCCTGTGATTAAGTGGATTTTATTCAATGATATGATGATGAAATGATTTTTAGGGTTTGTAAGACAACTTGAGGGGGACTTGTCCATTAACACTAGGATTAGTCCTTCTTAACCAGTTAAGGAAGAATTAGAACCCTAATGTAAGGCCCAAGTTACAAGCTTGATGTCTTGATGATTATTAGATGAATTGATTAAAGGATTTAAACACATTAAGGGTTTAACACTTAGGATTAAATTTATACACTCCATCCTAATAGAAGGATGCAGGCATAAGCTTAATCACAAAGCCTTAAAGCCTTTAGGGTTTAGTCCCTGATTATGAGATGAGAAGAGAAGGCTCAAAGAAGACACAAAGGTAAAACTAAGAGGGGAGACTAATCAAAACCCTAATCATTGTCATGCTTGGTTGTTCCTAAGGTTTGTGAGGTTAAACAAGAAAGATCTCCAATGGAACCACCAGGAAGCAAATGAAAGGATCAAGAGAAGCAAAGTGACTTGCTTCATTCAAGAAGTCAAGTCACTTGAAGAAAGAAATTGGGAAGAAGAAGAATGAGCAAGCTCAAACTCAAACACATATAGAAATGCAGCATGGATGCAAGAGAGATGAAAAGAAAAGTTGTGAGAAGTGAAGGCAAATTCACCTCCCAAAATCACTTACCACCTGAAATGTTAGAAAAGAAATGCAATGCAATGCAAAATGGGATGAGATGACATGATGAGAAACAAAACCAGAAGCATGTTGATGATGATAATGATGCTATGAAGTGATACAAACATGAAACAAGGCATGGAGATGATCATACAAGCTTATGGATGCAGATGAAGCAAGTTAAGAAGCATGGACATACATGAAAAGTTATGAAGTGCACATGGCATACAACATGGCAAATACATGATGCAATGATCAAACATGCTTTCAATATGTCTTATGATGTCAAATGAATCACATGGAGGCATGGAATGTCATGGCAAGTCATGTTATGCAAGAGAATGCAAGATGGATGCATATGGAAGCCCAAATTAGGGTTTATGAACCATACATCAAACAAAAGTCAAAATCAGAAGCAAACCCTAAGATAAAAAATTGAAAATGCTCCTCAAAGGACCCCTAATCCTATACTAATCTAATGCCCAAAGGAGAGGTCTCAACTCCTAACCAATTTCAAGTTATGGTTTTCTTAAGATATCTAGGGTTTTAGGGTTTCCAAACAAGAAAATTATCAAACAAATTGAAAATGAAAGATCAAATCATGGCCATTTAATCTCACAAACTACATGCTAAACACAATGCAATGCAAAAAGAATCAATGTCCAACTCTTCATGGATAGGCAGAAATGATTTTTTGAACTTTGGATCAAATTAATGCATAAAAATGATTTTAATTCAATGAGAAATTCTTAAAATGCATCAAGATCAAAAAATAAATTTGGTTTGAAGGTTGGACAATGTTTCTAAATGTCTTAGAACATTTCATGAATTTTTTGGTGATTTTTAAATACCTAAAAGTATTTTTAATAAATTAATTTTCATTAATCAATTAAAAATAAATTTTAAATATTTAAAAATACATTTTAAATGCTAAAAATGAAAATAAAAATATTTTTGTGTCATAAAAATTAATGAAATTCTTGAGAAAAAGTTTCATAATTTTTAGACAATTTTTACTATTTTAAATAAATTATGCAAATTAAATGAAAGAAAATGAAATAAAAATGAAAATAGACTGAAGTATGCAGGATGGAGGGCCAGGATTGAGTCTGGGTTTGAAATGGTTGACCACGCGCGTGAATGAAGGGCCTAGATTTCTTCTGAGTTAATTAATTATGATTATTTTAATTAAACAAGATTAGGGCAAATGAACGAATCTGGACCATTCATGCACACGGGAAGTCAACAAAGTCAAGCCATCCAACGCACGAAATTAAAATGGAATTAATTACACTGATTAAACCCTAATGATTTTCAGGTGGCCGGAGAAGACCTCCGGTCGTCTTCTCCGGTGGGAACCCCACCTGAAAATCCCTAAAAACCTCAAAACGCAACAAAAATAAAATCCAAGAACACTGGAATGATCCCCATAACCCACTGAATCAAAACCCCATCACTAACATCATTTATATTCCCTCAAACTCATGAATCGAAACAAAACTTTTTTAGGTCAGGGAGTTTCAGAACGCAATTAAATTCTTATTACATCACCATTTTCAAAACTAAAGGCATCAGAACAATCAGTGAAGCATAGAGAACAACTTAAGAACTTAAAAAATGATTTCTGGAAAAAAAGTTCTTGAGCTACCTGAATTTCGAAGCTTTCAATCCAGCAACTTTCTGCCCTCTCCCTTTGATGCAATCCACTCTACTTGGTCCCCTGATGATCCTTGAATGCTTGGAAGAAATTTATGTTGGCTGGTTAAGGAGTTTGAACAGCTTCTGCTCAAGCTCAGTTGAAAATGGTGATGGTGATTCAAGCTGTTTCAGGCATGGGTGAGGGGTTCTCTGTGCTCAGGGTGATGAGTTGAGAAGGTTTATGGAGTTTGTTTGAGTGTTTATGGCCTGTGGAAGATGTTTCGAAGGAAACTGCAGGTTGGAGTGAAAATGGAGAAACAATGTTCTTGCTGGATTCAGGCTTGTGTCTTGTTGGTTTTGGCTCAATGAAACATGGTGAGATGATTAGTGAAACTTGTTTTAATGTTTGTGAGTTGTGCAGAGAGATTCGAAGAGAAATGCAAAATGGGGTGAGTTTGTGTATGCTTTCTTAGGGCTTGTTTCAGGCTTGCTTCATGTATGAAATGGCTAGCATTTGCTTTGCATAAAAGACTCCTATTGGTCAGATGATGTGACCTGGCCTGCTGTGATTGGGATGTTCACTTTTGCAAAAAGTCCACTTTGTTGTAAGGAGGGCATGGGCTAAGTTCTAGCTTGGTACAAAAGGCATGGGCTGCGCAGCAAGGTGTGTGTGGAAGGCTAGCATGGTTCAGCATCCAATGTAGCAAGTGGTAGGAGGTGTCATGATGGTTTTGCAACTTGATCAACTTTTGGTTCACATGAAATTTTCTCATTCCACAAGCCATGAAACATGAGAAGTTTTGGTTCAAATCTGATTTTTAGGTCACATAGAATGTTTGTGCATTGGTTTGATGTGAACTATAAGTTACAATTTGCCTTGGTTCATGATTTTGCAAATTTTCCAATTAGTGCATAACTTGAAAATTAGTGATTTTTGCCAACTTTGACACACCATAACTTTTGATCCAA
Source organism: Lathyrus aphaca (assembly GCA_963966055.1). Classification (NCBI taxonomy): domain Eukaryota; kingdom Viridiplantae; phylum Streptophyta; class Magnoliopsida; order Fabales; family Fabaceae; genus Lathyrus; species Lathyrus aphaca. The sequence continues at coordinate 433,100,713 of OZ014519.1, forward strand.
AATGAATTAGGTCATGTTCTTGTACTTTTTGAAAAGGGAAAAATGTATTCTACAACTTTCATGACCAAAGTTTTTTCATTTGAAGCATTTTTGGATCAAAAAGTAAGGTTTGAAAAGTGACCTAAATTGACAAATTCCTTAAAAGTCAACTATGCCCTAAAAAGTCAACTTTGCAAAAACTTCAAATTCTTGAATTTTGTGAACTTCAACCTTCTTCCATTATCAAATAAAGATCATATACACTCAAAATGATGAAGATCACCCATTGGTTGGGTCATTGGGGGCCTCAGATGCCCTGATTTTGCACTGACTTGTTCAGAAAGTCAACCATTGATCAGATGACTTCCCCATGGAATTTCTTCATGAAAATTGATATGCATACTCCCTATACCACATAGAGACCAATGGAAAAAAGAATGACCAAAAAATTTGGAGTTATGGCCTCTGAAACCAAAACCCTAATTTTAGGTCACCTGTGCAGTCAAGCCTGGCTCTGCTTCCATACCATTCTCAGTTCTTGTGATTCTTTTGCATTTTTGACTTTGAGAGAATGTAATATGATATAAGAACACACATGGACCCCTTTTAAGTGATTGGTGGCCTTTGGAGTGGCTCAAGAAGCTCTTGGATTGCTCAAATCACAAACCCTAGTTGCAGATGACTTAGAACCTATGCAGTGAATCAAAATTAAGATATGAGATGATATGATTGTGTTTATGCATATGAAATGATCACAAGCCATGGTGTGAATGGGTGAGGGCAAATTTGGGGTGTTTACACAGCCCAATCAGCATCACAGAAGCTAGTGAGAATTGGTTTACATCCATGAAAATACATTATGCCATAGTCACAAGTACCATTAACATATTTAAGAATTCTCTTGACTTGATTGAGATGACTGACTTTTGGATCAGCTTGATATCTTGCACATACACCTACTGCAAATGCTATGTCAGGTCTGCTAGCAGTCAAGTATAACAAGCTTCCAATCATGCTTCTGTATAAGCTTTGATCTACATTCTCACCCTTTTCATCTTTAGTCAGCTTCAAATGTGTGGGAGCAGGAGTTCTCTTATGAGTAGCATTTTCCATTCCAAATTTCTTGACTATGTTCTTGGAATACTTGCTTTGGGAAATGAACATTGAATCTTCCATTTGCTTTATTTGTAGACCAAGAAAGTAGGTTAACTCACCTACTAGGCTCATTTCAAATTCAGATTCCATCTGCTTGACAAAATGTTTGACCATCTTATCAAACATCCCACCAAAGACAATATCATCAACATATATTTGAGCAATTATGATATTTCCTTCTTCATCTTTAACAAACAAGGTTTTGTCAATTCCACCTTTTCTGTACCCTTGCTTGATAAGAAATGTGGTCAGTCTTTCATACCATGCCCTTGGAGCTTGCTCCAGACCATAGAGTGCTTTCTTCAGTTTGTATACATGATTTGGACAGCTTGGATCAACAAATCCTTTAGGTTGTTCTACATATACCTCTTCATTCAGATAACCATTTAAAAATGCACTTTTAACATCCATTTGAAATAGCTTGATCTTTAAGATACAAGCAATTCCCAAAAGTAGTCTGATTGATTCAAGCCTTGCTACTGGTGCAAAGGTTTCATCAAAGTCTACTCCTTCAATTTGAGTGTATCCTTGAGCTACAAGTCTAGCTTTGTTCTTTGTAACAACTCCTTGTTCATTTGACTTGTTCTTATACACCCATTTTGTTCCAATCACATTTATGTCATCAGGTCTAGGAACAAGATTCCATACTTCATTCCTTGTGAATTGACCTAATTCCTCTTGCATAGCACTAATCCAGTATTCATCAGTAAGAGCTTCCTTGATGTTCTTAGGTTCTATTATAGAAACAAAACAAGAACCTGAAATCACTTCTCTTGATCTAGTGCTCACACCTCTGTTGGGATCACCAATTATCAAATCTTTGGGATGATCTTTCTGTATTCTGATGGAGGGAGGTTTGATGGATTCTTCTGTTCTTGTATCAGTTTGAGTGAAGTTATAATGATCATTCTTTTCTTCAGCTTCAATCTTGATATCAGCAGATGTTCCAACATCTTCTGGGACATCTGTAGGAGCATCATCAATTATCACATTTATGGATTCCATGATGACTTTGGTTCTAGAATTAAATACTCTATATGCTCTGCTGTTGATAGAGTATCCAAGGAAAATCCCTTCATCACTTTTAGGATCCATTTTTCTTCTCTGCTCCCTATCTGCCAGAATGTAACAGTTGCTTCCAAACACATGAAAGTACTTAACTATGGGTTTTCTGCCCTTCCAGACTTCATATATTATGGACAAAGTTCCTTTCCTTAAGGTAACTCTGTTATGGATGTAACAAGCAGTGTTCATAGCTTCAGCCCAGAAGTATAAAGGTAACTTTTTAGCATGGATCATGGCTCTTGCTGATTCTTGAATAGTTCTGTTCTTCCTCTCAACAATCCCATTCTGTTGAGGAGTGATAGGTGAAGAATATTCATGATTGATTCCTTCTGAAGAGCAGAATTCTAAGAACTTTTGATTCTCAAATTCTTTTCCATGATCACTTCTTATTCTGATCACACAGCTGGATTTTTCCCTTTGTAATCTTTGGCATAATTCTTTGAATACATCAAATACATCAGACTTTTCTTTGATGAAATTTATCCATGTATATCTTGAAAAGTCATCAACCACCACATAGGCATACCTCTTTCCACCAAGACTTTCAACCTGCATAGGTCCCATAAGATCCATATGTAATAGTTCCAAAACTTTGGAAGTTGTCAGATGTTGGAGCTTTGGATGGGACATCTTGGTTTGCTTGCCTATTTGGCATTCACCACATATTTTGCCATCATCAATCTTCAGTTTAGGAATACCTCTTACAGCATCCATAGATATTATCTTCTTTATGCCTCTGAAATGAAGATGACCTAGCCTTTGGTGCCATAGTTTCACTTCTTCTTCTTTAGCTAAAGAACAAGTTGAAGTGAGACTGAGGTTTTGAGATTCCCACATGTAACAGTTGTCTTTAGATCTGGCTCCTCTCATGACCACTTCTTGTTCTTTGTTAGTCACTATACATTCAGTTTTGGTAAAGTTTACACTGTACCCTTGATCACATAATTGACTTATACTGATCAGGTTAGCAGTTAAACCTTTAACTAGCAGCACATCATCTAATCTTGGAACATCTTGACAGTCCAAGGTCCCAACTCCCTTGATTTCTCCTTTAGCTCCATCTCCAAAGGTTACATACCTGGATGAGTGTGACTTTAAGTTTACTAGCAGGTTCTTCAATCCAGTCATGTGTCTTGAACATCCACTGTCAAAATACCAGTCTTCCTTAGCTGATACTCTTAGTGATGTATGTGCTATATATGCAACACTTTTCTTTGACCATTTGAGTTGAGATTTCTTTTGATGACTTTGCCTTGTGTGTTGTTCACCAGCAGATTTCCAAGATTGATTGTTGATCTTGTTCTTGGGTATGTAGCTTTGATCAGTCTGAATGCTAGTTTTTGGTCTCCATACCTTCTTGATGACT